>JAIOJX010000031.1:112604242-113804242 GCA_022376925.1 Tragulus kanchil | reverse complement strand
AGCCCTCCTGCACTGTTGGTGGGAATGCAAATGGATGCATCACCATGGAGAAGAGTGTGGAGGCTCCTTGAAACACTAGAAATTGCACTGCCATGTGGTCCTGCAATCCCAACTGTGGCCATGTATCTGGAGAAAACCATAATTCGACACATGCACCCCAGTATGACAGCACTGTTTACAATAGCCAAGACATGGAAGCAGACCTAAATTTCCACTGACAGATGAATGGATAAAGAATATGTGGTACATATATACAATGGAATATTACTCAGCCATAAAAAGAACAAAATAAATCCATTTGCAGCAACATGGATAAACCTACAGATGATCGTACTAAGTCAAGTCACACAGAGAAAGACAAGTATCATGTGATACTACTTTCATGTGAAATCTAAAATATGACACAAATTAATGTATTTATAAACAGAAACAGTCTACAAAATTATGGTTATGAAAAGGGGAAGGGTGAGGGAGGAATAAACTAGGAGTTTGGGATTAGCAGGTATAAACTACCATATATAAAATAGATATATGAAGAATTCCCTGATGGCCCAGTCATTAGGACCCTGTGCTTCCACTGCAGGGGGCACAGGTTCAATCCCCGGTCAGGAAGCTAAGGTCCCAAAGGCTGCGCGCCCCCATCCCCAAGAAAAATAAATAAATAATGAGATCCTGTATAGCACAAAACAGTAGGCAATTTTTTTTCAATTTGTTTTCTAAAGCAGAGGAAACAGAAGATCTTTAATGTATATGACTAAAAACACAACTATGATACCATCCAGCAATTCCACTCCTGGGTGGATAGCCAAAGAAAACAAAAAACATTAAGCTGAAAAGACACATGCACCTCAATGTTCAGAGCAGCATTATTCACAACAGCCACAATATGGAAGCAACTTAACTATCCATAAACAGGTGAATAAAGAACACACACACACACACACACACACACACAGAGTAGAATATTACTCAGCCATAAAAAGAATGAAAATTTGCTATTTGCAACAACATGGATGGATTTATGCCCAGTGAAATAAGTCACACAGGGAAAGATAAATATTGTATAATATTCTCAAATCATAAAAAGAAAGGCATTTGAATCAGTTCTAATGAGGTGGATGAATCTAGAACCTATTATACAGAGTGAGGTATGTCAGAGAGAGAAAGATAAACATTGTACACTGACACATATATATGGAATCTAGAAAGATGGTTCTGATAAATGAATATGCAAAGCATCAGTGGAGAGGTGGACATGGAGAACAGTCTTATGGACATTGGGGTGAGGGACAGGAATATGCTGTGGGACTAGGGGATCTCAAACAGGTGCTCTGTGGCGACCTGGAGGGGTAAGAAAGGGAGGGAGATGGGGGAGGTTTGAGGGGAGCGTGTGTATACCTATGGAGGATTCGGGTAGATGTGTGGCAGTAGACAACAAAACTCTGTAAAAAAATAAAGTAAAATATTGTATGGTATCACATCTGAAATATAAATAAATAAAACTAGTGAATTTAATGAAAAAGAAACAGACTCACAAGATACAGAGAACAAACTAGTGGTTGTCAGTGGGAAAAGGCAAGGGAAGAAGTTCCAAAAAATAAGGATTAAAGGTCCATACAGTCAAAGCTATGGTTTTCCCAGTAGTCATGTATGGATGTGAGAGCTGGACCATAAAGAAGGTTGAGCACCAAAGAACTGAAGCTTTTGAACTGTGGTGCTGGAGAAAACTCTTGAGAAGTCCCCTGGACAGCAAGGATATCAAACCAGTCAATCCTAAAGGAAATCAACCCTAAGTATTCACTGGAAGAACTGATACTGAAGTTGAAGCTCCAGTACTTAGGCCACCTGATGCGAAGGGACAGTTCACGGGAAAATACCCTTATCCTGAGAAAGACTGAGAGCAGGAAAAGAAAGAGGCAACAGAGGGCGAGATGGTTGGATGACATCAATGACTCAACAGACAGGAGTTGAAGCAAACTCTGGGACATAATGAAAGCCAGGGAAACCTGGTGTATTGCAGTCCATGGGGTCACAAAGAGTCGGACACGACTGAGTGACTGAACCACCACCACAAATAGGTAGAACTACTATGTTATAAATAAGCTACAAGGATATACTGAACAGTGCAGGGAATGCGGCCAATATTTTATAGCATCTATAAATGCAGTGTAACCTTTAAAACTGTGAATCACTGTGCTGTACACTTGCAACTTATATTATACATCAACTATATCTCAATAAAAAAATTTATTGCTTTAAAAAAGCTGAAGTAGCTGTATTAATTTCAGATAGACCAGACTTCAGAACAAGGAAAAGTATGGGTCCAGAATGCATAAGCTGGTTACTCTGGACAGAGTAAAATAACCACAAGTATTTTTAAACTTGAGATCACTACCAAAATAAACAGCTAATAAAAAAGGTTTACTTCAAGTAAGGAGCCTGCATGAGAAGAAGCTGGATGAGAGAAAATTACTTTTCACTATAGCCTTTCTATACTATCTGACCATTCAGCCAAGGGTTAAAAAGTACTGAACTTTTGGAAAATGTAAGGAACTTCAAAGAGAAGTACCAAAATTAATAAAAATGTAATTGAAATAGCTTCTCACAATAATTAACAAGGAAAAAGAAATGCTCCACAGCCCTGGTCTTCCTCCAGTATTCTCCATCTCAGTGCTGAGTGGGTAAGACAAGTTGTACAAGACAGAAACCTGGCAGATATCTTTGGCATCTTCCCCCTCTCCCCATATCTATGTAATCCATCACTCAGTTCTGTTGTATTTCCTAAATATTAAATCTATCCATGGATGTGAGAGCTGGACCATAAAGAAGGTTGAGCACCAAAGAACTGAAGCTTTTGAACTGTGGTGCTGGAGAAAACTCTTGAGAAGTCCCCTGGACAGCAAGGATATCAAACCAGTCAATCCTAAAGGAAATCAACCCTAAGTATTCACTGGAAGAACTGATACTGAAGTTGAAGCTCCAGTACTTAGGCCACCTGATGCGAAGGGACAGTTCACGGGAAAATACCCTTATCCTGAGAAAGACTGAGAGCAGGAAAAGAAAGAGGCAACAGAGGGCGAGATGGTTGGATGACATCAATGACTCAACAGACAGGAGTTGAAGCAAACTCTGGGACATAATGAAAGCCAGGGAAACCTGGTGTATTGCAGTCCATGGGGTCACAAAGAGTCGGACACGACTGAGTGACTGAACCACCACCACAAATAGGTAGAACTACTATGTTATAAATAAGCTACAAGGATATACTGAACAGTGCAGGGAATGCGGCCAATATTTTATAGCATCTATAAATGCAGTGTAACCTTTAAAACTGTGAATCACTGTGCTGTACACTTGCAACTTATATTATACATCAACTATATCTCAATAAAAAAATTTATTGCTTTAAAAAAGCTGAAGTAGCTGTATTAATTTCAGATAGACCAGACTTCAGAACAAGGAAAAGTATGGGTCCAGAATGCATAAGCTGGTTACTCTGGACAGAGTAAAATAACCACAAGTATTTTTAAACTTGAGATCACTACCAAAATAAACAGCTAATAAAAAAGGTTTACTTCAAGTAAGGAGCCTGCATGAGAAGAAGCTGGATGAGAGAAAATTACTTTTCACTATAGCCTTTCTATACTATCTGACCATTCAGCCAAGGGTTAAAAAGTACTGAACTTTTGGAAAATGTAAGGAACTTCAAAGAGAAGTACCAAAAATTAATAAAAATGTAATTGAAATAGCTTCTCACAATAATTAACAAGGAAAAAGAAATGCTCCACAGCCCTGGTCTTCCTCCAGTATTCTCCATCTCAGTGCTGAGTGGGTAAGACAAGTTGTACAAGACAGAAACCTGGCAGATATCTTTGGCATCTTCCCCCTCTCCCCATATCTATGTAATCCATCACTCAGTTCTGTTGTATTTCCTAAATATTAAATCTATCCACTTGTCTTCATTAAAAAAAGAAGAAAGAAACCTTAGCTTGAGTGTGTGTGTGTGCACGTTAAGTTGCTTCAGTCATGTCTGACTCTTTGAGACACCATGGATTGCAGTCCCCCCAGGCTCCTCTGTCCATTGGCATTCTCCAGTCAAGAATACTGGAGTGGGTTGCCATGCCCTACTCCAAGGGATCTTCCTGACTCAGGGATCGAACCCATGTCTCTCTTTTTTTCTTCTTCTCTTTCTTTTTTCCCTTTGCCTCTAAGTCATCATCTTTTTTCATCCATCTTTATTCTTTGGCCTGTGTGGGCCTCCCATCACAGTGGCCTCTCTCGCTGCAGAGTACTGGCTCTGGGCGCATGCACGCCAGAGCACTGGTTCGTAACTGGACACACCAGCCCAGTTGCTCTGTGGCATGTGGGATCTTCCCGAGCCAGGAACCGAACCCGTGCCCCTTGCACTGCAAGGCAGACGCTTTACCCACTGGACCACCAGGGAAGCCCGAACCCATGTCTCTTAATTCTCCTGCACTGCCAGGCGGGTTCATTACCACTAGTACCACGTTTCTCAGGCCCTTTTTTGTTTCTTATATGACGATACAGTCACATCTCACATTATCTTTCTTTTATCTACCACCGACCCCCTCCTTTTCAAAGATATTCAAAGCTAATTCCCACACTGATTGTAATAAAGAAAAACAGGAAGGACTTCCCTGGTGATCCAGTGTTAAGAATCACCTTGGAACACTCCTGCATAGCTGGTGGGAATGTAAACGATACAGCCTCTATGGAAGACAGTATGGAGATTTCTTAAAAAACTAAAAATAGAAGCACCATACGACTCAGCAATCCCACTCTTAGGCTTATACCCTGATGAAATAAAATCTGAAAGAAGCACCTGTACCCCAATGTTCATTGCAGCTCTCTATACAACAGCTAGAACATGGAAGCAACCTAGATGCCCATCGACGAACAAATGGATACAAAAGCTCTGGGACAGGGCTTCCCCTGGTGGTCCAGTGGGTAAGGACACCGCCTTGCAGTGCAAGGGGCGCCGGTTCAATCCCTGGCCTGGGAAGATCCCACCTGCCGCGGAGCGGCTGGATCGATGTGTCCAATTACCCAGCCGGAGCTCTGGAGCACGTGCACCCAGAGCCAGCGCTCTGCGATAACAGACGCCACCGCGATGGGAGGCCCAAAGGAGCCAAAGAATAAAGACGGATGAAAATAGAGAAATGAAAGACCAATAGAAGTGGCCCGCCCACTCCCCTCCCTCCCCAACCCCTGCCCAAAATAAATAAATACATAAATCTTTTTTAAAAAAGCTCTGGGACATATATACAATGGAATACTACACAGCTGTAAAGAGAAATGCAGAAAAATCAGCCCTAATGAGGTGGCTGTATCTAGAATGTATCATAAAAAGTGAAGTCAGTCAGAAAGAGAAGAACAAATATAGTATATTAACACATATATATGGAATCTAGTAGGATGGTGATGATGGCACACACAGCGAAGCGACGGAAAGACAGACATGGACAGTGGACATATGGACATTGTGGGGAAGGAACAGAGGGTGGGAGGCGTAAAGAAAGTAGCATGAAGGCCTGTACTATCATAAGTGAAGAAAATAGCTATAGTCATTGCTCTGTGAGAAAAGGGGATCCTTCAGGGGTGCTGTGTGATGGTTGGGAGGGGTGGGAAGCGGGGGATATACATATGACTAATCTGGGAACATACATATCTGTAAACAACAAAATTCTAAAATTTAAAGCAAAATAAAGGTTTAAAAAAAAAAAAAAAAACCAACCAACCAACCAACCAAACAAAATGAATCACCTTGCAACGCAGAGAACATGGGGTCATGGAGTTGATTACTACTCAGAAAAATACGATCACACATGCCAGGAACAACTAAGTCCAAGCACGCAATTACTGAGCATACATGCTCCAGAGTCCTGAGCACAGCAGTAACTGAGCACACACACTCCAGAGCCTGCATACCACAACTAGAGAGTCCCACACACCACAAAAAAAGACCCTGCATGCCACGAGGAAGATCCAGCAAAGCCAAATCAATAAATAATTACTTTTGAAAAAGGAAAGGAGGAAGCAATTATTGCCTAGCCATCCAGGAAATAATAACAAGAGTCAATTCAAAGGAAAGTTGTACAGTGGGTAAACACAATGTAAATGCCTGGTATTTTTCTTGCTCCTAAAGAAATGGAAGAAACACAAATGGAAATAACAGTCCCATCAGTAATAGGCACCATCCAGCAGGAATTCCCATCTGGGGCTCTACAGAAGCCACACCAGAACATGGCTTGGGGGCCACGTGTGCCCAAGTCCGCCACACAAACTGCATGTGGAGGGCCATCTGACCAACTCAGCCACGGGAACAATGTGCCCCATACCCACACCCTTAAACCGCATCCTATTGGATGCATCTGACCTAGAGAGAAGTGAAAACCATCACATACAGGTATGTACCACAGGATCCCACTTCTGAAGACACAGCCTCACATCTGGAAAACTTTAGGGAAAAGAGACTGTAAAATTTTGATAAGTGGGTACATATAAGGTGACCGGCTTTCAAAACTGATTATTGGTAATTTTCTATCTATCAAGTTAATTAAAAATAATTTCAAGTACAGGAAATATTGTAGTTGACTAAAGCTTTAGAAGTTTACTGTGGATACATCTGAAGTATTGACGGGTACACCTACACCCTGTGTAGGGATGATCATGGATTAATCACCACAGAGGGTAAGCCAAGCATGTTCCACCTTCCTCCAATAATTCAAACTCATTCAATAGCTTGGAGATAGGAAGTTAAAGACTGGATGTTTCTGATTTCATAAATGCCTCTTTCCTGTTTTTATGCATCCTATTTCGTAAAATAAAACCAGTCATAAATCCCCATGTGTGTCTGAGGACACCTACCCACCACTGGCATATGGCAGGGATAGAACAAACCAGTCCTGCACACCAGCAGGTGCCTGTTAAGGTCTCTATGTGTGGCCAACCCTACAGACTCCAAGGCAAATCATCTCTGTCAGCATCTATAACATAAACTGGTTCCATTAAATTAAGGGAAAATGAGACAGAAATACCACAGCTCTTCTAAACAACTTTACAGTCTTCATAGAGTTAAGAGCATTCTTCCACACTGCCTATGAAATGAAGCAAGAAGAGGAGAACTCACCCTGGATCCCAGGGGTTGGCCTAAGGTCACCCACGCTCTTGGGCCACGGATGCTGCAGAGACTTCTTCAGGAAAGTTAAACCACATGACTCTAAGAGAAAGAACACATTTCAGGATTAAAGCATGAAATAAACCCCAACTCACAGATGTGCATCTGCTGGTACGCTTCAGCTCTCACTTCCACTTTACAGTCAAAGCACACCGGGGCAAGGGACCAGTGTGAGGGGACTAAGCAACGTGGGGCAGAGGAAACACAGTCGTTTCCACTGTCCCTGACTGACTCATATTTTCATGTTAATACAGGGCTCCTTTTCAAAGTACTCTCTAAAACAGTAAACAAAATCTTTAAATTACGAACACATGAACTTCTGGAAATATGTGAGCTTGTGCTAGTCGCTAAGTTGTGTCTGACTCTTTGTGATCCTGTGACTGTGGCCCGCTGGGCTCCACTGTCCATGGGATTTCCCAGGCAAGGATACTGCAGTGGGTTGCCGTTTCCTTCTCCCGGGATCTTCCTGAACCCAGAATCGAACCCACATCTCCTGTGTTTTCCTACACTGCAGGTGGATTTTTTTACCCACTGAGCCATCGAGTGAAAATGTAGCTCCATGTTAATAAAAAATTGACAATTTGGGCTTCCCTGGTGGTCCAGTGGGTAAAGAGTCCGCCTTGCAGTGCAAGGTGCATATCTTCAAAAAACTTTACCAAATTGCTTGGAGATAGGAAGTTAAAGACTGGATGTTTCTGATTTCATAAATGCCTCTTTCCTGTTTTTATGCATCCTATTTCGTAAAATAAAACCAGTCATAAATCCCCATGTGTGTCTGAGGACACCTACCCACCACTGGCATATGGCAGGGATAGAACAAACCAGTCCTGCACACCAGCAGGTGCCTGTTAAGGTCTCTATGTGTGGCCAACCCTACAGACTCCAAGGCAAATCATCTCTGTCAGCATCTATAACATAAACTGGTTCCATTAAATTAAGGGAAAATGAGACAGAAATACCACAGCTCTTGTAAACAACTTTACAGTCTTCATAGAGTTAAGAGCATTCTTCCACACTGCCTATGAAATGAAGCAAGAAGAGGAGAACTCACCCTGGATCCCAGGGGTTGGCCTAAGGTCACCCACGCTCTTGGGCCACGGATGCTGCAGAGACTTCTTCAGGAAAGTTAAACCACATGACTCTAAGAGAAAGAACACATTTCAGGATTAAAGCATGAAATAAACCCCAACTCACAGATGTGCATCTGCTGGTACGCTTCAGCTCTCACTTCCACTTTACAGTCAAAGCACACCGGGGCAAGGGACCAGTGTGAGGGGACTAAGCAACGTGGGGGCAGAGGAAACACAGTCGTTTCCACTGTCCCTGACTGACTCATATTTTCATGTTAATACAGGGCTCCTTTTCAAAGTACTCTCTAAAACAGTAAACAAAATCTTTAAATTACGAACACATGAACTTCTGGAAATATGTGAGCTTGTGCTAGTCGCTAAGTTGTGTCTGACTCTTTGTGATCCTGTGACTGTGGCCCGCTGGGCTCCACTGTCCATGGGATTTCCCAGGCAAGGATACTGCAGTGGGTTGCCATTTCCTTCTCCAGGGGATCTTCCTGAACCCAGAATCGAACCCACATCTCCTGTGTTTTCCTACACTGCAGGTGGATTTTTTTACCCACTGAGCCATCGAGTGAAAATGTAGCTCCATGTTAATAAAAAATTGACAATTTGGGCTTCCCTGGTGGTCCAGTGGGTAAAGAGTCCGCCTTGCAGTGCAAGGTGCATCAGTTTGATCCCTGGCCTGGAAAGATCCCATGTGCCACAGAGCAGCTGGACTGATGTGTCCAACTACCGAGCCAGAGCTCTGGGGTGCAAGCACCCAGAGCCGGCGCTCTGCAACGACAGCGGCCACCACGATGGGAGGCCCACAGGAGCCAAAGAACAAAGACAGATGAAAATAGAGAAATGAAAGACCAATAGAAGTGGCCCGCCCGTTCCCCTCCCTCCCACCCCATCCCCTCCCTCCCCACCCCATCCCCCAAAAGATAAATAAATAAAATAAATGTTTAAAAAAAAATTAAAATAATGAATTCAGAGTCGAAGCCTCTACCTCCTCATGGGGGAAAATCTGTACAACAATTTATACCATACACTACGATTCCTAGAAATAAGACAGTTTAAGAGAAATACCTATCAGTGACATCCACTCACTTTCCATCCCTTGAGAATCTTTTCCTTGCAAAAACATTGGCCAAAGAGTAAGTGCTGGATTGAGTTTACTGGAAAAAGATGCTGAGTTTATATTCAATCTTGGTTTCTCTAAAGAGTCAAAGTGTTTATTCTCCATGGGTGAAACATAACAAGCGAAGTTCTTTGCAACCAAATCATCATTAACACAAACCTGCATAAACATTTCATGAATAAGAAAAACAGTCAGATGATGGTTCAAAAAAGGTGCCATACTTAACCGAAAATTTCACTCTTCAGAAAAGTTATTTTATAGAACATAATTTGATAGGAATCAGTCTTGACTTGTGCTAGTCGCTAAGTTGTGTCTGACTCTTTGTGATCCTGTGACTGTGGCCCGCTGGGCTCCACTGTCCATGGGATTTCCCAGGCAAGGATACTGCAGTGGGTTGCCATTTCCTTCTCAGGGATCTTCCTGAACCCAGAATCGAACCCACATCTCCTGTGTTTTCCTACACTGCAGGTGGATTTTTTTACCCACTGAGCCATCGAGTGAAAATGTAGCTCCATGTTAATAAAAAATTGACAATTTGGGCTTCCCTGGTGGTCCAGTGGGTAAAGAGTCCGCCTTGCAGTGCAAGGTGCATCAGTTTGATCCCTGGCCTGGAAAGATCCCATGTGCCACAGAGCAGCTGGACTGATGTGTCCAACTACCGAGCCAGAGCTCTGGGGTGCAAGCACCCAGAGCCGGCGCTCTGCAACGACAGCGGCCACCACGATGGGAGGCCCACAGGAGCCAAAGAACAAAGACAGATGAAAATAGAGAAATGAAAGACCAATAGAAGTGGCCCGCCCATTCCCCTCCCTCCCCCCCCCATCCCCCAAAAGATAAATAAATAAAATAAATGTTTAAAAAAAAATTAAAATAATGAATTCAGAGTCGAAGCCTCTACCTCCTCATGGGGGAAAATCTGTACAACAATTTATACCATACACTACGATTCCTAGAAATAAGACAGTTTAAGAGAAATACCTATCAGTGACATCCACTCACTTTCCATCCCTTGAGAATCTTTTCCTTGCAAAAACATTGGCCAAAGAGTAAGTGCTGGATTGAGTTTACTGGAAAAAGATGCTGAGTTTATATTCAATCTTGGTTTCTCTAAAGAGTCAAAGTGTTTATTCTCCATGGGTGATACATAACAAGCGAAGTTCTTTGCAACCAAATCATCATTAACACAAACCTGCATAAACATTTCATGAATAAGAAAAACAGTCAGATGATGGTTCAAAAAAGGTGCCATACTTAACCGAAAATTTCACTCTTCAGAAAAGTTATTTTATAGAACATAATTTGATAGGAATCAGTCTTGACTTCTGCTCTCATAATAGTGAACTAGACACTTCTGACCAACCTTCTTGATAAGAAAAACAGAAAGAAATGGTATGAAATCTAAAAATATGTCACTTGAAAACACTGGAGAGCTAACATAACTTTGCTAGGCAGAGATCTGGGAGGAAGGTGAAGACAGAACACAACTCTTAAAACTAATTAGCTAGACTTTATCAGAATTTAAAAGTTCTATTTTTCAAAGATGTTGTTAGGTGAATCCACAGAAGAGGACAAAATACTTTTAAATACTATGTTTGGATGAACCTGTATCCAGAATACCTAATGAACTCTCAAACTCAATAAAAAGAAAACAAAACCAATTTTAAAATGAGCAAAATATAGTAACCGAAGAGTATGGTATTGGCATAATAAAGCATATCAATAGAAAAAACAGACAGCCAGAAATAAACCTACATATATATGGTCAATTACATTACTAAAAAGGAGCCAAGAATATATAACAGGGAAGTGATCTTTTCAGTAAATGGTGTTGGGAAAAACAGTCACATGCAGAAGAATGAAGGTGAACCACTTAACTTACACCATGTACCAATTCAAAGTGGATTAAAGCCTTGGATATAGGATCTGAAACCGTAACGTTCACAGAAGAAAACATAGGTGGTAAGAAGTTCCTTCACACTGGTCTTGGTGATGATTTTCTGGATTTGACACCCATAGCAAAAATAAACCAGTGGAACTACATCAAATGAAAAAGTATCTTTACAGTAAAGGGAAGCAGACAAAACAAAAAAGATTCTTAGTAAGAGAAAACATCTGTAAGTCATTTATTACCTGATAAGAGGTTTATATCCAAAATACATAAAAACTCACACAACAAAAGTAACAAACTCCCAAATAATCCAACTTAAAAATGGGCAGAGGATCTGAAGAGACATTTTCCCAAAGAAAACCAAATTTCATGAGTTTACTGGAAAAGATGCTGAGTTTATATTCAATCTTGGTTTCTCTAAAGAGTCAAAGTGTTTATTCTCCATGGGTGAAACATAACAAGCGAAGTTCTTTGCAACCAAATCATCATTAACACAAACCTGCATAAACATTTCATGAATAAGAAAAACAGTCAGATGATGGTTCAAAAGGTGCCATACTTAACCGAAAATTTCACTCTTCAGAAAAGTTATTTTATAGAACATAATTTGATAGGAATCAGTCTTGACTTCTGCTCTCATAATAGTGAACTAGACACTTCTGACCAACCTTCTTGATAAGAAAAACAGAAAGAAATGGTATGAAATCTAAAAATATGTCACTTGAAAACACTGGAGAGCTAACATAACTTTGCTAGGCAGAGATCTGGGAGGAAGGTGAAGACAGAACACAACTCTTAAAACTAATTAGCTAGACTTTATCAGAATTTAAAAGTTCTATTTTTCAAAGATGTTGTTAGGTGAATCCACAGAAGAGGACAAAATACTTTTAAATACTATGTTTGGATGAACCTGTATCCAGAATACCTAATGAACTCTCAAACTCAATAAAAAGAAAACAAAACCAATTTTAAAATGAGCAAAATATAGTAACCGAAGAGTATGGTATTGGCATAATAAAGCATATCAATAGAAAAAACAGACAGCCAGAAATAAACCTACATATATATGGTCAATTACATTACTAAAAAGGAGCCAAGAATATATAACAGGGAAGTGATCTTTTCAGTAAATGGTGTTGGGAAAAACAGTCACATGCAGAAGAATGAAGGTGAACCACTTAACTTACACCATGTACCAATTCAAAGTGGATTAAAGCCTTGGATATAGGATCTGAAACCGTAACGTTCACAGAAGAAAACATAGGTGGTAAGAAGTTCCTTCACACTGGTCTTGGTGATGATTTTCTGGATTTGACACCCATAGCAAAAATAAACCAGTGGAACTACATCAAATGAAAAAGTATCTTTACAGTAAAGGGAAGCAGACAAAACAAAAAAGATTCTTAGTAAGAGAAAACATCTGTAAGTCATTTATTACCTGATAAGAGGTTTATATCCAAAATACATAAAAACTCACACAACAAAAGTAACAAACTCCCAAATAATCCAACTTAAAAATGGGCAGAGGATCTGAAGAGACATTTTCCCAAAGAAGACATACAGATGGTCAACAGGTACAAGGAAAGATGCACAACATCCTAATAATCAGAGAAATGCAAATCAAAACCAAAACGAGGTATCACTTTTTATCTGTCAGAATGGCTGTTACTAAAAAGATAAGAAACACCAAAGGCAGGTGTTTCAAGGATGTGGAGAAAAAGGAAGCCTTCTGCACTGCCGGCAGGAATGTAAACTGATATAGTCACTATGGAAAACAGTACTGTGGTCTCCCTAGAAATTAAAAACAAAGCTACCATACAATCCAACCATGTCACTTCTGGGTATTTATCTGAAGAAAATAAAAAAATTAACTTGAAAAAATATATGCACCTCCATATTCACTGCAACATTATTTACAATAGACAAGATAACGGAAACAACTGAAGCATTCATTGGTGGATGAATGGATTAAAAATGTGGTGTCTATATATATACATAATGGAATATTGTTGGGCCACAAAAAGAATGAGATCTTTCCATTTGTGACAACATATACTGACCTTAAGGACATCACAATAAATGAAGTTAGTCAGAGAAAGACAAATACTGTATAATCTCCACTTATGTGTGGAGTCTAAATACAAAACAAAACAAGCTCACAGAGACAGAAAACAGAGCAGTGATTCCAAGAGCTGGGAGGGAGGGAGAATACAAGGAAAAGGTGGTAACATGGTAAAAACTTCCAATTATTAATTAAGCAAGTCCTGGGCATACCATGCACAGCACGGTGGCTACAGTCAACAATACTGTATGGCATATTTGAAAGTTGCTAAGTGTAAATCTTAAAAGTTCTCAACGCAAGAAAACATAGGTGGTAAGAAGTTCCTTCACACTGGTCTTGGTGATGATTTTCTGGATTTGACACCCATAGCAAAAATAAACCAGTGGAACTACATCAAATGAAAAAGTATCTTTACAGTAAAGGGAAGCAGACAAAACAAAAAAGATTCTTAGTAAGAGAAAACATCTGTAAGTCATTTATTACCTGATAAGAGGTTTATATCCAAAATACATAAAAACTCACACAACAAAAGTAACAAACTCCCAAATAATCCAACTTAAAAATGGGCAGAGGATCTGAAGAGACATTTTCCCAAAGAAGACATACAGATGGTCAACAGGTACAAGGAAAGATGCACAACATCCTAATAATCAGAGAAATGCAAATCAAAACCAAAACGAGGTATCACTTTTTATCTGTCAGAATGGCTGTTACTAAAAAGATAAGAAACACCAAAGGCAGGTGTTTCAAGGATGTGGAGAAAAAGGAAGCCTTCTGCACTGCCGGCAGGAATGTAAACTGATATAGTCACTATGGAAAACAGTACTGTGGTCTCCCTAGAAATTAAAAACAAAGCTACCATACAATCCAACCATGTCACTTCTGGGTATTTATCTGAAGAAAATAAAAACATTAACTTGAAAAAATATATGCACCTCCATATTCACTGCAACATTATTTACAATAGACAAGATAACGGAAACAACTGAAGCATTCATTGGTGGATGAATGGATTAAAAATGTGGTGTCTATATATATACATAATGGAATATTGTTGGGCCACAAAAAGAATGAGATCTTTCCATTTGTGACAACATATACTGACCTTAAGGACATCACAATAAATGAAGTTAGTCAGAGAAAGACAAATACTGTATAATCTCCACTTATGTGTGGAGTCTAAATACAAAACAAAACAAGCTCACAGAGACAGAAAACAGAGCAGTGATTCCAAGAGCTGGGAGGGAGGGAGAATACAAGGAAAAGGTGGTAACATGGTAAAAACTTCCAATTATTAATTAAGCAAGTCCTGGGCATACCATGCACAGCACGGTGGCTACAGTCAACAATACTGTATGGCATATTTGAAAGTTGCTAAGTGTAAATCTTAAAAGTTCTCAACGCAAG
Source organism: Tragulus kanchil (assembly GCA_022376925.1). NCBI lineage: Eukaryota > Metazoa > Chordata > Mammalia > Artiodactyla > Tragulidae > Tragulus > Tragulus kanchil. The sequence goes on along the minus strand of JAIOJX010000031.1, from coordinate 113,789,491 downwards.
AAAATAATTCTGTAACTATACATGGTGTGGTATATGCATGTACAAGTACTAAGCTGTGCTGTATAGCTGAAAGAATATAATGTTGTATATCAATTATACCTCAATTAAAAAGGATTAAAAATTTTAACGAAGGAGAAAATGAAAAAATGGGTAAAAGATCTTAATACTTCATGAAAGATACATGGATTGAGAAGAGTGCATGAAAGGATACTTGAGACTGGGGAAATGCAAATTTAAACTACAATGGGAGACCAGTGCACACCAGACAAAAGGACCATAGAGATCATGGAGCGGACGTGGAGGAAGTGTCTCTCAGGGCTGATGGGACTCTACAACGGTCAGCCACCCTGGAAAACAGTATGGCAGTCTCTCAACACCGATAAAATTACCCAAAAGTACGACTCCTAGGTCTTTACCCGAGAGAAAGGAAAGCACAGGTCCTAGGAAGCCCTGCACGTGAGTCCCCCCCAGATGCTTCCTCAGCAGCTGCCCCAGAGGGGCCACAGCTCACACGTCCATCCTCAAGTGAGCAGATAAACATACCACAGTCCATCCAGACAATGGAAGAGTTACATGCATGCCTCTTAAAATAACTTTCTGTGAAAGCAAGCCAGTAAAAAAGAGAGAGAATCCTGGGACACGTCCCTGTCTTCCTTTGGGAGCTAGAAGAGACCGGCTGGCCCCACTATTTTCGCCTAGCAGTGTGACTCAGGGGTCCACTCCAAGTTCTGTCCGCTGAGCAGCCTCTGCTCTGCAACAGCCTGAGGTAAGAGCACGTGTGAATGACTGTTTTCCTTCTGTGTACTATTTTATTAAAACAGCATTTGAGTAAGAATCAAATATTTTTAAAACACAATTCTTCCACTTACCTTTTCATTTTTTATAGTTACATAAAGGTAAACCTCAAAAGTATCTTCATTCACAGCACACAATTTGGCCTCAACTTGGGTAGCTGCTAAACAGCAAAAAATGAAAACGTGAAGAAACTGATGTTAGAAGTATGCTTGAGGAACTTCTCTGGCGGTCCAGCAGTTAAGACTGCATACTTCCACCGCAGAGGGCACACGGCTGATCCCTGGTTGGGAACTAAGATCCCAAGTACCATACCTCAGGACCAGAAATATAAAAATTCTTGAAACAACTCTGACTATTTCTCACGTATGAATTAACCTCAGTCAGCCACTCCGACTACCCAGTGCCACCATGTCCAACAGCCTCCTCCCCTCAAAGGGTACGGCGGTGGGCAGGCCAAGGTGAGGCCAAGTCAGCTGCGTGTGCTCTGTCCCCGCACACGCCATCCTCCTCCGGCCACCCTGACCCAGGCCCCTGAGCACGGCTTCGGGCCCCTCTTCTTTTCCAGTGACTCCCAAACCCACTCGCCCTGCCAGAGTTTTTCCCGAGTCATTCCACACTCCAAACACCCAAAGAGCAGCTCCATACATGGGCACAATAGGCACACTACTGAGTCAACAAACGTGTTTCTCTTCTCTCTCACAGCAAGCCTTTAAGGCAGCTGATAGTCGTGTTACAGGTGAGGAAACCAAGCTCCCAGAAGGCTGCACAGCAGCACTCAACCCGAGCACTCTGCCTCCTCCAAACCTGTGTCTCCCAGGGCCGCCGTGGCCACACAAGGGCCCAGACTACAAAGCCAGAGGCGCCCGACCTCCCATTTCTCCCGGGGGCAGTACCTCTGCTGCTCCTCCACCTGGAGAGCAGGGCAGTGGAGCAGAGGGGCCAGGGACTCAGCAGGCATCAGGCAGCACCACAGGCACTGCACACCCACTGCCCCAGAGCACAGCCTGAGAGGCCGGCCCAGTCACTTGGCTCAGACTGCCAGGGCTTAGGACAGACAGCACAACTAACTTACAACCCAAAATGTAAATAGGCAAAGTCTCTTCAGTCATGTCTGACTCCTTGTGACCCCATGGAGGCTAGCCCGCCAGGCTCCTCTGTCCATGGAATTCTCCAGGCAAGAATCCTGGAGTGGATTGCTCTGCCCTCCTCCACGGACTCTTCCCAAGTCAGGGGTTGAAACCCGTCTCTTATGTCCCCTACTTGGGGTGGGTGCTCCATATGACTTATGAACCCATGAGGCGGGTCAAACAGGTAAGCACTCACATCTCAAACCATGTCCCTAACAGAAGGTGAAACGCCCTTGGGTGTTAGTTCAGAGCAGGCTGCAGGGACCACACTCTTGCCTTACCTTTCAAGATGCTATGAAAGTACTGAATGGCTGCACTGTCCCACTTCTCGGAGGGTCTGCAACAGAGAACAGAGGCAACCTCACTGAATACAAAGCCCAGGCTTGTATGCTGCCATCTCTTAGTAATGACACAGCGTGTGTTTCTGACATTACATGGGCACGGAGTGGCCATGGGCAAGCAGCCCCTGCTGTCTGGCAGTATTCCCCGCTCCGACGACCCCTTTCACCGCGTCCCATTTCTCTCCATCACCTTGTCCTTTCCTCTATATGATAGTAAGAAATATATACTATACGATTCGTAGTGAGAAATATATACTCCTTGGTCCTTGTCCCTGCTTCCAGCACAAAACTCAAGTGATGAAAGTGATAAAAAGTGTCTTTTGTTAAGGAGGTGACAAGTGGAAAACACCGAGGAAACTTAGGGATGGGGCCAGCTGCCAGGGGAACCAACCTTGTGATTAGAAAGTTGGAACATTTCTTTCCCTCTCTCATTTCTTGTTTACTGCTGTTCAGTCACTATATCATGTCTGACATCTTGTGACTCCACGGACTGCAGAAGGCCAGGGTCCTCTGCCCTCCACCATCTCCTCAAGGTTGATCAAATTCATGTCCACTGAGTTGGCGATGCTTTCTAACCATCTCATCCTCCGTTGCCCCCTTCTGTAGAGGGCTGTAACTTTCAATCTTGCTCCCCAGACCTCTGAGCAGGGGAGAGGGTCTGGAGGTTGAACCAACTGCCAAAGGCCAATGATTTAATCAATCGTGGCTAGGTGATGGAGCCTCCATAAACACCAGAAGTGGACTAGGTTGGGAGCTTCTGGCCTGGTGAGCATGTGGAAATGCGAGGGACAGGTGTGCTTGGAGGGAAGGAAGCTCCTTTCCCCCGACCTTGCCCCATGTGTCTGTTCCATCTGGCTGCTCCAGAGTTGTATCTTTTAAAATAAACTGATGATCTAGTAAGTCAAATGTTTCCCTGAGTTCTGTGAGCCATTTAGCAAATTAAGCAAATCTGAGGGGGAAAGCTTTCATTTATAGCCATCCCAGGTGACAACCCAGACTCGAAACTGGCATCTGAAGTTGGGCAAGTTGGGAGAAAGTCTTGTAGGACTGAGCCCTTAACCCATGGGATCAGACGCTGCCTCAGGTTAATTGCTTAATTAATTGCAATTGCAAGCATTAATTGCTTGGTGGTGTGTTAAAACACACTCTCACATTCCCAAACTGGAGTCAGATCATACTAAGCTTTGGAAAACAAATCGGGAGAAGCTACAGGCAGTGGACAATCATGAGTAACCAAGTATTTGGTTTCCAAGTATTTGGAAGCTTGGAACAAAAATAAGTTCAGAACTTATTTTATGTTTCTCCATTGGTTTTATTTATCAGAGATGCTACCACCATCCTCCAAGGTCTGTTTCAAAGATTAAATGAGGTAATGCACATAAAGCACTTAGCCCTGTTATTTTTATTATTACTAATAACCTAAGCACAATACTGCAAGAGAATCACACGGGGTTTCCAAAGGGAGGTACAAATAAACACAATGGTTCTAAGACCTTGCTATGTACAAAAAATTATCTAATAATAATTCTTTAACAAAATGTAGTACATTCCTGATAAGGAAAAGGCCCAACAGAAGAATCAATGTAGTCTGTGAACAATTAAGTCAATAAGGCTCTCATCGGTGATGATCAATCAGTCTGTGCGTCTGCCTCACTCTCAACACGCATGCACACACAAAGTAACCAGGTAAAAGAGATACTCAGCTTTCCAAGTTATGAAAATACAATTTAAAAAATCACTGTCGTCCAGTAGACAAGCAAAAATTTAAAAGCCTGATGATATTCAATGCTGTGTGGGGAAAGCAGAACTTTCTATACCCCAAGGCTGGGAGTAAAAACTGATGGTCCTTCTGGAGGGAAACGTGTATAATACATATATGAACACAGAATTCTAGATGAGGTATAAGAGAGGCACCACCATCAAAGGTGATCAGAATCCAGTAAGATCACTTACTTTAAGCCCTTCTTCGCCTACACTGGAGGGCCTCCTAGTGTTGAGTGTGTCTGAGGCTGGGAAGGCCCCTGGGGAACACCGTGGAGGCACTGGGAAGGCGGTCGTGTAGAGGGAGTGGAGAAAGACGGGGGCTGCCTCTGCGGAAGAGCTGGGAGTGGGGTAGCTGGAGGGAAGCTGCTGGCCGCTCTGCCTTGGGCGGGGGAGGAGGCAGCCTGGCAGACTGCGGCGGCAGAGACCAGCTGACTTAGTGTCTTACTGGTGTGGATTCCGAGGCAGCTGCAAGAGGGATGCCTTCATCAGCCCAAAGGAGCGAGGGCTGGGGGCGTGGAGACGGCAAGGTCTCCACAGATTTCACAAAAGCATCCTAAGAGAGGTAGCTTCTAAGCTGAGAGAGAACTCAGAACGCAACACAACCAGGAAGTGCAAGCTGAATCAGGACTGTGCTCCTTCCAAGACTTCTGTGCTGGCCCAGGGGCCAAGAGGCCATGCTCACAATGCAGGGGGCCCAGGCTTGATCTAGTCAGGGAACTAGATCCCACATGCTGCAATGACAGTCTGGTGCAGCCGAAGAAATAGTAATAATAAAAAAGTACTATGCTGCTTCCCGCAACTTTCTCTCCCACAAAGCCAGGGTGCTGCAGAGGGAGGGAAGGCAGAGTGCAGGGGGTGGGAGCACACTGCCCCCAGGATCTCTGGTAGTGCTCATTCAAGACAGCAAAGATCACAGCCATAACCTCAACACAGCACTGCCCAGTGCAGGGACCCACTGCACATAACACTGGCAATGGGGTCAAATCACAAGAAAGGGGTATGTTTGCATGTGTATGTGTGCGTGTGTGTGTGTGTGTGTGTGAAACATATGCACATGTGTGTAGGCCGGCATGTATACATCTCTACATCTATTTATTTTATTTAGATGTACCTATATTCTTAAGAGAATGTACAGTGCAGAATCGTTTGGAAACCACCTAGCTGGCTATCAAGAGAGGAACAGTTTTAAAAAAGAGAGGAACAGGGGCTTCCCTGGTGGTCCAGTGGGTAAGGACACCACCTTGCAGTGCAGGGGGCGCCAGTTTGATCCCTGGCCTGGGAAGATCCCACATGCCACAGAACAGCTGGACCGATGTGTCCAACTACCGAGCCAGAGCTCTGGAGCGCATGCGCCCAGAGCCGGTGCTCTGTGACAACAGAGGCCACCGCAATGGGAGGTCCACATGGGCCAAAGAACAAAAATGGATGAAAATAGATAAATGAAAGACCAATAGAAGTGGCCTGCCCGCCCCCCTTCCTCCCCAACCTGCCCCCCCACCACAAAAAAAGAGAGGAACAGTTAGAGACAGCTAGTACACCCATCTGAAAGAAGAGGGGAGTACGTGCACTGGCAAAGAGCTTCGACGTGCCTTAAGTTAGATCTTCCAATAAGACAGTGTACTCTAGTTTTCATTAAAAGCTCCATGCATGTGAATAAGCCTAAAAGCACGGGCAAGGGCTGTCAGTACAGAGCCTGAACAGGTCCCAGAGGCCTCGGGAGTGGGTGGCGGAGAGAGGGAGGAAGGAAACAGGGCAGGAGAAGGATGCCTGGACTTCTTGCTAACGCTCTATGACCCGAGGTATTCATGTTTCTCTTTACAGTTAACTCACCCCTCTGTCTAAGCTAAAAAGGCCAACAGTGGAGAGCCGGGGCCTTACTCTACACCCCCGCCACGCTGCAGCCTCAGGAGGATGGCTGCACAGCCAGGTTTGGCACACTGACTCAGGAGACCCCTCCTGAAGGACACAGAGATCGTCGACATCGTTTCAGCACTTCTCAAGACAACCTGATTTCACATAAGCCTCATGCTCTCAATCTTGGACTTTCACCACGGACGCAGCCCACGTCAGAAGCTGCACTTACTCCATCTCAGCGCTGTCCTTACAGAAGTCAACGTGCAGTGTCACAGGCCGGGTGCAGTACAGCCTGAATTTTTTTGCTCTGTAGGGAAGCTGCATAAAAGCTTCTACTGCAACTCGGATGCTGGACAATGAAACAGAAGCAGTTTCATGATAAAGAGCGAGCATACATCACATATTTCTCTAAGGTACACCTATATAAATACTATACTTAAAATAAAACAAAACACACAGAACCCGATTCTGTCTAATACAGCCACCAACGACAGCAAAAGCTTGGAGGCATTTGCCTTACCAGGTGAAAACTGGTTCTTCCAGGCTGAGAAAAATCTTACCTTTCTATGTATAAAGCACAAAAAAAATGCAGTACGTAAATACATATAGTACTTAAAGACACTTTAGCATTCAAATTTCATGGTACAGCAGCAGGGAGGGATTAGAAAAATACTGTGTCCTTAGACTGAGGAACACTGGGCAATAACGGACAAGCCTGCAAGCAAATTCTATTTAGTATTTTTAAATCTCAATTTCAATACACGACCTATAGAAATACCTTTAAGTTTCTGTAAATAAGCGGAAATTTTCAGAATCACTATTTGTCAACTTTGCACAAAAAAGCTGATGGATTGAGGTTTGATAAGTAAGCTGCTGTGTATTTCTATTTCCATTCGCCCTCATGAATATGATACAGAGCACTTGAACATAGTTTTTTGAGGTCAACAGGTTCTCAGGGCCACCTGTGGGCAGCCTGGCCACCTCATCTCAGGCAGTTTAGATGCGACTGCACTAACGGTCCCTCCAGGCCTCTTGCTCTAATCATACAATTGTCTCGCCCAAACAAACTGAACTTAAAACCCCAATCCTAAGAGGAACTCTTCCCAACAGCTAAATACAATGTTATTTTTCAATAATTTTTTAAAACTTTTAGCCTCCTTTATTGGTCTTTCATTTATTTATTTTCATCCATCTTAATTCTTTGGCCTCTGTGGGCCTTCCATCGCAGTGGCCTCTCGTTGCAGAGCACCGGCTCTGGGCGCATATGCTCCAGAGCTCCAGCTCATAATTAGACACACTGGTCCAGCTGCTCCGTGGCATGTGGGATTGTCCCAGGTCAGGGACCGAACTGGTGCCACTTGCACTGCAAGGCGGACTCTTTACCCACTGGACCGCCAGGGAAGCCCTACAACGTTATTTTTAATAACGACTGTTTAGAAAGGTGCAGAGTCACAGCTGTAGGGAAGCTGCATAAAAGCTTCTACTGCAACTCGGATGCTGGACAATGAAACAGAAGCAGTTTCATGATAAAGAGCGAGCATACATCACATATTTCTCTAAGGTACACCTATATAAATACTATACTTAAAATAAAACAAAACACACAGAACCCGATTCTGTCTAATACAGCCACCAACGACAGCAAAAGCTTGGAGGCATTTGCCTTACCAGGTGAAAACTGGTTCTTCCAGGCTGAGAAAAATCTTACCTTTCTATGTATAAAGCACAAAAAAAATGCAGTACGTAAATACATATAGTACTTAAAGACACTTTAGCATTCAAATTTCATGGTACAGCAGCAGGGAGGGATTAGAAAAATACTGTGTCCTTAGACTGAGGAACACTGGGCAATAACGGACAAGCCTGCAAGCAAATTCTATTTAGTATTTTTAAATCTCAATTTCAATACACGACCTATAGAAATACCTTTAAGTTTCTGTAAATAAGCGGAAATTTTCAGAATCACTATTTGTCAACTTTGCACAAAAAAGCTGATGGATTGAGGTTTGATAAGTAAGCTGCTGTGTATTTCTATTTCCATTCGCCCTCATGAATATGATACAGAGCACTTGAACATAGTTTTTTGAGGTCAACAGGTTCTCAGGGCCACCTGTGGGCAGCCTGGCCACCTCATCTCAGGCAGTTTAGATGCGACTGCACTAACGGTCCCTCCAGGCCTCTTGCTCTAATCATACAATTGTCTCGCCCAAACAAACTGAACTTAAAACCCCAATCCTAAGAGGAACTCTTCCCAACAGCTAAATACAATGTTATTTTTCAATAATTTTTTTTGGCCACTTTCATTGGTCTTTCATTTATTTATTTTCATCCATCTTAATTCTTTGGCCTCTGTGGGCCTTCCATCGCAGTGGCCTCTCGTTGCAGAGCACCGGCTCTGGGCGCATATGCTCCAGAGCTCCAGCTCATAATTAGACACACTGGTCCAGCTGCTCCGTGGCATGTGGGATTGTCCCAGGCCAGGGACCGAACTGGTGCCACTTGCACTGCAAGGCGGACTCTTTACCCACTGGACCGCCAGGGAAGCCCTACAACGTTATTTTTAATAACGACTGTTTAGAAAGGTGCAGAGTCACAGCTGGAAAGACACCTCCTCTCCTGTGAAACCCTGCCATCCTCCCCTGAGGAAGCAGCCCCTGACCTCTGCACAGACTCGCCATCAGGGTGCCCGCCTCTCCTGCAGCTGGGACTACTCCTTCTCTTTCTGAAGAAGAGTCCTTATGCTTATTTATTTATTAAACTGACATCCTCTGACACTGGGGCAGGAAACCATGATAAAAATCACCCAGAACACCAAGACAGACTTGCTGACAGTGTTTTCTAGGGACCTGCAATGGGTGGGCCTGAAGTCAGCAACGATCATTCTGAGTGGTCTCCTGCCTTCTGACAGTCACACCCTCACCCTGTTACATGGGACAACCAAGCACACAGCTCTGCTCTCTGCCATCTGAAATGGTGCCACCAAACCATCCCTCGCGTGGTGATGAGAGGGTGTCTCTCTGCCTCCTGGTACCCAGGGCTCCCTGAAGGACCCAGTCCATTATCTGAGCAGGGTACAGGTCACATCGGGCCAGACAAACGGCCAGCAGAGAGCACCTGCCCTTTCCAGGAAGGACAGTGGAAGGAGGGTGGAGCTGCCTGCTGAATCCTCACCCTGACCACCTGCTCTTACATTCACTGCTCATGAAATTGGAACCTGTAAGTCGTCCCTTCTTGAAGCTAAAAAAATTCCAATTTATGACCTCTCATCCCTTGCTCTGAAAACTGACACTCTCTGTCAAAACTGACCTCTCTGTTCCCCAAAGAGCATAAGGCATAATAGATACTTACTTTGTTGGTTTCACTGGAATGTACCTGGCAAAGTCCACAAGGAAGCACTCTGTGAGGTAATGACCTGCTGAAGACATGACTGCCTTAATAATGGCCCTGCACCAGCGCTTCAGCTCCTGACAGTAAACCACACAGACCTACAGAAGAGAACGATGACTTCAGCGTTAAGATCTCCAGTCACGCGAGGAAAGCTGTAAGAGACTGATGAAAGAAATCAAAGACGACACACGGAGAAGGTATACACCCTGCTCTTAGACTAGAAGAATTAACATTGTGAAAATGACTGTACTACCCCAAGCAATCCATAAATTCAGTGCAATCCCTATCAAACTACCAACGGCATTTTTCAGAATGAGAACTCGAAATTTTACAATCTGTATGGAAACACAAAATATCATGACTAGCCAAACCAATCTTAAGAAAGAAAAATGAAGCTGGAGGAACAAGGCTCCCTAACCTCAATGTATGGTACTGGCACACACACACACAAAAAAAAAACCCAGAAAAACAGATCAAAGGAAAAGAACAGAAAGTCCAACGATCAACCTATGCACCTAACCTAAATAAAGGGGGAAAGACTATACAACGGAGGAAAGACAATCTCTTTTATAAGCAGTACTAGGAATACTGGACAGCTACATATAAAAGAATGAAATTAAAACATTCCCTATTACTATACACAAAAACAAACTCAAAATGGATTAAAGACCTAAAGGTAAGGTCGGACACTACAAAACTCTTTGAGAAGAACATAGGCAGAACACTCTCTGCCATAAAATGCAGCAGGATCTTTTTCAACCCACCTCCTAGAATAATGAAAAGAAAAACAAATAAATGTTCCTAATTAAACTTAAAAGCTTTTGCACAGCAAAGGAAACCAGAAAAATGACAAGACAACTCTCAGAATGGGAAAAAATAATACTTGTAAACAAAGCAACAGACAAGGGATTAATCTCCAAAATATACAAATACTCAGGCAGCTCAATACCAAAAGAAACCCAGAACATTAAAAAGAAATTAAACAGTGGGCAGAAGAGCTAAACAGGTATTTCTCCAAAGAAAATGTATATGGATGGTTAGAAAGCACATGAAAAGATACTCAACAACACTAATTATTAGAGAGATGCAAATCAAAACTACAATAAGGTATTACCTCACACTGGTCAGAATGGCTATCACTAAAAAAATAAATGCTGGAAAGGTTATGGAGAAAAGGGAACTTTTCCACTGTTGGTAGGAGTGTAACCTAGTAACAGCCACTATTAAGAACAGTATGAAGGTTCCCTGATAAACTAAAAACAGAGCGATCATATGATCCAGTAAATCCTACTCCTGGGTATACATTCAGTGAAAGTTGTTCAGTCATGTCCAACTCTTTGCAACCCATGGATGAGCCATGGAATGCTCTAGGCAAGAATATTGGAGTGAGCAGCCTGTCCCTTCTCCAAGGGATCTTCCCAACCCCAGGATCGAACCCAGATCTCCCGCATTGCAGGCAGATATCTAGAGAAAATCAAAGTTGAAAAGATAATGCACCCCAATGTTTACCGCAGCCCCTGACTGGAAACCCCAAGTTCTCTCTGCTAAGGTCCCCAGGATAAATCTGGAATAGTCCTCTGGTTTCCAGCCCCAGGACAATGGCCCCAATGCCTGGGTTTAGATGATACACCATCTCCTGTTGCCCCGTGTGAACCTGATAAAACTACCACTTTTCATGACTAACCTGACTCCTCTACAAACAAAAAAACCTAGCACAAGGCGATAACTATAAGCAACCGAAGCACTCCAAAAGTTTTTATCAACTTAACTGTCAAAGCAGTCTACATTTTGAGCAGTATTTCAAGACACAGTATTTAAAACACATTCAGATACATACCTGCCCTTCTTCCAATATTACTGGTTTTATTTCTACATCTTGACATATGCTATTATAGAAGTTATCCATAGCATTATTTAGTTTTTGATAGTCAACTTCATGATCTAAAAAGGGACTATATCCTTTTATAATAACCCAGAAGCAACCTGGATCTTCAATCTGTAAAAAATTTAAAAGACAAACAAAACAATCTATCAATTAAAAGCAGAACAATAAAATAGAATCATAATAACTGTTTCAAATGTAAGTGCTCGAACAAATTCTTGATGAGTGCCTCTGTCTTAAAGGGGCAGAGAGAAGACAAAGGATACAAGGTTCTCACCATATATGTGTATCAAATCAAAACTACAATAAGGTATTACCTCACACTGGTCAGAATGGCTATCACTAAAAAAATAAATGCTGGAAAGGTTATGGAGAAAAGGGAACTTTTCCACTGTTGGTAGGAGTGTAACCTAGTAACAGCCACTATTAAGAACAGTATGAAGGTTCCCTGATAAACTAAAAACAGAGCGATCATATGATCCAGTAAATCCTACTCCTGGGTATATATTCAGTGAAAGTTGTTCAGTCATGTCCAACTCTTTGCAACCCATGGATGAGTCATGGAATGCTCTAGGCAAGAATATTGGAGTGAGCAGCCTGTCCCTTCTCCAAGGGATCTTCCCAACCCCAGGATCGAACCCAGATCTCCCGCATTGCAGGCAGATATCTAGAGAAAATCAAAGTTGAAAAGATAATGCACCCCAATGTTTACCGCAGCCCCTGACTGGAAACCCCAAGTTCTCTCTGCTAAGGTCCCCAGGATAAATCTGGAATAGTCCTCTGGTTTCCAGCCCCAGGACAATGGCCCCAATGCCTGGGTTTAGATGATACACCATCTCCTGTTGCCCCGTGTGAACCTGATAAAACTACCACTTTTCATGACTAACCTGACTCCTCTACAAACAAAAAAACCTAGCACAAGGCGATAACTATAAGCAACCGAAGCACTCCAAAAGTTTTTATCAACTTAACTGTCAAAGCAGTCTACATTTTGAGCAGTATTTCAAGACACAGTATTTAAAACACATTCAGATACATACCTGCCCTTCTTCCAATATTACTGGTTTTATTTCTACATCTTGACATATGCTATTATAGAAGTTATCCATAGCATTATTTAGTTTTTGATAGTCAACTTCATGATCTAAAAAGGGACTATATCCTTTTATAATAACCCAGAAGCAACCTGGATCTTCAATCTGTAAAAAATTTAAAAGACAAACAAAACAATCTATCAATTAAAAGCAGAACAATAAAATAGAATCATAATAACTGTTTCAAATGTAAGTGCTCGAACAAATTCTTGATGAGTGCCTCTGTCTTAAAGGGGCAGAGAGAAGACAAAGGATACAAGGTTCTCACCATATATGTGTATCAAATCATCACCTTGGATACCCTGAACTTACACACCATGACAATGTCAGTTACACTTCAATAAAGCTGAGGAAAAAGACAAAAGATACAAATACAAAAGTGTTAAAGACATATAACTAATAATATATAAGTACCTCTATTTATCTTTTATGATTTGAAATTATCTGTTGTGACTCTAAAAGCAATACCCTTGATCTGTATTTTGAAAACATCCATAATAAAACAATAAGTAAGGTTTGCAACAATGTTTTCAGTATTCTATGTCTTTTGTACAGAAAAGGAGGAAATCTATTCTGCTCACTTTCAAAGAGAGTAAGTAATGTGCCCTGTCATCAAGGGCAAAAAAATGAGAGGTCTCCAATCACTACAAACCACGCCTCCCAAAGTGAAGAGGGAGCACACGGTGGCTCCCTGTCACCACATCTCCTGAGTAGTATGTACAATACCAGACAGGCAAAGAAATGAGCATGTGCTGCATGGCCAAGCCAAACAAGAGCCAACAAAAAGTGAATCCCAGACTGCCCAGATGCTGAACTGAACAGCACACACGTGTGCTACCTCACATCAGTCATGTCTGATTCTCCGCAACCTATGGAGCGTAGCCCGCCAGGCTCCTCCGTCCACAGAATTCTCCAGACAAGAATCCTGGAATGGGTTGCCATGACCCCCTCCAGGGGATCTTCCCAACCCAGGGATGGAACCCAGGTCTCTTACATCTCCCACACTGGCAGGCAGGTTCTTTATGACTAGGACAGCCTAGGAAGCCCCGGAAGTGGAACAGGCAAGGACTTAAAAGCAACTATTATAAATACTATGTTCAAAAATTTATGGATAAGAAGGCCATAGCGACCTTTTTTTCCTTTAAAAAAAGGAGAATCTCACATAAGAAACGAAAACTTAAAAAAATAAAAACCCGGGCTTCCCTGGTGGTCCAGTGGGTAGAGAGTCCACCTTGCAGTACAAGGGGTACTGGTTCGATCCCTGGCCTGGGAAGATCCCGCATGCTGAGGAATGGCTGGACCAGTGTGTTCAATTGCACTGGGAGGTGAACTCTTTACCACTGAGCTACTAGGGGGGCCTCTAGACTACATGTTGGAACATAGTGTTGTAACAATGTTACATCTCTCGAGTGTGGTAATTATATTGTGGCTATGCAAGAGAAAGTCTTTGTTCTTAGGAAACACATGCCTAAGAATTTATAGAGTTCACAACTAATGCTCAAATGGTTCAACAAAAGAAATCAACAATTACACACACACACATATATATAATAAAGAAACATGCAAATATGACAAACTTAATTGTTGATGCTAAGTGCAGAATATATGGTTATTCTCAATATTGTTTTTGTAGCTTGTTTTCAAGTTTGAAAATCTTCAAAATATCAAGATGGGTAAGGATGTTTTTAAAAAATTGTTAGATGTTAAAAAAAAATTAAGGCACCATAGATACTTTGAAGCTTCTGGAATTGTTTTTTTAATCTGCTACTAAACCCACAAAATGTACACAGGGTCAGTTTTACCAGTGAGAAAAAAAAAAGAAAAGTGATTTAAATTGCAATTTCTTCCACGGGGCTCACAATTCCTCCCACCTCCACCTCTTTCAGCAAGGTTGGGGCCTCCTGCTTCGGGTCAGCGCCATAAGGCAAAGATCCCCACACCACTTTACTTTGCTTTTTTTCCTTCATGTCTACATTATTTCCATTAGAAAAACCCCGGCCCAGGGATTGAACCTATGTTTCCTGTACTGCAGGCAGATTCTTTACCATCTGAGCCACCATGGAAGCCCTTAGGAAAATATTATCTATCTAAAATGCTGGTTCAGTTTTCTTCTCTTTACCTCTACCACGCAAACAGGAACACTTTATTTTCATTCAAGAAAAGTAGAATCAGCTATCAGGCATGAGAAGTATTCCATACTATTAAATAAAAATGACTAACTGAATTAATATGAATTAATTGAATTTTAATTAAAATTCTTTCTTATTTCTCAGGGATAGTAACTCATCTTTCCTTGATGTTATTTCACTTCACCTTCAGTTATCTGAGTAACTAGGTAATGAGTGTCTCTCTTCTCACATTCAGTAACATGAGTGCTTTAAGTGTAATTTAGAACATCAGTAACTGGGCATTATAACATCAATTCACGCTCAATTCCCCTTAATATATGGTATTTGCATAATAACGTCAGATACCCTGGTCGTCTACTTTCCAACATCAATTATAAAAATTAAGATGTTAGTTTCAGGGGCTTCCCTGGTGGTCCAGAGGGTGAAGAGTCCACCTTGCAGTACAGGGGGCGCCAGTTCGATCCCTGTCCCAGGAAGATCCCACGTGCTGCGGAACGGCTGGACTCGCCGGTGTATGCAATTGCGAGCCAGCGCTCTGGAGCGCATGTACCCAGAGCTGGTGCTCTGCCACGAGAGAGGCCACTGCAGTGGGAGGCCCACATAGGCCAAAGAATAAAGAAGAATGAAAAATAAACGATGACTTGGAGACAAAAAAAAAAAAACTTTAAAAAAAGAGTGAATGGGCTTCCCTGGTGGTCCAGTGGGTAAGGACACTGCCTTGCAATGCAAGGGGCGCCGCTTCCCTGGCCTGGGAAGATCCCACGTGCCGCGGAGCGGCTGGACCCATGTGTCCAATTACGAGCCAGTGCTCTGGAGCGCATGCGCCCAGAGCCCAGAGCCAGTGCTCTGAGACAACAGAGGCCACTGCGATGGGAGGCCCACATGGGCCAAAGCACAAAGATGTATGAAAATAAATAAAGATCAATAGAAGTGGACCGCCCATCCCCCTCCTTCCCTAACCATCCCCCCCCCCCCAAAAAAGAGTGAAGATGTTAGTTTTAACACGTCAAGAACATTCCAGACTAAGTAGCACTGGGTCCACTTTCGGTCGTGCTGTCGTGAGAAGTCCCTTACAGCTGCAAGCTTCCATCTCAGCCCAGCCTTCTGGGGGCAAAGCAGCAGCCTGGGAAGCAACTCCCGCAGGAAAACCACTCTTGATCTCATGGGCTGCCCTGACAGCCTGGAGATCCTACATTCAGCCAGCAGCACAGCTGTTTCTACCACATCAGCGAGGGCGCAGCCTGCAGCTTTCAGAATCCCGTCTAACGGGGGCGGGGACCCGCCAGAGAGGACCGGCAGCCGGGAGGAACGAAGAAGTCCACAGACTCGGGACGCGAGGTCGGGGCTCAACCAGCGCCGCCCCCGGACCTGGTCGGTAGGAGAAAGTGTCCCTCCCCCTGAGGATTCTGAATACGGCACCCCTAGTTCAATCTGAATTTCGGAGAAACAACGGGTAACACTCTAAGTACGTCCCACATACTGCATGGGACACCCCTGAGCGAAAATCTCCCACTGTTAACCTGAAATGAAGCGTCCAGGAGGAGGCCATCGGAACCCGTCCCGCGGGTCCCCGCGGGCCAGACCGCGCACGGGGAGCGCGTGAACGGCCGGGCCGGCGCTCGCTCACCTTGAGCACCAGGACCTCGAGCATCTTCCCACGCCTCGCCGGCCTCCCGGGGACTCGCCCTGGAGAGACGCGCCCCCCCGCGGCCGGCGCCTGCTCTCCCCGCCGCTACTCCCTCCGGACGAACTCTGGAGGCGGAACCTGAGGCTCCGGCAGGGCCGGCGTCGTCGAGGATCGCGCTTCCTCCCGGCTCAGCCCCGCGAGCGCAGCTCCGGCCACGCTCCCGGCAGGCGACGCGCCCGGCTCCAACCGGGACGCCGGCGGGGGCGTGCTCCGGCTCCCGCACCGCCGTCTGCCGCCCACCCTAGACCGCGAACATCTCGAGACTTCCAGAAACCACGCTGGGCGGGGAGCCAACGGCCGGACAACCGCCGCCTCCCTGCGCGCAGTGCCGGGGAGGCTGGGGGCGGGGCTTCGGGGGCGTCACGTGGCTCGCCCCCGGGTCCGCGCGAGTCCACGTGGGGTGGGGCGGCTGCCTGGGAAGACGCGCAGACACACCGAGAAACACGCTCTCCACCCACTCCCGCCGCGTAGCCTTCCGCTTTCTTGGCCTCCTGACCACGTTCTCTGACCTCTGCCTTCTGGAAAGACTCCAAGCCCCCACTGTCCTCCCACCTGGCCCTCACCTAGAAGGAGTCCCCACGTGTCACGGACACTCTTGTGACCAGCAAAGGTCGCAGACTGCGCATCCGGGCGCAGGTTTTGGCCCGCATGCGTATTTTTGTTGTCAAAGCACCACGAGGTTTTCTTAAGCTTTCAAGACTTGGAGACCTCTGGTTTTCACCTGGACCGGCAAGGGAAAGTCCACAGACTCGGGACGCGAGGTCGGGCTCAACCAGCGCCGCCCCCGGACCTGGTCGGTAGGAGAAAGTGTCCCTCCCCCTGAGGATTCTGAATACGGCACCCCTAGTTCAATCTGAATTTCGGAGAAACAACGGGTAACACTCTAAGTACGTCCCACATACTGCATGGGACACCCCTGAGCGAAAATCTCCCACTGTTAACCTGAAATGAAGCGTCCAGGAGGAGGCCATCGGAACCCGTCCCGCGGGTCCCCGCGGGCCAGACCGCGCACGGGGAGCGCGTGAACGGCCGGGCCGGCGCTCGCTCACCTTGAGCACCAGGACCTCGAGCATCTTCCCACGCCTCGCCGGCCTCCCGGGGACTCGCCCTGGAGAGACGCGCCCCCCCGCGGCCGGCGCCTGCTCTCCCCGCCGCTACTCCCTCCGGACGAACTCTGGAGGCGGAACCTGAGGCTCCGGCAGGGCCGGCGTCGTCGAGGATCGCGCTTCCTCCCGGCTCAGCCCCGCGAGCGCAGCTCCGGCCACGCTCCCGGCAGGCGACGCGCCCGGCTCCAACCGGGACGCCGGCGGGGGCGTGCTCCGGCTCCCGCACCGCCGTCTGCCGCCCACCCTAGACCGCGAACATCTCGAGACTTCCAGAAACCACGCTGGGCGGGGAGCCAACGGCCGGACAACCGCCGCCTCCCTGCGCGCAGTGCCGGGGAGGCTGGGGGCGGGGCTTCGGGGGCGTCACGTGGCTCGCCCCCGGGTCCGCGCGAGTCCACGTGGGGTGGGGCGGCTGCCTGGGAAGACGCGCAGACACACCGAGAAACACGCTCTCCACCCACTCCCGCCGCGTAGCCTTCCGCTTTCTTGGCCTCCTGACCACGTTCTCTGACCTCTGCCTTCTGGAAAGACTCCAAGCCCCCACTGTCCTCCCACCTGGCCCTCACCTAGAAGGAGTCCCCACGTGTCACGGACACTCTTGTGACAAGCAAAGGTCGCAGACTGCGGCATCCGGGCGCAGGTTTTGGCCCGCATGCGTATTTTTTGTTGTCAAAGCACCACGAGGTTTTCTTAAGCTTTCAAGACTTGGAGACCTCTGGTTTTTCACCTGAAACCTCGCACTCAGAAACTGGTTCTCAGCATTAGATGAGGTCACCCCCAAGTGAAACAAAGACACTCAAAAAGCACTCAAGGTTAACTTTTATTACTGACTTCGGGGTCTAGCTCCAAGGGGTTGAGTAAACCAACAAACAGGAAAGTAAAAAAATACTACTTAAATATAGAAGAGAACCACAGCTTAAAAGAAAAAAAGTGCTGGGCTTTGGTGGTTTTACTGGTGAATTCTTTAATATTTCAATTGTGGGGGAAAAATAAAATTTTTTTAAGAAAAAAAGGTTTTTTCAAGAAAAAAATTTCTTAAATTCATGTCAACCAGATGGCAAAAGATGGAGCAGTTTAAGAAAGGGAATGGCAATTGTAGGTTTATATATTTGGGAAACAGGACACTCACATTAAGCTTTTCAAGTTTGGGGGGGTTAAGATTTTTTTTAACGTGGACAATTTTAAAAGTCGTTTTAAAATGTATGACAATACTATTTCTGTTTGAGGTTTTGGTTTCTTGGCCAGGAGGCATGTGGGATCCTAGTTCCTTGATAAGGGATTAGAACCCATACCCCTTGCATTGAAAAGCAAAGTCATAACCAGTGGACGGCCAGGGAGGTCACAAGGTTCCAGTTTTAAATACAAGTTTGAGTTCACAAGGTTAAGCAAACATCCACTTAAAGCCTGAGCAAGAGAGCCGGAGAAGAGAAATGTGCCTGGCAGTCAGGAGGAAAACACACAGCAAAGTACATGGAGTTCACCTTTTTGGGGTAAATCCCCGGCCTGTTAGGGTCAGATCGCGCGCCCCCCCCAGAAACCCCGCCTCTCCACCCACTCCCGCCGCGTAGCCTTCCGCTTTCTTGGCCTCCTGACCACGTTCTCTGACCTCTGCCTTCTGGAAAGACTCCAAGCCCCCACTGTCCTCCCACCTGGCCCTCACCTAGAAGGAGTCCCCACGTGTCACGGACACTCTTGTGACCAGCAAAGGTCGCAGACTGCGGCATCCGGGCGCAGGTTTTGGCCCGCATGCGTATTTTTTGTTGTCAAAGCACCACGAGGTTTTCTTAAGCTTTCAAGACTTGGAGACCTCTGGTTTTTCACCTGAAACCTCGCACTCAGAAACTGGTTCTCAGCATTAGATGAGGTCACCCCCAAGTGAAACAAAAGACACTCAAAAAGCACTCAAGGTTAACTTTTATTACTGACTTCGGGGTCTAGCTCCAAGGGGTTGAGTAAACCAACAAACAGGAAAGTAAAAAAATACTACTTAAATATAGAAGAGAACCACAGCTTAAAAGAAAAAAAGTGCTGGGCTTTGGTGGTTTTACTGGTGAATTCTTTAATATTTCAATTGTGGGGGAAAAATAAAATTTTTTTAAGAAAAAAAGGTTTTTTCAAGAAAAAAATTTCTTAAATTCATGTCAACCAGATGGCAAAAGATGGAGCAGTTTAAGAAAGGGAATGGCAATTGTAGGTTTATATATTTGGGAAACAGGACACTCACATTAAGCTTTTCAAGTTTGGGGGGGTTAAGATTTTTTTTAACGTGGACAATTTTAAAAGTCGTTTTAAAATGTATGACAATACTATTTCTGTTTGAGGTTTTGGTTTCTTGGCCAGGAGGCATGTGGGATCCTAGTTCCTTGATAAGGGATTAGAACCCATACCCCTTGCATTGAAAAGCAAAGTCATAACCAGTGGACGGCCAGGGAGGTCACAAGGTTCCAGTTTTAAATACAAGTTTGAGTTCACAAGGTTAAGCAAACATCCACTTAAAGCCTGAGCAAGAGAGCCGGAGAAGAGAAATGTGCCTGGCAGTCAGGAGGAAAACACACAGCAAAGTACATGGAGTTCACCTGTTGCTAAATCGGGCTAACCAGCCATGGCCCACCTGTAATCAGGCACCTGTTAGGGTCAGATCACCTGAAAGGTCCAGACCTTGTCAAAAAAAAAAAAAGATGGGAAGTGACCAGGTTTGTTTTAAACAGGACGTCCCAGAGGCAGTTCTCAAGCCCCAAAGATACAGAGAACAGCCCTCTCCCAGAGGGTCAACACTTTTCCTTTTGAGACAGCATGGAACCCTTTGCTGCCTTGCTGCTAAGCTTGTACCTGGGGATACCTGCCCTCCAGCTACAAAATACAAAGAAACTATATAGGACTGAAAACAACTGTGTGCAGGGGCAGTTGAAGCAAATTCTGGACCCAAAAGATGCAAAGAGATTTAAAAAAACCAAACTACTGTTTCTGAAAAGCTAGGAGCAGAAAAACTGGATGTCTGGAACAGAAGCAGAGTACTGTGCATGACCCTGCACTCAACATTCACAAAGAGCTGGTAAACCACCAGAGCCCCCCTCTAGTCTGACCCCTAGACACACTCCTACCCTCACCCCAAAGAAGGAATCAGCTCACCCCACCTCAACGGTGCTGGGGTCTCATTAAAGTGTTAGTCACGGGGCTTCCCCTGGTGGTCCAGTGAGTAAGGGCACCACCTTGCAGTGCAAGGGGCGCCGGTTCGAGCCCTGGCCTGGGAAGATCCCACGTGCCGCGGAGCAGCTGGACTGATGTGTCCAATTACCCAGCCGGAGCTCCGGAGCGCATGCGCCCAGAGCCGGCGCTCTGTGACGACAGACGCCACCGCGATGGAAGGCCCACAGGAGCCAAAGAACAAAGACGGATGAAAGTAGAGAAATGAAAGACCAATAGAAGTGGCCCGCCTGCTCCCCTCCCTCCCCAACCCGACCCCCGCCCAAAATAAATAAATAAATCTTAAAAAAAAAAAGAAGTGTTAGTCACTCAGTCATGTATGACTCTTTGCGACCCCATAGACTACAGCCCACGAGGCCCCTCTGCCCGTCAGTCTAGGGAATATTCCAGGCAAGAATACTGGGGCAGGTTGCCATTTCCTTCTCCAGGGGACCTTCCCACCCCAGGGATCAAACTGAATTCTCCTGAATTGCAGGCAGATTCTTTACAGGTCTGAGCCACCAGGGAAGCACTAAACCTTGCCTACACTTCGGTATCTGGCCTCTAGTCAATTTCTATTGATTGAGGAAGGCCAAGAACTCTCTTGGGTGTCACTGATTAGATTGTTGTTGTTCAGTCACCCAGTCCTTATCAGTTCTTTGCAACCTCATGAACTGCAGCAGGCCAGGCCTCCCTGTCCCTCACCATCTCCTGAAATCTGCCCAATTTCATGTCGATTCCATCGATGTTGCCATCCAACCATCTCACCTCTGACACCCTCTTCTGTTTCTGCCCCCAATCTTTCCCAGCATCAGGGGCTTTTCCAGTGAGTCTGCTGTTCACATCAGATAACCTGGAGCATCAGCTTCTGCACCAGTTCTTCCAACGAGTATTCAGGGGTGATTTCCCTTAAGATTGACTGGTCTGATCACCTTGCTGTCCAGAGGACTCTTCGGAGTCTTCTCCAGCACCACTATTTCAAAGCATCGAATCTTTGGCTTTCTGCCTTCTTTACAGTTCAGCTCTCACAACCGTATGTGACCACCAGGAAGACCATAGCCTTGAGTATACAGACCTTTGTTGGCAGAGTAACGTCTCTGCTTTTCAACACACTGTTTAGGTTTGTCATAGCTTTCCTGCCAGAAACCGATCATCTTCTGATTTCATGGCTGCAGTCACCCTCCGCAGTGATTTTGGAGCCCAAGAGGAGGAAATCTGTCACTGCTCCCTCTTTTTCCCTTCTATTTGCCATGAAGTAATGGGGCTGGATACCATGATCTTAGTTTTTTGAATGTGGAGTTTTAAGCCGGCTCTTTCACTCTCCTCCTTCAACCTCATCAAAGAGGCTCCTTAGTTCCTCTGCACTTTCTTTTAGAGTGGTATCATCTGCCTATCTGAGGCTGTCGAGGTTTCTACCGCCTATCTTAATTCCAGCTTGAAACTCATCCAGCTGGGCATTTCTCATGAAACCATGCTACAGTGTGGTGCTTCTCAAACTGTTCACAGTATGGTTTACAGATAAGGAAAATATTTATACATCACACTGGGCTAAAGATCAAAATGGCTGCAGTGGGACTCACTGTGTGGAGCTTCAGCCACACAGACCTCCTGAGGTTGAACGGGGTCAGTATCTGTACCTGTCCCCCTCCCCCCAACTAGTGGGAAGCACTTTTTAAAGTGACAGAAGGATAAGAAGATGAATATAAGAAGATTTTAGTAAGGTGCATTTTTATAAGGTGGTTAAATCCTAGTATCAAAACCTGACCTAGATAACACAAACAACTCCAGACTAATGAAGGTGTGGAAATCCCAAATAAGATGCTCTCAGTAAAACTCAAGACAAAAATTAAAAATAAAAATTGGGGTTTCCCTGGTGGTCTAGTGGGTAAAGAGTCCACCTTGCAGTGCAAGGGGCACTGGTTCCATCCCTGGCCTGGGAAGATTCCACGTGCCACGGAGCAGCTGGACCAGTGTGTCCAATCACGAGCTGGTGCTCTGCAGCGAGAGAGGCCACTGTAATGGGAGGCCCACACACGTCAAAGAATAAAAAGATAGATGAAAATAAATATAAATAAAAGAAGCATGATTGGGTCAAAAAAAAAGTAAAAAAAAAACAGGCACCAAGAGGACATTCCTTGTTCCCCTTCCTCCCAGATCCCTCCCCACTAAATGTATTTCAAAGGCAGAGTAACGTCTCTGCTTTTCAACACACTGTTTAGGTTTGTCATAGCTTTCCTGCCAGAAACCGATCATCTTCTGATTTCATGGCTGCAGTCACCCTCCGCAGTGATTTTGGAGCCCAAGAGGAGGAAATCTGTCACTGCTCCCTCTTTTTCCCTTCTATTTGCCATGAAGTAATGGGGCTGGATACCATGATCTTAGTTTTTTGAATGTGGAGTTTTAAGCCGGCTCTTTCACTCTCCTCCTTCAACCTCATCAAAGAGGCTCCTTAGTTCCTCTGCACTTTCTTTTAGAGTGGTATCATCTGCCTATCTGAGGCTGTCGAGGTTTCTACCGCCTATCTTAATTCCAGCTTGAAACTCATCCAGCTGGGCATTTCTCATGAAACCATGCTACAGTGTGGTGCTTCTCAAACTGTTCACAGTATGGTTTACAGATAAGGAAAATATTTATACATCACACTGGGCTAAAGATCAAAATGGCTGCAGTGGGACTCACTGTGTGGAGCTTCAGCCACACAGACCTCCTGAGGTTGAACGGGGTCAGTATCTGTACCTGTCCCCCTCCCCCCAACTAGTGGGAAGCACTTTTTAAAGTGACAGAAGGATAAGAAGATGAATATAAGAAGATTTTAGTAAGGTGCATTTTTATAAGGTGGTTAAATCCTAGTATCAAAACCTGACCTAGATAACACAAACAACTCCAGACTAATGAAGGTGTGGAAATCCCAAATAAGATGCTCTCAGTAAAACTCAAGACAAAAATTAAAAATAAAAATTGGGGTTTCCCTGGTGGTCTAGTGGGTAAAGAGTCCACCTTGCAGTGCAAGGGGCACTGGTTCCATCCCTGGCCTGGGAAGATTCCACGTGCCACGGAGCAGCTGGACCAGTGTGTCCAATCACGAGCTGGTGCTCTGCAGCGAGAGAGGCCACTGTAATGGGAGGCCCACACACGTCAAAGAATAAAAAGATAGATGAAAATAAATATAAATAAAAGAAGCATGATTGGGTCAAAAAAAAAGTAAAAAAAAAACAGGCACCAAGAGGACATTCCTTGTTCCCCTTCCTCCCAGATCCCTCCCCCCACTAAATGTAGTTCAAATGCTCTTACCTTGGAGTCATCAATTCTCAAAGGCCATGTGTACTTTCCCAGTATTAAAATATTCTCATTTTTACAAAAAAAGGAACAAAAACAAGTTTGGTCTTAAAAGTTGGCTTCATTACTTTGTCAGCTGATTTGTAATTTTTAAAGTTCTTTTCTTTTGCATTAATTGAGAAAGAATGAACATTGATGATAGGGCATTCAACCCAAAAGCAAAGGCCAGTGCCCATCCAGGGTTTTCTCCCAAATACTTTAGGTATCTTTTATGGATTTGCCCTGTCCATCAAAGAAGGTCTTCACAGTTGGACTAATATTATACATCTGTCAGATCATCCTTGTTTCTAATATATTTTCCATAGCTCATTTTTGTGTTACTGAGTCTCATATCTCCATTTTTTTTTTTTTTGCCTCTAAGTTATCATTTATTTTTCATCAATCTTTGTACTTTGGCATGTTTAGGCCTCCCATTACAGTGGCCTCTTTGGCTGCAGAGTACCGGCTCCAGGCACATGTGCTCAAGCGTGCCAGCTCCCAACTGGACACATCGGTCCAGCCGCTCTTGGGCACATGGGATCCTCCCGGGCCAAGGATTGAACTGGTGCCCCTTGCATGGCAAGGCAGACTCTCTACCCACTGGACCACCAGGAAAGCCCCTCATACCTCAATTTTGAACTGTATACTACAAACTAAAATTAGTTAATAAGACTAACTTTTGGGAGAAGGGCATAGCAACTCACTCTGGTATTGCCTGGAGAATTCCATGGACAGAGGAGCCAGGCAGGCTGCAGTCCATGGGGGTGCAGAAGAGTCGAATGCGACTGAGCGACTAAGCACAGCACAGCATAAGGTTCATGCCTTCTTTAGGGGAGCTGTTGGGCTTTAAAATCTCACTCCCTTTCATCCCAGTGTGAAACATTTCTTTGAGTTATGTTCTCATTCATGTAGTCAGCAGTTATTTTCTGAGTGTTCACTGTGTACAGGATTCTGCAGCAACAGAGAAAGATGAAGATGAAACCTTCCCGTGTGGAGGTTGCAGTGTGACAGAGGAAAGCCCTGTTTTAAAAATCCATACAGGGGCTTCCTTGGTGGTCCAGTGGGTAAGGATACCGCCTTGCAGTGCAAGGGGCGTCAGTTCGATCCCTGGCCTGGGAAGATCCCATGTGCCATGGAGCAGCTGGACCGATGTGTCCAATTACTGAGCCAGAGCTCTGGAGCACATGCGCCCAGAGCCGGAGCTCTGCGACAACAGAGGCCACTGCGATGGGAGGCCCACACGGGCCAAAGAACAAAGATGGATGAAAATAGACAAATGAAAGACCAATAGAAGTGGCCTGGCTGCCCACCCACCCCCCAAAAAAGTCCATACACACATACAGGTGTACAGTCACTTATCGTTATTATAAGCCATGAATGCCAGAAACTGACAGGCTTCTATGACAGAATAATCAAGTCGCAGAAGTGGAATTTTGGGGTCAGAGATACATGTAATCAATTCTTCATCATGGTTACAATTTGTAAGAACAAATACTACTCCATTTGTCTGTTATATAAATACACAGATATACTAGCACATTACTCTTAATTGTGTTTCCTTGAGCACTTTCCTACTAGCCTTTTCTTTTTTCAGTATTTAAAAAAAATTACATGCAGAGTACCGGCTCCAGGCACATGTGCTCAAGCGTGCCAGCTCCCAACTGGACACATCGGTCCAGCCGCTCTTGGGCACATGGGATCCTCCGGGCCAAGGATTGAACTGGTGCCTTGCATGGCAAGGCAGACTCTCTACCCACTGGACCACCAGGAAAGCCCCTCATACCTCAATTTTGAACTGTATACTACAAACTAAAATTAGTTAATAAGACTAACTTTTGGGAGAAGGGCATAGCAACTCACTCTGGTATTGCCTGGAGAATTCCATGGACAGAGGAGCCAGGCAGGCTGCAGTCCATGGGGGTGCAGAAGAGTCGAATGCGACTGAGTGACTAAGCACAGCACAGCATAAGGTTCATGCCTTCTTTAGGGGAGCTGTTGGGCTTTAAAATCTCACTCCCTTTCATCCCAGTGTGAAACATTTCTTTGAGTTATGTTCTCATTCATGTAGTCAGCAGTTATTTTCTGAGTGTTCACTGTGTACAGGATTCTGCAGCAACAGAGAAAGATGAAGATGAAACCTTCCCGTGTGGAGGTTGCAGTGTGACAGAGGAAAGCCCTGTTTTAAAAATACATACAGGGGCTTCCTTGGTGGTCCAGTGGGTAAGGATACCGCCTTGCAGTGCAAGGGGCGTCAGTTCGATCCCTGGCCTGGGAAGATCCCATGTGCCATGGAGCAGCTGGACCGATGTGTCCAATTACTGAGCCAGAGCTCTGGAGCACATGCGCCCAGAGCCGGAGCTCTGCGACAACAGAGGCCACTGCGATGGGAGGCCCACACGGGCCAAAGAACAAAGATGGATGAAAATAGACAAATGAAAGACCAATAGAAGTGGCCTGGCTGCCCACCCACCCCCCAAAAAAGTCCATACACACATACAGGTGTACAGTCACTTATCGTTATTATAAGCCATGAATGCCAGAAACTGACAGGCTTCTATGACAGAATAATCAAGTCGCAGAAGTGGAATTTTGGGGTCAGAGATACATGTAATCAATTCTTCATCATGGTTACAATTTGTAAGAACAAATACTACTCCATTTGTCTGTTATATAAATACACAGATATACTAGCACATTACTCTTAATTGTGTTTCCTTGAGCACTTTCCTACTAGCCTTTTCTTTTTTCAGTATTTAAGAAAAATTACATCCAGAGGTCATGAATATACAGCCTTTAGTCCACTTTTCCTTTTAACATATAGTAAGCATTTTCTGTGTTGTGGAAAACTCTAAAATAGCTATATATGCTTCCTTTTTAGGAATGTATTATGATTTATTTAGCCATTTTTCCTCAGTTTTTCAATGTCTAAGGTACAAATGATAAAAGGAAGCAGAACTGAAAATAAATACATGATTTCAAGTAAAAAAAAAAAAAACTGACCTTTATTTATTGCTTCCTATGGTGAATTCCATTTCATCTGATTAGTTCTCTCTGAGCTCTTCTTACTTTGTGTTTCCCTCTTTTTATTTTTAGCCCTCACACAGAACTGTAGAAGGGGACAACAGAGGACAAGATGGTTGGATGGCATCACCGACTCAACGGACATGAGTTTGAGCAAGCTCCAGGAGATGGTGAGGGACAGGGAGGCCTGGCCTGCTGCAGTCCACGGAGTCACAAAGAGTCAGACGCGACTGAGCGACTGAACTGAACTGACAACTGTTTTTAAACAATGTGTAGTTTTCTCCAGTTTTAACTGAGATATAATTGACTAATAACGTAGAAGTTTAGTGTGCAACATATATATCACAAAATGATCACCACAGTATGTTTAGGTAACATGCACCATAGTTATACAACATAGCTACAAATTTTTCCCCTTGTGATAAGAACTTTTACTATCTACTCTTTTTTTTTTTCTTTCAATTTTGCCCTCTTGTATTGTTTTTTTTATTTATTTTTATTTTCATCCATCTTTATTTCTTTGGTCTGTGGTGGGCCTCCCACTTGCAGTGGCCCCTCCTGCTTCAGAGCGCTGGCTAGTAATTGGACACTCCGGTCCAGCCACTCCATGGCACGTGGGATCTTCCAGGTCAGGGATCGAACCAGTGCCCCTTGCACTGCAAGGCAGACTCTTTACCCACTGGACCACCAGGGAAGCTCTGCCTACTTTTTTTTTTTAAAGTATTTATTCATTTAGCTGCACCAGGTCTTCGTTGGAGCATTTAGGATCTTTGATCTTCGTTGCAGCAAACAGGATCTTTAGTTGTAGCATGTGGGATCTAGTACCCTGACCAGCGATTGAACCTAGGCCTCCTACATTGGGAATATGGAGTCTTAGCCACTGGACCACCAGGGATGTCCCTACTCTTTTTCATTTTTGTAAGTTTAAAAAAAGGTTTTATTTCCGTTGTTTTTATTCTCCTAATTTTATTAACATTTTTGTTTTTCTACCTTTGAATTTTAAACATTTATTTTTAGCTCTCTGACTTTTGAAAGAAATTTTTGAAGTACAGCTGATTTATAAAGTGTTCATTTCTACTGTACAGCAAAGTGATTCAGTTATACATATTCTTTTCTATCATGGTTTAGCCATAATATATTGAATAGTTTCCTATGCTATACGGTACGGCCTTGTTGCTTATTTATTCAATATATAATAGTTTGCATCTGCTTATCCCAAACTCCCTATCATTCCCTTCCTCATCCCTCGGCAACCACAAGTCTGTTCTCTTTATCTGTTATCATCTACTCTTTAAAAAAAAAATTGATTAGGCAGCGCCAGGTCTTAGTTGGCACTTGGGATCTTTCATCTTCACAGTGGCATGCAGGAGTTTTAGATGTGGTATGCAAACTCTTAGTTGCAGCATGAGAGATCTAGTTCCCTGACAGGATGGAACTGGGGCCCCCTGCATGGGAGTGCAGAGTCTTAGCCATTGGACCACCAGGGATGTTCCTACTGTTACTTTTGACTCCTTACCTAGAAAGTTACCTATCTCTCTTTTTTTAAATTATTATTTTTAACACCCAAAACATTTTGTATTGGGGTATAGCTAATGCCCATCTCTTATATTTGCTCCTATATTTTCTTTCCATACTCACCATTAGGACTTCTACCATGCATTTGTATTTGAAAAATTTTTATGTTGAATGATCTTTTTAATAATTAAAACCAAAAAATTGGCCTCTTTCATTGGTTTTGTATTTGTCTTTTCTCATCTGTCTTTATTCTTTGGCCTGTGTGGGACTCCCATTGCAGTGGTCTCTTGCTGCTGAGCACCGGCTCTGGGCGCACGTGCTCCAACTCATAATTGGACACACTGCTCCAGTCGTTCCACAGCATGTGGGATATTCCCGGGCCAGGGATCGAACTGGTGACCCTTGCACTGCAGGGCAGACTCTCTACCCACTGGACCACCAGGGAAACCCTATCTTGAATAATCTTTTAGTTCTCTATAGTATTTGTATCAAATCAATTCTTTTCAGAGTTTTGGCCTCTTTGAAGGCCATATATAAATAAGGATCATTTCTGTGGGTTACACATACAACTGATACAAAATTAGTGAACATACAAATCCTTTTCTCCTTAGTATATTATATATACCATCCAGTGTATCATGTTACTGTGTAATACACACTAAGATTTTATGCCTTTGTAAGTAATCTTTTATTTTTCTCCTTGAAAATCTAAACATTGTCTTTAAAATTCAAAATGCCTCCAAGTATTGAACAACTTTTGTTAGTTTTGTTTTGCCCATAGAGGGACCTTTCCACATTTTCCTTTAGCTCAAGAAAAAGTCTGTTCTCTTTATCTGTTATCATCTACTCTTTAAAAAATTGATTAGGCAGCGCCAGGTCTTAGTTGGCACTTGGGATCTTTCATCTTCACAGTGGCATGCAGGAGTTTTAGATGTGGTATGCAAACTCTTAGTTGCAGCATGAGAGATCTAGTTCCCTGACAGGATGGAACTGGGGCCCCCTGCATGGGAGTGCAGAGTCTTAGCCATTGGACCACCAGGGATGTTCCTACTGTTACTTTTGACTCCTTACCTAGAAAGTTACCTATCTCTCTTTTTTTAAATTATTATTTTTAACACCCAAAACATTTTGTATTGGGGTATAGCTAATGCCCATCTCTTATATTTGCTCCTATATTTTCTTTCCATACTCACCATTAGGACTTCTACCATGCATTTGTATTTGAAAAATTTTTATGTTGAATGATCTTTTTAATAATTAAAACCAAAAAATTGGCCTCTTTCATTGGTTTTGTATTTGTCTTTTCTCATCTGTCTTTATTCTTTGGCCTGTGTGGGACTCCCATTGCAGTGGTCTCTTGCTGCTGAGCACCGGCTCTGGGCGCACGTGCTCCAACTCATAATTGGACACACTGCTCCAGTCGTTCCACAGCATGTGGGATATTCCCGGGCCAGGGATCGAACTGGTGACCCTTGCACTGCAGGGCAGACTCTCTACCCACTGGACCACCAGGGAAACCCTATCTTGAATAATCTTTTAGTTCTCTATAGTATTTGTATCAAATCAATTCTTTTCAGAGTTTTGGCCTCTTTGAAGGCCATATATAAATAAGGATCATTTCTGTGGGTTACACATACAACTGATACAAAATTAGTGAACATACAAATCCTTTTCTCCTTAGTATATTATATATACCATCCAGTGTATCATGTTACTGTGTAATACACACTAAGATTTTATGCCTTTGTAAGTAATCTTTTATTTTTCTCCTTGAAAATCTAAACATTGTCTTTAAAATTCAAAATGCCTCCAAGTATTGAACAACTTTTGTTAGTTTTGTTTTGCCCATAGAGGGACCTTTCCACATTTTCCTTTAGCTCAAGAAAAATTTGTTCTATTATTAATGCTTGTCTTCTCTTTGTTCTGGAATGTCATCTAGACATGCCAATAATCTACGTATTGGATACCCAAACTATGTTCTAACTCTGTTCTTTTTTTTTTTTTTCAATTTGGCTGAGCCAAGTGTTAATTGTAGCACTCAGGATCTTCAGTCTTCACTGTGGCATGAGGGATGTTCAGTTGCAGCATATGGGATCTAGTTCCCTGACCGTTCCCTGCTTTCAAAGTGTAAAGTTTCAGCCACCAGACCATTAGGGAAGTCCCCCAACCTCCCTCCTTAACATCTGCATTTCTGAAGCTGTAGTAACAAGGGGAGACAAGAGTAAAAACAGTTCAGAGATCCAGTTTGTCTCAACACAACAGTTATCTGCAAAGTTTCTGAGGTGGGAAAGAACTCGGAGCAGCCAACGTAGAGAAAGACCCTTTGATGGAAGTGCCAAGGGAGAGGGGTGCATGATGACATTAGAGAAAAAGGTGGGGCCTTGGAGAGCACACCTTTAGTGTTTAAGTGTGAGGACAAGCCACTGAAGGATCTTAATGAGGACAATCACAGGACAGGGCTTGTATTTCGACGTCACGTTCACTTTTCCTGGAGGAATGCCTTGTGAGGGAAAGAAAGAAAATGGAGACTGGCTCTGAAGCTGTTATGGTTGGTTAAGGAGTCAACTGTGGCTTAGACCCGGGTGGTAGTGCAGAGGTGGGAAGACAGGGCATTTCAGGGTAGTTGGTAGACCTTGGGGGTCTGAATGTATCAAATCAATTCTTTTCAGAGTTTTGGCCTCTTTGAAGGCCATATATAAATAAGGATCATTTCTGTGGGTTACACATACAACTGATACAAAATTAGTGAACATACAAATCCTTTTCTCCTTAGTATATTATATATACCATCCAGTGTATCATGTTACTGTGTAATACACACTAAGATTTTATGCCTTTGTAAGTAATCTTTTATTTTTCTCCTTGAAAATCTAAACATTGTCTTTAAAATTCAAAATGCCTCCAAGTATTGAACAACTTTTGTTAGTTTTGTTTTGCCCATAGAGGGACCTTTCCACATTTTCCTTTAGCTCAAGAAAAATTTGTTCTATAATTAATGCTTGTCTTCTCTTTGTTCTGGAATGTCATCTAGACATGCCAATAATCTACGTATTGGATACCCAAACTATGTTCTAACTCTGTTCTTTTTTTTTTTTTTTCAATTTGGCTGAGCCAAGTGTTAATTGTAGCACTCAGGATCTTCAGTCTTCACTGTGGCATGAGGGATGTTCAGTTGCAGCATATGGGATCTAGTTCCCTGACCGTTCCCTGCTTTCAAAGTGTAAAGTTTCAGCCACCAGACCATTAGGGAAGTCCCCCAACCTCCCTCCTTAACATCTGCATTTCTGAAGCTGTAGTAACAAGGGGAGACAAGAGTAAAAACAGTTCAGAGATCCAGTTTGTCTCAACACAACAGTTATCTGCAAAGTTTCTGAGGTGGGAAAGAACTCGGAGCAGCCAACGTAGAGAAAGACCCTTTGATGGAAGTGCCAAGGGAGAGGGGTGCATGATGACATTAGAGAAAAAGGTGGGGCCTTGGAGAGCACACCTTTAGTGTTTAAGTGTGAGGACAAGCCACTGAAGGATCTTAATGAGGACAATCACAGGACAGGGCTTGTATTTCGACGTCACGTTCACTTTTCCTGGAGGAATGCCTTGTGAGGGAAAGAAAGAAAATGGAGACTGGCTCTGAAGCTGTTATGGTTGGTTAAGGAGTCAACTGTGGCTTAGACCCGGGTGGTAGTGCAGAGGTGGGAAGACAGGGCATTTCAGGGTAATTGTGTATAGTCACCTGGCTATGGGAATGAAGGAAAGGGCAGAATCACAATGACGCAGACTTTTGGCTTCACTAACTTGCAGCTTCCAATACGGGGAAGGCTAAGCTAAGGGAAGCTGCTTAGAAGAGAAAAGTATAGACGAGGGAACCAGCTAAACAGTTTTAACAAAGCAATACTAAAATACAGTGACTTACATAAATAGACGTGTATTTTTCTTCACATCACAAGCAAGAGGTAAGCAATGCAAGCAGCAGGCAGTTACGATTTCACATCCAGCTTGTCTCTAGGTCTACAGCAGCTGGTCCAGTGGCTGCCACTATTTCCAGCCAATGAGAAGGGAAAAGAGAAAGTGGAGGGCAAGCAATTTCCTTTTTAAAGGATGTGGCCTCCCTGTGCCCACACGTCAGGGCTCCTCCCACAAATTATCCTCCAGGAGAGAAGTCCCCTTACATTCAAGTCCTTATTTTATTCCCCACATTACAGGACACTCTTGTTCTGTATTAACAAAGAGCTGTGAGGACAGGACATGTCAGCCTGAAATACTGATGCCAGCCCAGTTTTGGATTCTTAGAGAGGTTGTTTCAAAGCTGGCCTTGCTCTGCTTCTTGGTATGAGTAAAGCATTGTTCCATCCGATGCTGGGCTGTGTTCTGGCTTCCTTGGTGACTAAATAACCAAAATGTGATGGGCAGACGCGTTCAGACCTCTACTGACAGGCAGCAAAGGACAGGTACTAGAAAAAGAATCAGGTTCGGGCTTCCCCTGGTGGTCCAGTGGGTAAGGACACCGCCTTGCACTGCAAGGGGCGCTGGTTCAATCCCTGGCCTGGGAAGATCCCACGTGCCGCGGAGCGGCTGGACTGATGTGTCCAATTACCACTGCAAGGGGCGCCGGTTCGATCCCCGGCCTGGGAAGATCCCACATGCCGCGGAGTGGCTGGACCAATGTGTCCAATTACTCTGCAACGACAGACACCACCTCGATGGGAGGCCCACAGGAGCCAAAGAACAAAGATGGATGAAAATAGAGATATGAAAGATCAATAAAAGTGGCCCGCCCGCTCCCCTCCCTCCCCAACCCAATCCCCGCCACAAAATAAATAAATAAATAAATAAATCTTTAAAAAAAAAAAAAAAAGAACCAGGTCCTACTCTTGACTGTGACACGAACTAGCTGTGTGAATCTGTTCCTCAGTTTTCTCATCAGGAAAATCACCGTGTTCACCGAGGTCTCTCCCAGCGGTAACATTCTGTTTTCTATGAGAATGAAAGAGCAGTATGCCCAAGGCCAAACGTCAGACTGCTCTAGATTCAGAAGCCAGATGGAATGTCAACAGTATCCATGGCTGTTAAAATGTGTATGTTGGAATCATTTACCAGGACAACAGATTTTACTCTAGATCAGTTTCTCAACCATGGACAGATAATTTGTCACTGTGGGTGGCTGTCCTATGCATTACAGGATATTAAATTGTATCCCTGACCTCTCCCCACTAGCCAGTAGTAGCATCTCACTCTCAGTTACGAGAATCGAATATGTTCTCAGACATGTCATCACTGCCAGATGCCCCTAGAGGACAAATGTGCCCAGGGCTGAGGACCACTAGATGTCTTCCTCTGACCGGGATTAAATAATACACATAACCTTTATTTATCAATACTTTTTTATTTTATAGATAGGCAAACCAGGACATTTTATGAAAAATGAAACTCTGTGTATTGATACAATGCATAATATAGTAAAAGATCTGAAATAGAACTGGTTTCTTAACCATTTCCCATCCTTAATCAATAAAGATTATTCCTTTTAAGAAGAGGTGAAAAAAATTACCCATATTAAAAACAGATAATAAATACCATTAGTAAGCACCAGTAAATAATGAATAGTTCTGCATCTCTTGACTAACCTCTTCGTATTTCATCAAGTAGCACTCCAAGATAAAGATCATTATGACTTCTGTTATGGCTTCATGTTTCTTTACAGCAGTCACTGAAGTAATTTCCAAAGTAGTAAATCTAACAACTTATGCCATTTAGTTCTAAACAGAATTCTGTCTTAATTATCGAACTCAAGTCATAAGAAAATAATGACAGTAAGGAATTCATGGATCAGCCTCCTAGCACATCAAGCAGAATGTTAATACAGTTAAAAGACAATACAATGAAACACCTTATACAAACTCTGGATAACAGAACAATACAGAAGTGGAAACAAGACCATTAATACCTTATACCTGTGGGATACTGTAAGATTTAATGAATAAAATAAGAACTACATAATATACCTGAGAGATGAAAGACTGGGCTAGAACCACAGGAACAAAGTTCCTTATGCTCTAGGCATGTCTGGTCAACCCTCATTTTTCACGAGAACAACTCCAAGTGGGCCAGCTCACGAAGAAGCTCTCCTCTACAGATGGCTCTTATTCACTGCATGGTCCTGAGGATAAATGTGTTTATACTTTGACTGAACTGTCACACGGATGCTATAATTGTGGTGACTGTGCAACACGATTCGGTGAAATTTCTTGCCTTCTTTCATGACGTCTTCAGTCCTTTTTTCAGTGGACATATGGTTTTCTAAAAAGTCTGAATCTTCTAAGTACATCTCATCTCCTGAAAAATGATAATTTAGTTTAATTTAGATAAATGTGTTTTTTTAGACATGTCATCACTGCCAGATGCCCCTAGAGGACAAATGTGCCCAGGGCTGAGGACCACTAGATGTCTTCCTCTGACCGGGATTAAATAATACACATAACCTTTATTTATCAATACTTTTTTATTTTATAGATAGGCAAACCAGGACATTTTATGAAAAATGAAACTCTGTGTATTGATACAATGCATAATATAGTAAAAGATCTGAAACAGAACTGGTTTCTTAACCATTTCCCATCCTTAATCAATAAAGATTATTCCTTTTAAGAAGAGGTGAAAAAAATTACCCATATTAAAAACAGATAATAAATACCATTAGTAAGCACCAGTAAATAATGAATAGTTCTGCATCTCTTGACTAACCTCTTCGTATTTCATCAAGTAGCACTCCAAGATAAAGATCATTATGACTTCTGTTATGGCTTCATGTTTCTTTACAGCAGTCACTGAAGTAATTTCCAAAGTAGTAAATCTAACAACTTATGCCATTTAGTTCTAAACAGAATTCTGTCTTAATTATCGAACTCAAGTCATAAGAAAATAATGACAGTAAGGAATTCATGGATCAGCCTCCTAGCACATCAAGCAGAATGTTAATACAGTTAAAAGACAATACAATGAAACACCTTATACAAACTCTGGATAACAGAACAATACAGAAGTGGAAACAAGACCATTAATACCTTATACCTGTGGGATACTGTAAGATTTAATGAATAAAATAAGAACTACATAATATACCTGAGAGATGAAAGACTGGGCTAGAACCACAGGAACAAAGTTTCTTATGCTCTAGGCATGTCTGGTCAACCCTCATTTTTCACGAGAACAACTCCAAGTGGGCCAGCTCACGAAGAAGCTCTCCTCTACAGATGGCTCTTATTCACTGCATGGTCCTGAGGATAAATGTGTTTATACTTTGACTGAACTGTCACACGGATGCTATAATTGTGGTGACTGTGCAACACGATTCGGTGAAATTTCTTGCCTTCTTTCATGACGTCTTCAGTCCTTTTTTCAGTGGACATATGGTTTTCTAAAAAGTCTGAATCTTCTAAGTACATCTCATCTCCTGAAAAATGATAATTTAGTTTAATTTTAGTATTATCTTATAAAACCTTCCAGTGTATCAGTATTTATTCTTATCCATTTAATGTGTTTGGAACTGAGATGGTTGCTAAATAATCTGAATTTTTGAACTTACCTCAATTTATTTCTTGTGTTTTTAATACCCCACCTCTCCTCCCCAGTTCCCCATTTTCCAGCCAATAATTTTCTTTAGGCACCTAAATATTTATGACTGGCATTTTTTCATCCTGAACTATAATTTTTTATCCTAATTGATGATTCTCTTTATCCCATTCAATATTGATGCTCACCTTGATATACAAATAATTTTGTGTTTTGATGGCTGCTCCCATCATTTTAAGGTTAAATTAGAGAAATTATCATTTATGCATCAAAACTGCTAAGCTGTCCCACTGTAGGATGAGTAACGAATACAATCACAATCTGAGAAGTGAGACAAGCAGCTGTAAGAAAGGTCACAAAACTCTTCTGTAAGCTGCCACAAAACTTCTATCCTGTACTCACCCAACAACAATCGACCACCAACAAACTCTTTCAATCAAGTAAGTGCAATTTACAAGTTTTTATAATTCAAAACTAAAATATAAAAAAGTGAGATAACATTCACAGAAGAAATCTGTCTGTGACTAGGAAATATATTCACGTGAAAGTCAGAGATGCTCAGTCGTGTTCGATTCTTTACGACCCATGGACGAGCCGTGGAATTCTCCAGGCAAGAATACTGGAGTGGGTAGCCGTTCCCTTCTCTAGGGGATCTTCCAGACTCAGGGATCGAACCCAGGTCTCCCACACTGTAGGTAGATTCTTTACCATTTGAGCCACCAGATAGATTTAGCTAAGTGTACTTAAACTAATGTATCTAGAATTTCTGGTTAAAATAAATACTACGGGGCTTCCTTGGTGGTCCAGTGGGTGAAGAGTCCGCCTTGCAGTGCAGGGGCCACTGGTTTGATCCCTGACCCAGGAAGATCACATATGCTGCAGAGTGTCCAATGACGAGCCAGCGCTCTGGAGTGCATGCGCCCAGAGTCGGTGGTCTGCAACGAGAGAGGCCACTGTGATGGGAGGCCCACACGGGTCAGAGAATAAAGATGGTGAAAGTAAATAAATAAAAAAACAATAAAAGAGGCCAAAATCTAAAAAAGTGTTTTAAAAATATGACTATCTTACAGAACTTGACCTTTTTAAATTAGTACTGCTGTAGTATATAAAACACAAACTATAATTTATGTGCTGATGTGGGGCAATATTGTCATGCAGCCCAGAGCATTAAATGTGAATGGTAACAAAAACACTGATGAACACTGGTCTACCTGGTAAAAGCTGGATCATCCCATCAGCAGTTACTAACATGATTGGCATCCATCTTTCAGTTTCTTCTAATTCACGATCCGAAGAAAATCTGTGCAAGTCAGAGAGAGAGGCAAAGTTTTCTAGTCTTCTTATTTCATAGAATTGTGGGGGTGCAAACCAAATTTCCTTTGATACGAAGCTTTCAGTTGCCTCTGACGGAGATGACCACTATGGAAGACAAAAGCAGAGTTTCCTAAGGTTTACCCCACAAACAGTGCAAGATTTGAGATCCTTGGATCAGTACCTAAGATCTAATTGAAAAATGTAAAATTAATCCATGAATACATCTTGCTAGAGTCTTCTGAGACAACAAGAGAAGATTCAGTGAAGATAGCTGGGTTGATCCCCTTCAGAGGTTGATTATTAGGACATGGATCCTGAGACCTAGTAAATCAACCAGGATAGATCACAGCGGGTTGACCTGGAGGAGGTATTCAGCGTAAAAGGCAGGAGATGCTGAGAAGGCAAGGAGGCAAGTCTTCCAAAGAAGACTGAAGTACGAACGCATGGCAGCAGATTGAGAACTTAGTGCTCACTCATTCTTCCCATAAACGGGTGCCTACACTAGGCAATGAGGCTGTGGGAGTGGACAAGAGAAACCTCTCTTGGGCCTAGTCAAGCCTTCAGCAAGCAAAACCCAACACAGTATGCGCCATGTGTGACACTAAAGGTAAAGAGTCAGGAGCCAAGAGAAGCTTTCAGAAAGGTCAAGAGGCACGACTCAGTCTATTGTTCCAGGAGTAAAACAGAAGCCTGGTATCAACCACACAGCTC
Source organism: Tragulus kanchil (assembly GCA_022376925.1). Classification (NCBI taxonomy): domain Eukaryota; kingdom Metazoa; phylum Chordata; class Mammalia; order Artiodactyla; family Tragulidae; genus Tragulus; species Tragulus kanchil. Next base: position 113,751,700 of record JAIOJX010000031.1, on the reverse strand, counting down.
TTACCCACTGAAGGCAAGTGGCCTCACTGCTGTGACCCACCCTCTTTCCCAAGTCGTCCTACCTTCCTTCCATATTTAGATAAAAAGAGCTGATTCAATTAATATAAAATGACTCTAAAGGACTTTCCTTCTTTAACTAGTTTACTCAATATCCACACACACTGAGGAAATTGACGCTCATATCCAAAACCAGGGTGTTGAAATTGTCTTGAATAATTATAGGCCAAAGGTTTACAAGCTTGTAGAAGAGATCTGAGAAACTTGTTAAATCTTCAATGTATGGGGCCCACCAATCTATGTTTAATAGGCATGCTAGATTTTTCTGAAGTTGGCCAAGGCTACATTCTGAAAACCAAAGCTCTGATCTTAAAGGACCACCCAATCTCTAAGGCATTGACAAAACATACTGCTTTGTCAGTTCCATGTGAGCTCAGGGGTAACCAGGAAGATAAAGGGTTAAACAACAGACATTAGGTCACTTACTGCAACCTGATGCAACCTGTTCAGGTTGATCCAGACCACAAGCTAAAATGACTTAATTAACTTATTGTTTATTCGTTACTAGTGAAACACTGCCCAAAATACTTTACAGTACTTTCCAATCCTTAGGATAATCCTGAATACTCTCATTTTACACATGAGAAAATGCAGGAAGCTCCTCTAACTAAAAAACCTGAGCTTCAAACCTGGGGTCTGGTTAGGGGTGTGTGTGGCACCAACTCTAAATTTCACTATTCCCCCTAGTTTCTGAAAGCTGGATGATTCTTTTTTTTTTTTTTTAACTTTTTAAATTTATTTATTTTTTTACTTTTTTTGGGGGGGGGTTGGGGAGGGAGGGGGACAGGCAGGCCACTTCTATTGGTCTTTCATTTATCTATTTGTCCTCTCACTTTCAGTCTTTAACAGATTACCTGCTTAAAACAAAAATAATCTGTGTATTTTAGAGTTTATCATAGAAATAAAAGTCAAATGTAGGTCAAGAAAAGCATACATAATGGAAGGGGAGAAATGCAAACAGCTTATTTTAAGGTTCAGCTCAGATGGTCAAGAATCCACGTGCAATGTGGGAGACCTGGGTTTAGTCCCTGGGTCAGGAAGATCCCCTGGAGGGGGGTGTGGCAAACCACTCCAGTATTCTTGCCTAGAGAAACCTCTCTACAGAGGAGCCTGACAGGCTACAGTCCATAGGGTCACAAAGAGTCGGACACGACTGTGCAACCAACACTTTGCTTCTAACAGGACACATGAAGCGAAACAAGTCTATTGCAAACCCTAAAGCAACCACAAAGAAGTATAGTTAGTGAGTCAACGATGGAGATAAAAAAAAAAAGTGAAAAATACTCAAATCATCCAAAAGAAATCAAGAAGAAAAACCGTGCAAGGAAGAAAGGGGCAGATTATAAAAACTAACAGCAATATGGCAGACTTGAGAATAAAACTGAATGTCAATGATCCAAACACTCCAATTGAAAGGCAGAAACTATCATAGTGGATAAAAACACTATATGCTGCCTACAAGAAACATACTTTAAATATAAAGACACAAGCTAGAAGTAAAAAAAAAAAAAGGAAAAAGATGTAATATTCTATGGCTAATTCAATGAAAGGTTGAGCAGCTATACTGGTATCAGATAATAAGCTTCAGATTTCAGAATAAGGAACACTGCTAGGGATAAAGAAGGATACTTCATCATAATCAAAGACTCAATCCAGGGCTTCCCCTGGTGGTCCAGTGGATAAGGACACCGCCTTGCAGTGCAAGGAGCGCCGGTTCGATCCCTGGCCTGGGAAGATCCCACGTGCCGCGGAGCGGCTGGACTGACGTGTCCAATCACCGAGCTGGAGCTCTGGAGCGCATGTGCCCAGAGCCGGCGCTCTGCAGCGACAGACGCCACCGCCATGGAAGGCCCACAGGAGCCAAAGAACAAAGACAGATGAAAATAGAGAAATGAAAGACCAATAGAAGTGGCCCGCCCGCTCCCCTCCCTCCCCAACCCGACCCCCGCCCAAAATAAATAAATAAATCTTAAAAAAAAAAAAAAAGACTCAATCCATCAAGCTTGACTAGTCCCATGCAGCGCCTTACAAGGGAGCTTCAAAACACACGAAGCAAAACCTGATAGGACTAAGAAGAGAATAAGACAAATCTGCAATTACTGGTTGACGATTTCGGCATCCCTCTCTCCGTAACTGCTGGAGCAGGTGAACGATGTGGAAGACCTAAAAGGACACTACCAACAGACTTAACCTAATCGGCATTTTAAAAAACACTCCATCAAACTCAGCAGAAAGCACATTCTTTTTAGGTTCAAAGGAATCCTTCACCAAGGCTACAGTCCATAGGGTCACAAAGAGTCGGACACGACTGTGCAACCAACACTTTGCTTCTAACAGGACACATGAAGCGAAACAAGTCTATTGCAAACCCTAAAGCAACCACAAAGAAGTATAGTTAGTGAGTCAACGATGGAGATAAAAAAAAAAAGTGAAAAATACTCAAATCATCCAAAAGAAATCAAGAAGAAAAACCGTGCAAGGAAGAAAGGGGCAGATTATAAAAACTAACAGCAATATGGCAGACTTGAGAATAAAACTGAATGTCAATGATCCAAACACTCCAATTGAAAGGCAGAAACTATCATAGTGGATAAAAACACTATATGCTGCCTACAAGAAACATACTTTAAATATAAAGACACAAGCTAGAAGTAAAAAAAAAAAAAGGAAAAAGATGTAATATTCTATGGCTAATTCAATGAAAGGTTGAGCAGCTATACTGGTATCAGATAATAAGCTTCAGATTTCAGAATAAGGAACACTGCTAGGGATAAAGAAGGATACTTCATCATAATCAAAGACTCAATCCAGGGCTTCCCCTGGTGGTCCAGTGGATAAGGACACCGCCTTGCAGTGCAAGGAGCGCCGGTTCGATCCCTGGCCTGGGAAGATCCCACGTGCCGCGGAGCGGCTGGACTGACGTGTCCAATCACCGAGCTGGAGCTCTGGAGCGCATGTGCCCAGAGCCGGCGCTCTGCAGCGACAGACGCCACCGCCATGGAAGGCCCACAGGAGCCAAAGAACAAAGACAGATGAAAATAGAGAAATGAAAGACCAATAGAAGTGGCCCGCCCGCTCCCCTCCCTCCCCAACCCGACCCCCGCCCAAAATAAATAAATAAATCTTAAAAAAAAAAAAACTCAATCCATCAAGCTTGACTAGTCCCATGCAGCGCCTTACAAGGGAGCTTCAAAACACACGAAGCAAAACCTGATAGGACTAAGAAGAGAATAAGACAAATCTGCAATTACTGGTTGACGATTTCGGCATCCCTCTCTCCGTAACTGCTGGAGCAGGTGAACGATGTGGAAGACCTAAAAGGACACTACCAACAGACTTAACCTAATCGGCATTTTAAAAAACACTCCATCAAACTCAGCAGAAAGCACATTCTTTTTAGGTTCAAAGGAATCCTTCACCAAGGTAGACCACAATTCGTAGCCATCAAACAAGTCTCAAATGAAAAAAATCTCAAATTTTAAAAGACTAAACGACGGGAAAACAAACCGCTGCGGGGATGAAACTGTTACCAAGGCCAAGCTCGACCTGCTCGCCGGACCGCAGGCCAGTGAATCCGAGACGAAGTGTTGAGGCAAGGAAAAGAACTTTATTTGGAAAGCACCTGAGCGAGAAGAGGGCAGGCTTGCGCCTTGGGGAAAAAAAAGCATCTTATCTGGGGTTTGGATGCCAGGTTATTTTATAGATCAGTCATAGGGGGAGATGAAAAAGCAAAGGAAAAAGGCCATTTATCTTGCAAACTTCTCTTATAATGGCAAGCCTCTCTCTTCCTGCCATCTACAGGTGGATAGGATTCTTGAAAAGGTATTTTACTTCACAATCAGGCAGAGAGGCAGAGTCCTAGAGGCAAGCCATTAAGTATGATTATAATAACAATAGCGACGGAAAGCGAGTCAAGGAAACAGTTCGCTACACGGGGCTAGAACTGATTTTCTCCCTTCAACAAAATGAGTGAAAGCGCGGCAACTGCCCAGGAAGGAGTATTAGCTGAGCTCCTGGGATCTTCGCCAGCCGCCCGCTGGAGAAACCGCGTGGAGAGACGTCGTCGAGGCCCTGGGACTGTGAAGCGGCAGAAGCAGAGCGCAGTTCACCAAGGTCATAGCCTTGGCCTGCGGGGTCGGGGTCCCGACCGCCGGGGTCCTCTGCCCGCTCGGTAGCTCACGGCCCCAAACCGGCCTACCAGAAGGGTCCTGGGGGGCCTGGGCCACCCGCCGGGGTCCTCATTCTCTAGCTCCCGTGAGTCCCCACTCCGCGCCCTACCTGGCAGTCCACCACCTCCACTAAGTCGGGGAAGACCGGCGGCGGCTCGTTCAGGCAGCACAGGAAGAAGAAGGTCTCGAAGCGGCGGCCGCCGGGGCGAGAAGGGCGTGAGCCAGCAGCTCCACTCGCGCAGCGACCAGATGTCGGGAGTGCAGTCGAGGTGGGCGCACAGGCTCAGGAAGCGGATCCCGGCGCACGCGGGCGCGCCAGTCCCCGCGCGGGGCAGCCCGGCTCGGGCGCACCAACAGACTTCTTAAAAAAGGTTCAAAGGAATCCTTCACCAAGGTAGACCACAATTCGTAGCCATCAAACAAGTCTCAAATGAAAAAAATCTCAAATTTTAAAAGACTAAACGACGGGAAAACAAACCGCTGCGGGGATGAAACTGTTACCAAGGCCAAGCTCGACCTGCTCGCCGGACCGCAGGCCAGTGAATCCGAGACGAAGTGTTGATGCAAGGAAAAGAACTTTATTTGGAAAGCACCTGAGCGAGAAGAGGGCAGGCTTGCGCCTTGGGGAAAAAAAAGCATCTTATCTGGGGTTTGGATGCCAGGTTATTTTATAGATCAGTCATAGGGGGAGATGAAAAAGCAAAGGAAAAAGGCCATTTATCTTGCAAACTTCTCTTATAATGGCAAGCCTCTCTCTTCCTGCCATCTACAGGTGGATAGGATTCTTGAAAAGGTATTTTACTTCACAATCAGGCAGAGAGGCAGAGTCCTAGAGGCAAGCCATTAAGTATGATTATAATAACAATAGCGACGGAAAGCGAGTCAAGGAAACAGTTCGCAACACGGGGCTAGAACTGATTTTCTCCCTTCAACAAAATGAGTGAAAGCGCGGCAACTGCCCAGGAAGGAGTATTAGCTGAGCTCCTGGGATCTTCGCCAGCCGCCCGCTGGAGAAACCGCGTGGAGAGACGTCGTCGAGGCCCTGGGACTGTGAAGCGGCAGAAGCAGAGCGCAGTTCACCAAGGTCATAGCCTTGGCCTGCGGGGTCGGGGTCCCGACCGCCGGGGTCCTCTGCCCGCTCGGTAGCTCACGGCCCCAAACCGGCCTACCAGAAGGGTCCTGGGGGGCCTGGGCCACCCGCCGGGGTCCTCATTCTCTAGCTCCCGTGAGTCCCCACTCCGCGCCCTACCTGGCAGTCCACCACCTCCACTAAGTCGGGGAAGACCGGCGGCGGCTCGTTCAGGCAGCACAGGAAGAAGAAGGTCTCGAAGCGGCGGCCGCCGGGGCGCGAGAAGGGCGTGAGCCAGCAGCTCCACTCGCGCAGCGACCAGATGTCGGGAGTGCAGTCGAGGTGGGCGCACAGGCTCAGGAACTGCTGCGGATCCCGGCGCACGCGGGCGCGCCAGTCGGCCAAGGCGGGGGGCGGCGCGAGGGCACAGCCCGGCTCGGGCGCGGGGGACCGGGGAGCCCTGGGCCGCAGCAGCAGCACGCCCGCCTCCTCGAAGGTTTCGCGGATGGCGCAGATGCGGAAGGCGACGTCATCCGGCAGCGCCGCCGCATCCGCGGTCACGGCTCCGGGCCCGGCGTTGGGCAGCACCGGGAAGGCGGCGCGCCGGGGCGGCGCCGGGGCCAGACCGAAGCAGGGCGGCCCATGGTGCGGCGCGAATAGCCGCAGCCAGTCGGTCGAGCGGTCGGCCGCTTCCAGGACCCCTCCCGGGAAGACGTGCGCCCCGGGCATGAAGCCTTGTCTCGCGGAGCGCTGCAGCAGCAGCAGCCGGAATCCTTCAGGCGGTGGCTGGGGCCGCGATGGGGCGGCCGGGACCGGGCGCGTCCAGCCCGCTGCCAGCACCACGGTGGCCGCCCGCCTCCAGCTGCTTGGGCCTGATCGCAAGCGGCCGCTCATGGCCGGCTGCGGCGCGCGGCCTCCGGGCTTCGGGTTCTGGTGCGGCTCCCGGGGCTTGAGCACGGAGGCCTCTTGTCTCGCTAGGTGAACTCCCAGCAAGGCGCGCACTCGGCAGTTAGTGAACCCGGGCTGTTTGGGCTCGCGGGCGCCTGCCTGTGAGGAGGGTGTGGTGCAGCGAAGCTCCGCCTCGAATGCCCTTGCTCCCGGTCAGGTCACTCTCGCGGGACATGGGCTGTCACAGCCCCCTGCTAGGAGGGCCGTATCATCCTCACTCAGGACAGGTGGACTAGAGCAGGCATGCTCAGGGTCGCATAATGACCGTCGGAAGTGAAACAAGGATTCTCTAGCTCCCGTGAGTCCCCACTCCGCGCCCTACCTGGCAGTCCACCACCTCCACTAAGTCGGGGAAGACCGGCGGCGGCTCGTTCAGGCAGCACAGGAAGAAGAAGGTCTCGAAGCGGCGGCCGCCGGGGCGCGAGAAGGGCGTGAGCCAGCAGCTCCACTCGCGCAGCGACCAGATGTCGGGAGTGCAGTCGAGGTGCGCGCACAGGCTCAGGAACTGCTGCGGATCCCGGCGCACGCGGGCGCGCCAGTCGGCCAAGGCGGGGGGCGGCGCGAGGGCACAGCCCGGCTCGGGCGCGGGGGACCGGGGAGCCCTGGGCCGCAGCAGCAGCACGCCCGCCTCCTCGAAGGTTTCGCGGATGGCGCAGATGCGGAAGGCGACGTCATCCGGCAGCGCCGCCGCATCCGCGGTCACGGCTCCGGGCCCGGCGTTGGGCAGCACCGGGAAGGCGGCGCGCCGGGGCGGCGCCGGGGCCAGACCGAAGCAGGGCGGCCCATGGTGCGGCGCGAATAGCCGCAGCCAGTCGGTCGAGCGGTCGGCCGCTTCCAGGACCCCTCCCGGGAAGACGTGCGCCCCGGGCATGAAGCCTTGTCTCGCGGAGCGCTGCAGCAGCAGCAGCCGGAATCCTTCAGGCGGTGGCTGGGGCCGCGATGGGGCGGCCGGGACCGGGCGCGTCCAGCCCGCTGCCAGCACCACGGTGGCCGCCCGCCTCCAGCTGCTTGGGCCTGATCGCAAGCGGCCGCTCATGGCCGGCTGCGGCGCGCGGCCTCCGGGCTTCGGGTTCTGGTGCGGCTCCCGGGGCTTGAGCACGGAGGCCTCTTGTCTCGCTAGGTGAACTCCCAGCAAGGCGCGCACTCGGCAGTTAGTGAACCCGGGCTGTTTGGGCTCGCGGGCGCCTGCCTGTGAGGAGGGTGTGGTGCAGCGAAGCTCCGCCTCGAATGCCCTTGCTCCCGGTCAGGTCACTCTCGCGGGACATGGGCTGTCACAGCCCCCTGCTAGGAGGGCCGTATCATCCTCACTCAGGACAGGTGGACTAGAGCAGGCATGCTCAGGGTCGCATAATGACCGTCGAAGTGAAAGTGCAATGCACACCTAAGCCAAGTGACACCTACCTGACCAAAACCGAAGAACTAGGACTTTCTCGATTAAACCAGGGACCGACAAGAGGGCATGCTTCCTTTGGCAGGGGCTGGGAGGGAATGGAGGGAGTTCCAGGGTATAAGTGTCTGAACTTCGTAGACTTGCATGAAGCCCAGCAATGAGAGCCTTCATAGATGAACTACAAATGTCACACTGCACAGTCTGAGTGTAAGAAGTGCTCTTTAAATCCCTAAACTCCTGTCTTGGAGTCTGGGACAGTATTTATTGCCAGGGCACCTGGGACTACCTTAAGCATTTTAGATCATTTGATAATTTCCTCTTTCATAAGAGAATTTTAATCCAAGCCCAGAGGTGAAAATTTCTCTCTGCTCCACATTTTTAGTGGCTGTTAGTATTCCCACGTCCAAGAGAAGTGTTAGAGCCTATTAAAGCAGTCTTCTGTTTTCTAATAACTTATTAATTGCCAACGGTTTCTCCCACAATTGCTCTCAACAGTTGATCACACATTTGTTATGTTCGGGGATGAGTGTATAGACCATAGGCTTCCTAGGTGGTGCTAGTGGTAAAGAATCCAACTGCCAATGCAAGAGACACAAGACACGCTGGTTTGATCCCTGGGTCCAAAGACCCCCTAGAGGAGGCCTTTGCAACCCACTCCGGTATTCTTGCCAGGAGAATCCCATGAACAGGGAGCCTGGCGGGCTACAGTCCATGGGGTCACAGCTGCTTGGGCCTGATCGCAAGCGGCCGCTATCCCTGCCCCTGGCGGCTCCCGGGGCTTGAGCACGGAGGCCTCTTGTCTCGCTAGGTGAACTCCCAGCAAGGCGCGCACTCGGCAGTTAGTGAACCCGGGCTGTTTGGGCTCGCGGGCGCCTGCCTGTGAGGAGGGTGTGGTGCAGCGAAGCTCCGCCTCGAATGCCCTTGCTCCCGGTCAGGTCACTCTCGCGGGACATGGGCTGTCACAGCCCCCTGCTAGGAGGGCCGTATCATCCTCACTCAGGACAGGTGGACTAGAGCAGGCATGCTCAGGGTCGCATAATGACCGTCGAAGTGAAAGTGCAATGCACACCTAAGCCAAGTGACACCTACCTGACCAAAACCGAAGAACTAGGACTTTCTCGATTAAACCAGGGACCGACAAGAGGGCATGCTTCCTTTGGCAGGGGCTGGGAGGGAATGGAGGGAGTTCCAGGGTATAAGTGTCTGAACTTCGTAGACTTGCATGAAGCCCAGCAATGAGAGCCTTCATAGATGAACTACAAATGTCACACTGCACAGTCTGAGTGTAAGAAGTGCTCTTTAAATCCCTAAACTCCTGTCTTGGAGTCTGGGACAGTATTTATTGCCAGGGCACCTGGGACTACCTTAAGCATTTTAGATCATTTGATAATTTCCTCTTTCATAAGAGAATTTTAATCCAAGCCCAGAGGTGAAAATTTCTCTCTGCTCCACATTTTTAGTGGCTGTTAGTATTCCCACGTCCAAGAGAAGTGTTAGAGCCTATTAAAGCAGTCTTCTGTTTTCTAATAACTTATTAATTGCCAACGGTTTCTCCCACAATTGCTCTCAACAGTTGATCACACATTTGTTATGTTCGGGGATGAGTGTATAGACCATAGGCTTCCTAGGTGGTGCTAGTGGTAAAGAATCCAACTGCCAATGCAAGAGACACAAGACACGCTGGTTTGATCCCTGGGTCCAAAGACCCCCTAGAGGAGGCCTTTGCAACCCACTCCGGTATTCTTGCCAGGAGAATCCCATGAACAGGGGAGCCTGGCGGGCTACAGTCCATGGGGTCACACAGAGTCAGACAACTGAAGCAACTTAGCACAGCACATGTATTGAGCCTCATTTTCAAACTATCATTCTAATGTGGGATATTTTCTGGGGGAGAATCCAGAGATGGCACCAGCTATATTTAGGTTGATTTTTTTGGTTAGCATCATTTTCTAAATATGTAAATACATGTGTATTGACCCCCATCCTAGAAACGGAATAGCACCACATGTTTAGAAAAACACACAGAAGGCAAGGGAGCACACAAACTGGTGAATTGGAGTTAGGGGAGGTCAGTCAGTTCAGTTCAGTCACTCATTTGCATCCAACTCTTTGTGACCTCATGGACTGCAGCATGCCAGGCTTCCCTGTCCTTCACCATCTCCTGGAACTTGCTCAATCTCATGAACATTGGCTTAGTGATGCCATCCAACCATCTTGTCCTCTGTCATCCCTTTCTTCTCCTCCTGCCTTCCGATTTTCCCAGCATCAGGGTCTTTTCCAGTGAGTCAGCTCTTCGCATGAGGTGGCCAAAGCACTGGAGCTTCAGCTTCAGCATCAGTCCTTCCAATGAATGTTCAGGGTTGATTTTCTTTAGGATTGACTGGTTTGATCTTGCAGTCCTAGGGAAGGGACTCTCAAGAGTCTTCTCAACACTACAGTTCGAAAGCATCAATTGTTCAGCACTCAGCCTTCTTTATGGTAAAACTCTCACATCCATATGTGACTGGGAAAACCATAGCTTTGACTATACAGATTTTTGTCAGCAGAGTGATGTCTGTTTTTTAATATGCTGTCTAGGTTTGTCATAGCTTTTATTCCAAGGAGCAAGCATCTTTTAATTTCATGGCTGCAGTCACCTTCTACAGTGATTTTGGAGCCCAAGAAGATAAAGTCTGTCACTGTTTCCTTTTCCGTGAAGTGGATGCCATAATCTTCGTTTTCTGAATGTTGGGTTTTAGTTCAGCTTTTTCACTCTCCTTTTTCACCTTCATCAAGAGGCTCTTTAGTTCCTCTTCATTTTCTACCATAAGGGTGATGTCATCTGCATACCTGAGGTTATTGATACTTCTCCCAGAAATCTTGATTCCAGCTTGTGCTTCATTCAGACTGGCATTTCACCCAGGAGTTAAATAAGCAAGATAGCAATGTACAGCCTTGACACACTCCTCTCCCAATCCAGAACCAGTCCGTTGTTTCATGTCCAGTTCTAATGTGGGATATTTTCTGGGGGAGAATCCAGAGATGGCACCAGCTATATTTAGGTTGATTTTTTTGGTTAGCATCATTTTCTAAATATGTAAATACATGTGTATTGACCCCCATCCTAGAAACGGAATAGCACCACATGTTTAGAAAAACACACAGAAGGCAAGGGAGCACACAAACTGGTGAATTGGAGTTAGGGGAGGTCAGTCAGTTCAGTTCAGTCACTCATTTGCATCCAACTCTTTGTGACCTCATGGACTGCAGCATGCCAGGCTTCCCTGTCCTTCACCATCTCCTGGAACTTGCTCAATCTCATGAACATTGGCTTAGTGATGCCATCCAACCATCTTGTCCTCTGTCATCCCTTTCTTCTCCTCCTGCCTTCCGATTTTCCCAGCATCAGGGTCTTTTCCAGTGAGTCAGCTCTTCGCATGAGGTGGCCAAAGCACTGGAGCTTCAGCTTCAGCATCAGTCCTTCCAATGAATGTTCAGGGTTGATTTTCTTTAGGATTGACTGGTTTGATCTTGCAGTCCTAGGGAAGGGACTCTCAAGAGTCTTCTCAACACTACAGTTCGAAAGCATCAATTGTTCAGCACTCAGCCTTCTTTATGGTAAAACTCTCACATCCATATGTGACTGGGAAAACCATAGCTTTGACTATACAGATTTTTGTCAGCAGAGTGATGTCTGTTTTTTAATATGCTGTCTAGGTTTGTCATAGCTTTTATTCCAAGGAGCAAGCATCTTTTAATTTCATGGCTGCAGTCACCTTCTACAGTGATTTTGGAGCCCAAGAAGATAAAGTCTGTCACTGTTTCCTTTTCCGTGAAGTGGATGCCATAATCTTCGTTTTCTGAATGTTGGGTTTTAGTTCAGCTTTTTCACTCTCCTTTTTCACCTTCATCAAGAGGCTCTTTAGTTCCTCTTCATTTTCTACCATAAGGGTGATGTCATCTGCATACCTGAGGTTATTGATACTTCTCCCAGAAATCTTGATTCCAGCTTGTGCTTCATTCAGACTGGCATTTCACCCAGGAGTTAAATAAGCAAGATAGCAATGTACAGCCTTGACACACTCCTCTCCCAATCCAGAACCAGTCCGTTGTTTCATGTCCAGTTCTAACTGTTTCTTCTTGTCCTGCATACAGGTTTCACAAGAGGCAAGTAGGGTGATCTGGTATTCACATCTCTTTCAGAATTTTCCAGTTTATTGTGATCCACACAGTCAAAGGCTTTAGTGTAGTCAATGAAGCAGAAGCAGATGTTTTTCTGGAATTCCCTTTCTCTCTCTATGATCCAGCAGATGTTGGCAATTTGGTCTTTGATTCCTCAGCCTTTTCTAAATCTAGTTTGTACATTTGGAACTTCTCTGTCCACATACTGTTGAAGCATAGTCTGAAGAAGTTTGAGCATTACTTTGCTAGCATCCGCAATGATTAGGGGTTGGGGGAGTCCACACTCATATGGCCGTTGGCTAGAGGCCTCAGTTCTTTACCATGTTGGCTTCTCCAAAGGGCTGCTTGGATGTCCTCAACATTTACTTGGGTAGTTAATGATCCAGGAGAGAGGAAGGAATAAATTGTGGTGCCTTTCCTGACTTAGCCACGGAAGTCACATTCCATAACTTCCACAGTATCGTATTAATACACTGGCCAGCTCTGTTCCATGTGGGAGGGGACCACATAAACACACAAGGGTTTGGGGATCATTGGTGGTCGTCTTGGAGGCTGGCCACAGCAGTGGATAAAAGACCATCTAAGCATTAGGAGAAAAACAGGTAAATTCCTCTGTAGTCTTCGACTCAACATTTAGAAGAGAAAGGGAAAAGATTGATCAGTTTGACACACCATGCATGTTAATAGCTTTATTATGACAACAGATACCATAAGAAAGTTCAATCTGAGATAATTACCTCTAATATGTATCGCAAAGGATTGAGAGAGAAAAAAATGGAGAAGGAAAAAAGCTTCTAGAGACTTCCCTAGTGGCCCAGTTGTTGAGAATCTGCCTTCCAAGGCGATGGACTCAGGTTCAATTCCTGATTCTCAGAACTAAGATCCTACATGACTCAGAATAACACCAGCTAAGACCTAATGCAACCAAATGAATAAATAAATGTTCAAAAAAAAAAAAAAACCAACCCTCCAATTGTGTAATGGGCTAGAGATTTGGAAAGACAGTTCATTGTGATCTCTTTAAGGTCACGCATGCAGCAAGTGTTGAAATCTGTCTCCAAACCTATCAGCATGTCCTCTTGAGTTTCCTGCCCAGCATTGTTCTGCCAGGGGCATAGTGTCAGCTACCACAGGCTTAGCAGTAAATGCACACAGCCATCCCAGATTAGAGCTGGCAGTTACCATGTGCCACTTGACCACAAAAGGTGAATCACTTTGTTTATGACAATGGTTGCTTACTTTAGAGAACAACACTTGACTCTTGGTTCTTAATGTTCCACTGGTCTGATCCTCCGCAGCTACGGTTATAATAACAAGTGTCCTTGTTTACATTGGTGTGAGGGAGGGGACTCTGCTGTGGGACTAGGGGATGTCAAACAGGGACTCTGTGGCAACCTGGAGGGATGGGATGGAGAGTAGGGTAGGGGGAAGTTTCGGGAGGTGGGAGAACATATGTATACCTATGATGGATTGGGGTTGATGTGTGGCAGTAAACAACAAAACCTTGTAAAAAATAATAATAACATGGGCTTCCCTGGTGGTCCAGTGGATAAAGAGTCCGCCTTGCAGTGCAAGGGGTGCCAGTTCGATCCCCGGCCTGGGAAAATCCCACGTGCTGCGGAGCAGCTGGACCGGTGTGTCCAATGATGAGCCAGTGCTTTGGAGCACATGCGCCCAGAGTCAGTGCTCTGCAATGAGAGAGGCCACTGCCATGGGAAACCCACACAAGCCAAAGAACAAAGATGGATGAAAATAAGCCAATAAAAGAGGCCAACATTTAGGAGAAAGGGAAAAGATTGATCAGTTTGACACACCATGCATGTTAATAGCTTTATTATGACAACAGATACCATAAGAAAGTTCAATCTGAGATAATTACCTCTAATATGTATCGCAAAGGATTGAGAGAGAAAAAAATGGAGAAGGAAAAAAGCTTCTAGAGACTTCCCTAGTGGCCCAGTTGTTGAGAATCTGCCTTCCAAGGCGATGGACTCAGGTTCAATTCCTGATTCTCAGAACTAAGATCCTACATGACTCAGAATAACACCAGCTAAGACCTAATGCAACCAAATGAATAAATAAATGTTCAAAAAAAAAAAAAAAAAAAAACCAACCCTCCAATTGTGTAATGGGCTAGAGATTTGGAAAGACAGTTCATTGTGATCTCTTTAAGGTCACGCATGCAGCAAGTGTTGAAATCTGTCTCCAAACCTATCAGCATGTCCTCTGAGTTTCCTGCCCAGCATTGTTCTGCCAGGGGCATAGTGTCAGCTACCACAGGCTTAGCAGTAAATGCACACAGCCATCCCAGATTAGAGCTGGCAGTTACCATGTGCCACTTGACCACAAAAGGTGAATCACTTTGTTTATGACAATGGTTGCTTACTTTAGAGAACAACACTTGACTCTTGGTTCTTAATGTTCCACTGGTCTGATCCTCCGCAGCTACGGTTATAATAACAAGTGTCCTTGTTTACATTGGTGTGAGGGAGGGGACTCTGCTGTGGGACTAGGGGATGTCAAACAGGGACTCTGTGGCAACCTGGAGGGATGGGATGGAGAGTAGGGTAGGGGGAAGTTTCGGGAGGTGGGAGAACATATGTATACCTATGATGGATTGGGGTTGATGTGTGGCAGTAAACAACAAAACCTTGTAAAAAATAATAATAACATGGGCTTCCCTGGTGGTCCAGTGGATAAAGAGTCCGCCTTGCAGTGCAAGGGGTGCCAGTTCGATCCCCGGCCTGGGAAAATCCCACGTGCTGCGGAGCAGCTGGACCGGTGTGTCCAATGATGAGCCAGTGCTTTGGAGCACATGCGCCCAGAGTCAGTGCTCTGCAATGAGAGAGGCCACTGCCATGGGAAACCCACACAAGCCAAAGAACAAAGATGGATGAAAATAAGCAAAACAATAAAAGAGGCCAAAATTTTTAAAGTGATATAATAATAAATAAAATTTGCATGGAATAAAAAAAAAAGTCCTTATTTGATTTACCATAATAGGCATGATCCTGAAAGAAAAAAAAATTTACAAACATGTCATGTTATTTCTTACCCATAGCTCCCAAGTGAACTTTTAATTCAATATCTACTTCAGTGAGCCCAAATTCTCCTCTGTTGTTCATTATTTACCAGGTTTTCCAGTGGAAAAAAGAAAGGAAGAAAATGCAGGGCCAGCCATGGAGAGATGCCCTCAGCTTGGAGAATCAACAGGAGCAGGAGAGTGTGTTTAATCTGCTCAGAAACGAAGGCATGTCACTGCAGTTAAATGAAGTTCACCTGTGAATGACTGGCAACAAACAGTACACCAAGAATCACCATATAAAAATGATTTCTCCAAAATTTTTTTGAGAAAGGTTTTAAAAATGTTCATGTTTTCTCAAGCATAGATTCCATATAGGTGACATTCTGGAAAAGGCTACGCTGTAGGGACAGAAATCAGATCCATGGTTGCCAGATCTGAGGGTGAGAGGAAAGGATTGCCTACAGAGAACATGAGGGAACTTTTGGTTGGTCTTAAAAACATTCTATATCTTGATTACAGTGGTGGTTACATGGTTGTACATATTTGTTGGAACTCAAAACTGCACACCTAAGAAGGGTGAATATTATTCTAATTAAATTAAACCTTGGTCTTTCCTGGTGGTCCAGTGGATAAGGACATCGCCTTGCAGTGCAAGGGGTGCTGGTTCGATCCCTGGTCTGGGAAGATCCCACATGCCATGGAGCAGCTGGACCGATGTGTCCGACTACTGAACCAGAGTTCTGGAGCTCATGTGCCCAGAGCCATTGCTCTGCAACGAGAGAGGCCACTGCGATGGGAGGCCTACACAGGCCAAAGAACAAAGATGGATGAAAATGAATAAATGAAAGACCAACAGAAGTGGCCAAAAAAAAAAACCAAAACAAACCAACTTTCAAACTTTAAATTAGATCTCAATAAATTTCACTTTAAAAATATACAGGGCTTCCCTGGTGGTCCAGTGGGTAAGAACACCGCCTTGCAGGGCAAGGGGCGCCATTTTGATCCCTGGCCTGGGAAGATCTCACGTGCCGCGGAGCCACTGGACCGATGTGTCCAACTACCAAGCCAGTGCTCTGGAGCACATGCGCCCAGAGCCGGTACTTTGTGACAAGAGAGGCCACTGCGATGGGAGGCCCACGCAGCCCCACCTCCCCTTCATCCCCCCCCAAAATATATATGTATATACAAACTCCAACTTCTGGATCAGCCTGAATTTCCCTCTGAAACCTTGGCCATTTTATTACCTACCTTCTCTCATGTGATGTTTATCTAGTTTTAATTTTCAAATTGGCTTCTAGCAGATTTTACCTAAACTATTGGAAGTTAGTGTGTTCATATGTATTGCTTCTTCTGCTCATACATTCTGCTTTAGGTCATCAATCTTTATTTATTGAGCCCTGTGCCAGAAAAACATCCTGCCTCAATATAGCTATGCAATATCCCTGATGGTCTAGTGGTTAAGAATCTGCCTGCCAATGCAGGATATACTGGTTTGACCCCTGGTCCCAGAAGACCCCACATGCCTAGGAGCAACTAAGCCCTTGTGCCACAACTACTGAGCCCGAGTGTTGCAACTACCAAAGCCCACACACCTAGAGTTTGTGTTCCACAACAAGAGACACCACCACAATGAGAAGGCTGCCCTATGTAAGGAAGAGTAACCCCTACTCAGGGCAACCCACTCAGAGAAAACCCACGCAGCAACAAAGAGCCAGTGCAGTCAATACCCCGTGAAGTCATTGTCGTTATTGTAATCAGTTACATCCAACTCTTTGCAACCCCATGGATTGTAACCCACCAGGCTCCTCTGTCTATAGGATTCTCCAGGCAAGAATACTGGAGTGGGTTGCCATGCTCTGTTCCAAGGGATCTTCCCAACTTAGTGATGGAGCCCATGTCTCCTGCACTGGCAGATAGATTCTTCACCAGTGAGCCATCTGAGCATCCTATTATTATACCCTATTACTACTTCTATTGTAAGGATAAGGAAATGGAGATCAGGGAGATTAATGAACATCTTCAGTAAGAATGGATCAGAACTCAGGGGTACCCCAGATTCCATAGTCAGAGCTCCTAACCTTGATGCTATTGTCTTGATATGACATTTCAAAATATGCTTCACTGTGAGTAAGATTCTAAATGTTTGATTTGCCTGTTTGTGGCTCCTGGCAGTGTAGGGGTGTGTGTTCTGAAATTGTTTCTTATTATAATTGAGACCCTAACCGTCAAAATGTATATTTTAACAACTAACATTTTCCAGATGATAAGAGCATTCAAACTTTATTGTAAAAACAATATAACAATATTAAATTAAAATATATTGAAAAAATACCATTTATAATTCCATCACCGTAACATTTTCATTTCTGTATATTTCTTCATAGAGCTCTATTTCTTCATAGATCTTCTCTATGTGCCTAACACATACCAACAGACAGAAGACATTCAAATTCTCTTCCTAGGGACTTTCCTGGTGGTCCCAGTCCATGCTTCCAATGCACGGGGCCTGAGTGCGATCCCTGGTCAGGGAACCAGATTCCACATGCTGTAACTAAGAGTTTGCATGTCGCAACTAAAAGATCCTGCATGTCCCCACTAAGACCCACCACAACCAAATAAATAAATAAACAGATAAAATATTAAACACTGTTGCTTTCTGACAACAGTATGTTAAAAAGAGTCTTGAAAATTATTTTGCCAACAAGAGTTCTCATTTGGTTCATTTACATTTGTCACATAAGCCTTAAGGTTATAGCATTCTAAATGGAAACACCCGAGAAGAAGGATGCTGAAGATTCCATAGTACTGCAATGAAAATACCCAGAATCCCCTGTGGGGTGAGATGAAAGTAAGTAAATAAAAGAAAAGGATACTTTTGCAGAAATCTGCCTTGTGCTCATGGACGCAGGCCATGTGGTAAGTTCCTAAGAGCTAAAGAAACAGTATTTGAACATGACTTTGATCCACATTGACCACAGCCAAAGATCATTCATAGGAGACCTGCAGTTCTTCCTGAATTCCATCCTGCATGAGAAAATGAGTATGACCTAGAGTCTTTCTGAACGTCTCTTTATGTAATGAAATCTGTGAAGTATAAATATGTTGACCAGGAAATTCACCTCAATTTAAATGTACTTGAAGATTAAGAATAACTTAAAAATCATAACAGTTGACAGCTGAATCATTTGAGGGTGCCTTTCTTTAAGCAAAGAAAGATTCTAAATGTTTGATTTGCCTGTTTGTGGCTCCTGGCAGTGTAGGTGTGTGTTCTGAAATTGTTTCTTATTATAATTGAGACCCTAACCGTCAAAATGTATATTTTAACAACTAACATTTTCCAGATGATAAGAGCATTCAAACTTTATTGTAAAAACAATATAACAATATTAAATTAAAATATATTGAAAAAATACCATTTATAATTCCATCACCGTAACATTTTCATTTCTGTATATTTCTTCATAGAGCTCTATTTCTTCATAGATCTTCTCTATGTGCCTAACACATACCAACAGACAGAAGACATTCAAATTCTCTTCCTAGGGACTTTCCTGGTGGTCCCAGTCCATGCTTCCAATGCACGGGGCCTGAGTGCGATCCCTGGTCAGGGAACCAGATTCCACATGCTGTAACTAAGAGTTTGCATGTCGCAACTAAAAGATCCTGCATGTCCCCACTAAGACCCACCACAACCAAATAAATAAATAAACAGATAAAATATTAAACACTGTTGCTTTCTGACAACAGTATGTTAAAAAGAGTCTTGAAAATTATTTTGCCAACAAGAGTTCTCATTTGGTTCATTTACATTTGTCACATAAGCCTTAAGGTTATAGCATTCTAAATGGAAACCCCCGAGAAGAAGGATGCTGAAGATTCCATAGTACTGCAATGAAAATACCCAGAATCCCCTGTGGGGTGAGATGAAAGTAAGTAAATAAAAGAAAAGGATACTTTTGCAGAAATCTGCCTTGTGCTCATGGACGCAGGCCATGTGGTAAGTTCCTAAGAGCTAAAGAAACAGTATTTGAACATGACTTTGATCCACATTGACCACAGCCAAAGATCATTCATAGGAGACCTGCAGTTCTTCCTGAATTCCATCCTGCATGAGAAAATGAGTATGACCTAGAGTCTTTCTGAACGTCTCTTTATGTAATGAAATCTGTGAAGTATAAATATGTTGACCAGGAAATTCACCTCAATTTAAATGTACTTGAAGATTAAGAATAACTTAAAAATCATAACAGTTGACAGCTGAATCATTTGAGGGTGCCTTTCTTTAAGCAAAGTTATAAATGCTGCATGTTCTCTTTAATTTTTAAATTATTAATAATCATTTTAGTTAGAGCGTCATTCAAACCATAGACAATGAAGCCGTTAATTTCAACTGCAATTCCACATACAAAACAATCCATTCTGTGCTAGATGCTGGCTGATATCAGGCAGCCATTATCGTTATAGTGCTGAGGCAACCTGGCCAATTACAGAACAGGATTCTCCTAGACTCCAGGACCAACAACGAGATTTCACGCCTGTAATTTATCAGAATCAGCTTAGGTTGCTGGGTGAAACAAACTGTTTAATAAACACTAGGCTTCCTCGGATTCAGACTTAGAGTCTGAATTTACATTTCAAATCTAATCTAAACATATAAATAAGTAGCATTTGTACAAATTTGCTTTTAAGTCCAGACACTAATCTGACATGGGCTAAAATCACCATAAGCTTGGTTCATTCTGATTTTTACAATTTATATGGAATTTTACCAACAGACTAATTTTAGACAAACTGTAAGATTCCATTTCAATAGGCACCCAAACCAACAATACACATCCCTCTCCACAAAAGCCCCAAACAAACAAAATAACCCTTCCTTGTTAACTGCATTCTGTTAAAAGATTTTAAGCTCTGGAAGAGAACTGTGAGTTAATCAGTCAGGACTGCACCTCCACCCCCACCCCATTTCACAGATGAGTGAAGAGAGGCACAGGGAGGTCAGTAACTTGACTGAGGTGCTTGGAGAGAAAGGCAGCGCCCTGCTGATCGCAGCTGGTTCAGCCTTGCAGGAGGAGGCATTCCCCGAAGGAACACAGAATCCACTCCCACAGCACTTGTATTTCTCAGGCTGCTTTACAGGCTCACCCTTTGGGGCTTGCAGCCTTAACGAGCATTCATTATGCAGAGAACTGCATTCTGAAAATCAACTGTCTAGCTGAAAAAATGTATGAGTGCGCATGTTGAAAAAAATGCAGTGTGATCAGGGTCCTCACGCAAACCAGACCCTCTTCAACCCAAAGTGGACATCAGACATCTTCTTACGGAGCTTACTGTAAACCTTAGGTAAATCATGAAGTTTATGTTCTAAACTGACTTGCTAAAAATACTGCCTCTTGTGGCATTTAAAAGCATACATTCTTAGAGCACATTAAAAAGAATTAGCCAGGCATTTTTTTCTTCTATAAACATTGTTTTCTGTTCTTTCTTTTTTTTTTCTAATAGGAATAGCTGAACATTCCTGTGATAAGTGTCTTGACATTCCAAGTTCTTGTCTTCTCAGCATCAGATAAAGCTACACTATCTTCCTCAAAGAGAAGCCAAGTATATTTTCTCTTACAGGTAGTTAATTTGCAAAGATTTATCAATACAATAGCACTTAATGTTTTGAGGTAAAGATCTATCCTTTCATTTGTACCTCTAATCTAGGAAAGTTGACTCTAACATTGACCATATATACTCTCTATACTTGTCATTTTTTAAATCACTTGTGTTATGGTATAAGGGCTTCCCTGGTGGCTCAGATGGTAAAGAATCTGCTTGCAATGCAGGAGACCTGGGTTCAATCCCTGGGTCAGAAGATCTGGAGGAGGGCATGGCAACCCACTCCAGTATTCTTGCCTGGAGAATCCCATGGACAGAGGAGCCTCGCGGGCTACAGTCTATGAAGTCGCAAAGAGTTGGACACGACTGAGCTACTAACACACACACACACACACACACATCACAATATATGATCATATCAAATATTTTAAGAAAATTAGTGAAGTTGACATCCAACCTCTAAATTGAATCAGGCTTTTCTACCAGAAAGCAATCTCTTGAATTATCCATAGAAATGAGAGCAGAGAACGATTGTTAGGGGGCCGTGTACTGATCAAGCAGGTGACTTTGCTTGCATCATAGAGCAAAATTTCTATTTGGCAATGCTATAACCCCAAATAATGCCAAATAATGCCAAATATTATGAATTTAACATTTTCAAGAGTTGTCTAGGCTAACAGGTCCACGGGATAAATACATTTCTTATAATTCAGCTTTTTTGGTGTGTGTGCAATACTTCATCAATCATTTCAGTGAACAGAGGATTCTCATAATCATGTGTAAGCGCATGTTGAAAAAAATGCAGTGTGATCAGGGTCCTCACGCAAACCAGACCCTCTTCAACCCAAAGTGGACATCAGACATCTTCTTACGGAGCTTACTGTAAACCTTAGGTAAATCATGAAGTTTATGTTCTAAACTGACTTGCTAAAAATACTGCCTCTTGTGGCATTTAAAAGCATACATTCTTAGAGCACATTAAAAAGAATTAGCCAGGCATTTTTTTCTTCTATAAACATTGTTTTCTGTTCTTTCTTTTTTTTTTCTAATAGGAATAGCTGAACATTCCTGTGATAAGTGTCTTGACATTCCAAGTTCTTGTCTTCTCAGCATCAGATAAAGCTACACTATCTTCCTCAAAGAGAAGCCAAGTATATTTTCTCTTACAGGTAGTTAATTTGCAAAGATTTATCAATACAATAGCACTTAATGTTTTGAGGTAAAGATCTATCCTTTCATTTGTACCTCTAATCTAGGAAAGTTGACTCTAACATTGACCATATATACTCTCTATACTTGTCATTTTTTAAATCACTTGTGTTATGGTATAAGGGCTTCCCTGGTGGCTCAGATGGTAAAGAATCTGCTTGCAATGCAGGAGACCTGGGTTCAATCCCTGGGTCAGAAGATCTGGAGGAGGGCATGGCAACCCACTCCAGTATTCTTGCCTGGAGAATCCCATGGACAGAGGAGCCTCGCGGGCTACAGTCTATGAAGTCGCAAAGAGTTGGACACGACTGAGCTACTAACACACACACACACACACACATCACAATATATGATCATATCAAATATTTTAAGAAAATTAGTGAAGTTGACATCCAACCTCTAAATTGAATCAGGCTTTTCTACCAGAAAGCAATCTCTTGAATTATCCATAGAAATGAGAGCAGAGAACGATTGTTAGGGGGCCGTGTACTGATCAAGCAGGTGACTTTGCTTGCATCATAGAGCAAAATTTCTATTTGGCAATGCTATAACCCCAAATAATGCCAAATAATGCCAAATATTATGAATTTAACATTTTCAAGAGTTGTCTAGGCTAACAGGTCCACGGGATAAATACATTTCTTATAATTCAGCTTTTTTGGTGTGTGTGCAATACTTCATCAATCATTTCAGTGAACAGAGGATTCTCAGAATCAGGTGTAAGTAAACACTCAGGGAACTGCCAAGTGTGTGTAAAGAATGAAAATACAGAAATCTACTTGTTCCAACTGTTCTCTATGGATTACGCAACATCTACACTTGCTCTTAGCCAAAAGGCTGAGAAGTAAGGGATTACACAGCTTCTAATGGATGGTTTCTTTAACAATTCTGATGAATCATGAACCAAAATACCTTCATAAGAACAGAGTCACAATTTTAGAGATGTAAGAATATATTTACGGCTTGGTTTTTAGGGATATTATCCAACATGGGGTCATAATACGCCCCAGCCTCCTCTGGCCTGCGAGACTTGAGATTCTGGGAAAGGTGACAAGAGATTCTGGGCTGTACCTCATGTGGATGAGGAACAGGGGACTTACAAAGCTTCCTGTCATGTCTCACAGTACCCTGGGAAAGGCAGGTCTACAAAGAAATTGCCATGGCCCAATTCAGATTCACCCAGAAGGGATGAAGCAGAAGGAGCTCCTTTTATTAGTTATTGCCACAGAACTCATAATCAGCTTAAGACTTTGTAGCTATTTTAAAGTCATTATCACAGAAACACACAAACAGGTCCTGTGGTTTCACTATCTGTGTCCTGAGAAGTGGGAGTAGGTAAGGGAGGCTGGGAGGGTCGCCCGGAGGACTGAGCTGTTGGTACTGCTATTTGCTTCTGATCCCTGGCCCTCCTAACTGCCCTTGTGAAAAACTGCCTATTCCTTCCTCCTGGTCCCCTTTCTCATTTCTGGGGTAAAAAAGAGAAAAAAAACCACAATCTTTTTCAGCCAACTAAGTCTCTGGGTTTTACTCCAAATTACCCTCAGAGTTAAATGCATCTGTTTTCTCAGCCTTATTTCCCTTAAAATGCTTTCTCTGAACCACAGGTGGGGAGTTGATGGCACCACTCAGGCAAATTCCGGCCTGGGACCTAAGGTGCTTCCCACATTTCCTCATTTTTTGCCACCAAGAGGATAGGGCCACTTAACTTCCGTTATCTACACCTGTGGCTCCGTTTATGCTATGATCGCCTGTCTTATGAAGACAGATTTTCAACATAAATGGAGATGTTTGTTTAGCAATCTAAGTCTATAAAGACACTATATATGACTCACTGGCACTGGTATGAACTCGTTGCCCATTGTCTTTTATAAGAAACCAGCTTTGATAGTACACATATGGTCATGTGATGCTTTTGTACTATGGTGCTAGTGAAGACTCGTGAGAGTCCCTTGGATAGCAAAGAGATCAAACCTGACAATCCTAAAGGAAATCAACACTGAATATTCATTGGAAGGAATGATGCTGAGGCTCCAGTATTTTGGCCACCTGAGGTGAAGAGCTGACTCATTGGAAAAGACCCTGATGCTGGGAAAGATTGAGGGCAAGAGGAGAGGTAAACAAAAGATGATAGATTTTTAAAAAGCTCCTTAACTTTGAAGTTAAAGCTGTTCCGTTCTAACCCAGTCTCAGGGCTGATTGGCTGAAAACCTCTGTGCCCAGTGATGTCACTTGACCCACTCAGGGGGGAGTGTCCGGGTCAGGGAGTTGTGAGCCAGCTCTCCTACTGGCTAGCAAGCAAATTCCAAGGGATAGACAGGATTAAGGGCTCCAAAGAGGATTCCCCAGCCTTCCCCCAAAGGAGGATCAAAAACTCTGGTCTAGTTCTGGAACGAAAATAAGCCCCAGCCAAGGAGAAAGTATCTGTTTGGATAGCCTGTGTCCCTTCCTAAAGCTTGTGCCCTTCCCTGGGAGCCCTTTTCAATAGGCAAGCGTGTGCAGAAGTGTGCAATCATGTGTTAGAAGAACGCACTTTGCATGAACTTTTGCACACTCTCCTAAGCTTACGCCCCAAAGGATGTAAGTAATAAAAACTGCTTACAGCTTATTGCCACTTGTTTTTTTTGTTCCAGGAAACAAACCTAACCCACACAGACCCCAAACAGCCCCCCATCCCTTCCACACTTCATTTCACCTCACCCTCTTTCCAAACCGTCCCACTCAGAAAAGGAATGACCCTCAGGGGTGGGGGCACCAAGCTCAGCCTCTGTATAAACACGCCCCAGCAGCACAGGCGGTGACGTATTAACTCCGAGGAATCTCGGGTCACTGTGAACGGTTTTCTATTAATAGGGGATAAAGCTCTTGCATACATTAGCGGTAATGCCCTGGTGGCCCGCGCAAAATTAACTCCTCCCCGGCCAGCGAGAGGAAGCCATGTTCTGTCCAGGCAGATGTGTGCTTGAAACGCGCGTAGAAACATACACATCACACACACAGGGCTTTAGAACCGCTCCCCTGTTTAAGCCTGATCCCATTCCCATCCCTAGTCCAGGCGGTAGCAGAGGTTCTCCAGAGGGTGTCTCCGGTAAGGGGGTGGCGGCGGCGTGGGGCCCGTCGGGTTACGGGTCAGCTCAGCTTCGCCACGCACACCGCCAAGGCCACAGCCGCCAGCAGCACGGCGCTGAAGATGGTGGCGGCCTTGGCCTTGCTCAGGTCGCAGGGCCCAGTACGCTGTTCTACCGACACGGCGCCCACCGAGGAGACGCCGGCGCTGGCGCTGGACAGGAGCTCGGCTCCTGCCGCCTGCCGGGCCTGCACCGTCCAGCGGGGCACGTTGACCTTCATCTCCATATCCTGGATCATCTCGCCCACCTGAACGATCTCCCGCTCCAGATGGTGCAGGTCTTCCACGTCGAAGTCGCGCTCCGCCTCGTGCCGCAGGCTGCGGACGCTCAGGGCGCGCGCCGCTACGCCCGTCGCGCCACCTTCCACCCCGGTGCGCACTAGCGGCCGCCGCGGAGCCTGCAGCGGAAACTCGGTGCCCAAGGCCAGTGCGCGCCGCATGTCGGCTTCCACAGAAGTGTGCAATCATGTGTTAGAAGAACGCACTTTGCATGAACTTTTGCACACTCTCCTAAGCTTACGCCCCAAAGGATGTAAGTAATAAAAACTGCTTACAGCTTATTGCCACTTGTTTTTTTTGTTCCAGGAAACAAACCTAACCCACACAGACCCCAAACAGCCCCCCATCCCTTCCACACTTCATTTCACCTCACCCTCTTTCCAAACCGTCCCACTCAGAAAAGGAATGACCCTCAGGGGTGGGGGCACCAAGCTCAGCCTCTGTATAAACACGCCCCAGCAGCACAGGCGGTGACGTATTAACTCCGAGGAATCTCGGGTCACTGTGAACGGTTTTCTATTAATAGGGGATAAAGCTCTTGCATACATTAGCGGTAATGCCCTGGTGGCCCGCGCAAAATTAACTCCTCCCCGGCCAGCGAGAGGAAGCCATGTTCTGTCCAGGCAGATGTGTGCTTGAAACGCGCGTAGAAACATACACATCACACACACAGGGCTTTAGAACCGCTCCCCTGTTTAAGCCTGATCCCATTCCCATCCCTAGTCCAGGCGGTAGCAGAGGTTCTCCAGAGGGTGTCTCCGGTAAGGGGGTGGCGGCGGCGTGGGGCCCGTCGGGTTACGGGTCAGCTCAGCTTCGCCACGCACACCGCCAAGGCCACAGCCGCCAGCAGCACGGCGCTGAAGATGGTGGCGGCCTTGGCCTTGCTCAGGTCGCAGGGCCCAGTACGCTGTTCTACCGACACGGCGCCCACCGAGGAGACGCCGGCGCTGGCGCTGGACAGGAGCTCGGCTCCTGCCGCCTGCCGGGCCTGCACCGTCCAGCGGGGCACGTTGACCTTCATCTCCATATCCTGGATCATCTCGCCCACCTGAACGATCTCCCGCTCCAGATGGTGCAGGTCTTCCACGTCGAAGTCGCGCTCCGCCTCGTGCCGCAGGCTGCGGACGCTCAGGGCGCGCGCCGCTACGCCCGTCGCGCCACCTTCCACCCCTGTGCGCACTAGCGGCCGCCGCGGAGCCTGCAGCGGAAACTCGGTGCCCAAGGCCAGTGCGCGCCGCATGTCGGCTTCCAACAGGTCCAGGCAGCCGGAGAAGGCCACCCAGAGGCGCTCGAATTCCGCGCGCTCCTCGGCGCCCAGGCTCCGGTCGCGTAACGGGGCTGTCAGCCGACCGCGGATGGCCACCGCCAGCTCCTGTGCCTTCTGGCGCGTCTTCTGTAGCTCCTCTCGCAGGTTTTGCGAGTCTGCAGAGCCGCCGATGGTCAGCACCAGGTGGTGGTAGCATGCGGTCGCCTTATTAAGCGCGTCCAGTAGCGCCTTGCATTCTTCCTTCGCCATGGAGCTGCTCTCCCGCGCAGCCCGGCTGCCTGCGCCCCTCTCACTTCACGCCCTCAGCGCAGCGGGATGCAGCCAGCCCCGACGGCGCTCCCCGGCCGGGCGGCCCGAGCACTCCTCATGGCCCGAGAGGAGCCTGGCGCTGCCGCTTTTGTCGACAGAGCCTCTCAGGGTCCACGACCTGCGCTTCCGCGGGCCCGGAGCGGAGAGAGAACCCCGTTAGCTGTTTGCCATTCTCTCATCCATCTTCCCCAGGTGCGCTCCTAGTCACACGCCGGATCTCTGCGCGGCTCTCGCCTCCACGGTAGCACCTGAGAAGCCCGAGTTGAGGTCCCCATCCTCCTCCGGTGCCAGCTCCAGGGCTAGTGGGCCGCTGAGCCGCGCGCCCCGTACGCCTTAGCCGCTGCCAAGGGCGGTCGGGTCGGGTATCTTAGGATCCGCCCACCCCCGCCCGTCCTGGCTGGGCGTTCGCATCCCTGGCACCGGGGATAGGCGGGGCCCTGGACAGGAGCTCGGCTCCTGCCGCCTGCCGGCCTGCACCGTCCAGCGGGGCACGTTGACCTTCATCTCCATATCCTGGATCATCTCGCCCACCTGAACGATCTCCCGCTCCAGATGGTGCAGGTCTTCCACGTCGAAGTCGCGCTCCGCCTCGTGCCGCAGGCTGCGGACGCTCAGGGCGCGCGCCGCTACGCCCGTCGCGCCACCTTCCACCCTGTGCGCACTAGCGGCCGCCGCGGAGCCTGCAGCGGAAACTCGGTGCCCAAGGCCAGTGCGCGCCGCATGTCGGCTTCCAACAGGTCCAGGCAGCCGGAGAAGGCCACCCAGAGGCGCTCGAATTCCGCGCGCTCCTCGGCGCCCAGGCTCCGGTCGCGTAACGGGGCTGTCAGCCGACCGCGGATGGCCACCGCCAGCTCCTGTGCCTTCTGGCGCGTCTTCTGTAGCTCCTCTCGCAGGTTTTGCGAGTCTGCAGAGCCGCCGATGGTCAGCACCAGGTGGTGGTAGCATGCGGTCGCCTTATTAAGCGCGTCCAGTAGCGCCTTGCATTCTTCCTTCGCCATGGAGCTGCTCTCCCGCGCAGCCCGGCTGCCTGCGCCCCTCTCACTTCACGCCCTCAGCGCAGCGGGATGCAGCCAGCCCCGACGGCGCTCCCCGGCCGGGCGGCCCGAGCACTCCTCATGGCCCGAGAGGAGCCTGGCGCTGCCGCTTTTGTCGACAGAGCCTCTCAGGGTCCACGACCTGCGCTTCCGCGGGCCCGGAGCGGAGAGAGAACCCCGTTAGCTGTTTGCCATTCTCTCATCCATCTTCCCCAGGTGCGCTCCTAGTCACACGCCGGATCTCTGCGCGGCTCTCGCCTCCACGGTAGCACCTGAGAAGCCCGAGTTGAGGTCCCCATCCTCCTCCGGTGCCAGCTCCAGGGCTAGTGGGCCGCTGAGCCGCGCGCCCCGTACGCCTTAGCCGCTGCCAAGGGCGGTCGGGTCGGGTATCTTAGGATCCGCCCACCCCCGCCCGTCCTGGCTGGGCGTTCGCATCCCTGGCACCGGGGATAGGCGGGGCCCTGCACGGGGAGGTCACGTGCAGGTCCCCATTTACCCCTCCTCTGCACCCCATGACAGCCTGGAACATTAGAGCTCAGGAGATCTAACCCTCCTCCGTTTTAGAGAAGGGGAAACTGAGGCTCCTAATAAAGGGGGCCAAGATCACGCCACGTCCATGTATGTGAAGGGGCGAGAACCCAAGGACTCTGATTCAGACCCTGCCAGCGACGGAAGCGGTACGCTTCGTAGGACTGAGCACTTCCATCCTCCAAACAGATTAGTAAAGGGCAGTCTGCGGGACAGGACGGCTGCCGGATCTCTCCCTCCTAGTCAGCTTGCTTTCCAGCAACAGAACTTGGACCCCACCCCTTGTGTCAGCCCCTGCTTTCGGCCCCGCCCCCTCCCGTTTCAGGCACGCGCAGTCGGCCGCGCTGGGCTAGGCCGGTCTGAGTAGGAAGTGCAGCGCGCCACCTGAGCCCCACCCCCGACTGAACGGGCTCAATGATTGCTCTGCGCACGCGTCACTCTGAATAAAGATGGCCTCTCATTGGACTGACCAGAGATTTTGAGGTGTGACTCCGCCCAACGGGGGTGGGCTGTGGAGCAGATCTGCCGCGTTGGGATAGTGGGCCCTGAGGTCTGAACCGAAGGGCCGGGGAGGTGTCGGCACCGCTCCGGTAGGGCAGGGAGTGAAACTATGTAGCCTTTTAAGTAAGTGTCATCCCTCCAATATCCTCCCGCGCCTCTCTTCTCTCGGAACGGCTGCGCCTCGGGGCCCAGAGGCCGGGCGGGGCCTTGGAGCGGGAAGGGGGAGGGGCTCTTTCCTCTCCTTGGCCGGCGCCCCAAGCTGGGCTGGCTGTCCCCCTGAGGCCCCCAAAGCCTGGCTCCTTCACGGAGTGGACGCTCCCGCCCGCGCTCTCCTGCTCCTTTCTCAGCCGGACTCGTTCTGCCCTTCGTTTGTGTTTGCGGGTCGAGCGGTAGGGTTGGCGAAGAATGCACCCTCTGACCCCCGCGGCACCAGGACAGGTCAGCAAGTCCGGGATCCCGGAGCCCACCCCGCCCGTCCTGGCTGGGCGTTCGCATCCCTGGCACCGGGGATAGGCGGGGCCCTGCACGGGGAGGTCACGTGCAGGTCCCCATTTACCCCTCCTCTGCACCCCATGACAGCCTGGAACATTAGAGCTCAGGAGATCTAACCCTCCTCCGTTTTAGAGAAGGGGAAACTGAGGCTCCTAATAAAGGGGGCCAAGATCACGCCACGTCCATGTATGTGAAGGGGCGAGAACCCAAGGACTCTGATTCAGACCCTGCCAGCGACGGAAGCGGTACGCTTCGTAGGACTGAGCACTTCCATCCTCCAAACAGATTAGTAAAGGGCAGTCTGCGGGACAGGACGGCTGCCGGATCTCTCCCTCCTAGTCAGCTTGCTTTCCAGCAACAGAACTTGGACCCCACCCCTTGTTCAGCCCCTGCTTTCGGCCCCGCCCCCTCCCGTTTCAGGCACGCGCAGTCGGCCGCGCTGGGCTAGGCCGGTCTGAGTAGGAAGTGCAGCGCGCCACCTGAGCCCCACCCCCGACTGAACGGGCTCAATGATTGCTCTGCGCACGCGTCACTCTGAATAAAGATGGCCTCTCATTGGACTGACCAGAGATTTTGAGGTGTGACTCCGCCCAACGGGGGTGGGCTGTGGAGCAGATCTGCCGCGTTGGGATAGTGGGCCCTGAGGTCTGAACCGAAGGGCCGGGGAGGTGTCGGCACCGCTCCGGTAGGGCAGGGAGTGAAACTATGTAGCCTTTTAAGTAAGTGTCATCCCTCCAATATCCTCCCGCGCCTCTCTTCTCTCGGAACGGCTGCGCCTCGGGGCCCAGAGGCCGGGCGGGGCCTTGGAGCGGGAAGGGGGAGGGGCTCTTTCCTCTCCTTGGCCGGCGCCCCAAGCTGGGCTGGCTGTCCCCTGGAGGCCCCCAAAGCCTGGCTCCTTCACGGAGTGGACGCTCCCGCCCGCGCTCTCCTGCTCCTTTCTCAGCCGGACTCGTTCTGCCCTTCGTTTGTGTTTGCGGGTCGAGCGGTAGGGTTGGCGAAGAATGCACCCTCTGACCCCCGCGGCACCAGGACAGGTCAGCAAGTCCGGGATCCCGGGAGCTCAGACTTGGGGGCAGTAGCGGGCAGGGCCGTCACTCACGGGCTGGGTGGCTTCTGCGGTTTAAGTGAGGCCTGGCGGGGCGGTTGGAGAGGAGACTGTGGATGGGCTCCGGAGCCTAGAGCCGGGCTGCCTTGGTCCTCGCAGTGATGAAGGCACGGAGGAGAGGGGAGGCGCGGGAGAGAGGCTAGGCTGCCTCTCATGGGGTCGTGGGTGTGTGGGCTCTCCTCCTGCTGAGTTAAGATTACTCCAGGAAAACTGTGAAGCAGCGAGAGGTGTTCCGGACTCTTTGTCTATTCAGTTCTTTTCTCTGAAAATCAACTGCCTATGGGCGCGGGAGCAAGGCCATGCTGCTCTGGCCGACCCTGGAGGTACTGGGGACTTGGGCACTCGCCCACTCAGGGCCACGGGAGCAAGTGGAGAGTGTTCACTGAGGATTTGGGACATTCTGGAAATGAGGTGCAGATGGGATGTTGGGGACTCCCAGTTTGCTGTGCGAGCTGGAATTTTCCAAGTTTGTGGGTTTCTGGTAGAGAGACTCCTATTTTGATTTGAGTAATGCACACTTTCACCAGCCCTGGAGAAGAGCTGCAGATGTTAGGGTATTTACATTTCCAGGTCACCTTGGCAGGTCTGGTGTTTGAGGCAGCCGCGGGGTCCAGAGCCCAGGGTTCAGGGCTGGCTCGCTCATCAGTCTGTCCTTTAATTGGTTATTTCAGTGGTGGTTTTGTGACCAGAGTGAGGTGGTACTCTGGCCCTTGGCGGTTCTCTGACGTGGAGGGTCTCAACCACCTAGGGATCAAATGGGGCCTTGCCAGAGGAAGAGTCATTTTTAGGACAAAACAACTCAGAAAGTTCTCTCTTCGGAGAGCATTGGCGACCACAGAGGGAGAGGAAGATGCAGAGGTGGGCAGGAGGCCAGGAGTGAGAGGCGCTCCATGCCCAGCGGAGAAGTTGAGAGTTCATCTGAGAGGAGTGGAATCTTGCACAGATCTGTTGGAAAGATCCGTGTCTTTCAGGCGGATCTGGTTTGCAGTGGATCAAAGGGCAGGACCAGTAAGCCTGGGAGGGAAATGCAGGATGGGAGCAGGAACAGATAGGGCTCACCAACCCTCATGGCAGGAAGGCAGTTGGGGCCCCGAAGCTGGGCGGACACCTTGGCTAAGTTCTTTCCTTGCCTTGTCACCTGAAATAATCCTGCCCAGCAACACTCCTGGGAGAGCTGCCGTGGGATCTGTGTAGGACCTGGGGGCCAGGTCTTGATTGTGCCTCTGTGTGCCTCTTGGCCTGGGTTGCCCTCCTGAGGGCAGGCGCTGGGGCTTTGTTCTACATGTCTGCCTCTGTTAATGTGTTTTTTGTTGTAGTTTTTTTGTTTTTCAAAACTGTTTTTTTTTTTTTTAATGCGGACCCAGTCTTGGTGAGGCAGCAGTGAGCAGTGGTGGGAAGCAAGATCTTGACTTCCTAGCCAGGAATTAAATGTGGGTAGCCTGGATGAAAACCAGAAATTCTAGCCACCACACCAGCATGGGTTAGAGGCTAGAAGCTATTTTGCCCTGGAACTTTGCCCTCAAGCAAAAAATGCATTTCTCATGGAGGCAAAAGAATGTAAATGCAGGTACAAAGTTTACTACTAGAGACAGTTAAGACAAAAGCAAGACACAGGGCTTCCCCTGGTGGTCCAGTGGGTAAGGACACCGCCTTGCAGTGCAAGGGGCGCCAGTTCGATCCCTGGCCTGGGAAGATCCCACGTGCCGTGGAGCGGCTGGACCAATGTGTCCAATTACTGAAATTACTGAGCCAGAGCTCTGGCGCGCATGCGCCCAGAGCCAGTGCTTTGCGACAACAGAGGCCACCGCGATGGGAGGCCCACAGGAGCCAAGGAACAATGACGGATGAAAATATAGAAAATGAAAGACCAATAGAAGTGGCCCACCCGCTCCCCTCCCTCCCCAACCCGACCCCAGCCCAAAATAAATAAATAAATAAATCTTAAAAAAAAAAAAAAAAAAGCAAGACACAATTGCACACCTGGAGAGAAAGAGTGTGGGCGTAAGCTCACCTAGTGAGGAGGAGCTGCAGAAAAGAGGCTGTTAAGTCATTTATATAGGTCAGTTCTTCTGGGTCTTTGTTTACCTTTAGCTAATTATCTGGTTTCTCCTTCCACCCCTGACCTGCCTTAGGACCCTGACCAATGTGCATGCAGAACTTTTTTCCAAGATTGATTCTGTGGTGCTCCTTCGTTTTTTGATCCCCAGGGAGGCTTTCTGCGCCTGTGAAAATGTCTCCTTTGCCCCAAGGATGGAAAATATATGACCTCCTGATCTTTTAACAGGGTTTCGTTTCACTTTGCCCTGCCGTGAAAATGCTCAGTGTCTGGTTATTTACCTGATTCCTGTTGCTGGTTTTTGTATCAAGGTGTGGATCTCGAAATATAGATAGGAATCCCGTCACAAATATGCTGTCCTGGAGCCTCTTGCTTCAGGAAATGTAAACAGGACTGGTGATGAATGTCAGGCCTGGAGCTCACTTTCTTCTTACCCCAGGAGGTGCAAACCGGAGGCCGGCTGTAAATGCCTAGCCTGGAACCCATCTGTCTCCTGCCTCAGACTTTTTTATTTTTTGGCCACTTCTATTGGTCTTTCATTTATCTATTTTCATCCATCTTTGTTCTTTGGCCTGTGTGGGCCTCCTGTCACAGCAGCCTCTGTCGCTGCAGAGCACTGAGCGCATGTGCTCCAGAGCTCCAGCTTGGTAGTTGGACACATCCGGTCCAGCCGCTCTGCGGCAGGTGGAATCTTCCCAAGCCAGGGATCGAGCCGGTGCCCCTCACACTGCAAGGCGGTGTCCTTACCCACTGGACCGCCAGGGAAGCCCCCCTCAGACTTTTTTTTAAAAGTCTTCATTAAATTTGTTACAGTATTGCTCCAGTTTTATGTTTCCATTTTTTGGCCCTGAGGCATGTGGGATCTTAGCTCTCCAGCCAGGGATGGAGCCTGCACCGCTTGCATTGGAAGGCAAGCAGGAAGGCAAACCACTGGACCACCAGGGAAGGCCCCCTGTTAGTGTTTCAGTCAGGGCTCTCTCCCTCCCTTTAAAAAGTGGCAGGATGAGGTTGGTGTCCAGAAAGTTCCTCCTTCCCTAGAGGAACAGGGGAATGTGATGCTAGATACCAGATTGGGGAAGAGTTCAGACTGAAACAGTTGGACACGATTTGTCCTGAAGCTGCTTCCATAGCCAAGAGGCCACTGAGAAATGTTCCTGGGAGCTCCTGCCCAAGGAAGTCTGGTGCTGGCGAGTTCCCTGCATTTCCAGGAGCTGGGTGGCATTCTGAGGGCCAGTTGTGCTCCTCCAAACTTCCCTTCTCTGTGAGGGGTCCCGCCCCTCTTCCAGCCCGAGGCCTTCTCTCCTACTGTGAGGCTCCACATTGCAGCCAGCACTGTGCTTAACCAGCTCTGAGCTGTTTTTGGCTTTCTGCCAGTGCCTCATCCTCCCCTGCACACATGTGGTGATTTTCCAGCTCCTGTGAGAGACAATCCCTCCCTGGGAGCTTGATCTTCCTCTAACACCTGTCATTTTGTTCAGATGGACCAGCAGTTACTTATGGTGAGCCAGTGCTCAAAGCACCTCAAAGTGCTTTGAAGAGGAGTTTTGAGAGGACAGAAGCCATAGCCAGTACAGGGCAGAAGGACACAGTGACTGTAATACCACACCTTACATCATCCAGTTGCTTCCATTTGGCATTAAACTGAGATGGATAGAAAGTTTTTCCCTTTTTGCCTTTTCCTTCTGAGTCACACATGAAGCCCGCTGGAGAATATTGTTCATCAGTTGGAGAATATGCCTGGTCAGGGGTCTTTGGTCAGGGCCGTGGGAGGGCAGGAGCAGACACAGCAGTGAGACTTAGGCAGGGAGTGCGTCTCTGGGGGGCACAGGCTGGGCTGGATTCTGCTGAGCCAGGCTGCACACTATCACCAGATGGTCCCCGACAACTCAGGCTCATCCGGGCTGGCAGGACGGTTGAAGACCACAAAACCACGAGTGTGCACACTGCCTCCTAAAATCGCTTGACTCTTCCTTTTCAAAATGACCTCGGATAACTCATGTGCAGGGGTATTTGGTACCTCTGACTAACTTCACTGGATTTTCTGTAAATCATTTCATCATTTGCATTTAAGAAAGGGTGGAATTTTTGTTTTTTTAATAAGTTTTATATGAGGGTTCACACATCTTTCCATTACATGTTATTTTAAAATATAAAACTGGGCTTCCCTGGTGGTCCAGTGGGTAGAGTCCGCCTTGCAGTGCAAGGGGAACCGTTTTTTTGTTTTTTTTTTTTAAAGATTTATTTATTTCTTTATTTTTGGGCGGGGGTCGAGTTGGGGAGGGAGGAGAGCGGGCGGGCCACTTTTATTGGTCTTTCATTTCTCTATTTTCATCCGTCTTTGTTCTTTGGCTCCTGTGGGCCTCCCATCGCGGTGGCGTCTGTTGTCGCAGAGCGCCGGCTCTGGGTGCATATGCTCCAGAGCTCTGGCTTGGTAATTGGACACATCGGTCCAGCCACTCCGTGGCACGTGGGATCTTCCCAGGCCAGGGATCGAACCGGCGCCCCTTGCACTGCAAGGTGGTGTCCTTACCCACTGCACCAGGGGAAGCCCAGGGGGCACCAGTTTGATCCCTGGCCTGGGAAGATCCCACATGCCGCGGAGTGGCTGGGCTGGTGTGTCCAGTTATGAGCCAGAGCTCTGGAGTGCATGCCAGGGCCCGTGTTCTGCGATAAGAGAGGCCATTGCAATGGGAGGACCTCAAAGTGCTTTGAAGAGGAGTTTTGAGAGGACAGAAGCCATAGCCAGTACAGGGCAGAAGGACACAGTGACTGTAATACCACACCTTAGATCATCCAGTTGCTTCCATTTGGCATTAAACTGAGATGGATAGAAATTTTTTCCTTTTGCCTTTTCCTTCTGAGTCACACATGAAGCCCGCTGGAGAATATTGTTCATCAGTTGGAGAATATGCCTGGTCAGGGGTCTTTGGTCAGGGCCGTGGGAGGGCAGGAGCAGACACAGCAGTGAGACTTAGGCAGGGAGTGCGTCTCTGGGGGGCACAGGCTGGGCTGGATTCTGCTGAGCCAGGCTGCACACTATCACCAGATGGTCCCCGACAACTCAGGCTCATCCGGGCTGGCAGGACGGTTGAAGACCACAAAACCACGAGTGTGCACACTGCCTCCTAAAATCGCTTGACTCTTCCTTTTCAAAATGACCTCGGATAACTCATGTGCAGGGGTATTTGGTACCTCTGACTAACTTCACTGGATTTTCTGTAAATCATTTCATCATTTGCATTTAAGAAAGGGTGGAATTTTTGTTTTTTTAATAAGTTTTATATGAGGGTTCACACATCTTTCCATTACATGTTATTTTAAAATATAAAACTGGGCTTCCCTGGTGGTCCAGTGGGTAGAGTCCGCCTTGCAGTGCAAGGGGAACCGTTTTTTTGTTTTTTTTTTTTAAAGATTTATTTATTTCTTTATTTTTGGGCGGGGGTCGAGTTGGGGAGGGAGGAGAGCGGGCGGGCCACTTTTATTGGTCTTTCATTTCTCTATTTTCATCCGTCTTTGTTCTTTGGCTCCTGTGGGCCTCCCATCGCGGTGGCGTCTGTTGTCGCAGAGCGCCGGCTCTGGGTGCATATGCTCCAGAGCTCTGGCTTGGTAATTGGACACATCGGTCCAGCCACTCCGTGGCACGTGGGATCTTCCCAGGCCAGGGATCGAACCGGCGCCCCTTGCACTGCAAGGTGGTGTCCTTACCCACTGCACCAGGGGAAGCCCAGGGGGCACCAGTTTGATCCCTGGCCTGGGAAGATCCCACATGCCGCGGAGTGGCTGGGCTGGTGTGTCCAGTTATGAGCCAGAGCTCTGGAGTGCATGCGCCCAGGGCCCGTGTTCTGCGATAAGAGAGGCCATTGCAATGGGAGGACCA
The DNA here is from genome assembly GCA_022376925.1 of Tragulus kanchil. Lineage (NCBI taxonomy): Eukaryota > Metazoa > Chordata > Mammalia > Artiodactyla > Tragulidae > Tragulus > Tragulus kanchil. The sequence goes on along the minus strand of JAIOJX010000031.1, from coordinate 113,715,499 downwards.
CACATGCCAAAAAATAAAGATGGGTGAAAAATAAATGATGACTTAGAGGCAAAATATATGTATATATATAGATATATATGTATGTATAAAACCAATTCTTGTGAGTAAACTTATCAGATTATTTTTTCTTTATTTTTTAAAAATATGTTTTTATTGAAGTATCGTTGATTTATAATGTTGTCTTGTCATGTTATTTTAAAGCACATATCCCTATATAAGAATTCAGCTCTGGCATTAAACACTATTACATATATATTTATTTTTGAAAATATTTTAATTTATTTGTTTGGCTGTGCCAGGTCTTCCTTGTGGCACGCAGGACATTTGATCTTTGTTGTGGCACGCAGGACTTTTTAGTTGCGGATGTGGGATCTAGTAATAGTTCCCTGACCAGGGATCAACCAGGGGCCCCCTGCATTGGGAGTGAGGAGTCTTAGCCACAGGACCACCAGGGAAACCCGTGATTATTACTTATTTTTAACTCTGGGACAGAAACGTCAAGAAGAATGATAGATAGAACTTTCTGTATCTCTGTCTCTGTCCCTAGGGTAGGATTCAGTTGTTGACAACCAGGAGACTTGAGGGCCAACAGCAAGTGTAAGACCTGGACTGAAAGATAGACGGCTCCATCCCATTCACCAGCAGTGGGTGCCAAAAGCCTTATGTGTTTACAGTTTGTGCATTCGAACCTCATGTTTGGATGTGAGATTTAGAACCTTCTCCTTACTTTGCAGCCCCTCTCTGATCTGCTCTTTTTGGCTTCATATTTCTCAGAGCTCATTTCCACAGCTCGTCAAGAAGAGCTTATCCTTGAGGTTATTCCTCGGCGCCTCAGGAGTGCCTTCCTGCCTCTTGGCCCTTTGGTCCCTCTCTGGTCCCTGCCAAGGATGCCTCCCACCCTCCCTGGGCCAGCCCCTTCCCTGGTGCTCCTTTCCCCTTACCTCTCCTGGGACTGTCCTGTTTTTGTTTTCGATTCTTCTTGCTTCCCAGTTAGGTGGTTTGTTCCTCCATCACAGCCCACCCTTGTCATGTCCACCTGGAGGCGCGGGTGTTGGGGATCTGCCAGCATCCTGTCTGAGGAGCCGGGGGAGCGTCCCTTTCTCAGGTTGAGGCTAACCTTGTCGTATCCTGTTTCTCATGTGGTTTTTATCTAAGGCATCTTTACTTTTGTGCCCCGCCGTGTAGAATCAGCTGTGTCTGGAACCAGCAAGAGTTTTGATGTTCTTGTGACTCTGTCCCAGCAAAATTATAGTATCCAGTTGTTCTGGTACGAACTCACAAGAGGCTTATCTGGGCTCCGGTACTAACTGAGTTCAGCAATTCAAATACCCTGAAGGGTTGCAGAGCTTGGGCCTGCGAAGGGATTATATGTAGCCATTTTCATGCTAGGCTCGTCTCCCTAAGAGGATTTGCAGGGTGCTCAGGGGACTTTTTCAGGCAGTCACCAGGAGGGCCTGCAGCCAAGATAGCCCAGGCTGGACCAGACGGAGGGAATTTGATGTGCAGCCTGTGTGACAGTCTGTCACGGGGACTTCTCCTTTAAGGGAAATGAAATGTGGAGTCTGTGCATCCGTGGCTCATGAAATAACGTCTAATCCAGACATAATTATTTTACATGGGGAATGCAGTGGTTAAAGGGATGTGTGTTAGAATAAATTCTGACATCTGTCTAACGTTGAGTTGATCAACGGACCCTCAGTTTCTTCATCTGTGACACAAGGCTAATACATGTGGTTATTGTGAGCGTTAGTTATATTTAGTTACCTGTGGTTATTGTGTGCATTCAAATGGGATGAAGATGTGTAGAAGTTATCACAGTGTCTGGACCAAGGATGCTCTCAGATAATGGCTGTTTTTAACACTGACTGTAAGGAATAGAATTTGTTATGCACTTGTACATACTGTGCTGGTATTTTCCCAAAGAGGAATTTTGGAATACTGTTCTGTAATGAGAAGGTAATTTAGTTTTTCACTTATGTTTCATTCAAGGGTGAGATTACTTGATGTTCTTTAATGTTGCTAATTTTCTGTTTTTAATGGAGAGAAGAGACTTCAGGCTCAAGTTCAGAACCTTTGGCAGGCAGGGGTATCTAGCCAATTTTTTTTTTTAGCCAAGTTTTAAATAGTGTCAATTGGCTTTCTAATTTTTAATTTTAAGATAATCTTAAAGGAAAGTGATGCTGGGTTTCATTGAAAGTGGTGATAAGGGTTCTTTTAAAAATAAATCTTAAATGGGAGTAGGTATTTAAAGGAAAAAGTCAACCATTAACAATAGAGCCATTGTGTGCAACTGTGTGGCTTATTCATGGCACAGGTGTCCTGCCCGGGGGAGGAGAGGTGCTGGCCAACTAGACTGGTGTATAGTTTATGAGCTGCTTACTAAGCCATGTACCCTGGTACAGGAGTGTACTGCTGGGGAGATGGGGTGCTTTTTTGTGATTCTTACAAAAGCACCATGTGGACTAGCAGAATGTAGCAGTGCGTTGGTGTGTAGAGTGGTAAAAGTACTGAAAGTAGCGTGTAAATGGGAACCCCACAAGACAGGTATTCATATTCTCCATTGTTTAGACTGAGATGGAGACTCAGGGAGGTGAAGTGATGTGGCTAAAACTCTGATTCCTTTTCTGTGCCCCCTTTTCATATTACTCTCTCATAGTTCAGTAAAAATCACACTGATGTATGGTAAGGGGAGCAGACCAGGGGTACTGGAGGCCTCATTCACAGCAGGAACAAACGCATACAGAATATATAAATAATGTCTAATAACAATTGTGTATGATCTACGATCTTTTAAAATAATTAACTTTTGGCTGCTCTGGGTCTTCATTGCTGTGCACGGGCTTTCTGCAGTTGTGGTGAGGAGGGGCTACTCTTCCCTTGTGGTGCTCAGGCTCTCACGGCTGTGGCCTCTCGTTGTGGAGCACAGACCCTAGAGGGTGCAGGCTTCAGTGTTTGTGGCCCACAGGCTCAGTTGCTGCTGCATGTGGACTCTAGAGCGTAGGCTCAGAAGTTGTGGCACATGGGCTCAGTTGCTCTGTGGCATGTGGAGTCCTGCTGGGCCAGAGATCAAATCCACATCCCCTGCATTGGCAGGTGGATTCCTAACCACTGGGCCATTAGGGAAATGTATGATCTATGATTTTTAATGGAGAAAATTTAATTGGCGGGCATAAAAGAGAATGAAGATGGAAAGACATACCATGTTCATGGAAGATAAGATTGTTATAAAGATGTTGACTCTCCAGTCTATAAATCTAGTGGTTACAGTAAAAATCGCAAAAGAAATTTCATGAAATTGATAAGCTGACTCTAGTTCATGTGATATTATAAAGAATTAGGAACAACCAAGCAATTTTGGAGAATAAGGGGTGAGGCTTTTCTCTGTGAGATGTCAAGGCTTATGATGAAGCCGTAGTTAGGTAGATTAATGTGGTCTCCCCCTTTCCTAAAGTAATAGCTGCTAGCCACATGTGGCCATTAAGCATTTGAAATGAGGCTAGTATGAATTAAGGAGCAAAATACTCACCAGATTTTGAAGACTTAATAGAAGTAAATGAGTATAAAATATGTCTGTAATTTTTTTTTTGTCCGTAATTTTAAAGTATTGTTCACATGTTGGAAATATATTCTGGCTCTATTAGGATAAATAAAATATATAATTAAAATTAATTTTACTTTTTAAAATATGGCTACTAGAAACTTTAAATAACATATATAATTATGCATAATATACATGCAATTACATTTCTCACATGAATCCATTGGTTGGTGCCTGTCAATATTATTGAGACACAGTAGAGCCCAGAAATAGGCCAAACATCCACAGGAAGTTGGAGTTTGACAAGGGTAGCATTATCAGCTGGTATGAAAGGGAATAAAGTATGTAAAAGATGATGACGGGACAGTTGGCTTATGCTATGGACTGAATGTTTGTGTCCCCCCCAGCCTCCAGCCCAAATTCATCTGTTGAAGCCCTAATCCTTAATGTAATCGTATTTGGAGCTGGGATCTGAGATCTCACTGGGGTTAGATTAGGCCATGAAGGTGGGACCCTCATGATGGTATTAGTGGCCTTATAAAAGGTGAGTGGCAGGAGAGCTCTTGGTCTTCCATGTGAGGATACAGCGAGAAGGTGGCCAACCCATACAATCCAGGAAGTGGGCCTTCACCAAGAACCAGAGCTGAGAGTGCTTTGATTTTGGACTTCCCAGCTTCCAAAACTGTGAGGAAAGAATGTTAGTTGTTTAAATGCCCCCACCGTCTATTGTATTTTTTTCTAAGACCCCAAGTGGCAAAACTTTTCTACAGACTGGCATGAATGAGCTAGTCTGATGATACCGAGAAGCATTGGCTAGGATGTGCTGTGAGGGAGGGGGTGCTCGCGGACTTTGCAGGGCAGCGGTCCACAGTCCAGCGTTGTCAGCATCTGGTGAAGGTGCAGGTGGAGACATGCCTCGGGGCCTCTTCCAGTGACGTCCCCAGATACGTGCTCCAGGAACACGTAAGGGTATAAGTGTTCATGTCAGCACTGCTTGGAATACTGGAAATGTGGGAGTGACATAAGTATAGAATATTAGATAAACTGTGTCATAGTCACTTAACACTGTACAGCAGAAGTTAGTAAATTAATAGGACCTATGTGGATCAGCACTGGTAGAACCTGAAAACATAGTGTTGATGGAAAAGGGTGTGTTGCAGACTATAGTGTGATACCATTTATATAGATTTTGAAGCCCATAAAACAAGATTTTATATTCTTTATGGAGCCTTAAAGGAGTAGAAATCTGAGCAAGAAGGATACAGAAATGGCTTTAAGATAGCAGTTATCAGGCTTCCCTGGTGGTCCAGTGGGTAAGGACACTGCCTTGTAGTGCAAGGGGCGCCGGTTTGATCCCTGGCCTGGGAAGATCCCATGTGCTGCAAAGTGGCTGGACCGATGTGTCCAATTACCGAGCCCAAGCTCTGGAGCGCATGCGCCCAGAGCCAGTGCTTTGCGACAACAGAGGCCACTGCGATGGGAGGCCCACGCGATGGGAGGCCCACACGGGCCGAAGAACAAAGATGGATGAAAATGGACAAATGAAAGACCAATAGAAGTGGCCCGCCTGCTCCCCTCCCTTCCCACCCCACCCCCACCCAAATAAATAAATAGATAAATCTTAAAAAAAAAAAAAGATAGCAGTTATCTCTGAATGGGGAGGAGAGGATGAGAGGGAAGGGGCAGATGGGGATCCAGTCTACTCTGATACATTTTTTTTTGGGCCACTTCTATTGGTCTTTCATTTATTTATTTTCATCCATCTTTGTTCTTTGGCCCTTGTGGGCCTCCCATTGCAGTGGCCCCTCTCGCCACAGAGCGCCGGCTCTGGGCGCATGCATGCGCTCCAGAGCTCCAGCTCGGTAGTTAGACACATCAGTCCAGCTGCTCCATGGCACATGGGATCTTCCCAGGCCAGGGATTGAACCAACACCTCTTGAACTACAAGGCGGTGTCCTTACCCACTGGACCACCAGGGAAGACCTGATATATTTTATTTTGGAAAAGAAAACCTGAGGCAACTGTGGTGAAGTGGTCAGATTCGTCAATTCTAGCTGGTATGTTAGTGTTATTCTACTTTTCTCTATGCTTAAAATATTTCACTAAAAACATATGTGTATCTTTTAAATGTCAGAATTTGGGGTCATGTGGGATGTTCTAAAAATAGCCATTGTTACTTTTGCAGTGACTTGAAGTGTAAGAGGATTTTTCTGAACATAATTTACATGTATAACCAGTAAAAAAAAAAAAGTCATCTTGAAATTGGTGGGTTGTCTTTGATCTTTGCTGACAGTGTGTTAGGTCTGTAGAGTAGTACATGTTGGGGATGCTTTTTAGGCATGGCCAAATAGGGACTGTAATGTGATACATCTGGAGGTGTGTGCTTTAAGGGGGGATAGCAGTTATCAGGCTTCTGGTGGTCCAGTGGGTAAGGACACTGCCTTGTAGTGCAAGGGGCGCCGGTTTGATCCCTGGCCTGGGAAGATCCCATGTGCTGCAAAGTGGCTGGACCGATGTGTCCAATTACCGAGCCCAAGCTCTGGAGCGCATGCGCCCAGAGCCAGTGCTTTGCGACAACAGAGGCCACTGCGATGGGAGGCCCACGCGATGGGAGGCCCACAGGAGCCAAAGAACAAAGATGGATGAAAATAGAGAAATGAAAGACCAATAGAAGTGGCCCAAAAAAAAAAGATAGCAGTTATCTCTGAATGGGGAGGAGAGGATGAGAGGGAAGGGGCAGATGGGGATCCAGTCTACTCTGATACATTTTTTTTTGGGCCACTTCTATTGGTCTTTCATTTATTTATTTTCATCCATCTTTGTTCTTTGGCCCTTGTGGGCCTCCCATTGCAGTGGCCCCTCTCGCCACAGAGCGCCGGCTCTGGGCGCATGCATGCGCTCCAGAGCTCCAGCTCGGTAGTTAGACACATCAGTCCAGCTGCTCCATGGCACATGGGATCTTCCCAGGCCAGGGATTGAACCAACACCTCTTGAACTACAAGGCGGTGTCCTTACCCACTGGACCACCAGGGAAGACCTGATATATTTTATTTTGGAAAAGAAAACCTGAGGCAACTGTGGTGAAGTGGTCAGATTCGTCAATTCTAGCTGGTATGTTAGTGTTATTCTACTTTTCTCTATGCTTAAAATATTTCACTAAAAACATATGTGTATCTTTTAAATGTCAGAATTTGGGGTCATGTGGGATGTTCTAAAAATAGCCATTGTTACTTTTGCAGTGACTTGAAGTGTAAGAGGATTTTCTGAACATAATTTACATGTATAACCAGTAAAAAAAAAAAAGTCATCTTGAAATTGGTGGGTTGTCTTTGATCTTTGCTGACAGTGTGTTAGGTCTGTAGAGTAGTACATGTTGGGGATGCTTTTTAGGCATGGCCAAATAGGGACTGTAATGTGATACATCAGTCTGGAGGTGGTTGTTTACTGCTGTTTCCTCTCTCGTCCCAGGAGACTCGCTCTGCCCTGTCTGAAGTCCATATGGCTCTGTATGATGAGGACCTCCTGAAAAATCCCTTCTACCTGGCTCTCCAGAAATGGCGTCCTGATTTGTGCAACAAGGTGGCCCAAGTCCATGGCACTGTAAGTGCATCAGTCCTGGAGGTGGTCCTCCTCCTCCAGGTGCGGGCCAAGCAGTGCTGACAAGGCCCCAGATACGGTAGACTTCAGTTAGATTGAGAGGGAGTCTGACACAGAATTGGTCAGCGCAGCAAGTCCCAGACCACACTTGGCATGTGAACAGGCAGAGAGGGGCCGCCCTGAGCAGCTTCCTCCAGGCAGCCTCCTGGGGTGGCTCCAGCCCAGGGTGTAATCCTTTGAACCCTCAGCCCCTGTTGTTACTGGTCGCATATGGTATTCACCGCTATTTCTCCTGTTTCCATGTTGACCAGGCAGGCTCCTCCAGAGCAGAAATATTCTTCCATATCTATGAGATGGTGTTCATTCCCACAGAGCAGGGAGTGTGTGACCTTACGGGTATGTTCACTTCGAAGGCATTTCCTAAAGAGAAGGAACTGGGAGAACTCTTGTAACGGAAGCCACAACCTTGGAAGCCTGCAGGGGCAGCCAGGTGACAGGAGCAAGAGAAGAGAGAAACCGTAGTCTGTCGGTGGGGTGTCCACTGCCTCGAGGGAGCGGGCCACACATGCAGGTGTTGGCAGGCTTCTTAAATAGCTGGTATGTTAGTGTTATTCTACTTTTCTCTATGCTTAAAATATTTCACTAAAAACATATGTGTATCTTTTAAATGTCAGAATTTGGGGTCATGTGGGATGTTCTAAAAATAGCCATTGTTACTTTTGCAGTGACTTGAAGTGTAAGAGGATTTTTCTGAACATAATTTACATGTATAACCAGTAAAAAAAAAAAAGTCATCTTGAAATTGGTGGGTTGTCTTTGATCTTTGCTGACAGTGTGTTAGGTCTGTAGAGTAGTACATGTTGGGGATGCTTTTTAGGCATGGCCAAATAGGGACTGTAATGTGATACATCAGTCTGGAGGTGGTTGTTTACTGCTGTTTCCTCTCTCGTCCCAGGAGACTCGCTCTGCCCTGTCTGAAGTCCATATGGCTCTGTATGATGAGGACCTCCTGAAAAATCCCTTCTACCTGGCTCTCCAGAAATGGCGTCCTGATTTGTGCAACAAGGTGGCCCAAGTCCATGGCACTGTAAGTGCATCAGTCCTGGAGGTGGTCCTCCTCCTCCAGGTGCGGGCCAAGCAGTGCTGACAAGGCCCCAGATACGGTAGACTTCAGTTAGATTGAGAGGGAGTCTGACACAGAATTGGTCAGCGCAGCAAGTCCCAGACCACACTTGGCATGTGAACAGGCAGAGAGGGGCCGCCCTGAGCAGCTTCCTCCAGGCAGCCTCCTGGGGTGGCTCCAGCCCAGGGTGTAATCCTTTGAACCCTCAGCCCCTGTTGTTACTGGTCGCATATGGTATTCACCGCTATTTCTCCTGTTTCCATGTTGACCAGGCAGGCTCCTCCAGAGCAGAAATATTCTTCCATATCTATGAGATGGTGTTCATTCCCACAGAGCAGGGGAGTGTGTGACCTTACGGGTATGTTAACTTCAAAGGCATTTCCTAAAGAGAAGGAACTGGGAGAACTCTTGTAACGGAAGCCACAACCTTGGAAGCCTGCAGGGGCAGCCAGGTGACAGGAGCAAGAGAAGAGAGAAACCGTAGTCTGTCGGTGGGGTGTCCACTGCCTCGAGGGAGGGCGGGCCCACACAGCAGGTGTTTGCTGTTCCCAGGCTGGTGAACTTGGCAGGCGTCTTACATACCATGGCCTACCTCACGTGAGCCAGGTACCTTTGTGCCACCTGGCTGTGGTGGGGCTGCCTGTTCTTTTTCTTTTTAAAATAATTTTAATTAATTAATTTATCTTTGGCAGCACTGGATCTTTGTTGCTGTGAGGGCTTTCTCTAGTGGTGGCGAGTGGGGACTACTCTCTGATTACTGTGTGAGGGCTTCTCACTGCAGTGGCTTCTCTTTTTTGGGGGGAGGGCGGCGGGCGGGCCACTTCTATTGGTCTTTTCATTTATCTCTTTATTCATCCATCTTTGCTCCTTGGCCCGCATGGGCCTCCCATCGCAGTGGCCTCTGTTGTCGCACAGCACTGGCTCTGGGTGCATGCGCTCCAGAGCTCCGGCTCGGTAGTTGGACACATCGGTCCAGCCGCTCTGTGGCACGTGGGATCTTCCCAGGCCAGGGATCAAACCGGCGCCCCTTGCACTGCAAGGCGGTGTCCTTACCCACTGGACCACCAGGGAAGCCCCAGTGGCTTCTCTTGAGCACAAGCTCTAGGGCACACAGGCTTCAGCAGTTGCTGTGCGTGGGCCTCTTCCTTTCCTGTGCTGTCCTCTTTTCTTCTCCTGCCTGTGTTCCTGCCTCTCTTGCCCATCAACTCTTTTTTTTTTTTGAAAAGCACTTGTTAACATTTAATGAGTTTCTCAGCATGTGGCTTCAAGCCACCAGGACACAAGCCCCACCGGGGTGGCTCCAGCCCAGGGTGTAATCCTTTGAACCCTCAGCCCCTGTTGTTACTGGTCGCATATGGTATTCACCGCTATTTCTCCTGTTTCCATGTTGACCAGGCAGGCTCCTCCAGAGCAGAAATATTCTTCCATATCTATGAGATGGTGTTCATTCCCACAGAGCAGGGGAGTGTGTGACCTTACGGGTATGTTAACTTCAAAGGCATTTCCTAAAGAGAAGGAACTGGGAGAACTCTTGTAACGGAAGCCACAACCTTGGAAGCCTGCAGGGGCAGCCAGGTGACAGGAGCAAGAGAAGAGAGAAACCGTAGTCTGTCGGTGGGGTGTCCACTGCCTCGAGGGAGGGCGGGCCCACACAGCAGGTGTTTGCTGTTCCCAGGCTGGTGAACTTGGCAGGCGTCTTACATACCATGGCCTACCTCACGTGAGCCAGGTACCTTTGTGCCACCTGGCTGTGGTGGGGCTGCCTGTTCTTTTTCTTTTTAAAATAATTTTAATTAATTAATTTATCTTTGGCAGCACTGGATCTTTGTTGCTGTGAGGGCTTTCTCTAGTGGTGGCGAGTGGGGACTACTCTCTGATTACTGTGTGAGGGCTTCTCACTGCAGTGGCTTCTCTTTTTTGGGGGGAGGGCGGCGGGCGGGCCACTTCTATTGGTCTTTTCATTTATCTCTTTATTCATCCATCTTTGCTCCTTGGCCCGCATGGGCCTCCCATCGCAGTGGCCTCTGTTGTCGCACAGCACTGGCTCTGGGTGCATGCGCTCCAGAGCTCCGGCTCGGTAGTTGGACACATCGGTCCAGCCGCTCTGTGGCACGTGGGATCTTCCCAGGCCAGGGATCAAACCGGCGCCCCTTGCACTGCAAGGCGGTGTCCTTACCCACTGGACCACCAGGGAAGCCCCAGTGGCTTCTCTTGAGCACAAGCTCTAGGGCACACAGGCTTCAGCAGTTGCTGTGCGTGGGCCTCTTCCTTTCCTGTGCTGTCCTCTTTTCTTCTCCTGCCTGTGTTCCTGCCTCTCTTGCCCATCAACTCTTTTTTTTTTTTGAAAAGCACTTGTTAACATTTAATGAGTTTCTCAGCATGTGGCTTCAAGCCACCAGGACACAAGCCCCACCTACTCCCTTAATCTTTTCCTCAGCTCTTCTGCTGAAGAATTTGGCCTTCAGGATGACAGTCTGCTTTGGGAGCTTTCCCTTCCCCAGAACTTTGTAGTAACTGGATCGCACCACATCAATGATGGGAGCGGCTCCAGTCTTGCTCTTGGCAACATTTACCCGCGTCTGATCACTGACCAAGGTCCAGTTTATCCAGGTTGACAGCTGGGCAGAAGCTCTGGTTCCTCTTTAAGTGTTAGTGCCTCATACCAACTTTCCCAAAGGATCCTGGGTTAAATTTGTCAAAGTTGATCCTGTGGGGATGCGTGCCACCAGCATTACCTCAGCCTCCTGGGTGTTTCCAGTGTTTGCCGATGTGGCCGTGGCCGTGGCTCACGTGGCCCCTAAGTTTCCAGGTCTTCCTTAGTGTGGATGGCGTGTCGGTGGCCTAGACGAAAGAGTGTGATAGACTCTAAAGTGAGTCAGGTGGCCGAGGATGTGAACCAAAGGAGAAATCATTTAGCTCAGCTCTTTCTGCTAGCTTAGAATTGACTTTCCTGACACCTAGCCCACCCCTGTTCCGTGAGAAGCCTAATTTTTTTTTTCAAGTCCCTTCTGCTTTTTATGATTGATTTTGTGATTAATATCTTTTCCCCAGAATTTTTTTTCCTTTGGATTTTAGAAGCCATAAACTTCATTATTAAAAAAAAAATTGGAGGGATTTCCCTGGTGGTCCAGTGGGTCAAGGGTTCGCCTTGCAGTGCAAGGGGCGCCAGTTGGGTCCTTGGCCTGGGAAAATCCCATGTGCCGCGAACCGGCTGGACAGGTATGTCCAGTTATGAGCCAGTGCTCTGGAGCGCATGCTCCAAGAGCCAGTGCTCTGCAATGAGAGAGGCCACTGCAATGGGAATCCCACACAGGCCAAAGAATAAAGATGGATGAAAATAAATAAATAAATAAACCAATCAAAGAGGCTAAAATTAAAAAAAATGAATTGGAGAATACAGTTATTTCCGAAGCAGAAAATAGAAATCTCATATGACTCACTACAGGCCTTCACTGTCATCCATTCATTTCACAGCAGCTCTTAAATGCTGTTCTATGCAAGGTCCTGTGTTTGATGTGGGGAATTCAGTCAAAAATATGAGTAGGCATCACAGTCTTTGACCGCAAGGACCCTACATTCTAGTGGGAGAGACGGTCACATCTGGGTAAATATTTGCTAATTAAGGTAAGTGTCACGGAGAAAAGGTGCAGTCATTGTGTTAACTGGGAAGGCCTGACCCGGTTGGGGAAATATTTCCTTCCCATCTTTGTTTAATGATATTTTAAGAAGAAATTACTGTCTAGGTAAGAGTGTGTTATCACATGTAATTTTTTCTGTTTAAAAACGCTGTACTGTGGACCACTGTTACTTCTCAGGAGGCCTGGGGGACCTGTCTGTCTAGCTCATCACTGTGTGGCCAGCCCGGGGCACACTTTCTGTTGCCTAGGAGTTGAGCTGCTGGCAGTGAAATCCCACACGAGCTCGCTTTAGCACAGGGGGAATTAGGAATAAGAGCTGTGGCACCTTGGTGACCTTCCTCTCAGGCACACTGAAGAATGGGAGATGCTTCTTCTTTGTTTTTTTGTTTTTTTTTTTTTTTTTTTTTTAATTTTCAGGCTGCACAGTATGCGTGTGGGATCTTAGTTTCCTGACCAGGAATCAAACCTGTGCCCCCTTCATTGGGAGGCACTGGTCCACCAGGGAAGTCTGGGAGATACCTTTAGTTGCCATCCTGAGGTCCCAGGGTGTTGTAGGCTTCTTACTCAGGCTCCCCCTGAGATCCCAGTGGGTCAAGGGTTCGCCTTGCAGTGCAAGGGGCGCCAGTTGGGTCCTTGGCCTGGGAAAATCCCATGTGCCGCGAACCGGCTGGACAGGTATGTCCAGTTATGAGCCAGTGCTCTGGAGCGCATGCTCCAAGAGCCAGTGCTCTGCAATGAGAGAGGCCACTGCAATGGGAATCCCACACAGGCCAAAGAATAAAGATGGATGAAAATAAATAAATAAATAAACCAATCAAAGAGGCTAAAATTAAAAAAAATGAATTGGAGAATACAGTTATTTCCGAAGCAGAAAATAGAAATCTCATATGACTCACTACAGGCCTTCACTGTCATCCATTCATTTCACAGCAGCTCTTAAATGCTGTTCTATGCAAGGTCCTGTGTTTGATGTGGGGAATTCAGTCAAAAATATGAGTAGGCATCACAGTCTTTGACCGCAAGGACCCTACATTCTAGTGGGAGAGACGGTCACATCTGGGTAAATATTTGCTAATTAAGGTAAGTGTCACGGAGAAAAGGTGCAGTCATTGTGTTAACTGGGAAGGCCTGACCCGGTTGGGGAAATATTTCCTTCCCATCTTTGTTTAATGATATTTTAAGAAGAAATTACTGTCTAGGTAAGAGTGTGTTATCACATGAAATTTTTTTCTTTTTAAAAAACGCTGTACTGTGGACCACTGTTACTTCTCAGGAGGCCTGGGGGACCTGTCTGTCTAGCTCATCACTGTGTGGCCAGCCCGGGGCACACTTTCTGTTGCCTAGGAGTTGAGCTGCTGGCAGTGAAATCCCACACGAGCTCGCTTTAGCACAGGGGGAATTAGGAATAAGAGCTGTGGCACCTTGGTGACCTTCCTCTCAGGCACACTGAAGAATGGGAGATGCTTCTTCTTTGTTTTTTTTTTTTTTTTTTTTTTTAATTTTCAGGCTGCACAGTATGCGTGTGGGATCTTAGTTTCCTGACCAGGAATCAAACCTGTGCCCCCTTCATTGGGAGGCACTGGTCCACCAGGGAAGTCTGGGAGATACTTCTTAAGTTGCCATCCTGAGGTCCCAGGGTGTTGTAGGCTTCTTACTCAGGCTCCCCCTGAGATCCACAAGGGCCTGCTTGGGACCCACGTTCAGTAGACTTGGGAAACAGTGAGGCCAGCTCCTCGGGACAGGGCCACTGTGGGAAAAGCCGGCCATTGCCATTCTCTTCAGCCTGGCTAGGTGTTGGTGACCAGCTCCTGGCACCTGTTGGCCATGTGATGGAGCCCTGGCTTATCTAATCTGTTCAGTTGCTTTTCCCAGGTCTGTTGGGTGAGTGTAAAAGGTAGAATGTCCCAGTGACCTCCAGAAGACTGTATCCTTTCTGCCACCTCTGAGGGGCCCACATGGCCTCAGCAGGTGAAGGCTGTATTTCCTTCCATGGGGTTTGGCCATTGTGTTGAGTTTGTACTAAGGCACTTCACGCATGTCCAACTCTGCCATCCTGTGGACTGTATCCCACCAGGCTCTTCTTGCCGGGAATTTTCCTGGCAAGAATGCTAGAGTGGGTTGCCATTTCCTCCTCCAGCGGATCTTCCTGACCCCAGGATTGAACCTGTATCTCTTAAGTGTCCTGCATTGGCAGGGGGGTTCTTTACCATGAGTGCCACTTGGGAAGCCTGGGCTGAGTTTGGTGGCCCCTGAATCTGCCCTGGGGATTAGGGTCTTTTACTAGGCTCTAAAAAGCCTACTGTGAAGTCTCCACCTGCTATGTACTTACTTAGTTGGCTACCTTGTGTCTTCTCTGCAGCATGTGGGATCTTAGTTCCCTGATCCGGGATTGAACCCGCCTTCCCTGCATTGCAAGGTGGACTCTTGACCACTGGACCACCAGGGAAGTCCTGAGGCCACCACTTTTGAACATATGTCTCCCCAGAGTTAAGTGCCTTTCAGCCTTCCCTCTGCAAGCTGAGTGGGTGGGCCCTCTCACACGACAGCTGAGGGTGCAGGCTAGCTGTTTCCCTCACCTGCCCCGGCCCATCCTCAAACTTGGCTTTCTTCCCAAGCCTCCCTTTGATGGGGCTGCCTCCGGGTCCAGGCCGGTACCCGCCGCCACCATGTGCTCTCTGGACAGTGGAAGCACTTCTGAAGTTCCCTCTAATTCCAGTTCCAGGTGTCCCTGATACCCACACACAGCTTCTCACAGTCACCTTGTTCTTGTGACCGTCCAGTTAATGATGCAATGCGGCTTCTTCAGAGCCTGCCGCGTCCTGGGGCTGTTCTTAGGGCGTTGGGCCAAAGTCCCTCAGGTTTCCCTGGAGGGCCGGGGGTGGGTCCATTTACCTGTAGGAAAAACAGTGATGGCAAAGGCGATGACATTTGGTCCTTTTACCGTGGCCCCATAATTATGGGTCTGATTATGGGGTATGTGGCTTCTGAGGACTCACCTGGGAACCTAGTAGCGTGGCTTTCAAGTTCCAGAGAAGTAACTTTATATATACACACACACACACACACACACATATATATAATTTATTTTTATTTTTAATTATTGAGTTTTGTTGTTTCAGAGAAGTGACTTTTTTTTCTGGGCCACTTCTATTGGTCTTTCATTTACCCATTTTGATTGTTCTTTGGCCTGTGTGGGCCTCCCATTGCAGTGGCCTCTCTCATTGCAGAGCACCGGCTCTGGGCATACGCGCTCCAGGGCGCCAACTGGCAATTGGACGCATCGGTCCAGCTGCTCCGTGGCATGTGGGATCCTCCCTGGTGAGAAATCGAACCGGTGTCCCTTGCACTGCAAGACAGACTCTTTACCCACTGGACCATCAGGGAAGCCCTGCTCAGCCTTCTTCATGGTACAGTTCTCACATCCATACATGACTGCTGGAAAAACCATAGCTACTGGAAAACCATTCCATTTCTTAGAATTTGCTTGATACAACTTCATCCAATGAACACTTAAACATTTCCTACATGCCAGGTGCCTCACTGTGTTTGCTGGGTTGCATGGAGGAATGGGGGACACAGCAGAATGGGAGATGTGGCACATCTTCAGGGAATTCCACAAACAGATCATTTGTAGGCCAGAGGGTGGAGTATTAGGAGAGAAGTGGTCATGTGATCCTGGGGAGTGTCTGACCCAGCCCGGGGGGAGTCAGGAGGGTGCCTTGGAGTAGATATGACTAATGCTAATTCTTGATTTTATGCTTTTTTATGACTATTATTTTAAAACTTTTAGGGGTGTGGGGAGCGAATTCCAGTTCCAGGTGTCCCTGATACCCACACACAGCTTCTCACAGTCACCTTGTTCTTGTGACCGTCCAGTTAATGATGCAATGCGGCTTCTTCAGAGCCTGCCGCCCTGGGGCTGTTCTTAGGGCGTTGGGCCAAAGTCCTCAGGTTTCCTGGAGGGCCGGGGTGGGTCCATTTACCTGTAGGAAAACACTGATGGCAAAGGCGATGACATTTGGTCCTTTTACCGTGGCCCCATAATTATGGGTCTGATTATGGGGTATGTGGCTTCTGAGGACTCACCTGGGAACCTAGTAGCGTGGCTTTCAAGTTCCAGAGAAGTAACTTTATATATACACACACACACACACACACACATATATATAATTTATTTTTATTTTTAATTATTGAGTTTTGTTGTTTCAGAGAAGTGACTTTTTTTTCTGGGCCACTTCTATTGGTCTTTCATTTACCCATTTTGATTGTTCTTTGGCCTGTGTGGGCCTCCCATTGCAGTGGCCTCTCTCATTGCAGAGCACCGGCTCTGGGCATACGCGCTCCAGGGCGCCAACTGGCAATTGGACGCATCGGTCCAGCTGCTCCGTGGCATGTGGGATCCTCCCTGGTGAGAAATCGAACCGGTGTCCCTTGCACTGCAAGACAGACTCTTTACCCACTGGACCATCAGGGAAGCCCTGCTCAGCCTTCTTCATGGTACAGTTCTCACATCCATACATGACTGCTGGAAAAACCATAGCTACTGGAAAACCATTCCATTTCTTAGAATTTGCTTGATACAACTTCATCCAATGAACACTTAAACATTTCCTACATGCCAGGTGCCTCACTGTGTTTGCTGGGTTGCATGGAGGAATGGGGGACACAGCAGAATGGGAGATGTGGCACATCTTCAGGGAATTCCACAAACAGATCATTTGTAGGCCAGAGGGTGGAGTATTAGGAGAGAAGTGGTCATGTGATCCTGGGGAGTGTCTGACCCAGCCCGGGGGGAGTCAGGAGGGTGCCTTGGAGTAGATATGACTAATGCTAATTCTTGATTTTATGCTTTCTTTTCTTTAATGACTATTATTTTAAAACTTTTAGGGGGTGTGGGGGGGAGCGAGGAGGGCGGACGGGCCACTTCTTTTGGTCTTTCATTTGTCTATTTTCATCCATCTTTGTTCTTTGGCCCGTGTGGGCCTCCATCACGGTGGCCTCTGTTGTCGCAGAGCACCGGCTCTGGGCGGATGCGCTCCAGAGCGCCAGCTTGGTAATTGGACACATCGATCCAGCCCCTCTGGAGCAAGTGGGATCTTCCCAGGCCAGGGATCGAACCAGCGCCCCTTACACTGCAAGGTGGTGTCCTTACCCACTGGACCACCAGGGAAGGCCTTAAAACTTTTTTATAAAGGGCTATAATAAAAGGTTTTATTGTTAAGTTCTGAACAGAGTTCCTAACTCACGGTCTTCTTGGCAACTCTAAACTTCGTGATCCTCCACATTGGCTGCTACCACTCCAGGACCTCTGTTCCAGACATATTCTGAGGCTCCCTCCTGTGGGGGCCCTTAGCACCTGAGCCTGGCTCCCGTGGAAGGCTGCGTAGCTACCCTACCGGGCTCCTCCTCACTTCTGTCTCACCAGGAGCCTGGTGGATGGCTGGAGCCACAGAAAGCCAGCCAGGGGCTTCTGCTTGCATTGAAATGCACCGAGGAGCCATGTCTACCTGAGAACTTTGGGGGAGTCCCTGAGATTGGAGGCCCCCCTGTACCCACAGCAATCTGTGATTGGTACCTATTGTATAGTGAGCAGTGGGTTGGTAATGGGAATTTGGTGGCTCAGGAGCTGGTCACACTTATTCAAGTTAAGGAGGTAGAGAAGGCGTGTGCAAATAATGCAAGATGCACACAGGCTGTGGTGGGGGCGAGGGGTGAGCCCCTCAGAAGTCCCTGGTCCCTTGGAGGCCCTCCTTGTATGGGACTGTGCAACTCCTGCATCCATAGAGCTGGAGTAGGGCTGTCACTTGGCCTGCTTGGCCACCAACAGGGCTGGTCAGCTTAGCTGCCAGGGAGATGTGCTTAATTAAATTTTTAAAAAACATGTGATCCTGGGGAGTGTCTGACCCAGCCCGGGGGGAGTCAGGAGGGTGCCTTGGAGTAGATATGACTAATGCTAATTCTTGATTTTATGCTTTCTTTTCTTTAATGACTATTATTTTAAAACTTTTAGGGGTGTGGGGAGCGAGGAGGCCGACGGGCCACTTCTTTTGGTCTTTCATTTGTCTATTTTCATCCATCTTTGTTCTTTGGCCCGTGTGGGCCTCCATCACGGTGGCCTCTGTTGTCGCAGAGCACCGGCTCTGGGCGGAT
Source organism: Tragulus kanchil (assembly GCA_022376925.1). Classification (NCBI taxonomy): domain Eukaryota; kingdom Metazoa; phylum Chordata; class Mammalia; order Artiodactyla; family Tragulidae; genus Tragulus; species Tragulus kanchil. The sequence goes on along the minus strand of JAIOJX010000031.1, from coordinate 113,697,453 downwards.
GCGCTCCAGAGCGCCAGCTTGGTAATTGGACACATCGATCCAGCCCCTCTGGAGCAAGTGGGATCTTCCCAGGCCAGGGATCGAACCAGCGCCCCTTACACTGCAAGGTGGTGTCCTTACCCACTGGACCACCAGGGAAGGCCTTAAAACTTTTTTATAAAGGGCTATAATAAAAGGTTTTATTGTTAAGTTCTGAACAGAGTTCCTAACTCACGGTCTTCTTGGCAACTCTAAACTTCGCATCCTCCACATTGGCTGCTACCACTCCAGGACCTCTGTTCCAGACATATTCTGAGGCTCCCTCCTGTGGGGGCCCTTAGCACCTGAGCCTGGCTCCCGTGGAAGGCTGCGTAGCTACCCTACCGGGCTCCTCCTCACTTCTGTCTCACCAGGAGCCTGGTGGATGGCTGGAGCCACAGAAAGCCAGCCAGGGGCTTCTGCTTGCATTGAAATGCACCGAGGAGCCATGTCTACCTGAGAACTTTGGGGGAGTCCCTGAGATTGGAGGCCCCCCTGTACCCACAGCAATCTGTGATTGGTACCTATTGTATAGTGAGCAGTGGGTTGGTAATGGGAATTTGGTGGCTCAGGAGCTGGTCACACTTATTCAAGTTAAGGAGGTAGAGAAGGCGTGTGCAAATAATGCAAGATGCACACAGGCTGTGGTGGGGGCGAGGGGTGAGCCCCTCAGAAGTCCCTGGTCCCTTGGAGGCCCTCCTTGTATGGGACTGTGCAACTCCTGCATCCATAGAGCTGGAGTAGGGCTGTCACTTGGCCTGCGTTTGGCCACTCAACATCCCCTGGGCCTGGGTCATGCTATTATTTTGCCTGAGGCTAACCGTCTCAAGTCTCCAAGATCTTTCTGTGTTCAAGGTTGCAGAAAGGCAGCCTAGGAGCCTTGCGGCTGTTTTCCAATTCTGACTCATGTTGGAAGGCCTCTCATTTCTTTATTAACGTTTTAAAATTATTACGATTTTATCCCCTTTTTTTCCTCTCCTCATCTGCTACCTCGGGACCTTTGCACATGCTTTCTTCTGACAAAAGTATTCTTTGGACTTCCCTGGTGGTCCAGTGGTTAAGACTCCAAACTTTCACACAGGGGGCATGGATTTGATCCCTAGTTGGAGAACTAGGATCCTGCATGCGATGTAGCATGTCCCCCCTCCGCCCCCACCAAAGAAGTTCTTCCCTTAGATCTTTACTTGGTAGTTGCTCCTCTTCATCTATTCCTTGCTCAAATAAGGCTTCCTCAGAGACCCCACCTAACAACTTAACCTGAATTAGCTAACTGTTGCCCCGCTCCAGGCTGTCTCTGTCTTGATACTCTGCTTTATTTTCTGTATGAAACCACCTGATCTATGGGATATGTGTAAACTTAAAAAATCTGTTTCCCCCACTTAGAACATAAGGTCCATGAGGACAGTTCAGCATCTCTCCAACAGTGCCCAGTGACGTGAATACTGAATGATGAAGAAACAGGAAAACCAAACTCAAATTTTAATAATTAACTGAACAAGGTTAGCTACCTGAAAAATTTTAAAAGTTATTCTTTTCCTCTCAGACACTAACAAGTGGAAAAGACTCATACCACGCGCCCCACGCCTCCATCTCTCAGCTTCCACAGCACGGGGCTCAGACGCCAGCGCCTCTCCCCTCTGCCCCCACTGCCCTCTCCGCTCGGCCAGGGATCATGTTGAAATGAATTCCAGCAAACTGTATATAAGATAATCATATGATTTCATCTGTAGCTCTCAGAATGCAGTTTTCAATGATAAGGAGTTAAACTCCTTAGTGACTCCTCAGTGTTGGGGCTCACTGTTCAGATCTCCCAGGTTGTTGCACAGTTTTTTGTTTGTTTTCCTGTTGGTTTGTTTAAATAAGAATCCAGAGAAGATCCACGCACTTTTCTGGATCAATAGGCCTTTTTTACACAATGGAAGTATAGTTAACTTACAATACTGCCTTAGTTTTGGGTGTACAGCAAAGTGATACAGTGATCCATTCCTTTTTCAGATTCTTTCCCATTACCGATTATTGCAAGGTATTAAAGATAGTTCCTTGTGCTGTACAGGAGACCCTTGTTTCCTGATAACACCTTTGAAGTCCTTCTTCTTTCTTCTAATGTTACTGAAATAAGCTTTTAGAAGAACAGCTAGACTGAACCTACGTAGTGTGTATGGTTGGATCCATTTTGACACATGTATAGACTTGGGAAATCATCACCTCTATCTTAAGGGTCTGTTTATTTTTTTTATTGTTTTTGGTTTTATTTATGTATTAATTTTTTTTATGTATTAATTTTTATTTTATTTTACTTTTTTCTTGGCTGTGCTGGGTCTGTATTGTGGTATTCAGGCCAGCTGCTGGTGGAGTTCCTTCTGAAGGCACCATGATGCCCTGGGGCAGCTGTCCTCAGGAGCTTCCCTGGGCAGGGCAGAAAGGGCGGCATGGCGTCTCTGCCCGTGAGGGACAGGCCGCGTCCTCAGAGTTTCCTGGTGCCTTCTCAGAGGGAACTCCAGCAGGGGCTGGGCTGTGCTTGCAGAACGGGCCTCCAGGAAGCCCCCGGACAGGGCAGTGACGGGGAGGGAGAGGGCGGTAGGAGTTTGAGTCACGGCTCTAACACTCACTGGCTGGCTACATACCCCCGGACAAGTTGCTGAACTCCCTTGAGCCTCAGTTTCTTTGTCTGTACAGTGGAGATAGCACAGAAGCCCCTGGCTTTGTGACAGCTGCTTTAGGAGCTGGGGCCCAGGGACTTCACTGCCATGGTTATCTTCTTCCAGATGGACTTGAGCGCTCCCTCTTAACCATGAGTCCCTGGGCCGAGCACAGATCCACGTGGGTGCCAGGGCAGCTCCCTCCTTTGCTGTGCTGAGCAGAGAGGCTGGTGACTGGCCAGCGTGGTGGCCACGTGGGACCAAAATTCACCTTTCAGGCTGAACCCGCCCTAGAGACAGTCTGACATCCGAGACATCCCTGGGTGAAGGTGACCATCTGCACTCGGAACCAGTATTTCTGTGGCTGACACAACCCACTGTGATCACAGCTGGGCTTAAAGCGTAGAAAAAAGACGGGAAGGAAACTGTTCTCAGTATGCCCCGTTTGCCACGCAGGGGGCGGGATTATGAGTCTGTTGTCATCTAGTTTCCCTTTTCTGTATTCTCCAAACCTTTCTTCATCTAGGATCGGCCCTGAGCCTGCTAACAACAAGGCGGGTGCCTGGGGTAGCAGCCCGCGGGGTGGGAGGGAGCCCCCTCCCCCGGCAGATGGACGAGGCGTGTGCCACCTCCATTGCCAGAGCGGGGGCCTTGGCTTCCATCCCAGTGACGACTGATGAGCTGCCGCCGCCTTGGCCAGTGAGCCCGGGGGTGATCTGCCCACGGGTCCCCACGGTGATTCCAGCTGGAGCATCTTCAGACACTTCCTGTTCCACTGAAGTTGTAAATGACACATCCCTTTAGTGTTCAGCCTGATTTCTTTTTTTTTTTCCCCAGGTGTTAGTACCCTGCAAAGGAAGCCTGTCAACTCGCATTCAGTCTACTTGTCAGTTTGAGTCCTATATCTTGATCCCAGTGGAAGAACACTTTCAGACCTTAAACGGAAAGGTATTCTTTCATTTCTTGTGGGTCATCCAGGGCCACTGTCTCAGTGTCTGGGAGCTGGGGAGGGGAGAGAATCCTGCTGCTCACCCTTTCCCGTCTGTGCTCCCATGTGGCTTCGACACCACCACAGCCCTGCTGCCTTTGAGGGAAGAGGAGCTGGCCATGGAGAGCAGGGTCCTGGAGTGGAGAGTGGGGCCAGTCATCTCTCCCTTAGCCCATGGGGCCTCTGCCGGGGAATGGGGGAGTCCCGTCAGAGCGAGCTGCTTATCCTAGTGCCCTTGGGATCGGAACTGAATTTCTAAATTTTTTAAGAAACCTATAGGACGAGATGGTTGGATGGCATCATTGACTCAGTGGGCATGCATTTGAGCAAACTCCTTGAGATAGCTGACAGGGAAGCCTGGGGTCACAGAGTCGGGCTTGACTGAGCGACTGAACAATAACAGCATAGGAAGTTTTAAGCCTTAGAAAGTTTCAGTAACGTACTGAGAAAGCTCTCACATAGCTTTCTTTCCAGACTGGTCAGCTGTTAGCATTTGGGTCACATCTGTTTCATCTCTGCCCACGTCCCCCATCTGTCTAATTTTCTTTTTCTTCTTTTTACATATTTTTTTTGGAGGGGGGGAAGGGAGGGGGCGGGCGGGCCACTTCTATTGGTCTTTCATTTATCTATTTTCATCTGTCTTTGTTCTTTGGCTCGTGTGGGCCTCCCATTGCGGTGGCCGCTGTCGTTGCAGAGCGCCGGCTCTGGGCGCATGTGCTCCAGAGCTCCGGCTCGGTAGTTGGACACATTGGTCCAGCCGCTCCACAGCACGTGGGATCTTCCCAGGCCAGGGATCGAACCGGTGCCCCTTGCACTGCAAGGCGGTGTCCTTACCCACTGGACCACCAGGGAAGCCCTGTCTAGTTTTCTTTTAACACGCCTACATATTATTACTTTTTCTGAACCCTTTTTGGAAAAATGAGAGTAAGTTGCAGACACCGGTGTTTCTTTGCTTCAGCACCATGTGCCTTTTCTGTGTCAGACAGCATACGATCACGCTCAGAAAATTTAACGTTGGCAGAATGCTCTTCTCCAGCATATTGTCCTTTAAAAAATTATGCTAACTGTAATAGCCTTTCAGAGCAGAAAAGGTCTCCTCTTTCACGTCCAGGATCATGTCTGGGATCTCGCCGCATATTTCAGATGTTTGTCTTTTTAGTTCCCTTCCATTTGGAGCAGTTCTCCATCTGTGTCTTTCATGATAGGGGCATTTTTGTCTTGCTTGGTAGACTCTCCCTCGGTGTGGGTCTCTGGTGTTTCCCCTGGTTAGACTGTAATTTGGTGTTTTCAGTAGGAGCGCCCGCTGCAGGGTGGTTTATCTCTCAGTGCATCATGTCAGGAGGCACGCGATGGCACATCTGTCTCACTGGTGATGGTAACTTTAGGATAAGCGTTTTCTTATTTTTTTTTTAAGCGGAAGCAGATACTTTCTGAGAGGGGGAGGTTCCAGCCCAGGCCAGGACTGGCTGCGGGGGTCCCCAGCCTACCCCCTGACAGGAGTAGGGGCCCACCCTGGTGCAGCCGGGGCTGGTGGGTGCTTGAGGCGGGGAGGGGTGGAGGTGGGTACCAGTACGCCAGACCAGGAGGGGCGGCTCTGCAGCCCTGTGGCCCCTGAGCAGGCTGCTCTTTTCCTGCCAGGGATCTGCTCACCACAGCTGCCCATCCGTTCCCTTGTTCTCTTCTGGTACCCAAATCATCCAAGAGAACAGAGGCACCAGGCTCACTGTGGCTGGTCTTCCCGGCCACCCCAGCCACAGCCAGAATGACAAGCCAGTGAGGGTCCTCTAGCCCCTCTGGGTGCCAGCACTGGGTCATTCTCATCTCTTATTCAGGGAGGAGAACCTTCTTTTACTTTTCCCAGAGATTACAGGTTTTCTTCTTCTCTAAGGAGCAGCTTAATAGTTTTCTGTTGCAACATGTGAAAAGGGTTGTATGTAGCCACCGTGACAGGGTGCACAAAGAGGAAAGAACATTTTAGTGCGAAACAGCAAGATGGGGACGTATCGGTGGCCCCTGTGAACCCACACAGTGACGGAGGGGAGGCGGGTAGGAGGAGTGAAGGGCCCGAGTGGGGCCAGACTGAGAGGCGGTCGCACCGGCTGCAGGCACAGTGACGGCTCTCTTGTTCCAGGATGTCTTTATCCAGGGAAACAGGATTAAACTAGGAGCTGGTTTCGCCTGTCTTCTCTCAGTGCCCATTCTCTTTGAAGAAACTTTCTACAATGAGAAAGAAGAAAGTTTCAGCATCCTGTGCATAGCCCATCCTCTGGAAAAGAGAGAGAGCTCAGGTATTCTGGGAGGAAACCCCTTTCTCCTGATGGGAAGAAACCTGCTTGTTGAACTTCCTCCCGACACAGCGGTTATGAACACCCCATAAAATATTCAGGAGCCCGCTAGAAACCTGCCTAACTGTTGACAGTAATTCCCCCAGAACTTAAATCAGAAAGTCATCTTGAGCCATCGTGATGTGCGTTAGGCTGCTGTGAGCAGTTGCACGTGTTGGGTGTTACACATAGACCTCAGTGGCCACGTCGCCCCCTGGAGCTGTGCAGAGCAGCAGCCTTGGCTTTGTCTCTGAGCTTTGGTTTTAGGACTGCCTCTTACGGCATTGGTGCCCACCCAAGCCCGCTGCCATGCCTCTCTGAGATCTCTTTTGTGTGTGTGTGTGTGTGTGCCAGATAATAATTCTTCAGTGCTCCTGGAAACTGAGACGATTAATGTACCAAATGCTGTCCGAGGTCTTATTGTCAGGCATTGGGGCTTCTTCACCAGAGCCTCACAGGTCATGCCTGGGATCCCAGGGAGCTCAGGTTTTGTCCCAGGAAAGGGCTTCCAGAGGACCAGGCTCTCTGGACCCCCACCTGGGCCACTCTTGAGTGATATCGTGAAATAAGGTTATCCCTCCCCTCCCATGGGAGATGGAGACCCAGATCCTGGAGGGACTGTGGGACTTGCCCTGTTAGGAAACAGTGATGGCTTCAGCCAGCCTGACCCTCTGTTTCTTTTTCAGAAGAGCCTTCAACCCCCTCAGATCCTTCTTCCCTGAAAACCATTGAAGATGTGAGAGAGTTTTTGGGAAGACACGTGGAGAGATTTGACAGGAACATCGCCTCTTTCCAGCGAACATTCAGAGAGTGTGAAAGGAAGAGCCTGCGTCAGCACATAGTCAGTGGCAAGTCTTGCTTGGCTAGGCGTGCCCTGGCTCCAAGCACCAGGATGCCTCTCAGTTCCCTTTCACTTTGCCATCTCCACTATTGGAAATGCTTGAAGCAAACATTTAAGCATCCAACAAAATGTTGGACGTTGTTTAAATGTTTCTTGTTACCTATAAGCGTAATACAGACCACCGTAGAAAACTTGAAAATCACAGAGAAGTGTAATAGTGAATATGGTTGTCATCTGTGTTAGCTGCAGGGGAATTTTTTTCCTGATTTTAATACTGTAGGGAAAAAGTTGGGTAAAATGAAACATACTTAATTTGGTGAGGTTGTGTTAGAACTTAGAGTTGGTCACTCAGGAAATCCATTCGGTGAAATGTTCTCTCGGCTCCGGTTTGGATTTTGTGTCGTGGCCTCAGATTCCGAGGGTGCCCTCTCTCTGCTCTGTGTTGACAGGACTCCGTGAACGCGCTCTACACCAAATGCCTCCAGCAGCTGCTGAGGGACTCCCACCTGGTAAGCAGCAGGCCGTTCAAAAGGGAGACTTGCCAGAAAGAGAAAGGCAGACACCATACGACGTCACTTATGTGTGGAATCTGAAATGTGGATTTCATCTACACCTGAAATGTAACACGAATTTAGTTATCTTCAAAAGAGAAACAGAAAAAAAAAGAAACAGAGTCACAGACACAGAGAACGGACTTGTGGTTGCCAAGGGAGAGGTGGTGGGGAAGGGATGGAGGGGGAGGTTAGGGGAGAAATGGAGGGGGAGGTCAGGGGTTAGCAGTTGTAAGCTATTACATATAGAATGGATAAACAACAAAGTCCTGCTGAACAGCACAAATCAAGTTCAATAGCCTGTGGTAGGGACTTCCATGGTGGTTCAGTGACTAGGACTCTATGCTCCCATTGCAGCAGGCCTGGGTTTGATCCGTGATCAGGGAACTAGATCCCACATGCTGCAAGTAAGGATCTTGAGCGTCACAACTAAGACTTTGTGCAGCCAAATAAATCAGTACATCTTTCCAAAAAAAAAAAAAAAAATCCTATAATGAACCATAGTGGAAAAGAATATATGAAAAAGAATGCATATTTATGTATATGTATGTATAACTAAATCACTTTGCTGTCTAGCAGAAATGAACACAACATTGTAAATCAGCTCAACTTCAGTAAAAAAAAACAAAATGAAAATAAGATAGAGACTTATGGTTTGTACCATGCCAGCGCACGCTCTGTAACTGTCCTCTGCTTAACGAGATAGAGCCTTGTGGTTTGCATCGTGGCAGGGCTCACTCTGTCACAGAGAAGTGTAATAGTGAATATGGTTGTCATCTGTGTTAGCTGCAGGGGAATTTTTTTCCTGATTTTAATACTGTAGGGAAAAAGTTGGGTAAAATGAAACATACTTAATTTGGTGAGGTTGTGTTAGAACTTAGAGTTGGTCACTCAGGAAATCCATTCGGTGAAATGTTCTCTCGGCTCCGGTTTGGATTTTGTGTCGTGGCCTCAGATTCCGAGGGTGCCCTCTCTCTGCTCTGTGTTGACAGGACTCCGTGAACGCGCTCTACACCAAATGCCTCCAGCAGCTGCTGAGGGACTCCCACCTGGTAAGCAGCAGGCCGTTCAAAAGGGAGACTTGCCAGAAAGAGAAAGGCAGACACCATACGACGTCACTTATGTGTGGAATCTGAAATGTGGATTTCATCTACACCTGAAATGTAACACGAATTTAGTTATCTTCAAAAGAGAAACAGAAAAAAAAAGAAACAGAGTCACAGACACAGAGAACGGACTTGTGGTTGCCAAGGGAGAGGTGGTGGGGAAGGGATGGAGGGGGAGGTTAGGGGAGAAATGGAGGGGGAGGTCAGGGGTTAGCAGTTGTAAGCTATTACATATAGAATGGATAAACAACAAAGTCCTGCTGAACAGCACAAATCAAGTTCAATAGCCTGTGGTAGGGACTTCCATGGTGGTTCAGTGACTAGGACTCTATGCTCCCATTGCAGCAGGCCTGGGTTTGATCCGTGATCAGGGAACTAGATCCCACATGCTGCAAGTAAGGATCTTGAGCGTCACAACTAAGACTTTGTGCAGCCAAATAAATCAGTACATCTTTCCAAAAAAAAAAAAAAAAATCCTATAATGAACCATAGTGGAAAAGAATATATGAAAAAGAATGCATATTTATGTATATGTATGTATAACTAAATCACTTTGCTGTCTAGCAGAAATGAACACAACATTGTAAATCAGCTCAACTTCAGTAAAAAAAAACAAAATGAAAATAAGATAGAGACTTATGGTTTGTACCATGCCAGCGCACGCTCTGTAACTGTCCTCTGCTTAACGAGATAGAGCCTTGTGGTTTGCATCGTGGCAGGGCTCACTCTGTAACTGTCCTCTCCTTGTCCCCCAGAAAGTGCTCGCCAAGCAGGAGGCCCAGATGAACCTGATGAAGCAGGCGGTAGAGGTAAGGGGCCCGGGCAGCGAGGGGAGAGGAGGTGGCTGTGGTGGGGGCTCCTTTGCTGCCCACCTCCTCCCCCACACACCTTGACTTCACAGATGTACGTCCAGCACGATATTTACGACCTGATCTTTAAGTATGTGGGGACCGTGGAGGCTGGAGAGGTAGGTTCTCCAACATCACCATCCGGGATGGAAGCCCTGTTCCAGGCCTCTTCAGACATTTGAGGCTTCGTTAAAATCTCTCATTAGGATGCTGCTTTTAACAAAATCACGAGGAGCCTTCAGGATCTTCAGCAGAAGGATATCGGTGTGAAACCTGAGTTCAGGTGAGGGTTTGTGCTGCAGCAGCAGCTCCCTCGGGGCTGGCCCAGTGTGTCTGCTGGATGCGGGACCCTCAGTAGCCGTGACGGCACTAGTTGATGTGGTTCAGACTGGGGAGCAGGGGAGTTATTTGCGACCAGAGATAAAGGTTGAAGTTGGCTGATGAGTGTTTGGAGCTGGCATGCTCCTGCACCCAACTGCCGGCATGCTGGTGGGTGGGAGCTGGAGAGGGTCGGGTCGTACACAGCTGGCCTCTGGGTGGGCATGCGGCTCACCCAGGGGGGCCCTGCACGCTGACATCTCTCCTCCCCTGCTGCTCTGAGGGCCCCCTGCCTTAGGGCCACCTCCTCTTGGTTTGGTTTTATTTTTGTTTTGGGCGCACCTTGAGGTTTGCAGGATCCCGGTTCCCCAGACAGGGATTGAACCCACACCCCACCCCGCAGTGAAAGTGTGGAACCCAAAGCCCTGGACTGGCAGAAAATTCCCCACTGCACTTCCTTTTGCATTGTTTCATTAGGATACAAAAATGTCTAAACTGTTTATGTCTAAACTTTTTCTCCTCCACTGGCCTATTCACTCTGGAGCTTAGGATTGTTGATTTTTTCCCCTATTTTTCTGATGCAGCTCCTTCCCCTGGCAGTCTGATCCAGACCTTGAGAGCTGCTGGGTTTTGCCGCTGACTCAGATTACTTATGAGGGTCTGTTTTGGTTTGCCATTACTTACGGTTTGCTGTAAGAAATGTAAATGTGGGGTTTGCGAATAGATCCACAGAGGAGAGCCCTCACCCCCAGCATGGTCTCACACAGTCACTTTCCAAATCACTTTGCAGCTTCAACATACCTCGGGCAAAGAGGGAGCTGGCTCAGCTGAACAGGTGCACATCCCCGCAGCAGAAGCTGGCTTGTTTGCGGAAGGTGGTGCAGCTGATCACCCAGTCTCCCAGCCAGAGAGGTATGTGCTCAGGAAGGGGCTGGTGGTTGGGGGTGGGGTGGGGGATTGCATAAGTCCAGATGCAAACATCTGTTGAGGAGCAGTGCCGTCTTAAAGAGCCATTGCCATGGGCTGATGTGTAGCAGAGTATTCTTGTGTGAGTGCCCCAGAGTCCGTTCTAGGTGGTGGGTGCCTCGTGATGGGAGTCGGGGCGAGGTGAGGGTTAGAAAATGCTGGTGGAGAGGCAGTGGCCTTAAAAATAAGCCAAGCTGGTGAGGATACAGTGGTTCGGTTGTTTGTAAGATTTTTCTAATTTTGTATATGTGTAAAACTTTCCATTACAAAAAGTGAAAACAAAATAAGCTAAGAAAAGAGAAGGCAGATCTGTGTGGGCAGATATGGCTGCTCTTTGAAATGTCATAAATAAAATCAACAGGAGTGCGTACAGTACACTGCCAGCGGCATTGCAGAAAGAGGGCAGCTCTATATCCATATCGGAGAAGGAAACGGCAGCCCACTCCAGCATGCTTGCCTGGAGAATCCCATGGACAGAGGAAGCCCGGCAGGCTCTAGTCCGTGGGGTCGCCAAGAGTCAGACACGACTGAGCGACGGTCACTCACTCACTCTACCCCGCTATGTACGGTGGGGAGACTGTGGACTCTGTGGAACGATAGGTGGAAGCCTCAGCAGTGCCCCCTGGGGAAGAAGGCTGAGTGGCAGAGATGGGAGGGACATGGATGGTTTGCTCTTTTGTACTGTTTGAAATTTTTTAAATTTTTAAAAAAAATTTTATTTATTTATTTTGAAGGTTTTTGTGCAGATGTAAGTTGTGGGCTCCCTTGGGTCAATACCAAGGGGCACAATTGGCTGAGTTGTATGATAATAGTATTTTAGTTTTTCTTTTCTTTTTTTTTTTTTAAACCTTTATTTTGCTTTTAACTTTTACAGAGTTTCTTTTCTTTTTTAGAAATGCATTTTATTTGTTTGTTTATTTATTTATTTTTGGCTATTCTGGGTTCTCACTGCAGCTGCAGGCTCTGCTCTAGTTGCAGAGAGTGGGGGCTACTCTCTCGTGGAGGTGAGCAGGCTTCTTGTTGCGGTGACTTCTCTTGCTGTGGAACTCGGGCTCTAGGGCACATGGGCTTCAGCAGTTGTGGCACATGGGCTCCACAGTTGCAACTCCAAGGCTCTAGAGCACAGGCTCCATAGTTGTTGCTCACGGGCTTAGCTGCTTCGCAGCATGTGGGATCTTCCCGGATTAGGGTTCGAACCTGTGTCTCCTGCATTGACAGGCAAACTCTTTACCACTGAGCTACCAGGGAAGCCCTGTTTGAAATTTTAAACGTGTGAATGGATTACTTAAACAAAACTTCAATGAAAAAATTGATTCAAGCTGCACATCAGCCTTGGACTCCGCAGTGTATGAAACAGAACTGATCCCAGGAGGAAAGGGGCTCCTGGCACACCTTGGAGTCCTGTTCACCTGGTCACTGACTTCTGGAGCTCTTTCTCTGTCCGGGAGGGAGCAGAAGGGTGGTCTGCTCAGAGCTTCCTGCTTCTGCCCATGTTCTCAGAATGTGGGGTGCTCGTTTCCCCCTGGAGTCTGACATCTGTTCAGGACACACGGGTGGAAACCATGTGGTCAAGCTTCTGCCCGATGTGTCATTCTCCTGAATTGTGGTTTGGTGGGTTGGACAGTGGGGGGCTTTGGTAATGCCTGTCGGCCCGTTTGCATCCCAGAGTGGCTCTGAACGTGTGTTTCCCGCCTGCAGTTAACCTGGAGACCATGTGTGCCGATGATCTGCTGTCGGTCCTGCTGTATTTGCTTGTGAAAACGGAGATCCCTAATTGGTAATGTTTTCTGTGAAAATGCTTCGTTCAAAATGGCAGCCCTGCCCTGGGGTGGTATTAGTGACATTCTCGGAACTTGAGCGCCCTTTAAGAGCCTGGTCCCTGCCCTACCTTTGTTCTGCTAGGGAAGTTTGTTATTCTAACTGCCAGTGGGGAAACTGAGGCCCAGAGAGCTTCTGTTGCTCGTTATTTTTTTTTTTAAGATTTATTTATTTATTTATTTGAGGGGGGTGGGGTGGAGAGGGAGGGGAGCAGGCGGGCCACTTCTATTGGTCTTTCATTTCTCCATTTTCATCCATCTTTGTTCTTTGGCCCATGTGGGCCTCCCATCGCGGTGGCCTCTGTTGTCGCAGAGCACCAGCTCTGGGTGCATGTGCTCCAGAGCTTTGGCTTGGTCATTGGGCACATCGGTCCAGCTGCTCCGCGGCACATGGGATCTTCCCAGGCCAGGACTCGAACTGGTGCCCCTTCACTGCAAGGCGGTGTCCTTACCCACTGGACCACCAGGGAAGCCCTGTTGCTTGTTTTGGAGCACATGGCTAGTCAGTGGCTGAGCAGGAAGCAAACTCCAGTTCTGTCTGGCTCCTAAGCCCGTCTTTTTCTCACAGAAAACCCAAGTGCACCTTCGAATAATCAGCTTCTTAGAAACTAGCCTGTGCAGGAAAGTAACAAGTGACTTTACTTATTCTGTTTTTTAAAAAAAAATTTTTTTTTAATTTATTTGGCTGTGCCAGGTCTTAGGTGTGGCATGTAGGACCTAGTTCTCTAACCAGGGGTGGAACCCGGGTCCCTTGTATTGGGAGCATAGAGTCTTAGCCCCTGGACCACCAGGGAAGTCCCAGTCATTTTCCTGACGGCACCCCATCTAAATAAAGACCCCCGGGGAATCGGCCCTAACTCCCTGGAGCTGACCGACTTCAGGACGGAGCCAATAGCCTTGTTTCTGCCGAAGTGTTAATGGGGTGTACAGTTAAGCTGTTTTCTTCTTTTCATTAGGATAGCAAATTTGAATTACATCAAAAAATTCAGATTTAGCAGCTCAGCAAAAGATGAACTGGGATACTGCCTGACCTCCATCGAGGCTGCGATCGAATATATTCGGCAGGGAAGCCTCTCTGTTAAGCCGGTAAGAAACCCCTCCTGTCCTGCCCTTTCTTGGTAGGTGTACAGTGTGTGTGGTGGGGTTCTCAGGGTGGTGGTAGGAGATTCAGAGATGCCCTCCCAAAAGAATGGGGCCTCAGCTGTTTAAAACCGCCAGGCGACTGTACACGAAGCAGCCAGCAGGTTGTGAAAGCTCGCGGATTATCCTTGGCTTTCATATGGTTGATCTCCTGCTTCATTAATCCTGGTCATCATCAAACGCACATGGGTAGAAGGGGACACTAGAAGCGGACAGTTGGGGTACCCTGACTGCAATGGGCAAGAGATGAGATTAGTAATGTCTGCAGTTTTAAGGACTCAGAGGCCCTATTAGAATTTCCTTGGTTGGTTGGTGCACTTTGGCTAGCAGAGGCGATTATATTCCCCTGAGAACTGTGAGATGCTTAGACCAAGACTGTACCGCTGGCTTATTTCACTGCATACCAACCAGCAAAATATGACAGTAGTCATAGAAATTGTAAAGTTGAAATCAATTGAATGAAGAGATTTCTGTATTAAAAATCCAGAGCCCTGAGGATTGAACACTCACACTCGATCTTAATTTCCCCCTGATGTTAGAAGCTCCCCAAAGTAAAGATAAGTTGAAACATCTGAAAAAGAGCATAGGCCTATTCAGACAGGAGCACTCAGGTATAAGCAGTTCCCTGAAATCATTGTTAACATGTTTACGTATTTTCCAAACTTTTTCCTTGCTGTATATTCCTGACATAGCTCCAGGTCTTAGGTGTGGCAGCTGACCGGGGAACCTTTTTAAGAGTCTTAGGACCACCAGGAAGTCCCAGGCATTTTCCTGACGGCACCCCATCTAAATAAAGACCCCCGGGGAATCGGCCCTAACTCCCTGGAGCTGACCGACTTCAGGACGGAGCCAATAGCCTTGTTTCTGCCGAAGTGTTAATGGGGTGTACAGTTAAGCTGTTTTCTTCTTTTCATTAGGATGGCAAATTTGAATTACATCAAAAACTTCAGATTTAGCAGCTCAGCAAAAGATGAACTGGGATACTGCCTGACCTCCATCGAGGCTGCGATCGAATATATTCGGCAGGGAAGCCTCTCTGTTAAGCCGGTAAGAAACCCCTCCTGTCCTGCCCTTTCTTGGTAGGTGTACAGTGTGTGTGGTGGGGTTCTCAGGGTGGTGGTAGGAGATTCAGAGATGCCCTCCCAAAAGAATGGGGCCTCAGCTGTTTAAAACCGCCAGGCGACTGTACACGAAGCAGCCAGCAGGTTGTGAAAGCTCGCGGATTATCCTTGGCTTTCATATGGTTGATCTCCTGCTTCATTAATCCTGGTCATCATCAAACGCACATGGGTAGAAGGGGACACTAGAAGCGGACAGTTGGGGTACCCTGACTGCAATGGGCAAGAGATGAGATTAGTAATGTCTGCAGTTTTAAGGACTCAGAGGCCCTATTAGAATTTCCTTGGTTGGTTGGTGCACTTTGGCTAGCAGAGGCGATTATATTCCCCTGAGAACTGTGAGATGCTTAGACCAAGACTGTACCGCTGGCTTATTTCACTGCATACCAACCAGCAAAATATGACAGTAGTCATAGAAATTGTAAAGTTGAAATCAATTGAATGAAGAGATTTCTGTATTAAAAATCCAGAGCCCTGAGGATTGAACACTCACACTCGATCTTAATTTCCCCCTGATGTTAGAAGCTCCCCAAAGTAAAGATAAGTTGAAACATCTGAAAAAGAGCATAGGCCTATTCAGACAGGAGCACTCAGGTATAAGCAGTTCCCTGAAATCATTGTTAACATGTTTACGTATTTTCCAAACTTTTTCCTTGCTGTATATTCCTGACATAGTTGAAATGATATTGTAGATAACCTTGCATATCTTGCATTCTTTTGTCCCTGAAAAGAATAGTTTTCTTTTTTTTTTTTCTGATTAGAAGGCGAATATTTGTTATAAATAATATTTGAAATAAAAAAAGTTGCAGTGAAGACAACAAAAGCACACTAGCTGTGGTTGGCTTTTTTTTTTTTTTTAAAGATTTATTTATTTATTTATTTTGGTGGGGGGTGGGGGGTGAGGGGGGGGGGCGGGCCACTTCTATTGGTCTTTCATTTCTCCATTTTCATCCATCTTTGTTCTTTGGCCTGTGTGGGCCTCCCATCGTGGAGGCCTCTGTTGTCGCAGAGCACCAGCTCTGGGCGCATGCGCTCCAGAGCTCTGGCTCGGTAGTTGGACACATCAGTCCAGCCGCTCCGCGGCACGTGGGATCTTCCCAGGCCAGGGCTCGAACTGGCTCCCCTTGCACTGCAAGGCGGTGTCCTTACCCACTGGACCACCAGGGGAAGCCCTGTGGTTGGCTTTTATTAACGTCTTGGTATATGCCTTTTTCTGGGCTTACAAAGTTATATACACATTTTTTTTTAATAATTTTTTTTAATTTGGCCTCTTCTATTGGTTATTTATTTATTTATTTTCATCTGTCTTTTATTTTTTGGCCTGTGTGGCCCTCCCATTGCAGCAGCCCCTCTCGCCGCAGAGCACCAGCTCTGGGCATATGTGCTCCAGAGTGCCGGCTCTCAATCAGATATACCCGTCCAGCCGCTCCGCGGCACATGGGATCCTCCCAGGCCAGGAATTGAATCGGTGCCCCTTGCACTGCAAGGCCGACTCTCTACTCACTGGACCACCAGGGAAGCCCCATAATTATATATATATATATATATTTTTTTTTAATTAATTAATTTATTTATTTTTGGGCGGGAGTCGGGTTGGGGAGAGAGGGGAGTGGGCGGGCCACTTCTATTGGTCTTTCATTTCTCTATTTTCATCCGTCTTTGTTCTTTGGCTCCGGTGGGCCTCCCATCGTGGCGGCGTCTGTCGTTGCAGAGCGCTGGCTCTGGGAGCATGCGCTCCAGAGCTCCGGCTCGGTGATTGGACACATCGGTCCAGCCGCTCTGCGGCACGTGGGATCTTCCCAGGCCAGGGCTCGAACCGGCGCCCCTTGCACTGCAAGGCGGTGTCCCTACACGCTGGACCACCAGGGGAAGCCCCATAATTATATTTTTAACTAAAATTTGAGCCACTGCTGCCTCGTTGATCATAGCCTGGCAGTATGCTGGTGCTTGCTGAAGAATTAAGTTCTGCTCTTGTCTGGGCTTGACTGGATCACCCGTACACACACGCAGGGCCTTCCCAGGTGGCTCAGTGGTAAAGACGCCGCTTGTCGATGCAGGAGACACAGATTCGACCCCTAGGTCAGGAAGATCCCCTGGAGGGGGAAATGGGGTAACCCTCTCTAGGTTGCTTGCCTGGAGAATCCCATGGACAGAGGAGTCTGGAGGGCTATTGTCCATGGGGTCACGAGGAGTTGGGATGTGACTGAGCTCACACAAGCACACACATGCAGGTGAAGGTAGAAGCTGTCCAAGAGTGGACATGACCGAAGCCACTTAGTGTGCGGGCGTCTCGTCTCGGGTGTGTCTGGTGGGACTCACAAGAAAAGTTGTTCCTAATTCAGGGGGAACCATTAACCTTCTTGAATGCACGTCTGTTGGAGGGTGGGGCACGCCTCTATGCACACACATGTCCGCAGAGTCAGAAATGCTGCTCACTTCCAGAGCAGGTCAGTGAGAGTTCTTCTCTTGAATTGTCTTCTGTGAGGGTCCAGGAACCCCAGTTGTTCCCATGGTGCCTGAGGAGGTTCTCTGTCACGGCCCTGCCCTTCTGGTTCTTTCCCTTTGATTAATCTCTCCTTTTGGAGCCGCTGACCTGCAGAGGCTTCCCCTGCTGCTCCTCGATGGGGTCTTGTCCCCTAGAGGGAGGAACCCACCTCCTGAAGGTGCTCCTGTGCCCTGGCCTCCCCCATCCCATGCCACGACCATCCCGCTCTCTGTCTTTCCGTGGCATGTAGGCAGACAGCCCCAAATGCCAATGAAGGCATTTGGCTAGAGGGCCAAGAGGTGGCTGAGCACATGCCGTCGGTCAGCTTCTCACAGATGCTTTTCCTTCAGAAAACGTTCCAGGAGGGGTCAGGGGAGTGTGAAGGGGGCCCCTCTTGGGCCGATGTAGGTTTGAGTCTAGCCCTTGAACAAATCTGTCTCTCTGAGCCTTGATCCATTTTCCCGTCAACACTGGGGATCATGTTGTGTATTTCACCCCTGCAGGGTGGTTGTGAGAATCAAATGGGCTGTTTTTTAAAAGTATTTGTTTAGGGGCTTCCCTGGTGGTCCAGTGGGTAAAGACACCGCCTTGCAGTGCAAGGGCACAGGTTCGATCCCTGGCCTGGGAAGATCCCATGTGCTGCAGAGCGACTGAACCTGTGTGTCCAATTATGAGCCAGCACTCTGGAGCGCATGTGCTCAGAGCTGGTGCTCTGCAATGAGAGAGGCCACTGCAGTGGGAGGCCCACACAGGCCAAGGAGTAAAGATGGATGAAGAAAAAAAAAACAATAAAAGATGCCCCCGCAAAATTGTTTATTCATATTGATTGGGCTGAGTCTTAGTTGTGGCACACCAGATCCTCAGTCTTTATTGCAGCAGGCAGGATCTTCACTGTGGCACATGAACTCTGAGTTGCAGCACGTGGAATCTAGTTCCCTGACCAGGGATTGGACCCTGGACCCCCTACATTGAAAACTCTGTCTTAGCCACTGGACCACTAGGGAAGTCATCAGATGAGGTATTTGAAAGTGCCTTTTCAACGTGTGAAGTGATACCGCTGCTCTTCCTTACTCTTGCAACACTCCTGCCTCTTATGTCTTTGTTTCCTGTTTTTCTAATGTAGTCTGTCTGGATAGCTCCAAGGATGGCTGTTAATTAGAGTGAGCAAGGTAGAAGGGGCACAGACCAGTGAACCCCTTTTGTCTGGGCTGTCAGACAAGCTGGTCCTGTCTTCCCGGGTGTAGGGTGGCCAGCTTCCTCAGACCTGGGACAGGGTTGCATCATCCTCAGGATGGCCGCAAAACCCGTGCCCTGGGTCTTGCATGGGTCAGGCCTGAGAGCTGCCTTTTCCTGTATGGACAGAGCAGGTGTGGGGATTCCATCGGTGGGATCCATCTAGGAATGTGCGAGGCCACGGCTGCTTGGTGGTGGTATTTCCTGGGAAAAGAGCCCGAGTGTATCTCCACAGAGCAGGTGAGCTTTCTTAAAAGCATTGAGAACTAAGTGTTACTAAATCAAATAATGTTTTACTATTGATTCTTTATATTACTATAGTGTAGTTTCATAGAAATTTTCTCCTTAAGACCTAACCATAGTTGAGAAGACTATAAACATTCTTTATAGCATGTTTTTGGGTGTTTTTTTTGCCTTTAAGTCATGGTTTATTTTTCATCCATTTTTATTCTTTGGCCTGTGTGGGCCTCCCATCGCAGTGGCGTCTCTCGTTGCAGAGCACTGGCTCTGGGCACATGCGCTCCAGAGTGCTGGCTCGTAATTGGACGCACAGGTCCAGCTGTTCCTCTGTGGGGTCTTCCTGGGCCAGGGATTGAATCAGTGCCCCTTGTACAACAAGGTGGACTCTTTACCCACTGGACCACCAGGGAAGTCCTATTAACATTCTTCAAGTATGCTCGTTAGTGAAGGCTTGAACTTTTTCAAAATAACAATTACTGGGATGACTTTTGCCTTTGTGGACCAAATAAAAAAAAAATGGAGCAGAGCCCAGATAGGATCTTCACCCTTTTCTGCTTGAGTTTTGCAGGCTTCTGGTCTTTCTTGCTTTATTGGGCTTCCAATAAGCAGGGTTTGCCCTTTTCCCAAATTGGTCTTAGCTGATATGCTATCTCTTCTGATGACTCATTCTTCCCTGAAGATTCAGCCTTAAAAGATCTGCCTCTTTTCATCCCTGCCCTGTAAATAGTCACCCTGAATGGAGGGAAGAGCCCCAAATTTACCCAGACAGTAAGGTCTTTGCTGTTTCTTTGACCCTAAGCTGCTTGACTGTGAGTCACTGAATGAAACAGGCCAGTAGAGCTTGAGACAGCAGATACCAGTGGGAGCGAAGGTGGCTCTAATTCTGAGGGGTTGGTGTTTGCTTGCCAAGACAAACACCGTGAGGGCGGCTGCTGGGAGGGGCCCTGGATGGCAGTGGGCCCCAGAAGCGCTGGCAGCTCTATATTTAACTGGACCCCTACGTCAGAACTTAAGGGCCCCAAAGCGAACTGATGCCATAGTTTCATCAGCGCTTGTTGAGTTTTTCTGGCAGCAGCTGACTGGGAATAGTTCAGTTCAACTTCCACCCAGATTCTTTCCAGAGTTCGTTGGTCACCAGAAAATTTAGTCACAGGTGCTTGCCTGAGCATTGGGTGTCTTGCTAGAAATGATTTCATAAAGTAAGGATACTTGTTTGGATTTTTATATCTAGGTAAAAATTTTCTGCACTATGAAGTGTATGCATTGGGATAAGTCCAATAGTTTATTGGACTTTGGGCCAGTGGCTGCGTTGACTGATGTTTTAATAAGAGTATTTAGAGATCAGGACCCTTCTCTCTCTTCTTGGGAAATGTAGACCAACCTGTCAGAGGGTTCCCTGTCTGTGCGTGCTCAGTCACTCAGTCGTGTCCAACTCTCTGTGAACTGTATGTAGCCCTCCAGGCTCCTCTGTCCATGGGATTCTCCAGGAAAGAATACTGGAGTGGGGTGCCATTTCCTCTTCCAGGCCTCCTGTCTGTGCGCCCAGATAAAATGCAGGGAACAGAGAGCTTTGCAGGCATTAGAACGGATACTGTAAGAGGGAGGGGAAGCCAGGACAGCCTAGGTGACTTTGGGGACAATGGTGGTGTGTGCATGCCACGTTTCATGCTTAGGCCATGCTACACACACACACACACACACACACACACACACACACACACACAGACACACACACACACACACACACACAGACACACACACACACAGACACACACACACACACACACACACACACACACACACACACACACACACACACACACACACACACACACAGCCAGTGCACTGCCCCCTGCCCAAATCCCGGCCTGGAAGCCATCATCAGAGGCAGATGGGGTGCCCCTCTCCCAGCCTGATGCGGGTCTGCTGTGCGGCTCACTGGGGGCGGGAAGAGGCACTGCCGGTCCTGTTGTGTGGGAGACGACCCAGATGGTTCCCGGTCCTCGGTTCTCAAGGACCTGCACTGACGTCTCATGACGTGTGATGAAACGGATTGTCGGCTTTCCCCACAGGAGTCCGAGGGATTTGGTGACAGACTGTTCCTGAAGCAGAGGATGAGCTTACTGTCTCAGCTGACCTCAACGCCCATCGACTGCCTGTTTCAGGTGAGACCCCTACGTCAGAACTTAAGGGCCCCAAAGCGAACTGATGCCATAGTTTCATCAGCGCTTGTTGAGTTTTTCTGGCAGCAGCTGACTGGGAATAGTTCAGTTCAACTTCCACCCAGATTCTTTCCAGAGTTCGTTGGTCACCAGAAAATTTAGTCACAGGTGCTTGCCTGAGCATTGGGTGTCTTGCTAGAAATGATTTCATAAAGTAAGGATACTTGTTTGGATTTTTATATCTAGGTAAAAATTTTCTGCACTATGAAGTGTATGCATTGGGATAAGTCCAATAGTTTATTGGACTTTGGGCCAGTGGCTGCGTTGACTGATGTTTTAATAAGAGTATTTAGAGATCAGGACCCTTCTCTCTCTTCTTGGGAAATGTAGACCAACCTGTCAGAGGGTTCCCTGTCTGTGCGTGCTCAGTCACTCAGTCGTGTCCAACTCTCTGTGAACTGTATGTAGCCCTCCAGGCTCCTCTGTCCATGGGATTCTCCAGGAAAGAATACTGGAGTGGGGTGCCATTTCCTCTTCCAGGCCTCCTGTCTGTGCGCCCAGATAAAATGCAGGGAACAGAGAGCTTTGCAGGCATTAGAACGGATACTGTAAGAGGGAGGGGAAGCCAGGACAGCCTAGGTGACTTTGGGGACAATGGTGGTGTGTGCATGCCACGTTTCATGCTTAGGCCATGCTACACACACACACACACACACACACACACACACACACACACACACACACACACACACACACACACACACACACACACACACACACACACACACACACACACACACACACACACACACACACACACACACACACACACACACACACACACACACAGCCAGTGCACTGCCCCCTGCCCAAATCCCGGCCTGGAAGCCATCATCAGAGGCAGATGGGGTGCCCCTCTCCCAGCCTGATGCGGGTCTGCTGTGCGGCTCACTGGGGGCGGGAAGAGGCACTGCCGGTCCTGTTGTGTGGGAGACGACCCAGATGGTTCCCGGTCCTCGGTTCTCAAGGACCTGCACTGACGTCTCATGACGTGTGATGAAACGGATTGTCGGCTTTCCCCACAGGAGTCCGAGGGATTTGGTGACAGACTGTTCCTGAAGCAGAGGATGAGCTTACTGTCTCAGCTGACCTCAACGCCCATCGACTGCCTGTTTCAGGTGAGACACGGGTGGTCCTGTGGGTGCAGATGTGTGACGAGCGCTCTTTTTTAAAAAAAATATTTGTTTTTATTTATTTGGCGGCAGCGGGTCTTAGTTGCAGCATGCGGGATCTTTTAGTTGTGGCACGCAAACTCTTTAGTTGTGCATGTTCCCAACCAGGGGTCAGACCTGGGCCCGCCTGCATTGGGAGTGCGGAGTCTAGCTACTGGGTCACCAGGGAATCCCAGGAACTCTCCATCTTCCCTCACCTCTAGAGTCTCTATAGTCTGAGAGGTTCAGCACGGAAGTTCATTTTCTGCTCAAGGGAGTGGTAGGGATGCTGGGGTCTTATGGCCGGGATCAGCTCAGCTGCCTGTTCCCCCAGACATGAGCTCTGCTGTGTCCCCACTGGACTGGGCCCCTGTGGGTGGAACCCTCTACCTGACTGTCCCCCTCTCTCCATTTGGCGAAACATGGCTTGTTCTTCACCGTCAGCTCAGCGGTGCCTCATGGGCAGCCAGAATCAGTGTCTGTTCGTGGCTCCAGGAGTCCCGCCTTACAGACCTCTGTGTGAGCATCCTGGGCTGGGAGAAGGCACCTGGTGGTGGTTTGGTCCCCAGGCACACGCAGGCGGTTCCCTCCTCCGATCTGATCTGCCGCCAGGAGGCTGGCGAGGTGTCCTGGGAGGCAGTCATCAGAGCGGGTTCCAGGAGCTATGTGCCCCTAGAACATCTCGCTCCCTGTAGGTAGTGCATCCAGGAGTCACGGGGAGCCCTGCAGGTTTCCTGATTGAGGGTCTCCTGCTAATTGCAGCTCTTCTGTAGACCAAGACTCTATTCAGCCTGATGCGGGTCTGCTGTGCGGCTCACTGGGGCGGGAAGAGGCACTGCCGGTCCTGTTGTGTGGAGACGACCCAGATGGTTCCCGGTCCTCGGTTCTCAAGGACCTGCACTGACGTCTCATGACGTGTGATGAAACGGATTGTCGGCTTTCCCCACAGGAGTCCGAGGGATTTGGTGACAGACTGTTCCTGAAGCAGAGGATGAGCTTACTGTCTCAGCTGACCTCAACGCCCATCGACTGCCTGTTTCAGGTGAGACACGGGTGGTCCTGTGGGTGCAGATGTGTGACGAGCGCTCTTTTTTAAAAAAAATATTTGTTTTTATTTATTTGGCGGCAGCGGGTCTTAGTTGCAGCATGCGGGATCTTTTAGTTGTGGCACGCAAACTCTTTAGTTGTGCATGTTCCCAACCAGGGGTCAGACCTGGGCCCGCCTGCATTGGGAGTGCGGAGTCTAGCTACTGGGTCACCAGGGAATCCCAGGAACTCTCCATCTTCCCTCACCTCTAGAGTCTCTATAGTCTGAGAGGTTCAGCACGGAAGTTCATTTTCTGCTCAAGGGAGTGGTAGGGATGCTGGGGTCTTATGGCCGGGATCAGCTCAGCTGCCTGTTCCCCCAGACATGAGCTCTGCTGTGTCCCCACTGGACTGGGCCCCTGTGGGTGGAACCCTCTACCTGACTGTCCCCCTCTCTCCATTTGGCGAAACATGGCTTGTTCTTCACCGTCAGCTCAGCGGTGCCTCATGGGCAGCCAGAATCAGTGTCTGTTCGTGGCTCCAGGAGTCCCGCCTTACAGACCTCTGTGTGAGCATCCTGGGCTGGGAGAAGGCACCTGGTGGTGGTTTGGTCCCCAGGCACACGCAGGCGGTTCCCTCCTCCGATCTGATCTGCCGCCAGGAGGCTGGCGAGGTGTCCTGGGAGGCAGTCATCAGAGCGGGTTCCAGGAGCTATGTGCCCCTAGAACATCTCGCTCCCTGTAGGTAGTGCATCCAGGAGTCACGGGGAGCCCTGCAGGTTTCCTGATTGAGGGGTCTCCTGCTAATTGCAGCTCTTCTGTAGACCAAGACTCTATTAGATGACAAGACGATCTGAGCCTCTCAAGAGGGGTCAGAATCTACGCCGCCCCTCAGGATGGGTTGCCTCTCTATGCCTGTTGCTCTGGAAGTTTTGTCAGACTCTTATTGTTTCAGTTACAGAAAGATCTGAACATTTACAAAAACAAAATAAATAGTATAATGAAGGAACTCCCCCCCGCCCACACACCGGATACCCATCTCCCAATCTTGTTTCTTGGGAAGATCCCCTGGAGAAGGAAATGGCTTCCCACTCCAATAATTTTTTTCTTTTACTTTTTTGCTTTTACAGAGTTTTGTTGTTTACAGATAAGTATAAGTCCAGATTAACTATATGTATATCCCATCCCCCGCTAATCTCACCCCTCCAGGCCATCGCATAGCCCCCATGTAAGACCACTCCAGTATTTCTTGCCTGGAGAATCCCTTGGGCAGAGGAATGTGGTTGGCTGCAGTCCATAGTGTCGCAGAGAGGCGGATGTGACTGAGCAGCTGAACCACGATCTTGTTTCTTTCCTGTTCCCCAGCCCCACTTTCCCCACCCACCCCACTTATTTTGGAGCAAGTCCCAGAGAACAAATCCTTTCATTCATCCACATGCAGAGTCGTGTTTCTGTACGGGTACTCCAAAACCTCACACCTTAGAGAGCGAATGGTTCCTTGGTATCAACAGTGTTTGATGTCCCTGTTTAGCACATCGCCTCTGGTAACCAGAAGGAAGTGGAGAGGCTCCTGAGCCAGGAAGACCAAGATAAAGACGCCGCCCAAAAGACGTGCCACCCTCTGTGCCTCTGTGACAACTGTGAGAAGCTCGTCTCTGGGTAAGAGGGCCCCGTGGGGGCTCAGCACCAGGCAAGGGGGCGCTCGGGGCCTGGGTGGAGCTTTCCCACGTGCCTGCTGTGCAGTTTGGAATAAGGACCTTGTCCTTGCTGCACTCTGCTTTGTCCGCTGTCAAGTGGAGACAGCAGCCTCCACCTCTTTGGAGAATCAGATGGAATAAAAATACTTATTGGACTTATTAAACCCAGAGCCTGCCCCAGCCTCGGAGTCACGGGAGCCCTGCAGGTTTCCTGATTGAGGGTCTCCTGCTAATTGCAGCTCTTCTGTAGACCAAGACTCTATTAGATGACAAGACGATCTGAGCCTCTCAAGAGGGGTCAGAATCTACGCCGCCCCTCAGGATGGGTTGCCTCTCTATGCCTGTTGCTCTGGAAGTTTTGTCAGACTCTTATTGTTTCAGTTACAGAAAGATCTGAACATTTACAAAAACAAAATAAATAGTATAATGAAGGAACTCCCCCCCGCCCACACACCGGATACCCATCTCCCAATCTTGTTTCTTGGGAAGATCCCCTGGAGAAGGAAATGGCTTCCCACTCCAATAATTTTTTTCTTTTACTTTTTTGCTTTTACAGAGTTTTGTTGTTTACAGATAAGTATAAGTCCAGATTAACTATATGTATATCCCATCCCCCGCTAATCTCACCCCTCCAGGCCATCGCATAGCCCCCATGTAAGACCACTCCAGTATTTCTTGCCTGGAGAACCCCTTTGGGGCAGAGGAATGTGGTTGGCTGCAGTCCATAGTGTCGCAGAGAGGCGGATGTGACTGAGCAGCTGAACCACGATCTTGTTTCTTTCCTGTTCCCCAGCCCCACTTTCCCCACCCACCCCACTTATTTTGGAGCAAGTCCCAGAGAACAAATCCTTTCATTCATCCACATGCAGAGTCGTGTTTCTGTACGGGTACTCCAAAACCTCACACCTTAGAGAGCGAATGGTTCCTTGGTATCAACAGTGTTTGATGTCCCTGTTTAGCACATCGCCTCTGGTAACCAGAAGGAAGTGGAGAGGCTCCTGAGCCAGGAAGACCAAGATAAAGACGCCGCCCAAAAGACGTGCCACCCTCTGTGCCTCTGTGACAACTGTGAGAAGCTCGTCTCTGGGTAAGAGGGCCCCGTGGGGGCTCAGCACCAGGCAAGGGGGCGCTCGGGGCCTGGGTGGAGCTTTCCCACGTGCCTGCTGTGCAGTTTGGAATAAGGACCTTGTCCTTGCTGCACTCTGCTTTGTCCGCTGTCAAGTGGAGACAGCAGCCTCCACCTCTTTGGAGAATCAGATGGAATAAAAATACTTAGCACCCTGCTGGGCTACTTATTACCAGGAGAGGCAGACAGAGCCTGCCCCAGCCTCGGAAAGGGGGCTTTAGGATGGGAGGACTGTCAGCCCCTCCCCGTAACCTCTCTGGTTTCCATTATCTTTACTGGGCTCTTTTGCTGGGGTGTCCAAGCCTCGAGTGCTGGCAGGGCGGTGGGGGCCCTGCGGAAACCAGGGCTGAGGCTCTCTGGGGCACTGTAGAGACCAGCTGGATCACACCCGGAGGTCTGGCGTCTTGTCCCAGGACCCCGGCATGTCCATTCCTAGCCTCTGTTTGTCTGTATCCTCTTTCCCTTTTAGGAGGCTGAATGACCCTTCCGTTGTCACTCCATTCTCCAGAGACGACCGGGGTCACACACCCCTCCATGTGGCTGCCCTCTGTGGTATGTCGTCTTGCCTCTCTGCTCTCGGGGTGAGAGGGTGGGGCTGAGGGCGGGTGCTGGTGGTGGGGGTGGTCTTGGGTCGTAGAGGGGATTGTGTCACAGGCCCACCGCCTCAGGACCTTCAGGTAGCGCCTCCGGGCTGGAAGAGTGCGTATCCGGGCAGTGTGGACGCCGGACACTGCCCCTGGGCGGGTGGTCCAGCCAGGGAAGGCTTGCCTCTGACATGTGAAAAACTGGGGTTCTTATATTCCTGCTTCAAAAAATAATAACGTTATTATCTTTATTTTTAATTCTATATTCTCTTCCATTATAGTTTATCATAGGATATTGAACATAGTTCTCTGTCTTTTTAAAGTGCACATTAAAAAAAAAAAGTGCAGGGCTTCCCTGGTGGTCCAGTGGGTGAGGAGTCCGCCTTGCACTGTGAGGGGGCACCAGTTTGATCCCTGGCACAGGAAGATCCCATGTGTGTGTCCAATTGCGAGCCGACGCTCTGGAGTACATGTGCCTGGAGCCGGTGCTCTGCGATGGGAGAGACTACTGCAGTGGGAGGCCCATACAGGTCAAAGAACAAAGATGGATGAAAATAAATAAATAATAGACCAATAAAAGTGGCCAAAAAGTTTAAGAAAAAAAAGTGCACATTCAAGGTAGAAAACACAAATGTCTGTGAACACCTGCTAGCCTTCTGTTGTCCAGAGATTGTTGTGGGGTCGTGACTGTCTGAAATGTCAGCATGCTTGTGTGTGTGTGTGTGTGTATAAAATATATGATACTGTGGGGCTCTTATGGTTCTCTAGGGTGCTTTGTTCCCTAGGTGCTGCAATGTAAGAGCATTTCTCCCTGTCAGAAATTTTCCATGGTTGCACAGTTCCGTCCTGTGAACCTGTGCACCATGGACTCTTCTGTGACATCTAAGGCTCTTTTCTGCTGAACTCCTGCAGCTGTCGGGGTGGATGGCGCTTCCCCTCTGAGCCGCCTTGGAGGGGAAGCGCCACCCCAGAGTGTCCGGAGTCTGTAGGGTATGACTTGATGTTGGTGCTGGTTCCCCCCATTCAGAAAAATACCTCCTGTCGTGTCTCGGGCCGGCAGGTAAGAGGGTGAAGTACAGCCATGGCTTTGTTCTCTGGGTTCAGAAATCTCCCTGCTTCCCTTCTCTTCTCTAGGGCAGGCATCCCTCATCGACCTCCTTGTTTCCAAGGGCGCAGTGGTGAACGCCACGGACTACCACGGCTCCACCCCGCTTCACCTTGCGTGTCAGAAGGGCTATCAGAGCGTGACGGTGAGGCGCTGGGCGCTGTGCAGGGCTGGCCCCTCCTCTGCTCCACGCAGCTGTGCCAGGCTGCGGCGGGGCTGAGGTCTCCTCCCCCAGAATCTTCTGGGCAAAAACTCTTAATTAGAAACGTCATGATGATCTGTGGGAAGGGCACCCCCGAGATACTAGGAGTATTTTAGATAGGGCCCCGAGATGGGCTTTCCTGTAGACGTCACACCTCCTGAGGAGAAGACAGTCCAGAAACGGGAAGGACTTCCACCAGTTCAGTGACGTTTAGATTTCAGCTTGTTTGGTATGTAAAGTTGCCGCAGTTCTTGCTAGCGATTGATGGGGGTGATTTTTTGTCTTTTTTGAGAAAATTTTATTGGAGTGTAGTTGATTTACAGTGTTGGGTTACTTTCTGTTGTACAGCGAAGCGAAGCAAATCAAATCAGTTATACATATACATATATCCACTCTTTTTTTTTTTTTTTTTAGTAATCTGTAAACTTTTCCTTGGGAAAGATGGTTGTTTTTTTGCTTTTATTTTTTAAAAAATTTATATGTTTTTATTTAGTTGAAATATAGTTGATCTACAGTGTATTCGTTTTAGGGGCGGGCTTCCCTGGTGGCTCAGGGAAATGGATCCACATGCCAATATAGGAAATGTAGGTTTGATCCCAGGGTCAAGAGGATACTTTGGAGAAGGAAATGGTAACCCACTCGAGTATTCTTTTTTTTTTTTTTTTTCATATTTGTGTATTTAGCTGCCCCAGGTCTTGGTTTCAGCATGGCTAACCCACTCGAACCTGAACTCCTGCAGCTGTGGGTGGATGGCGCCTCTGAGCCGCCTTGGAGGGGAAGCGCCACCCCAGAGTGTCCGGAGTCTGTAGGGTATGACTTGATGTTGGTGCTGGTTCCCCCCATTCAGAAAAATACCTCCTGTCGTGTCTCGGGCCGGCAGGTAAGAGGGTGAAGTACAGCCATGGCTTTGTTCTCTGGGTTCAGAAATCTCCCTGCTTCCCTTCTCTTCTCTAGGGCAGGCATCCCTCATCGACCTCCTTGTTTCCAAGGGCGCAGTGGTGAACGCCACGGACTACCACGGCTCCACCCCGCTTCACCTTGCGTGTCAGAAGGGCTATCAGAGCGTGACGGTGAGGCGCTGGGCGCTGTGCAGGGCTGGCCCCTCCTCTGCTCCACGCAGCTGTGCCAGGCTGCGGCGGGGCTGAGGTCTCCTCCCCCAGAATCTTCTGGGCAAAAACTCTTAATTAGAAACGTCATGATGATCTGTGGGAAGGGCACCCCCGAGATACTAGGAGTATTTTAGATAGGGCCCCGAGATGGGCTTTCCTGTAGACGTCACACCTCCTGAGGAGAAGACAGTCCAGAAACGGGAAGGACTTCCACCAGTTCAGTGACGTTTAGATTTCAGCTTGTTTGGTATGTAAAGTTGCCGCAGTTCTTGCTAGCGATTGATGGGGGTGATTTTTTGTCTTTTTTGAGAAAATTTTATTGGCGTGTAGTTGATTTACAGTGTTGGGTTACTTTCTGTTGTACAGCGAAGCGAAGCAAATCAAATCAGTTATACATATACATATATCCACTCTTTTTTTTTTTTTTTTTAGTAATCTGTAAACTTTTCCTTGGGAAAGATGGTTGTTTTTTTGCTTTTATTTTTTAAAAAATTTATATGTTTTTATTTAGTTGAAATATAGTTGATCTACAGTGTATTCGTTTTAGGGGCGGGCTTCCCTGGTGGCTCAGGGAAATGGATCCACATGCCAATATAGGAAATGTAGGTTTGATCCCAGGGTCAAGAGGATACTTTGGAGAAGGAAATGGTAACCCACTCGAGTATTCTTTTTTTTTTTTTTTTTTCATATTTGTGTATTTAGCTGCCCCAGGTCTTGGTTTCAGCATGTGGGATCTAATTCCCTGACCAGGTATCGAACCTGAACCCCCTGCCTTGGGAGCTCATAGTCTTAGCCACTGGACCACAGGGAACCCCTCACTCCAGTATTCTTGCCTGGGAAATCCCATGGACAGAGAAGCCAGGTGGGCTGCAGTCTGTGGGATCAACAGAGAGTCGAACGTGACTGTGCTAGAGCTAGGGAGAGTTTCAGGTATACAGCAGAGTGATTCCGTTATCCATATAGAGTGTATTTATGTAGATACAGTGTATAATCTTTTTTTTACCTTTTTTATTTTTATTTTATGTTTTAATTTTTTTAGGCTAGTGCAAGTCCAACATTGCCAACTGGGCTCAGCTCCCTGGGACTGTGCGGAGTGGACTTACACTGACTCACTAAGTGCCAGGCTCAGGGCCAAGTGCTTTTATAAAAATTTTTTTCAATTCATTTTTTGACTGCCACTCAACATACAGGATCCTTAGTTCCCTGAGTGGAGATGGAACCCGAGCCCCCTGCAGTGGACGTTTGGCCTCCTAACCACGGGACCACCAGGGAAATCCCTATAGTGTAGTATATATAGTATAGAGTGTACTTCCCAGTGTAGTATAATCCCTATGGGATATATTCTTTTTCAGATTGGTTTCCATTATGGGGCTGATCTAATTTTTGTTGTAATGTAAGTAGATAAGGTTGAATTGGAGGCCAGCGACCTCCCCCTGTAGGACCCCAGGCGGTACTCCAGGAGTGCTCCAAGCCGGCCCCGCCGGGTCACGGGCGCTCACCACTCTCTCCTCTCCCTCGGAAGCTGCTGCTGCTGCACTACAAAGCCAGCGTGGAGGTGCAGGACAACAACGGCAACACCCCTCTGCACCTGGCCTGCACCTACGGCCACGAAGATGTAAGTGGTCCTTGCTCCTCCCAGGGAGGCCGCCTTACCCTTTCCCAATGGTGGAGAAATGTGAATTTCCCATTAGCTGCATGACATATGTAATGTTGACCTACTTTGGAACATTTGGTGATTTGGTGTATAATTTTTTTAATTGAAAAATTTCAAGGGGGGTGGTCCAGTGGGTAGAGAGTCTGTCTTGCAGTGCAAAGGGCGCTGGTTCGACCCCTGGCCGGGGAGGATCCCACGTTCCGCCGAGTGGCTGGACTGGTGTGTCCAATTGCGAGCCAGTGCTCTGGAGCGCATGTGCCCAGAGCCAGTGCTCTGCAACCAGAGAGGCCACTGCAGTGGGAGGCCCACACAGGCCAAAGAATAATGATGGATGAAAAGTAAATGACGACAAAAAGCAATTAAAAAAAAAGGCCAAAATTAAGAAATAATAATAATAATAAAAAATTCAAAACATATTATAGATGCTCTATGGAAGTAACAGAAATCTGCAGCATAATTGCTTATTGTCTTTTCCAAAAATTTGTGCATCATCCTTGCTACCATCTATCTTGCTTTTGTTCTTACTCAGTCTTTACACTTTGTATTTTTGTAGTAATATCAAGGAATTTTATCATTTCCATTTTCACTTAATATTTAACTCTGTGTATGTTTTTCCTAACCACTCTCTCTCCTGCTTCTCTCATGGTAATATGCAGGTAGATTTATCCAGGCGTAGGATTAGGTGGTTGAGGAGTGAAGGCAAGATCATACCCTACACATTTAAAAAAAATGTTTTTATTTCTATTTGGCTGCATAGGGTCTTAGTTATAGCACACAAGATCTTCCGTTGGGGTTGGCGGATTTAGTTGTTGCACGGCATGTGGCATCTTAGCTCCCCGGCCAGGGACCACAGTGCTAGGGATTGGGCTGATCTAATTTTTGTTGTAATGTAAGTAGATAAGGTTGAATTGGAGGCCAGCGACCTCCCCCTGTAGGACCCCAGGCGGTACTCCAGGAGTGCTCCAAGCCGGCCCCGCCGGGTCACGGGCGCTCACCACTCTCTCCTCTCCCTCGGAAGCTGCTGCTGCTGCACTACAAAGCCAGCGTGGAGGTGCAGGACAACAACGGCAACACCCCTCTGCACCTGGCCTGCACCTACGGCCACGAAGATGTAAGTGGTCCTTGCTCCTCCCAGGGAGGCCGCCTTACCCTTTCCCAATGGTGGAGAAATGTGAATTTCCCATTAGCTGCATGACATATGTAATGTTGACCTACTTTGGAACATTTGGTGATTTGGTGTATAATTTTTTTAATTGAAAAATTTCAAGGGGGGTGGTCCAGTGGGTAGAGAGTCTGTCTTGCAGTGCAAAGGGCGCTGGTTCGACCCCTGGCCGGGGAGGATCCCACGTTCCGCCGAGTGGCTGGACTGGTGTGTCCAATTGCGAGCCAGTGCTCTGGAGCGCATGTGCCCAGAGCCAGTGCTCTGCAACCAGAGAGGCCACTGCAGTGGGAGGCCCACACAGGCCAAAGAATAATGATGGATGAAAAGTAAATGGATAAAAAAATCAATTAAAAAAAAAGGCCAAAATTAAGAAATAATAATAATAATAAAAAATTCAAAACATATTATAGATGCTCTATGGAAGTAACAGAAATCTGCAGCATAATTGCTTATTGTCTTTTCCAAAAATTTGTGCATCATCCTTGCTACCATCTATCTTGCTTTTGTTCTTACTCAGTCTTTACACTTTGTATTTTTGTAGTAATATCAAGGAATTTTATCATTTCCATTTTCACTTAATATTTAACTCTGTGTATGTTTTTTCCCTAACCACTCTCTCTCCTGCTTCTCTCCATGGTAATATGCAGGTAGATTTATCCAGGCGTAGGATTAGGTGGTTGAGGAGTGAAGGCAAGATCATACCCTACACATTTAAAAAAAATGTTTTTATTTCTATTTGGCTGCATAGGGTCTTAGTTATAGCACACAAGATCTTCCGTTGGGGTTGGCGGATTTAGTTGTTGCACGGCATGTGGCATCTTAGCTCCCCGGCCAGGGACCACACCTTTGTCCCCTGTACTGGAAGGTGGATTCTTAACCACTGGACCGCCCAGGAAGTCCCCCGACATAATTTTATGTACTTTATTTTCCTGACTTACCATATCGTGGACAGCCTGTAGGTCAGTCATGGTCGACCTGGCCTGTTCAGTAATCACTGCACAATAATCTGTCGTGTGTTGTGTGAGGGTCCCTGAGACCACTCCACAGTTCAGTGACTGGCTCGAAGGGCTCACAGGACTCAGCATACGGTCGCTTCACAGCCCTGATTTGTTGCAGTGAAGGACGCAGAGCAAAGTTAGGCAAGGGGAAGGTCCAGGGAGGAGACCCAGAGGAGACAGACTCCCAAGAGTCTCTCCCTGTGGAGTCACTCGGGAGGAATAGATGTGTCCAAAAGCAACAAGCAACTAGTCGTAACAACATGGGCGAAGTGTTTTCCGCCAGGGAAGCTCATTAGGAACTCGGTGCCCAAGATTTTGATTGGAGACTGGTCGTGTGAACACCCTCTGCCTAGCATGTTTCAAGATTCCAGACTCCCAGAAGGACATCAGGCATTCAGCATAAACCCTGTTGGACACACAGTTTAGGCCCAGTGAGTGCCTCTTATCAGTCAGGGAACTGAGAACACTCCTTAAGTCCAAGCTCTCAAAGACGTTTGAAAGTCCAGGAGCAGTCTTGCAGACAGGCCTCTCAAGGCGTGACGGTCTTCAGCCTATTCTGGAAACTCCTTTCTACACATGATATGTGACCATTTATTCAGCCATTTCTAATTGATTGGCAGATGGTGCCTGGATCGAGTTGGGATGTGGGCTGAGGCTGTGGGGTGCATAGATCTGCCCAGGGGCGAGCTTGAGAGCTCAGGAGGGCCTCTCCCATTCTGTTCACAGTGCGTGAAGGCTCTGGTCTACTATGACGCGCAGGCCTGCAGACTGGACATCGGTAATGAGAAAGGAGACGCCCCCCTGCACATCGCTGCCCGCTGGGGTTACCAGGGCATCATCGAGACCTTACTGCAGAACGGAGCGTCCACGGAGATCCAGAACAGGCTGAAGGAAACGCCCCTTGACTGTGCATTAAACTCAAAGGTATGGTGTCTGCTCTAGGATAAACAGTATGAGCTCAGGTCTCCACCGCGCTGTTCAAGCCATGCATTGGTCCCCAAGGCTAGAACGTGGCCACACCTGCTGTGCTGCAAATGCACCTGGTCGTTAGTGGGGTTCAGGCAGTCGTGTTATTTTCTGTCTTAGTAGGAGTTTTTCTCAGTGTCCTACCAAAGGCAGCTTCTGCAGAATTGGCCTCTGAAGGCTGCTGGTTTGTGAGCAGATGGCGTTAGAGGAGATGGGGTGATGGCGCTGGCTTGGAAGAGCAGGGCCAGGGCGTGGAAACAGCCGTGTCAGCTCTGTTTCCTGTTCCTTCCTCCTCGGCACCTAAACCCTTATTCTAAGTTGGCCACCTCTGAATGTCACTGGCTGTTGTTTCTTCCATAAGTGATTTGTTAGTGAACTCCTTTCCTGCCAGTTGTTTCTGGAAACACGTAGCTTGGGGCCACGTGTTGTGCAGTGCTCACTCACGAGCAGGTGGGAAACTTGGGGAGTCTACAGAGGCCAGGCCTGCAGGCCTCGTCTCCCAGCAGCAGCCCTAGTTGACCAACTAGTCTTCGGAGCGTAGGGCCACCTGTCGTGGCCAGCGGTGGTCCTGATGTCCAGACCAGCCTGGCCGGTGCCTCACACAGGTGGCTTGGCTTCCTGGCGGGTCTCCAGGTGTCACGCCCGGCCCTGAGCAGATCCGTGCACCCCACAGCCTCAGCCCGGGTCCCGACTCGATCCAGGCACCCTCTGTCAGGTCTCCAGGCCTGTGCACAGGCCTTACGTTTGCCTCATGATGTTTTATAATTCCCGTCCCTCTTCTAGAGAGTTCTTTTAGTTTGGTCATGGCTTCTTCTGGGTGTAGCACAGTTATTGTTTTTAAACCACTTTATTGAGGTATGATTGACATACAGAAAGCTGTACATGTTTAGCATATGCGACTCGATGGGTTTGGAGATAAGTTCGCACCCATGGGACCAACACCACGGTCTGTGCTGTGAACAGGTCCATCACTGCCAGATGGTTCCCGTCACCCTCTTTATTATTAATATTATTATTTTGAATGAGTGTGTATGATATGAACTCAAGCTAAAATCAACGGGAGCCCTGTTTTAGAAGGTTTAAATCCCTGCTCCTGGCCCAGGGCCGGGGGACCTCAGCTGCTAATGCCCTCATGGGGTCTCAGCTTTGTAGCAACCAGAGCCAGGAGCTGAATGGAACCACCCTTGGCCCAGGATGCCTGTGAAGGGCTGAGGGCGCCTCTGTGCTGGGTCTCCTCCCAAAGGCTCTTCCAGAGGGAGACCTGCAGGGGGCAGGAGCTCACAGCTGTCCTGCTTGGCTCTGAACGCTCCCACTTGAGGCCCGTGGCTGCCAGTGGAAAGGCCATACTTTGGGCCGGTGCACGACTTAGCCCAGGCTGGACCAGGCAGCCTCTGAGACCCCTCTGTCTGGGTGCCTTTATCTGCTGAACCCCATTGGTGGGGAGACTGGCTCCTCCTGTCCAACTTAGGCAGTGTGAGCCTAAATAGGTTCCCGCCCGCTCTGCGCCCGGCTGGGCTGCATGCCCTCCCGAGGAGGTGGGGACAGTGGGGCACCATCCAGGTGACTTTGGTGACCTGTCTCAGTGCTTTCTGCGTCCTGCTTCGTCCTAGATTCTGTCCATCATGGAGGCCCACCATCTGTCCTCCGAGAGGAGGCAGAAGTCTTCAGAGGTAAGAGAACAGGCTGTGCTCACCGGCCCTGTACGTGGCCAGCCTCAGTCTGGTCCTCACCCCTGCTCTCGCCGGGCTGCAGGTGTCTGCGCAGCCCCCTCAGCACTCCATGGACTCCATCAGCCAGGGCTCCTCCACCTCCAGCTTCTCCTCCGCGTCGCTGAGCTCCAGGCAAGAGGAGCCCAAGAAGGACTACAGGGAGGTGAGGCTCCCAGACGGGAGGGTGGAGGGGACCCGTGTTCTGGGGGCCACTTAGAGACCGCCAGGCCATGGCCCTTGAAAGCTGTACATGTTTAGCATATGCGACTCGATGGGTTTGGAGATAAGTTCGCACCCATGGGACCAACACCACGGTC
This sequence comes from Tragulus kanchil, assembly GCA_022376925.1. NCBI lineage: Eukaryota > Metazoa > Chordata > Mammalia > Artiodactyla > Tragulidae > Tragulus > Tragulus kanchil. Next base: position 113,661,794 of record JAIOJX010000031.1, on the reverse strand, counting down.
TGTGCTGTGAACAGGTCCATCACTGCCAGATGGTTCCGTCACCCTTTTTATTATTAATATTATTATTTTGAATGAGTGTGTATGATATGAACTCAAGCTAAAATCAACGGGAGCCCTGTTTTAGAAGGTTTAAATCCCTGCTCCTGGCCCAGGGCCGGGGGACCTCAGCTGCTAATGCCCTCATGGGGTCTCAGCTTTGTAGCAACCAGAGCCAGGAGCTGAATGGAACCACCCTTGGCCCAGGATGCCTGTGAAGGGCTGAGGGCGCCTCTGTGCTGGGTCTCCTCCCAAAGGCTCTTCCAGAGGGAGACCTGCAGGGGGCAGGAGCTCACAGCTGTCCTGCTTGGCTCTGAACGCTCCCACTTGAGGCCCGTGGCTGCCAGTGGAAAGGCCATACTTTGGGCCGGTGCACGACTTAGCCCAGGCTGGACCAGGCAGCCTCTGAGACCCCTCTGTCTGGGTGCCTTTATCTGCTGAACCCCATTGGTGGGGAGACTGGCTCCTCCTGTCCAACTTAGGCAGTGTGAGCCTAAATAGGTTCCCGCCCGCTCTGCGCCCGGCTGGGCTGCATGCCCTCCCGAGGAGGTGGGGACAGTGGGGCACCATCCAGGTGACTTTGGTGACCTGTCTCAGTGCTTTCTGCGTCCTGCTTCGTCCTAGATTCTGTCCATCATGGAGGCCCACCATCTGTCCTCCGAGAGGAGGCAGAAGTCTTCAGAGGTAAGAGAACAGGCTGTGCTCACCGGCCCTGTACGTGGCCAGCCTCAGTCTGGTCCTCACCCCTGCTCTCGCCGGGCTGCAGGTGTCTGCGCAGCCCCCTCAGCACTCCATGGACTCCATCAGCCAGGGCTCCTCCACCTCCAGCTTCTCCTCCGCGTCGCTGAGCTCCAGGCAAGAGGAGCCCAAGAAGGACTACAGGGAGGTGAGGCCCCCGGGTGGGAGGGGAAGGGAGCCGGTGTTCTGGGGGCCAGTTAGAGACCCAGCCTGAGAAGGGCCATGCCTGCCCTTGGGGGAAGCCCTAGCCTCCTCCTCCTCGCCCGTGTGTGAGAAGTGTGTGGATGTGTGTGTGTGTACGGGAACAGGTGTATCTGTTGGGAGTAGGGAGTATTCTAAGAAACGTTTAGATGGAGTTTACCTGTAGGTCCGTTGCTTTAAGATTATTTTACAGAGTACATTCCATCCCTTTCCCTCCCTGATGCGTGTCATTCCTGACTTCCTGTAGAGTTAATGGAGATGTTACCTGTTCTCATGTGCTGTGTGTTATAAAGCTGGCATGTTTTGGTTTCCATCCAGGTTACCTTAGAGCTTGTCCAGTGTCAGCCCGCAGAGTAGACCATGACATAAATGTGCCCCAGTTCCTCCCCTGTGGTTGGGGAGCCCTCGCTGACTCCACCCCCTTCTACCCCCACCACCCCCAGGCCATGACGTGCTCTCAGAGGGCCCAGTAAACCTAGCTCAGTGCAGAACTACAACAAAGAAAAGCCCAGAGACATGCTACAGGGTCTCACAGAGGCCTGTAGTCGACCCTGGGAGGGGGTTTTAAACCCTGGTACCTGTAGGTAGTGGATAACAAGAGCTGAAGAAATGCAGGTCTAGAGGGTGGTTGCCCTCTGCTGGGGTCCCACTGTGCCACACGAATAGCAGGTGATCTTATCGACCTTACAGGGAAGGTGCCCTTGCAGATGCTCTATATGTACAGCTTTCGGGTTGTGCATAAAAGATACTGAATGAGATCAAGAGACATGAAAGCTACTAGGTCTTCAGAATGCTGTGGGTTTTTTCCTAGTAATAACATGAATTTCACCTTTATTTATTTGTTTATTTACTTGACCACGAGGCCACGAGGCCACGAGGTGGGATCTTAATTCTCAGGCCAGGGACCAAATCTGGGCCACTGGCAGTGGAATCACTGATTTGTAACTGCTGGACCACCAGAGAATTCCCACGTCATTTTTATTGTTTCTATTCTTACTGTATTATTATAATTTTCCTTACGTTCTTTTTCCTCTTCTTAAGCTAGAAACTTTTAAGAGCCGTTGCTGATGGAGACCTGGAAATGGTGAGTTTTATTAGAGACCCAGCCTGAGAAGGGCCATGCCTGCCCTTGGGGGAAGCCCTAGCCTCCTCCTCCTCGCCCGTGTGTGAGAAGTGTGTGGATGTGTGTGTGTGTACGGGAACAGGTGTATCTGTTGGGAGTAGGGAGTATTCTAAGAAACGTTTAGATGGAGTTTACCTGTAGGTCCGTTGCTTTAAGATTATTTTACAGAGTACATTCCATCCCTTTCCCTCCCTGATGCGTGTCATTCCTGACTTCCTGTAGAGTTAATGGAGATGTTACCTGTTCTCATGTGCTGTGTGTTATAAAGCTGGCATGTTTTGGTTTCCATCCAGGTTACCTTAGAGCTTGTCCAGTGTCAGCCCGCAGAGTAGACCATGACATAAATGTGCCCCAGTTCCTCCCCTGTGGTTGGGGAGCCCTCGCTGACTCCACCCCCTTCTACCCCCACCACCCCCAGGCCATGACGTGCTCTCAGAGGGCCCAGTAAACCTAGCTCAGTGCAGAACTACAACAAAGAAAAGCCCAGAGACATGCTACAGGGTCTCACAGAGGCCTGTAGTCGACCCTGGGAGGGGTTTAACCATGGTACCTGTAGGTAGTGGATAACAAGAGCTGAAGAAATGCAGGTCTAGAGGGTGGTTGCCCTCTGCTGGGGTCCCACTGTGCCACACGAATAGCAGGTGATCTTATCGACCTTACAGGGAAGGTGCCCTTGCAGATGCTCTATATGTACAGCTTTCGGGTTGTGCATAAAAGATACTGAATGAGATCAAGAGACATGAAAGCTACTAGGTCTTCAGAATGCTGTGGGTTTTTTCCTAGTAATAACATGAATTTCACCTTTATTTATTTGTTTATTTACTTGACCACGAGGCCACGAGGCCACGAGGTGGGATCTTAATTCTCAGGCCAGGGACCAAATCTGGGCCACTGGCAGTGGAATCACTGATTTGTAACTGCTGGACCACCAGAGAATTCCCACGTCATTTTTATTGTTTCTATTCCTACTGTATTATTATAATTTTCCTTACGTTCTTTTTCCTTTTATTAAGGTAGAAAAACTTTTAAGAGCCGTTGCTGATGGAGACCTGGAAATGGTGAGTTTTATTTATTAATAGAGTTTATTTTTTAGAGAGATGTAGGTTCTTAGCAAAATTGAGCAGAAAGTACAGACAAGAGTTCCCATACCCTGTCTCCAAACACACACAACCTCCATAGAAATGGTGAGTTTTTAGAAGTGGATTTCAGATGGCTTGTTCTTGGCTTAAGCAACTGTGCCCATGTGTCCTGTCTCCAGGTGAGTTAGGAGCCATAAGGGTTCTTTGTTTGTGTTCACACAGAAAGGGTGCATTTCATGAGGGATGGTGATGGGATGGGACGTATCCTCCACAAGTAACGAGGCAGGTTGGGTAAAGCCTCAGGGGGAGCCTGTGCCCACCCTTTAGACATTCATATTCCAGACCTCTCTAACCGGGAGTAAGACAACACATTGGAAAAGATCCTGATGCTCAGAAAGATTGAAGACAGGAGGAGAAGAGAGCAATAGAGGATGAGATGGTCAAGTGGCATCACCGACTCAATGGACATGAGTTTGAGCAAGGACAGGGAAGCCTGGCATGCTGCAGTCCATGGGGTCGCAAAGAGCTGGACAGGCCTGGGCGACTGAACAACCAGGCTCTGTGTAGTCAGCACGTAGTTGTCCGTGTCTCATCCTCTGCCCAGAGGCCACTGAACCTCCCAGCCTGACTTGATGCTCCTGTCGGGAGAGGACCCAGGGTCTGGATCTGGCTGGGGCTGGCTGCTCCCTCATGAGGCCAGCTCTGGGGAAGACACTGTTCTTTAGAGGAAGCAAAGGAGGAGTTTCTTGGGCTCCTACAAGTGTGGAGGAGTGACTTTGACCATTTCTGTGTCACAACACATCTGCCCCCTCCTCATCCTGTGGGTGCCGAGGAGGGGGTGCCGCTGACAGAGGAGCTGAGAAGAGGCAGGCTGCCCGGTGCCCCGTGGTCGCCATCCAAGCCCATCTCCACACCCATGCATATGAACACACCTACTCCAGCCCCCAGCCCGAGGCCGCCGTCCCTTGGCTCCCTTCCCTCAAGTTATTTCTTCTAACCGCCACCAAGAGGAACTGCCCTTGGTCCGGTCCAGCTCAGCCGGCCTGTTAGATGAGGCCCCAGGGTCAGGTGAGGCCTTCAGCGTGGGTGGAGTATTTGTGGTCAGAGACGCAGAAGGGACCTGGAGGGGGATGTTTGGGAGCTCACAGGGTCTTCCTGGGGCCCTCTGTCATTCCCCGCAGGCATTTGCTGACTTCCTCAGGGGTCAGAACCACGCCTGGAAATGTATTTCTGTTTTCTTTTCTCACATTTAATATCCCAGAAACTGGAACATAAATTTGACCCGTTAGGGGTCTTTTCAGGGCTTTAACCTGTGAGCTAAGGCATTTACGGGGAAAGGACTTTGGCGTGGAGTCAGAGAGCCTGTGTCAGGTTCTGGTCACTCCTTCCTTGTCACGTGGCCTTGACCAAGTCGTTGGCCCCTTGGAGTGAGTCTGCTCCTGCTGAAAATGAGACCAACTGCTTGTCGAAAGAGGATATTCATAACGTAAGGGGAGGTGCTCACAAGGTGCTCCAGGACCAGGGCTCTGAAGCCATCACGCCGAAGCAGGACCTTGCTGTTTCCTTTTAAGACAAAAGAGAAGAATCTATGGCGGGCTGCAGAAATGGCAGCTCTGTCTCTGGCACCCCTGAGAGGCTTTAGAGTGGCTTGAGCACAGGAAACCCTGGAGTCCTCAAGAGGGTGAACCACCGTGTATAAGTCATTCCAGTGGTGGAGGAGATGTAGGCCCCGATTTGGGAACAGAGCTGTGTGTGTGTGTCTGTCTCTCTGTGTGTGTGTGTGTATGTAAGACACTGTAGCTTGTAAAGGAGCCGAGAATGAGTTTTCAGTCCCTGCTTCTCCTCGCTGCTCAACACCAGGTGCGTTACCTGTTGGAGTGGACGGAGGAGGACCTGGATGAGGCAGAGGAAGCTGTTGGGCCGGTGGAGCTTGAGTTTTGTCACCCCTTGTGCCAGTGCCCCAAGTGCGCTCCAGCTCAAAAGGTTCGGCTTCTCTTCTTCTGGGGAGTGGCTGGGGCGTAGAGGGCAAGTTCTTCTTCCTCTTAGGAAAGTTGTCGGCTCTTTAGCCAGCTGAGGGCCGAGGGGCTGCTTGTAGGTGTCCCCTGAGACGCAGCTCAAGGTAGAGGAAAGTGGACCCTCGTGGAGGATCTTGCTTGGGCTGCCTGCTTTCTGAATGGGCAAATCAGGGTGCAGGGCCATGCACGCAGGTTTTTTTTTTTTTTTTTTCAAATCCCGAGTGTCTTTTATTTATTTATTTTTTTGTTTTATTCTGAGTTTTCACTGCTGCCACAGGCTTTTCTCTAGTTGCAGAGAGTAGAGGCTACTCTCTAGTTGAGGTGAGCAGGCTTCTTGTTGTGGTGACTTTTCTTGTTGTGGAACTCAGGCTCTAAGGCACACGGGCTTCAGTAGTTGCAGCACATGGGCTCCATAGTTGCAGCTCTGAGGCTCTAGAGCACAGGCTCCATAGTTGTGGCTCATGGGCTTAGTTGCTCTGCAGCATGTGGAATCTTCCCAGATCAGGGATCGAACTTGTGTCTTTGCATTGACAGGCGAACTCTTTGCCACTGAGCTACTAGAGCTACTACCGTGTGCTCTAGAGCCCGAGTTCCACCACAAGAGAAGTCCCCACAACAAGAAGCCTGCTCACCTCAACTAAAGAGTAGCCCCCACTCCCGGCAACTAGAGAAGAGCCTGTGGCAGCAGCGAAAACCCAGAATGGCCAAAACAAAATTTTTTTTAAAAGTTACATAATGTCATTGGTACAGCATAGAACCTTTGAGGGGACTAGCTCTGTTCACTCAGCCTGATTGCGGGTTGTTGCATGTCATCAACAGTTTATTCTTATCACTGAGCAAACTCTAAACACACCACTGGGCTGGAGGAGTGTTGCAGGGGAGTTCATTTAGTCACAGCATGGAACAGTTCACTTTTGTGTCTTTTCAAGAAATTAGAAAAGGAGAAAAAGATAGTGGGCTTTCAATGAGCAAGGAGCAGACATTTATCTGATGAATTCAGCAGACACCACGGCTCAGTGACCACCTCCAGCCACGCAGTCACCGACTGGGCCAACGAGGAGCCACTTCACGTCACGTCCTCTGAAGCAACACCTGCCTGGCTTTAATCCCGTTGTTTTTCAAGCAGCCCATGTGGGAGAAGTCTGTTTTTAGACTGTCCGTACCCAGCAGCATGGGGACAGAACACGTCCCAGGGGCCGGGACAAAGGCACACATCCCAGTGTGCACGTCCCTCTGCAGCTGAAAAGCTTCATGGGAACGACAGACTCAGCCATTTCAATGTTCTAGGTTAGAGACATGCACAGTGAAGCTCTTTCAGTAAGATAGTATCACCTTGTACTGTATCTGCTTTGTAAAAAGTGGAATTAATTTTCTTAGCCTGGGACATGCACCTTGTTTCAGAGCTGGTGCATGAGCTCACACTCTGTATACAACACCATTTTCAGCTGCTCAAAAACAGTGAATTACTTGGGTGAACACTTAGCAAGACATGGACAGGATCTGATGCTAGAAATCACAAAAGGTTGATGAAAAAAATATCAAAGAATGCCCAGATACTTGGAGAGATATATAGACTCATGAAGACTCAACATTTCAGGGAAGAAGTTATTCCTCCCCAGATTGATCTACAGTTTTAATGCAATGTATATCAAAGTCCTAATAAAGTGTTTATAGACGTAGACAAGCTAATTTTAAAATTTATATGGAAGGGCACGGGTCCTAGAATACCTAAAACAATCCTGGCAAAGAAGAATAAATGAGGATCAATCTACCCAGTCTTAAGGCTGAGTATGTAGATACAGTAAGCAAGGCAGTGTGGCCCTGGTGGAGGGACAGACACACAGATGAGAGAGGAACCCCAGCCACTGGACCACCAGGGAAGTCCCTTATGTGCTCATTCAACTGTCTTCTGTGAAGCCTTTTCAAATTTTTTGCCTATTTTTTTTTTTTTTTAAGTTGGATTGTCTTACTCAGTTGTAAGGGAGGTTGTTTTGAATTTCTGGTTGGTACAAGTCCTTCATCAGATAGATATGTTGGAAACATGTTCTCCCCTTCTGTGACCTGCCTTTTCCTTTTCTTACTTGCTTCATACCGAAAGCAAGCATGAAACATTTTTATTAAGTCTGGTTCATCAAACTTTTATTTACGGGTTTTGCTTTTTGTGTCTTAACCTAAGAAATCTTTGCTTGTCCCAGCGTAGCAGAGATTCCCTTAGTGTTCACTTCCACAAGACTAATAGCTGTAGCTTTTACATTTAGGTCCGTGATGCACTTTAGTGTGTGTGTTGGGTTGAGGAAAGGGTGGAGGGGCAGTTTCTCTATATATGGGTATCCAGTTGTTCAGGCATCATCTGTTGGACAGCTTCCCCATTGAACTGCCGTGGCGTAATATGGTGCCATTCTAGAGGGCTTGCTTTCTTGAAAGTTACTCCTTTGATGTATCAGACCTTCCTGAAGTAGTCATTCACTTTTGGGCAGTCTGCTTCAGGGTCCCCCTGTGATTCCAGACTTTACAGAGCATGGGACGAGTGGCTTCAGTTCCTCGAGCCAGTTTTCTGAAAAACTGTTTCCGTCTCCTGTATTTACCAGAAGCTGGCAAAGATTCCCACTAGTGGGCTTAGTGTGCATGTGACCAACCAGGATGGGTCCACCCCCCTGCACGTTGCTGCTCTGCACGGCCGAGCGGACCTCCTCCTTCTCCTCGTGAAGCATGGGGCCAGTGTGGGGGCCCGAGACGCCAGCCAGGCTGTCCCGCTCCACCTGGCCTGCCAGAAAGGCCACTTCCAGGTATGGATCCTGTCTCTCACGCAACGTGTGTAGGGTTAGAACCTCATCTGGAGGGGATGCTGCAGAGGCAGGCAGGTGGGTGTTCCAGGGGTGGGGCTGTGTCCTTCCTCCCAGCCCTGAGGTCCTGAGGTACACAGGACAGGGCCACTCAGCAAACAGAATGCATGACTCTGGTGCTTCTAGCATGGAGCCAACCCCCTCCCATCTGGGGGCACAGAGCCTGTCCTTCTGACTCTCACCCCACCAGGAGTTCTCTCCTGATTCTTGGGTTTTGGTTGTCGAGGGCCGCAGCCGTGTCTGACCACATCCACATGCTCACAGGTCCTGTCTTGTGCCAGAGAGTTTGAAAGTGAAAGTTGCTCAGTCACGTCTGACTCTTTGCGACCTCATGGACTGTAGCCCTCCAGCCTCCTCTGTCCATGGGATTCTCCAGCAAGAATACTGGAGTGGGTAGCTGTTCCTTTCTCCAGGAGATCTTCCCAACCCAGGGATCAAACCTAGGTCTCCTGCATCGCAGGGCGGATTCTTTACCATCTGAGCCACCAGAGAAGCCCAAGAGTACTAGAGTGGGTAGCCTATCCCTTCTCCAGGGGGTGCTCCTGATTCAGGCATCAAACTGTGGTCTCCTTTAATATCTTTTTTTTTTTCACTTTCCCTTGTTCTACTGTAAGGTTCTTACAGACAGGAATCATACTTCCATTTCCTAATTCTTTTTTTTACAGCTTTACCTTCCTGAAGTAGTCATTCACTTTTGGGCAGTCTGCTTCAGGGTCCCCCTGTGATTCCAGACTTTACAGAGCATGGGACGAGTGGCTTCAGTTCCTCGAGCCAGTTTTCTGAAAAACTGTTTCCGTCTCCTGTATTTACCAGAAGCTGGCAAAGATTCCCACTAGTGGGCTTAGTGTGCATGTGACCAACCAGGATGGGTCCACCCCCCTGCACGTTGCTGCTCTGCACGGCCGAGCGGACCTCCTCCTTCTCCTCGTGAAGCATGGGGCCAGTGTGGGGGCCCGAGACGCCAGCCAGGCTGTCCCGCTCCACCTGGCCTGCCAGAAAGGCCACTTCCAGGTATGGATCCTGTCTCTCACGCAACGTGTGTAGGGTTAGAACCTCATCTGGAGGGGATGCTGCAGAGGCAGGCAGGTGGGTGTTCCAGGGGTGGGGCTGTGTCCTTCCTCCCAGCCCTGAGGTCCTGAGGTACACAGGACAGGGCCACTCAGCAAACAGAATGCATGACTCTGGTGCTTCTAGCATGGAGCCAACCCCCTCCCATCTGGGGGCACAGAGCCTGTCCTTCTGACTCTCACCCCCACCAGGAGTTCTCTCCCTGATTCTTGGGTTTTGGTTGTCGAGGGCCGCAGCCGTGTCTGACCACATCCACATGCTCACAGGTCCTGTCTTGTGCCAGAGAGTTTGAAAGTGAAAGTTGCTCAGTCACGTCTGACTCTTTGCGACCTCATGGACTGTAGCCCTCCAGCCTCCTCTGTCCATGGGATTCTCCAGCAAGAATACTGGAGTGGGTAGCTGTTCCTTTCTCCAGGAGATCTTCCCAACCCAGGGATCAAACCTAGGTCTCCTGCATCGCAGGGCGGATTCTTTACCATCTGAGCCACCAGAGAAGCCCAAGAGTACTAGAGTGGGTAGCCTATCCCTTCTCCAGGGGATGCTCCTGATTCAGGCATCAAACTGTGGTCTCCTTTAATATCTTTTTTTTTTTCACTTTCCCTTGTTCTACTGTAAGGTTCTTACAGACAGGAATCATACTTCCATTTCCTAACTTGTAAAACTGGAGTAGCAGCTACAGCCTCCACAGAGGACATACTGTGTGATCCAGTGACCGACCCTGGGGCCTGGTCTCCTGCTGGAGACCCTTAGCACAGGCTAACCCTGCCACACTTCAGCGGGTCTGCTTTCTCCTGTGGGTCACACATGTTTCTAAAGTGCTCTCTGGACACACCTCCAGAAACCTCAAAGACTGTCCAGTTAGAGGATCTCTCCCTGCAGATGTTCATTCACTTTTTCTTCTCTGGACTAGGTGGTGAAGTGTCTGTTAGACTTAAATGCAAAACCCAATAAAAAGGACCTGAGTGGAAACACCCCCCTCATTTATGCCTGTTCCAGAGGCCACCACGAAGTTGCTGCGCTGCTGCTCCAGGTAGAGGACCCCTCTCCCCCACCCCAGCTCGGGCCCCTAGGAGCGGCTGACAGGGGTCGGCACTCCGCAAGCCCCCCATGAGCCCCTGGCAGCGCACAGTGGTGGCAGGACGGGGAGGCTGCTGGGCTCGTGCTGTAAGCGGGTTGCTGGAGAGAGGAGCTCTGGAATCAAGCTGCCTCCGTGAGGCAGGGTCAAGGACTGAGACACCGCTTTTCCTGAAGGCTTGGGTCTTCCCTCCTTGACCAGGTCGGTTGAACTATTACCTGAAGTGTGACCTGAAAGTCCTTTATTGTCACTGCTACTTTTTTCCCTCTCTTGATAAAGGTCATATGTGTTGTTTGATTGGAGGAGGAAGAATTTTTAAAAGTAGGGGAAAACCCAACTTTTTTATAATCCTATTACTCAAGACCAGCTAATCTGAGTCACTTTTAAAAATGTGCATAATTGAGATCAGTATTTTTTTTCTTGCCTTTTTTTTTTTTTTGATAGCACCGCATCTTCCTAGACCAGGGATCAAACCCATGCCTGCTGCTGTGGAAGCACAGAGTCTTAACCTCTGGGCCACTAGGGAGGTCCTCTATCTTGTTTTAACTTAACGTGGAAAACTATTAAAATCTGAATTTTGAATGATTGCATAATTATGGATGTACCGTAGCTTTCTATTTTTAACTGTTTCTGATTGCACCTTTTTTTTTATTGGACAATCATACTTCCACAGTAAAACTGGAGTAGCAGCTACAGCCTCCACAGAGGACATACTGTGTGATCCAGTGACCGACCCTGGGGCCTGGTCTCCTGCTGGAGACCCTTAGCACAGGCTAACCCTGCCACACTTCAGCGGGTCTGCTTTCTCCTGTGGGTCACACATGTTTCTAAAGTGCTCTCTGGACACACCTCCAGAAACCTCAAAGACTGTCCAGTTAGAGGATCTCTCCTGCAGATGTTCATTCACTTTTTCTTCTCTGGACTAGGTGGTGAAGTGTCTGTTAGACTTAAATGCAAAACCCAATAAAAAGGACCTGAGTGGAAACACCCCCCTCATTTATGCCTGTTCCAGAGGCCACCACGAAGTTGCTGCGCTGCTGCTCCAGGTAGAGGACCCCTCTCCCCCACCCCAGCTCGGGCCCCTAGGAGCGGCTGACAGGGGTCGGCACTCCGCAAGCCCCCCATGAGCCCCTGGCAGCGCACAGTGGTGGCAGGACGGGGAGGCTGCTGGGCTCGTGCTGTAAGCGGGTTGCTGGAGAGAGGAGCTCTGGAATCAAGCTGCCTCCGTGAGGCAGGGTCAAGGACTGAGACACCGCTTTTCCTGAAGGCTTGGGTCTTCCCTCCTTGACCAGGTCGGTTGAACTATTACCTGAAGTGTGACCTGAAAGTCCTTTATTGTCACTGCTACTTTTTTCCCTCTCTTGATAAAGGTCATATGTGTTGTTTGATTGGAGGAGGAAGAATTTTTAAAAGTAGGGGAAAACCCAACTTTTTTATAATCCTATTACTCAAGACCAGCTAATCTGAGTCACTTTTTAAAAATGTGCATAATTGAGATCAGTATTTTTTTTCTTGCCTTTTTTTTTTTTTTGATAGCACCGCATCTTCCTAGACCAGGGATCAAACCCATGCCTGCTGCTGTGGAAGCACAGAGTCTTAACCTCTGGGCCACTAGGGAGGTCCTCTATCTTGTTTTAACTTAACGTGGAAAACTATTAAAATCTGAATTTTGAATGATTGCATAATTATGGATGTACCGTAGCTTTCTATTTTTAACTGTTTCTGCCCAGTACATGTAGCAGACTCCTGTTTTTTTATTTTCCCTGCTGTTTAGTGGTAAATGCTGCCGTGCATATCTCTGTATAAAACTCGTTTTTCCTCAGTATTACTTTTACCCGTAACTTTCTAAGACAAATTTCAGACGTACCAGAAAGCTGAAGGAAGGTTGTTGTAGGGCACACCTGTGTTAGCCACGATACCAACCCCACACTGGTCATTCTTAGCCTGCCTTCTGACAGCGCTGTTCCTCTTCCTAGCACGGAGCCTCCATCAACGCTTCTAACAACAAGGGCAACACGGCCCTGCATGAGGCTGTGATCGAAAGGCACGTCTTTGTGGTGGAGCTTCTTCTGCTTCACGGAGCGTCGGTGCAGGTCCTGAACAAGAGGCAGCGCACCGCCGTCGACTGTGCCGAGCAGGTAGGCGGGAGCCCTTTTGTGTCGGGGGCACACCCGCACCCTTACGAAAGCTCCCTCGGATCCCCCGTGTTGGAACTAGGTCTGAGCCCTCTGACTCGCTGGGCTGGGCTGAGCGAGTGTGCCGGGAGTCTGCCAGGGCGGCTACACCCTGATCCTTGGCCGGCTGGTCAGAGGCGGCCTGCTGGGGAAGCCATGGACAGTTTGGTGTGTTTTTTTGCTATGCTGCATGCAGCATGTGGGATCTCCATTTCCCAGTCAGAGATCAAACTCATGCCTCCTGCACTGGAAGCACAGTCGCTGAGGCTTAGCTAGTGGACCGGCAGGGAAGTCCCCAGGGGTAATTTTCAAACGTCTGAGTGGCTAATGGTAAAGAGCCTGCCAGCCCATGCAGGAGTCATAAGAGACGCTGGTTCGATCCCTGGGTTGGGAAGATCCTCTGGAGGAGGAATTGGCATCCCACTCCAGTATTCTTGCCTGGAGAACCCCATGGACAGAGGAACCTGGCAGGCTACAGTCCATAAGGTCGCAACGAGTCAGATGCAACTGAAGTGACTGCGCACTCAGAGGTGCCTCCCACCCACGGCAGGCTTGGCGCCATGGCCCGGCCCCCTGTCCAGCAGCCCGGTACCTGTGGGGAAGAAGCAGGATGAGTCCGTGTCCTGGCGTCTCCCTTCCGGCCCACCGTGGTCCTAGTAGCACGAGGGAGAGTGTGTGCAGTCGTGAGCACACCTTGCGTTCTGTAAGGAGGGCTGTGAGGAGCAGTTTACACCTTCCCCGGGCGTGGACGTGCGCCATGGGAAATGCTAAGGGAACAGTGTCTTCCTTCTGGAAGGGAGGCACCGCTTCACTGGTCCTCTGTTCACATTGAATCTTCATTTAGTTTCTTCCTCAGGTGGACAACCATTGGGCTGTTAAACGGCACCGCTGACACTTTATAAAGTCACCATAAATCCAGCCTGCTCATCTTGTGGTTCTTTAGTTGCTGAAAGTCGTGTCTAGCTCTTTGCAACCCATGGACAGCAGCATGCTAGGCCTCCCTGTCCCTCACTGTCTCCTGGAGTTTACCCAGGTTCATGTCCGTTGAGTTGGTGATGCCATCCAACCATCTCGTCCTCTGTTGGCCTCTCCTCCTGCCCCCACTCTTTCCCAGCAGCAGGGTCTTTTCCAGTGAGTGGGCCATTTGCATCAGGGGACCGAAGTATAGACTTAGTATATTCATTTCTAATTTTCAGTTGTATTTCTTAACAGAACTGAAATACTTTAAATGTTCAATTTAGTACTTTCTCAGATGATGTTAATGATGATCATCTTTTACTGAGCACTTACTATGTGCTAGACACTCAGTGACCTCATGGTCACTCTACAATAACAGATCCTGTTCTCATCAGCTCAGTAGCACAGAGCAGTGAAACGTGGGCCCAGAGCACCTAGCCCAGGACAGACCTGGCCTCCCAGTGCAAAGCTCTTCTCCACCACTTCCCGGCCCCACGTTTTGTCTGTAACGGCAGTGGTGACTGGCCACCTCAGAGGTGCCCTTAACCCAAACCCCCCGTATTCTTGCCTGGAGAACCCCATGGACAGAGGAACCTGGCAGGCTACAGTCCATAAGGTCGCAACGAGTCAGATGCAACTGAAGTGACTGCGCACTCAGAGGTGCCTCCCACCCACGGCAGGCTTGGCGCCATGGCCCGGCCCCCTGTCCAGCAGCCCGGTACCTGTGGGGAAGAAGCAGGATGAGTCCGTGTCCTGGCGTCTCCCTTCCGGCCCACCGTGGTCCTAGTAGCACGAGGGAGAGTGTGTGCAGTCGTGAGCACACCTTGCGTTCTGTAAGGAGGGCTGTGAGGAGCAGTTTACACCTTCCCCGGGCGTGGACGTGCGCCATGGGAAATGCTAAGGGAACAGTGTCTTCCTTCTGGAAGGGAGGCACCGCTTCACTGGTCCTCTGTTCACATTGAATCTTCATTTAGTTTCTTCCTCAGGTGGACAACCATTGGGCTGTTAAACGGCACCGCTGACACTTTATAAAGTCACCATAAATCCAGCCTGCTCATCTTGTGGTTCTTTAGTTGCTGAAAGTCGTGTCTAGCTCTTTGCAACCCATGGACAGCAGCATGCTAGGCCTCCCTGTCCCTCACTGTCTCCTGGAGTTTACCCAGGTTCATGTCCGTTGAGTTGGTGATGCCATCCAACCATCTCGTCCTCTGTTGGCCTCTCCTCCTGCCCCCACTCTTTCCCAGCAGCAGGGTCTTTTCCAGTGAGTGGGCCATTTGCATCAGGGGACCGAAGTATAGACTTAGTATATTCATTTCTAATTTTCAGTTGTATTTCTTAACAGAACTGAAATACTTTAAATGTTCAATTTAGTACTTTCTCAGATGATGTTAATGATGATCATCTTTTACTGAGCACTTACTATGTGCTAGACACTCAGTGACCTCATGGTCACTCTACAATAACAGATCCTGTTCTCATCAGCTCAGTAGCACAGAGCAGTGAAACGTGGGCCCAGAGCACCTAGCCCAGGACAGACCTGGCCTCCCAGTGCAAAGCTCTTCTCCACCACTTCCTGGCCCCACGTTTTGTCTGTCGTGGCTTCTGAGCTTTTCTGCCCAGCCACAGTAGCTTTGACACTTAGATCAAAAACAGACAATAAGGGCTTCCCCTGGTGGTCCAGTGGGTAAGGACACCGCCTTGCAGTGCAAGGGGCGCCGGTTCGAGCCCTGGCCTGGGAAGATCCCATGTGCCGCGGAGCGGCTGGACCGATGTGTCCAATCACGGAGCCGGAGCTCTGGAGCGCATGCGCCCAGAGCCGGCGCTCTGCGACAACAGAGGCCACCGCGATGGGAGGCCCACAGGAGCCAAAGAACAAAGACGGATGAAAATAGAGAAATGAAAGACCAATAGAAGTGGCCCGCCTGCTCCCCTCCCTCCCCAACCCAACCCCCGCCCAAAATAAATAAATAAAAAATCTTTAAAAAAAGAAAAACAGACAATAACCTCCTAAAAAAGAATAATAATAATAAAAATCACTGTTAACCTTTTCCCTTTCAACTTGTAGAATTCAAAAATAATGGAGTTGCTTCAAGTCGTACCAAGCTGTGTGGCCACCTTAGATGACATTGATGAAGCAGAGCAGAGCGAGTACGTCACTGTTAAGATCCGGAAAAAATGTAAGAGTTCACATCCTTTCTGTAATTCTCAGCTTGGGCTTATTTGGAATTTCATGAGTGGTTGCTGGTTTTCACTGAACTGTAAACATAAAAGGTAATTATAATCATGACTGAGGGTGGGACTATGAGAACCAAAGAAATGGACGTTCCCAATTCTTTCTCGTCCGATTGATGGTGGTGATTCCTGAGGAAGTGAGGTGGACGGGCCTCACTTGCCAGCTTTGAATGCCTGGTTTTCCAGTGAGTGGGCCATTTGCATCAGGGGACCAAGTATAGACTTAGTATATTCATTTCTAATTTTCAGTTGTATTTCTTAACAGAACTGAAATACTTTAAATGTTCAATTTAGTACTTTCTCAGATGATGTTAATGATGATCATCTTTACTGAGCACTTACTATGTGCTAGACACTCAGTGACCTCATGGTCACTCTACAATAACAGATCCTGTTCTCATCAGCTCAGTAGCACAGAGCAGTGAAACGTGGGCCCAGAGCACCTAGCCCAGGACAGACCTGGCCTCCCAGTGCAAAGCTCTTCTCCACCACTTCCTGGCCCCACGTTTTGTCTGTCGTGGCTTCTGAGCTTTTCTGCCCAGCCACAGTAGCTTTGACACTTAGATCAAAAACAGACAATAAGGGCTTCCCCTGGTGGTCCAGTGGGTAAGGACACCGCCTTGCAGTGCAAGGGGCGCCGGTTCGAGCCCTGGCCTGGGAAGATCCCATGTGCCGCGGAGCGGCTGGACCGATGTGTCCAATCACGGAGCCGGAGCTCTGGAGCGCATGCGCCCAGAGCCGGCGCTCTGCGACAACAGAGGCCACCGCGATGGGAGGCCCACAGGAGCCAAAGAACAAAGACGGATGAAAATAGAGAAATGAAAGACCAATAGAAGTGGCCCGCCTGCTCCCCTCCCTCCCCAACCCAACCCCCGCCCAAAATAAATAAATAAAAAATCTTTAAAAAAAGAAAAACAGACAATAACCTCCTAAAAAAGAATAATAATAATAAAAATCACTGTTAACCTTTTCCCTTTCAACTTGTAGAATTCAAAAATAATGGAGTTGCTTCAAGTCGTACCAAGCTGTGTGGCCACCTTAGATGACATTGATGAAGCAGAGCAGAGCGAGTACGTCACTGTTAAGATCCGGAAAAAATGTAAGAGTTCACATCCTTTCTGTAATTCTCAGCTTGGGCTTATTTGGAATTTCATGAGTGGTTGCTGGTTTTCACTGAACTGTAAACATAAAAGGTAATTATAATCATGACTGAGGGTGGGACTATGAGAACCAAAGAAATGGACGTTCCCAATTCTTTCTCGTCCGATTGATGGTGGTGATTCCTGAGGAAGTGAGGTGGACGGGCCTCACTTGCCAGCTTTGAAGGGGGAGCTGCCTCTTGGAGTTCCTTTCCTGTTCTGAATCCAGGTCTTTTTCTAAGCACTTCCTGGACATCTGGGGTAAATGCTACCTTTAAAGATTTCTTCTTTAAGAATGCAATAATGCCATTTGCAGCAACATGGATGGACTTAGAGACGTCATCCTGAGTGAAGTAAGTCTGACAGAGAAAGAGAAATATCATATGACATCCCTTATGTGTGGAATCTAAAAGGAGATGATACAGAGGAGTTCCAGATGGACAGGTTCACACTGGTCTATTTAAAGTGGATAACCAGCAAGGACCACAGGGCACTCTGCTCAATGTTATGTGGCAGCCTGGATGGGAGGGGAGTTTGGGGGAGAATGGATACATGCCCATGTATGGCTGAGTCCCTTCGGTGTCTACCGGAAACTATCACAACATTGTTAATTGGCTCTACCCTAATATAAGGTAAAAAGTTTAAATATTAAAAAAACGGTTGACAGTAATTAGAACAGCCACTGAGCTGAAGAATTTTCTTTTTTTTTTCTTTTTTTTTTCTAAAGTTGTTATAGTTTAGATGGGATCTTTGTTCAGCTTCTTAAAAATCATCACATGAATGCAGTTTGCAGTTTGCAGTGCAATAATGTGAACAGACCCATTCACATGTCTGGGTGACCCTGAGGCGGCCTCCCTCTGAGCAGCTGTGTTTTGGGAGTATCAGCCACTAAGGGTTTACCTTTGTTTCAAGGGGGTTCACCTAGTAATACCGAAGTGTCTACTAATAAGCAAAGTCAGTACTTAACTTCCTAACTTTTGTGAAATTTTAAGAAAAAGAAAAGTTGAAAGTTTGTATCTGTGCTATAATTTCTAAACAATTCTTAAACTCTTTTGGAAGTTCTTAGATGGTTTTCTTTTTATCTACAGGGAACTCAAAAATGTATGATCTGCCAGATGAACCTTTTACAAGACAGTTTTACTTTGTCCACTCAGTTGGTCCATTTAAGTGAGTATAAAATTCTAGTTAATTTCTGTACTTTTGACCTTAAGTTTACTTACAGCTCAGGCAGGTTAAGTGCAGCTTTAATGGGCTGTAAATGCCTGCACTCAAGTGCCGCCACCTCATGGCCAGCCAGAGTATTCTGCACTGCTGTCCGAACAGTTACTTTCGCTTGTTTTGGGTTTCAGGGCAAGAACTTCAAGGGAGATTATGGCAAG
Organism: Tragulus kanchil; assembly: GCA_022376925.1. Lineage (NCBI taxonomy): Eukaryota > Metazoa > Chordata > Mammalia > Artiodactyla > Tragulidae > Tragulus > Tragulus kanchil. Next base: position 113,643,735 of record JAIOJX010000031.1, on the reverse strand, counting down.
AGATAGAAGTGTGCCTAATCTTACTGAAGATTTTTTGCATGAGGTGAGTTATTAAGCACGGGCTTATAACTTAATTTTCTAAGTCCTGGATTTTTCAAAACGAATCCTTGGTAAACACATTTCTCATTTCATTAGTCCCTTCTCTGTTTAGTCACAATGTGAAAGTGAGTTCAGTGGCATGGTTAAATCTTGGTGTTTTATATATATATATATATATATATATATATATATATATATATATATATGTCACTTCTATTGGTCTTTCATTTATCTATTTTCATCCATCTTTGTTCATTGACTTGTGTGGGCCTCCTGTCACAGTGGCCTCTCTCATTGCAGAGCACCGGCTCTGGGCACATGCGCTCCAGAACTCCGGCTCAGTAATTGGACACATCAGTCCAGCCGCTCTGCAGCACATGGGATCTTCCCAGGCCAGGGATCGAACAGGCACCCCTTGCACTGCAAGGCAGTGTCCTTACCCGCTGGACCACCAGGGAAGCCCAGTCTTGTTACATTTAATAATGTATTTCTGAGCAGAGAGAGGAAAGCGAGGGAAAGAGCTGTAATGCATGGAAAGACACAGCAGTTCATCCTGTGCATACTAGGTGAACTCTCTCAGATCCTACTGTGTAAGCAAATTCAGGAATGTCTTAATCACTAATACAAAGAGGAAAACACATCTGTATACAGATGGGTAAAAATCTTGGAGTATGGCATGATGTTCCTCATGTAGTCCGTTTTGTTTGTGGCCATTGTTCGGCAGCACAATTTAATACTCATGATAAAAACAAGCCTGCTTTACCCGTGATGCTAATAGGTGGCTCTTCTCAGAAAACATGGCTTTTCTTAAGATTGACTTTTTTAGTTAATTTTTGTACTTTTGACCTTAAGTTTACTTACAGCTCAGGCAGGTTAAGTGCAGCTTTAATGGGCTGTAAATGCCTGCACTCAAGTGCCGCCACCTCATGGCCAGCCAGAGTATTCTGCACTGCTGTCCGAACAGTTACTTTCGCTTGTTTTGGGTTTCAGGGCAAGAACTTCAAGGGAGATTATGGCAAGAGATAGAAGTGTGCCTAATCTTACTGAAGATTTTTTGCATGAGGTGAGTTATTAAGCACGGGCTTATAACTTAATTTTCTAAGTCCTGGATTTTTCAAAACGAATCCTTGGTAAACACATTTCTCATTTCATTAGTCCCTTCTCTGTTTAGTCACAATGTGAAAGTGAGTTCAGTGGCATGGTTAAATCTTGGTGTTTATATATATATATATATATATATATATATATATATATATATATATATGTCACTTCTATTGGTCTTTCATTTATCTATTTTCATCCATCTTTGTTCATTGACTTGTGTGGGCCTCCTGTCACAGTGGCCTCTCTCATTGCAGAGCACCGGCTCTGGGCACATGCGCTCCAGAACTCCGGCTCAGTAATTGGACACATCAGTCCAGCCGCTCTGCAGCACATGGGATCTTCCCAGGCCAGGGATCGAACAGGCACCCCTTGCACTGCAAGGCAGTGTCCTTACCCGCTGGACCACCAGGGAAGCCCAGTCTTGTTACATTTAATAATGTATTTCTGAGCAGAGAGAGGAAAGCGAGGGAAAGAGCTGTAATGCATGGAAAGACACAGCAGTTCATCCTGTGCATACTAGGTGAACTCTCTCAGATCCTACTGTGTAAGCAAATTCAGGAATGTCTTAATCACTAATACAAAGAGGAAAACACATCTGTATACAGATGGGTAAAAATCTTGGAGTATGGCATGATGTTCCTCATGTAGTCCGTTTTGTTTGTGGCCATTGTTCGGCAGCACAATTTAATACTCATGATAAAAACAAGCCTGCTTTACTTTCTGTGATGCTAATAGGTGGCTCTTCTCAGAAAACATGGCTTTTCTAAATTGAAGTATCATTGATTCACATCGTTGTATTTATTTCTAGTGTACGGCAAAGTGATTCAGTTTTACACATATATACATATGTATTCTTTTTCAGATTCTTTTCCATTATAATTTATTACAGGGTATTGGCTGTAGTTCCCTGTGCTATATAGGGCCTTACTGAAGCATGGCTTTTCTTATTCTGCTTGTCAATATATGCCTTATTTATAAGAAATAGAACTTGTAGCATGTGTGCCATGGGCTCGTTTTACCAAATAGACTACGGTTCTACATCTTTTAGAGCATTACAGTGATTTTTGTTAATATGGCTGATTTTCTGCCCCGGAAACCTGCAAACTTTGAAATCTGCCTGAGTTCACGGGCTAGCTTTTCCCTTCCTCGCTGGGAGACTTAAGGCAGACTGCTTCACCTTGCCGATCTCGTTTCCTCAGCTGTATGTAAAGTGGGGATGGCACCAGCACACACTTGTTAGCGTTGTGAAGGTTAAACGTGAAACCGCAGCAAGTGTTTGCACTGTGTCTGACACATGGAGTTGCTCAAGTCTCACTTTCCCCGCAGGGATGTTCCGAATTGAAACTGTGCCTGGAACGTACTGCGCACGCTGGATGATACCCAGGGGTGTCCAAGGGTAGCTGTTGAGGGGTGACTGTTTAAAGTACCGTGCAAATGTAAAGTGTTTTGTTTTGTTTTAATTTTTGGCCTCTTTTATTGGTCCTTCATTTATTTATTTTCATCCATCTTAATTCTTTGGCCTGTGTGGGCTTCCCATCGCAGTGGCCTCTCACTGCAGAGCACTGGCTCTGGGCACATGCGCTCCAGAGCACTGGTGCATAATTGGACACACCGGTCCAGTCACTCTGCAGCATATGGGATCTTCCCGTGACAGGGATTGAACCGGTGCCCCTTGCACTGCAAGGCGGACTCTATACCCACTGGACCACCAGGGAAGCCCTGTAAAGTGTTTTAATCGAACCTTTTCTTTAGCCAGGGAGGCAGAGAGTCACACGGAAGCAGGATAACCTGCCGGGCCAGGGCAGCCCTCAGACTGCCGACAGAGGGAACGATCAGCCGGGGAGGCCTGGACCGAGACAGACTGCTCCCGGAAACCGGCGAATGGTCCGAAGGCACACAGTCAACAATGCGGTAGTACCCAAGGGCCCAGAGACTGCTGGCAGCCTGACCACTCCGCACGAGGCTAGCATGTCCCAGTCGTAACAGTCATGAGGTGGAGTTATCTACTGCCAAGAAGCACGTCCTCAGTAAGAAGATGCTGCCCATGAACACTGCTTAGAACTAAAGGAAGTTTCTGTTTGGCTGGAGCGAAAAGCAGGTCCCAAAAGCTTGTCTGTGGCTGATGGAAAGAATGCCACAACAAAAGGTCATCCCCTTCTCTTTCCTCTTCAGAGCTAACGGATACACTTGAAAAGGAATGGACCAACATTCCAGTGGTGTCCAGGTCCTTGAGAGCCTTCTTAAGTATTAGGGTTGCTTGGTTACATGAGAGGTTTCATCTCCAGATTCTGACCTCCTCCTTCTGAAAGGTGCTAAACCTCCACGATGTGTATCAACTAGCAAACCACAGGCTGAAAGGATTCCTCCCTCTGGGAGAAGCTGAAGAAAAGCAGTGTCGGTTTCACAGCACTGTGGAGGTTGGGCAGAAATGTCCCATTTGAATGAAGAAAATGACTGAAAGATGTCCCTTTCAAGCAACAGTTGAACCCAAAGATGCCTAAATGCCATTTTGATGCTCATTTTAGTTCAGAGGACAGATGTGACATGTTCTACACTATGTATGTGGGGAGAGGTGGGCCTAATTTTTCTTGCAACAAAGTAAATACAGATAACAGACCACACTGCACTTCTGCACTGTAGCAGAGCCTCCGGAAACATCCCTTTCCGATAAGAGCCCCCCCAACACGTCACACCGGATGGATGGTTCTTGAACTAGAGAGTAGACTCGGCACATCTTCTCTTTGTCTTTTGATTCAGATTCAAAACTTACAGCACAAACCAGGTCAGAGTAATTTTAAGTTAGAATTTGTTGGTGTTTATTCCTTTTTATAAATTTCTATAGATTATACTCTTATTTTTTTATGTTAGTATTTAGTCTAGAGCTGCCAATGTGGGTTTGTCCTGAGTACATTTTCAGATAACTTTTTAAATAGGGAAATGGTTTTGTGCACGCCTTTGGAAATACTTGTGTGTGTACAGAAGGGAGGGGCTGATTATTTTTCTATAAAGTAATTTATGATTTTTAATTTTCTAATGTGCCTTGGACATGTGCCAAATGATGGAAAAGAAGCAGTAAACTTTATGATTCTTGAGTGTGTCATGGTGTACTTTTTTTAAGTTTGTTCTGTGGAGATGTGTTTCTCAGCCTTTCTGCTATAAACATGTGCTTGGTATGTGGAAACATCTCCCACTGGATGGATACACATTTTATTTTTCAGTTAGAGACGTAAGTATGACTGAAACATGTGAACTGGGTCTTTTGGAGCAGATCATCCAGGGCTGCTGACCTGATCCGGTAAGTACAGTGCTGAGGGCCCCACAAAACTGTTTTCATTTCTTTTAGCATCCGAAGAACAAAACTGAATACAGCTTCTTAGCCCAAACAGGAAATATGCACTATTGCTTTGGAAAGTTGTTGTTTTTCTTCCTCTCCCTCACTTTTAAACAAAACCACCTCATTGGCTTAAGTTGCTGTGCTTTTCTACCATCTAATGAAGAGACTTGACTCTGTAGTTTATCAGCACAGTCCTTTCCAAGATACGAATGCACATGTTTGGAACCACCTAATTTTAGGGGTGGCGCAACGTAATTTTGAAAACTTCCACAAGACGAACCTATTTGGAGGGCAGGAAAAGGGACGCAGATGTAGAGAACGGACTTACGGAGCATGTGGGGTGGGGCAGTCGCGGGTGGGCCTGACTGAAAAGCAGCACTGACATACACACACTACCCCATGTGAAATAGGCAACGAGTGGGAGGCTGCTGCAGAGTGCAGGGAGCTCAGCTGGGTGCTCTGCGAGGACCTGGAGAGGTGAGAGGGTGGGAGGGAGCTCATGATGGGGGGCATGCATGTGTACGCCTAGCTGACTCACTGTGCTATAGAGAAGAAACTAACAACACTGTAAAGCAACCATACTCCAATTTAAAAATTAAAAAGAGAAAACTTTCTATAGATTATACTCTTATTTTTTTATGTTAGTATTTAGTCTAGAGCTGCCAATGTGGGTTTGTCCTGAGTACATTTTCAGATAACTTTTTAAATAGGGAAATGGTTTTGTGCACGCCTTTGGAAATACTTGTGTGTGTACAGAAGGGAGGGGCTGATTATTTTTCTATAAAGTAATTTATGATTTTTAATTTTCTAATGTGCCTTGGACATGTGCCAAATGATGGAAAAGAAGCAGTAAACTTTATGATTCTTGAGTGTGTCATGGTGTACTTTTTTTAAGTTTGTTCTGTGGAGATGTGTTTCTCAGCCTTTCTGCTATAAACATGTGCTTGGTATGTGGAAACATCTCCCACTGGATGGATACACATTTTATTTTTCAGTTAGAGACGTAAGTATGACTGAAACATGTGAACTGGGTCTTTTGGAGCAGATCATCCAGGGCTGCTGACCTGATCCGGTAAGTACAGTGCTGAGGGCCCCACAAAACTGTTTTCATTTCTTTTAGCATCCGAAGAACAAAACTGAATACAGCTTCTTAGCCCAAACAGGAAATATGCACTATTGCTTTGGAAAGTTGTTGTTTTTCTTCCTCCCCCTCACTTTNAAACAAAACCACCTCATTGGCTTAAGTTGCTGTGCTTTTCTACCATCTAATGAAGAGACTTGACTCTGTAGTTTATCAGCACAGTCCTTTCCAAGATACGAATGCACATGTTTGGNACCACCTAATTTTAGGGTGGCGAACGTAATTTTGAAAACTTCCACAAGACGAACCTATTTGGAGGGCAGGAAAAGGGACGCAGATGTAGAGAACGGACTTACGGAGCATGTGGGGTGGGGCAGTCGCGGGTGGGCCTGACTGAAAAGCAGCACTGACATACACACACTACCCCATGTGAAATAGGCAACGAGTGGGAGGCTGCTGCAGAGTGCAGGGAGCTCAGCTGGGTGCTCTGCGAGGACCTGGAGAGGTGAGAGGGTGGGAGGGAGCTCATGATGGGGGGCATGCATGTGTACGCCTAGCTGACTCACTGTGCTATAGAGAAGAAACTAACAACACTGTAAAGCAACCATACTCCAATTTAAAAAAAATTAAAAAAGAGAAAACTTTCACATACAGTCCCTGTGAGTTGACCAATTGCCCTAGCTAGTAGGTATGTCAGGTGAACAGCTAGGTCCATGGAAATAGGGGGCTGAGCTGCTCGCACCGTCTGAGCTGGGGTCAGGGCCTGGCTGGCAGTGCCCCCTTCACCTGGAGATAGACCTACCACGATGGGACTCTCAGTCCTCAGCGAAAAATGCCTCTTGAGTTAGTTACTCTGGTAATCAGCAGAGTGAGCAATCTAGAATGATTACCTCACATTGTTTTTTAAAACACTTGTGTTTCTCTCCAATTACCTTCCCACTTTAAATTTGACAGTTCAGACACTGGTAATGCCCAAACTTTTTATAAGAATGTTTCAGGACTTCCTTCCCTGGTGGTCCAGTGGGTAGAGTCTGCCTTGCAGTGCAAGGGGCGTTGGTTCGATCCCTGGCCTGGGAAGATCCCACGTGCCGTGGCGCGGCTGGACCAATGTGTCCTATTACCAGCTGGTGCTCTGCAATGAGAGAGGCCACTGGAATGGGAGGCCCACACATGCCTAAGAATAAAAGATGGATTAAAATAAATATATATATAAAAAAAGAGCAAGGCATGATGGGGGAAAAATGAAAAATGTTCTGAATTCAGAGGATGGTCAGTCAAATTAGGAAGCTGGGAATAACCAGCCCCACCCCCTAGTCAGAAACGTACTCCCTAAGGGCAAGAACCTCTGTCCTCAGTCACTGTCCATTCTCCAGTGTCTCTGAGAGGAGGTTGAGTTTTAAACACATTCCCCTCAATAGCTGCCATCATGACAATGGGTTATTTTGTAAGAGGGAACATCTAGCAAACTTGCTGAAAGCTTTCTTGTCTCCCTCTGGTTTTTCTATGTAAAATTTACCTGTAACTGGCATTATTTTTTCAAAATCCTTGATCAGATTTTACTTTGGTAACTTATTGTTCTCTGAACATTTTTTTGTTTTGTTGTTTACACATATGTATAATCCCAGATTAGTCATATGTATATCCCATCTCCCCCATCCCACCACTCCAGGCCATTGCATAGCCCCTGTGTAACAAGATCGCTTAACCCACAGCACATTGACAATAGTCATCTTTTACATATGCTAGTATAGGGCTCCATGTTACTCTTTCCGTAGCTCTAAACTCTTCCCTCTCCCCAATGTCCATGTCTGTTCTCTATGACTGTTTTTCCATTGATGCTGTGTGTGTGTATCAGTATAATCTCACTAGATCCCATATATACGTATAGTATACTATACTTGTCCTCTTTTTGACTTACTTTACTTTGTATAATAGGTTCTAGGGTCATCCATCTCATTAGGGCTGACTCTTCTGTATTTCTCCTCTGAACATTTTTTGATGCCCTTAATGGTTCCATTCATTCAGCTATTTACCCAGGACTACTAGTCATGTATTCGAACACTGACGTTTTTCCCTGTTTATGGTTACAAATTTCAAGTCTCACATACAGTAAAATTTTAGGTAGCAGCAGTGTGCTAGCTAGAGACTGGGACTATACACATTTCCTACCACTTTCCTGCTATTAATCCTACTGACCTCATTAAATGTTATGAACTTCCTCCAGAGCGGGGCCCCTAGGACTAAGACAAGTTTACACCAAACAGCTCACCTGAGAGTCAAGTTCATGATTTAAGTTGATGTGCACTGTTCTTCATAACCGGTGAGAATAAAGGACAAGAGATGACACTTGCTTGAAGCTACCCGCCACCCTGTCAGTGAAGACCCAGAGCATTTATACCAGTGTTGGGCTGCTGAACTGTCTCAACGAAAGTGCATTTCTTAATCACTGTCCATTCTCCAGTGTCTCTGAGAGGAGGTTGAGTTTTAAACACATTCCCTCAATAGCTGCCATCATGACAATGGGTTATTTTGTAAGAGGAACATCTAGCAAACTTGCTGAAAGCTTTCTTGTCTCCCTCTGGTTTTCTATGTAAAATTTACCTGTAACTGGCATTATTTTTTCAAAATCCTTGATCAGATTTTACTTTGGTAACTTATTGTTCTCTGAACATTTTTTTGTTTTGTTGTTTACACATATGTATAATCCCAGATTAGTCATATGTATATCCCATCTCCCCCATCCCACCACTCCAGGCCATTGCATAGCCCCTGTGTAACAAGATCGCTTAACCCACAGCACATTGACAATAGTCATCTTTTACATATGCTAGTATAGGGCTCCATGTTACTCTTTCCGTAGCTCTAAACTCTTCCCTCTCCCCAATGTCCATGTCTGTTCTCTATGACTGTTTTTCCATTGATGCTGTGTGTGTGTATCAGTATAATCTCACTAGATCCCATATATACGTATAGTATACTATACTTGTCCTCTTTTTGACTTACTTTACTTTGTATAATAGGTTCTAGGGTCATCCATCTCATTAGGGCTGACTCTTCTGTATTTCTCCTCTGAACATTTTTTGATGCCCTTAATGGTTCCATTCATTCAGCTATTTACCCAGGACTACTAGTCATGTATTCGAACACTGACGTTTTTCCCTGTTTATGGTTACAAATTTCAAGTCTCACATACAGTAAAATTTCAGGTAGCAGCAGTGTGCTAGCTAGAGACTGGGACTATACACATTTCCTACCACTTTCCTGCTATTAATCCTACTGACCTCATTAAATGTTATGAACTTCCTCCAGAGCGGGGCCCCTAGGACTAAGACAAGTTTACACCAAACAGCTCACCTGAGAGTCAAGTTCATGATTTAAGTTGATGTGCACTGTTCTTCATAACCCGGTGAGAATAAAGGACAAGAGATGACACTTGCTTGAAGCTACCCGCCACCCTGTCAGTGAAGACCCAGAGCATTTATACCAGTGTTGGGCTGCTGAACTGTCTCAACAGGATTTTAATCATTAGAAATCATGTATCTTACAAACATGTTTACAACTGTTCAAGTATCACCAGCATTTCTCAGTTGTTTTGGTAATTTTTTTCCCAATGGAGGTATCCTTTAGTTACAAAGGTGGTTTGCATAGCGTTTACCTATGTCTTGGAAATACTAAAGCTGACTCAGCTTCACTGATGAGTCTCAATGGCCATGACGTTACTGGACGCTGCTATTTTCTTCTTACTGAAGATGCCAGAGTGCGTGCATGCTCAGTTGTGTCTGACTCTTTGTGAACCCGTGGACTACAGCCCACCAGGCTCCTCTGTCCATGGATTCGCCAAGCCAGAATACAGGGGTGGGCTGCCATTTCCTTCTCCAACCAAAGATGCTGGAGTACCTCCTATTTCCACTGAGGTCATTTTCCCACCTAACACTAATGTCGCAATTAGGAAGGGTATATTCACGGTGCTGCATGTGTTCAGAAGCTTTTGATAGGAAAGGAAAAAACAAACAAAGAAACTCAGGTCTTCCGCTCATTCCCCTGTGGCAATAAAACAACTTTGTCCAAATGGTTTTACTGTGCATAACGTTTATTTTTAAAAGGTATACAGACAATAAACAAAGTAAACAGTCCTCCAGATCTTAAGTTCCGCCAAGCATTATCTGTCCGAGAATTACTCCGTAAGTTCCAGTCTCTAGACATCTTAATGGTTCCATTCATTCAGCTATTACCAGACTACTGACGTATTTCCCTGTTTATGGTTACAAATTTCAAGTCTCACATACAGTAAAATTTTAGGTAGCAGCAGTGTGCTAGCTAGAGACTGGGACTATACACATTTCCTACCACTTTCCTGCTATTAATCCTACTGACCTCATTAAATGTTATGAACTTCCTCCAGAGCGGGGCCCCTAGGACTAAGACAAGTTTACACCAAACAGCTCACCTGAGAGTCAAGTTCATGATTTAAGTTGATGTGCACTGTTCTTCATAACCCGGTGAGAATAAAGGACAAGAGATGACACTTGCTTGAAGCTACCCGCCACCCTGTCAGTGAAGACCCAGAGCATTTATACCAGTGTTGGGCTGCTGAACTGTCTCAACAGGATTTTAATCATTAGAAATCATGTATCTTACAAACATGTTTACAACTGTTCAAGTATCACCAGCATTTCTCAGTTGTTTTGGTAATTTTTTTCCCAATGGAGGTATCCTTTAGTTACAAAGGTGGTTTGCATAGCGTTTACCTATGTCTTGGAAATACTAAAGCTGACTCAGCTTCACTGATGAGTCTCAATGGCCATGACGTTACTGGACGCTGCTATTTTCTTCTTACTGAAGATGCCAGAGTGCGTGCATGCTCAGTTGTGTCTGACTCTTTGTGAACCCGTGGACTACAGCCCACCAGGCTCCTCTGTCCATGGATTCGCCAAGCCAGAATACAGGGGTGGGCTGCCATTTCCTTCTCCAACCAAAGATGCTGGAGTACCTCCTATTTCCACTGAGGTCATTTTCCCACCTAACACTAATGTCGCAATTAGGAAGGGTATATTCACGGTGCTGCATGTGTTCAGAAGCTTTTGATAGGAAAGGAAAAAACAAACAAAGAAACTCAGGTCTTCCGCTCATTCCCCTGTGGCAATAAAACAACTTTGTCCAAATGGTTTTACTGTGCATAACGTTTATTTTTAAAAGGTATACAGACAATAAACAAAGTAAACAGTCCTCCAGATCTTAAGTTCCGCCAAGCATTATCTGTCCGAGAATTACTCCGGTAAGTTCCAGTCTCTAGACATCTTAAATTCAGTAATCGTCATCATCAGAGTCCATTACTTTTCTTCTGCTGAACTGGGGGAGGGGATTAAACGAGCGTCACAACGTGGTTCCCAACGCGTAACTCATATTTTCTGAAAAGACAAACTTCTACCTACTACAGGGAGACATTTCTGGCTATCTTTCAAATAAGTATTTCATAACAATAGAAGAGTCTTGAAAATTAGACCCTCAATGTTTGCAGCCTTTCTCCCCAAGCTAACTGCTATAAAACAAAAATGTCTATGGGCTAACTACGTTTGCATCATCACATGCAGATATAACATTTTCTTATTGCTTGTCATGTGCTTTTGGGGAAACTTACCGTAACTGTTGTTTTCTTTTCTGTTTGTTGGCTTACTTTTTCGAGGAGGTCTATTAAACCTTGCTCTGTTATCTAGGATAACCAGAGAGAAAAGCAGTACTTTTTTAAGACAAAGAACTGACCTCCGCAGACTGAATCATTTCAGCCCTTCTGGGGTGTGGGAGGAGAGGTCAAGAGGGAAGAAGAGTGGGACAACCAGCTGAAACCATGGCTGTAACTCGTGGTTTAACTTTCACTTAAGAGTCTGCTCTGCTGGTCTTCATTTGAGGGAGGAGAAGTATCCATCAGTTAGCTTCCTCGAAAATCCAAAGCTAACAGGCGTTTTAAGAACCCCTTCATAACCACCAGCAGAGGACAACCACCACCCATGCCACTGTGCTAAGTGTCAGGGACAAAGACACTCGGCCTCTGCCGAGACCTTGAGAAGCTTAAAAGCAGGGGATGAGTCACTCAAAAGACGAGCGGCTGTTGCCCTCCACACACATTCCCGGAGCCAGGAGGCTGATCTCTGGAGGCTGTGGCAGCAGCAGAGGGCTCCCAGTAACCGTTGCATGTGCAATTTTTAGGAAAGGAAAAAACAAACAAAGAAACTCAGGTCTTCCGCTCATTCCCCTGTGGCAATAAAACAACTTTGTCCAAATGGTTTTACTGTGCATAACGTTTATTTTTAAAAGGTATACAGACAATAAACAAAGTAAACAGTCCTCCAGATCTTAAGTTCCGCCAAGCATTATCTGTCCGAGAATTACTCCGGTAAGTTCCAGTCTCTAGACATCTTAAATTCAGTAATCGTCATCATCAGAGTCCATTACTTTTCTTCTGCTGAACTGGGGAGGGATTAAGCAGGCGTCTACGTGGTTCCCAGCAGCGTAACTCATATTTTCTGAAAAGACAAACTTCTACCTACTACAGGGAGACATTTCTGGCTATCTTTCAAATAAGTATTTCATAACAATAGAAGAGTCTTGAAAATTAGACCCTCAATGTTTGCAGCCTTTCTCCCCAAGCTAACTGCTATAAAACAAAAATGTCTATGGGCTAACTACGTTTGCATCATCACATGCAGATATAACATTTTCTTATTGCTTGTCATGTGCTTTTGGGGAAACTTACCGTAACTGTTGTTTTCTTTTCTGTTTGTTGGCTTACTTTTTCGAGGAGGTCTATTAAACCTTGCTCTGTTATCTAGGATAACCAGAGAGAAAAGCAGTACTTTTTTAAGACAAAGAACTGACCTCCGCAGACTGAATCATTTCAGCCCTTCTGGGGTGTGGGAGGAGAGGTCAAGAGGGAAGAAGAGTGGGACAACCAGCTGAAACCATGGCTGTAACTCGTGGTTTAACTTTCACTTAAGAGTCTGCTCTGCTGGTCTTCATTTGAGGGAGGAGAAGTATCCATCAGTTAGCTTCCTCGAAAAATCCAAAGCTAACAGGCGTTTTAAGAACCCCTTCATAACCACCAGCAGAGGACAACCACCACCCATGCCACTGTGCTAAGTGTCAGGGACAAAGACACTCGGCCTCTGCCGAGACCTTGAGAAGCTTAAAAGCAGGGGATGAGTCACTCAAAAAAGACGAAGCGGCTGTTGCCCCTCCACACACATTCCCGGAGCAAGGGGTTCAGGGCAGGCTGATCTCTGGAGGCTGTGGCAGCAGCAGAGGGCTCCCCAGTGCCGGCTGGGCTCCTCTGGATCTTGAAGTCAGGGTTGCCAGAATACACCCGCCACAGTAGTGCAGCAGCACATAGAATAGCCCGAAACTTTAGCACTTCCTCATTTGGGAGACAAGCATAACTTTCCCTATTTGAAATAGCAAGACTGATACATCTTGTTTCCACTGTAGAAGCAGGGCTGACCCTAACTGGTTCCACGGCAATGTCAGAAAAGGAAAGAAGCAGGGGATTTCGGAAAAGACAGTTATCTTTTAGGAACAACAGGAGAACAACTGTTCTCTCCTTTAAAAATTGCTTCAATAAGAATTCTGTAACCAGAGAGAGATGAAACAGACCTTCTGACGACATGCTTTGATAAAGCAGGTAACAAAGGAAGGCCAAGCTTACCTTTCCAGTTAGTGGGCCACAATGCGCCATCTGAATAAGGTAATTCTCTACCACTTTAGTTTTCTCGGGCTTCACAAGTGCTAAGTTACTTACTAAAAAGGAAAAAAAAAAAAAAGAACTAAATGCACTTATACTTTGAGACTAACCACTGACATTTCCAAAGCACTTAAGACTTATTTTTGCCTTGAGACCAGCAAGGTAGACAAGGCTACTGACACTCTTCTTAAAATGAAGCAACTTCAGTTCAGCTACGTTAATCTCAGTTAAGATCACAGGCAGGCAGTGGCAGAGCCGAGATTAAAATCTGGGGACTCAGAAGCTCCGTGCTTAAAAACGAAGCAGAACCATGACTGCCCCCTGAAAAACAATTTATATATTACTATGCATATATAATCGTGATGATCCACCTAAGCATGCCTCGTCTAAGTTGGGCTTCAAGTTACAATATAGAAGATACTGGCTCATTCAGACTTGGCTCATTTAATATTTTTTTCTTTATGGTTTTCATATTTTTATTATTATGGTAAAACATACACTAAAATGGAGTCTACAGGTATACCTCATTTTACTGAGCTTCACAGATACAGCATTTTCTCCAGTTTGTGGCATCCCTGCTTTGAAAAATTCTACTAGCACCGTTTTCCTGACAGCGTGTGTTCATTTCATGTCTGTGTCACATTTTGGTAATTCTCACAATATTTCCAACTTTCTATTGTTATTTATATATATATATATATAATGGTGATCCATGATCAGCCTTTGATGTTATTACTGCAAAACAAGATAGTGGCTTGCTGAAGGTTCAGATGATGATTAACATTTTTTAGCAATAAAGTTAGAGAAGAAAATAGCAACCCACTCGACTGTTCTTGTCTGGAAAATTCCATGGACAGAGAAACGTGGAAAGCTACAGTCCATGGGGATATATATATATATATATATATATATATATATATATACATACACACACATACATACACACACACACACACACACATATACATACAGGGCTTCCCAGATGGCTCAGTGGTGAGGAATCTGCCTGCAATTCAGGAGACTTGGGTTTCATCCCTGAGCTGGGAAGATCCCCTGGAGGAGGGCATGGCAACACACTCCAGTATTCTTGCCTGGAGAATTCCACGGACAGAGGAGCCTGGCGGGCTTCACTCCTTGGGTCACACAGAGTCGGACACAAATTAAGTGACTAAGCAGCAGCAGCAATAAGGTATTATTTTATTAAGGTATGCACTTTTTTTTTTAGGATATAATGCTACTGCACTTAACAGACTATAAAACTTTTTTTTTTGGCCACTTCTATTGGTCTTTCATTTATTTCCATCTTTGTTCGTTTGGCCTGTGTGGGCCTCCCATTGCAGCGGCCTCTCTTGCTGCAGAGCACCGGCTCTGGGTACATGCACTCCAGAGTGCTGGCTCAGGAGTTGAACACATCTGTCCAGCCGCTTCACGGCATATGGGATCTTCCCAGGCCAGGGATCGAACTGGTACCCCCTGCACTGCAAGGCGGTGTCTTTACCCACTGGACCACCAGGAAAGTCCTATAAAACTTTTGTATGCACTGGGAAACCAAAAAATCTGTATGACTCGCTTACTGTGGTGGTAAGCAACCAAAGCCGAAATACCTCCCTGGTCTGTCTGTACAATAAACCAGAGCCTCCATCACCCTGGGCAACCATCAGCAGCATTTTGTGACTAACACAATTTCAGAGTTGTTTCCAATAAATTTTACCTATTATAGTCATCCCTTGGTTTCAGGATTCCCTGCAAATGCCAAAATCTGAGGATGCTCAGGTCTCTCATGTAAAATGGTATAATCCTATCTGCCCTCTGTACCTGTGGATTCACACACCATGAATATGGAGGAGTGCTGGACCACATGCACTTGGAGGTCATTTCATTAGTAGGAGAGAATAGAGCTGGAAATTTTAAAAACAATTTAAGTACATTTCTTTAGGTTTATAAACCTAACATTTCTTAAAAATAATCTGTACCTCACATGCTTTTAGGTTAAACAAATACTTTAGAGATAGCAACAATTTCATATATATCTCCCTATTCAAATAGCTCAAAGCAGTTTTACAGAAATAAAGAAAACTGAAGATGCTTACACCGGGCCCGGGCTGGCTGATCCAGAACTTGAGCTAAGATACTGTTTCTTACTTCTGCTTCCCTATAACAAAAACAGGTCAAGCAAAATTAGAACTAAGCTGTCAGCATTCCTATTGAATACAGAAAAATGTAACAAGTCCACTCTTGCACTCAAAAGTCAGCTTTATACTTTGTGAGTATAAATTTTGTGATGCTGTAAAGTAAAACTTCATATTTTCCTAATTCAGAGCAGAGTTTCAGTTCAACCACCATTGGAAACATTAAGTACCCTTTGTGTGAGAGGTGCTACAAATTTATAGTGAGATTTCAGGCAAATACATTGTTCGTTTGGCCTGTGTGGGCCTCCCATTGCAGCGGCCTCTCTTGCTGCAGAGCACCGGCTCTGGGTACATGCACTCCAGAGTGCTGGCTCAGGAGTTGAACACATCTGTCCAGCCGCTTCACGGCATATGGGATCTTCCCAGGCCAGGGATCGAACTGGTACCCCCTGCACTGCAAGGCGGTGTCTTTACCCACTGGACCACCAGGAAAGTCCTATAAAACTTTTGTATGCACTGGGAAACCAAAAAATCTGTATGACTCGCTTACTGTGGTGGTAAGCAACCAAAGCCGAAATACCTCCCTGGTCTGTCTGTACAATAAACCAGAGCCTCCATCACCCTGGGCAACCATCAGCAGCATTTTGTGACTAACACAATTTCAGAGTTGTTTCCAATAAATTTTACCTATTATAGTCATCCCTTGGTTTCAGGATTCCCTGCAAATGCCAAAATCTGAGGATGCTCAGGTCTCTCATGTAAAATGGTATAATCCTATCTGCCCTCTGTACCTGTGGATTCACACACCATGAATATGGAGGAGTGCTGGACCACATGCACTTGGAGGTCATTTCATTAGTAGGAGAGAATAGAGCTGGAAATTTTAAAAACAATTTAAGTACATTTCTTTAGGTTTATAAACCTAACATTTCTTAAAAATAATCTGTACCTCACATGCTTTTAGGTTAAACAAATACTTTAGAGATAGCAACAATTTCATATATATCTCCCTATTCAAATAGCTCAAAGCAGTTTTACAGAAATAAAGAAAACTGAAGATGCTTACACCGGGCCCGGGCTGGCTGATCCAGAACTTGAGCTAAGATACTGTTTCTTACTTCTGCTTCCCTATAACAAAAACAGGTCAAGCAAAATTAGAACTAAGCTGTCAGCATTCCTATTGAATACAGAAAAATGTAACAAGTCCACTCTTGCACTCAAAAGTCAGCTTTATACTTTGTGAGTATAAATTTTGTGATGCTGTAAAGTAAAACTTCATATTTTCCTAATTCAGAGCAGAGTTTCAGTTCAACCACCATTGGAAACATTAAGTACCCTTTGTGTGAGAGGTGCTACAAATTTATAGTGAGATTTCAGGCAAATACATGGACCAAGTGATTAATCTGTGTAATTTCCTTAGAGATGAAGAAGCTGAGGTCCACGAGGCCATGTTAAGGGAACTCAGGTAACTGTGGCCAAGGTATAACCAGATCCATGTTTTATGACTCAGTTCTAGTTTTGGGTTGGAAGGGGAGTTACAGTTATACCTGTTTCTATCCTTGTATCTTCCCACCTATCCAGGAAGGAACTATTTCACGTTCATAGGACAGTGATTTCAAGCTTTTTTAAAGCAGAAATTATTTTTCAATGAAGCCCTTCAAGGAACTTAATACGTAACAAACAAAAGCAGAGATTCTTTGGCTGAATTAGAAGGCTAAATCCTCCATACAACATAAACAAGAAATAAAACCACTATGCAGACGGAGAAGTGTGCATCCATCAATCTTGGCCCAGAAGAAAGAAAACTGTCTCTCAACTTCAACATTCTTGTAGGTTCGCTGTCTGAATTCCTTTTGGTAGCAGAGTGGAGGCTGTGGGGGACCGTCAAACAGAATTTTAAGAAGTCTCAAGTTAGAAATGACCCAAGTGATAGCAGAAGCAAAAGCAAATCCTCTTTGGAAGAATCCAGGAGAAGAGTGATTGATTATGAAACACATCTGAATTTCAGATATGTTAAAAAAAAACCAAAACTTCACACCTTCAGAATCAGTGAGATTCATGTGGTAGATTTATTTTCTTCTTAGCACTATCCCAGGTGCTTCCCATCTGTCTTCTCCTCTAATGTGAGCTACTTACAGAAGAGCAGGAACCTTTTCCACCTTGCCTATTTCTGTACACACAGCACAGTGCCTGACCCAGAGCTGGGGCTCAGCTAAGTATCTGATGGATGAACCAATGAGTTAAAAGGTAGCATGAGGGACTTTCCCTGCAGTCCAGTGGTTAAGACTCTGGAAAGCTCCATCCCTGGTTGGGGAACTACAATCCTGCATGCCCTGTGTGTGGTGTGCTGGCCAAAAAATAAAAGGTAGCTGGGGACAAGGAGGGATAGGGAGTTGTTTAATGGGTATACTTTCAATTCTGCAAGATAAGAAAGTTCTAGAGATACGTTGCACAACAATGAGAATATAGTTAATATGACTGAACTATCCACCAAGTAATAGTTAAGATGGTAAATTTCACCTTCTGTGTTTTTATCAGAATTAGGAAAAAAGGTAGCATGAGGCAGTAATGAGGCATTCATTCAATTAATCTGCCAAGTGTGAGGTGCTCTGCCATGTGCTGGGAGAAAATAACATTGAGAACAGGAAAAACAGTTAACATGTCTTGTTGTTTAGTTGCTCAGTCATGTCTGACTCTTTGCGATCCCATGGACTGCAGCACGCCAGGCTTCCCTGTCATTCACCAACTCCCAGAGCTTGCTCAAACTCATACCCATTGACTCAGTGATGCCATCCAACCATCTTGTCCTCTGTTGTTCCCTTCCTCTCCTGCCTTCAATCTTTACCAGTATCAGGGTCTTTTCCAATGAGTTGGCTCTTTGCATTAGGTGGCCAAAGTATCGCAGCTTCAGCATCAGTCCTTCCAAAGAATATTCAGGGTTGATTTCCTTTAGGATTGACTTCGTTTGATTTCCTTGAGTCCTCCAAGGGACTCTCAAGAGACTTCCCCAACACCACAGTTCAAAGGCATCAATTCTTCGGTGTGCAGCCTTCCTTATGGTCCAGCTCTCACATTCATACACGACTAATGGAAAAACCCGAGCTTTGACTCGACGGACCTTTGTCAGCAAAATGATGTCTCTGCTTTTTAATACACTGTCTAGGTTTGTCATAGCTTTTCTTCCAAGGAGCAAGCATCTTTTTTCATGGCTGTAGTTACCAACTGCAATGATTTTGGAGCTCCCAAAAATATTTCCTGAGCACTTACTAAATGTGATACACTGTACTCCTGCAATCCTCATAGCATCCCTATGAGGTAGTCCTATTATCATGCTTATTCTAAGGTAATCTCAGTTTAGTAGACAAACTTCCATCAGTAATAGCAATACCAAGTAGTAAGTGCTGTGAGGTTCCATACATGTTTAATTAATAAACAGCGATAGTTTCTGGAAAATTCACTATGCCAGGAAGAACTTTTAAGATTCACACACCTATTAATATAACTAAAGTAAAACAACAACATCAAAAAATTTGGTGAAACCATCCTTCAAGGAGTTCGTAGTCCCCATAGACAGAGACCAGAGCAAGAGGTGAGTGTTGGGAGGTGGACAAAAGGGCAAAGGTTGTCAAAAGAACAAACTTCCAGTTACAAAATAAGTAAGCCATGGGGAGGTAATATGCAATGTACACAGTGGAGAGTACTGAACTGTACGTGGTTAATAGGACTGAAAGTTGCTAAGAGAGTAAATCCTAAACGTTCTCATCACAAGAAAAAAAAATTTAAGTATGTGTGATGATGATCACCAGACAGACTTTGGTGATCACAATATATACAAATATAGAATCAGTATGTTGTACACTTGAGATTAATGTTTTAAGTCAATTATTTCCTAATTTTAAAAAAAGGGGAGTGGGGCTCTACATTCCAAGTTACAGCCCATACCTCTGCTTTAATTCCTGTTGTGCTGCATCACCAGGATCCTGAAAAAAAAACCAATATTACCTTTTAGTAATCCCACAGAGGAAAATAAAAGAGGAACTCTTCTATTTTGTTTCTGGTGCCTAACAGCCTCCTGCAGCGGTAGAGACAGCTTACCAAGTAATTCAAAGCTGCATCTCCTGGAAGGAAATGCAGCCTTTCCACTTACTACGATTTTTAAAAAATTATTATTACTACTTATTTTTATTTTGCTTTTATAGTTTTGTTGTTTACAGATATGTATAATCCCAGGTAAATCATAGGTATACCCCTGACCCCTCCCTCCTGTGCCCCTCCCAATCCCCCTATCCCATGCCTCCAGTCCCACGCATAGTCCCCAGGTAAGATCCCTTAGTCCCAAAGCGCACTGGCAATAGTCACCTCTTTTACATATGATACTATAGGTTTCCATGTTACTCCTTCCATACCACTCACCCAGCCTTCCCTCCTCACAATGCCCATAGGTCTGTTCTCTATGTCTGTTTTTCCGTCACTGCTCTGCGTGTATATTTATCAGTGCCATCTTACTAGACTGCGTATGTATGTGTTTAATTTCCAAAATATACAAACAGCTCAGACAACTCAACACTGAAAAAAAAACAAACAACCCAATCAAAAAATGGGAAAAAGACCTAAAGAGACATCTCTCCAAAGAAGACATACACATGGCCAAAAAAACACATGAAAAGATGCTCAACGTCACTTATTATTAGAGAAATGCAAGTCAAAACTACCATGAGATATCAACTCACACCAATCAGAATGGCCATCATCAAAAAGTCTATGAACAATAAATGCTGGAGAGGGTGTGGAGAAAAGGGAACCTTCTTGCACTGTTGGTGGGAATGTAAACTGATACAACCGCTATGGAAGAGGGTATGGAGATTCCTTAAAAAACTAAAAATAGAAGCACCATAGGACCCAGCAATCTCACTGTCAGGCTTGGACCCTGATAAATCAAAATAGAGACACCTGTACCTCAACGTTCATTGTAACACTCTATATAATAGCTAAAACATGGAAGCAACCTAGATGTCCATCAATGAATGAACAGATAAAGAAGCTATGGTACATATACACAATGGTATATTTCTCGGAGGTAAAAAGAAATGCAGAAGAATCAGTTCTAATGAGGTGGATGAATCTAGAACCTATTATACAAAGTGAAGTAAGTCAAAAAGAGACGGACAAGGCTTCCCTGGTGGTCCAGTGGGTAAAGAGTCCGTCTTGCAGTGGAAGGGGTGCCGGTTCGATCCCAGGCGCGGGAAGATCCCACGTGCCAGGGAGTGGCTGGACCAGTGTCTCCAATGAGGAGCCGGTGCTCTGAAGCGCATGCGCCCAGAGCCGTGTCTCTGCGACGAGAGGCCCACACAGGTCAACGAATAAAAGATGGATGAAAACTAAATAAATAAAAAACCAATAAGAGAGGCCAAAATTTAAAAAAGGAGAGGACAAATAGTATACTAACACTACAACGTTTAGACGAGCTTCTCTAGGCTCAATCTAATAGAATGTTTTCGAATGCAAACAGGTATTAGGAGAGACGTTTCTTGTCTTATAAAGCCGTATTTTACGTGGTAAGAGTAACTTCCGGGGAACAAAACGTGCTTTGGTACTGGCGACGCCGAGGATTCAAGCCGCGCTCCCTTCCAGACCCTCCGCTCCGCCCCGCCCGCGGCCCTCCGCGGCTGCGCCTCGGCCGGGCGTTGCTCCCACACGGTTAGCGGCGCGCGCCCGGCCCTCCCGGGGACGGCCGCGAGGTCCCCGCTGCACCCTCAGCACCCGGCACCGCGCACACCCTCAGAAGCAGCTTGTCGGACTAGCTAAAAATCGGAACTGTAGTCAAGCAGGCTAGACGCACGACCTAAGGCCACCCGGAGACCCGAGGGGACCCACGCCGCCCGGGCGAGGCCGACCCCCGGCCTCGGACAGGCCGGCGCCCGACCCGCCCGGGGCGGCACGTAGTCCGCTGGCCGCCCACGCCCACACGCGGAGGGAAGAGGGTCCGAGCCGGCTCGGAGGCCAGCAGGAGATCGCCGGGGGCGGAGGCGGGGTCCTCGGCCTCCGGCGGCGACGCCTGGATCCGCCCGGGGCCGCACCCTCCGCCTGGGTGAGGGCCGTGCCCCGAAGGGGACGGGCTGGACGGGTGCGCTCACCCCGCGCTTCGCCTGCAGCTCCGCCAGCCTCTGCTTCCTCAGCGCCTCGAGCTCCTCCTCCGCCATGGCGAGGCCGTCCCCGGCGAGCGACCGCGGACTCCCTCCGACTCCCTCCGACTCCCTCCGACTCACTCCTGAGTGAACTCCGGTCACCCCTCGGCGCGCGCGCGGCCCTTGCTACTGCGCAGGCGCCCGCAGCGCCCAGTCATCACCAATCCAACCCAGAGCCGCGCCGCCCGCCGCAGCCAGGGCGCGGGGAGAAGCCCGATTCCGCGATCGCGGGCCGGGGACGCAGGCAGAACCGCCTCGCTGAGCCTTCCCGTGGGGGTCCTTCTCTCGCAGCTGCAAATGTGTGCTCTGCGCGAGTGGGCGCCGGCCCGGCTAGGATCCCTCTGTATGTGGGAAAAGGTAGTAACCTAGAAACTGGCCACCACCACCAACTATAACAATAGCTAAAATTTGTTGGTGGCCTATAAGGCGCTAGACTCCTGTTGTCTCTTCACTGGTAGATGAGGATCCGCGCGTTTAGGAAGACTAAGTGGAGTGATGGAGGTGTGCTGAAACTGGACGGCGGTGCTGGTGGCACTTTTTAATTTGCTTGGCCTGCACCTGGGACGTGTAGGATATTAGTTCCTCAACTAGGGATCCAACCCTTGCCCCTTGCGGTGGAAGCACAGGAGTCTTAACCACTGAACCCCCGAGGAAGACCCATAATTCCTAAATTTGCTCAAAAGTATTAGATTGTACCCTGAAAATGAGTTGGGGGTGGGACTGGAGCACATAGAGACTTGCTGGTTATCTTGCCATGAAGAAACCAAGTTAAAAACAAACTTGGAGGCTGAAGCAGGGAATCAGGCCGTGCCTCAGACGTCGCAGGAGCAGTGAAGTGTGGAGTGAACTCACTCCCAACACACACAGACACACACACACACACACACACCCCTGTCCTGAGGTGCATTCCCTGGTGGTAAGAGTGCGCGTCTGATGTGGGGACCTTGGTGCCTGTTGAGGGTAATGTTGGCTCCCTAATCCTGTCCTGTGTTCTGATGTGCTGTTTTTTCAGTTATGACGAAATAATCATGCATTTGCCATATGAACCGATCTTAGTGTACAGTTCAGTAGTGCTAAATGCGTTCACCTTGTGCAATCTCTAGTACTCTTCACCTTACAAAACTGAAACTATGCCCTATAAATAACAACTCTCAATCACCTCTGACCTTGAAGGAGTCTACCTTCTGTTTCTATGAATTTGTCTATTACAGGTACCTCATTAAGTGGAATCACACGGTATTTGTCTTTTGTGACTAGCTTCTTTCACATAGCATAATGTTTTCAAGATTCATCCATGGTGTAGCATGTGTCAGAATTTTCTTCCTTTTTGAGAGTGAATAATATTTATCCCTCCCTCCTTCCTTCCCCTTCTATCTGTGTATATGATTGATTTGTTTTGGTTTGGTCACCATAGAGACCTGTGGCATTTTAGTTCCCCAGCCAGGGATTAAAAGGGTGTCCACTGACTGGAAGCACTGAATCTTATCCACTGGACTGCTGGGAAAGTCCTACAGTGTCCTATAGTCATATATATATATATATATATATATATATATATATATATATATATTATATATTTATATAGAACCACATTTTGTCCATTCATCACTTGGGCTGTTTCTTCCTTTCAACTATTCTGAATAGTGCTGCTATAAACATTGGCGTACGGATATGTCTTCAGTTCTTGGGTATGGAGAATCCATGTGGTTTGAATTTGACCTTCTAAACACTGAAAATGAAAAAGTGAAAGTATTAGTCCTCAGTGGTGTCTGACTCTTTGCAACCCCGTGGACTGTAGCCTTCCAGGTCTATAGAGTCATCCAGGCAAAAGTACTGGTGTGGGTCACCATTGCCTGCTCCAGGGGATATTCCCAGTGCAGGGATCAAACCCAGGTCTCCTGCATGGCAGCCAGATTCTTTACCATCTGAGCCACCTAATGATGCCTTTTTCTGTAACATGTAAACAAGCTAAATTTTAGAGGGAGATGATAGTGTGGCAGTCTAGAGTCTTGACTTCTGTTTTTGGGTGTCACACTTTGAGAACTTTTGTGGACTAACTGGTCAATAGGCCATGTGATGGGTCATGTGATTCCACTCACACAAGTCAGGGAGGAGGCAGCTCTGCCTGAGCTGGTTCCTGAGTGGCGCACACACATGAAGAAGGGAAGAAACCAGATCAGCAGAGACAGGGCTTCCTGCCTCATTCCTTAAATGAAAAATTCGTTCCCAGTGGATTAAATATTTAAAGGTTTAAAAAGTAAATCACAAAACAAAAATGAATTCTTTACCTAGTTTTGTGCCTACTTTAGGGCAAAAATGGAAGGACTGTCCGTCAAACCATCTGGGTTGGGCTCTCATTTTAACACCTTTTCCTTTTCTTCATCAGCCTGTTTCAGGCTCCTGTTTCTTAAGATAATTTCAATTGCTAGAGAATCTTTCATTTCCCTCCCTCCTTCCTTCCCCTTCTATCTGTGTATATGATTGATTTGTTTTGGTTTGGTCACCATAGAGACCTGTGGCATTTTAGTTCCCCAGCCAGGGATTAAAAGGGTGTCCACTGACTGGAAGCACTGAATCTTATCCACTGGACTGCTGGGAAAGTCCTACAGTGTCCTATAGTCATATATATATATATATATATATATATATATATATATATATATATGAACCACATTTTGTCCATTCATCACTTGGGCTGTTTCTTCCTTTCAACTATTCTGAATAGTGCTGCTATAAACATTGGCGTACGGATATGTCTTCAGTTCTTGGGTATGGAGAATCCATGTGGTTTGAATTTGACCTTCTAAACACTGAAAATGAAAAAGTGAAAGTATTAGTCCTCAGTGGTGTCTGACTCTTTGCAACCCCGTGGACTGTAGCCTTCCAGGTCTATAGAGTCATCCAGGCAAAAGTACTGGTGTGGGTCACCATTGCCTGCTCCAGGGGATATTCCCAGTGCAGGGATCAAACCCAGGTCTCCTGCATGGCAGCCAGATTCTTTACCATCTGAGCCACCTAATGATGCCTTTTTCTGTAACATGTAAACAAGCTAAATTTTAGAGGGAGATGATAGTGTGGCAGTCTAGAGTCTTGACTTCTGTTTTTGGGTGTCACACTTTGAGAACTTTTGTGGACTAACTGGTCAATAGGCCATGTGATGGGTCATGTGATTCCACTCACACAAGTCAGGGAGGAGGCAGCTCTGCCTGAGCTGGTTCCTGAGTGGCGCACACACATGAAGAAGGGAAGAAACCAGATCAGCAGAGACAGGGCTTCCTGCCTCATTCCTTAAATGAAAAATTCGTTCCCAGTGGATTAAATATTTAAAGGTTTAAAAAGTAAATCACAAAACAAAAATGAATTCTTTACCTAGTTTTGTGCCTACTTTAGGGCAAAAATGGAAGGACTGTCCGTCAAACCATCTGGGTTGGGCTCTCATTTTAACACCTTTTCCTTTTCTTCATCAGCCTGTTTCAGGCTCCTGTTTCTTAAGATAATTTCAATTGCTAGAGAATCTTTCATTTCACTCAGGGTTTCCCATTTGAGAAGCAGCTGGCTATCACATTTGTATCTGTGATATTCCTTCTAGGGATTGTTGATTTGATTGTTTATTTGGGTTATTGTTTCCTTGTGTTTCTTGAATATACTTTCCAGCCATTTTAGTGTTTTACTGTTCCCCCCACCAGAAACTCAGATTTATCACTGAGTTTGTATTGATTACTTTCTTCGTTTGTCTGTTTCTACCTTTTCATATTTCCATTGTTATTTTCTTCCCATTTCCTTCAGATGAACATTCTGTTTGTTCATTTTTATTCTTTCTAGTTTAATAATGAAAATATTTAAGGAATGAATTTACTTGTGAGTACAATATACATATAAAAAACCATGTATATATACATATATAAAACTATGTATATATACCTATATAATTTTCAATAGTTTTAGTCTTTCTCTTTCACAGTGTCTTAAAAATTTTGCCTATTTTGTAAAGGTAATAATAATTGCTTTAAACCCTGGTCAAAATAATATGGCTTAAAAAAGTCTGTTGTATGTGAGAGAAGCTAACTACTCCTGGCTCACTTCCACTCAACCCGCTCTTAGTTTCCCAAAGGTAAACCTTTCCCTCTGGCTGGCTCTATGGTTATTCTTTTATTTATTCTTTTATTAACTGTGTATTGAGTGCCTGCCTCCTACGTGCCAAGCGACTGTTCTGGATACCAGTGTATATGTCTGTGCGTGCTCAGTTGCTCAGTCATGTCCACTCTTTGGGACCCCGTGGACTCTAACCCGCCAGGCTCCTGTGTTCATGGGACTTCCCAGGCAAGAACACTGAAATGGGTTGCCATTTCCTCCAGCCAGTGTATATAGAAGTGAATAAAAACAGGTGAGAATCACCGCATCCCTCCCTGCAACACACTCACCGCATCGTACTGGTGGAGTAGTGGTATAGTATAAATATAGAAATAAAAGAATACACATATTAGATATGGTAAATGGAGTGCTACAGAAAATAATCAGGTAGCAGGGATGGTGAGGCACCTTTTCCTTTTCTTCATCAGCCTGTTTCAGGCTCCTGTTTCTTAAGATAATTTCAATTGCTAGAGAATCTTTCATTTCACTCAGGGTTTCCCATTTGAGAAGCAGCTGGCTATCACATTTGTATCTGTGATATTCCTTCTAGGGATTGTTGATTTGATTGTTTATTTGGGTTATTGTTTCCTTGTGTTTCTTGAATATACTTTCCAGCCATTTTAGTGTTTTACTGTTCCCCCCACCAGAAACTCAGATTTATCACTGAGTTTGTATTGATTACTTTCTTCGTTTGTCTGTTTCTACCTTTTCATATTTCCATTGTTATTTTCTTCCCATTTCCTTCAGATGAACATTCTGTTTGTTCATTTTTATTCTTTCTAGTTTAATAATGAAAATATTTAAGGAATGAATTTACTTGTGAGTACAATATACATATAAAAAACCATGTATATATACATATATAAAACTATGTATATATACCTATATAATTTTCAATAGTTTTAGTCTTTCTCTTTCACAGTGTCTTAAAAATTTTGCCTATTTTGTAAAGGTAATAATAATTGCTTTAAACCCTGGTCAAAATAATATGGCTTAAAAAAGTCTGTTGTATGTGAGAGAAGCTAACTACTCCTGGCTCACTTCCACTCAACCCGCTCTTAGTTTCCCAAAGGTAAACCTTTCCCTCTGGCTGGCTCTATGGTTATTCTTTTATTTATTCTTTTATTAACTGTGTATTGAGTGCCTGCCTCCTACGTGCCAAGCGACTGTTCTGGATACCAGTGTATATGTCTGTGCGTGCTCAGTTGCTCAGTCATGTCCACTCTTTGGGACCCCGTGGACTCTAACCCGCCAGGCTCCTGTGTTCATGGGACTTCCCAGGCAAGAACACTGAAATGGGTTGCCATTTCCTCCAGCCAGTGTATATAGAAGTGAATAAAAACAGGTGAGAATCACCGCATCCCTCCCTGCAACACACTCACCGCATCGTACTGGTGGAGTAGTGGTATAGTATAAATATAGAAATAAAAGAATACACATATTAGATATGGTAAATGGAGTGCTACAGAGAAAATAATCAGGTAGCAGGGATGGTGAGGGAAGTGTGCAGGGAAGTGTGCATTGAGATGGGACTTTGAAATAAGGACCTGAAGGAAGAGAGACCAGAGTGTCGCAGAGATGTCATATGGAAGAGAATTCCTTGGAGAAGGAAGAAATGCAAGGATCCTGAAGTAGCCGCCTGCCTACAATGTTTAAGGAACAGAAAGAGTACCACTGAGGCTGGACCATAAACTATGGGAGTGTGGAGGAGGCAAATGCAGAATCATGAAATGAGTTAAGAGGTTATATATATAAATAATACACCTATGCTGTTGCGTCTTAATTTATACAATTCAGACATTTTTCTAAGTGACCTCCTTCCATGATGATAAGGATTTAACACATTCCACAACCCTATTTCTCTTCCTTAGTTTCTTAATATACAGATGAGTAATTTTAGTTCCAAAGTTGTTGATTGTTCTGTCTTAAAGCAATACACTTACATCTTCTGTTTATTTCATCAGGTATAGACAGTGTCTCTTGACGCCCAGCTTTAAAAGGTAAAGACATCAGCACCTCTGTCCTCCCTTGGACTGCAAGGAGATCAAACCAGTCAATCCTAAAGGTAATCAACCCTGAATATTCTTTGGAAGGACTGGTGCTGAAGCTGAAGCTCCAATACTCTGGCCATCTGATGCAAAGAGATGACTCAATTGAAAAAGACCCAGATGCTGGGAAAAATAGAAGGCAGAAGCAGAAGAGGACTACAGAGGATGAAATGGTTGGAGGGCATCACTGAGTCAATGGACATGAGTTTGAGCAAACTCCAGGAGACGGTGAAGGAAGCCTGGTGTGCTCCAGTCCGTGGCGTTGCAAACAGTCAGACATGACTCAGCGACTGAACTGAACTGATCCAGTAAGTTCGTATCCTTTTTTCTATATTCCCAGCTTCTGTTATCTGTGTTTTTTTATTATCTGTGCTAATATTATTGATAATCCAATCTGTAATCATAATTAAGTCCTTTTGTTCCTTTTATTGAGATATAATTGATATGGTAAATGGAGTGCTACAGAGAAAATAATCAGGTAGCAGGGATGGTGAGGGAAGTGTGCAGGGAAGTGTGCATTGAGATGGGACTTTGAAATAAGGACCTGAAGGAAGAGAGACCAGAGTGTCGCAGAGATGTCATATGGAAGAGAATTCCTTGGAGAAGGAAGAAATGCAAGGATCCTGAAGTAGCCGCCTGCCTACAATGTTTAAGGAACAGAAAGAGTACCACTGAGGCTGGACCATAAACTATGGGAGTGTGGAGGAGGCAAATGCAGAATCATGAAATGAGTTAAGAGGTTATATATATAAATAATACACCTATGCTGTTGCGTCTTAATTTATACAATTCAGACATTTTTCTAAGTGACCTCCTTCCATGATGATAAGGATTTAACACATTCCACAACCCTATTTCTCTTCCTTAGTTTCTTAATATACAGATGAGTAATTTTAGTTCCAAAGTTGTTGATTGTTCTGTCTTAAAGCAATACACTTACATCTTCTGTTTATTTCATCAGGTATAGACAGTGTCTCTTGACGCCCAGCTTTAAAAGGTAAAGACATCAGCACCTCTGTCCTCCCTTGGACTGCAAGGAGATCAAACCAGTCAATCCTAAAGGTAATCAACCCTGAATATTCTTTGGAAGGACTGGTGCTGAAGCTGAAGCTCCAATACTCTGGCCATCTGATGCAAAGAGATGACTCAATTGAAAAAGACCCAGATGCTGGGAAAAATAGAAGGCAGAAGCAGAAGAGGACTACAGAGGATGAAATGGTTGGAGGGCATCACTGAGTCAATGGACATGAGTTTGAGCAAACTCCAGGAGACGGTGAAGGAAGCCTGGTGTGCTCCAGTCCGTGGCGTTGCAAACAGTCAGACATGACTCAGCGACTGAACTGAACTGATCCAGTAAGTTCGTATCCTTTTTTCTATATTCCCAGCTTCTGTTATCTGTGTTTTTTTATTATCTGTGCTAATATTATTGATAATCCAATCTGTAATCATAATTAAGTCCTTTTGTTCCTTTTTATTGAGATATAATTGATCTGTATAAGTTTATGGTGTACAGGATAATGATTTGGTACCTCATGAAAGGATAATGACAGTAAGTTTAGTGAATACATGCCATCCCACATAGATACAAAATCAAAGAAAAAGGAAAATAAACTTTTTCCTTGTAATGAAAACTTAGGATTTACTCTGCTAACAACTGTCATATATAATATATGGCAATGTTAATTATATTATCATGTTATACATTACATCCTTAATACTTCTTTTATCTTGTAACTAGCAGTCATAACTTTTTAAAAAATTTTTTTAGAATCTGAATACCTTTTTTTTCTCCTAAATTTTGGCCTCTTTTATTGGTTCTTATATATTTATTTATTTTTATCCATCTTTATTCTTTTGGCCTGTGTGGACCTCCCATTGCAGTGGCCTCTTCTGTTGCAGAGCATCAGCTCTGGGCGCATGTGCTCCAGAGCTCTGGCTCGCAATGCACTACATTGGTCCAGCTGTTCTGTGGCCTGTGGGATCTTCCCTGGCCAGGGATGGAACTAGAGCCCCTTGCACTGCAAGGAGGACTCTTTACCCACTGAACAACCAAGAAAGCCCCCAGTTGTAACTTTTAACCCCTTTCATCCACTTCCTCCTCCTCCTTCCCCTCTGGTATCCACAAATCTAATCTCTTTTTCTATGACTTTGTTTGAAATACAGTTGACTCATAACATGGTGTTAGCGCCTGGTGTACAACGTAGGGATTCAGTATTTCTAAGAGTTACAAAATGGTTACTACCACAAGTCTAATTACTGACAACTGCCATACATGTGTACATACGCTCTGTCATGTCCGACTCTGTGAAATTCTCCAGGCAAGAATTCAGGAGTGGGCAGCTATTTGCTGATATCCATACATAGATACTGCATTGTTATTGACGATATTCTCTATGCTGCACATTCTGTCCTGTAACACATTTATTTTGTAACTGGAGGAGTTGATATCTCTTGATCTCCGTTGCATATTTCACTTCTCTTTCCAACACCCTTTCTTCCCTGGCAACCACTCTTGCATCTCTGACTCTGTTTTAGTTTTATCTGTAATCATAATTAAGTCCTTTTGTTCCTTTTATTGAGATATAATTGATCTGTATAAGTTTATGGTGTACAGGATAATGATTTGGTACCTCATGAAAGGATAATGACAGTAAGTTTAGTGAATACATGCCATCCCACATAGATACAAAATCAAAGAAAAAGGAAAATAAACTTTTTCCTTGTAATGAAAACTTAGGATTTACTCTGCTAACAACTGTCATATATAATATATGGCAATGTTAATTATATTATCATGTTATACATTACATCCTTAATACTTCTTTTATCTTGTAACTAGCAGTCATAACTTTTTAAAAAATTTTTTTAGAATCTGAATACCTTTTTTTTCTCCTAAATTTTGGCCTCTTTTATTGGTTCTTATATATTTATTTATTTTTATCCATCTTTATTCTTTTGGCCTGTGTGGACCTCCCATTGCAGTGGCCTCTTCTGTTGCAGAGCATCAGCTCTGGGCGCATGTGCTCCAGAGCTCTGGCTCGCAATGCACTACATTGGTCCAGCTGTTCTGTGGCCTGTGGGATCTTCCCTGGCCAGGGATGGAACTAGAGCCCCTTACACTACAAGGTGGACTCTTACCCACTGAACAACCAAGAAAGCCCCCAGTTGTAACTTTTAACCCCTTTCATCCACTTCCTCCTCCTCCTTCCCCTCTGGTATCCACAAATCTAATCTCTTTTTCTATGACTTTGTTTGAAATACAGTTGACTCATAACATGGTGTTAGCGCCTGGTGTACAACGTAGGGATTCAGTATTTCTAAGAGTTACAAAATGGTTACTACCACAAGTCTAATTACTGACAACTGCCATACATGTGTACATACGCTCTGTCATGTCCGACTCTGTGAAATTCTCCAGGCAAGAATTCAGGAGTGGGCAGCTATTTGCTGATATCCATACATAGATACTGCATTGTTATTGACGATATTCTCTATGCTGCACATTCTGTCCTGTAACACATTTATTTTGTAACTGGAGGAGTTGATATCTCTTGATCTCCGTTGCATATTTCACTTCTCTTTCCAACACCCTTTCTTCCCTGGCAACCATTTGTTTCTTCTCTGCATCTCTGACTCTGTTTTAGTTTTATCTGTGACTACTTTTCAGTCCGCTTGTTTTAGTTTCCACATATGAGTAAAATCATACGGTATTTGTCTTCCTCCCTCTCACTTATTTCATGTAGCATGATGCCCTCTAGGTCAATCTGTGTTGTCGCAAATGGCAGGATTTCCTTCTGTTTTATGACTGAAGGATATTCTGTTATTTACATATGCCTCATTTTCTTTATCCATTCGTCCACTGATGGACACTCAGGTTGTTTCCATGTCCTGGCTATTGTGTGTATAATACTGCAATGAAATTGGGAGTGTCTTTGGTTTTCTTTCTTTCTTTCTTTTTTTAAATTTTGGCCACTTTTATTGGCCTTTCATTTATTTATTTATTTTCATCCACCTTTGTTTCTTGGCCTGTGTGGGCCTCCCATTGCAGTGGTCTCTTTCGTTGCAGAGCACTGGCTCCGGGTGCATGTGCTGCAGAACACTGGCTCGTAATTGGACACACTGGTCCAGCCACTCCGCAACATGCGGGATCTTCCCAGGCCAGGGATAGAACCAGTGCCCCTTGCACTGCAAGGCAGACTCTTTACCCACTGGACCACCAGGGAAGCCCTGGTTTTCTTTATCAAAGAAATCTGAACAACTCTCCATCATATCAAGTGTTCTGACGGACTCCGTTCTTACCATCAGATACCTGTCTTATATACCTTCTCCCTCCTTAATCTGGACAGGTTTCTCTCAAGGTCTGTTGCACCCCTGGCCTTCTGGCTTTGTTTCTTGGATTCTCTGTTTTCTTTCCCTCATCTAGTTTTTTGGTTTTTTTTCTATTTATTTTGTTTGATTTTTGCCTCTAAGTCATCACTGATTTTCATACATTTTTATTCTTTGGCCTTCCATGGCAGTGCCCTGTCTCTCTGTAGAGCACTGGCTCTGGGCGCCTGCGCCCCTGAGTGCTGGCTTGTAATTTGACACACCGGCCCAGCCACTCCGCAGCACGTGGGATCCTCCCAGGCCAGGGATTGAACCGGTGCCCCTTGCACTGCAAGTTGGACTCCTTACTCACTAGACACCAGGGAAGCCCCCAATTAAAAAAATTGATTTATCTTTGGCTGCCCTGGGTCTTCCTTGTTGCACACAGACTTTCTCTAGTTACTATGAGCAGCGGCTAGTCTTTTGGTGACTTCTCTTGTTGTAGAGTACCAGCTTTAGGGCACACAGGCTTAGGTGCCCAGGCATGCAGAATCCCCTCAGAGTAAGGACTAACCCGGTGTTCCATGCATTGGCAGGTAGATTTTAACAAATGGACCACCAGGGAAGTCCTAAATTCTATTTACTTGTGGCTACACTGGGTCCTTGTTGCTCCACTCAGGCGTTCTCTAGTTGTGGCAAATGGGGAACTCTCTCTAGTTGAGAGACACAGGCTTCTCATTTAGGTGGCTTCTCTTGTGGTGAAACATGGGTTCTAGGGTGTGTAGGCCTCATTTATTGCCCCAATGGGTTTAGTTGACTGTGAGCATATGGAATCTTCCAGGAGTAGGAATCAAACCCATATCCCCTGCATTGGCAGACAGATTCTCAATCACTAGACCCCCAGAGAAGTTCTCTTATCTTGCTGAAGCACATCTTCCCGTAAATTTTAAGAAAAAAGTTGGTAAGTAAAAATTCCTATGTTCATGCATGTCTCAATATTTATCTTATACTTTAATTGCTTGGTTGATTAGAAGCTTATAGACAAAAGAATTTTCTCTCTGAATTATTTCAAATTACAAAAGTTTAATTATTTGCCATTTTCCTTTACAGTTTTATTGTGTATTGGTTGTAGTTTTTAAATCCTTTACTTTTCATTTTGAAAAATATCAGATCTATAAGAAATGGGAGAAATGGTGGAAAGAACACCTGTATGCCCTTCACATAGTTCTATTAATCATTAAGATTTTGCCACATTTGGTATATCTGTCTACATGTGTGTGGTATGCATATATATAGACACACACAAACAAATGCACATGCACAGTTTTTTTTTTTTTTAATATTTATTTATTTGTTTCTGGGGGGGCGGGTTGGGGAGGGAGGGGGTGGGTGGGCCACTTCTATTGGTCTTTCATTTCTCTGTTTTCATCCGTCTTTGTTCTTTGGCTCCTGCGGGCCTCCCATCACGGTGGCCTCTGTTGTAGCTGAGCGCCGGCTCTGGGTGCAAGCGCTCCAGAGCTCTGGCTCGGTAATTGGACACATCAGTTCAGCCGCTCCGCGGCACGTGGGATCTTCCCAGGCCAGGGATCAAACCAGCGCCCCTTGCACTGCAAGGCGGTGTCCTTACCCACTGGACCACCAGGGAAGCCCTGCACAGTTTTTTTGAACCATTTGAATGTAACTTTTAGATATCATGTCACTATAGCCTAAGAAAAAGACATTCTCATGCACACCTGCAATACAATTATTGCATTCAATAAATTAATATAGATGAAATAACCTCTTTTTTAGATAATTGATGTACGATCCACTTTTGTCTCTAATTATTCAAATAAATTTTACCACAACTCTAAGTTTTCCTGTCAGTCCATGATAATTTGTATTTATTAATCAGTTTCTTTGAAGGTATTGATATATCTCATCTGTTCTCTAAAATTTGGTACTGGTGATAAAAAATCTGAATTTCGTTCCTTCATAAGTAGTATTTTTTTCCTTCTGGAAGCTTTTAGAGTATTTTTTGCCAAGTGCTGTAAATTTTTGCATTTAGTGTGTCTTTTAAAAGTCTTTGTGGGGCTTCCCTGGTGGTCCAGTGGGTAACGACACCGCCTTGCAGTGCAAGGGGCACTAGTTCGATCCCTGGCCTGGGAAGATCCCACGTGCCGTGGAGTGGCTGGGAGCGGCTGGACCGATGTGTCCAACTACCGAGCCGGAGCTTTGGAGCGCATGCACCCATTGCCGGGGCTCTGCAGTGAGAGAGGCCACTGTGATGGGAGACCCACACAGGCCAAAAGAACAAAGATGGAAATAAATGAAAGACCAATAGAATTGGCCAAAAAAAAAAAAAGCCTTTGTGGAGACTTCCCTGGTGGTCCGGTGTTAAGATCTGCCTTATAATGTAGAGGATGTGGGTTCGAT
This sequence comes from Tragulus kanchil, assembly GCA_022376925.1. Classification (NCBI taxonomy): domain Eukaryota; kingdom Metazoa; phylum Chordata; class Mammalia; order Artiodactyla; family Tragulidae; genus Tragulus; species Tragulus kanchil. The sequence goes on along the minus strand of JAIOJX010000031.1, from coordinate 113,609,232 downwards.
CCCTGGTTGGGGAACTAAAATTCCTCATACCACCAGCCCATGTGCCACAACTAGAAGAGCCTAAGTGCAACTAATACCTGATGCAGCCAGATGAATAAAGGGATATTTATTTATCGATTTTTTTTGGGGGGGGCACTTCTATTGATCTTTCACTTATTTATTTCCATCCATCTTTGTTCTTTGACCTGTGTGGGCCTCCCACTGCAGTGGCCTCTCTCACTGCAGAGCACCGGCTCTGGGCACATGCACTCCAGAGCTCCGGCTTGGTAATTGGACACATCGGTCCAGCAGCTTCGCGGCACATGGGATCTTCCCAGGCCAGGGATCGAACCGGCGCCCCTTGTACTGCAAGGCGGTGTCCTTTTCCACTGGACCACCAGGGAAGCCCTATTTATCTATTTTTAATGAAAATCCTTATGCTGTTTCCTTCATATGTACTTTCTGTCTGGAAACTTGTAGCTTTAACTTTGGGAGATTTTATTGTATTGTTCATTTGATAATGTTTCCCTTCTGATTTCTATGTTTGTCTCTCTGCAGTGCTTGTAAAACTGGGCTTCCTGGACAGAGCTTCTGTGTCTCTTTCATGTCTTCAGCTCACAGTCTTTTGGCTCTGCTTTCTGGGAGATTTCTTCTGTTTTATCTTCTGAGCCTTCTATTCAGTTTACCTCAGCATCATATTTTAATGTTATATGAGCTTCCCTCCCACTTGTTTTTTTGGCTGCACTTGGTTGCATGGGCTTCTCTAGTTGTGGTACACAGGCTCAGTAGTTGCATGGACTTAGTTGCTCTGAGGCATTGAACCTGTGTTTCCTACATTGCAAGGCAGATTGTTTGGAACTTTTTTTTTTTTTTTAATCTTTTGGAGGGTGGGGTAGGCACTAGATGTGTCCAACTACCGAGCGAGTTTGAGCGCATACCATTGCCGGGGCTCTGCAGTGAGAGAGGCCACTGTGATGGGAGACCCACACAGGCCAAAAGAACAAAGATGGAAATAAATGAAAGACCAATAGAATTGGCCAAAAAAAAAAAAAGCCTTTGTGGAGACTTCCCTGGTGGTCCGGTGTTAAGATCTGCCTTATAATGTAGAGGATGTGGGTTCGATCCCTGGTTGGGGAACTAAAATTCCTCATACCACCAGCCCATGTGCCACAACTAGAAGAGCCTAAGTGCAACTAATACCTGATGCAGCCAGATGAATAAAGGGATATTTATTTATCGATTTTTTTTGGGGGGGGCACTTCTATTGATCTTTCACTTATTTATTTCCATCCATCTTTGTTCTTTGACCTGTGTGGGCCTCCCACTGCAGTGGCCTCTCTCACTGCAGAGCACCGGCTCTGGGCACATGCACTCCAGAGCTCCGGCTTGGTAATTGGACACATCGGTCCAGCAGCTTCGCGGCACATGGGATCTTCCCAGGCCAGGGATCGAACCGGCGCCCCTTGTACTGCAAGGCGGTGTCCTTTTCCACTGGACCACCAGGGAAGCCCTATTTATCTATTTTTAATGAAAATCCTTATGCTGTTTCCTTCATATGTACTTTCTGTCTGGAAACTTGTAGCTTTAACTTTGGGAGATTTTATTGTATTGTTCATTTGATAATGTTTCCCTTCTGATTTCTATGTTTGTCTCTCTGCAGTGCTTGTAAAACTGGGCTTCCTGGACAGAGCTTCTGTGTCTCTTTCATGTCTTCAGCTCACAGTCTTTTGGCTCTGCTTTCTGGGAGATTTCTTCTGTTTTATCTTCTGAGCCTTCTATTCAGTTTACCTCAGCATCATATTTTAATGTTATATGAGCTTCCCTCCCACTTGTTTTTTTTTGGCTGCACTTGGTTGCATGGGCTTCTCTAGTTGTGGTACACAGGCTCAGTAGTTGCATGGACTTAGTTGCTCTGAGGCATTGAACCTGTGTTTCCTACATTGCAAGGCAGATTGTTTGGAACTTTTTTTTTTTTTTTAATCTTTTGGAGGGTGGGGTGGGGAGGGAGGGGGATGGGCGGGCCACTCCTACTGGTCTTTCATTTCTCTATTTTCATCCGTCTTTGTTCTTTGGCTCCTGTGGACCTCCCATCGCGGTGGCCACTGTCGTTGTAGAGCGCTGGCTCTGGGCACACGCGCTCCAGAGTTCCGGCTCGGTAATTGGACACATCGGTCCAGCCGCTCCGTGGCACGTGGGATCTTCCCAGGCCAGGGATCTAACCGGCGCCCCTTGCACTGCAAGGTGGTGTCTTTACCCATTGGACCACCAGGGAAAGCCCTGGGGGTTTTTTTTTGCAAGATGGGTTCTTAACCACTGGACCACCAGGAAAAGTCCCATGAGACTTTTCTTGTTCTCTGATTGTGTCATTTACTTAGAAGCTTGTTCTAGGTTTTGAATGTAAAACTTCCTGAAGATAGCTATGAAAATAATTAGAAAAAAATAAATTAACTTCTATTTCCTGAGATAGTTCTCTTTCCTCTGAGAGATTTTTATTCCCCCCTCTGAGAGTTTTTTTCTTGTTTGTGGTACTTTTTCTATGGTAGCCCTTAGCAAATTAATACATGTATCTGTCTCTTTTTCCTTTCTTCCCTTCCTTCCTTTCTTCCTCTTCTCAAAACTTCCTTCTTTCTCTTCCTTCCTCCTCATCTCTCTTCTTCTTCTTTGTTATGAAATTTCTTGCTGGAAGATCTCTCAGATATTTCATTTGCAGAATTGTTCGTGGCCCTGCATTCTGAACAAGGGAAAGGGGGAAGGACTGGACTGTTTGAGATAGTTGTTAGAGTAAGCCCAGTGGTTTTGGTCCCATCTCACCCTTTTTTGTCTCCAAATTTTTTGATATTGAGTGAAGTCAAAACTTTCCTGGACAGAGCTTCTGTGTCTCTTTCATGTCTTCAGCTCACAGTCTTTTGGCTCTGCTTTCTGGGAGATTTCTTCTGTTTTATCTTCTGAGCCTTCTATTCAGTTTACCTCAGCATCATATTTTAATGTTATATGAGCTTCCCTCCCACTTGTTTTTTTTTGGCTGCACTTGGTTGCATGGGCTTCTCTAGTTGTGGTACACAGGCTCAGTAGTTGCATGGACTTAGTTGCTCTGAGGCATTGAACCTGTGTTTCCTACATTGCAAGGCAGATTGTTTGGAACTTTTTTTTTTTTTTTAATCTTTTGGAGGGTGGGGGGGGGGGGGGGGGGGGGGGGCGGGCCACTCCTACTGGTCTTTCATTTCTCTATTTTCATCCGTCTTTGTTCTTTGGCTCCTGTGGACCTCCCATCGCGGTGGCCACTGTCGTTGTAGAGCGCTGGCTCTGGGCACACGCGCTCCAGAGTTCCGGCTCGGTAATTGGACACATCGGTCCAGCCGCTCCGTGGCACGTGGGATCTTCCCAGGCCAGGGATCTAACCGGCGCCCCTTGCACTGCAAGGTGGTGTCTTTACCCATTGGACCACCAGGGAAAGCCCTGGGGGTTTTTTTTTGCAAGATGGGTTCTTAACCACTGGACCACCAGGAAAAGTCCCATGAGACTTTTCTTGTTCTCTGATTGTGTCATTTACTTAGAAGCTTGTTCTAGGTTTTGAATGTAAAACTTCCTGAAGATAGCTATGAAAATAATTAGAAAAAAATAAATTAACTTCTATTTCCTGAGATAGTTCTCTTTCCTCTGAGAGATTTTTATTCCCCCCTCTGAGAGTTTTTTTCTTGTTTGTGGTACTTTTTCTATGGTAGCCCTTAGCAAATTAATACATGTATCTGTCTCTTTTTCTTTTCTTCCCTTCCTTCCTTTCTTCCTCTTCTCAAAACTTCCTTCTTTCTCTTCCTTCCTCCTCGTCTTCCTCCTCATCTCTCTTCTTCTTCTTTGTTATGAAATTTCTTGCTGGAAGATCTCTCAGATATTTCATTTGCAGAATTGTTCGTGGCCCTGCATTCTGAACAAGGGAAAGGGGGAAGGACTGGACTGTTTGAGATAGTTGTTAGAGTAAGCCCAGTGGTTTTGGTCCCATCTCACTTTCATCTTGTCTTGTGTCTCTCTGGAATTCTGTTGGGAAGATCAGCAACCTCTCTGTGGTGTGTCCTCTGCCATTACTTCTGTACCAGCTTGACATAGTCTTAGTTTTTTTTTTTTTTTTTTTTTTACAGCTTTCTTCCACTGATGGACAGCTTCCTGTTCTCTTTGTCATGTAGATTTATTCTCACTTTAGTTCTTTACTATCGTTTTTGTTGTTGTTGTTGTTGTTGTTTTTTAATGGAAGAGTAAATTTTATTGACTGATGAAAAACTAAAGTGATAAGTAAGAATGATATACAATAATCACTGAATTCTGCTGGAATTCTATTTTTCTTCTTTTCACTTTAAGCCAAAAGGACATAAAATTATAGACTGTTAGTGAGCTAATCAATGTTGGGTCTTAAGGGGGAAAGAGAAAAACAGTGGTCAATCCATCATTTTGAAAATAGACCTTGTTTTCTTGTCTCCAATGTGCGGTTTTGATCTTTGTGTTGCTATTATTGTTTAGTGTCTAAGTCATGTCTGACTCTTTGTGAGCCCGTGGATTGTAGCCCAGCAGGCTGCCCCATCCATGGGATTCCCCAGGCAAGAATACTGGAGTAGGTTGCCATTTCCTCCTCCAGAGTTTCTTCCCAACCCAGGGATCAAACCCAGGTCTCCTATGTTGGCAGACAGATACTTTACCACTGTGCCAACTCAAAAGCCTTTGATCTTTTTAGCTGAGAAATTATTTAGGAGACCTGTATCAGTCAGGTATATTTGTTACCTGCTGTGCTGTAATAACAAAATCCTCAACATATTAACAGCTTAAAACAACAAAAGTTTATTTCTTGCTCACTGGGTTTGGCTGGGGCTCTGGTCCTGGTCTCCCCATTCTGAGACCCAGGCCAATAGAACAGTTGCCGTGGCAGAGACAACCTAGTGAATTGTGCACTGTCCCTTTAAGTTTGCACCCAGAAAGGTCATTTCTCTTCATATCTCTTTGACCAAAAATAAAAATCATTTGAGTATTCTTAACATCATAGGGGTGAAGTACAATCATACTTTTTCACAGAAAAGCAGTTTTCTGTGCCTAGAAAACGGAAAGCTGGAAATAATTGTTGAACAGCAATGAACTGCCAGAAGACTAAAATGTCAAGTGCTTGAATTTTTAAAACTTTTAACGTTTGAAAATGTTTTAAAAAATTGCACTTGAGCGAGAGAATGTGGGCTTGTATAAAATTCCCAAGTTTTAAAAACTGAATTATTTTTTAAAAATTAGTTAACTTTTTACATGCTTTATGGGATTGGAAAAGACACCCTTTATTTCTAGTAGATAAGTCTGATACATACACAACATAAAGCTCTTCATATCTTCTATACACTGTAAGAATCATAAAGACACAGCGGGCTGCAAGCTGTTAGGGAAGAAGTTTATTTGGGAAGAGTTCCCGGGCGAGATCCACAGGTCCGAGAGATGGGCCAGGGAAATCGCGCCCCGGAGATGGGACGAGGAGGTTTTATTAGGGAGGAGGGGAACAGGAGAAAATGGGAGGGGGATCCCTCAGGGCAGGCGCAGAAACGAGTTCTTTGTTTAAGTTTGGCGGGAAGTCCAGTGATGAGCCCACTATCCTTCAGGTGGCTGTGGGCGGGGGGGTGTGTGAAATTCTTGACACTTTGTGAGGAATTTTTATGGCCAAGGCTATCTCCTTATCGCAGGTCTAGGGAGATTCTCAGGCGCCAGCAGGTAAACAACTGACCCCCTGATTTGGTGCCGGGAGTCTGGTCGCGGTGTTGACTCTAACAACTTGGCCCTTTCTTATGATTATTTAGTGCTGGGGAATCTCCAGCCGCTGTGTTAATCCCTTAATAGCCTGCCACCCTTACATTCCAGCCTTTTTGGTGATATAGGGCGCCGAACTTTGTCTGGCTACTTCCTGCTGAGTCTTCGTTTGGGCATGGGGGGTTTAAGGCTGGTCTGAGGGTGGCGGGCTGGTGGGCAGTCGGGAATAGGGCTGAAGGAGCATCTGATGAATAGCGACCTGTGAGATTTCTTTCATTCGGCTCAGTAGAAATCTGAGGAAACAAGGAGCAAGCATGAGTAAAAGTGAAATAATTAGAAGGGGTCCTAAGAGAGGAGTTATCCATGCCATTAGGGGAGAGCGCCACCACTCTTCAAAGGGTGGTGGGGACTGTCTACCAGAGCGAAGCTGCTCCCCCAGCCGAGTCAGGACGTTCGTGTTCTCTTCCACCAGACCTGACTCATTAATATAGTAGCAGCATTCTTCCCGCAGGAAGAGGCAGGTTCCCCCTTTGTCGGCAGTTAGGAGATCTAGGGCCCTCCGATTCTGTAAGGTTACTTTAGCCAGGGAGGTTATCTGTCTCTGGAGAGACAACATAGAGGTTGCAGAGGCTTCTGCTGCTATTTGAAGCTTTTCTTCAAGTTTTTGTTGAGTAGAAACACTATGTCCCAAAGCTCCGGCGCTAATTCCAGCTGCAGCTAATGAGGTGATCAAAGTGATTCCAGCCAGGAGAGGAAGAAAAACGGCTCTTTTCTGTCGTGCCGGAGGTCTGTAAAGAGATGCAAACTCGGCTCTGCCATACAACATTAGTTGAGGAACTAGGATAACAGGCCAACATGGGAACGGTGATTGCAGACTTATGTGATTGTAAAGAGTTTTGTTGCACCAGAAGAAAATGCCAGAGGGGGTATACAAGGTTTCTGTTACCCGTATGGTCATATTGCAAGGGGAATTCGACACACCTTTGTCATAGCAGAGGAAGTAAGTCTGTTCAGATTGAAAGAGGGGGACATCTACTGCCACAGGATTTTGGGGTTGGTTTGGTAAACTAGCCTTAGATACATTCACGGAGTATGTTAATGGGACCGCTGCTAGTACAGGTCTATTCAAAGATGTACACAAATAAGTCAATACCTGATAGTCCTTTGTGTTATTAAGCAATTTTACACCCTGTCTGATAACCTCTATCCAGGTGAAGGCTTCTGGGACCCATGGCTGATTTATGTCCTGATTAAGGCTAGATTCAGCCTGATCTACGGTCTGTTTTACTTTTGTTAAGGTGTCTAATCTCTCTCTATATATATATATTTTTTGAATATATAAAGTGGTCTATGGCATCTGTTGGTAGCCTCTATCCAGCTTACCATACTGTCCAGATTGTCACCTGGAGTCCCAGGGGTCTTGAATGTTCATTTTCCAGGATCTTGGTGGATCCGGTGAGTTTAGCAGAGAATTAATCTAGGTGGCTTGGAGCCCTTTTTATCTGAGACACGTGATGCCAGGCTCGATCTCCCAGTAGCTTAACTGCCGTTGGGGTGGTTAGGATTACCGTGTGTGGTCTGGTCCACCGTGGCTCTATGGGCTTTGGGTGTAGAGTTTTGAGAAGCACTGAGTCTCCTGGTTGTAAGGAAGTAGGAGAGGATTGAGTGCTTGTGTTAGGTGTGTCACGATGACTGGGTTGTGGCAGGACCCGGGTCTGCGTGTTCTCAAAGAAGTTTTCGAAGCAGAGTCAAGTAAGGGAGATAAGAGGCTAACAAAGAGGTTTTAGTAGACAAGTTGTTATTGATAAGAAAGGGGCGTCCATAGAGGAGCTCAAGGGGGCTGAGGCACGTGGGGGCTCTAGGAGTAGCCCTGAGCCTGGCCAGTGTAAGAGGCAACAGTTCAGGCCAGGAAAGGCGTACTTCCACAGTTAGTTTAGCCAGGTGAGCCTTAATCAGTCCATTGGCTCTTTCTACTTTTCCTGATGATTGAGGGCGATACGGAATGTGAAGATTTCAAGAAATATTTAGAACAGAGGAGACTTGTTGTACTATCTGAGAGATGAAGCCTGGCCCGTTATCGGACTGAATGGAAGAGGGCAATCTAAAGCGGGGTATTATCTGCTCTAGCAAAATAGTGGATACAGTGTGAGCATTTTCCTGCGAGGTCGGGAAGGCTTCTACCCAACCTGAGAAGGTATCTACCAGAGTAAGCAAAAATCTCAATTTACGGCAGGGAGGCATATGGGTAAAGTCAATTTGCCAGTCTTCTCCCGGGAGGTGTCCTCTCATCTGATGTGCTGGAGGCCTGATGTGAAGCCCTCCTTGGGATGAGGTGACAGAGCAAATGTGACACTGCGAGTGGACCTGCTTAATCAGAGTTTTTAGATTGGGGTGAAAGAATAAAGGCTCTAAGAAATGGAACATAGCTCGTGGGCCAATATGTAGTGTCTGATGTACTTGGGTTAGGATGTCTAATGTCTGGGAGGCGGGAAAGGCTATTTTGTTTTGAACAGTAATCCACCCTTCTTTTGAGTAAGCACCTCCTTGTGTGTTTAAGAGTGATTGCTCTTCTGGAGAGTAGTTAGGGGTTTCAGTGGGGGTCAAGAATAAAGCAGTGTTAGTAATGGGGGGACCGGAAGTCCGGCTTCTGGCCACAGCATCTGCTCTAGCATTGCCTTGGGCTACTGAGTTATTTTGAGACTGGTGCCCTTTGCAGTGTATAACAGCCACTTTGTGGGGGAGTTGGAGAGTTCTTCTACCACCTCAGGGCAGGAGTGCAGCGGGAAGGGGAGTGTTGTGGACTTGGGCAGTAAAAAAGCAGGGTTTAAAGGAGGAGAAGGGCATAGAGTTAATAAGGGGGTTTTCAATGAACAGCAGGTGAAACTCTTGTATGCGGGAGGGTCCCAGCAGGGAAAGAGAGCGGTGGGTTAGTAAATCTTGAAGTCTGTGGGTTGAAAAGACCGATAAGGGTTGAGAGAGCGTCAGTTTGAGAGATTCCTTTGCCAACTCTGAGGCTGCTGCTAGAGCCCGGAGGCAAGGTTGCCATCCTTTAACAGTATTATCTAGCTGTTTTGATAAATAAGTGATAGGCTGATAGGCAGGGCCTAGTGGTTGAGCCAGAAGGCCGGTTGTTATTCCTGTTTTTTTGTTGGTGAAGAGGTGAAAGGGTTTATTAGGGTCTGGTAATGTGAGAGTCGGAGAAGCGATCAGAATATCTCGAAGAACATGGAAAGCCTTTGCCACTTCTGTAGGGGAAGTCAAAGGCCCTGTGGGGGTTTCCTTTGCTGCTCGATAGAGGGGCCTAGCAAGAATGGCAAAGTTGGGTATCTAGTGTCTGAAAAATCCTCAGGAAGGAGAGAATTTGATCAGTGGTAGTGGGAGGAGTCAGACTCTGTAATGTCTGTATTCTATTTGTGGTCAGAGTTTTTGAGGAGCGGTTTAAGCTAACTCCTAAATAGGTGACTGTGGGGCTGGATAGCTGGACTTTAGAGGGAGTGACTCGATATCCCCTTTGTCCTAAGAAATTGAGAAGCGTTATGGCGTCTTGTTGTGAGTGAGAATAAGAGGGGCTGTATAATAGTAAATCATCGACATATTGTAAGAGATGGCTGTCCGGTAATGGGCAGTCAGTTAGGTCTTTAGCTAGAGCCTGTCCAAACAGGTGGGGACTGTCCCTAAACCCTTGGGGGAGGACTGTCTAGGTGAGTTGTTGTGAGACCTGGGTGTCTGGATCAGTCCATGTGAAGGCAAAAAGAAAATAGGAATTAGGATGAAGAGGGATGGTAAAGAAGGCATCCTTAAGATCTAGGACAGTATAGTGGGTGGTGTTTGGAGGAATATGAGAGAGAAGGGTATAAGGATTTGGGACTACTGGGTGAATAGGAATAACTGCCTCATTGATCAGGCGAAGATCTTGGACCAGTCTATAGGCTCCTGTGGGCTTTTTTATAGGAAGGATCGGAGTATTACAGGGAGAGTTGGTAGGAATGAGAAGGCCTTGGTCTAGCAACCGGGTGATGATTGGTTTGAGCCCCCTTCTATGAGCATCAGAAATAGGGAATTGGGGCTTCGATGGGAAATAAGAGGGATCTTTTAGTTTAATGAGTACTGGTTGATGGTGGGCAGCGATGACTGGGGTGGCTGTGTCCCATACTATAGGATCAGCTTTAATGTCAGGGAGGACTTGGGGTGAATCGGTAGGAGGAACTAATAAGGAAAGGAGATGAGTGGCAGAGTCAGAGCCTATGAGCATGACTGTTTTTAGATTGGCTAGGATATCTCGTCCTAAAAGCGGGAGAGGGCAGGAGGGAATAACTAAAAATGAGTGTGTAAAGTAGGTCGAATCGAGTTTGTAAGGTAGAGGCTCTGTTTGAAAGGGTGTAGTGGGCTGACCGTCTATACCCGTAACCGAGATCTGGGAAGTAGTCAAAGGTCCCGCATAGGATGGCAAAACAGAGTAGGTAGCCCCATGTCTAAAAAAGGAAAGAGACTTACCCGCTACCTGGAGCGTTACCCTGGGCTCTGTGAGGGTGACGGGGGTCCTCGAGTCCGGGCGCGTCAGTCATCAGCCAAGCCCAGCAGGTCCAGAGGATAGGGGCTGGCAGGGCTCCGATGTGGAGGCATCGAGGTCGTACCAGACCGTGTGGGACATTCACTCTTTCAATGTCCCTTCTGGTTACACAATGGGCAGGGTCCGTTAGGGACTCGGGGATTGGGGCAATTTCTTGCCCAGTGGCCTTTTTTGTCACATATTTAACATGGCCCTGGTGGGGTCTTTTGTGTGTCTTTAGATCCCCCTTGTTTGCCTTTGGCGTCGGCAGGCCTCAGGGCAGCTACCATGGCTTGGGTTTGGAGGGCTACCATCTGCTGCAGCTGGGCCTTACGTGAGGCCTCGGCTTCATCCTCTCGGGCATTAAAAACTTTAAAGGCCATATTTACCAGGTCTTGGATAGGGGTCTGCGGTCCCCTTTCTGTCTTTTGTAACTTTTTTTTAATGTCAGGAGCTGATTGGGAGATAAAGTGAGTAGCAAGAATGGTGGCTCCTGCGTCAGAGGCAGGGTCTATTCGAGTATAGAGAGTTAGGGCCTCTGTAAGTCGGTTAAGGAAGAGGGCCGGATTTTCATCCGGCATCTGGGTGACTTCTTGAAGTTTGGTATAGTTAACTACTTTATGTGAGACAGTCCTCATTCTTACTATTAGACATGTAATCATTTGATTTCGCTGATGGCCAGGTTGCCCTGGTTGGCAATTTTAAGCTGGTTCAGTTCTGGGAACCACCTCAGCGCCTAGTGGCATAGTGTCATCAGTAAGATGTGTTTGGTCAGCATGAGCCGTGGCAGCAATTAGAATTCGTTCTTTTTCTTTTGGAGTTAGGCTGGAGGATAGGACCACCTGGAGATCGTGCCAGGTAAGGTCATATGCTTGTGTAAGATATTGAAATTTTTTGATGTATAAAGAAGGGTTAGCAGAGAAAGAACCTAGGCGTTTTTTAATTTGGGAGAGATCAGCAAGAGTGAAAGGCGCATGTACCCGCACGACTCTGTCTGCCCCGGCCACTTCTCGAAGTGGGCATATAGGGGAAGGGTCTGTAGCAGGCGTAATTTTAGAGCGAGTGTGAGCACTAATGGGGGAGTCATAGAAAGAAGAAGGTCGCATAGATTCTGAGGATGGAAGTGTCGGGTATAAAGCCGAGGCTTGAGAAGGTACAGGCATTGAAAAGCGGGGATTAGGGGAAGTGGGAGAAAGTGAAGGGGGGGTAGGTTCTGCGGGGGCTAAAGGTGAGTTTGGTGGACCCTGGTGAGAGGTTGATTCGGGGTATGGTGGAGGTTGGGTAAAGTTACTAGGTGAAAGAGAGACAGTTTCAGGAGCTAAAGAGGGTGGGGTTTCTGGCGGAGCCTGGATGGGTTTAGCCGGCGGAAAGAAAGGTTTTCAGGAGGTTTAGAAAGTGAGGACGAGGCTTCCGCATCTAAATCAGAGAGAGAGAGAGCAGGTTTGGTGTTTCTTAGTGGTGGAGCTATCAGCGATGTAGGCGGAGTTTCTTTAGCAAGAAGGACTTGGGAGGTAGAACAGACAGCACAGAGAGAAGGACGGGAACGAACATCCCAAAAAACTTGAACATAAGGAATCTCTGACCATTTCCCATTCCTTTGGCAGAAATTATCTAAATCAGTGAGGACATTAAAGTCGTAAGCCCCATTTTTAGGCCACTGATTTGATTATTTAGAGGATATTGTGGCCACACACTATTGCAGTATTGCAGTCTTAAAGAGTGTGGGTGGGAGCCAACCAGTCCCGGACTGGATGGCTGGAGGAACGGGAGCCCAGCACGGGCGGGAGCCAACCAGTCCTGGACTGGAGGGCCGGAGGAACCGGCTTGGGCAGGAGGGGTGTAAACAGCCCAAAAGGGGTCTGAGGATCAGGTTTAGATTTAGAGTTGCCCACGTTGTCACCCGAGACCGGCGGATGTGGAACTAGGCAGAGACAGGCGTCCCCGAGACTGCCTGGGACCACAGGATAGATGTTCTGCTTGGCGTGAGCAGAACACCGGAGAGTGCGAAAACCGTGGCAGACGTCTCCGCAACGGTAGTCGCCGGAAGCCACAGGGGCGGAGGGTTGCCCTGACGCGGCCGCGATTTTCAGCCAGGGGCCCGGAGCAGAGTCTCGAGTGAGAACAATGGGATTTAATAAGGGGGACTTACCACTCACGTGTGCCGGAGCGGGTGATGGTCAGAGAGGTCCCTGATGGTCAGAGAGGTCCCGCCGTGCCAGCGGGAGAGGAGGGGCACTCGCAGGGGGCCGCGAGGCTCACGCTCCTCCCGGGTCTTCGGCACCAGATGTAAGAATCATAAAGACACAGCGGGCTGCAAGCTGTTAGGGAAGAAGTTTATTTGGGAAGAGTTCCCGGGCGAGATCCACAGGTCCGAGAGATGGGCCAGGGAAATCGCGCCCCGGAGATGGGACGAGGAGGTTTTATTAGGGAGGAGGGGAACAGGAGAAAATGGGAGGGGGATCCCTCAGGGCAGGCGCAGAAACGAGTTCTTTGTTTAAGTTTGGCGGGAAGTCCAGTGATGAGCCCACTATCCTTCAGGTGGCTGTGTGTGTGTGTGTGTGTGTGAAATTCTTGACACTTTGTGAGGAATTTTTATGGCCAAGGCTATCTCCTTATCGCAGGTCTAGGGAGATTCTCAGGCGCCAGCAGGTAAACAACTGACCCCCTGATTTGGTGCCGGGAGTCTGGTCGCGGTGTTGACTCTAACAACTTGGCCCTTTCTTATGATTATTTAGTGCTGGGGAATCTCCAGCCGCTGTGTTAATCCCTTAATAGCCTGCCACCCTTACATACACACGTTAGTTTTTTTATATACAAGATCTATCAGACTAAAGAATTATTTAAAATTCTTACCATATACTACTATGTTTGTATAGATTTCTCCTTTTTTTTAAGATGAAAATGAAATACCTTTAATACATACTTTTAAAGTTTAAAAATGTTGTCAAGGTACCTTAAGATGGAGAAAGAAAAGCCTCATTGTAATTTGAAGTGCGGGGTTTCCCTGATGGCTCAGTGGTAAAGAATCTGCCTGCCAAGCAGAAGCTGCAGGAAACGTGAGTTCGATCCCTGAGTCAGGAAGATCTCCTGCAGGAGGGCATGGCAATCCACTCCAGTATTCTTTGCCTGGAGAATCCTTTGGACAGCCTACAGCCCACAAGGTCAGAAAGTGTGACATGATTTTCAGCCAGGGGCCCGGAGCAGAGTCTCGAGTGAGAACAATGGGATTTAATAAGGGGGACTTACCACTCACGTGTGCCGGAGCGGGTGATGGTCAGAGAGGTCCCTGATGGTCAGAGAGGTCCCGCCGTGCCAGCGGGAGAGGAGGGGCACTCGCAGGGGGCCGCGAGGCTCACGCTCCTCCCGGGTCTTCGGCACCAGATGTAAGAATCATAAAGACACAGCGGGCTGCAAGCTGTTAGGGAAGAAGTTTATTTGGGAAGAGTTCCCGGGCGAGATCCACAGGTCCGAGAGATGGGCCAGGGAAATCGCGCCCCGGAGATGGGACGAGGAGGTTTTATTAGGGAGGAGGGGAACAGGAGAAAATGGGAGGGGGATCCCTCAGGGCAGGCGCAGAAACGAGTTCTTTGTTTAAGTTTGGCGGGAAGTCCAGTGATGAGCCCACTATCCTTCAGGTGGCTGTGGGCGGGGGTGTGTGTGTGAAATTCTTGACACTTTGTGAGGAATTTTTATGGCCAAGGCTATCTCCTTATCGCAGGTCTAGGGAGATTCTCAGGCGCCAGCAGGTAAACAACTGACCCCCTGATTTGGTGCCGGGAGTCTGGTCGCGGTGTTGACTCTAACAACTTGGCCCTTTCTTATGATTATTTAGTGCTGGGGAATCTCCAGCCGCTGTGTTAATCCCTTAATAGCCTGCCACCCTTACATACACACGTTAGTTTTTTTATATACAAGATCTATCAGACTAAAGAATTATTTAAAATTCTTACCATATACTACTATGTTTGTATAGATTTCTCCTTTTTTTTAAGATGAAAATGAAATACCTTTAATACATACTTTTAAAGTTTAAAAATGTTGTCAAGGTACCTTAAGATGGAGAAAGAAAAGCCTCATTGTAATTTGAAGTGCGGGGTTTCCCTGATGGCTCAGTGGTAAAGAATCTGCCTGCCAAGCAGAAGCTGCAGGAAACGTGAGTTCGATCCCTGAGTCAGGAAGATCTCCTGCAGGAGGGCATGGCAATCCACTCCAGTATTCTTTGCCTGGAGAATCCTTTGGACAGCCTACAGCCCACAAGGTCAGAAAAAAGTGTGACATGACTTATCAACTAAAATAATAAATTTCAAGTGTAGTGAGGTAGTAATTGCCTTACTCGGGATTCAGATGGTCTGGCAGGACTGCAGGGGGCCTGATCCTTTGTTCTAGTCTCTGCCTTCATCCTGGAAACTGAGTGAAGTCAGGTGTGTGCCTGAGTTGAGCAGGCCCAGCTGTCTTCATGATCAGAAGGGCCTGGAGATCGTGGGCCTTTCCCCGGGAAGTCAGAAGTCAGACCTGGGGGCCTTCGCAGGATAGCAGGATGGCTCTGGCCTCCCTCCGCTCAGCCAGGCCCTGGGGTGGGGTCCTCTCAGCTCCTGGGAGTGTCATCTTACAGCTTCCTACTTTAAAGTGGGGTCATGAGAGGTCACCGAATTCACCCACCAATGTTTGCTGTGTCAGGTGCTGCTCAAGGCCCAGAAAGATGAAGGAATGAATTGGGCAGGACCCTTTGCCCTCCCGGAACTAAGCTGCAGCCAAAATGGTCAAGTTAGAAGAGTAGGGTGTCTGGTTTTTGACATCTCTGCTTTCTTACTTCCTTCCCCTCGTTGGTTTTGTTTGGCCCATCTTTATGCTTCCCCACACCTTTCTTTTCTCTGCTAAATCGAGTGTGTGGTCAGACGAGTAATTAAAGGCTATAGAGGCAGGGTGACCATGAGTCTGGGATGGCTGGTCTGACGAGGGACAGTCAGGATGAGCCACAGTCACGCTGACACGCTCAATAGTGACATAACCCCTCCTCCCATCTCATCACTCTTTCTTTCTCCAAATAATCATAGATTATTGGTGTGGGAAACAAGTGATTGATTCTGGGATTTCACTGAAAAAAAAAAAGAAAGAAAGCAAACCCTCTGCCTAAATAGTAGTGTCTTCAGTTGTTACAGGATGATCACCAAGGTAACCCCGGAGGCCAAAGGTAGAGGGGACCCTATTTTCCATCGTTACTTTGAGGCCCTCTTTGCTGCAGACCAGCCACCTAGACAGAAAAACTGACTCCGCCTGGGCCCCCATGCACACTCCTGGGAAAGGGGTTTGATGTGGCCCCAGTCTCAAGATCCACTGGGTGAGCCCCTCTAGAAGCCTGCAGGGGTGACAGCAGAGGTGCCAGGGAGAGGCCTTGGCCTGGAAGTGTGCACAGAGGGGCAGGTGGGCGGGGTGCAGTGGGGTGGGATGCTGGAGTGTAGGTAGGCCTCTGTCCCTGGAGAGAGTTTCAGTTTAGCCGTAAGAAGACAATGTACCAGCTGTCTGTGGTCACATAGCTCATGCCTTTAGCAGCTGTGAGAGTGTACAGAACCCACGGGACCCCGTGAAGCTGGCAGGTGAGCCCTATTCTCTCTTCCCTGAGCCCCGCCCCAGCCACACAGATTTAAGAGCTGAAGGGGGGAGCAGCTGAAGGCAAGGCAGTTCCTCCTGGGCCTCCGTCTGTACCAGGTGTCCCCGTGCCGTCTGCATGGGAAGGCAGGTCTGGTGCTGACCCTGCAGCTTCACGTTCTTCCTGCAGATCCAGGACGGCACAGGGCCTGGGTGGCTCTGGAGTGCTTCTTCTCCCAGGCTGGGTGGAGGGCTTGCTTGCTGCCTGCCGTTGCTGTTGTTGTTGGGCTGGAAGCCGGGCCCTGCAGGACGGAAGAGCTGAAATAAAGGAGGAGCAGAGGTCTAGGAGTCTGGACAGAGACAGGTGATCATGTCCTTCTGAACCTGGAGCAAAGTCTTAAGGACCCTTCCAAGGGGAGCCCAGGTGGCCCAGACCAAATGGGCGAGCAGAGTGGGAAGAATATCCAGTTTGGACTCAAACCGCGTCCTAAACAGAGAAGCTAAGGAACATGGACGCCTCCCGGTCGTGGTCTTGGAGGGTATAGCAGCTGCTTCTTAAGTAAGGTAGGTGCCCTGACGAGTAATCGGTGTCGACACTGCTAGATTAGAGCCTGGGAGGGCTTGGGATCAGGTGCCAAAGCGGCTGGAGTCAGAGCTGGGCCTCAGAATCTGCCTTTCGGTGCTGTGGCTGGGTCCTCGGACTCTTTGTTCAGTAGAAGTTGCTAGGAGGCCAGGCGAGAAATTCAGGCAACTGGAGGGAATGAAAACAAGTAACAGGTGCCCTGACTGCTCCCTGAGGAGGGCGGGCTGACTCCTTAAATGGGGTGCGTGTGAGGACGGACTGGAGGGGTGGCTTAGGTGGTCTGCCCACGCCCTCGGTGATGTTGTGTGCAGGGACCATGCACAAAAGGATCCTGCTTTTGCTCCCAGCACCTCAGAGGGGCCTTTCTGTTACCTTGTCTCATAACTTGCCCCAGCTGGAGTGTAGGTAGGCCTCTGTCCCTGGAGAGAGTTTCAGTTTAGCCGTAAGAAGACAATGTACCAGCTGTCTGTGGTCACATAGCTCATGCCTTTAGCAGCTGTGAGAGTGTACAGAACCCACGGGACCCCGTGAAGCTGGCAGGTGAGCCCTATTCTCTCTTCCCTGAGCCCCGCCCCAGCCACACAGATTTAAAAGCTGAAGGGGGGAGCAGCTGAAGGCAAGGCAGTTCCTCCTGGGCCTCCGTCTGTACCAGGTGTCCCCGTGCCGTCTGCATGGGAAGGCAGGTCTGGTGCTGACCCTGCAGCTTCACGTTCTTCCTGCAGATCCAGGACGGCACAGGGCCTGGGTGGCTCTGGAGTGCTTCTTCTCCCAGGCTGGGTGGAGGGCTTGCTTGCTGCCTGCCGTTGCTGTTGTTGTTGGGCTGGAAGCCGGGCCCTGCAGGACGGAAGAGCTGAAATAAAGGAGGAGCAGAGGTCTAGGAGTCTGGACAGAGACAGGTGATCATGTCCTTCTGAACCTGGAGCAAAGTCTTAAGGACCCTTCCAAGGGGAGCCCAGGTGGCCCAGACCAAATGGGCGAGCAGAGTGGGAAGAATATCCAGTTTGGACTCAAACCGCGTCCTAAACAGAGAAGCTAAGGAACATGGACGCCTCCCGGTCGTGGTCTTGGAGGGTATAGCAGCTGCTTCTTAAGTAAGGTAGGTGCCCTGACGAGTAATCGGTGTCGACACTGCTAGATTAGAGCCTGGGAGGGCTTGGGATCAGGTGCCAAAGCGGCTGGAGTCAGAGCTGGGCCTCAGAATCTGCCTTTCGGTGCTGTGGCTGGGTCCTCGGACTCTTTGTTCAGTAGAAGTTGCTAGGAGGCCAGGCGAGAAATTCAGGCAACTGGAGGGAATGAAAACAAGTAACAGGTGCCCTGACTGCTCCCTGAGGAGGGCGGGCTGACTCCTTAAATGGGGTGCGTGTGAGGACGGACTGGAGGGGTGGCTTAGGTGGTCTGCCCACGCCCTCGGTGATGTTGTGTGCAGGGACCATGCACAAA
Source organism: Tragulus kanchil (assembly GCA_022376925.1). NCBI lineage: Eukaryota > Metazoa > Chordata > Mammalia > Artiodactyla > Tragulidae > Tragulus > Tragulus kanchil. The sequence continues at coordinate 113,591,332 of JAIOJX010000031.1, read as the reverse complement.
AGGATCCTGCTTTTGCTCCCAGCACCTCAGAGGGGCCTTTCTGTTACCTTGTCTCATAACTTGCCCCAGCTGGGCATGCCAGGTTATTCCTGGTCCCATGGAGTCTCTTTGTATTTCGTTGCTGGAGGAGATGTTTGTCCAGGGGCGAGTACTGCTGTCGTGGGTCCAGGGTAGAGGTTCCTGCATGTGTTAGAAAAGAATTTCCAGACGCGAGACAGAGAGGAAAGTAAGGTTTGTTAGAGTGGCGGAAGGGAGAGTTGCTGCCAGTACAGCGAGCTGGCTTAAGGGAGAAAGTGGGAGACGCTGTGAGAACAGCAGGCCGGCTCCAGGGAGAACCGACCGATTTCTCCTCGTTTTTATAACAGTTTGCACTCTTATTTATCTTTTAAGAGTTGACAGTTTCTATGTTGAATAAATAAACTTTGTCTCAAGTAATGGGACTTTTAAATTCCTGTTCCATTCGGGCACATTTAGGATTTAAAAAATTTTTTAATGATACCGGACTTGGTATTGATTTTCCAGATCTGACACCCAAAGGGAGCAAAAGTAAAAATAGATATATTAGACTTCATCAAAATTAAGAATTCCTGTGTAGCCAGGAACACCATCAACATAACAAAAAGGCACAGAATGGGAGAAAATATTTGCAAATGGTAAATCTAATAAAAGGTTGAGGTCTAGAATATAGAGAACTCCTACAATTCAGAAACAAAACAACCTGATTCAAAATGGGCAGAGAACATTTCTACAAAGAATTATAAAAGTATACAGGGGTCTTCCCTGGTGGTCCAGTGGGTAGAGTCCACACTGCAAGGGACACCGGTTCGATCCCTGGCATGTGAAGATCCCACATGCCATGGAGTGGCTGGACTGCTGTGTCCAGTTAGGAGCCAGAGCTCTGCTCGTGCATGCAGAGCCCGTGCTCTGCGACGAGAGAGGCCACTGTAATGGGAGGCCCACACAGACCAAGGAATTAAGATGAATGAAAATAAATAAATGAAGGACCAATAAAAGATGCCGAAATTTAAAAAAAGGTATACTAAAAACGTGTATTTGCTCCGGGGGCAGCCTCGGTGATGTTGTGTGCAGGGACCATGCACAAATCCTGCTTTTGCTCCCAGCACCTCAGAGGGGCCTTTCTGTTACCTTGTCTCATAACTTGCCCCAGCTGGGCATGCCAGGTTATTCCTGGTCCCATGGAGTCTCTTTGTATTTCGTTGCTGGAGGAGATGTTTGTCCAGGGGCGAGTACTGCTGTCGTGGGTCCAGGGTAGAGGTTCCTGCATGTGTTAGAAAAGAATTTCCAGACGCGAGACAGAGAGGAAAGTAAGGTTTGTTAGAGTGGCGGAAGGGAGAGTTGCTGCCAGTACAGCGAGCTGGCTTAAGGGAGAAAGTGGGAGACGCTGTGAGAACAGCAGGCCGGCTCCAGGGAGAACCGACCGATTTCTCCTCGTTTTTTATAACAGTTTGCACTCTTATTTATCTTTTAAGAGTTGACAGTTTCTATGTTGATTAAATAAACTTTGTCTCAAGTAATGGGACTTTTAAATTCCTGTTCCATTCGGGCACATTTAGGATTTAAAAAATTTTTTAATGATACCGGACTTGGTATTGATTTTCCAGATCTGACACCCAAAGGGAGCAAAAGTAAAAATAGATATATTAGACTTCATCAAAATTAAGAATTCCTGTGTAGCCAGGAACACCATCAACATAACAAAAAGGCACAGAATGGGAGAAAATATTTGCAAATGGTAAATCTAATAAAAGGTTGAGGTCTAGAATATAGAGAACTCCTACAATTCAGAAACAAAACAACCTGATTCAAAATGGGCAGAGAACATTTCTACAAAGAATTATAAAAGTATACAGGGGTCTTCCCTGGTGGTCCAGTGGGTAGAGTCCACACTGCAAGGGACACCGGTTCGATCCCTGGCATGTGAAGATCCCACATGCCATGGAGTGGCTGGACTGCTGTGTCCAGTTAGGAGCCAGAGCTCTGCTCGTGCATGCAGAGCCCGTGCTCTGCGACGAGAGAGGCCACTGTAATGGGAGGCCCACACAGACCAAGGAATTAAGATGAATGAAAATAAATAAATGAAGGACCAATAAAAGATGCCGAAATTTAAAAAAAGGTATACAAAAAATATACAAAAAGAAATAGATATTTCTACCAAGAAGGTGTACAAATGACCAACAAATGTGTGAAATGGTGCTCAGCATCACTAATTGCTAGGGAAATGAATATCAAAACCACAGTGACAGGGAACTGTATTCAGTATCTTGTAATAAGCTATAATACAAAGGAATCTGGGAAAATATATGTGTGTGTATATATATTCATATGCATACATCTGAATCACTTTGATGTACACCTGAAACTAACACAGTGTTGTAATTCAACTGTATTTTAATTAAGAAAATCAAAACCACAATGAGAGACCACCTCACACCCATTAAAACAGACCCAGAAAATAGCAAGTGTGAGGAGAAGGTGGAAAAATTGGAACTTTTGTGCACCGTCTTTGGGAATGTAAAATGATAATGCAGTTGCTATGGTTGGTGTCTCAAAAAATTAGACATCGCCTTACCACATGATCTAGTAATACCCTCCTGGGTATATTCAGTGGAATTGAAAGTGGGATCTTAAAGCGATATTTGCACTCCAGTAGTTACAGTGTTGTTATTCACAATAGCCATGAAAGGTGCAAGTAATCCATTCACCTTTTGATGAATGAATGAATGGATAAACAAAATATACTATAGACATAAAATGGAATATATTCAGCATTAAAGAAGGAAGGGAATTGGAACAGGTGCTCTAACATGGATGAACCTTGATGATATTATGCAGAGTGAAAGAAGTCAGTAATAAAAGTGTTGTATGATTTCACTTACATGTAACCCTTAGATGCTATGGACTAAACTTTGTCCACCTTAAATTCATATGTTGAAGCCATGACCCCCAGTGTGGCTGCATTTGGAAATAGGTCCTTTTAAAAAATACTTATTTGAGGGCTTCCCTGGTGGCTCAGTGGGTGGAGAGTACACCTTGTAGTGCTAGGGGCACCGGTTCGATCCCTGGCTCGGGAAAATTCCATGTGCTGTGGAGCAGCTGGACCAGTGTGTCCAATTACAAGCCAGTGCCTTGGAGCACATGCGCCCAGAGCTGGTGCTCTGCAACAAGAGAGGCCACTGCCATGGGAAGCCCACACAGGCCAAAGAATGGAGATGGATGAAAAATAAATGATGAAAAAAATGCTTATTTGACTGCATCAAATCTTAATTACTGTGTGTGGGATCTTTCATTGTGGCACGGGGCCTCCTGAGCTGTGGTGTAGGGGCTCAGGAGTTCCCACCTGCCAGCTTAGTTGCTCTGTGGTATGTGGGATCTTACTTTTCTGACCAGGGATCAAACTCACATCCCCTGCATTGCAACGCAGATTCTTAACCACTGGACCACCAGGGAAGTCCTGGAGATAGGTTCTTAAAAGAAGTAAATATGGGTGGTATCCTAATCCAATATCACTAGTGTCCTTATAAGAAGAAGAGACACCAGGAATGCACAGAGAAAAGGCTGTGCGATGCACACTGAGGAGGGGTCCGGCTGCCAGCCACAAACAGAGGCCTCAGGAGAAAGCAGTCCTACCAGTAGTTGATCTTGGACTTGTAGGCTTCAGGACAATGAAAAATCGCTGTTGTTTAAGCCACCCAGCCTGTAGTAATTCGTTATGGCAACCTTAGCAGATGAATGTACCAGACTAGTCAGATTCATAAAGGCAAAATGTTTTTTAATAGAATGGTGACTTCCAGGGTCTTGGAAGAGTGGGGAATGGAGACTTGTTTAATGGGTACAGGGTTCAAGTTTTGCAAGATGAATTCTAGAGCTTGGTGGCTGACAGTGTGAGTGTGCTTAACACGGCTGAACTGGCTCTTGAAAAAAAAAAATGCTTAAAATGGTAAATTTTATATTATGTATATTTTATCACAATTAAACAAAGCAAAACACTTCCCCCTGATGCTAGAAACCCCTTCTACTACAGCCCTGTTCCCTCCTTCATGGCAAAACTCCTGAAAGAAAAAAAAAATGTCGTTTGTATTTGCTATCCCTGCTTCTTCTGTTCTCACTTTCTCTTGAACCATTCCAGTCAAGGTTTTCTGAAACTGCCGTGTTCAGGGTCTCTGTGTAATTCCATTCCATCAGCAGCAGTGCTGATCTGTTGCTCCTCCTTGAAATACTTGCCCCATGGCTTCCTCGTTTTCCTCTCCCTTCTCCTTTGTAGGAGCTACCTTGCTCCTCCTCGCAAATTTATCTGTGAGTTACCCCAGGCCTCTGCTTCGGGTTTTTACCTTTAATTTCAATTTTTAAAAATTTACTTATATAAGGGGCTTCCCTGGTGGTCCATTGGGAAAAGAGTCCACCTTGCTGTGCAAGGGGCACCAGTTCCATCCCTGACCCGGGAAGATCCCATGTGCCGTGGAGCAGCTGGACCAGTGTGTCCAATGAAGAGCCAGAACTCTGAAGCGCATGCGCCCAGAGCCGGTGCTCTGCAACGAGAGAGGCCACCGTAATGGGAGGCCCATACAGGCCAAAGAATAAAGATGGATGAAAATAAATAAATAATAAAAGAGGCCCCAGTTTTTTAAATTATGTATTTTAATTGGAGGATAGTTACTTTATGATATTGTGATGCTTTTTGCCATACATGAGTGTGAATCGGCCTCAGGCGTACATGTGTCCCCTCCACCCTGAACCCACCTCCCACCTCCCTCCCCATCCTCTCCCTCCAAGTTGTCACAGAGCACTGGCTTTGAGTGCCCAAACTTTTTTTGTTAGGTCGTTATTTTAAATTTTTATTATTTTATATTTATTTACTTTGGTTGTGCAGGGTCTTTGTTGTGGTATGTAGACTTTCTCCAGTTGCGTGAACAGACTCTCTATAGTTTCTCCATGGCACATGAGCTTTTACTTCCCCGACCAGCGATGGAAACTGTGTCCCCTGCATTGGAAGACAGTTTCTTAACCACTGGACTGTCAGGGAAGTTCCCTGCTCCAAGCTTCTTAAATTCTCCGCCGGGAAGACTCACCCAGTGCCGCCTCTACAGTAGTGACTCTCACGTCCTCTCTCCAGCCCACCCGTTTTTGGAACTCAGTGTAGGACATCCCCCTACCCACCCCACCTCATCATGAGGATATTGACCAGGCATCTGAAATTCGTCTTACCCCAAACAAATCCTGACATCTCCTTGAACGTCCCTTTTCCTCCCTCCGTTGCTTTGATCTCTTGAACCATTCCAGTCAAGGTTTTCTGAAACTGCCGTGTTCAGGGTCTCTGTGTAATTCCATTCCATCAGCAGCAGTGCTGATCTGTTGCTCCTCCTTGAAATACTTGCCCCATGGCTTCCTCGTTTTCCTCTCCTTCTCCTTTGTAGAGCTACTTGCTCCTCCTCGCAAATTTATCTGTGAGTTACCCCAGGCCTCTGCTTCGGGTTTTTACCTTTAATTTCAATTTTTAAAAATTTACTTATATAAGGGGCTTCCCTGGTGGTCCATTGGGAAAAGAGTCCACCTTGCTGTGCAAGGGGCACCAGTTCCATCCCTGACCCGGGAAGATCCCATGTGCCGTGGAGCAGCTGGACCAGTGTGTCCAATGAAGAGCCAGAACTCTGAAGCGCATGCGCCCAGAGCCGGTGCTCTGCAACGAGAGAGGCCACCGTAATGGGAGGCCCATACAGGCCAAAGAATAAAGATGGATGAAAATAAATAAATAATAAAAGAGGCCCCAGTTTTTTAAATTATGTATTTTAATTGGAGGATAGTTACTTTATGATATTGTGATGCTTTTTGCCATACATGAGTGTGAATCGGCCTCAGGCGTACATGTGTCCCCTCCACCCTGAACCCACCTCCCACCTCCCTCCCCATCCTCTCCCTCCAAGTTGTCACAGAGCACTGGCTTTGAGTGCCCAAACTTTTTTTGTTAGGTCGTTATTTTAAATTTTTATTATTTTATATTTATTTACTTTGGTTGTGCAGGGTCTTTGTTGTGGTATGTAGACTTTCTCCAGTTGCGTGAACAGACTCTCTATAGTTTCTCCATGGCACATGAGCTTTTACTTCCCCGACCAGCGATGGAAACTGTGTCCCCTGCATTGGAAGACAGTTTCTTAACCACTGGACTGTCAGGGAAGTTCCCTGCTCCAAGCTTCTTAAATTCTCCGCCGGGAAGACTCACCCAGTGCCGCCTCTACAGTAGTGACTCTCACGTCCTCTCTCCAGCCCACCCGTTTTTGGAACTCAGTGTAGGACATCCCCCTACCCACCCCACCTCATCATGAGGATATTGACCAGGCATCTGAAATTCGTCTTACCCCAAACAAATCCTGACATCTCCTTGAACGTCTGCCTCCCTCCGTTGTTTGCCATCTCAGAAAATGGTGTGCACGTGTGCTCAGTTGCTTCAGTCATGTCTGATCTCTGAGACCCTATGGACTGTAGCCTGCTGGGCTCCTCTGTCCATGAAATTCTCCAGACAAGAATACTGGAGTGGATTTCCATGCCCTTCTCCACGAGACCTCCCTGACCCAGGGATCAAACCTGTGTCTCTTGTCTTTTCCATTAGCAAGCAGGTTCTTTACCACTAGTGCCACCTGGGAAGCCCAGTAAGTGGGACCACCTTGCAACCAGATCAAAAAACAGGCACGTTCATAATTGCACACCAAAGGTCTTGCAGTCAAGGTGACCTCTCTCTATCTCACTCCACATCCAACTCACCTGAATATCCTGTGGTCTCTTAAAATACTCTCCAGGGTCTGACTCCCCTCACCTTCTCTTCCACTACCTGCCTTGGCCAGGCAATGACTATGGAAACTTTTTAAAAGTTTTCTGAAACATATATGTTATATTATACACACTATATATGTATACAAAAGCTTTTGATTAATACTATGCTCGATGGGAGGCCTACACAGGCCAAGGAATTAAGACGAATGAAAATAAAGTAAGGACCAATAAAAGAGGCCAAAATTTTAAAAAAGAGAAAAAAGGACAGAAATTGGAAAACATAAATTAAGTGAAATGGGAGCACTGAATATGAAAGAGAAAAAGTGAAACTAAATTAAAGTCAAAGATCATCATATAGTCCAGTTGTTGGAGGATTCTTAGTTAAATGAACAAATGGTACACGTGTTGAAATTAGTGTAGTGATGTGAAATATACATGTGTATTTCTGGGGACACCATAAGAAGTGTGATTGGACATTTTTGTCTGCAGGCTTCTGGAGAGAATAGGTGGCCTGTATCACCCAGAGAACTAGCAGGATTCCCACGGCCCTCTCACCCAGCGAATTTGTCACCATCTGAGTCAGCAGGAAAGCCCAAGAAGACTGGAGTGGGTAGCCCCTCCCTTCTCTAGGAGATCTTCCTGACCAAGGGATCGAACCAGGGTCTCCTGTATTACAGGCGGATTCTTTACCAGCCGAGCTCTCGGGGAAGCCCAGTAGCTAAGGTATAACTGGTAAAAGAAGTCTAGTCTCACCAGGAAGTCTGTCAACATGCACATGCACATCTCCATGGACTAAATGAAAGTAAATTAGTGTGGCCATTAGAACTTGAAGAGAGAAATCAGGGAATTTGAAGAACTGACCAAAAATTCTCTGATTTCTTTTAAAGTTCTAATGGTCATATGATTGCCAATAACCAGATTATCAGAGAATGTGCTGTTTTGTTGAGGGTGGTTCAAGGTTCTCAGGGAAGCAAGCGTGGTCCTAGTGTCAAAGAGGATGGTGTCTGACGACTCCCACCAACCCTGCTCCCAGGCCACATCCATTTCCCATGCCTATGCTGGCAACAGAAACCACTAGAGTTTAAGGCTTCATTTTCTGGTTTGGCCAAAAGGGCCACATCAAAGTTGTGGCACTGCAATGTTCCTGCTCTTGGGGTGGCTGCTACATTAAAACATCCTGTTGGTGAGAAGAAGCAGCTCTTGAAGTTAACTGATGGTGGGAGGCTGAGCGTGGGGTGTGGCCAGGTGTTTTAAGACACTTTCTTCCTGAAGAATAGAAGGTGTTAAACCTTTTGGGAGACACAGGGCCTTCCCTGGTGGTCCAGTGGTTGGGAACCCCCCTGCCCATCAGGGGACATGGGTTCTATCCCTTGTTCCAGGAAGATTCCACCTGCTGTGGAGCAATGAAGCCCATGTGCCACAACTACTGAAGCCTGTGAGCCCTAGAGCAAATGCTCCCCAACAAGAGAAGACTCCCATGGACAGTGGACATATGAACATTGTGGGGAAGGAACAGAGGGTGGGAGGCGTAAAGGAAGTAGCATGAAGGCCTGTTCTATCATAAGTGAAGAAAATAGCTATAGTCATTGCTCTGGGAGAAAAGGGGATCCTTCAGGGGTGCTGTGTGATGGTCGGGAGGGGTGGGAAGGGGGGGATATACATATGACTAATCTGGGAGCATAGTCAGCAGGAAAGCCCAAGAAGACTGGAGTGGGTAGCCTCTCCCTTCTCTAGGAGATCTTCCTGACCAAGGGATCGAACCAGGGTCTCCTGTATTACAGGCGGATTCTTTACCAGCCGAGCTCTCGGGGAAGCCCAGTAGCTAAGGTATAACTGGTAAAAGAAGTCTAGTCTCACCAGGAAGTCTGTCAACATGCACATGCACATCTCCATGGACTAAATGAAAGTAAATTAGTGTGGCCATTAGAACTTGAAGAGAGAAATCAGGGAATTTGAAGAACTGACCAAAAATTCTCTGATTTCTTTTAAAGTTCTAATGGTCATATGATTGCCAATAACCAGATTATCAGAGAATGTGCTGTTTTGTTGAGGGTGGTTCAAGGTTCTCAGGGAAGCAAGCGTGGTCCTAGTGTCAAAGAGGATGGTGTCTGACGACTCCCACCAACCCTGCTCCCAGGCCACATCCATTTCCCATGCCTATGCTGGCAACAGAAACCACTAGAGTTTAAGGCTTCATTTTCTGGTTTGGCCAAAAGGGCCACATCAAAGTTGTGGCACTGCAATGTTCCTGCTCTTGGGGTGGCTGCTACATTAAAACATCCTGTTGGTGAGAAGAAGCAGCTCTTGAAGTTAACTGATGGTGGGAGGCTGAGCGTGGGGTGTGGCCAGGTGTTTTAAGACACTTTCTTCCTGAAGAATAGAAGGTGTTAAACCTTTTGGGAGACACAGGGCCTTCCCTGGTGGTCCAGTGGTTGGGAACCCCCCTGCCCATCAGGGGACATGGGTTCTATCCCTTGTTCCAGGAAGATTCCACCTGCTGTGGAGCAATGAAGCCCATGTGCCACAACTACTGAAGCCTGTGAGCCCTAGAGCAAATGCTCCCCAACAAGAGAAGACTCCCATGGACAGTGGACATATGAACATTGTGGGGAAGGAACAGAGGGTGGGAGGCGTAAAGGAAGTAGCATGAAGGCCTGTTCTATCATAAGTGAAGAAAATAGCTATAGTCATTGCTCTGGGAGAAAAGGGGATCCTTCAGGGGTGCTGTGTGATGGTCGGGAGGGGTGGGAAGGGGGGGATATACATATGACTAATCTGGGAACATACATATCTGTAAACAACAAAACTCTGTAAAAGTTAAAGTAAAATAAAAGTTAAAAAAAAAAGAGAGAGAGGAGACCACACCAATGATAAGCCTGCGCACAGCAACTAGGGGGTAGCCCTCATTTGCTGCAAGTAGAAAAAGTCCATACAAGCAGCAAAGACCCATTGCATCTAAAAAATAAAACAATAATACATATAAACCTTCTGGGAGATGCAGTCTCCTTGGCGCCACGAGTCAGCTGCTGGCTGTGCTAGGACAAGGCAGAGCAGGAGCAAAGTGTCAGCAGGTGTCTGAGGCAGGTGTGGAGAAGCTGCTGCAGTGATTGTAAGGTGAAAGAAGGAGAGAGCGGGAGAGGGAGGAGGAGGAGGGGAAGAAGAAGGAGAGGAAGAGGACTGGGAGGAAGAAGGAGGACTTCCTTGGTGGTGCAGTGGTTAAGAATCTGCCTACCAATGCAGGGGACACGGGTTTGATCCCTGGTCCAGGAAGACTCCACATGCCAAAGGGCAACCAAGCCTGTGTGCCACAGCTATGGAACCTGTGCTCTAGAGTCAGGATCTGCAGCTGCTGAGCACACATGCTGCAGCTCCTGAACTCCACACACCCTAGATCCTGTGTACTGCAGCAAGAGAAGCCACTGCAATGAGCATCCCAGGCCCTGCAACTAGAGATGAGCCCCCACTCTCCACAACTAGAAAAAGCCCACGAGCAGCAACAAAGTCCCACCACAGCTGAAAATAAATTAATAAATACATACTTTAAAAAAGAAGGAGGGGGGCTTCCCTGGTGGTCCAGTGGGTAAGGACACCGCCTTGCAGTGCAAGGAGCACTAGTTCCAATCCCTGGCCTGGGAAGATCCCCCGTGCCGCGGAGCGGCTGGACCGATGTGTCCAATAACCGAGCCGGAGCTCTGGAGCGCATGCGCCCAGAGCCGGCGCTCTGCAGAGACAGAGGCCGCTGCGATGGGAGGCCCACAGGAGCCAAAGAACAAAGATGGATGAAAATAGAGAAATGAAAGATCAGTGGAAGTGGCCCACCGACCTGCTCCCTCCCCACCTCACCTCCCTATAAATAGATAGATAAATCAATCAATCAATCAATCAATCAATCAATCAATCTTAAAAAAAAAAAGGAGGAGCCGAGAAGAGGAAAAGGATGAGGAGAAAGAAGGAGGGAGAGGAGGCGGAGGGACGAGAGGGTCGCCTCTCTGGGGGGCTGCCTCTCGGCATCCCTGCTGAGACTTGATTCAGGATGGACACAGGTGATGGGCACAGGTTGTCTTCGTGTTTCCCGTCCCTTGCTGTACAGCACGGATAGTCACAGTGTCCCTCAGAAGCAGAGTCTCCAGAACAGGCCTGTCCCTCTGAACGTGCAACCTCGCCCTTCTCCTCCCAGCGCAGGCCACCTGCTCCGCCAGGTCCCCAGGGATCCCTGAGCGCACCGCATCCCGGTATCTCTTGCCGGCAGCAGAGGGAGCCCACACTCTACCGAAAGGAATTAAGTTTCTCATTAGACTACAAAACCGAAAATGCAGTCACTGTTGGGTTTTCTTTTTTGGTCACGCCGTGTGTCCTTACAGAAGAAGCTTTAATCTCCCTCGTTCATCTCTGTTGCTGTAAATTCCTGCACCGCCTATAGTACCATATGCCCCGATTTGCCGGGAGAAAGCCACAGTGAGCTTGGTAGCAAGCTTGGGCTTCTGAGCCGTTTGTACCCTGTGTTGAATCGCGTATTACCACGCACTTAAAGGTTATGTCTTAATAAGCTCTCTTATATCAATTTGTTAGCGGTTGAGTCTGCAGTTGATCAGTTAGGCCATGGCAAGGTACCACGGAGCTCCTGCTGACAATTAGGGGATGCAAGGAGCAGAAGGAAATTTAGACTTGAAACCCAGCAGAGAGTGGTTCTTCTGATTGTCTAACAGTGGCTGATTCACCTTCTCATCTGTTTCTAAGTCCTAGATATCGATGCTTCTCTTCTCAGTGCAGGGCTATGGTACAATTACATACAGTAAACAGAAGAGCATTTTTTAAAAAATCCTTCCCAGCTGACTATTAAAGGCACAGTGTCAGATGTCAGGGCCCACGAGGGTTACTCTTAGCACTGAGTCACACCATCACTGTTCCTCACTCAGTGCTCTTTCTGGGAAAAAGAAACATGTTCGCATTCTTCCTCATTCCCCTCCCAGAGCAACTGACCAAGTTCTGAAACCACTCTCAGAAGGAGCAAAAGCCTCCGCTCCCATATCCTTGATGATGACCGTTGTCCTCAGTGGCTGATGGGAAAGGGGGACCTTAGGAAATGTCTAGAAGAGAGTGTCTTACCTGAAATAGGTCATGGAGTATTTGACTTCAGAAACAGCTCGCATCAAGCTTTTGCAGCCCCTTGCTGGAATGGCGGCCTCCTCCTGAGGACCGTCTCCATGCCGCAGGGCCGCTCCGCTGTCACCCCAGCTCGGGCTTCCTTCTCACACCGTAAAGCTAACAGGCACAGCGGCTTTTACTCTTAGAGCCCTTATTGTATGAAAAGTGAAAAAGAAAAGAAATGCACTACCACCTCACATTAATGTAGCCCACCAAGCTCCTTGGCCCATGGAGTTTTCCAGGCAAGAACACTGGAGTGGGCATCGCCATGCCCTCCTCCAGGGGATCTTCCTGATCCAGGGATCAAACCTGGGTAATGGGCAACCTTCCTGTGCAGTTATCCCCAAACCTCCTCAGCCTCATTTTTTCTCATCTGCTTCCTCTGGGTGTACACAGGTCAGTGGGGTTCAGGGACTTTGCTGAGGATATAGAGGGAACAGGATTAGGGGTGCCCTTTCCTCAGGTCCAGTGAATTTTCTCTCTAGAATTCCCTATGTGTTGTTCCTTGAGGGAGGGGCCTTCACTTGGCTGCATCTGCCCATCTGTCGGGGGACATTCAGTCCTCATTTTTCTTGACCCCTGGCAGGGCTCGAGAGCTCTGAGACAGCTTCTTGGCTCATGTTCTTTGTTACCTTTTCTACCTCCCAGTGTCTGTCCAGACCATCCACTGGGAGCATCTGTGCTCTCACCGCCTATCAGCTGCTCAACCTGCTGCAGTCCCATGGGGAAGATGCTGGAATCCAGCATGCCTGGGGTAACAAGGGCTCTTCAAACAAACCGAACAACATGAACCCTGATTGCAGGGGTAAACAGAAGAGCATTTTTTAAAAAATCCTTCCCAGCTGACTATTAAAGGCACAGTGTCAGATGTCAGGGCCCACGAGGGTTACTCTTAGCACTGAGTCACACCATCACTGTTCCTCACTCAGTGCTCTTTCTGGGAAAAAGAAACATGTTCGCATTCTTCCTCATTCCCCTCCCAGAGCAACTGACCAAGTTCTGAAACCACTCTCAGAAGGAGCAAAAGCCTCCGCTCCCATATCCTTGATGATGACCGTTGTCCTCAGTGGCTGATGGGAAAGGGGGACCTTAGGAAATGTCTAGAAGAGAGTGTCTTACCTGAAATAGGTCATGGAGTATTTGACTTCAGAAACAGCTCGCATCAAGCTTTTGCAGCCCCTTGCTGGAATGGCGGCCTCCTCCTGAGGACCGGCTCCATGCCGCAGGGCCGCTCCGCTGTCACCCCAGCTCGGGCTTCCTTCTCACACCGTAAAGCTAACAGGCACAGCGGCTTTTACTCTTAGAGCCCTTATTGTATGAAAAGTGAAAAAGAAAAGAAATGCACTACCACCTCACATTAATGTAGCCCACCAAGCTCCTTGGCCCATGGAGTTTTCCAGGCAAGAACACTGGAGTGGGCATCGCCATGCCCTCCTCCAGGGGATCTTCCTGATCCAGGGATCAAACCTGGGTAATGGGCAACCTTCCTGTGCAGTTATCCCCAAACCTCCTCAGCCTCATTTTTTCTCATCTGCTTCCTCTGGGTGTACACAGGTCAGTGGGGTTCAGGGACTTTGCTGAGGATATAGAGGGAACAGGATTAGGGGTGCCCTTTCCTCAGGTCCAGTGAATTTTCTCTCTAGAATTCCCTATGTGTTGTTCCTTGAGGGAGGGGCCTTCACTTGGCTGCATCTGCCCATCTGTCGGGGGACATTCAGTCCTCATTTTTCTTGACCCCTGGCAGGGCTCGAGAGCTCTGAGACAGCTTCTTGGCTCATGTTCTTTGTTACCTTTTCTACCTCCCAGTGTCTGTCCAGACCATCCACTGGGAGCATCTGTGCCTCTCACCGGCCTATCAGCTGCTCAACCTGCTGCAGTCCCATGGGGAAGATGCTGGAATCCAGCATGCCTGGGGTAACAAGGGCTCTTCAAACAAACCGAACAACATGAACCCTGATGAGTCACATCTGCCATTTTCTGTGGTGTCAATGTTCCCATCTTGGCCAGTTTTAGGCAACCAATGTGAGATCCCTGAACAGAGTTGAATCAGGAAGAGGTGTCCAGTAACACACCAAACATTATGATTTACTCCCACCACTGAGATATAGCAGATGTAAAAACCTCAAGCACAGGGACTTCCCTGGTGGTCCAGTGGTGAAGAATTCACCTTCTCAGTGCGGGGGACATGGGCTCAGTCCCTAGTCTGGGAACTAAGATCCCACATGCTGTGAGGTAACTAAGCCCTCATGCCACAGTGAAGACCCCACGTGCCACAACTAAGACTTAATGCAGCCAGTGGGGAAAAAACACCAAGAGCAAAGAACTTAGTAAACCATTGCAAAATAAAGTATCTAGGGATGATGTTTGGGGTATATGTTACCTTTGTATTGAATACAATTTATTTAATTTTAAGCTCATGTCATTTAATTCTGATTTTCCATGTCTATCAGATTTAAATACATATCATTTAATTCTGACAGAGATGGAAAACTCTTGAGAGATGGGAATAACAGACTACCTTACCTGTCTTCCGTGAAACTTGTGTGTAGGACAAGAAGCAACAGTTAGAACCAAACGTGGAACAATGGGCTAGTTCCAGATTCAGAAAGGAGTATGTCAAGGCTGTATATTGTCACCCTGCTTATTTAACTTATATGCAGAATACATTATACAAAATCGTTGGTCTGGATGAAACATAAGCTGGAATCTAGATTGCCGGGAGGAATATCAATAGCCTCAGGTATGCAGATGACACCACCCTTATGGCAGAAAGTGAAGAGGAACTAAAGAGTCTCTTGATGAAGGTGAAAGAGGAGAGTGAAAAAGCTGACCTAACATTCAACATTCAAAAAAGGAAGATCGTAGCATCCAGTCCCATCACTTCATGGCAAATAGATGAGCAAACAATGGAAACAGTGACAGACTTTTATTTTCTTGAGCTCCAGACCATCCACTGGGAGCATCTGTGCCTCTCACCGGCCTATCAGCTGCTCAACCTGCTGCAGTCCCATGGGGAAGATGCTGGAATCCAGCATGCCTGGGGTAACAAGGGCTCTTCAAACAAACCGAACAACATGAACCCTGATGAGTCACATCTGCCATTTTCTGTGGTGTCAATGTTCCCATCTTGGCCAGTTTTAGGCAACCAATGTGAGATCCCTGAACAGAGTTGAATCAGGAAGAGGTGTCCAGTAACACACCAAACATTATGATTTACTCCCACCACTGAGATATAGCAGATGTAAAAACCTCAAGCACAGGGACTTCCCTGGTGGTCCAGTGGTGAAGAATTTACCTTCTCAGTGCGGGGGACATGGGCTCAGTCCCTAGTCTGGGAACTAAGATCCCACATGCTGTGAGGTAACTAAGCCCTCATGCCACAGTGAAGACCCCACGTGCCACAACTAAGACTTAATGCAGCCAGTGGGGAAAAAACACCAAGAGCAAAGAACTTAGTAAACCATTGCAAAATAAAGTATCTAGGGATGATGTTTGGGGTATATGTTACCTTTGTATTGAATACAATTTATTTAATTTTAAGCTCATGTCATTTAATTCTGATTTTCCATGTCTATCAGATTTAAATACATATCATTTAATTCTGACAGAGATGGAAAACTCTTGAGAGATGGGAATAACAGACTACCTTACCTGTCTTCCGTGAAACTTGTGTGTAGGACAAGAAGCAACAGTTAGAACCAAACGTGGAACAATGGGCTAGTTCCAGATTCAGAAAGGAGTATGTCAAGGCTGTATATTGTCACCCTGCTTATTTAACTTATATGCAGAATACATTATACAAAATCGTTGGTCTGGATGAAACATAAGCTGGAATCTAGATTGCCGGGAGGAATATCAATAGCCTCAGGTATGCAGATGACACCACCCTTATGGCAGAAAGTGAAGAGGAACTAAAGAGTCTCTTGATGAAGGTGAAAGAGGAGAGTGAAAAAGCTGACCTAACATTCAACATTCAAAAAAGGAAGATCGTAGCATCCAGTCCCATCACTTCATGGCAAATAGATGAGCAAACAATGGAAACAGTGACAGACTTTTATTTTCTTGAGCTCCCAAATCACTGCAGATGGTGACCGCAGCCATGAAATTAAAAGGCGCTTGCTCCTTGGAAGGAAAACTATGACAAACCTAGACAGTGTATTAAAAAGCAGAGACATCACTTTGCTGACAAAAGTCATATAGTCAAAGCTATGGTTTTCCCAGTCGTCATGTATGGATGTGAGAGCTGGGCTGTAAAGAAGGCTGAGTGCCGGAGAATTGATACCTTTGAACTGTAGTGTTGAAGAAGACTCTTGAGAGTCCCTTGGCCTGCAAGGAGATCAAAACAGTCAATCCTAAAGGAAACCAACCCTGAGCATTCATTGGAAGGACTGATGCTGAAACTGAAGCTTCAGTCCATTGGCCACCAACTGTGAAGAGATGACTCATTAGAAAAGACCCTCATGCTGGGAAAAATAGAAGGCAGAAGGAAAAGGGGATGACAGAGGACAAGATGGTTGGATAGTCTCACTGAGTCAATGGACATGAATTTGACCACATTCCAAGAGATGGTGAATGACAGGGAAACCTGGTTTGCTGCAAAGAGTCAGACACAACTGAGTGACCAAACTGGACGGATCGTTTAATTTTGTTATAATGACTATGTTTACCAACCAGCTTGCAGATTTTCTGAAACTTTAACAATTAACCTTTGAAAACCAGTAGGAGCTGGTTTCACCACACAGCTAGGGTGACAGTCTTCTGGGTGGAATAGAGGGTATGTGGGTGTAGCAAATGGGGTGGGCATGGTGAGCCAGTGGCCCCTGTCCACAAGACCATGTGGACTGTGAATAAAAACCCAATAATCTGGAAGTTTCTAATAGGAATGAGGAAGCAGAGTGCCAGGGCCATGAAACAATTTCAAACTCCATGGCACAACCTTGTTCCTAGACAGCTCTAAGCCCCATCTCCATGCCTTCATTGTGCATTTTCCTGGGTGGATCTAGGTGGTCAGGTGCACACCTCCATCCAGCCATGAAGCCAGGGACCATCTGGTCCATGCTGCAGATGGTATTAGTTTATTCTTTTTTATGGCTGAGTAATATTCCATTACACACACACACACACACACACATCATCTTTATTCATTCATCTGTCGATGAACATTTAGCTTGCTTCCATGTCTTGGTTATAAATAGGGCTGCAGTGAACACTGGGATGTGTGTATCTTTCTGACTTAAGAGTTTTCATCTGTTTCAGATATGTGCCCAGGAGTGAGATTCCTGGATCATATGTGCACGATGCACTTTTAAGTTTAATTGGCACTATTAGCATTTTCCCATAACTTCCTTTGGTCTAGACAATTAAAAAGTAAGTCAAGGCCTGATTTTAGTGTCTGCTGGTTTCCAGTACTCCCACCATGGCCAATTTCAAGCTACCAATATTACACTACTGAACGTGGAGTTGGGTCTTCCTGTATAATGCACACACCCTTGCCCAGCATTTCAGTCATGCAGACATAATAGCCGTAAATTGCTTCAAAAGCCTAGGTAACAGTAAAATATAGAAAAATAGCCAGGAATAAAGAAGATTTGAGTATATGTTTTGTTTTTCATGTAGTTTAATTAATTGTAAATTTGTCTATTTTATTATTTTTTTAATTTTTGCCTTTTATTGGTTTATTTATTTTTAAATTTATTTTCACCCATCTTTATTCTTTGGCCTGTGTGGGCCTCCCATTGCAGTGGCCTCTCTTGTTGCAGAGCACCGGCTCTGGGCGCACGTGCTCCAGAGTGCTGGCTCATGATTGGACACACTGGTCCAGCCATTCTGTGGTACATGGAATTTCCCAGGCCAGGGATCGAACCAGTGCCCCTTGCACTGCAAGGCAGAGACGTTCTACCCACTGGACCACGAGGGAAGTCCTCTAATTTAATTTTTAATGGCTGTGCTTAACAACTGGCTCTCAAACATCTTAGAAATTTTATTTGTGAGCTGGTGGGAACCTTCTCCAGTGCACCATTCACTCCTTATGCCCCTTTATAGTCTGCGCCACTCCACTCCCAGCTCTAGACAGCCATTGGTCTGATTTTAATCACTATAGCACTGTTAGTTCTTGAAATTCATATAAACAGAATCACTCTGTATGAACTCTTTTTGCATGAATTATTTTGCTTAACATAATGTTTTCATAATGTGTGATCCAGCCTTCCATAATATGGATTTATTTATCCATTCATTCGTTGATGGATATTTGGGTTGTTTAGAGTTTTTGGCTACTACAAGGAATGCTGTGATGAACATTTGTGTACAGCGCTTCATGTGGACATGTTTTCATTTCCCTTGTTTAAACACCCAGAAATGAATTACTGGAACTTGCTGTATCTTTAACTTTATTAAAAAACGCTAAATTGTCTTCCGAAGTGGTTGCACCATTCTACATTCCAGCTGGCAAGTCGACAGCTCCATTTGGCTGATATCATCACTAACACTTGGAATTGTCAGTGTTTTTAAAATTTGAACCATTTGCGTAGGTTTGTAGAGGTACCACATTGTGACTTTAATTTGCATGTCCCTAATGACTAATGATGGGCTTCCCTGGCGACTCAGTGGTTAAAGAATCTGCCTGCCAATGCAGAAGACGTGGGTTCGATCCCTGAGTCAGGAAGATCCCCTGGAGAAAGAAATGGCAGACAGTCTAGGTCTATCGCTGCAGTTTGTTGAAAAGAATATATTTTATTCCTTTGTATTACTTTTGTGTCTTTGTAAAAAATTTAAAAAAATCACTTAGCCAAATGTGTATTGACCTATTTCTGGATCTCTGTAAGTTCCACTAATTAATCAACTATTTTCTGTAATGTATGTTGGAAGCCTTGTCCTTCACTGGTGACGCTCACTCCTGCACCACGAGTACCCTGCCAAACATGTGCAGGTGGAAGCCACGGTGCTCAGAGGGATGCTGACCAGCTTCCTTACCCAGGCCAAGCATCCTTACCCCTCTAGCTCTTGATAGAGTGACTGTGTGCACGCCCCGGGCACCTACCGTCTACCACTTGCTCATTCTAACTCTCGTCCCCATCAGCTGGGAAGGTGGCATGAAGGCGACATGTAAACCTTGCTTCACCCAGGACTCAGGCAGTGAGGTCCTTCCAGCCACTCTCAGCGCCCTAGTCTGTGTGTGCTGACCTGTCCCCTCTCACTCCCTTTGTTTCTAGCTCTCTTTCTGAAATCCCATTAACAGAATTCAACTATAGCACTGTTAGTTCTTGAAATTCATATAAACAGAATCACTCTGTATGAACTCTTTTTGCATGAATTATTTTGCTTAACATAATGTTTTCATAATGTGTGATCCAGCCTTCCATAATATGGATTTATTTATCCATTCATTCGTTGATGGATATTTGGGTTGTTTAGAGTTTTTGGCTACTACAAGGAATGCTGTGATGAACATTTGTGTACAGCGCTTCATGTGGACATGTTTTCATTTCCCTTGTTTAAACACCCAGAAATGAATTACTGGAACTTGCTGTATCTTTAACTTTATTAAAAAACGCTAAATTGTCTTCCGAAGTGGTTGCACCATTCTACATTCCAGCTGGCAAGTCGACAGCTCCATTTGGCTGATATCATCACTAACACTTGGAATTGTCAGTGTTTTTAAAATTTGAACCATTTGCGTAGGTTTGTAGAGGTACCACATTGTGACTTTAATTTGCATGTCCCTAATGACTAATGATGGGCTTCCCTGGCGACTCAGTGGTTAAAGAATCTGCCTGCCAATGCAGAAGACGTGGGTTCGATCCCTGAGTCAGGAAGATCCCCTGGAGAAAGAAATGGCAGACAGTCTAGGTCTATCGCTGCAGTTTGTTGAAAAGAATATATTTTATTCCTTTGTATTACTTTTGTGTCTTTGTAAAAAATTTAAAAAAATCACTTAGCCAAATGTGTATTGACCTATTTCTGGATCTCTGTAAGTTCCACTAATTAATCAACTATTTTCTGTAATGTATGTTGGAAGCCTTGTCCTTCACTGGTGACGCTCACTCCTGCACCACGAGTACCCTGCCAAACATGTGCAGGTGGAAGCCACGGTGCTCAGAGGGATGCTGACCAGCTTCCTTACCCAGGCCAAGCATCCTTACCCCTCTAGCTCTTGATAGAGTGACTGTGTGCACGCCCCGGGCACCTACCGTCTACCACTTGCTCATTCTAACTCTCGTCCCCATCAGCTGGGAAGGTGGCATGAAGGCGACATGTAAACCTTGCTTCACCCAGGACTCAGGCAGTGAGGTCCTTCCAGCCACTCTCAGCGCCCTAGTCTGTGTGTGCTGACCTGTCCCCTCTCACTCCCTTTGTTTCTAGCTCTCTTTTCTGTTGTTTCAACAGAACAGAAAATGCTGGGAGTGATTCTAGCACCTTAATGTGATTGTTACCACTGGGATACGCTGCCTGGTGGTGACCTTCGAGGCTGCCATTACATCAGGGCAAGTTCCCACCCAAGAGTGTGACTCCTGAGGTGGACGGTAGCTGGGACTAGAAATGGAAAACCCTCTTTTGCTGACAGATCGAGGGGTGTGTTGCCATGTGGTACAGGTAGCACAGACAGGTGCAGGTACACAGCGGGAGATGAAGCCAGCCAGCCCTCGCTCTCAGCTGAGATTTTGTGGGGAATGGGCCTGCTTCACTGGAAACAAATGAGTTACTGTATTTTCTTGTTTTCCCTTTTTGGCCAAGCCAGCTGGCTTGTGGGTCTCAGTTCCCAGACCAAGGATGGAACTCAGGCCAGAAATGTGAAAGCACCAGGGGCACAGGGGGTTCAGGGCTGAGCGCATCGGTAGATTTTAATCTCCTGGCCACAGAGACCCACCTGGAGCCAGGGAGGGAAGGTGAGAGGCATGCTGGAAAACAGGCTGGCTCTCTGCAGGGACCTTAGGAAGGCTAGATCTGGCCAGTTTTCTTGTCCCCAGGTGGAGCCAAGTCTCAGAAATGGTCCAGAAAGGTGCTAGGATTGACTGATGGGAGAACTTGGCTTAGTGGCCAGAACAGCAGCTATCCATTAGACGTGCTTCATTTATTAATGTTGTGTTCAAAATTCCATGATTTAGGGCTTCCCTGGTGGTCCAGTGGGTAAGGACACCGCCTTGCAGTTCAAGGGGCGCCAGAGTTCAATCCCTGGCCTGGGAAGATCCCACATGCCGCGGAGCGGCTGGACCAATGTGTCCAATTACCGAGCCGGAGCTCTGGAGCACATGCGCCCAGAGCTGGTGCTCTGCGACAGCAGAGGCCACTGTGATGGGAGGCCCACACGGGCCAAAGAACAAAGATGGATGAAAACTAGATAAATGAAAGACCAAGAGAAGTGTGCCCCTGCCCCCTCCCTCCCCAACCTCCCCCAAAAATAAATAAATAAATCTTTTAAAAAACAAAATTCCATGATTTATAAACAGTCTCTGTTGGTCCAGTGGTTAGGACTCTGTCTTCAGTATTGAGGATGGGGGTTCAATCCCTGATGGAAATTGTGGCCCAGCCAAAGAAGTAAATAAATAAACAATAAATTAAATTAAAAAGTTTTTTTAAAATTCCATGATTTATGATAAAAACAATGAAAGTTATTATTTGTTTTCTATTGTTGCATAACAAATCACCCTGAAATTTATGGCTCAAAATGTCAACAGTTTATTGTATCTTGAGGTTTTTTTTAGGTTGCTGGGTGGTCCCTCTGTTGATGTCACTTGAGATCATTTATGGGGCTGTGTTCAGATGAAAGGTCAGCTGGACTGGGAGGTTCAAGATGGCGTCACTCAGGTGTTGGGTAGTTAGTGCTGGCCCTTTGGTTCTTTTTTTTTTTTTTTTTTAATTTTGGGCTCTTTTATTGATTTTTTATTTATTTATTTTCATCCTTCTTTATTCTTTGGCTTGTGTGGGCCTCCCACCGCAGTGGCCTCTCTCACTGCAGAGCACCAGCTCTGGGCGCATGTGCTCCAAAGCACTGGCTTGTAACCAGACACACCGGTCCAACCGCTCCATGGCACACAGGGTCCTCCTGGACCAGGGACCAAACCAGGGCCCTCTGCACTGCAAGACGGACTCTTTACCCACTGGACCACCAGGGAAGTCCCCTTTGGTCCTTCTGCACATGGTCTCACATCTTTAGTTGGCCCAAAGTTTCCTTACTGGCAGTATTGAGGCAGCATTCCAAGAGAGACAAAAACGGAAATTGCCATGCCCAGGAATTCACCTCCACTCCCATACATTCTATTACTCAAAGTAAGTCAGAGGATAACCCAGGTCCAAGGGTTGTGTAAACAAAGTCTACCTCGTAATGGAAATGGGTATAATATCATGACCTTGTTCTTCAGTGCAGACTGCTATTTTCTCTGTGTGTAACTATGTCCCCAGGTGACAAATTCTGCCATATGGTGCTCTTATTGCCCTTTATTTATGGATGGTGACTTTTGTTGTGTTCCAGTTTGACCTGGAGAATGGCTTTCAGTTTGCAAGTCATTAGGTTTTATTTATTTATTTTTATTTAACCCATCTCTTTTCTTTCCCCTTGGTGGCAAGAGTATGTGCCCTGTTATATGAGGAATTAATTTAGGTTTTATTTGTAGCTTGCTATAAAATCCATATTTTAGATTTGCCTGGACATTTGAAAAGATTTTATTTTTTTCTGTTTAAAAAATATGAGGGGCTTCCCCTGGTGGTCCAGTGGGTAAGGACACCGCCTTGCAGTGCAAGGTGCGCCAGTTTGATCCCTGGCCTGGGAAGATCCCACGTGCCGAGGAGCGGCTGGACCGATATGTCCAATCACCGAGCCGGAGCTCTGGAGCGCATGCGCCCAGAGCCGGCGCTCTGCAACGACAGACGCCACCGCGATGGGAGGCCCACAGGAGCCAAAGAACAAAGACGGATGAAAACAGAGAAATGAAAGACCAATAGAAGTGGCCCGCCCGCTCCCCTCTCTCCCCAAGCCGACCCCCGCCCAAAATAAATAAATAAATCTTAAAAAAAAAATATGAAAAGAAATAGGTTTATATGTTTCCAATGTCCTATATCTACTCTGCTTTTTTCTCTATTTGCCTAGTATATCATGGCACTTTCTTACATGATGCTTATGGCACGCAGAGTTGGGAGGACCTAATGCTGGGTGAATGAGGAGGAGTTGAAATAAAGAAATGATAATTTTCATTGTAACCATAGTTGACTTCAGTGAAAGGAAAGACTGTGGAGGTTTTTTTCCCCAAGGTGTCTGCAAAACGCAAATGTAAACTTTTTGTATTTCATACCCTTAACAATAATCTAAGTCACAAGTTTGTATTCTCAAAGAATGCCATAGAGGTGGAGAAGCTAGTATTCTGTGTTTCTCTCTTGGTGATAGACTGCATAATTGACTTGGGAAGGGGACGTCCCTGTTGGTCCAGTGGCTAAGACCACTCATCCACTGCAGGAGGCACAGGTTTGATTCCTTAGTTCCTGCTTCAGGAACTAAGATCCCATATGTCATTCTTCAGTGCAGACTGCTATTTTCTCTGTGTGTAACTATGTCCCCAGGTGACAAATTCTGCCATATGGTGCTCTTATTGCCCTTTATTTATGGATGGTGACTTTTGTTGTGTTCCAGTTTGACCTGGAGAATGGCTTTCAGTTTGCAAGTCATTAGGTTTTATTTATTTATTTTTATTTAACCCATCTCTTTTCTTTCCCCTTGGTGGCAAGAGTATGTGCCCTGTTATATGAGGAATTAATTTAGGTTTTATTTGTAGCTTGCTATAAAATCCATATTTTAGATTTGCCTGGACATTTGAAAAGATTTTATTTTTTTCTGTTTAAAAAATATGAGGGGCTTCCCCTGGTGGTCCAGTGGGTAAGGACACCGCCTTGCAGTGCAAGGTGCGCCAGTTTGATCCCTGGCCTGGGAAGATCCCACGTGCCGAGGAGCGGCTGGACCGATATGTCCAATCACCGAGCCGGAGCTCTGGAGCGCATGCGCCCAGAGCCGGCGCTCTGCAACGACAGACGCCACCGCGATGGGAGGCCCACAGGAGCCAAAGAACAAAGACGGATGAAAACAGAGAAATGAAAGACCAATAGAAGTGGCCCGCCCGCTCCCCTCTCTCCCCAAGCCGACCCCCGCCCAAAATAAATAAATAAATCTTAAAAAAAACCTATGAAAAGAAATAGGTTTATATGTTTCCAATGTCCTATATCTACTCTGCTTTTTTCTCTATTTGCCTAGTATATCATGGCACTTTCTTACATGATGCTTATGGCACGCAGAGTTGGGAGGACCTAATGCTGGGTGAATGAGGAGGAGTTGAAATAAAGAAATGATAATTTTCATTGTAACCATAGTTGACTTCAGTGAAAGGAAAGACTGTGGAGGTTTTTTTCCCCAAGGTGTCTGCAAAACGCAAATGTAAACTTTTTGTATTTCATACCCTTAACAATAATCTAAGTCACAAGTTTGTATTCTCAAAGAATGCCATAGAGGTGGAGAAGCTAGTATTCTGTGTTTCTCTCTTGGTGATAGACTGCATAATTGACTTGGGAAGGGGACGTCCCTGTTGGTCCAGTGGCTAAGACCACTCATCCACTGCAGGAGGCACAGGTTTGATTCCTTAGTTCCTGCTTCAGGAACTAAGATCCCATATGTCACGTGGTACACCATGAACAGAAAAAAACACCCAAAACATCATTGACTTGGGGAGACAAAAGTAACATAGCACAAATATAAAGGCAAAACACAGGAAGAGGCCGAAAGTTGTGAATCAAAGAGAGCGCCAGAGATGAGGAAAGGTGTGGGGTGGGGGTTGGAGCAGGGAAGCCTCTGGGCTGGGGTTGTGGGTCTGGGGTAACAGAGCTGGCTTGAAACCTGAACACGGTTTCATTTGGCCTGAAGGAAGAGTTGTTCTGGAAATGCTTAAAGCATATAAGGAGTTTAAGTCATGGGCACCACTAGGCTTCCCAGTGAACCAGCATTTTCCTATTTTGAGTGGAGCATTACTTTGAATTTTGAGGGTTGCCATTGTATCTTATGAATGTTAATATACAACACAACAAAGGTTGGTCTTGAACAGGGGTGTTGGGATGGCCAGTTTGGTTTTCATAGGACAGGGACCACATGGCTTGTCCTTGGTCTTGTAGAGCCTTGTGGTGATTTCTGTGGTGTCCTCAGAGAACTCATATTCTTCATAAAGCACTTTTTATTGAAACCTTAGGGTACAGCTCCAGTTGTTGCAAACTGTACCTTCTTCTTTTTTTTTTTGTCTTCTGAAAATGTTTGCCAGTTGATGGTTAAATCTGACCCTTTTATCTGCCAGAGTGATGCAAATCTTAGGCCACTTAAGAATTCAAAAACTCCCAGTGGGATATCTTTCTGTGGTCAAGGTAATGACCAGTTCAGTAAAGGGCCAAGCACAATCATAACGTGGAGCAGAATGCATTTATGCAAGGTGGTTTAGATCCCAAGAAGGTCTTGAACTACTGTGCACATCTTGATTGCTAATTAGAAAAAGGCATTTCAGCCCAGAAACCACTGAAATATGTAAACCGAGAGGCATTGGATATGGAAATTAAAATCAAAGGCATCAAGCTTTGCATTTTTGATTACATATTCAAATCATACAATTACAGTGTATAAAATCAATTTTTACCATAGTCGTAAGTAGTAATTAGACATAGACTTTTAAAATTCAAATCATATTTGTATTAAATGACATTCCTCCAGTTCTTTGCCCTCAAGCATAAAAGATCTGAATGGGAAACTTGCCTGCTCTTTCCTTCATAGATAATCATTAACATAGTTTGGTTATAACCTATTTCAACTTGCGGAGATACACTGAGAAAAAAGTGAAGATGCTGTCTCCTTTCAAATGTCATACCATTTATGTCCACATTTTATAGTGTTCAGAGCTTCCAACATTTTGTTAAGGATTTTATGCCATAGAAGAGGGAAAAGGAAATGAGGGTGGGCTAGAGAAAAGATGGAGAGCTGATTAAACAGCAAAGACTAGATCTTTACCAGGGTAAGTGAAAAGGGCCTGGAACCAGTGAAAATCCCTAGCACCCAGACTGTGGTCTCTAAATACCATTCCCTACTGAAAGGAAACAGGTCTTCTTGGAAAATAGCAGATTTCAGGTCTGGAGCAGAAAATATACAAACTGAAGCTGAAACATGTCGTTTCCAAATGCAAGGACAAATTCCAAGATTGATGGAGACGTGGTAGAAGGAAGCATGAACCAGCTTGGAGGCATCCCCACTGGGCAAATCTGAGACAAGTTGAATATAATGAATGATACAGTAATGGATCATGATACATTTAATAAAAAATACTTTGAGTCAATACTGCCCCTCATACCTGACACCATAAAAAAAGAGTGGGAATTAATAAATGTAGAAGTGGTAAAACTAGAGAATCACTTATTGCAAACAGTTTTATAATTGATTCAGATAAAACATATCAGCAGATGCTAAACCATTTAGTAATAGGTTGTTGCAACAGGGTAATAAGGTGATCTCAAAGTATCACCTCCTAAAGACTCATTAATTGCAAAGAGTCATTACAACAGAGGAATCTGGTAGATGCCACCTTAAACATGGTTCATGGACTCACTGCTGATTGATTCAACCTCCAGCCACTCTCCTCCATGGAGATCGGGCTGAAAAAAATTTATATCTCTTGACAATTAGAAAAGGCATTTCAGCCCAGAAACCACTGAAATATGTAAACCGAGAGGCATTGGATATGGAAATTAAAATCAAAGGCATCAAGCTTTGCATTTTTGATTACATATTCAAATCATACAATTACAGTGTATAAAATCAATTTTTACCATAGTCGTAAGTAGTAATTAGACATAGACTTTTAAAATTCAAATCATATTTGTATTAAATGACATTCCTCCAGTTCTTTGCCCTCAAGCATAAAAGATCTGAATGGGAAACTTGCCTGCTCTTTCCTTCATAGATAATCATTAACATAGTTTGGTTATAACCTATTTCAACTTGCGGAGATACACTGAGAAAAAAGTGAAGATGCTGTCTCCTTTCAAATGTCATACCATTTATGTCCACATTTTATAGTGTTCAGAGCTTCCAACATTTTGTTAAGGATTTTATGCCATAGAAGAGGGAAAAGGAAATGAGGGTGGGCTAGAGAAAAGATGGAGAGCTGATTAAACAGCAAAGACTAGATCTTTACCAGGGTAAGTGAAAAGGGCCTGGAACCAGTGAAAATCCCTAGCACCCAGACTGTGGTCTCTAAATACCATTCCCTACTGAAAGGAAACAGGTCTTCTTGGAAAATAGCAGATTTCAGGTCTGGAGCAGAAAATATACAAACTGAAGCTGAAACATGTCGTTTCCAAATGCAAGGACAAATTCCAAGATTGATGGAGACGTGGTAGAAGGAAGCATGAACCAGCTTGGAGGCATCCCCACTGGGCAAATCTGAGACAAGTTGAATATAATGAATGATACAGTAATGGATCATGATACATTTAATAAAAAATACTTTGAGTCAATACTGCCCCTCATACCTGACACCATAAAAAAAGAGTGGGAATTAATAAATGTAGAAGTGGTAAAACTAGAGAATCACTTATTGCAAACAGTTTTATAATTGATTCAGATAAAACATATCAGCAGATGCTAAACCATTTAGTAATAGGTTGTTGCAACAGGGTAATAAGGTGATCTCAAAGTATCACCTCCTAAAGACTCATTAATTGCAAAGAGTCATTACAACAGAGGAATCTGGTAGATGCCACCTTAAACATGGTTCATGGACTCACTGCTGATTGATTCAACCTCCAGCCACTCTCCTCCATGGAGATCGGGGCTGAAACCTTAAATCACATAGCTGATTCTCTTGGCAACCAGGCTCCATCTTTAGGATCTTTCTCAAAGTTGCCTCAGCAACACAGCAAAAAACACCTTTTAAAATCACTCTCATCACTTAAGGAAATTCCAATGGTTTTAGAAGCTCTTTGCCAGGAACCAGACAAAGACCAAATAGATATTTCTTAATATAAATCACAACATCACATCAACCTTTCCCTAGACATGATGGTGGCGGGTCTTATCATGGGTTCTATTCTCTCCTTCACCCTTTTTCCTGATCAATAAGTTGCTAAGTCCTGAAGACTCTACCATCTCAAGTCAATTCCTCCCAGCCTCTGTCTTAGATCTGGTCATCTCTACTGGGAATTGCATGATGGCGTCCTCCACTTCCTTCCTGTTTTGCTCCCTCATCTTCACCATTTCTGAACTTCTCTGTTTTCTTGGAGTGTTTTAAACAAATTTGTTCAGGAAATTGTTGTATTATGAGAGACTCTTTCCTAAGAATGCTAGAAAAACAATGAGCCCTAGGACGGAATGCTGTGTCCTTCCTAGCTGTTTATTCTGACCATAGAAACTTCGGAAACCCAGATTCCTTGACCTTGTGACCAGTGCTTTGTAGAACTTCATGTATTGTCAAGAGTATGTACTCAACCAGACCCATCACAGCCATGTGCACACTTCTAGCTTGGATCAGCCTCGGGCATCTGAAGCACTCTCGCTGATAAGACTGAGATGCCTTGCTGCTCCATGAACTGCTTTCCTGCTTCCATCAGTTGATGTTTAAGGTTAACATTTAAAATTTTGTATGAAAAAAATCTCATCCAGAAATAGTTTGGTTTTTTTTTTTTTTTTTTTTTGGCTGCAACATGAGGCTTGCAGAGTCTTAGTTCCTTGACCAGGAATTGAACTTGCACCCCAACAATGGAAGCTTGGAGTCCTAACCCTGGAATTCTGGGGAATACCCCAGAAATAGTTTTAACTAATCCCAGATACCAAGAACCACAGTTTACAGCCACTGGCATTTTGAATGACAGAGGAAGAGGTCCTGAAACTGCATGGGGACAATGGCTGCCAGCCTGTGGGGTTGCGTGACTTCCAGGGCAGGATTTGGCAGCCTGAGCAGGTGTAGGACTCAGGCGGGTGGACTGTGAGACTGAGTCAGGGCACTGGGGAGGCCAGAGGGAGATCAGCCAGCCCTGGGGTTCACAGAGGGAGTCAGACGGGGAAGAGAGCAGGTCTAGGAAGTTTGGGAAGGTCTACAGAAGGATGGGGGTGATAGAGACTCAACAAGTGAGCAGATCTTCTCTGTGGGGGAATAGCCTCAGTTTATGGGAGCTCCTGGAGAGAAAGAGACAGAGACAGAAATATGCACAGATAGACACAGAGAGACTCCATCAAGTGAAGGGGAAACAACCAGAATCGACAAGAATGCCCACTAGGCAGAGAACTTAATTGAAGTGTCCATACTTGTGGGATCATTCTGAAGCAGGTAAAAGAAAAAGAGAAGGAAAAAGAAAAAATATATTATTGTATATTTATATATACTCTCATAATATGTGTACTTTTATTACACAATATATATATATATATATATATATATATTCTTTTACCACTTTAGAATGATCCAATATGTATTTTTTTTTCTTTTTTTTATATTCATAGAAAATAGTTATGTTTGTTGAAGGCTGTGTGAGCCAGACACCGTGTTGTGTGCTGCCAGGCATTGTTACTTTTACACCTGTTGCAATCCTGCTTTACAGATGAGCAAGTGAGTCCAGAGGGGTTGAGCAGCTGTATCAGAGGAGCTGGCATCGCAGCCCAGGAGCCTGAACTGTTAGTAGCGGCTCTGGACAAAGAGATCTGTGACTGGTGTTTGAACATTGGTGTAGGTTATTCAGAGGTGTCTTAGACAGTCCTGTTTCTGCCAGTGATGAGTTTGAAAGAATAAATGATGAACTGACTGATTTCCAGTCTTGTGGCTGCCTTTGTCCTATTCGGGGCTGTGAAGGTGAGGGCTTTTGAGCAGGTGTGAAGACAGTAAATAGGTTTTGGGCATTTTAAAATAAGGCGCTGAATTGAATATAAGACAGGACATACCTGCCCCTAAGAAGCTTCTTATATAAGTCACTGGAGGAATCAGCTCTTGATAGGAAGCCAGTAGCCACATCTTTTTTTCTCCATTAGAGCACTCCAATTAAGAAACTGAACTTAAAGCCACTTGAGAACTTTATAAGATTTTAATGTCTAAGAATCCAAATGAGCATGTCTCTGTTCAAAGGGTATGAGAAACTAATCTGAGTATAATTGTCATATAATGTGATCCCGAGGCAGGCACCTGGAGCCTGCTGCCTGTGGACTACATTATTACTGAGGGGTAAGCTGTGGACCACTAATGGCTCCATCAGTCAGGGTCCCACTCGGAGCAGCTCGGGGAGCACCCCTTGAAGGTCTGAGAGGGGTCAGCTGCAGCTGAATGTTGACAGTCTTACACCCAGGCCATGCGGAGAGGTTGCTTGGAGTCCTGGAAGAAGAGCCACATTTAACATTCAGATTTGAGATGCTCTCAGGGGGAAGAGGCTTGTTCAGTGAGAGGTGTGACTGGGACAACGGGAAGGGAGGGGGTCTGCGAACTTTGATTGAATGCTACCTGTCTCCACACATCTCATCTGCCTTCAGGCTGCTCCAGGGAGCTGGCCTGTGCCTTCTGTTTGATTCGAAGGGGTGGAGCCACCACTATAGGGCATCAATAAAGCTTCAAGATAATTAAGTGCCTAATTGAGTGTCTAAATTCAACCGAAGCAATTTACAGTCAGTCTCACCAAGTCTGGGATGCCTTTTCACTTACATCTAAGACGATTTTTTACTGTTTATCTTGTTTCTCAAATTCCTTTGATATGACTGTGGCTGCCTTCGCATATTGATGACATTGGACACATTGCTGTGGCCACACTCTGCAAACTGACAAATAATATGGAAATCCACAAAGTTAAACAACTGGGAGTTAGAAAAGAGTTTTGACAAGAATCCCAGAAACCCCCTTAGTGAGAAGGACCCTTGGAGGAGTGCCAGGATATTTGGAATATTGGCACTTATTCTTGCCAGGGAACTCTTGATTTTTGTTAGAAATTATGTACATTTTTTATTTTGGCCTTGAATCAACAGACCTCCTCTCTTGCCTGTGGGAAGAACTTACCGCCTTTCTTTAGCGTCTGTGCTTTGGTTTCCATCCATCCAGTCAAACATTTATTAAATGCCTACTGTGTGCACTGTTGACACTTAGGTTCTTGCTGTCAAATCTTGCCCCACACTCTCTCCTCCTGCTTCATTCTCTGACTCCCTCCCCCTGAAAGTGGCATCTTGGCCTGGGGGACTCAGGGCTATTTCATAAGGGTCCTTGGAGCTTTGGGAAGCATAAAGCATTGTTCCTTCTGTGCCTTGCTGGTCTCTCTGCTCCACATCACCCCAGAGCCAGACATCGCCAGTGGAACCCATCCTACTCTCCATCAGGGGAGGCACCCCCTTGAAGGTCTGAGAGGGGTCAGCTGCAGCTGAATGTTGACAGTCTTACACCCAGGCCATGCGGAGAGGTTGCTTGGAGTCCTGGAAGAAGAGCCACATTTAACATTCAGATTTGAGATGCTCTCAGGGGGAAGAGGCTTGTTCAGTGAGAGGTGTGACTGGGACAACGGAAGGGAGGGGGTCTGCGAACTTTGATTGAATGCTACCTGTCTCCACACATCTCATCTGCCTTCAGGCTGCTCCAGGGAGCTGGCCTGTGCCTTCTGTTTGATTCGAAGGGGTGGAGCCACCACTATAGGGCATCAATAAAGCTTCAAGATAATTAAGTGCCTAATTGAGTGTCTAAATTCAACCGAAGCAATTTACAGTCAGTCTCACCAAGTCTGGGATGCCTTTTCACTTACATCTAAGACGATTTTTTACTGTTTATCTTGTTTCTCAAATTCCTTTGATATGACTGTGGCTGCCTTCGCATATTGATGACATTGGACACATTGCTGTGGCCACACTCTGCAAACTGACAAATAATATGGAAATCCACAAAGTTAAACAACTGGGAGTTAGAAAAGAGTTTTGACAAGAATCCCAGAAACCCCCTTAGTGAGAAGGACCCTTGGAGGAGTGCCAGGATATTTGGAATATTGGCACTTATTCTTGCCAGGGAACTCTTGATTTTTGTTAGAAATTATGTACATTTTTTATTTTGGCCTTGAATCAACAGACCTCCTCTCTTGCCTGTGGGAAGAACTTACCGCCTTTCTTTAGCGTCTGTGCTTTGGTTTCCATCCATCCAGTCAAACATTTATTAAATGCCTACTGTGTGCACTGTTGACACTTAGGTTCTTGCTGTCAAATCTTGCCCCACACTCTCTCCTCCTGCTTCATTCTCTGACTCCCTCCCCCTGAAAGTGGCATCTTGGCCTGGGGGACTCAGGGCTATTTCATAAGGGTCCTTGGAGCTTTGGGAAGCATAAAGCATTGTTCCCTTCTGTGCCTTGCTGGTCTCTCTGCTCCACATCACCCCAGAGCCAGACATCGCCAGTGGAACCCACCCTTCATCTCCTCATAAATATGTTCAAATCCCATGTGCATGCTCAGTCACTCAGTCATGTTCAGTTCTTTGCAACCCTATGGCGTGTAGCCCACCAGGCTCCTCTTGTCCATGAAATTCTCCAGGCAAGAATACTGGAGTGGGTAGCCATTCCCTTCTCCAGGGGATCTTCCCAACCCAGGGATTGAACACAGGTCTCCTGTAATGAGAGCTCCTTAGTGTATACATCCCTTAGTGTATTCTCTTCCTGGCTTTAATGTGGACAATTTCAAACATATGTACAAGTTGAGAAAATTGTATGACTCCCACATATCAGTAAGTATCAACCTGTAGCGAGTTTGCATTCATCAAGACCCTCTTTCCGCTGGATGACTGAATGATGATCACAGACGTTGTATAATTTCATCTGTGAACATTTCAACATGGATTTCTAAAAAAAGGAAGGCATAAAAATCCACAAACCATTATGCCATCCATCCCCTTTTGCAGTTCCTTAATATCCTTACCTAGTCACCAAAAGCTCAAATGATTCAACTGCTGTTTAGTTTGCCTCTTCTGATGGATTTTCAGAGATGGTCCATGCATTGTCACTGGCTGAGATGCCTGTTAAGTCTCAACCTGTATGTCATCACCTTTCCCTTGTGTTGATCAAGGCTTTTGTTTTTTTTTTTAAGGAGTATAATTGCTTTACAGTTGTGTTCGTTTCTGCTCTATGATGAAGTAAATCAGCTATAAGTATACATATATCTCCTCCCTCTTGGACCTCTCTCATCCACCCCCTCCCACCCCCCAGGTCATCACAGAGTCTTCACTGCTTCATGGGGGCTTTTGCTAGTTGCAACGAGTGGAGGCTACTCTTCATTGTGGTATGCCAGTTTCTCATTGCATGATTTCTTGTGTTGCGGAGCGCAGGTTCTAGAGTTCAAGCTTCAGTAGTTGTAGCACGTGGGCTTAGGTGCCCTATGGTACATGAGATCTTCCTAGATCAGGGATCAAACCTGTGTCCTCTGCTTTGACAGGTGGATTCTTAACCATTGGACCACCAGGGAAGTTCACTCCTCAATTTTCTTTTCTTCATTTCTTTAATAAATAAATTAATTTGGGGGCTCTTCTGGGTTTTCACTCAGTCATGTTCAGTTCTTTGCAACCCTATGGCGTGTAGCCCACCAGGCTCCTCTTGTCCATGAAATTCTCCAGGCAAGAATACTGGAGTGGGTAGCCATTCCCTTCTCCAGGGGATCTTCCCAACCCAGGGATTGAACACAGGTCTCCTGTAATGAGAGCTCCTTAGTGTATACATCCCTTAGTGTATTCTCTTCCTGGCTTTAATGTGGACAATTTCAAACATATGTACAAGTTGAGAAAATTGTATGACTCACACATATCAGTAAGTATCAACCTGTAGCGAGTTTGCATTCATCAAGACCCTCTTTCCGCTGGATGACTGAATGATGATCACAGACGTTGTATAATTTCATCTGTGAACATTTCAACATGGATTTCTAAAAAGGAAGGCATAAAATCCACAAACCATTATGCCATCCATCCCCTTTTGCAGTTCCTTAATATCCTTACCTAGTCACCAAAAGCTCAAATGATTCAACTGCTGTTTAGTTTGCCTCTTCTGATGGATTTTCAGAGATGGTCCATGCATTGTCACTGGCTGAGATGCCTGTTAAGTCTCAACCTGTATGTCATCACCTTTCCCTTGTGTTGATCAAGGCTTTTGTTTTTTTTTTTAAGGAGTATAATTGCTTTACAGTTGTGTTCGTTTCTGCTCTATGATGAAGTAAATCAGCTATAAGTATACATATATCTCCTCCCTCTTGGACCTCTCTCATCCACCCCCTCCCACCCCCCAGGTCATCACAGAGTCTTCACTGCTTCATGGGGGCTTTTGCTAGTTGCAACGAGTGGAGGCTACTCTTCATTGTGGTATGCCAGTTTCTCATTGCATGATTTCTTGTGTTGCGGAGCGCAGGTTCTAGAGTTCAAGCTTCAGTAGTTGTAGCACGTGGGCTTAGGTGCCCTATGGTACATGAGATCTTCCTAGATCAGGGATCAAACCTGTGTCCTCTGCTTTGACAGGTGGATTCTTAACCATTGGACCACCAGGGAAGTTCACTCCTCAATTTTCTTTTCTTCATTTCTTTAATAAATAAATTAATTTGGGGGGGCTCTTCTGGGTTTTCACTGCTGCTTCAGGCTCTTCTCTAGTTGCAGGGAGTGGCACTACTCTCTAGTTGAGGTGAGCAGGTTTCTTGTTACAAGGACTTCTCTTGTAGAATCTGGGCTCTAGGGCACATGGGCTTCAATAGTTGCAGCACATGAGCTCCATAGTTGTGTCTCCAAGGCTCTAGATCACAGGCTTAATAGTTGTGGCTCATGGGCTTAGTTGCTCGGCAGCTTGTGGGATCTTCCTGGATCAGGGATCAAACTCATGTCTCCTGCATTGGCAGGCTAACTCTTTACCATTGAACTACCAGGGAAGCCCTCATTCCTCCATTTTCTATTTAGTTTCTTTAGTGTTTATGTCTGAGATTGTAATTAACATACAAGGATCTCTGTTTCATGGATACCACACACTGGCTACCCACTGTGAAAGATGGGTAGTTGGTACTCTTACCCTGTGCCTCTCCTCCTTCCTATTTACATTTTGTTGTTGTTGATAATGGCAGGGCTTCTTTTAAAACATTAAATAGATCACTTAAACTTCCATACCTTGTTTCATTTCTGTTCAGCAGAATCTTTAAGCTTGTCACCATGGAGACAGAAGGTACTGACCTGCTCTTACTTGCCTTCTTCTCTCCTTTTACTAATTTCCTAACTTCTGTTAGAAGTTCCTCTCACTTTTTCCAGTGTTCTAGGTTAAAAACATTGGCCTTTTGTTCCTATAACTGTTTGTTCTCTCTGATCTGTCTACAGGCTAATTCAAAAAGCAGAATCCAACAAACCATTGATATTATCTTAAAAAAAATAGTTGGTTTAGATCATGCGAATGTTGTTCCCTGGAAGCCTTCCTTTGTGATTAACTGCATCCATACCTAACTTCCTTAGAATGAGTGCTTGGCAGGTCAATTTTCTAAATCTTCACATATTTGAAACCACTCGATTGATAGTTGGCCGGGGTTAGGAGTTCCTGGGTCAAAATGATTTTCCTTAAGAACCTGAAAGGCCTTTTTCTATTGAAAAAGTCATTTGCAAGGCTAATTTCCTTAGATGTTATTACTCTGGTGGTCACATTTGAATGCTTATGATTTGAACAGTGCCAAGCACTTGTTCCAAGTGTTTTAATCAGTATCAAATTTAAACCTTAGCCCTATGAAGTTTGTAGTATTATTAGCCACGCTGTACAGATGAAGTAACCAATCTGTGTAGCTTGTCCAGGCAGGACTGAAACTCCAGAACCTGCCTTCTGAACCTGGAAACTTTCTTCCACCTGAGACCACACCTTCTGTGCAGGACCCCCTCCAACATCCCCCAGTCTCACAGGATTCCTCCTCTGAGGCTCTCAGGCCCAGGAGTAACAGCTTCCCAGGCTTTCTGGACCCCACATCCCAGCCCACACCTTTGAAGGGTCTGTTTGTCACCAAAACTCAGCCTCTGTTCACTGATGCCGAATAGAAATGTGGAAACAAAGTTTTGGGGGAAGCAGAAAATAATAGTTTTGTTGCTTTGTCAGGCAGAGGGGACCACAGAGTTATGGATAAAGCCCTCAAAACTGTGTCACACCCCAGAGTAGGGAGTGAGGAGAACAACAGTGTTCAAGGAGCAGGGTGTGGTCAACTCATGGACATTTTTCTGATTGGTTGATAGTGAGGTAATTGGGAGCCAGCATGATCCACCTTCTCGTTCCAGCTGGTCTGGGGTCTGTGCTTGTGGGCAGATACAGCTAACTTCTTCCACCTGGTGGGGGTTTCCATATCTGCAAAATAGCTCAAAGACATGTCTCAAAATATTATGTATCATCATTGAGGAAGAACTAAAGTTCTTGACTTTGTTGAATAGCTTGTTGTTTAGTGGCTAAGCTGTGTCCGACTGTTCTGCAAGCCCATGACTGTCCATGGGATTTTCCAGGCAAGAATACTGGATAGGTTGCCATTTCCTTCCTCAAGGGATCTTCCAGACCCACGAATTGAACTCCTGGGTCCTGCTTCATCTCCTGCATTGCAGGTGGGTCCTTTATCACTAAGCCATCATTTTGTCCTGCTTGACTGTTTTCCTTTCTTTCTGCATTTTTTTTACTTCTCTGAAGAAATTTATTCTTTTTTTTTTTTTTCATTTCTAGAATTTGTTCAACATAGGATTTTCAAGTTCCTAACATGAAACCATCTCATACTTACTCTTTTAAATGCCTAAATCCCAAAGGATATTTAGGAGGCAAGTTACACTCATGTCTGACTTCTGGGAAGGATGCAAAAAAATGTCTGCATCCCATGACAGGATACCAAGGCAGGGGTACAGATACAGGGAGCCACAATCACGTTTGAAAAGAACTCAACACACTAACTTGCATACATGTGAAAAAGAGCCCCCATGTATCAATGGCTTAACCCAAAGGATAGTTTAACTCTTGCTTTAAGAACAGTCCAACTTGAGTGTCCTAGTCCTGTGACTCTCCTCCAGAGGGCTTCTCAGGAACCGAGGCTCCCGTTTACGGCTCTGCTTGACTCCTCGAAGTAGTCCTGCCAGCCCCTGAGGTGCTTCTGGACCGTCCTCTTCCTGTTGTTCACATCCATTTTCCCAGCATGGCCGTTCAGAATATCAACCTGTTGACCTGGAATAAAGAGAACCCCTTCCCTCCTTTGGTTCTTTTCTGGGGCTTTACTTTTTATTTGTAAAGCCTGTTCTGCTGGGTGGTAGAAAATTCACTCTATTTGGTTTGGCCTCTTCTATACCAGGTTTTGTCTGTGTTCCCAGATGATACAGAATAGCTGGATTCAAACATCCTGGTTATTCATCTATCCATTGCAGCATGCCATTAGGTCCTTAAAGCCGTGGTTCTCTCTGGTTCCTCCCAAAGCACCTCCCAATGTGGCAGAGAACAAGCCACAGGTTCCACAACACCCCCCCTCCTCAGAAATTTATTCTTTGACTAACGTTTTTCTATGACAAAAGGCAGGCGGAGGACCTCATGACCAAGGGTAATGCTTGGTTACCTGTTCACTAAACAGCTTCCCGTAAGCCTTCTGAGCATCCAGCAGAGACCACGCCCAGCGCAGTCCAGTGCCTGGGAAGTACCGGGGCTCAGATTCAGCCTGGTTCTGTCAGGCTCTGGGTGCTTGTTACCCAGAAATAGATTTAAGACACAGGAAGACAATAGTTTAGAAGCTGTAGAAAATTAAAACGAAGAAAGTTTCGGTCAATATGTTTTAATTTGGTATTGAATATCCCCATAATTAAACAAAGCAAACCCATTTTAATATTACTATAATTATCGCACTGTTTATGTGATCATTTGTGTTTACTACTACAATAAATCATTGATCTAAGCAACTTCTCTTTTTACAAGTGTCATTTAAGTTCTTGTTTTACCGCTTTTGAAGTGTTTTGAAAGCCAGTGAGTGTCTCCCAGAGGTACACCTTGGGGCTGCCAGGTTCCCCTCCCCCATGGGTTTTTTTTAGTCATCACAGAGCAGAATGGCTGTTCTCCAAAGTTTAGACAATGGGTCCACAGTGAAGACAGTGTTTCTGAAAGAGTTACCATGACAACGTCTTTCTTCAAGGTAAGCATTTGAGTTTTATCAAAACAAAGGACTTGGCTTTGTAGTACGTTGGTCCCCATGGCCGTGTTTATCACGCCATGCATGCTGTGTTAGCTGCCTTCACTGCTGGTGTATTTTTTTTTCTTGAGATTTAGGAGCTCAGCTCATGGCTGGGTGGCCACCTTCTTGCATCTAGGACTCAGACCAGAAGCTCGATTTCTTCTGTGAAACAAGATCCATCCCTAAATTAAAAAAGCTCTCTGTTGGCTGGATGTGGCTCCTTATCACATAAATACTACCTCCTCTTTGAACACAGGCTCTTAGATTTGGAAAGAACATTTTTTTTTTGGCACTGGAAGCTGCTTGTTGTTTTGTTTTTTAATCTGTCTGGTCTCTCTTCTCCCCCTTTTTCTGACAACAGTATTTCATTATGGATTGGTCCATTGATGAGCTAGTAAATATTGCCTGGACAGCTGGTTATCCATTTGGGGTGAAGTCACTTCTCTGCTTTCCTCTTAGTCACAGTAAATCTTGGTGGATTAAAAATCCAAGAATTTCTAGAGTTGCGGAAGAAAACAAAAGAGGCTATTTTCATAATCTGAGAGAGGGCAGGAAAAGTAGAAGCAGTAGAGGGAAAAAAGAAGAGCCCTCGATATAAATAACAAAATTAAAAACATATTTGTGACATATGGTCAAGTGTTAATATCCATAGCATGCAAAAGGCTTCTAAAAGTAGATGAGACAAATGTACGGTAAGATACTCAAGTTTATGAATTGAAGAAGATAAATAAACTAGCGAAAATATCACTGTTGGACCAAACTAAGTGTGAACATTTAGAAAAAAATGTCTGTGTTTGTAAGGGTGTGGGGAGAAGCCCTGCACTGCTGAGGGAAGTGTGAAGTTTACCTTCTTTGGAATAATTAAGTATGGCATTTTTTTTTGTCCATTTAAAATGCCCATGGGGACTTACCTGGTGGTCAAGTTGTTAAGACTCTGTGCTTTCAGTGCAGGGGACATGGGTTCAATCTCTAGTCAGAGAACCAGATACTGCATGCGGCAACTAGACCTGACCCAGCCAAAAACAATAACAAAATATAATGCACATGACTTCCAGTTCTCGAATTCCCTACATAGAAATCTATCCTACAGGAATAGTGATACAGATTCAAGATGAATGTGTGCAAAGATGTGTGTGAGAGGGTGTGGGTACATAGGCCAGTGTGGGAGTGTGGGAGTATGCAGGTGTATGCAAGTGTGTGTGAATGTTAGTCTAACATCGTCCATAAATTTGCTCACAAATTCTCTCCTCCACCAGAAGTTCCTTGAAGGCAGGGTTCTCACTGGTTGCATGCATCCCTTTGTCCCCAGCACGATGGACAGAGCCCCCAACGAGACAGGTGATCAAATGTTTTAATGAATGAATGACTTAGGCAGCTGCAAGAAAAAAAAATGAGGGGGCTTCCCTGTAGTTCAGTGGTTAAGACATCATCCTCCCAATGAAGGGGAACTGGGTTCGATCCCTGTCAGGGAACTAGATCCCACATGCTGCCACTAAGAGTTCATGTGATGCTGTGAAGATTCAAGATGCCATGTGCTGCAACTTTGATCTGGTGCAACCAGAAAAATAACTAATTTTTAAAAAAAGAAAAGAAAAATGAGATTATATCATTAATATGTGATATGAATTTGGATCAATGTATTCATGATACAGATGCTCAGTCCTGTCTGACTCTTTGGGACCCCGTGGACTTTTGGGACCTGGTAGGTGGGAGCCCACCAGGCTCCTCTGTCCATGGGATTTTCCAGGAAAGGATACTGACTGTGTAGCCATTCCCATCTCCAGAGGATCTTCCTGACTCAGGGATTGAACTCAGGTCTCCTGCACTGCAGGCATATTCTTTACCATCTGAGCCACTGGGAGGATGACATGGTTGGATGGCATCATCGACTCAATGAACATGATTTTGAGCAAACTATGGGGGATAGTGAAGCACAGGGGAGCCTAGTGCACTGCAGTCCATGGGATTGCAAAGAGTCGGACACGACTTAGTGACTAAACAACAACAGCACTAATGATACACAGGGTACAATTCACAATGAAGGTGTTCATATCCCCCACACTGATGAAGTCAGTTATGGAAGCTGAAATCTACAAAGCAGAAAGAAATGGAAGAATAAAGAGTCATAAGGAAAATCAGAGTGAGATGCTTGAACACATGGTTCTCAACCTTGGACGGGTCACACAAGAAAAACAGAAAAGTTAAAGCCTTTGTATAAGGTTGACTTACAGATTCATGGAACTCTGCGCCCCGTGCACGATCACTTTCTTGTCTCAGAACCTGCAGATCTTCAGTTCCACACAGCAGGAGTCCTAAGGACACATTCAGTAACCCTCTACTAAGGGTTAACTTCTTCCAAGTAGCTATTACGGGCTCCAGATAAGACAGGACGGTGGAAAGCACAGGCTACCTAAGTTTATGAGAGATGCAGGCAACTGATGCTCAGAGCAAGAGAAGAAGTGTTTTCATTATTAGGCAAGAGAGGCTGAAAATAAATGAACTAAGGATTTAATAAAAAACTGGAAAACCAATAAAACAAAGACAAGGAAAATGAATGAACTGGGAACAAACTCAGTGATGCCCTGTGCCACTAAGAGTTCATGTGATGCTGTGAAGTTTGGCCATGTGCTGCAACTTTGATCTGGTGCAACCAGAAAAATAACTAATTTTTAAAAAAAGAAAAGAAAAATGAGATTATATCATTAATATGTGATATGAATTTGGATCAATGTATTCATGATACAGATGCTCAGTCCTGTCTGACTCTTTGGGACCCCGTGGACTTTTGGGACCTGGTAGGTGGGAGCCCACCAGGCTCCTCTGTCCATGGGATTTTCCAGGAAAGGATACTGACTGTGTAGCCATTCCCATCTCCAGAGGATCTTCCTGACTCAGGGATTGAACTCAGGTCTCCTGCACTGCAGGCATATTCTTTACCATCTGAGCCACTGGGAGGATGACATGGTTGGATGGCATCATCGACTCAATGAACATGATTTTGAGCAAACTATGGGGGATAGTGAAGCACAGGGGAGCCTAGTGCACTGCAGTCCATGGGATTGCAAAGAGTCGGACACGACTTAGTGACTAAACAACAACAGCACTAATGATACACAGGGTACAATTCACAATGAAGGTGTTCATATCCCCCACACTGATGAAGTCAGTTATGGAAGCTGAAATCTACAAAGCAGAAAGAAATGGAAGAATAAAGAGTCATAAGGAAAATCAGAGTGAGATGCTTGAACACATGGTTCTCAACCTTGGACGGGTCACACAAGAAAAACAGAAAAGTTAAAGCCTTTGTATAAGGTTGACTTACAGATTCATGGAACTCTGCGCCCCGTGCACGATCACTTTCTTGTCTCAGAACCTGCAGATCTTCAGTTCCACACAGCAGGAGTCCTAAGGACACATTCAGTAACCCTCTACTAAGGGTTAACTTCTTCCAAGTAGCTATTACGGGCTCCAGATAAGACAGGACGGTGGAAAGCACAGGCTACCTAAGTTTATGAGAGATGCAGGCAACTGATGCTCAGAGCAAGAGAAGAAGTGTTTTCATTATTAGGCAAGAGAGGCTGAAAATAAATGAACTAAGGATTTAATAAAAAACTGGAAAACCAATAAAACAAAGACAAGGAAAATGAAAATGGAACTGCTGGAGACAAACTTGGAGAAAAGAACGAAAATAGAATATTTAATATGAGGAATGGCTCTCTGGAAAAAGTTAAAAATGACTTTGATTTTAGCAACGCTAATCAAGAAAAGAGAGAGAAAACACAGGTAAATGGTAAAAGCCATGTAAGCACAGAGGTGGGAGAGGGAGATGGAGGCATTACATTGTGTCCCCTGACTCCACCCCCATTTTCTCTGCAGGCCTAGGTCTCTCTGGCATTGGGAGAGGTAGTGCAGACTCTCAGGGCAGCCACTCTGATCCCTGAAGTAGCACTCAGTAATGCAAAAGCCAAAATGCCACAGTCTTGTCCTTATCTTCAAGGATAAGGTCAAGGGGCAGGTGCTTGAGTCATACTGGTCAGTCTCTTTTCTGGAAAAGAATTTAAGATTCTTGCACTGTGGTCAATCTGGGTCATTTCTCTAAGTCTAGAATATGCAAACTTGAGAGCCGTTTTTCCAAGTGTTACCAACCAACCAGGGTCCTTGGCCTCCTTAGTCAATTGATACGAGGCCAAACCAGGGATTCAGGCGGGACTTTAGTGGGGCTCCTGCGACAAGAGGGAGGAAAGCAGAAATAACAAGTTTTCTTGCTCTCTCCTTGAAGTGGGGCAAGCTGGTTCCTTATGTTGGGGGGAGGGTCGTGGTGGGTGCAGGGGCCAGGCCAGAGGGGCAGCTTAGGTGGTCTCTCCACCCCTGCAGTGGTGCTCTGTGGCTTTTTTGGTCTTTTTGTATCTTCTTGTTCATAATTGCCACAACAGTGCCTGCACAAGGTTAATTTTAGTTTAGTTTCTTTTGTGTTTTATCACTCAGAATGGCTCTTTCCACACCCTTATGAGACAGGCTGGGATCCCAGACCTTTGGCTGAAATACTTGCACCTGGAAAAACATCTCCTCCTTCGACAGAATACAAAGAAACTATAAGGCACTATAAATAACTGTGCATGTGCAGTTAGGACACATTATAAGCAAGATTCAAAAAAAAGCCAAAACCCAGCTGCCACTTCTGAGATGTCAGGAGCAAAAACCAGGTGCTGTGCATGCTCCCTGCACACAGTGCCACCAAGGGGGTGATCCTATTCATACCCTCTTTTAAGAAACTTGCCTGCCCTCCTCGGAGAGCTAGCAAGGGTATCTGTTACTTGCTTTCACTCCCTGGTGCTGCAGCCTGAGTCCCTAGAAGCCTTGCCTGAATTCCTCCTCTGGCCTCTTACCAATTTCCATTA
Source organism: Tragulus kanchil (assembly GCA_022376925.1). NCBI lineage: Eukaryota > Metazoa > Chordata > Mammalia > Artiodactyla > Tragulidae > Tragulus > Tragulus kanchil. Next base: position 113,548,330 of record JAIOJX010000031.1, on the reverse strand, counting down.
ACTAACAACTCCAAGGACCCAAGTCAGTAAGAACCCTGCCAAGAGGAGAGTGCAGCAGTGTGGAGACCAATAGAGAGAGAAAGAGAGAGAGAGACACCAAGACCCTGTGGCCCAGAGTGACCCAAAGACAGTGGCTGCTTCAAGCCATTGGATTCTTTGATACCTTTTGCGGGGTGGGGGCTTTATTTAAAGTGTAATTAACAAAAGATGAAATAACATGACTCAGCAAGAACAAGTGTCCAAGGTTTTCTTTACATCAGTTAAATGTGGGAACCAGGAATATGTTGAAACTGGCTCAAGGTACATTGGAGGAACTGGGCATTTTAGAGAACGTTGATAAAGGCACGTTAGGGTAGTAAAAGCGTTTGGTGTCATTTGGGGGCTTCTGACAAGCCCCAGTACCATAATTCTCTATGTCTCAATGCAGAAAAGAATTCAGTGAGAGGCAAAGTGGTAGATAAGAAGTGATTTTGGGGGGACTTCCACAGTGGTCCAGTGGTTAAGACTCCGTGTTCCCAATGCAGGGGTCCTGGGTTTGATCCCTGGTCAGGGAACTAGATCCCACACGCTGCAACTAAGACCCAGTGCAGCCAAATAAATAAATACTTTAAAAAGAAAAAAAAGGAAGTGATTTTTTTAGAGTAGGACACTTGTGAGATTTATAAGCAGATGAGCAGGTGGGTGAAAGATGCCGTACCCCAAGGCCTTACTGAGCTACAGTTTTATAATCAAAGGAAAAGGAGGGGAGAAGAACTTCTCTGTCTTTCTTGAGTAGGCATCATACTTCCATCATCAGCCCCTCCTCCAGGTTAAGCAGGAGAGTTTTCTTGTCACTACGTGGTCAAGCTAGGTCCACAAATGATCCTTGCATTATGAAGGCAGAGGGCATGACCCAGGGATCATTAACCTACTGAGCTCACGGATAGAATGTGGGCCTCATGTTACCATTGTTTTATTATTTTGAGGCATGTTTTCTGTTGCCTAGCTTTGGTGTTAACCAAGCCTGCTTGGTTTTGTGGTTGAGAAAACCTGTTCTCTTGAGTAATCATAAACTTATAAGGGCCTCCTATATATTTTTTTTCACTTACAGTCCCCTAGTGGGATTATTTAATCACCTACCTTGTCCCTTTACTCTGTCCCTATTGGTAGAATCACTGGTCTAGACAGAAAACTGGTTCATCTCTTACAGGACTATAGCCAGAGCATCTGGGATTTTTTTTTCCATTTCTCAGAGATTATTTAGATATCTAACTGAAAAAAAAAAGATTTAAATTCAGTTCTGCCCATACAGAGCTGTGAAATAGCTCTCTCAATAGAAAAGCAGTCACATACAAGCCCAGCCATGCCCTGGATGTGCACCCAGCAGAGCTCATTCATCTGTCTTCAAGTTGAGACAGCTGTTATGACACCTAAAAATAAGCCTCTCTTTAATGTAGTTGGAGAGGAGTTTTGGTACTCAGATCCTAAAGGTCTGATGCGAAGGAAGGGAATCGAATGGTGGGGAGCCGCCAGGTGTGTCTGCAAGTGATTGGAGGGCCAGCCCACAGCACACAAATGCCCAGACACGCATCCTGTCCCACACTTCTAAATTAAGCTCTGTAAAAGAGAAACATTTGATCAAATATCAGTGAATTTTAATTCACTATAAATTAGCCAAACTATCCATCAACATGTGTATTTGAGAGTCTGCTATGTGATCATGACCAGCTTGGAAGTACAGTCTGCCCTCTGATCCGTGAGTTCCACATCTGTGGTTCTGGATCCTCGGATTAAATTGACCATATCCATGGTTGCTTGAATTCTGGATGTGAAACCTGGGGATAAGGAGGGGCCCACTGACGAGATGGATGCATGATATCACCAACTCAATGGACAAGAGCTTGAGCAAGCTCTGGGAGGTAGTGAGGGACAGGGAAGCCTAGCGTGCTGCAGTCCTTGGAGCTGAAAAGAGTCGGACATGACTGGGCCACTGAAGAACAACAACTATACTACACATTTTTCCATAAGGAACTTGAGCATCCACAGAGTTTGGGATTCACTGGGGTTCCGGAAGTAACCCCCTGTGCATGCTTGGAGCTAGAAGACGACCCCCTGCTTGGTTTTGTGGTTGAGAAAACCTGTTCTCTTGAGTAATCATAAACTTATAAGGGCCTCCTATATATTTTTTTTCACTTACAGTCCCCTAGTGGGATTATTTAATCACCTACCTTGTCCCTTTACTCTGTCCCTATTGGTAGAATCACTGGTCTAGACAGAAAACTGGTTCATCTCTTACAGGACTATAGCCAGAGCATCTGGGATTTTTTTCCATTTCTCAGAGACTATTTAGATATCTAACTGAAAAAAAAAAGATTTAAATTCAGTTCTGCCCATACAGAGCTGTGAAATAGCTCTCTCAATAGAAAAGCAGTCACATACAAGCCCAGCCATGCCCTGGATGTGCACCCAGCAGAGCTCATTCATCTGTCTTCAAGTTGAGACAGCTGTTATGACACCTAAAAATAAGCCTCTCTTTAATGTAGTTGGAGAGGAGTTTTGGTACTCAGATCCTAAAGGTCTGATGCGAAGGAAGGGAATCGAATGGTGGGGAGCCGCCAGGTGTGTCTGCAAGTGATTGGAGGGCCAGCCCACAGCACACAAATGCCCAGACACGCATCCTGTCCCACACTTCTAAATTAAGCTCTGTAAAAGAGAAACATTTGATCAAATATCAGTGAATTTTAATTCACTATAAATTAGCCAAACTATCCATCAACATGTGTATTTGAGAGTCTGCTATGTGATCATGACCAGTTTGGGAAGTACAGTCTGCCCGCTGATCCGTGAGTTCCACATCTGTGGTTCTGGATCCTCGGATTAAATTGACCATATCCATGGTTGCTTGAATTCTGGATGTGAAACCTGGGGATAAGGAGGGGCCCACTGACGAGATGGATGCATGATATCACCAACTCAATGGACAAGAGCTTGAGCAAGCTCTGGGAGGTAGTGAGGGACAGGGAAGCCTAGCGTGCTGCAGTCCTTGGAGCTGAAAAGAGTCGGACATGACTGGGCCACTGAAGAACAACAACTATACTACACATTTTTCCATAAGGAACTTGAGCATCCACAGAGTTTGGGATTCACTGGGGTTCCGGAAGTAACCCCCTGTGCATGCTGAGAGATGACCGCATACAGACCCAGAAGTACGCTGAGACCACCCTGCAAGACGCACGATTGTAACCAGCACATTGAAATTTGTTCTGCACCTATCACCATGCATGTTATTTTTTTTCCTAGGAACTTTTTATATGCATGATCATAGATGGTATTATGACTTTTGTAGAAGCTAGGAATAATATGTGAGCCAGCAGCAATACTTAGTAGTGGAAAAAAAGGAGAAAGAAGGCCCATTTATGTTTTCAGGAATTATTGATGATAGTCACAACCCCTGCGGTGATTTCTAGTATCATAGGGGTGGTCCTGGGAAACTGGGTATTTGGAGACAGTGTCAGTTATCCAACCTGCTTAACTAACCACTCCCAAGCTTAATGTTTAAAAGCAACAATAATTTCTTATTTCTCTTGATTTCATGAGCTGGCTGTGCTTAGCTGGGGGATCCTTCTGTTGTTCTCTCCTGGCGTTTCTTTTTCTTTTTTTTAGAGATTTTTTTTGTTCTTGTCTAAATTTTGGTCACTTTTATTGGTCTTTCATTTACTTATTTTCATTCATCTTTGCTCTTTGGCCCGTGTGGGCCTCCCTTTGCAGTGGCCTCTCTTGTTGCAGAGCACTGGCTCTGGGTGCATGCGCTCCAAAGCGCTGGCTTGTCATTGGACACACCAGACCGGCGACTCCGCGGCACGTGGGATCTTCCCAGGCCAGGGATCCAACCGGTGCCCATTGCACTGCAAGGCGAATTCTTTACCCACTGGACTACCAGGGAAGCCTCTTTTTCTTTTTCTTTTTTTATAGCACATGGAATTCTGCTCAGTTGCCTGGCGTTTCTTGAATGACTGTAGTTATCTGGTAGTTGGAGTGTCCAAGATGGACTCCTCACGTGTCTGGGGCCTTGATGCTGGCTGTCAGCTGGACCTCTTCCGCCACTTGGGATACTGGTGCAGACTCACATAACAAGCTGGAACATTCCAAGCTGCAGGGTTTCTTCCTGTCTAGCCTCATGTCTACTGTGTTCTATCAGCCAAATTGACAAAGCCTAGACCCAAGGGCTGGGGAAACAGACCACACCCCTTGGTGGGAGGAGCTACAAAGTCACAGGGGCAAAGGGCGTGGCCCTAGAGAGTTATGAAGAATTTGGAGTTATTGTATCATCTACTGCAAAACTAAATTAGCTGCTGCATGAATCAGGCTCGTGGCACCTACAATTCCTGCTTAATCCAGACAGAATGGAGAATTTTAATAAACATTTACTGTATTGAACCAGACTGAATTAATTTAGACCCCAAGTATTTTCTCTCCTTGTTTTGTAACCTTTATAACCTTACTTTGTATAGTCAATGGACCAAAAACCCTGAAAAAGATACTTAAAGGATTGAGTAAAACCCTCTTCAGAATTTTTCATTTTACTTAATTTTAACAAATAGTATATGTATCAGCTAATGAATATTTCAGTCTTTCATGTATGAACCAAAAATGTAATTATGGATTTGATCTTACCAACATTTGCTGCCTGCAGTAGTCAGTGATCACAAATCGCATTAAATGAAAGGTGAACCCCATTATGGTATCTAGAAAATGGAACTTAATAAGTTAAGTAATTATGGGGCAAATCTATGCAAATTGCAATTTTTATTAGGCAATTTTCCATCTTCATCTAGGCTCTAATAGTCTATGAGACTTGTGGCAGTTCAGTGCCTTTATTAAGGAAGTTCTTTAGCTGCTTTTCTGTTTGGTTCCTTATAATGAAGAAATTGTATTTGGGGGTAAAATGGTTACAAGCCTGCTTTAACTTATCTTTTTCAATCTTATTACAAATAAGAAGCTGAATTCTAAGCTAATTATTCTGCTAAAACTTCAGTAGAACCAATTTATGCCCATCTTATATGAAGACTTAGAACATGAGACACTTATGAGAAAAAAATAAAAGTCTTACAATTGAGATCTTTTCCATTTACAGCTCCATGTTGCAATATTGGCCTGAAGAAAAAGAACTTGATTTTTAAACTTTACCAGACCAGTTTTTCATCCTAAAAATGTTGCTTCACCTCTTTGGTGATTATGAAACTACAAATCATTTTATAAGCTGGGAATTCAAGACTAACACATGAAATTACCCATTACACTACTTTTCTCTGTACTACTTTGTGGTTGTGGTAAGATTTTGTAATATGTAGGATTCTATGTTTTGCAAATTCTCAAGTCTTATTATCATTTAAAATCTTTTGTAAGGGGCTTCCCTGGTGGTCCAGTGAGTAGAGAGTCCTCCTTGCAGTGCAAGGGGCACTGGTTTGATCCCTGGCCCGGGAAGATCCCATGTACTGCGGAGCAACTGGACCTGTGTGTCCAGTTGCTAGAGCTAGAGCTTTGGAGCACATGCGCCCAGAGCCGGTGCTCTGCAACAAGAGAGGCCACTGCAATGGGAGGCCCACACAGGCTGAAGAATAAATATGTATGAAAATAAATAAATAACCATTAAAAGAGGCCAAAATTAAAAAATAATCTTTTGTAATTTATTTTTAAATTGTGATTTGATAAGAAGAAAATGATCCTTGTTGCTAAGTATTAAGAAATAGCCTTGAACCTTCCTGGTGGTCTGGTGGTTAAGAATCCGCCTGCCAATGCATGGATCATGGGTTTGATCCCTGGTCCAAGAAGATCCCATATGCCAAGGGACAACTGGGCATTTGTGTCCTAACTGGAAAAGACCCTGATGCTGGAAAAGATTGAAGGCAGGAGGAGAAGGGGATGACAGCGGATGAGATGGTTGAATGGCACCACTGAGTCAATGGACATGAGTTTGAGCAAGCTCTGGGAGATGGCATGTCTCATACAGTTGATTTGCCATGTTGTGTTGATTTCTTCTGGGCAGCGAAGTGATTCACACACACACACACACACACACACAACTGCAGTTTTGAAAAACTTGTTTTAATGGACATTTTCAAGTGTTTATAAGTAGAGAGAATACTATACCTGGTCTCATTTCCCCATCACCCAGTTGTGCTTATTTACTGAAGCAGCTTAAGGCAGGTCACAGCATATTTACTGTGGTCTTCAGTTGCATTTCCTAGATATCTAATGAAGTTAAATCATGATTATGTTTATGGGTCATTCTTGTTTTATTTTTGTGCTTAGTATTTTGTGTGTTTGTATTTTTTTTCTTTTGGGTTATTTATGTATTTTCTTACTGACTTAATGGTTCACATAGTCAGGACATTAATCCTTTAAAAATTATTTCTTTTATTTTTGACTGCACTGGGTCTTCATTGCTGCATGCGGGCTTCCTCTAGTTTTGGTGACTGTGGACCACTCTCTAGTTTCCCTGTGCAGGCTTCTCACTGCAGTGACCTCCCTTGTGGTGGAGCACAGGCTCTAGAGCACATGGGCCTCAGTAGTTGTGGCATGCAGCTCACGGAATCCAGAGTGTGGGCTCCTTAAATCGTGGTACACAGGCTCAGTTGCCCCATAGAATGTGAGATCTTTCTGGAGTGGGGATCAAACTGGTGTCCCTTGTATGGCAAGACAGACCGTTAACCACTGGACTACCAGGGAAGCCTATGGCATTAATCCTTTGGCTGCTCATATATTTTGCAAGCATTTTATAGCAAATATTTTATGGCTTGTCTCTTCACTTTCTCTCTACTTGGTTTTAAACGTTTGAGATAATTTGAGACTAGTAGAATTGTTGCAACATAATACAGAAAGTTCTTATATACCCTTTATCTATCTTCCTTTCTGTTAATATCTCATTTGATTTGTGCAATATTTTTGGATGAACAAAAGTTCTTAATTTTAATATATACATTCATATTAATATGTAAATTTTGTGATATATATGTAATATATACATTAAAAGATAGAAATGCATTAAAGTAACTATAAATTAATATAAATATCATATATAAGTATACAGTGTATTGATATTGAAATTTTATTTCACTATTGGTGCTTTCTATATCTTATTTAAGGACTTCTTCTCTACTCAGGGTCATATGCTATTTATTTTATGCTAACTACTAGGAATGTTTTAAATTTTGTTTTTTGGTCATGCCAAGCAACATGCGGGATGTGGGATCTTAGTTCCCCTACCAGGGATTAAATCTGTATCCCCTGAAGTGAAAGCACAGAGTCTTAAACACCCGACCATCAGTGAAGGCTGTCTTAGGCATATTTAAAGTTTTGCCTTTCAGATTTAAGTCTTCATAACCCATCAGGAATTTCACTCATCAGGTAAAAGAGGGCTTCAATTTCACCTCTTCTATACGGATTATGCTGCTACTATTATTGAATGTTTTATCCTATAATGCTGCCTCTGTCATATAGGGTTTCAATATCTGTGAGTGACAGGTGAGAAGGCACACTTAAGTTCAGGTTTAACACACGTTTCTCTTGCATTTGGAGGTATCTCTTAGGTAATATTTTCAAGACAGGAGGTGAGAAATGGTGAATGGGGAGGAATTAACAATTGCTGAGCACCTGCCACGTGCTCGCCCTTCATGAGGCCCAGGGACAGGGCTTCTTTATGAGAAATCATAACCTTCCCATTCTCGATGAGGACACCATGCTCACAGAGCCAGCAGGTGACTGAGCAATGGCTCTCTAGTCAAGTCCATCTGGCTCCACAGTTCTGCTCCTTGCAATACCTTTAGGGACAGTGCATACGCCCCAGAACCATACAGGCTCAGAGGTGGGCGCTGCCTGCTGTGCGGCCTCTCTCAAGACTGAAATGACAGTGGTGGAGCACTGGCTAGCCATATAGGGCCTTGGTCTGTGTGGAATATCAGCTTTCTCCTTGCCTGACTCCTTGTCTACTTTCTCCCCATTGGGACACCATGCTTTATTAAAAGCAGTAATCTTTCTGTAAACACACACAACTTTGTGATCTTTCTAAAGAATTAAGTCTATCAATCACAGAGATATTGTGATTTATGGGATTCATATATTTGGTCATTCAGATGACCAAAACATACTTCTCATATGTGTTTGGTCTTCATCCACTGTTCCTGGCTCTGGCTCCCCCAACCCTTGGAATGTCCTAAATGTGGAGAATGATAAAGGCGTTTTTATTTCACTATTGGTGCTTTCTATATCTTATTTAAGGACTTCTTCTCTACTCAGGGTCATATGCTATTTATTTTATGCTAACTACTAGGAATGTTTTAAATTTTGTTTTTTGGTCATGCCAAGCAACATGCGGGATGTGGGATCTTAGTTCCCCTACCAGGGATTAAATCTGTATCCCCTGAAGTGAAAGCACAGAGTCTTAAACACCCGACCATCAGTGAAGGCTGTCTTAGGCATATTTAAAGTTTTGCCTTTCAGATTTAAGTCTTCATAACCCATCAGGAATTTCACTCATCAGGTAAAAGAGGGCTTCAATTTCACCTCTTCTATACGGATTATGCTGCTACTATTATTGAATGTTTTATCCTATAATGCTGCCTCTGTCATATAGGGTTTCAATATCTGTGAGTGACAGGTGAGAAGGCACACTTAAGTTCAGGTTTAACACACGTTTCTCTTGCATTTGGAGGTATCTCTTAGGTAATATTTTCAAGACAGGAGGTGAGAAATGGTGAATGGGGAGGAATTAACAATTGCTGAGCACCTGCCACGTGCTCGCCCTTCATGAGGCCCAGGGACAGGGCTTCTTTTATGAGAAATCATAACCTTCCCATTCTCGATGAGGACACCATGCTCACAGAGCCAGCAGGTGACTGAGCAATGGCTCTCTAGTCAAGTCCATCTGGCTCCACAGTTCTGCTCCTTGCAATACCTTTAGGGACAGTGCATACGCCCCAGAACCATACAGGCTCAGAGGTGGGCGCTGCCTGCTGTGCGGCCTCTCTCAAGACTGAAATGACAGTGGTGGAGCACTGGCTAGCCATATAGGGCCTTGGTCTGTGTGGAATATCAGCTTTCTCCTTGCCTGACTCCTTGTCTACTTTCTCCCCATTGGGACACCATGCTTTATTAAAAGCAGTAATCTTTCTGTAAACACACACAACTTTGTGATCTTTCTAAAGAATTAAGTCTATCAATCACAGAGATATTGTGATTTATGGGATTCATATATTTGGTCATTCAGATGACCAAAACATACTTCTCATATGTGTTTGGTCTTCATCCACTGTTCCTGGCTCTGGCTCCCCCAACCCTTGGAATGTCCTAAATGTGGAGAATGATAAAGGCGTTTTTTATTATGTGAATGAAGTGACTTTTAAGAAGCACCTAAGAAAGGGGGCTCTTTGCCTGGAGAATCAGCTATGTGATTGGAGAATGGGGGGTGGGGTGGGGACTAAAGATTGAATAAATCATCATGGGCTCCTCATTTAGTTCATCACGACTATAATGAAGCCGCCACAAAACATGGGTGCTGTGTATGCTTAGTTGCTCCGTCAAGTCCGACTCTTTGCAACCCTTTGCTGTAGCTCCAGGCAGAATACTGGAGTGGATTGCCATTTGCCATTTCCTTTTCCAGGGTATCTATCCTGATCCAGGGATCGAGCCCACGTTTCCTGTGTCTCCCACGTGGCAGGTGGATCCTTTACCCACTAAGCCCTTCGGAAAGCCCAGGAAAGACCCAGGACAGCTTTTGGCCCCTTTCACATCAGGGAAGCAGAATGTTCCTGAGCACACCTTGTGTGCCCAGGGCCTTACGAAGACAGAGCTTCTTTGCAAGCTGTGTATCTCTTCACCCAGTTGTTGATTTATATCCTTGAATAGCCTTTATAATAAATTGGTAATCGAGTGAGGAAGCGGGCTTTGCTGAGTTCTATGAATTGTTCCAGCAATGTAAATGAACTTAAGGAGGGAATTGTGGGAAACTCTGGCTTACAGTCAGTTGGTCGGACGCACAGGTAACAACTAGAGTTCACTCCTCGTGTCTGAGGCGGAGGGGATCTTAGAGGACTGAGTCCTCTACCCACGGCGTCTGATTCTATCTCTAGGTAGAGAGGGTCAGAATTGAGTCAAATGGTAGGACACCCTCCTGGCATCTGAGAATCAGATAGATATGGGGCATCCTCCACACATGCAAGCTGAAATTGGGTCCAGGAACCCTTGCCAATCACTGACTATAGGAAGAAGTGGTAGAGACAGTTTCTTGATTTAGGCAAGATATTTGAAATAAGGTTGCCTTTATTTGTTTGTTTTAAAATTGATTTTATTATTTTGGGCTATGTTGGGTCTTTATTGCTGCACACGGGCTTTTTCTAGTTGCGGCACACGGGGCCTCCTCTCTAGTTGTGGTGCATAGGCTTCTCCTTGTGGTGGCTTCTCTTGTTGCCGAGTACAGACTCTAGGGTGCACAGGCTTCAGTAGCTGGGACACGTAAGCTCAGGTGTTGTGGCACATGGGCTTAGTTGGCCCATGGCACATGGAATCTTCTGGAACCAGGGATTGAATGCCTATCCCCTACATTGGCAGGTGGATTCTTCACCACAGGACCACCAGGGAAGTCTCCAAATACATCTTTTAATTGATAGTTTTGTTTGAACAGAGTTGCACTTGAGTTGTTGTGACTTTAGGATAAAAATGTTATGACTCTAAACTGTCCAATAACATTTGGCAACAATTATTTACATGTATGTCTGTTTCAACTAATTGGATATGACATTCACTGGATACCCCAGAGCTTCTGAGTCAGTGTGCTTTTGGTATGTAAATGGTGTAGAGCCCAGGGGTCTCTTTCTGTGCTGCCTATCGATTCATCTTCATTTGTGTGCAGGGAGACAGCGCAAGGAATCCCAGGGGACAGAAACATCTTAGACGTGGCACTTTAATCTCTTGCTCCTTGCCTCTGTAGACAATATGCATGAGCACATTTTTATCAATGACATGAATGATAAAAACAAAGTCTTGGGACTTGTGCTTTCAGCCCCCAACATCTAAAGAGCTTAGAAGAACTCGATAAAGCCTCTATTTGGAGATAAATCCACTATTTTAAACTCTTCCGTCAGTATTTGACAGATCAAGCGGGCAGAAAATCAGTAAGGATATAAATGACCTGAGCGTTATCAATCAAGTTCATCTAATTGACACTTACGGAACACTCCATCCAACCACAGCAGATCACCCAGAAAGATCACACTCTGGGCCATAAAACACACCTTAACAAATTTAAAAGAATATAAGTCATACAAAGTATGTTCTCAGAACAAAATGGAATGAAAGTGGAAATCTGTATCAGAACACTGGAAAGTAACAGAAAGCAATAAAGATAGCTGGAAAATTCCCTGTGCTTGGAATGAAATGACATACTTCTAAATAGCACATGAATGGAAGGAGTCTCAAGACCAGGTGGTGAGTAGGTTCATGAAAAGATGCTCAGCATCACTAGTCATAAGGGACATGAAGATCAAAATCACACCATCACCTCACTCATTCAGAATGGCTGTTATCAAAAAGACAAAACACAAGTGTTGAAGAACACTTGCTGGAGGGCTTCCCCTGGTGGTCCAGTGGGTAAGGACACTGCCCTGCAGTGCAGGGGGCGCTGGTTCCATCCCTGGCCTGGGAAGATCCCACGTGCCGCGGAGTGGCTGGACTGATGTGTCCAATTACCGAGCCGGAGCTCTGGAGCGCATGCGCCCAGAGCCAGCGCTCTGCAACGACAGATGCCACCGCAATGGGAGGCCCACAGGAGCCAAAGAACAAGACGGATGAAAATAGAGAAATGAAAGACCAATAGAAGTGGCCCGCCCGTTCCCCTCGCTCCCCAACCCGACCCCCGCCCAAAATAAATAAATAAATAAATAAATAAATCTTAAAAAAAAAAAAAAAAGAAAACCTAAAGTAATCTTCTTGACCTAGAGCTGGTGATGTGTTTTTAGGTACAATATTAGAAGCACAACCCATGAATGAAAAAATTGATAGGCTGGACTTCATTAAAATAAAAGCTACCTTCTTTGTGCAGGACACTCACTGTTTAAGAGAATGAAAAGACAAACCATGGTATGGGAGAATACACACATCTGATAAATGACTCATTTTTAAAATATAAAAAGAACTCCAAAAATTCAACAATAAGAAAGCAAACGACCTAACTTAAAAATGAGCAAAAGATCTGAACAGAAACTTTATCAAAGAAGCTATAAAGATGCAAATAAACATAGGACAAGATACTCAACATCATTTGCGTTAAGGAAATAAAAATGAAAACAATAAAATACCACTACACATCTTTAGAAGGCCTGAAATCCAAAGAACTGAATGCCAATTGTTGGCAAGGATGCGGAGCAAGAGGAACTCTTATTCACTGCTGGTGAGAAGGCAAAATGGAACAAGAACTTCAAAGACTGTGTGGTGGTTTATTTTGAGGCTAAACTTAGTCTTACCATAGGATCCACCAATAGTGTACCTAGGTATTTACCCAACTGATGAGAAAGCTTATGTCCATGCAAATACTTCCCACTCATGTGTATAGCCGTTGTAATCATGATCGCTAAGAACTAGTGCCACAGCTCGTCAGCCGAGTGCATAGAGAATAGCGGGTGTGATGAGACGAAGAAATACACACACACACACACATAGAGAAAGGATGGCAATGGGGGGGCTCAAGACCTCTTGGGTCAAGGCCCCGAACATGTTCACCAGTCCTGCTCTTATTCAGTGCTGAGGCCTCCAGGTGTTTACAGGCAATGATTTTAGCATCAGCTGGGAATCAGTCACAGCCCTGTTCAATGATTATTCTCATGGCTCTGAGGATGGAAAGGGCATGTTGCAGCTGGGGGCAACGGAATCGGCAAGAAGCCAAGGAGTCTGCACAGACCCAGTTTTCCAAAGTCCAAAGCAGATCTCTCACCTGTTGCCGATCAGTATAACCCCAGCTAATAAGCCCTGTGAATCAAATCATTTTTTTGTCTTAAATCTTTCTAGTATATTTCTCATTACTAATTTACTTTTCTCCTGGCCCAGCCAAAGCCACAAAAAACCTCCATGGGTTTGTTTCCCCACAAACTAGAAGCAGGGAATTCAGAGGTTAAGAATTGCCTTCTAATGCAGGGGATGCAGGTTCAATTCCTGATTGTGGAACTAAGATCCCACAAGCTCAGTTTAAGAGAATGAAAAGACAAACCATGGTATGGGAGAATACACACATCTGATAAATGACTCATTTTTAAAATATAAAAAGAACTCCAAAAATTCAACAATAAGAAAGCAAACGACCTAACTTAAAAATGAGCAAAAGATCTGAACAGAAACTTTATCAAAGAAGCTATAAAGATGCAAATAAACATAGGACAAGATACTCAACATCATTTGCGTTAAGGAAATAAAAATGAAAACAATAAAATACCACTACACATCTTTAGAAGGCCTGAAATCCAAAGAACTGAATGCCAATTGTTGGCAAGGATGCGGAGCAAGAGGAACTCTTATTCACTGCTGGTGAGAAGGCAAAATGGAACAAGAACTTCAAAGACTGTGTGGTGGTTTATTTTGAGGCTAAACTTAGTCTTACCATAGGATCCACCAATAGTGTACCTAGGTATTTACCCAACTGATGAGAAAGCTTATGTCCATGCAAATACTTCCCACTCATGTGTATAGCCGTTGTAATCATGATCGCTAAGAACTAGTGCCACAGCTCGTCAGCCGAGTGCATAGAGAATAGCGGGTGTGATGAGACGAAGAAATACACACACACACACACATAGAGAAAGGATGGCAATGGGGGGGCTCAAGACCTCTTGGGTCAAGGCCCCGAACATGTTCACCAGTCCTGCTCTTATTCAGTGCTGAGGCCTCCAGGTGTTTACAGGCAATGATTTTAGCATCAGCTGGGAATCAGTCACAGCCCTGTTCAATGATTATTCTCATGGCTCTGAGGATGGAAAGGGCATGTTGCAGCTGGGGGCAACGGAATCGGCAAGAAGCCAAGGAGTCTGCACAGACCCAGTTTTCCAAAGTCCAAAGCAGATCTCTCACCTGTTGCCGATCAGTATAACCCCAGCTAATAAGCCCTGTGAATCAAATCATTTTTTTGTCTTAAATCTTTCTAGTATATTTCTCATTACTAATTTACTTTTCTCCTGGCCCAGCCAAAGCCACAAAAAACCTCCATGGGTTTGTTTCCCCACAAACTAGAAGCAGGGAATTCAGAGGTTAAGAATTGCCTTCTAATGCAGGGGATGCAGGTTCAATTCCTGATTGTGGAACTAAGATCCCACAAGCTGTGGAGCAATTAAGCCCGCATGGCCACAGCCCATGTGCTCCAGAGCCTAAGTGCCACAGGGAAAGATCCCACGTGACACAACTAAGATTCGATGCGGCCAAATAAATAAATATTGTCAAAAAGAGCCCAAAATGCAATATTTTTTCCTAATCAAGATAAAAGGTATGTAATATCAAGCCACACAAAAATATAGACGAATCTTAAATACATATGGCTAAATGAAAGAAGCCAATCTGAAAAGTTCCATACTCTGTGTTTGTGATTACATGACATTCTGGAATAGGCAAAACTGAGAAAACAGTAAGTGGATCAGTGATGGCCAAGGATTTGAACAGGTGAAGCACAGAGGAATTTTTTAGAGCAGTGAAACTATTCTGTATGACATTCATGGTCATGATGGCTATGGAACATTGTGTATTTATAAAACCAAGTGGTTGCTGTGTGCTTAAAAGGCTGAGAAGCGGGGCTTCCCTGGTGGTGCAGTGGGTAAAGATTCCGCCTTGCATTGCAAGGGGCACAGGTTTGATCCCTGGCCTGGGAGGTTCCCACCGTGCTGCAGAGCAGAGGGACCGGTGTGTCCAATTACGAGCCAGTGGTCTGGAGCACATGCGCCCAGAGCCTGTGCTCTGCAACGAGAGAGCCCCCTGCAATGGGAGGCCGAAGAATAGGGATGGATGGAAATAAATAAAAAACAATACAAAAGAGGCCAAAATTTTTAAAAAAATGTACAAAGGGATCATCATGGAGCAATATACTTATATATATATATATAAAGTTTGAGAAGTATGGGTTTACCATCACCCACATGTTCCCAGATGACTCTGTGGTAAAGAATCTGCCTGTCTCCCAATGGAGGAGATGCAGGAGACGTGGGTTCGATCCCTGGGTTGGGAAGATTTCCTGGAGAAGGAAATGGCAATCTGGTTCAGTATTCTTGCCTTGAGAGAATCCCAAGGACAAAGGAGCCTGTGGGGTTTCAAAGAGTCAGACACAATTGAGTGACTGAGCACATAGCCACAAACTCAATCCAACTCCACTGAGACCACCATAATATGAGAGTGTCCAAATTAGCCAGCTGAAAAGACCACTTGGGAAGAGAGATGCCCCACCAGCCCCAGACTCTTCTATCCATTCCAGCCCATGTGCCAGACATGTGACTGAACAAGACCTCAGATAGGTCCTTCTCTAGCCCTCATCGGAATATAACAGCAAGACAGTGGGCCTTATGGTCCAGTGGTTGTGAATCTGCCTGCCAGTGCGAGGGACTCAGGTTCAATTCCTGGTCCAGGAGGATCCCACATGCAGCAAGTCGTGTGACTAGAGCTTGCACACTGCTATGAACAGTAGCTCCCGTGCGCTGCAACTAGAGAAACCCATGGGCAGCAACAAAGACCCAGCACAGCTAAAAATAAATAAATGCAATAGCATGAGATGTGAGAGCCATCCAGCTGTGCCCAGTCAACCCACAGCCTTGAAAAGAGATAATAACAAAGTATTGTTCTTTGCTACTAAGTACTGGAGTGGTTTAGCAGGCCACAACAGATAAATCAGTCCAGATGGCTCTGTGGGTAAAGAATCCACCTGCAAAGCAGGAACCTCGAGATACAGATTTAAACCATGGGTGGGAAAGATCCCCTGGAGAAGGAAATGGCAACCCACTCCAATATTCTCACCACATGGACAGAGAAGCCTGGTGGGCTACAGTTCATGGGCTCTCAGAGAGTTGGATGAGTGACTAATCATGAATGAAGTGAGAGGTCAAACAAAAAGTCAAAGACAAGAACATCAACCAGGAGAACACGAAGGAAAGTGGCTCTTGGAAACTGGGTGGAGGGAAAGCTTTGTAAAATGAAAATCGCTTCAGAAGCACCTTGGAACCAGATGTGTCCTGCTGTCATGGAGATGAGGTCTGAGAGAAAACCTGTCACGTGCGTGGGGCCAAGGGATTAGAGAAACGTGATGGAAGCTGGCAGTAATGATGCAGCACACAGTGGGTTTTCCTGAGGAGAACAGAACAAATGTAACAAAACCAAATTTGTAAATGAAATTTGTCATTTGTCCACTAAAAGGATGCTCTTACTATCGCAAGACAAACAGTATAAAACCGTCGGAATCAATACAGATCCTATAAGCATCAGGGCAAGATAAGGTCAGCGTATTGTGGGAAATTTTAGGTTGGTTTCACACTTTCCTCCAAAATTCAAGATGCCAAAGGATAATGGGACAACTGTTTGCAGAGTATGGTGGGAAAGCCTTTGAGCTAAGAACTCACAAATGCTTCTTAAATTATATGCTTTAGTTAGTGGAAGACATATTAAAAGATGGATCTAAATAAAGAACATATGAATATGAAGATTGAAGTCTGTGATGAGCCTTGCACCTAAATAAACAAAATTATTAGGTTAAGGTGACTGACAATTGTGTCCATGAACCAGGATTTACTTATTAAAAGGTTATTAGTTTTGCATTATGTTGCTTATTCAAGCAGTGTGAGAGCCATCCAGCTGTGCCCAGTCAACCCACAGCCTTGAAAAGAGATAATAACAAAGTATTGTTCTTTGCTACTAAGTACTGGAGTGGTTTAGCAGGCCACAACAGATAAATCAGTCCAGATGGCTCTGTGGGTAAAGAATCCACCTGCAAAGCAGGAACCTCGAGATACAGATTTAAACCATGGGTGGGAAAGATCCCCTGGAGAAGGAAATGGCAACCCACTCCAATATTCTCACCACATGGACAGAGAAGCCTGGTGGGCTACAGTTCATGGGCTCTCAGAGAGTTGGATGAGTGACTAATCATGAATGAAGTGAGAGGTCAAACAAAAAGTCAAAGACAAGAACATCAACCAGGAGAACACGAAGGAAAGTGGCTCTTGGAAACTGGGTGGAGGGAAAGCTTTGTAAAATGAAAATCGCTTCAGAAGCACCTTGGAACCAGATGTGTCCTGCTGTCATGGAGATGAGGTCTGAGAGAAAACCTGTCACGTGCGTGGGGCCAAGGGATTAGAGAAACGTGATGGAAGCTGGCAGTAATGATGCAGCACACAGTGGGTTTTCCTGAGGAGAACAGAACAAATGTAACAAAACCAAATTTGTAAATGGAAATTTGTCATTTGTCCACTAAAAGGATGCTCTTACTATCGCAAGACAAACAGTATAAAACCGTCGGAATCAATACAGATCCTATAAGCATCAGGGCAAGATAAGGTCAGCGTATTGTGGGAAATTTTAGGTTGGTTTCACACTTTCCTCCAAAATTCAAGATGCCAAAGGATAATGGGACAACTGTTTGCAGAGTATGGTGGGAAAGCCTTTGAGCTAAGAACTCACAAATGCTTCTTAAATTATATGCTTTAGTTAGTGGAAGACATATTAAAAGATGGATCTAAATAAAGAACATATGAATATGAAGATTGAAGTCTGTGATGAGCCTTGCACCTAAATAAACAAAATTATTAGGTTAAGGTGACTGACAATTGTGTCCATGAACCAGGATTTACTTATTAAAAGGTTATTAGTTTTGCATTATGTTGCTTATTCAAGCAGTGTAAGAGATCACAAACATCTCACCTAGGGCCAGCTTCCTGGGCTTCCCAAGTGGTGCTAGTGGTAAAGAGCCCACCTGCCAATGCAGGAGACATAAGAGATGTGGTTTTGATCCCTGGGTTGGGAAGATACCCTGGAGAAGGAAATGGCAATCTGTTTCATATTCTTGCCTAGAGAGTCCTCATGGACAGAGGACCCTGACGGGCTCCAGTCCATGGGGTTGCAAAGAATCAGACACAACTGAAGCAACTTAGTGTGCAGTGCTGGCAGAAGTGATGGAAGTGGAGAGAATTGGAAAGGATCTTGGCTTCTTCATTTTTTCCTTCGAGGGAATGTCTCAGTTCATTTGGGCTGCTAGAACAAATACCACAGACTGGGTGACTACTACAGAGATTTATTTTTCACACTTCTGGAGACTGAAAGTACGAAATCAAGTGCCAGCAGTGTCAGGTGAAGGCTCTTCTTGCTGTGTTCTTGCCCTGGGGGAGATATTATGGGGTCTTTCTCTCTTGTTTTCATACATAACCCTTTATTTAGTATACGGATTTGCTCTCCTTCTTCTTTCTCTTTTGTGTTGGAGGATAGCTGAGTAACAGTGTTGCGAGAGTTTCAGGTGAACAGCAAAGGGACTCAGTCCTACATATACACGTATCCATTCTCCCCAGGCTCCTCTCCCATCCATGCTGCCATGTAACATTGAGCAGATTTAAATGTGCTAGACAGTAGGTCTTCATTGGTTATTCATTTTAAATATAGCAGAGTGTGCAGGCAACCATAAGTTCCATCTCTAAGTCTGTGAGTCACTCTCTTTTTTGTAAGTAAATTAATTTGTATCACTTATTTTTAGATCGTGGGATCTCTTTTATGAGAGCTTTAATCCCATTCATGAAGGCTCCACCCTTATGACCTTATCACCTGCCAAAGGTTTCATCTACTAATACTGTCACCTTTGGGGATTAGGATTTTAAAACATGAACTTGGCGGTGGGGAGGACACTTCATAGTATATTATGGAATCAGGAAATTATATTTAATTAATCCATTTATTGGTCAGGTGGCACTTTGGGCTTCCCAAGTGGCACTAATGACAAAGAATTAGCATACCAATGCAGGAGATTCAGGAGATGTGGGCTTGATCCCTGGGTCAGGAAGACCCCCTCAAGAAGGAAATGGCAACCCACTCCAGCATTCTTGCCTGGAGAATCCCATGGACAGGGGAGCCTGATGGGGCTATCGTCCACGGACTTATGACTGAGGGTCTGAGCTCTTTCACTTCGCATGTGGGATCTTAGTTCCCTGACCAGGGATGGAACCCACACCCCCTGCACTGGAAGCTCAAAGTCTTTAGAAGTCCAATACTATTTTATTTTTATAGCTCATAAATAGGGACTCCCTTGTGGTTCAGTGGTTAAGAATCTTCCTTCCAATGCAGGGGACGCAGGTTCCATCCTTGGTCAGGGAACTAAGATCCCATGTGCCTCAAGGCAGCTAACCCCGGGCACCACAACTAGAGAAGTCTAGGCATCGCGACAAAGATCCAACACAGCGAAAATTAATTAATTAATTTAAAAACACGTAATAAAAGCTAATAAATACACCTTAACTTTTTCATGTTGTTTTTCGGTTGCTAAGCTGTGTCTGACTCTGCGACCCCGTGGACTGCAGCACGCCAGGCTTCCCTGTCCGTCACTATTTTCTGGCTTGAGCTCCATGCAGTCCAAGGGACTCTAATGAGTCTTCTCCAGCACCACAGTTCAAAAGCATCAATTCTTCAGCGCTCAGCCTTCTTTATGATCCAGCTCTCACATCCATACTTGACTACTGGGAAAACCATAGCTTTGACTATACAGACCTTTGTTGGCCAATAGATGTCTGCTTTTTGACATACTGTCTAGGTTTGACATAGCTCTTCATCCAAGGAGCAAGTGTCTTTTACTTTCACGGCTGCAGTCTCTGTCCACAGTGATTTTGGACCCCAAGAGAGTAAAGTCTGACAGTGTTTCCACTTTTTTCCCCATCTCTTTGCCATGAAGTGATGGGAAGAGTAAAGGGCGGAGTAGGCACTGGTGATTCCAATAACAAATCTGTTCCCTCCAAGACAAAAATATACTTGCCTTAATAAGCATTTCCCCACTTTTAGGTTGCAAGTTTAATTTAGAATTTTACTTTTAGGTAAATAAGTCAGGTGGCACTTTGGGCTTCCCAAGTGGCACTAATGACAAAGAATTAGCATACCAATGCAGGAGATGCAGGAGATGTGGGCTTGATCCCTGGGTCAGGAAGATCCCCTCAAGAAGGAAATGGCAACCCACTCCAGCATTCTTGCCTGGAGAATCCCATGGACAGGGGAGCCTGATGGGGCTATCGTCCACGGACTTATGACTGAGGGTCTGAGCTCTTTCACTTCGCATGTGGGATCTTAGTTCCCTGACCAGGGATGGAACCCACACCCCCTGCACTGGAAGCTCAAAGTCTTTAGAAGTCCAATACTATTTTATTTTTATAGCTCATAAATAGGGACTCCCTTGTGGTTCAGTGGTTAAGAATCTTCCTTCCAATGCAGGGGACGCAGGTTCCATCCTTGGTCAGGGAACTAAGATCCCATGTGCCTCAAGGCAGCTAACCCCGGGCACCACAACTAGAGAAGTCTAGGCATCGCGACAAAGATCCAACACAGCGAAAATTAATTAATTAATTTAAAAACACGTAATAAAAGCTAATAAATACACCTTAACTTTTTCATGTTGTTTTTCGGTTGCTAAGCTGTGTCTGACTCTGCGACCCCGTGGACTGCAGCACGCCAGGCTTCCCTGTCCGTCACTATTTTCTGGCTTGAGCTCCATGCAGTCCAAGGGACTCTAATGAGTCTTCTCCAGCACCACAGTTCAAAAGCATCAATTCTTCAGCGCTCAGCCTTCTTTATGATCCAGCTCTCACATCCATACTTGACTACTGGGAAAACCATAGCTTTGACTATACAGACCTTTGTTGGCCAATAGATGTCTGCTTTTTGACATACTGTCTAGGTTTGACATAGCTCTTCATCCAAGGAGCAAGTGTCTTTTACTTTCACGGCTGCAGTCTCTGTCCACAGTGATTTTGGACCCCAAGAGAGTAAAGTCTGACAGTGTTTCCACTTTTTTCCCCATCTCTTTGCCATGAAGTGATGGGAAGAGTAAAGGGCGGAGTAGGCACTGGTGATTCCAATAACAAATCTGTTCCCTCCAAGACAAAAATATACTTGCCTTAATAAGCATTTCCCCACTTTTAGGTTGCAAGTTTAATTTAGAATTTTACTTGTAAATGAATCTCTAAAGATGAACATATCCTGGAAAGAAAGCATAGCATAATGGTTAGGAGCAGGCTGCTGGGTCAGCTCCAGCACGTACTAACTGGGGGATATATATATATAGGAAAGATATATACATATACAGGCCATGGGGCATCGTAGATCCCCAATGAGTGATCACCCTTGAACCTGTACCGCCCTGCATTGGAAGCACGGAGTGTTAACCCCTTCGCCACCAGGGACGTCCAGCTGGGGCATCTTGAACAAATGCATTGATTCTATTTTCTCATCTGAAAATGGGGTTTGGGGTAGTGCCCTTCTCATGATGTTGAAGTGAGGATTAGGTCAAATGATGCATGTACAGTGCCTACAGGGCTTCCTGGCAGAGAGATGGTAGAAATCTTGACGACAGTAAATACAATAGGGAAACGGAAATGGAATGAGTGTCTGACTGCCTTTTATTCTTCCCTTTGCGGAAGGGTGTATTGACGGTGGTGAGCCCAGTCCCCGAGTATTCTATGATCGTATGCTGTGATTGGGGAACAAATAGGGAGTCGGAGTAGTGAACGTGGCGTCTGGTTCTTAAGTCTCTGAGTGGGGAGGGCACCGTTTTCCACCCAATTTAGAAATTCCTGCACAGCACCTGTAGGTCCTGGATCTTAACCTGAAGCCATGACTGGATGGAACTTTTGGATATCATCCCTGGGGGATGGTGCGTAAGCATGTATCCAGCTCTCACATCCATACTTGACTACTGGGAAAACCATAGCTTTGACTATACAGACCTTTGTTGGCCAATAGATGTCTGCTTTTTGACATACTGTCTAGGTTTGACATAGCTCTTCATCCAAGGAGCAAGTGTCTTTTACTTTCACGGCTGCAGTCTCTGTCCACAGTGATTTTGGACCCCAAGAGAGTAAAGTCTGACAGTGTTTCCACTTTTTTCCCCATCTCTTTGCCATGAAGTGATGGGAAGAGTAAAGGGCGGAGTAGGCACTGGTGATTCCAATAACAAATCTGTTCCCTCCAAGACAAAAATATACTTGCCTTAATAAGCATTTCCCCACTTTTAGGTTGCAAGTTTAATTTAGAATTTTACTTGTAAATGAATCTCTAAAGATGAACATATCCTGGAAAGAAAGCATAGCATAATGGTTAGGAGCAGGCTGCTGGGTCAGCTCCAGCACGTACTAACTGGGGGATATATATATATAGGAAAGATATATACATATACAGGCCATGGGGCATCGTAGATCCCCAATGAGTGATCACCCTTGAACCTGTACCGCCCTGCATTGGAAGCACGGAGTGTTAACCCCTTCGCCACCAGGGACGTCCAGCTGGGGCATCTTGAACAAATGCATTGATTCTATTTTCTCATCTGAAAATGGGGTTTGGGGTAGTGCCCTTCTCATGATGTTGAAGTGAGGATTAGGTCAAATGATGCATGTACAGTGCCTACAGGGCTTCCTGGCAGAGAGATGGTAGAAATCTTGACGACAGTAAATACAATAGGGAAACGGAAATGGAATGAGTGTCTGACTGCCTTTTATTCTTCCCTTTGCGGAAGGGTGTATTGACGGTGGTGAGCCCAGTCCCCGAGTATTCTATGATCGTATGCTGTGATTGGGGAACAAATAGGGAGTCGGAGTAGTGAACGTGGCGTCTGGTTCTTAAGTCTCTGAGTGGGGAGGGCACCGTTTTCCACCCAATTTAGAAATTCCTGCACAGCACCTGTAGGTCCTGGATCTTAACCTGAAGCCATGACTGGATGGAACTTTTGGATATCATCCCTGGGGGATGGTGCGTAAGCATGTATTACTTGTAGGGAAGAAAGGTGGTCTACATACTTGGTGACAATACACACAGACTGATGGTCTTTAGTTGGCCAGTATTTCCACTTCTCCCCGTTTTTGCGTATATTGTAGGTGCACTTTGGGGCCCCCTGGTGGTTGAGTGAGTTGTGAACAGAAGAGATGTCTCATTTCCAGGCCAGAGCTAGTTTATCCAGTTTTGGCTGTGCTGGGTCTCTGTTGCTGTGTGTGGGCTTTCTCTAGTGGCAGTGCGTGGGGGCTACTCTCTAGTTGCGGTGCACGGGCTTCTCATTGCATGGCTTCTCTTGCTGCAGAGCACAGGGTGTGCAGGCTCAGTAGCTGTGGTGCACAGGCTGAGCTGTCCTGTGGCATGTGAGATCTTCTGGGACCAGGAATTTAACTGTGTCTCCTGCACTGGCAGATGAATTCCTAACCACTGGACCACCAGGGAAGTCCAGGCCAGAGCTTTTAATTACTGGTGCAAGACCTCCTTAAGGCCATCTCTTCCTCTGCTGTAGTGACCAGGCACATGCCAGACAGGGGCTGCTTCATCAGTCTAGGAAGGAGGGTAGCATAATGGCAATTTCTAGTCACGTTGCTGGATATTTAGTAAGAGTGGAAAATAACAATCACTTTAAGCCGCTGAAATTTTAGAGCTGTTTGCAACAGAATTAAGCCAATCCTGAAAATACAGAAATGTGAAGGGAACATTTCGCTTGCGTAACATCACCTTCATTCCATCTCCATGGTTTGGAACCAGAACCCTTGTGAAGGCCAGAGGAGAACCAGCACAGCGCTGCTGCATCATGGCTGCCTAGAAGGTGGTCTAGGATTGATTGGTGAATGTCATATTCTTCATGCTAGAAATTCACTTCTGTTGGACCTATAAGATCTCCACCAAGCTATTATTAGAACATAAATTGGAGCAGACTGCTTTGTAGTGACAGGAATATGAGAGTTGGTAACTTAGAAGCACTTCATTTGGAAACCGTTTGGACAGCTCACATTCAGGTATTTCAGCAGGAGGGTTATCAGGAAAGACAAGCATGGGGAAGGCAGACAAGTTTCAAATGCGGCTGCTAGAAATCCTCTGAGGGGATTCCAGCCATCTCAGGATTTACTACGTGATGAGTGTTGAAGGGAGGCAGGTGCTTTTGAGCATATCAATGTCCAGTGACTTTGATTTCTGATAGACAAGAGAAAGGGCCTAGGAAGGCTGCAGTGGCTCAAACTGTTGGGTTTTGAGTAGGCCAAGGCCAAGTTCAAAATTACTCTTTCTGTTTTAAGGAAGATTTCCATTAATTTTTTTTTCTTTTTAAAGTTATTTATTTTACTTATTTATTTTTGGCTATTCTGGGTTTTCACTGCTGCTGCAGGCTCTTCTCTAGCTGCTGGGAGTGAGGGCTGCTCTCTAGTTGAGGTGAGCAGGCTTCTTGTTGCAGCGACGTCTCTTGTTGTGGAGCTTGGGCTCTAGGGCCCACGGGCTTCCATAGTTGCAGCCCATGGGCTCCATAGTTGCGGCTCATGGGCTTCGTTGCTCCACAGCATGTGGGATCCTCCCGGATCAGGGATCAAACTCATGCCTCCTGCATTGGCAGGCAAATTCTTTACCACTGAGCTACCAGGGAAGCCCAGATTTCCATTAATTTTTTTATTGACGTACAGTTGATTTGACAGTGTGTTAATTTCTGCTGTACAACAAAGTGACTCAGGCACACCTGTACATACATTTTTATGTTCTTTTCCATTATAATTTATCTCAGAATATTGACTATAGTTCCCTGTCCTATACAGTAGGACCTTATTGTCTATCCATTCTTTATGTAATAGCTTGCCTCCACTAACTCCTAACTTCCAGTTCATCCCTTCTCTACTCTCCCCCGCTCTTGGTAACCATAAATCTGTTCCCTGTGAGTCATATCTCTATGAGTGTTTCATTGTTGTTGTTCAGTCGCTAAGTTGTGTCTGACTCTTTGTGACCCCAGGGACCTCAGGATGCCTGGTATCCCTGTCCTTCACCATCTCCTGGAGTTTGCTCAAACTCATGTCCAGGAATATGAGAGTTGGTAACTTAGAAGCACTTCATTTGGAAACCGTTTGGACAGCTCACATTCAGGTATTTCAGCAGGAGGGTTATCAGGAAAGACAAGCATGGGGAAGGCAGACAAGTTTCAAATGCGGCTGCTAGAAATCCTCTGAGGGGATTCCAGCCATCTCAGGATTTACTACGTGATGAGTGTTGAAGGGAGGCAGGTGCTTTTGAGCATATCAATGTCCAGTGACTTTGATTTCTGATAGACAAGAGAAAGGGCCTAGGAAGGCTGCAGTGGCTCAAACTGTTGGGTTTTGAGTAGGCCAAGGCCAAGTTCAAAATTACTCTTTCTGTTTTAAGGAAGATTTCCATTAATTTTTTTTTCTTTTTAAAGTTATTTATTTTACTTATTTATTTTTGGCTATTCTGGGTTTTCACTGCTGCTGCAGGCTCTTCTCTAGCTGCTGGGAGTGAGGGCTGCTCTCTAGTTGAGGTGAGCAGGCTTCTTGTTGCAGCGACGTCTCTTGTTGTGGAGCTTGGGCTCTAGGGCCCACGGGCTTCCATAGTTGCAGCCCATGGGCTCCATAGTTGCGGCTCATGGGCTTCGTTGCTCCACAGCATGTGGGATCCTCCCGGATCAGGGATCAAACTCATGCCTCCTGCATTGGCAGGCAAATTCTTTACCACTGAGCTACCAGGGAAGCCCAGATTTCCATTAATTTTTTTATTGACGTACAGTTGATTTGACAGTGTGTTAATTTCTGCTGTACAACAAAGTGACTCAGGCACACCTGTACATACATTTTTATGTTCTTTTCCATTATAATTTATCTCAGAATATTGACTATAGTTCCCTGTCCTATACAGTAGGACCTTATTGTCTATCCATTCTTTATGTAATAGCTTGCCTCCACTAACTCCTAACTTCCAGTTCATCCCTTCTCTACTCTCCCCCGCTCTTGGTAACCATAAATCTGTTCCCTGTGAGTCATATCTCTATGAGTGTTTCATTGTTGTTGTTCAGTCGCTAAGTTGTGTCTGACTCTTTGTGACCCCAGGGACCTCAGGATGCCTGGTATCCCTGTCCTTCACTATCTCCTGGAGTTTGCTCAAACTCATGTCCATTGAGTCTGTGATGCCATCCAACCATCTCATCCTCTGTCGCCTCCTTTTCCTCCTGCCTCAGTCTTTCCCAGCATCAGGGTCTTTTCCAATGAGTTGGCTCTGCACATCAGGTGGCCAACGTACTGAACCTTCAGCTTTCAGTATCAGTCCTTCCAATGAGTATTCAGGGTAGATTTCCTTTAGGATTAGGGCTTGCCTTTAGGATTTAGGATTGACTGGTTTGATCTGTCAAGGGACTGTCTAAGGGACTCCCAAGAGTCTGCTCCAACACCACAGTTCAAAAGCATCAATTCTTTGGCACTCAGCCTTCTTTATCGTCCAACTCTCACATCCATACACGACTACTGGAAAAATCTAGCTTTGACTATATGGACCTTTGTCAGCAAAGCGATGTTTCTGATTTTTAATATGCGACATCTGTTTCATAGGTAAGTTCATTTGCACCATATTTTAGGTTCCACATATAGCTGATGTCATATAGTATTTGTTTTTATCTTTCTGACTGAGTATGATAATCTTTAGGTGCATCCATGTTGCTATAAATGGCATTATTTCATTTTTTTTAAAAGCTGTGTCATATCCCATTGCATATATATATTATATCTTCTTTATTCATTCATCTGTCGGTGGACATTTAGGTTGTTTCCATGTCTTGCCTGTTGTCAATAGTGCTGCTCTGAACATAGGGGTGCATGCAACCTCATTCATTTTTGTAGTGACTCCCCCTAATTGTTTTACAAAACATCTCTTTCCCTGTTATGTATCACCATTTTAAGGACTTCATAGTTTGAAGTTTATTCTCCTCCTTAATTTTCATTTTTAATATGGTGTGTGTTATTTCTATTGGTTCCTTTTATAAGAGCTGTGATGATGTGGGGACGAGAGGAGGGCAGCATGACCAGACTTTCATTTAAACAACTCATCTGAAGTGGAGAACAGACCTTAGGCTGCAGGAGTAGATTTTAATTTTCTTTTTTGAGTGTTTCATTGTTGTTGTTCAGTCGCTAAGTTGTGTCTGACTCTTTGTGACCCCAGGGACCTCAGGATGCCTGGTATCCCTGTCCTTCACCATCTCCTGGAGTTTGCTCAAACTCATGTCCATTGAGTCTGTGATGCCATCCAACCATCTCATCCTCTGTCAGCCCCTTCTCCTCCTGCCTTCAGTCTTTCCCAGCATCGGGGTCTTTTCCAATGAGTTGGCTCTGCACATCAGGTGGCCAACGTACTGAACCTTCAGCTTTCAGTATCAGTCCTTCCAATGAGTATTCAGGGTAGATTTCCTTTAGGATTAGGGCTTGCCTTTAGGATTTAGGATTGACTGGTTTGATCTGTCAAGGGACTGTCTAAGGGACTCCCAAGAGTCTGCTCCAACACCACAGTTCAAAAGCATCAATTCTTTGGCACTCAGCCTTCTTTATCGTCCAACTCTCACATCCATACACGACTACTGGAAAAATCTAGCTTTGACTATATGGACCTTTGTCAGCAAAGCGATGTTTCTGATTTTTAATATGCGACATCTGTTTCATAGGTAAGTTCATTTGCACCATATTTTAGGTTCCACATATAGCTGATGTCATATAGTATTTGTTTTTATCTTTCTGACTGAGTATGATAATCTTTAGGTGCATCCATGTTGCTATAAATGGCATTATTTCATTTTTTTTAAAAGCTGTGTCATATCCCATTGCATATATATATTATATCTTCTTTATTCATTCATCTGTCGGTGGACATTTAGGTTGTTTCCATGTCTTGCCTGTTGTCAATAGTGCTGCTCTGAACATAGGGGTGCATGCAACCTCATTCATTTTTGTAGTGACTCCCCCTAATTGTTTTACAAAACATCTCTTTCCCTGTTATGTATCACCATTTTAAGGACTTCATAGTTTGAAGTTTATTCTCCTCCTTAATTTTCATTTTTAATATGGTGTGTGTTATTTCTATTGGTTCCTTTTATAAGAGCTGTGATGATGTGGGGGACGCAGAGGGAGGGGCAGCATGACCAGACTTTCATTTTTAAACAACTCATCTGAAGTGGAGAGAACAGACCTTAGGCTGCAGGAGTAGATGTAGACAGAAAACTGCCACAGGGCTCTAGGTGAGAGGTGATGCCAGCTTGGATTAGGTGCAGAAAGAGGGGCAAGTGACCAATACTAGAGACAGAGAAGAAGTAAAATGACTTCTGAATGCATTAGATGCTGGAGATAAGGGAAGAGATAGCCCACGGATAGTCAAGTTTCTGGCTTGGACCTCAGGATGGATGAAGGTACCATTCACTGAAGTGGATGGAGTGGGTTGAACGGTGGTCTCCTCAGATGTCTCCATAGCAGAACCTGTGACCGTGACTGTATTTGGATAAAAGATCATTGCAGAGGTATTTATGAGTTACAATCTTGAGGTGAAATCATCCTGAATTTTTCCAGGACCTTCTAAGAGAAAAGCAAAGGGAGATTTAAAATGTACAAACAGAAGAAGAGAAGATCACATGAAGAAGGAGGCAGAGACTAAAGTGATGCAGCCACAAGCCAAGGACATCGGGAGTCACCAGAAGCTGGAAGAGGTAAGGGAGGATTGCCCCTTAGGTCTAGCCTTTGGAGGGAGGCTCGATTTCAAACTTCCGGTCTCCAGAACTGTGAGAGCATAAACTTGCTGTTTTAAGTCACCAGGTCTGTGGTAGTTTGTTATAACAGACCCCAGAAAGGAATACACTAGTGGACCCTGTAAGAGGAACAGATTTGGAGAAAGAAACAAGAGTTTCTCTGGACATGAACTTGAACTGCCTTTGAGACAGCAAGGAGGAGAAGTGGAATGGGTCCATATGGACTTGCCTGGGTTGGAGAAGTCAGTTTGCGAGTCATATGCATTTAGGTGGTCTTGGAAGCTGGGGCATGGTAAGATGACAAGGAGAGAAAATACAAGGGAGAAGAGAAGTCCTAGGACCAAGCTCTGAGGGACCCCAACATTTAAAGAGGTAACTTATAGACGATATGCCTGCAGAAGAGCCAGAGAAGGGGAGGGCAGGGAAGTAGACTGAATCAGGAGAGCACTGTCTTAGAAAATAAGGGAAGAGGGTTATTTCAGAAAGGATGGAGTGGTGACCAGTGTTTATTTTTATTTTTTATTGAAGTATATAGGTGATACACAACATCGTGTTAGTTTCAGGTATACAGCAAGTGATTCAGTTTTATACACATGTATGTATATATGTATGTATATATATCAGTTTGGGTAAATATGAAAAAAATACATAGTCATTTTTCAGATTTTTTCCATTATAGGTTATTATAAGATGCTGAATACATTTCGCTTTGCTATACTTAAATCCTTGTTGGTTATCTATTGTATACATAGTAGTGTGTATATGTTAATCCCAAACTCCTAATTTCCTGAATTCTCAAACAACAGAAACCATGTATAACAAATGCTTTTCCAATTTTAAGCCACTAAATTTTATGGGAATTTATTACATAGCAACAGATAGCTAATACATGATTTTGAGAATGTAGGATGGTCTTCCTGTCATATTTTCAGGGACATAGACTCATTCAACACATTTGATGAGGATTTATTATGTGCCAGACCCTCTTCATCCATTAACAGATATTTACTGGGTATCCCTGGTGGCTCAGAATCTTCCTGAAATGCAGGAGACCCAGGTTTGATCCCCAGGTTGGGAAGAACCCCTGGAGAAGGGAATGGCAACCTGCTCCAATATTCTTGCCTGGAAAATTTCATGGACAAAGGAACCTGGTGGGCTACAGTCCATGGGGTCACAAAGAGTCGGACTCAACTGAGACACTAACACTTTAACTTTCACTAATTGGTGCCAGGTGTTCTAGACATTGTTCTAGGGTGCTAAGGGTGGGTGATAAGGAAAATTAATAAGTAAACAAAAGATGATGCAAACTTTAAACGCAAGGGAAAAAGATAGGATGGGATGAAGGGAGATCTTTTATGTAGGGGGCCAGGGCACTTAATTGCAGGGGCTTCTGGAAATAGAGGACAGAGCCGTGAACAAGATAAAGTCTCTACCTTCTTAAAAGTCAGATTCTTATGGAGGGAATAGGAAAAAGAACAAGCACAATTGTAGGACTTCCCTGGGGGCCCAGTGATTAAGAATACACCTGTCAATGCACAGGACGCGGATTCAATCCCTGGTCCTGAAGGATTCCACATGCTGTGGGGCAACTAAGCCCATGTGCCACAACTACTGAGTCAGTGCTTTAGAGCCAGTGCTCCACAACAAGAACCGTGCACCGCAACAAAGAGTGGCCTATGCTCGCCCCAGCAAGAGAAAGCCTGTGCACAGCAACGAAGCCCCAGTGTAGCCACAAATAATGAATAAGTTGTAGGTTTTTTGCCCCTAAGTCATCGTTTATTTTCTTTTTTTAAATTTTGGCCTCTTTTATTGGTTTATTTTTTTAATTACATGAAAACATTTTTTCTTTGGTCTCCTTTATTAGTCTATTTATTGACTTACTTTTTAATTACATTAAAATTTCTTTTTTTCCTTTGGCCTCTTTTATTGGTTTTTTATTTATTTATTTTTCATCCATGTTTTTTTCTTTGGCCTCTGTGAGCCTCCCATTGCAGTGGCCTCTCTCATTGCAGAGCATGGGCTCTGCATGCATGCGCTCCAGAGTGCGGGCTTGTAATTGGACACACCGGTCCCTCTGCTCCGTGGCACATGGGATCCTCCCGGGCCAGGGATCTAACCAGTGCCTCTTGCACTGCAAGGCGGACTCGTCACCCACTGGACCACCAGGAAAGCCCTATTGATTTATTTTTATCCATCTTTATTCTTTGGCCTGTGTGTGCCTCTCACTGTAGTGGCCTCTCTTGTTGCAGAGCACCAGCTCTGCGCGCATGCGCTCCAGAGCGCTGGCTCATAATTGGACACACCGGTCCCTTCTCTCTGCGGCACGTGGGTTCCTCCTTGGCCAGGGATTGAACCAGTGCCTCTTGCACTGCAAGGCGGACGCTTTGTCCACTGGACCACCAGGGAAGCCTGTAAACAAGTTTTTTTTTTTTTTTTTTTAAGTATAATTATAGGTGCTGACAGATGGTAGAAAGCAGAATTAGAGTGAGCAGGGCACGCCTCTCATAAAAGGTAATATCTGAGCAGAACTGAATGGAAGGAGGGCAAGAGGAGTCATGTGGAAACAGAATCCCAAGCCGAGGGGATGGTACCTAGACATGCTCTTGGAATGGACCATGCTGGAAACGTTCCAGCCATGGCCAGTACTCTGGGAAGTTAGAAATGCTTTTTACTGATGGTATAAAGTATTTCCAAATTTTCACAGAGAAAAAAACAAAAAGAGAAGTGTCTATTAATAAATGATCTCATCACACCAGGGTAAACATTTTATTCCACTGGGGAAGAATTACACAAGCCAAACTTCCCTTTAAGAAGTGTCAAAATTGTGTTAATAACAGCAGTAAATATTTATTAGGTGCTTACACCATGCCTGACAAATGCCCCGGTGGCCTATGCTCGCCCAGCAAGAGAAAGCCTGTGCACAGCAACGAAGCCCCAGTGTAGCCACAAATAATGAATAAGTTGTAGGTTTTTTGCCCCTAAGTCATCGTTTATTTTCTTTTTTTAAATTTTGGCCTCTTTTATTGGTTTATTTTTTTAATTACATGAAAACATTTTTTCTTTGGTCTCCTTTATTAGTCTATTTATTGACTTACTTTTTAATTACATTAAAATTTCTTTTTTTCCTTTGGCCTCTTTTATTGGTTTTTTATTTATTTATTTTTCATCCATGTTTTTTTCTTTGGCCTCTGTGAGCCTCCCATTGCAGTGGCCTCTCTCATTGCAGAGCATGGGCTCTGCATGCATGCGCTCCAGAGTGCGGGCTTGTAATTGGACACACCGGTCCCTCTGCTCCGTGGCACATGGGATCCTCCCGGGCCAGGGATCTAACCAGTGCCTCTTGCACTGCAAGGCGGACTCGTCACCCACTGGACCACCAGGAAAGCCCTATTGATTTATTTTTATCCATCTTTATTCTTTGGCCTGTGTGTGCCTCTCACTGTAGTGGCCTCTCTTGTTGCAGAGCACCAGCTCTGCGCGCATGCGCTCCAGAGCGCTGGCTCATAATTGGACACACCGGTCCCTTCTCTCTGCGGCACGTGGGTTCCTCCTTGGCCAGGGATTGAACCAGTGCCTCTTGCACTGCAAGGCGGACGCTTTGTCCACTGGACCACCAGGGAAGCCTGTAAACAAGTTTTTTTTTTTTTTTTTTTAAGTATAATTATAGGTGCTGACAGATGGTAGAAAGCAGAATTAGAGTGAGCAGGGCACGCCTCTCATAAAAGGTAATATCTGAGCAGAACTGAATGGAAGGAGGGCAAGAGGGAGTCATGTGGAAACAGAATCCCAAGCCGAGGGGATGGTACCTAGACATGCTCTTGGAATGGACCATGCTGGAAACGTTCCAGCCATGGCCAGTACTCTGGGAAGTTAGAAATGCTTTTTACTGATGGTATAAAGTATTTCCAAATTTTCACAGAGAAAAAAACAAAAAGAGAAGTGTCTATTAATAAATGATCTCATCACACCAGGGGTAAACATTTTATTCCACTGGGGAAGAATTACACAAGCCAAACTTCCCTTTAAGAAGTGTCAAAATTGTGTTAATAACAGCAGTAAATATTTATTAGGTGCTTACACCATGCCTGACACTGCTGGGGCGCTGTAAATTATTAACTAATTTAATCCGTTCAAACCTTATGGGATGAGACTATTGATTTAATCTATTTACAGTTCAGGAAACTGCGACGCGGTTTCCTGTGTTTATGTGTTTCTTGTCCAAGGTCATGCTGCTGTCAAGCGATGATGCTCGGGCAGAACCCTTCACCCTGTGCTGCCTTCATCCAGATCTCTTGGAAGGATATTAGAAAATATTAGCAAATAATATGCATTGTAATTTAAGTTTAATGGAGTGGATTATATATGTGAAGGGGAAATTAATTTCAAATATCTTAATGTAACAAGTACCATTAGATTTCAGTCATCAGATGGAAAGCAAGCTTAGATTTTGCAGATGGCTTACGAGTTGTTTGGGTTAGAGTTCTTGAAGTGTCACTCACTGAGTTTGTGTCTTATTATAAAATATTAATGGAGTAATGATTTATGTCAGCATCTCAGCTACTAATATGCCACATCTTTAAAAATACTGTCCATCTGGAAAAACCCAAACTGATTGTGGGTAGTAGTCACACTTCATCATGTTTTATGCTCTTTCCATTACACAGCAGGCTAAAATACTCTGGATTTTTTGCCTTTGATGCTTTTGAGCTCAGTGTGTTAATGACTGATTTTCATATAATTAACTTAAAAATAGACTTTATTTTTTAGTGCAGTTTTAGATTCACAGAGAAACTGAGCAGAAAGTACAGAGGTTTCCCATATACTTCCTGCTTCCCACTGACCTCCAGACAGCTTCCCCCCAACAGCATCTTCCACCAGAGGAGTGTACCTGTTACAATCGATGAACCTACTTCGACACATCCTAGTCACCCAAAGCCAATAGCTTACTAATTAAAAAACACGTAACTTTTCCACTGGGAAGAATTTTACAAACAAATTTTCACAGAGAAAAACAAAAGAGAAGTGTCTATTAATAAATGATCTCATCACACCAGGGTAAACATTTTATTCCACTGGGGAAGAATTACACAAGCCAAACTTCCCTTTAAGAAGTGTCAAAATTGTGTTAATAACAGCAGTAAATATTTATTAGGTGCTTACACCATGCCTGACACTGCTGGGGCGCTGTAAATTATTAACTAATTTAATCCGTTCAAACCTTATGGGATGAGACTATTGATTTAATCTATTTACAGTTCAGGAAACTGCGACGGGGTTTCCTGTGTTTATGTGTTTCTTGTCCAAGGTCATGCTGCTGTCAAGCGATGATGCTCGGGCAGAACCCTTCACCCTGTGCTGCCTTCATCCAGATCTCTTGGAAGGATATTAGAAAATATTAGCAAATAATATGCATTGTAATTTAAGTTTAATGGAGTGGATTATATATGTGAAGGGGAAATTAATTTCAAATATCTTAATGTAACAAGTACCATTAGATTTCAGTCATCAGATGGAAAGCAAGCTTAGATTTTGCAGATGGCTTACGAGTTGTTTGGGTTAGAGTTCTTGAAGTGTCACTCACTGAGTTTGTGTCTTATTATAAAATATTAATGGAGTAATGATTTATGTCAGCATCTCAGCTACTAATATGCCACATCTTTAAAAATACTGTCCATCTGGAAAAACCCAAACTGATTGTGGGTAGTAGTCACACTTCATCATGTTTTATGCTCTTTCCATTACACAGCAGGCTAAAATACTCTGGATTTTTTGCCTTTGATGCTTTTGAGCTCAGTGTGTTAATGACTGATTTTCATATAATTAACTTAAAAATAGACTTTATTTTTTAGTGCAGTTTTAGATTCACAGAGAAACTGAGCAGAAAGTACAGAGGTTTCCCATATACTTCCTGCTTCCCACTGACCTCCAGACAGCTTCCCCCCAACAGCATCTTCCACCAGAGGAGTGTACCTGTTACAATCGATGAACCTACTTCGACACATCCTAGTCACCCAAAGCCAATAGCTTACAGTAGGGTTCACCCTTGGCGGAGTGCATTCTATGGATTTTGGCAAATGTATAATGACAAGCATCCAACATACATTTCTATCAGATGCAAGTCCCTAAAAATCCTCTATGATCTGCCTATTCAGCCTTTCTTCCCACCAACCCCTGGAAACCACAGATGTTCTATGGTTTCTGTAGTTTTGCTTTTTTCCCGAGTGCCATATAGTTTGAATCATACAGCATGGAGCCTCTTCAGCCAGGCTTCTCTCACTTAGTAGTATGTGGTTGAGAGTGCACTATGTCTTCTCATGGGCTGATAGCTCATTTCTTTTTACTGCTGAGGTCATCTGCACCTGCCTGACTGCAGTTCCCATCATGCTCAACTGGGAGGAGAGGGGAAACAGGGAACAGCTGTGGTTCAGATACCACAGACTGCACTGTGTTTACCAAGTTGTTTTATTTATTTATTTATAGTTTAAATTTTAGTCTCTTTTATTGGTTTTCCCTTCGTTTATTTTTCATCCATCTTTATTCTTTGGCCTGCATGGGCCTCCCATCGCAGTGGCCTTGCTCATTGCAGAGCACCAGCTCTGGGCGCATGCTCCAGAGCACACGGACCCAGATGCTCTGTGGCACGTGGGATCCTCCCGGGCCAGGGATCGAACTGGCGCCCCGTGCACTGCCAAGGTGAACTCTTCACCCACTGGATCACCATGGAAGCTCTTTACAAAGTTTTAGTAGGTTTTCTTGAATACATGTTTTTTTAATAAGATAATTTCCAGCAAGTATAAATGGTGGGATTTTAAAATTTATTTTCCCAGCATATCTGTAAACAACAAAACTCTGTAAAAGTTAAAAGTAAAATAAAGGTTTTTTTTTTTTTTTTTTTAATTTATTTTCCCCATGTATGCTTGTTTCACTGGAGAACAGGTTTACAGAATTCCATGTGCTGCCGGTGTGGAAGTAGAACTCCATGATAGGAGTTTTTGATAAATTCTATTTTATTCAGTCATGAATTCTCAAAGTGTTGAAATAGCTACAAACTTAAAGTAAAATTTCCCATATTTGACCTCCAGACAGCTTCCCCCCAACAGCATCTTCCACCAGAGGAGTGTACCTGTTACAATCGATGAACCTACTTCGACACATCCTAGTCACCCAAAGCCAATAGCTTACAGTAGGGTTCACCCTTGGCGGAGTGCATTCTATGGATTTTGGCAAATGTATAATGACAAGCATCCAACATACATTTCTATCAGATGCAAGTCCCTAAAAATCCTCTATGATCTGCCTATTCAGCCTTTCTTCCCACCAACCCCTGGAAACCACAGATGTTCTATGGTTTCTGTAGTTTTGCTTTTTCCAGAGTGCCATATAGTTTGAATCATACAGCATGGAGCCTCTTCAGCCAGGCTTCTCTCACTTAGTAGTATGTGGTTGAGAGTGCACTATGTCTTCTCATGGGCTGATAGCTCATTTCTTTTTACTGCTGAGGTCATCTGCACCTGCCTGACTGCAGTTCCCATCATGCTCAACTGGGAGGAGAGGGGAAACAGGGAACAGCTGTGGTTCAGATACCACAGACTGCACTGTGTTTACCAAGTTGTTTTATTTATTTATTTATAGTTTAAATTTTAGTCTCTTTTATTGGTTTTCCCTTCGTTTATTTTTCATCCATCTTTATTCTTTGGCCTGCATGGGCCTCCCATCGCAGTGGCCTTGCTCATTGCAGAGCACCAGCTCTGGGCGCATGCTCCAGAGCACACGGACCCAGATGCTCTGTGGCACGTGGGATCCTCCCGGGCCAGGGATCGAACTGGCGCCCCGTGCACTGCCAAGGTGAACTCTTCACCCACTGGATCACCATGGAAGCTCTTTACAAAGTTTTAGTAGGTTTTCTTGAATACATGTTTTTTTAATAAGATAATTTCCAGCAAGTATAAATGGTGGGATTTTAAAATTTATTTTCCCAGCATATCTGTAAACAACAAAACTCTGTAAAAGTTAAAAGTAAAATAAAGGTTTTTTTTTTTTTTTTTTTAATTTATTTTCCCCATGTATGCTTGTTTCACTGGAGAACAGGTTTACAGAATTCCATGTGCTGCCGGTGTGGAAGTAGAACTCCATGATAGGAGTTTTTGATAAATTCTATTTTATTCAGTCATGAATTCTCAAAGTGTTGAAATAGCTACAAACAAAGTGTGGTAAAGAAAGAGAGAAACAGAGGGAGATTGCTTTAAGGTTTACAATATGCACCTTCATTACAGAATACCTTCAAATAATACTGTATCACTTCAGGTAAAATAGAAGAACCTAACAACAGGTGGAGACAAGCATGGAGAAATAACGGTAAACAATATATTCTGACAAAGTGTTAATTATGACTAAAATTTGGAGGAGAAGGGAGAAAAGCGAAGGTAGATGTGATAATTGACTGTTGACTAGATAGCAGGTGAGAATCAACAGACACCTGAGATACCAGATAGTGAAAGCTAAATGAGTTTTTCTCACTTAGACCTAATGAACAGCATAAAAGGGATAAACACAAAAGTAAGCAGTGAAACAAAATAAAAGCTTTCCTAAATATAAACAATAATTTCAGAAAGAAGTTGACGTATTACATAAAGAAACACAGTACATACAATATCCGCAATAATTAAATATAATATCCACAATAATGAAAACAGTATGAAGGCATTAAGACTGAACATATTAATCATATTAATACATGTTCATGGCCTTAACAGCAGTTAAAAATGAGTAAAAGATCTATGAAATGAGTAAAAGATCTATGAAAAGATGTGAGGTGACTTTAAGGATACATTATTAAGCCAAAATAACAAAGTGCAAGGAAAAATGGAAAAGAAGTGTAAGGAAAAATGGAAAAGAAGAACACACACACAAATCTGCCTATCTGTGCAAAAGAAACAATTTAAATGCCGGAAACTAGTAAAATGGATTGTGTACAAAAAGGAAGTCAGGTGGGAAGGATAATGGAAAAAGTAACACTTCTCTGAGCACCAGCTTTTTCATTCTTTTGACGTATAATCATATTAATGTTCTAACTCCTAACAAACAAAAAACAGGACAGCATGCATGGCGAGATGGGAAAACTAGAACTAAATGCCGACCTTAACTGGGGGCCCATTCCGTGCCTCGTAAGAATAACAACCACACCAAAGGGGGAAAGGATTAAGTAGAGTAACATCTGAACACAATACTTGGGACTGTATACCCTCAGTCTAAAAAATAATAAAATAAATAAATTCCGAGTAGGTTTTCCAAGTAGGTTTTCCTTTCAGAGTCATTTATAGGCACAGCAATCTGAAACTATTTTCTGTGCTTTTGGATGGCTACTACTGAGAACCAGGATTCTCACTGCAAAAGTAGAGATATAAATACTGATTTTTTAAAATTTAAGTTTAGGGAGAGCAAGGAAGAAGAACATTGTGGTGTTGAACTGGAATTGGCTTTATTAGCACCAAGTCATGAATATGTATATGCATACATACATGTTTATATTTATGCATATATGTAAGTATATACATTTCCTTGTGCTGGCATATATGTGCCTGCATATGTATGTGGGTGTGTTTGTGTATTTCATCACACAGTCCCCTGTAAAAGGCTAGAAGCCACAATGCTCAAGGGCAATGAATACACCTAGCATCTAGAGTTTGGTTTCTAAATACCCTTTCCTATTCAAAGGACCAGAGCTCCGTAAAGAAACGTTCGGTTATACGGCTTAGGATGGACTCACACAAACATAAGCATGGAATGTCTTATTGTACCAGAAAATGGAGGAAAGGTTAAGATAAATAACAGGGCATGTATAAAAGACAGAAGAATCAGCTTGAAGGACTTCCACTGTTCAAATCTAGAACACAAACACTGAATAAGATCAGGGATGGGCTGTAAATCTAGTGGGAGGAGCTAGAATTGATGAAGAGTAGGGTTTTTGGTTTGAGAGCATCCTCCCCACCCCCACAAATCACTTACTATTTATCCTTTCACAGTTACTAATAATAACTATACAGTGGGTAATAGGACAACACCTTAACTAAGTGATCAAAATTAGTATCATTGAGAAAAGAAAAATGGTGTCGTGTCTTTAGGCGTGGAAACCTGAAGACACAAAATTACTTGTTTAGTATCAATGTATCTACACAATGTATTTATCCCTATGAACCTATCAGTGATTACACTAAAATCTAAACAGACTGAATGAACACTCCTACTGAAAGGACAACATTCAGAACAAAGGAAAAAACCAACTGTAAGTTTATATGAAACATCATAAATATAGGAACACAGAAAGTTTCCAAGAAGGTTTTTTTTTTTTTTTAAACTGTTGAATGCCTGGATGTTCATTTGGCCACTTCTATTGATCTTTCATTTATCTTTTTTTTTTTTTGGCCACTTCTATTGGTCTTTCATTTATTTTCATCCATCTTTGTTCTTTGGCCTGTGTGGGCCTCCCATTGCAGTGGCCTTTCTTGTCGCAGAGCACCAGCTCTGGGCACATACGCTCCAGAGCTCCGGCTTGGTAGTTGGACACATCGCTCCAGCCGTTCCGCGGCGCATGGGATCTTCCCAGGTCAGGGAATGAACCGGCGCCCCTTGCACTGGAAGGCAGTATCCTTACCCACTGGACCACCAGGAAGCCCTGCCTGGATGTTTTTGAGTGGAGTTCTCATAGTCATACATTCATTTTGGAATGTAGGTGAACAGCTTCTTCGATAGGTAGTAGGCAGGGAAGGATCTTGCCAGCGCCAGGTTCTTATTCCCTCTCTCTCTCTAAGAGGAATTGACTGACTATAGCTCCTTGAGTCTTATATGGTCATTTTGATCTTAACTACAGAATCCAATGCAATAAACCCTGGCAATGCACTCCCTATGCATTGGGAATCTGAAGGTGAAAAATAAGTAGTCCCTCTCAGGAAGTTCACAGCACAGTGAGAAGGATAGAAACTTACACAATTAACCAGACCCTGATGCTGGGAAAGATTGAGGGCAGGAGAAGGGGATGACAGAGGATGAGATGGTTGGGTAGCATCACCAACTTAGTGAATGTGAGTTTGAGCAAACTCTGGGAGATAGGGAAGGACAGGGAAGCCTAGTGTGCTGCAGTCCATGGGGTTGCAAAGAATCAGACATGACTGAGTGACTAAACAACAGGATGAGAAATACCATGTTGGTCTGCCCTTCCTGGTCTTATGAAATTAAGAACATCAAAAAGAGATGCCTTAAGAAAGCCAGACTCATGAGAACTTTTTGCCTGAACTACTGTCTTCATCAGGGATCATTTTGGTATAAGAAACAGACACATGAACTTTAAAAAAGGAATGAACACTCCTACTGAAAGGACAACATTCAGAACAAAGGAGAAAACCAACTGTAAGTTTATATGAAACATCATAAATATAGGAACACAGAAAGTTTCCAAGAAGGTTTTTTTTTTTTTTTAAACTGTTGAATGCCTGGATGTTCATTTGGCCACTTCTATTGATCTTTCATTTATCTTTTTTTTTTTTTGGC
The DNA here is from genome assembly GCA_022376925.1 of Tragulus kanchil. NCBI lineage: Eukaryota > Metazoa > Chordata > Mammalia > Artiodactyla > Tragulidae > Tragulus > Tragulus kanchil. The sequence continues at coordinate 113,508,045 of JAIOJX010000031.1, read as the reverse complement.
CACTTCTATTGGTCTTTCATTTATTTTCATCCATCTTTGTTCTTTGGCCTGTGTGGGCCTCCCATTGCAGTGGCCTTTCTTGTCGCAGAGCACCAGCTCTGGGCACATACGCTCCAGAGCTCCGGCTTGGTAGTTGGACACATCGCTCCAGCCGTTCCGCGGCGCATGGGATCTTCCCAGGTCAGGGAATGAACCGGCGCCCCTTGCACTGGAAGGCAGTATCCTTATCCACTGGACCACCAGGGAAGCCCTGCCTGGATGTTTTTGAGTGGAGTTCTCATAGTCATACATTCATTTTGGAATGTAGGTGAACAGCTTCTTCGATAGGTAGTAGGCAGGGAAGGATCTTGCCAGCGCCAGGTTCTTATTCCCTCTCTCTCTCTAAGAGGAATTGACTGACTATAGCTCCTTGAGTCTTATATGGTCATTTTGATCTTAACTACAGAATCCAATGCAATAAACCCTGGCAATGCACTCCTATGCATTGGGAATCTGAAGGTGAAAAATAAGTAGTCCCTCTCAGGAAGTTCACAGCACAGTGAGAAGGATAGAAACTTACACAATTAACCAGACCCTGATGCTGGGAAAGATTGAGGGCAGGAGAAGGGGATGACAGAGGATGAGATGGTTGGGTAGCATCACCAACTTAGTGAATGTGAGTTTGAGCAAACTCTGGGAGATAGGGAAGGACAGGGAAGCCTAGTGTGCTGCAGTCCATGGGGTTGCAAAGAATCAGACATGACTGAGTGACTAAACAACAGGATGAGAAATACCATGTTGGTCTGCCCTTCCTGGTCTTATGAAATTAAGAACATCAAAAAGAGATGCCTTAAGAAAGCCAGACTCATGAGAACTTTTTGCCTGAACTACTGTCTTCATCAGGGATCATTTTGGTATAAGAAACAGACACATACTAGCTCAAGCCAAAGAAGTAATTTACTGGAAAGGTATCAGGTACTTCAAGGAACCCAAGAACAATGAGACCAGCCTCAGGGCGACTGTAATTAGGCCCTGGCCATCCACAACCTGGTATTTCTCCCCCAGCCTCACCAGGAAGCCACATGACCTCTTATGGCTGCTTTTTGTGTCTGCTTCACTCTTTCTGCAGACTGGCTTTGTCTAGCTTGGTGTGCCCACAGCTGCTCCAGTCTTACGGTATCACAACTCAAAATGCCAGTGGAGACTGATTGAGGTCCCAAAGTCATATTTCTAAGTATACTTGGGGTAAGATATCCCACTTAGGGTAATTCAGCAGTGGGGAGGTATCAGGAATGTGGTCTCCTTTATATTAAACAGGGGTTGAGGGGGCAAACTCTCTGGGAAGCGGATGTGGACATTGCAGATAACACATCTGCTACACACGGGCAGACCCTGGGCTTCTCAGACATCTCTCTACATGGCTATTATCACAGTGGTGGCACTGAAAACAAATATTACTTGTTTTCATAGCATCTATGGAGAAAATGTCAAAATAACTCTGTGGGTGCATAAACATTACATACATGGGATCTCTGACAATTTCAGCTGAGATTAATAGTGCTCTTAATGGGTTCCATGAAGGATGGGATTACCGATCAAATAGTACGAGCTGGGAATTCCCTGGTGGTCCAGTGGTTAGAATTCTGCAGTCCCTGGTATGGGAACTAAAATTTCACAAGCCACACATGGCGTGGCCAAAATACCCCACAAAAACCAAAAATGGTACAAGCAAAGTATCAAGCACTGTGCCAGACCTACAATAGAAACTAGAAAGTGTGTTTTCCTTTTTTACTGAACATGCATTCTTAGCAGCTTCCTTCTCAAGAACACTCTGGTTTTCTTAGCCATGTGAAGTACATGCTACTGGTCTCTTGGTCATTGCCAGAGGGAGAAAGTGACTGGGCTAAGTTGTCAATATACCCCATCCCCTTGGGTTCAGAGACTGGTTCTAAGATGAACACATGAAACAGATCATGTCAGAAAAACTCCATTCTTGGACGTTTGAGCAACCTGGGCAGTGTACTCTGAACCTGGGACCATGCCAGCATATAGATCTTGAGAGAAGCTGATGGCTAGTCTAGAAACGGGAAGAGATCTCTAAGAATGGAGATAATATGTTAGTACTAAATTGTGCTCATTTCATATACTATCATGCTTATGCTCACAATCCTTCAAGGTAGGCTTCAGCAGTATGTGAACTGAGAACTTCCAGATGTACAAGCTGGGTTTAGACAGGGCAGAGGAACCAGAGATCAGATTGCCAACATTGACTGGATAATGGGAATTTTAGGAAAACATCTACTTCTGCTTCATTGACTATGCAGAAGGCTTTGACCATGTGGAACACACTAAACTGTGGAAAATTCTAAAAGAGATGGGCATACCAGACCACCTTACTTGTCTCATGTCTCCTATCTGGCTCAAGAAGCAACAGTTAGGACTTTATGTGGAACAACCGACTTGTTCCAAATTGAGAAAGGAGTATAACAAGGCTGTATACTGTCACCCTGTTTATTTAACTTATATCCAGAGTACATCATGTGAAATATTGGGCTGGATGAAGCTCACACTGGAATCAAGACTGGTGGGAGAAATAACATCTTCAGATTTGCAGATGATACCATTTAATGGTAGAAAGTGAAGAGGAACTGAAGACCCTCTTGATAAAGGTGAAAGAAGAGTGTGAAAACGCTGGCTTAAAACTCAACATTCAAAAAACTAAGATCATGGCATCCTGTCCTATCACTTCATGGCAAGTAGAAACGGAAAAAGGGAAGCAGTGACAGACATTATTTTCTTGGGTTTCAAAATAACTGTGAATGGTGACTGCAGCTATGAAATCAACAGATGCTTGCTCCTTGGAAGGAAAGCTATGACAAGCCTAGACAGCATATTAAAAAGTAGAGATGTCACTTTACCAACAAGTCAGTATAAGTAAAGCTATGGTATTTCCAGTAGTCATGTACAGATGTGAGAGTTGGACCATGAAGAAGGCTGAGCACCAAAGAATTGATGCTTTTCAATTGTGGTGCTGGAGAAGGAACTCTTGAGAGTCCCTTGGACATTAAGGAGATCAAACCCGACATTCCTAGAAGAAATCAGTCCTGAATATTCATCAGAAGGACTGATGCTGAAGTTGAAGCTCCAGTACTTTGGCCACCTGATGTGAAGAACTGACTCACTGGAAAAGACCCTGATGCTGGGAAGGTAAAAAGAAGAAGGTGGCAGAGGATGAGATGGTTAAATAGCATCACTCACTCAGTGGACATGAATTTGAGTAAACTGTGGGAGACAGTGAAGGACAGGAAATCATGGTGTTCTGCAACCCATGGGGTTGCAAAGAGTCAGACACAACTGAAAAACAAAACTGAAGCAGAGCAGTGAAATGGACAGAGAGGCAGACTTCCTAACACAGCACTGATTAAGCATCTTGAACTTAACTGGCCAATTCACAACTCTTTATTCTTGTTCCTGTGAAAGGGCTGTTCCTTCCCCACGCAGGATATTGGCTCAGGACAGATAAGATTGAAGTTCAGTAACAAATAAGACTTAAAACAACTACAGTTTTTTTTTTATCCTACATGTTGAATGTAACTTGGCAGGAACATCTGATCCATACAATCATTTTTCAGGACCCAGGCTGATGGGGCAGTGGCCACCAACTGGGAGAGAGCCCTTGAGGGTTTTGCAATGGGTGAGTATACGCTCTGACCCACAAGTGACACATCTCACTGGCCAGAAATAGTCATAAGGCTGCATCCAACCAAAAGGCAGGCTGGAAGAGGGGAAAACCAGAGGTATTTGTTGAACACCAATGACGACCATGCCAGTCTTCTCCATCTCAAAAAGTCCTACCATCATATACCCACTTATCCAAGTCAAAAAAAAAAAAGCTTATTCCCAATATGTAATCCACCAGCAACTCTTATTAACCCTACTTTCTTCCTTCTCCATCACTACCATTCTGTTTTTTTCAAACTAAACCCACTAGATGCTTGCTCCTTGGAAGGAAAGCTATGACAAGCCTAGACAGCATATTAAAAAGTAGAGATGTCACTTTACCAACAAGTCAGTATAAGTAAAGCTATGGTATTTCCAGTAGTCATGTACAGATGTGAGAGTTGGACCATGAAGAAGGCTGAGCACCAAAGAATTGATGCTTTTCAATTGTGGTGCTGGAGAAGGAACTCTTGAGAGTCCCTTGGACATTAAGGAGATCAAACCCGACATTCCTAGAAGAAATCAGTCCTGAATATTCATCAGAAGGACTGATGCTGAAGTTGAAGCTCCAGTACTTTGGCCACCTGATGTGAAGAACTGACTCACTGGAAAAGACCCTGATGCTGGGAAGGTAAAAAGAAGAAGGTGGCAGAGGATGAGATGGTTAAATAGCATCACTCACTCAGTGGACATGAATTTGAGTAAACTGTGGGAGACAGTGAAGGACAGGAAATCATGGTGTTCTGCAACCCATGGGGTTGCAAAGAGTCAGACACAACTGAAAAACAAAACTGAAGCAGAGCAGTGAAATGGACAGAGAGGCAGACTTCCTAACACAGCACTGATTAAGCATCTTGAACTTAACTGGCCAATTCACAACTCTTTATTCTTGTTCCTGTGAAAGGGCTGTTCCTTCCCCACGCAGGATATTGGCTCAGGACAGATAAGATTGAAGTTCAGTAACAAATAAGACTTAAAACAACTACAGTTTTTTTTATCCTACATGTTGAATGTAACTTGGCAGGAACATCTGATCCATACAATCATTTTTCAGGACCCAGGCTGATGGGGCAGTGGCCACCAACTGGGAGAGAGCCCTTGAGGGTTTTGCAATGGGTGAGTATACGCTCTGACCCACAAGTGACACATCTCACTGGCCAGAAATAGTCATAAGGCTGCATCCAACCAAAAGGCAGGCTGGAAGAGGGGAAAACCAGAGGTATTTGTTGAACACCAATGACGACCATGCCAGTCTTCTCCATCTCAAAAAGTCCTACCATCATATACCCACTTATCCAAGTCAAAAAAAAAAAAGCTTATTCCCAATATGTAATCCACCAGCAACTCTTATTAACCCTACTTCTCTTCCTTCTCCATCACTACCATTCTGTTCTCCAAACCATATCCTTCTTCTTAAATGACTGAAAGACCCTTAACACTGAGCTTCCAGTCTTAGGCTGTGCTCACCAGTCTGATTTCCACACAGCATCTGTGATAGGCTGAGTAATGCCTCCCTCCCCTCAATTTCTACTTCCTAATCTCCAGAACCTATGAATATGTCATGTTACTTGGCAAAATCATCTTTGCAGGTTATAAACCTAGAGAGGGGGAGATTATTCTATATTTTCTGGTGGGTCCAATCTAATGCTACAAGCCCTTAAAAGAAAATGTGGACCTTCCTGGTGGTCAATGTTTAGTTGCTCAGTTGTGTCTGACTCTGTGCAACCCAATGGACTGTCGCCTGCCAGGCTCCTCTGTTCATGGAATTCTCCAGGCAAGAATACTGGAGTGGGTTGCCATTTCCTTCTCCCTGGTGGTCAAGTGGTTAACAATTAGCCTGCCAGGGCAAGGGACAACGGTTCAATCCTAGGTCCAAGAGGAAAGAGTCCATGTGCTGCAGGGCAACTAAGCCTGTGCACTACAACTACCCAGAGCCTGTGCTCAGCAACAAGGGAAGCCACCTGAAGGATAAGTCTGTGCACCACACTGGAGAGCTGGCCCCTCTCCCCCTAACTGGAGAAAGCCCCTGCACAGTATGAAGACCCAGCACAGTCAAAGATAAGTAACTTTTTAAAAAGTGGAAAACTCCCCAGCTGAAATCAGAGAGATGCAGTAAACAGGAGGTAGAAGTGACCCAGCGATGGGTGGGGGGATCCTACGCCTGTTGCTGGTCCTGAGATGTAGGGAGCTATGAGCAAAGACCACAGAGAGAGCACCAGGAGCTAAGAGTGGTCCCTAACTGAACGCCAGGTGAAGAATGAGACCCTTAGTTCTGTGTGTGCCTGGAACTGCCCACAACCAGAATGTGGCTGGAAATGGACTCATCCCCAGAACCCTCAGAAGGGACGCTCAATTTTTCCTGAGTCTTGGAGCAGAGGAAACAGCTTAGCCATCAGCTACCCATTTTCCCCTCTTATTAACCCTACTTCTCTTCCTTCTCCATCACTACCATTCTGTTCTCCAAACCATATCCTTCTTCTTAAATGACTGAAAGACCCTTAACACTGAGCTTCCAGTCTTAGGCTGTGCTCACCAGTCTGATTTCCACACAGCATCTGTGATAGGCTGAGTAATGCCTCCCTCCCCTCAATTTCTACTTCCTAATCTCCAGAACCTATGAATATGTCATGTTACTTGGCAAAATCATCTTTGCAGGTTATAAACCTAGAGAGGGGGAGATTATTCTATATTTTCTGGTGGGTCCAATCTAATGCTACAAGCCCTTAAAAGAAAATGTGGACCTTCCTGGTGGTCAATGTTTAGTTGCTCAGTTGTGTCTGACTCTGTGCAACCCAATGGACTGTCGCCTGCCAGGCTCCTCTGTTCATGGAATTCTCCAGGCAAGAATACTGGAGTGGGTTGCCATTTCCTTCTCCCTGGTGGTCAAGTGGTTAACAATTAGCCTGCCAGGGCAAGGGACAACGGTTCAATCCTAGGTCCAAGAGGAAAGAGTCCATGTGCTGCAGGGCAACTAAGCCTGTGCACTACAACTACCCAGAGCCTGTGCTCAGCAACAAGGGAAGCCACCTGAAGGATAAGTCTGTGCACCACACTGGAGAGCTGGCCCCTCTCCCCCTAACTGGAGAAAGCCCCTGCACAGTATGAAGACCCAGCACAGTCAAAGATAAGTAACTTTTTAAAAAGTGGAAAACTCCCCAGCTGAAATCAGAGAGATGCAGTAAACAGGAGGTAGAAGTGACCCAGCGATGGGTGGGGGGATCCTACGCCTGTTGCTGGTCCTGAGATGTAGGGAGCTATGAGCAAAGACCACAGAGAGAGCACCAGGAGCTAAGAGTGGTCCCTAACTGAACGCCAGGTGAAGAATGAGACCCTTAGTTCTGTGTGTGCCTGGAACTGCCCACAACCAGAATGTGGCTGGAAATGGACTCATCCCCAGAACCCTCAGAAGGGACGCTCAATTTTTCCTGAGTCTTGGAGCAGAGGAAACAGCTTAGCCATACAGACTTGCAACTACAAAACTAAGAGAAGCATAGAAGTTCTTGGTAATCTGATACAGCAGCAACAGAAAGTGAATATAGCATCCATGGATACCTTTTTTGAAACAAAAGTTAATGTCACTACTCTACTTAAAATGTTCCATTGTTTTCCTATCATGTGTGGAGCGAATAAAATTCACCCTTTTTTCAACTTTCATTTTACTTTTAACTTTTACAGAAAGTTCACCCTCTTTTTTATGGCATACGGGGTCTGACGTCTAGATACTTCCACCACTCTTTCCCTTCCCTATATTCTCATTTTGAACCCTTAGTTGACCCAGGTTCCTCTGTCCTACTTGCCTTCTTCCTGTTAGTCAAATCCTAGCCTAAGTGCCAGCTCCTGAGAGAAGCCTTTTTGAGCATTTAATACCAAGTAACCCCCTAATAGGGCTTCCCAGGTGTTGCTAGTAGTTAAGAACCCACGTGCCAATGCAGGAGACATAAGAGATGTGGGTCTGATCCCTGGGTCAGGAAGATTCCCTGGAGGAGGGCATGGCAACCCACTCCAATATTCTTGCCTGGAGAATCCCATGGACAGAGGAGCCTGGTGGGTTATAATCCAAAGGGTCACAAAGACTTGCACAAAAATGAAGTGATTTAACACACACACACACACACACACACACACACACACAAACACAGCCCCTTAATCACACTGTCACAAAACCTTATTTTAATTCTCTTCATTTGGCATTTCCTTATATTTTTTCTTATCAGTTGTGTGTATCCTTCACTAAAGCATAAGCTCAATGAAACCTTGAGCTGTCTGTACACTTGTCTGTCTTGTACACGAATATACAAGTGCCTTGTACCCAGTGCCTATGGGTCCCGATAAATATTGAGTCCACTTAATCACTGGGTCATTAGACTAAGTCTTACCTAAAGGCCTAATGTGCTAATAAATTCCTTTTATGGTCTGAGCCAATTTGAGTTAGGTTTTCTAACTCCCAACATGAAACTTCCTAACAGAAGGGCCCACCAGGAGCTAAGAGGGGTCCCTAACTGAACGCCAGGTGAAGAATGAGACCCTTAGTTCTGTGTGTGCCTGGAACTGCCCACAACCAGAATGTGGCTGGAAATGGACTCATCCCCAGAACCCTCAGAAGGGACGCTCAATTTTTCCTGAGTCTTGGAGCAGAGGAAACAGCTTAGCCATACAGACTTGCAACTACAAAACTAAGAGAAGCATAGAAGTTCTTGGTAATCTGATACAGCAGCAACAGAAAGTGAATATAGCATCCATGGATACCTTTTTTGAAACAAAAGTTAATGTCACTACTCTACTTAAAATGTTCCATTGTTTTCCTATCATGTGTGGAGCGAATAAAATTCACCCTTTTTTCAACTTTCATTTTACTTTTAACTTTTACAGAAAGTTCACCCTCTTTTTTATGGCATACGGGGTCTGACGTCTAGATACTTCCACCACTCTTTCCCTTCCCTATATTCTCATTTTGAACCCTTAGTTGACCCAGGTTCCTCTGTCCTACTTGCCTTCTTCCTGTTAGTCAAATCCTAGCCTAAGTGCCAGCTCCTGAGAGAAGCCTTTTTGAGCATTTAATACCAAGTAACCCCCTAATAGGGCTTCCCAGGTGTTGCTAGTAGTTAAGAACCCACGTGCCAATGCAGGAGACATAAGAGATGTGGGTCTGATCCCTGGGTCAGGAAGATTCCCTGGAGGAGGGCATGGCAACCCACTCCAATATTCTTGCCTGGAGAATCCCATGGACAGAGGAGCCTGGTGGGTTATAATCCAAAGGGTCACAAAGACTTGCACAAAAATGAAGTGATTTAACACACACACACACACACACACACACACACACACAAACACAGCCCCTTAATCACACTGTCACAAAACCTTATTTTAATTCTCTTCATTTGGCATTTCCTTATATTTTTTCTTATCAGTTGTGTGTATCCTTCACTAAAGCATAAGCTCAATGAAACCTTGAGCTGTCTGTACACTTGTCTGTCTTGTACACGAATATACAAGTGCCTTGTACCCAGTGCCTATGGGTCCCGATAAATATTGAGTCCACTTAATCACTGGGTCATTAGACTAAGTCTTACCTAAAGGCCTAATGTGCTAATAAATTCCTTTTATGGTCTGAGCCAATTTGAGTTAGGTTTTCTCTAACTCCCAACATGAAACTTCCTAACTGCTGGAACATCCTTTGTTTTCCCTCCAAGGAGTTTTCTTTCTTTCTTTTTTTTTAATTAGAGGATGATTGCTTTAAAATGTGTTGGTTTATGCTGACAACCATGTGAATCAGTCATAAGTATACATATGTCCCTCCCTCTTGAGGCTCCTTTCCACCCCACTGGCTTACCCCTCCAGGTCATCATAGAGCACCGAAGTCAGCTCCCTGTGTCATACATTCACTTCCCACTACCTATCTTATTTTATACATGGTGATATATACGTATATATTTCAATGCTACTTTCTCAATTCACCCACCTTCTCTTTTCCCCGCTGTGTCCACTAGGGCATTCTCTACATCTGTGTCTCTATTCCTGACCTGCAAACAGGTTCATCAGTACCATTTTTCTCGATTCCATATATATGCGTTCATATAAATACTTGGTTTCCTCTTCCTGAGTTACTTCACTCTGTATAACAAGCTCTAGGTTCATCCACATCAGTTCAAAGGACTCAAATTTGTTCCTTTTTATGGGTGAGTAATAGTCCATTGTATATACATACCACAACTTCAGCTCTGTCTAAAGCATATCATCATATCTTCACTGAAGTCTAACAGGATATTTCTATTCATGTTTGTATCATAGGACCTACCCTATCCTCAGCACTTCCCTATTCTCAGCACCTACTGAGCACCTACCTACCTAACATAGGGTAAGTGCTCAGTAAGTTCTCATGGAAGGAATCACTGAGCTAGCTGAATGATGGTACAGGAAAGTTTGTGTTCATAATGTTCATAACCCACCAGGCTCTTATAGATAATCAGATTTCCTATTAAATATTTTCTATTAAACAAAAAATATTGCCCAGAAAGAGAGCAGAATAGCTGTACAGTAGGCCCTCTAACAACGGTTTCATCCATTTGTGTCACACCGTTAACTATCAATAATCCTCAAATACTTCCCTGGGCAGAGAGAGAGAGTCTAGTGTGAGATCAGGAGTGGTTTTTTTTTAAAAAAAGCATTAAGAGCTGTGAATTCTGAATGAGCACAAGTTATGTAAATAATCTTAATAGCAATGATAAGAGAGATAATTGTTCACAGGTGTCATTTCCTGGGGGAGGGAGGAATCCACCTTTTCTTGCAAGAGAAAATGCTAATGGTTACATTAAATTTATGAACCTTAATTAGAGGATGATTGCTTTAAAAGGGGAGCAAAAGATCAGCCATAACTATACATATGTCCCTCCCTCTTGAGGCTCCTTTCCACCCCACTGGCTTACCCCTCCAGGTCATCATAGAGCACCGAAGTCAGCTCCCTGTGTCATACATTCACTTCCCACTACCTATCTTATTTTATACATGGTGATATATACGTATATATTTCAATGCTACTTTCTCAATTCACCCACCTTCTCTTTTCCCCGCTGTGTCCACTAGGGCATTCTCTACATCTGTGTCTCTATTCCTGACCTGCAAACAGGTTCATCAGTACCATTTTTCTCGATTCCATATATATGCGTTCATATAAATACTTGGTTTCCTCTTCCTGAGTTACTTCACTCTGTATAACAAGCTCTAGGTTCATCCACATCAGTTCAAAGGACTCAAATTTGTTCCTTTTTATGGGTGAGTAATAGTCCATTGTATATACATACCACAACTTCAGCTCTGTCTAAAGCATATCATCATATCTTCACTGAAGTCTAACAGGATATTTCTATTCATGTTTGTATCATAGGACCTACCCTATCCTCAGCACTTCCCTATTCTCAGCACCTACTGAGCACCTACCTACCTAACATAGGGTAAGTGCTCAGTAAGTTCTCATGGAAGGAATCACTGAGCTAGCTGAATGATGGTACAGGAAAGTTTGTGTTCATAATGTTCATAACCCACCAGGCTCTTATAGATAATCAGATTTCCTATTAAATATTTTCTATTAAACAAAAAATATTGCCCAGAAAGAGAGCAGAATAGCTGTACAGTAGGCCCTCTAACAACGGTTTCATCCATTTGTGTCACACCGTTAACTATCAATAATCCTCAAATACTTCCCTGGGCAGAGAGAGAGAGTCTAGTGTGAGATCAGGAGTGGTTTTTTTTTAAAAAAAGCATTAAGAGCTGTGAATTCTGAATGAGCACAAGTTATGTAAATAATCTTAATAGCAATGATAAGAGAGATAATTGTTCACAGGTGTCATTTCCTGGGGGAGGGAGGAATCCACCTTTTCTTGCAAGAGAAAATGCTAATGGTTACATTAAATTTATGAACCTTAATTATCACACTGCTGTTCTAATTACTGTGCTAATTCCTGAAGTTACATTCCTTTACTCCTTTCCCTCTCTTAAGCAGATTAATACACAATCAGCCACTCTTTCTTTATGAATATGTGCATTTTGGCAGGGCCTTGACATTTATCTTCAATAATGATGATGTTGCTTCCAAAAACATGCAAGTAATTAGCTTCTCAATCTTTGTCTATAGCTCTTTTTTCTCTTTCATACACACACACAGCCAGCCACAGCCATAATATATCTCTTTGTGATGCAAATACATAACTCAGAAATTATTAGGAAGTTGGTTTCCTTACAAGCTATAAGTCCATAAAGATTTTTGTTTTGTTTTATAAAGTTTATTTTTTTTTATCAGCAATACAGCAAGAATAGTTCACATAAAATTACCAAGGGTTCTTGATTATCTGTCTGAGTCACATATCTTTGTTCTTCATACTTTTCTCCTTGATATTTTAATACTGATGATGATGGTGGTGGTGATAATATCCTGTTGCTTCCACCTACTGTACTCACCATGTACAAAGTATGAGGCCTAGTGCTTTAAATGTTACTGCATTTAATCCATCCAATGACTCTAGAGGTAGATGATTAAACCTCTGTTTACAAAACAGGAAGCTGAAGCTAAGAGTAAGTATATGTAGCTTTTCCAAAGTCATATAACCCCCTTCTCTTTCTTCTCTCTGTGGGGCTTCAGTTATCCTTATAGGAAAGGTGAAATGTACTGATATATACATCATTTTTTTCTCCTTTATCTTAACCTGAATACTTTCTTCTAACCTATCATCTAGTTGATCAGACCTCTCTTCAGCTGTGTCTACTTTGCATCTAACTTGCAAAGTCTTTGACTGTGTGGATCACAACAAACTGGAAAATTCTGAAAGAGATGGGAATACCAGACTACCTTACCTGTCTCCTCTGAAATCTGTATGCAGGTCAAGAAGTAACAGAACTGGCCATGGAACAATAGACTGGTTCCAGATTGGGAAAGGAGTACATCAAGGCTGTATACTGTCACACTGCTTATTTAACTTATATGCAGCGTATATCATGCAAAATACAAGGTTGGATGAAGCTCAAGCTGGAATCAAGACTGCCTGGAAAACTATCAATAACCTCAGGTATGCAGATGACACCACCTTTCTGGCAGAAAGCAAAGAGGAACTAAAGAGTCTTTTTGGTGGGGCGGGTTGGGGAGGGAGGGGGGCGGGCGGGCCACTTCTATTGGTCTTTCATTTATCTATTTTCATCCATATTTGTTCTTTGGCCTGTGTGGGCCTTCCATCGTGGTGGCCTCTGTTGTCGCAGAGCACCGGCTCTGGGCGTATGCGCTCCAGAGCTCTGGCTCGGTAATTGGACACATCGGTCCAGCTGCTCTGCGGCACATGGGATCTTCCCAGGCCAGGGATGGAACCGGCGCCCCCTTGCACTGCAAGGCGGTGTCCTTACCCACTGGACCACCAGGGAGGCCCCCTAAAGAGTCTCTCTTTTTTTATTATTCTTTATTTTAAAGATTTTACAGAGTTTTGTTGTTCACCAACATGTATGTTCCCAGATCATTCATATGCATATCCCTGGAACCTCCCCTCCCCCTGCCCTTCCCCCACCCCTCCAGACCATCGCCCCAAGTGGTTGTAGGTACTCCTATTCCCTTAGCACAATGACCATAGCTATCTTTTCCACACGTGCCAGTATAGGTTTCGATGTTACTTCCTCTGTGCCTCCCTCTCACTGTTCGGTCTCCACAATGTCCTTATGTCTATTTTGTTTTTCCATGAGTTCACTGCGTGTGTTATCATGACCATCTTACTAGATCCCATATATATGAGTTAGTATACTGTACTTGTCTTTCTCTTTTTGACTTACTTCACTTTTTAGGATAGGTTCTAGAGCCAGCCACCTCATTAGGACTGAGTCTTCTGCATTTCCTTTAACAGCTGAGTAGTATTCCATTGTATATATGCACCAGGGCTTCTGTATCCATTCATTTGTCGATGGATATCTAGGTTGCTTCCATGTTCTGGCTATCGTATAGAGAGCTGCAATGAACATTGGGGTACAGGTGCCTCTTTCATTTTTGATTTCATCAGGATATAGGCCTGATAGTGGGATTGCTGGGTCATAGGGTGCTTCTATTTTTAGTTTTTTAAGGAATCTCCATATTGTCTTCCATAGAGGTTGTATCAGTTTACATTCCCACCAGCAATACAAGAGGGTTCCCTTTTCTCCACATCCTCTCCAGCATTTATTGTCTGTCGATTTGTTGATGATGGCCATTCTGACGGGTGTGAGGTGGTATCTCATTGTGGTTTTAATTTGCATTTCTCTAATGATAAGCGAGGTTGAGCATTGTTTCATGTGCTTTTGGGCCATCTGTATGTCCTCTTTGGAGAGGCGTCTCTTTAGATCTTTTTCCCATTTTTTGATTGGGTTGTTTGTTTTCCCTGTGCTGAGTTGTCTGAGTTGCTTGTAGATTTTGGAGATTAATTCTTTGTCTGTTGTTTCATTTGCTATGATTTTCTCCCACTCTGTGGGCTGTCTGTTCAGCTTTTTTGTAATTTCTTTTGCTGTACAAAAGCTTTTAAGTTTCATGAGAGCCCACGTGTTCACTTTTCTTTTCAGTTTCACTACCTAGTAGGTGGATCAGAGAAGATCTTGCTTTGATTGATGTCCTTGAGGGTTTTGCCTATATTCTCCTCTAAGAGTTTGATGGTTTCTGGTCTTCCATTTAGGTCTTTAATCCATTTTGAGTTGATCTTTGTGTATGGTGTCAGGGAATGTTCCAACTTCATTTTTTTGCATATAGCTGTCCAATTTTCCCAGCACCATTTGTTGAAGAGGCTGTCTTTGTCCCATTTTATATGTTCGTTTCCTTTGTCAAAAATAAGGTACCCATAGGTGTGTGGATTTATCTCTGGGTTCTCGATCTTGTTCCACTGGTCTATAGTTCTGTTTTTGTGCTAGTACCATACTGTCTTGATGACTGTTACTTTGTAGTACAGTCTGAAGTTAGGGCGGCTGATCCCTCCAGCTCCGTTTTTCTTTCTCAGGATTGCTTTGGCTATTCGAGGTCTTTTGTGTTTCCATATGAACTGTGTTATGCTTTGGTCTAATTCTGTGAAAAATGTCAATGGTAGTTGAATAGGTATTGCATTGAATCTGTAGATGATATTTGATAGTATGGTCATTTTCACAATATTGATTCTTCCGACCCAGGAACATGGAATATCTCTCCATCTGTTTAAGTCTTCTTTAATGTCTCTCATGAGTGTCTTGTAATTTTCTGTGTACAATTCTTTTGTTTCTTTGGGTAGGTTTATTCCTAGATACTTGATTCTTTTGGTTGTGATGGTGAAGGGGATTGCCTCTTTGATTTCGTTTTCTGATTTTTCATTGTTTGTGTATAGGAATGCCAGTGACTTCTGGGTGTTGACTTTATATCCTGCGACTTTGCTGAATTCATTGATTAGCTCTAGCAGCTTCGTAACCGTGTCTTTGGGATTTTTTATGTATAATATCATGTTGTCTGCAAAAAGAGAGAGCTTGACTTCTTCCTTTCCAATCTGGATTCCTTTGATTTCTTTCTCTTCTCTTATTGCTGTTGCTAGGACTTCCAGGACTATGTTGAATAGTAGTGGTGAAAGTGGGCACCCCTGTCTTGTTCCTGATCTTAGAGGGAATGCTTTCAGTTTTTCACCGTTAAGGATAATGTTCACTGTAGGCTTCTCATAGATGGCTTTTATTATATTGAGATAGGTTCCTTCTATGCCCATTTTCTGAAGAGTTTTTATCATAAATGGATGTTGTACTTTGTCGAAGGCTTTTTCTGCATCTATTGAGATGATCATGTGGTTTTTGTCTTTCAATTTGTTGATATGGTGTATCACATTGATTGATTTGCGGATGTTGAAGAATCCTTGCATGCCTGGGATGAACCCGACTTGATTGTGATGTATGAGTTTTTTGATGTGTCGTTGAATTCTGTTTGCTAGGATTTTGTTGAGGATTGATGAAGGTGAAAGAAGAGAGTGAAAAAGCTGGCCTAAAACTCAACATTCAAAAATTTCAAATCATACTTGATGACTGTTACTTTGTAGTACAGTCTGCTTCTCCAGCTCCGTTTTTCTTTCTCAGGATTGCTTTGGCTATTCGAGGTCTTTTGTGTTTCCATATGAACTGTGTTATGCTTTGGTCTAATTCTGTGAAAAATGTCAATGGTAGTTGAATAGGTATTGCATTGAATCTGTAGATGATATTTGATAGTATGGTCATTTTCACAATATTGATTCTTCCGACCCAGGAACATGGAATATCTCTCCATCTGTTTAAGTCTTCTTTAATGTCTCTCATGAGTGTCTTGTAATTTTCTGTGTACAATTCTTTTGTTTCTTTGGGTAGGTTTATTCCTAGATACTTGATTCTTTTGGTTGTGATGGTGAAGGGGATTGCCTCTTTGATTTCGTTTTCTGATTTTTCATTGTTTGTGTATAGGAATGCCAGTGACTTCTGGGTGTTGACTTTATATCCTGCGACTTTGCTGAATTCATTGATTAGCTCTAGCAGCTTCGTAACCGTGTCTTTGGGATTTTTTATGTATAATATCATGTTGTCTGCAAAAAGAGAGAGCTTGACTTCTTCCTTTCCAATCTGGATTCCTTTGATTTCTTTCTCTTCTCTTATTGCTGTTGCTAGGACTTCCAGGACTATGTTGAATAGTAGTGGTGAAAGTGGGCACCCCTGTCTTGTTCCTGATCTTAGAGGGAATGCTTTCAGTTTTTCACCGTTAAGGATAATGTTCACTGTAGGCTTCTCATAGATGGCTTTTATTATATTGAGATAGGTTCCTTCTATGCCCATTTTCTGAAGAGTTTTTATCATAAATGGATGTTGTACTTTGTCGAAGGCTTTTTCTGCATCTATTGAGATGATCATGTGGTTTTTGTCTTTCAATTTGTTGATATGGTGTATCACATTGATTGATTTGCGGATGTTGAAGAATCCTTGCATGCCTGGGATGAACCCGACTTGATTGTGATGTATGAGTTTTTTGATGTGTCGTTGAATTCTGTTTGCTAGGATTTTGTTGAGGATTGATGAAGGTGAAAGAAGAGAGTGAAAAAGCTGGCCTAAAACTCAACATTCAAAAAATTAAAATCATGACATCCAGTCCTATCACTTCATGGCAAACAGATGGGCAAACAATGCAAACAAGAAAACTTTATTTTCTTGGGCTTCAAAATCACTATGGATGGTGACAGCAGTCATGAAGTTAAAAGACTCTTGTTTCTTGGAAGAAAAGCTATGACAAACCTAGACAGTATATTAAAAAGCAGAGACATCACTTTGCCTACCAAACTCCGTATAGTCAGAGCTATAGTTTTTCAAGGAGTTATGTATGGATGTGAGAGCTGGACCATAAAGAAGGCTGAGTGCCAAAGAATTGATGCCTTTGAACTGTGTGCTGGAGAAGACTCCTGAAAAACCCCTGGACAGCAAGGAGATCAAACCAGTCAATCCTACAGAAAATAAACCCTGAATATTCATTGAAAGGACTAAAGCTGAAGCTCTAATGCTTTGGCCATCTGATGCAAAGAGCCAACTCACTGCTAGGAAAGATTGAAGGCAGGAGGAGAAGGGGCTGACAGAGGATGAGATGGTTGGATGGCATCACCACGTCAGTGGACATGAGTTTGAGAAATCTGAGAGATAGTGAAGGACCGGGAAGTCTGGTGTGGTACAGCCCATAGGGCTGCAGAGTCGGACATGACTTAGCTACTGAACAGCAGCAAATATCATACCTAAAATGTATAATTCTCTACTATCATCATTGTTCAAAAGGTTCTACCATAATAGAGTTGTGGGACAAGGACCAAGCCAGGTTCACACAGCCATCCTCCCAGAGTCCTCCCTACTGTAAGGGCATGACTTTCAAACTGACTACAAATTCATAGCAAGCAATACATTTGACAGTGTATCCCAGAGCACAGATATTAACTGATAACAAATATTTCACCAAACAGTAATTACATTTACCATATTGGCTGTCCTTTCTCTCCATTCCCTTTTCCTCTCTCTCGCCTCCTCCCCCTTTCCTCTCTCTCTCAATTACTAAATGTTGGCTGCAACCTACTAAATTCATTTCACATTACACTATAGCTCTGTTATTTGCATCTCAAAGAACAACCCTATTAAGTAAACATCCAAATATAAAATTAAGATTTTTATCAAAAGGGTACTTCCTTGACAGCCCAATGGTTAAATCTTGATTCTATGGCAAGTGGCACAGGATTAATCCCTGATCAGGGAAGTAACATCCCACATGTTTCATGGCATGGCCAAATATAATAATAATAATAATAACAATAATAAAAAATAATCTAAAATTAACTGAAAAGGTTTTAGATGAGTTTCATATACCTCTCTGAAGTGGGGCAGAAAACTAGTATTTTATATGCTATGTGCCTGGTGTCACGTGTAACAGCCTACCAAACTCCGTATAGTCAGAGCTATAGTTTTTCAAGGAGTTATGTATGGATGTGAGAGCTGGACCATAAAGAAGGCTGAGTGCCAAAGAATTGATGCCTTTGAACTGTGTGCTGGAGAAGACTCCTGAAAAACCCCTGGACAGCAAGGAGATCAAACCAGTCAATCCTACAGAAAATAAACCCTGAATATTCATTGAAAGGACTAAAGCTGAAGCTCTAATGCTTTGGCCATCTGATGCAAAGAGCCAACTCACTGCTAGGAAAGATTGAAGGCAGGAGGAGAAGGGGCTGACAGAGGATGAGATGGTTGGATGGCATCACCACGTCAGTGGACATGAGTTTGAGAAATCTGAGAGATAGTGAAGGACCGGGAAGTCTGGTGTGGTACAGCCCATAGGGCTGCAGAGTCGGACATGACTTAGCTACTGAACAGCAGCAAATATCATACCTAAAATGTATAATTCTCTACTATCATCATTGTTCAAAAGGTTCTACCATAATAGAGTTGTGGGACAAGGACCAAGCCAGGTTCACACAGCCATCCTCCCAGAGTCCTCCCTACTGTAAGGGCATGACTTTCAAACTGACTACAAATTCATAGCAAGCAATACATTTGACAGTGTATCCCAGAGCACAGATATTAACTGATAACAAATATTTCACCAAACAGTAATTACATTTACCATATTGGCTGTCCTTTCTCTCCATTCCCTTTTCCTCTCTCTCGCCTCCTCCCCCTTTCCTCTCTCTCTCAATTACTAAATGTTGGCTGCAACCTACTAAATTCATTTCACATTACACTATAGCTCTGTTATTTGCATCTCAAAGAACAACCCTATTAAGTAAACATCCAAATATAAAATTAAGATTTTTATCAAAAGGGTACTTCCTTGACAGCCCAATGGTTAAATCTTGATTCTATGGCAAGTGGCACAGGATTAATCCCTGATCAGGGAAGTAACATCCCACATGTTTCATGGCATGGCCAAATATAATAATAATAATAATAACAATAATAAAAAATAATCTAAAATTAACTGAAAAGGTTTTAGATGAGTTTCATATACCTCTTTTGAAGTGGGGGGCAGAAAACTAGTATTTTATATGCTATGTGCCTGGTGTCACGTGTCAAACTACTACATGTTCAGTTCATTCACATCCTGAATCTCTCGCTTATCTATATTGTTCACAATTAAAACAAAAATTATTGGCCACTTTTATTGATCTTTCATTTATTTATTTTCATCCATCTTTGTTCTTTGGCCTGTGTGGGCCTCCCATGGCCTCTCCTATAGCAGGGCACCAGCTCTGGGAGCACGTGCTCCATAGCGCTGGCTCATAACTGGACACACTGGTCCAGCCGCTCCACAGCATGTGGGATCCTTCCGTGCGAGGGACTGAACCAGTGCCCCTTGCACTGCAAGGTGGACTCTACCCACTGGACCACCAGGGAAGCCCCTGTTCACCATTCTTACTTTTCTAGACCATTCTAGTAACACGTACTTAACTGTATGTATACTGAACTGCATACATATAAAGAGTCAGTACCTTTGCGGTAGTTTTGTTCTTCTGTTTCTAGTTGTTTCAGGTGTAAAGCTAGGTTGTTTATTTGAATGTTTCTCTTGCAATTTTTAAGGAGGGCTTGTATTACTATGAATTCCCTTCTCTGCACTGCTTTTACTGAATCTTGTAAGTTTGGGTTTGTCATGTTTTCATTATTATTTGTTTCTATTTACATTTTGATTTCTTTTTTGATTTCATCAGTGATCTGTTGGTTATTCAGAAGTGTGTTACTTAGCCTCCATAACTTGTGTTTTTTATAGTTTTTTTCATGTAGTTGATATCTAATCTTACAACATTGTGATCAGAAAAGATGCTTGAAATGATTTTTGTTCTTTAAAATTTACCAAGGTTAGATTTGTGGCCAAGGATGTAACTTGCTGGAGAATGTTTCATGTGCACTTGATAAAAAGATGAAATCCATTGTTTTGGGGTGAAATGTCTTATAGCTATCAATTAGGTCTAACTGGTCCAATGTATCATTTAAAGCCTGTGTTTGTTAATTTTCTGTCTGGATGATCTGTCTATTGGTGTGAATGGGGTATTAAAGTCCCCCACTATTATTGTGTTACTGTGTTAAATTGTGTTAAATTTAGCAGTTTCCTATGTATTGAGGTGCTCCTATGTTGGGTGCATATATATTTATAATTGTTATATCTTCTTCTTGGATTGAAACCTTGATTATTATGCAGTATCCTTCACTGTCTCTTTTAATGGTCTTTAAAGTCTATTTTATCTTACATGAGTATTGCTACTCCTGCTTTCTTCTGGTCTCCATTTGCCACCAAAGTAGGCACAGAAGAAACATACTTCAACATAATAAAAGCCATATTATTAAACAAACCCACAACAAACATTATCCTCAATAGTGAAAAACTAAAAGCATTTCCTCTAAAATCAGGAACAAGACAAGGGTACCCACTCTCTTCACACTACTATTCAACATAGTGACAGAGGCCACTGCGATGGGAGGCCCACACAGGCCAAAGAACAAGGAGGGATGAAAATAAATAATGAAAGACCAATAGAAGTGGTCAAAAAAAAAAAAAAAGTGGGAAAAAGACATTTCTCCAAAGAAATACAGGTGTCTAATAAATACATGAAAAGATGTTCAACTTTATCATTATTAGAGAAGTGCAAATCAAAATCACAATGAGGTATCATCTCATACCGGTCAAAATGGCTATCATCATCAAAAAGTCTACAAACAGTAAATGCTGGAGAGGGTGTGGAGAAAAGGGAATCCTCTTACACTGCTGGTAGGAATGCAAACTGGTACAGCCACTTTGGAGAACAGTGTGGAGATTTCTTAAAAAACTGGAAATAGAACTACCATACGACCCAGCAATCCCACTACTGGGCATACACCCCAAAGAAATGAGAATTGGAAGAAACACATGTACCCTAATGTTCACTGCAGCACTATTTACAACAGCTAGGACACGGAAGCAATCTAGATGTCCATCGGTAGATGAATGGATAAAGAAGTTGTGGTACATATACACAAGGGAATATGACCAAATACTGAGATCCCACTGCCATTTTCTTGTATGTGGAAGTATGTTTTCTTGACTGTGCTGGGCGGTATCTTCTTTGAACAACAGTCAAGCACATGTGTTATCTATACACCATTACTCTTACCAAAAATGTAAGTCACTATCTATTTTCCTGAGTTACTAAAGACTGTGAATTTGATCATGAAGTGGAAACAATCCCAAAGGTCAAAACAATAGCATTTATCTCTCTGAAGATAAATTCTGTTGATAGTGGCCTTTTCCTTAGAAATCTTCACTATAACCTTAAGGTTCAAGTGAAGCAGATTAGCAGCCATCAAACCAAATTTCATGAATAAACCCCCTTCAACATCAGCAAGCACAACTGAGACCTTGCTACATCCCTCTTTAGTGATTACACTCCATTTAGCACATACTCAATACACTTCAATAAACAAGTTCCTTGGTTTTTGACCTTCAAAGAACTGCAAGACATTCATTTTGTGCAACTTAAAAGAGCTTTATTCAGTACATAATTTTCATACAATTCAGTACAACAAATTATAAAAGCTCTTTGTGAGATTTTACTCATAGAATATTAAGTACAGAAAATCAATTACCACAAGAAAGTAAGCCACTCTCTCATTTGCAAAACTTTTTTCTATGAACAAACCAGCACTCTCTTTAATGCCTAAAGGTTGTTGTATATAAAGCATTTGGGAGCATATTGGCCAATATACATAATCTGAGAACATTTTGTCTTCCTATTAATTCCAACGTGTCAAGGACAATTTTAAAATGGAATTATTTCTATGTCACTTTGGGGAAGTTTTGACCAAGGATGAACTAAACTTGTCACAAGGTTCATGTGGAACCAGAATAAACATTCTCCATTACTTGTAAAGATGCAGGCTTACTACCATACGACCCAGCAATCCCACTACTGGGCATACACCCCAAAGAAATGAGAATTGGAAGAAACACATGTACCCTAATGTTCACTGCAGCACTATTTACAACAGCTAGGACACGGAAGCAATCTAGATGTCCATCGGTAGATGAATGGATAAAGAAGTTGTGGTACATATACACAAGGGAATATGACCAAATACTGAGATCCCACTGCCATTTTCTTGTATGTGGAAGTATGTTTTCTTGACTGTGCTGGGCGGTATCTTCTTTGAACAACAGTCAAGCACATGTGTTATCTATACACCATTACTCTTACCAAAAATGTAAGTCACTATCTATTTTCCTGAGTTACTAAAGACTGTGAATTTGATCATGAAGTGGAAACAATCCCAAAGGTCAAAACAATAGCATTTATCTCTCTGAAGATAAATTCTGTTGATAGTGGCCTTTTCCTTAGAAATCTTCACTATAACCTTAAGGTTCAAGTGAAGCAGATTAGCAGCCATCAAACCAAATTTCATGAATAAACCCCCTTCAACATCAGCAAGCACAACTGAGACCTTGCTACATCCCTCTTTAGTGATTACACTCCATTTAGCACATACTCAATACACTTCAATAAACAAGTTCCTTGGTTTTTGACCTTCAAAGAACTGCAAGACATTCATTTTGTGCAACTTAAAAGAGCTTTATTCAGTACATAATTTTCATACAATTCAGTACAACAAATTATAAAAGCTCTTTGTGAGATTTTACTCATAGAATATTAAGTACAGAAAATCAATTACCACAAGAAAGTAAGCCACTCTCTCATTTGCAAAACTTTTTTCTATGAACAAACCAGCACTCTCTTTAATGCCTAAAGGTTGTTGTATATAAAGCATTTGGGAGCATATTGGCCAATATACATAATCTGAGAACATTTTGTCTTCCTATTAATTCCAACGTGTCAAGGACAATTTTAAAATGGAATTATTTCTATGTCACTTTGGGGAAGTTTTGACCAAGGATGAACTAAACTTGTCACAAGGTTCATGTGGAACCAGAATAAACATTCTCCATTACTTGTAAAGATGCAGGCAGGTGAAACGCTGGCTTGCAGTGTCTACATAAGTCCTTGCCGTCACCAGCACCAATCCAACACATACACAGGCACACATACTCACATCACTACATTTACCTAGTGCATCTCACCGAGGTCAAGAAAATCACCTCTAAGTGGACAGCAAAGGACCTAGATAACCCCTCAGTATGTTCCTGGCTAATATATCTGAAATGAATTCCTATTTTTAAGCCTGTAATAAAGTCACTAGAACCTTTCAATGCTAGCAGATCAGCCATTGTGATCAGTGAGTCATTCAATGAAATAGGGCAAAGCAGGGAATCATAACTTCACACGTGGAACTGTGCATTTGCTCACCTTCTGACGTAAAGTTGAGACCTTTCCTTCACATAAGGGTCCTATGATTGCGATTTTACTCTTGTATAAGCCATAGCAACCATCCTATCTGGGTACATGTTAATAACTTCCGACCAGACTATTTTTAAAGGTGAAATGAGTGCTAAAATAGATCAATCTGTGAAGCAATCTAAGCTCAGAAATTTTCTTTAATTATCTTCAAGAAAACATTCAAGCTCTCCCAACTTCTAAAATGTAAAAGTTCTTCCAATATTTTATAATTTTCCTGACCACAATTAATTGACAAGCAGTTTTTATTAGTGGCAACCTTGATCAAATCTTACCAAAGTATTCCTATTACTTTTCACGGAAATAACCCTTCCATTTTAGACCGAAATGGCCTGGGTTGATGCTGAATCATGTATTTACAACAGGAAGCAGAGCATGCACAGACGAGCAGGGAACCCCAGGGAGGGGCTGAAGCCTGGGAACACAGCAAGGGGCAGCCCCCAGCGGTGCTGGGTCGCAGTCACCTTACAAGAGGTGGGGAGGCCATGCAGGAACCTGGTGAGCTGTGTTTAAGTAAAGGATCATTAAGAGCACTTATTGTACTGAGTTTCTTTTGAATGCTTTTGAAGCAAAATCAAGTGGAGTTTCTATCCAAATACAGCCGAATTGAGGTCATTATCAAAACCCCCTCAGTCTGAACATTTTGGAATTATTTCTATGTCACTTTGGGGAAGTTTTGACCAAGGATGAACTAAACTTGTCACAAGGTTCATGTGGAACCAGAATAAACATTCTCCATTACTTGTAAAGATGCAGGCAGGTGAAACGCTGGCTTGCAGTGTCTACATAAGTCCTTGCCGTCACCAGCACCAATCCAACACATACACAGGCACACATACTCACATCACTACATTTACCTAGTGCATCTCACCGAGGTCAAGAAAATCACCTCTAAGTGGACAGCAAAGGACCTAGATAACCCCTCAGTATGTTCCTGGCTAATATATCTGAAATGAATTCCTATTTTTAAGCCTGTAATAAAGTCACTAGAACCTTTCAATGCTAGCAGATCAGCCATTGTGATCAGTGAGTCATTCAATGAAATAGGGCAAAGCAGGGAATCATAACTTCACACGTGGAACTGTGCATTTGCTCACCTTCTGACGTAAAGTTGAGACCTTTCCTTCACATAAGGGTCCTATGATTGCGATTTTACTCTTGTATAAGCCATAGCAACCATCCTATCTGGGTACATGTTAATAACTTCCGACCAGACTATTTTTAAAGGTGAAATGAGTGCTAAAATAGATCAATCTGTGAAGCAATCTAAGCTCAGAAATTTTCTTTAATTATCTTCAAGAAAACATTCAAGCTCTCCCAACTTCTAAAATGTAAAAGTTCTTCCAATATTTTATAATTTTCCTGACCACAATTAATTGACAAGCAGTTTTTATTAGTGGCAACCTTGATCAAATCTTACCAAAGTATTCCTATTACTTTTCACGGAAATAACCCTTCCATTTTAGACCGAAATGGCCTGGGTTGATGCTGAATCATGTATTTACAACAGGAAGCAGAGCATGCACAGACGAGCAGGGAACCCCAGGGAGGGGCTGAAGCCTGGGAACACAGCAAGGGGCAGCCCCCAGCGGTGCTGGGTCGCAGTCACCTTACAAGAGGTGGGGAGGCCATGCAGGAACCTGGTGAGCTGTGTTTAAGTAAAGGATCATTAAGAGCACTTATTGTACTGAGCGTTTCTTTTGAATGCTTTTGAAGCAAAATCAAGTGGTGTTTCTATCCATAAAATACAGCCGTGAATTGAGGTCATTATCAAGTATTAGCACAGCCACTGAGCTCCGTGTGGAAGGGAGCTTAGGCGACAGGTCACTCAAGTTGGCTCAGCAGAGAGTCAGGAGTCAGTGGCTTTCCTCTCTTTCCTCCTGTGTACTCCAAGGAGAACACTGAGGGGCACTACAAATATTTAACATGATTCGTGAGCAATTTGGTCATCAGGAATAAACGTGTCAACTTTACATGGTCACAGTGTCTTGGAAAGAGTGTCTATACGGATTCTGTCTTGCAAGAATTTTTGGCACTTTGTATCTTTCACTAAAGACTGAACACTTAAAGTGTTTCAGCAACAAATGGCACCTAAACCATGAAGAAAATATTACAGTGTGCCATCAATGTGGTGGTAATAATAAACATTTAAGTACACGTTTCTAGTATATTGAAACTCCAAATCCCCCAATGAGTGGATTATACTAATATATAGAGAAATATTTAAAATAAATGGAATTCTTTCTGAGAAGGTAATAATAGGGAGGTTTAAAAATATAACTAGATAATCTAACATACTGTACCTTACATGTGCTTGGTTTCAATTAGAGTAAGGCACTCACTGAAGACCGGACTGACCCATGCTGTCAGCCACAATAAGCATGCATCATTACTGATTTAATTAAAGTTTTAGTACTGATTAAAATGTTTTATTATTGTATTAGCCTAAACTGCAGTGGTCTCCAACCTTATTAAGGGATACAAGAAAGATCTAATTCAGGAGTTTCAGTTGCATAATTTAATAACCCAGCTACTGTCAATTTTTTATTTAACTAAGTTGTGATAAAAGCCAAGTGTCCTTGAATCCAACTTGACAGTGTAAAATTTCTTTCTGAGTACTGCTTAATAAGTAGTCGCTGAATATAAAATCACTTGGACATGTGATATATCCATCTTCATGCCTACTGGTGATTTACTTCAATACAACTGCGAGGAGAAACATTTAAATCATTTCCAACTGGCATGAGAGATGAAAGTTAATTTCATCAGCCATCTTGATTTAATTGAAAACACAATATGCTTTTATCAGCAACTTTTACATGTCCCTATCATTAGAAATTAATTATAAAAGCAGTTATCAAAAAATTTTTGAGCAGGTACAAGGTACACATAATCCTCTTCATTGTTGTTTACGAGTAAGCGTGACTTAGAGGCACTTGGTTACCTTTGAGTAAGAAAAAGAACAACCTATCAAGGGCCCTCGCTGTTAAGATTGGAGAACACAAATCAAACCTGGTAAGAAAATGCTTTCTGCCAAAAATATCATAGTTGTAAGTTAGTTAAGATACAGCATCTAAAAAATAGTAAGATTCTGCAAGGTTCTAGGCTGTAAAAAATACAAAGGCTAAAAACAAAGAGTTTACAAAATTTTGCAAACCCAGTGTATTTGAATGAGTAAGAAATAAAGAAAAATTTTCTTACTTGCAGGATAGGTTAAATAGTATCAACAGGTTTTAAAATAATAACACTGAACAGTAACAAATTTGACTCCTATTACATAACATGGCTGCTGCCTTAAGGACTTATAATATGGAATGTGTGACACTTTTCCATGTCCAGCATTAAAACATGCATGCACATGCGCACATACACACAGACACACAGACACATCCTGCTGAAGTGCTGCACCTCACATTTCAGACAGAGCTCAACAAAAAATTTAGATACATACAAAGACCTAACATGATATTTTTTCTTTAAATATTAAAAGCTTGACAAATGGAAAATGTTATAAAATTTTTAGGTGAAATAGGACAATAAAGAGCTTTCTAAAGCCACCAGTTGGTCTTCACTGGTGAAATCATATTAAATAATCTATTTACGCATTCCCTATAGCTGTTGCAAGTCAATTAAAAATAAGACGTATTTCAAATCCTGAACAGGCTCTGGATGACCAACATGATAGGCCATCATGTTCGGGACTTTCCAGGTGGCTCCAGTGGTAAAGAACCCGCCTGCCAATGCAGGAGACATAAGAGATGTGGGTTTGAACCCTGGGTTGGGAAGATCCCTTGGAGAAGAGCATGGCAACCCACTCCAATATTCTTGCCTGGAGAATCCCAAGGACAAAAGAGCCTGGCGGGCTGTGGTCCATAGGGTCACAAAGAGTCAGACACAACTGAAGTGACTTAACATATACGCATGTAGCCCTTCAGGCCATCTATGGAATAATGATTGTTCTCCCCAACAACAAAATTCTAGATCACTTTTAGAAAGTTGAAAACACTTAAGCTAAAGAACATTCGTGAAACAGGACAAAGATTGAAGCTTGTGTAAGTTACTTTCAAAGATGGTAATGCTTGTGTAAACATTTGTAGACTTAATCAAATCACAGCTTTAAGGTACGGGCTACCTAATTACATAAGAAGTGTTATCTACTGAGTTTCATTATGATGGAGTTTCACATATCAAAAATAGATTGAATAGAAAGCTTTGTTACTTGTTTCTGGATAGCTTGTAAACGTGGAATGTTTTGTTCTGGAACACTCTGGTGAAGTATGCTGTGTAGGTGGGCAGGTTTCTTTTTATCTCTTCACAGAAGCGAGGGTGGCCAGCAAGTTTCAAATCAGGATCGTTCTCTCCTGGACCATCCATCATCTAAAGCCAAAAACAAAACCAAATAAAATTTGGGGGAAAAATTCTTATTTACAAAAGACAAACAGGAGCAGGAACAGGGATTAAGAGTGATATTCTAGTGAACTCAAAGTGAATAGCATCAATGTCAGTGGCTGCTTGGAGGTCATCTGGTCCATCTTCTTCCCTTCTGGAAGTGTGACCCAAGGCTGAAGAGGATAGTTCAGTGTCAAACACTGGTTATCTTTAACAGCAAAGTGAGAACTAGAACTAGAACAAGAACTAGGGTTTCCGTGTCCTGAGGAACACATTACACTGTTCTGCTCACAAAAATCAAATATAGGAGAAGAATTACTATGGCCAGAGAAAGTTCTCCAGCTCATTAGATGAAGATGACTTTTTACTTCATAAATCGTAAATGCACATATTTGGTCTGTACCTCCTCTGAATTCAGGATAGTTATGGGCAATTATTTTCCTTGGGTAAAAATCAAATCTCATTTTTTTTTGCCTCATCTTTACTGAAGTATAACTGACAAAATTATATGTATTTAAGGTATATAACGGATGATTTGACATATATATATACATGGTGAAATGATCACCACAAATCACCACAATTAAGTTAATCAACACGTTTGTACTGGTCAAAGCATATAAACTTGCCTTTATAAGATGAGCAAGTTCTGGTGACATATAATATATACATTGAAATTCAAAAATGACTATACGCAGGCCCATCTATGGAATAATGTTTTACAACCAAATTCTAGATCACTTTTAGAAAGTTGAAAACACTTAAGCTAAAGAACATTCGTGAAACAGGACAAAGATTGAAGCTTGTGTAAGTTACTTTCAAAGATGGTAATGCTTGTGTAAACATTTGTAGACTTAATCAAATCACAGCTTTAAGGTACGGGCTACCTAATTACATAAGAAGTGTTATCTACTGAGTTTCATTATGATGGAGTTTCACATATCAAAAATAGATTGAATAGAAAGCTTTGTTACTTGTTTCTGGATAGCTTGTAAACGTGGAATGTTTTGTTCTGGAACACTCTGGTGAAGTATGCTGTGTAGGTGGGCAGGTTTCTTTTTATCTCTTCACAGAAGCGAGGGTGGCCAGCAAGTTTCAAATCAGGATCGTTCTCTCCTGGACCATCCATCATCTAAAGCCAAAAACAAAACCAAATAAAATTTGGGGGAAAAATTCTTATTTACAAAAGACAAACAGGAGCAGGAACAGGGATTAAGAGTGATATTCTAGTGAACTCAAAGTGAATAGCATCAATGTCAGTGGCTGCTTGGAGGTCATCTGGTCCATCTTCTTCCCTTCTGGAAGTGTGACCCAAGGCTGAAGAGGATAGTTCAGTGTCAAACACTGGTTATCTTTAACAGCAAAGTGAGAACTAGAACTAGAACAAGAACTAGGGTTTCCGTGTCCTGAGGAACACATTACACTGTTCTGCTCACAAAAATCAAATATAGGAGAAGAATTACTATGGCCAGAGAAAGTTCTCCAGCTCATTAGATGAAGATGACTTTTTACTTCATAAATCGTAAATGCACATATTTGGTCTGTACCTCCTCTGAATTCAGGATAGTTATGGGCAATTATTTTCCTTGGGTAAAAATCAAATCTCATTTTTTTTTGCCTCATCTTTACTGAAGTATAACTGACAAAATTATATGTATTTAAGGTATATAACGGATGATTTGACATATATATATATACATGGTGAAATGATCACCACAAATCACCACAATTAAGTTAATCAACACGTTTGTACTGGTCAAAGCATATAAACTTGCCTTTATAAGATGAGCAAGTTCTGGTGACCCAAAGTACAGCCTTGGTGATTAGGGTTAATAATACTGTACTCTACACTTGAAATTGGCTAAGAAAGTGGATCATTAAGTATTTGGAATCTCCAGTTCTGTAAAGTTTTATTTATTTTTTTTCAGATGTAGGCTAGGTTTATCATTTTTCTCCCATATTTTAGAAATATCTATCAGTTTTTATACCAGTAATTAAAGCACATACTACATGTAAAGGTTGAAAATCTGCTTTCTCTGTTTGAAATCTGGCACAGCAATGGCAGCAGTGAGGCCTGGGAGACCTCTGCAATGGAAGGCTCATAGGCCGAGGAATAAAGATGGATGAAAATAAATAAATAAGAAACCAATAAAAAAAAGAGGGGGGGGGGGCCAAAATTTTAAAAAAGACAGATTTTTTTTTTTAAATGACAGAATGATCTCCATTCACTTCCAAAACTATTCAACAGCACAATAATCCAAGTCACAATAATCCAATGTCCCAACTAATAATGTTGAAGAAGCTGAAGGTGAATGATTCTATGAAGACCTGCAAGAACTCCCAGAATTAGGAACAAAAAAAGATGTCCTTTTCATCATAGAGTTGGGTATATGTGCTCAGTCCTATCTGACTCTGTGCCTTCTCTCTACACCACATATTGGGCCTCTCTCCATATCTTACTCTTTGTGACCCCCTGGACTATAGCCCACCAGTCTCCTCTGTCCATGTAATTTCCCAGACAAGAATACTGGAGTGGGTTGCCATTCCCTTCTCCAAAAGATATTCCCTGCCTAGAGACTGAACCCATCATAGGGGATTGGAATGCAAAAGTAGGAAGTCAAGAGATACCTGGAGTAACAGACAAATTTGGTCCTGGAGTACAAAATGAAGCAGGGCAAAGGCTAACAGAGTTTTGCCAAGAGTGGTTGAGTTTAAACTTATAACAATAGTTATTTTCTTAAAAACGCTCATCTTTACTGAAGTATAACTGACAAAATTATATGTATTTAAGGTATATAACGGATGATTTGACATATATATATACATGGTGAAATGATCACCACAAATCACCACAATTAAGTTAATCAACACGTTTGTACTGGTCAAAGCATATAAACTTGCCTTTATAAGATGAGCAAGTTCTGGTGACCCAAAGTACAGCCTTGGTGATTAGGGTTAATAATACTGTACTCTACACTTGAAATTGGCTAAGAAAGTGGATCATTAAGTATTTGGAATCTCCAGTTCTGTAAAGTTTTATTTATTTTTTTTCAGATGTAGGCTAGGTTTATCATTTTTCTCCCATATTTTAGAAATATCTATCAGTTTTTATACCAGTAATTAAAGCACATACTACATGTAAAGGTTGAAAATCTGCTTTCTCTGTTTGAAATCTGGCACAGCAATGGCAGCAGTGAGGCCTGGGAGACCTCTGCAATGGAAGGCTCATAGGCCGAGGAATAAAGATGGATGAAAATAAATAAATAAGAAACCAATAAAAAAAAGAGGGGGGGGGGGCCAAAATTTTAAAAAAGACAGATTTTTTTTTTTAAATGACAGAATGATCTCCATTCACTTCCAAAACTATTCAACAGCACAATAATCCAAGTCACAATAATCCAATGTCCCAACTAATAATGTTGAAGAAGCTGAAGGTGAATGATTCTATGAAGACCTGCAAGAACTCCCAGAATTAGGAACAAAAAAAGATGTCCTTTTCATCATAGAGTTGGGTATATGTGCTCAGTCCTATCTGACTCTGTGCCTTCTCTCTACACCACATATTGGGCCTCTCTCCATATCTTACTCTTTGTGACCCCCTGGACTATAGCCCACCAGTCTCCTCTGTCCATGTAATTTCCCAGACAAGAATACTGGAGTGGGTTGCCATTCCCTTCTCCAAAAGATATTCCCTGCCTAGAGACTGAACCCATCATAGGGGATTGGAATGCAAAAGTAGGAAGTCAAGAGATACCTGGAGTAACAGACAAATTTGGTCTTGGAGTACAAAATGAAGCAGGGCAAAGGCTAACAGAGTTTTGCCAAGAGGATGCAGTGGTCATAGCAAACACCCTCTTCCAACAACAGAAGATATGATGAGACACATGGACATCACCAGATGGTCAATACAGAAATTAGATTGATTAATTCTGTGTGGCTGAAGATGGAGATGTTCTATACAGTCAGCAAAAACAGGAGCTGGAGCTGACAGTGGCTTAGATCACAGCTCCTTCTTACAAAAGTCAGGCTCAAACTGAAGAAAGTAAGGAAAACCAGGAGGCCATTCAAGTATAACCTAAATCAAATCCCTTGTGATAATACAGTAGAGGTGATGAAAAGATTCAAGGGACTACAGCTGGTAGACAGACTGCCTGAAGAAATATGGACGGAGGTTCATACAACTGTACAGGAGGTAGTGACTAACCGTCCCCAAGAACAAAAAGAAATGCAAGAAGGCAAGGTGGTTGTCTGAGAAGGCCTTCCTTACAAATAGCTGAGAAAAGAGAAGACACTAGAGGCAAAGGAGAAAGTGAAACATATACCCGTCTGAATGCACAGTTTTAAAAAATAGCAAGGAGAGATAAGAAAGCCTTCTTAAGTTTACAGTGCAAAGAAACAGAGGAAAATAATAGAATGGGAAAGACTATAGACCTCTTCAGGAAAATCAGAGATATCAAGGGAACATTTCATGTAAAGATACGCACAATAAAGGACAGAAACAGCAAGGATCTAACAGAAACAGAAGAGATTAAGAAGAGGTAGCAAGAATACACACAAGAACTATACAAAAAAGGTCTTAATGAACTGGACGGCCACAATCATCTAGAGCCAGACATCCTGGAATGTGAAGTCAAGTGGGTCCTAGGAAGCATTACTAAAAACAAAGCTAGTGGAGGTGATGGAATTCCAGCTGAGCTATTTCAAATCCTAAAAGATGAGCTGTTAAAGTGCTGCACTCAATATGACAGCAAATTTGGAAAACTGTACAGTGACCACAGGACTGGAAAAGGTCAGTTTTCATTCTAATCCCAAAGAAGGGCAATGACAAAGAATGTACAAACCATTGCACAAGAGATACTGGAGTAACAGACAAATTTGGTCTTGGAGTACAAAATGAAGCAGGGCAAAGGCTAACAGAGTTTTGCCAAGAGGATGCAGTGGTCATAGCAAACACCCTCTTCCAACAACAGAAGATATGATGAGACACATGGACATCACCAGATGGTCAATACAGAAATTAGATTGATTAATTCTGTGTGGCTGAAGATGGAGATGTTCTATACAGTCAGCAAAAACAGGAGCTGGAGCTGACAGTGGCTTAGATCACAGCTCCTTCTTACAAAAGTCAGGCTCAAACTGAAGAAAGTAAGGAAAACCAGGAGGCCATTCAAGTATAACCTAAATCAAATCCCTTGTGATAATACAGTAGAGGTGATGAAAAGATTCAAGGGACTACAGCTGGTAGACAGACTGCCTGAAGAAATATGGACGGAGGTTCATACAACTGTACAGGAGGTAGTGACTAACCGTCCCCAAGAACAAAAAGAAATGCAAGAAGGCAAGGTGGTTGTCTGAGAAGGCCTTCCTTACAAATAGCTGAGAAAAGAGAAGACACTAGAGGCAAAGGAGAAAGTGAAACATATACCCGTCTGAATGCACAGTTTTAAAAAATAGCAAGGAGAGATAAGAAAGCCTTCTTAAGTTTACAGTGCAAAGAAACAGAGGAAAATAATAGAATGGGAAAGACTATAGACCTCTTCAGGAAAATCAGAGATATCAAGGGAACATTTCATGTAAAGATACGCACAATAAAGGACAGAAACAGCAAGGATCTAACAGAAACAGAAGAGATTAAGAAGAGGTAGCAAGAATACACACAAGAACTATACAAAAAAGGTCTTAATGAACTGGACGGCCACAATCATCTAGAGCCAGACATCCTGGAATGTGAAGTCAAGTGGGTCCTAGGAAGCATTACTAAAAACAAAGCTAGTGGAGGTGATGGAATTCCAGCTGAGCTATTTCAAATCCTAAAAGATGAGCTGTTAAAGTGCTGCACTCAATATGACAGCAAATTTGGAAAACTGTACAGTGACCACAGGACTGGAAAAGGTCAGTTTTCATTCTAATCCCAAAGAAGGGCAATGACAAAGAATGTACAAACCATTGCACAATTGGACTCACTTCACATGCTAGCAAGGTAATGCTCAAAATCCTTCAAGCTAGGCTTCAACAATATATGAACCAAGAATTTCCAGATGTACAAGGTGGATGTAGAAAAAGCAGAGAAACCAGAGTTCAAATTGCCAACATACATTGGATCACAGTAAAAACAAGGGAATTAAAAAAAATAAATCTACTTCTGCTTCATTGACTATACTAAAGCCTTTGACTGTGTGGATCACAACAAACTGTGGAAAAAATTTTAAAGCAAAGGGAATTCAAGACCACCTTACATGCCTCCTGAGAAACATGTATGCAGGTCAAGAAGCAACAGTTAGAATTGGACATGGAACAGGCTGGTTCCAAATTGCGAAAGGAGTGACACAAAGCTGTATATTGTCACCCTGCTTAGTTAACTTACATGCAGAGTGTATCATATGAAATGTTGGTCTCGATGAAGCATAAGCTGGAATCAAGATTTCCAGGAGAAATATCCATAACCTTAGATATGCAGATGACACCACCCTAGTGGCAGAAAGCAAAGAGGAACTAAAGAGTCTCTTGATGAAGGTGAAAAAGGAGAGTGAAAAAGTTGGCTTAAAACCTAACATTCAAAAAACTAAGATCATGGCATCTGGTCCCATCACTTCAGTGCAAATAGATGGGGAAAGAGTGGGAACAATGACATTTTTTTGAGCTCCAAAGTCACTGCAGATGGTGACTACAGCCACAAAATTAAAAGGTGCTTGTTCCTTGGAAGA
This sequence comes from Tragulus kanchil, assembly GCA_022376925.1. Taxonomy (NCBI): domain Eukaryota; kingdom Metazoa; phylum Chordata; class Mammalia; order Artiodactyla; family Tragulidae; genus Tragulus; species Tragulus kanchil. Next base: position 113,473,400 of record JAIOJX010000031.1, on the reverse strand, counting down.
AAAACTATGGCAAACCTAGACAACTTATTAAAAATCAGAGACATCACTTTGCTGACAAAGGCTCAAAACTATGGTTTTTCCAGTAGTCATGCATGGATGTGAGGTTTGGACCATCAAGAAGGCTGAGCACCAAAGAACTGATGCCTTTGAACTGTGGTGTTGCAGAAGACTCTTGAGAGTCCTTTGGACTGTAAGGAGATCAAACCAGTCAATCCTATAGCAAATCAACCTGAATAAAATTCACTGGAAGAGCTGATGCTGAAGCTGAAGCTCCAATACTCTGGCCACCTGATGTGAAGAGCTGACTCACTGGAAAAGACCCTGATGCTGGGAGATATAGAAGGCAGGAAAAGGGGACAACAGAGTAGAAGATGGTTGGATGGCATCACCAACTCAATGGACATGAGTTTGAGCGAGCTCCAGGAGACGGTGAAGGTTTCCAGATGTACAAGGTGGATGTAGAAAAAGCAGAGAAACCAGAGTTCAAATTGCCAACATACATTGGATCACAGTAAAAACAAGGGAATTAAAAAAAATAAATCTACTTCTGCTTCATTGACTATACTAAAGCCTTTGACTGTGTGGATCACAACAAACTGTGGAAAAAATTTTAAAGCAAAGGGAATTCAAGACCACCTTACATGCCTCCTGAGAAACATGTATGCAGGTCAAGAAGCAACAGTTAGAATTGGACATGGAACAGGCTGGTTCCAAATTGCGAAAGGAGTGACACAAAGCTGTATATTGTCACCCTGCTTAGTTAACTTACATGCAGAGTGTATCATATGAAATGTTGGTCTCGATGAAGCATAAGCTGGAATCAAGATTTCCAGGAGAAATATCCATAACCTTAGATATGCAGATGACACCACCCTAGTGGCAGAAAGCAAAGAGGAACTAAAGAGTCTCTTGATGAAGGTGAAAAAGGAGAGTGAAAAAGTTGGCTTAAAACCTAACATTCAAAAAACTAAGATCATGGCATCTGGTCCCATCACTTCAGTGCAAATAGATGGGGAAAGAGTGGGAACAATGACATTTTTTTGAGCTCCAAAGTCACTGCAGATGGTGACTACAGCCACAAAATTAAAAGGTGCTTGTTCCTTGGAAGAAAAACTATGGCAAACCTAGACAACTTATTAAAAATCAGAGACATCACTTTGCTGACAAAGGCTCAAAACTATGGTTTTTCCAGTAGTCATGCATGGATGTGAGGTTTGGACCATCAAGAAGGCTGAGCACCAAAGAACTGATGCCTTTGAACTGTGGTGTTGCAGAAGACTCTTGAGAGTCCTTTGGACTGTAAGGAGATCAAACCAGTCAATCCTATAGCAAATCAACCTGAATAAAATTCACTGGAAGAGCTGATGCTGAAGTTGAAGGTTCAATACTTTGGTCACCTGATGTGAAGAGCTGACTCACTGGAAAAGACTCTGATGCTGGGAAAGATTGAAGGCAGGAGAAGGGGGCAACAGAGGATGAGATGGTTGGATGGCATCACCAACTCAATGGACATGTGCTTGAGCAAGCTCTGGGAGATGGTGAAGGACAGGGAAGTCTGGCGTGTTGCAGTCCATGGGGTTGCAAAGAGTCAACACAAATCAGTGACTGAACAACAGCAGCTCTGAAATTATTTTCTTAGAGGAAAGAAAAGAGAAGTAGTCTGCTTTCTCATTCTAGAGTGTAAATTTGGCCAGAGAAAGCCATCTTTCTGGAAGTGTGACAGGGATGAAAAGAGAAACCCAATGAGAGAGCAGGGAGAGAAGTGAGATTCTGTTAAACCAGGAGGATGGGGGGATGGGGCACTGCAGTCATGGCTCCTTGAAAGAGCCAAAATGATGGTTTGGAGCAGTGGTTTCTTTTTTATTTTCCCCGCAAAACCTTAAAAAATAAGTCCTATGCAGCTTGATGATACAGATCAGCAAGACAAGAGTTGCTCTGTTTGGGGGGAAGCTGGGGACTATAGCCCCCGCCCCCCCATTGCCCAGCCTCAGTGGCAAGTCTCTAAACATGCCAGCGCAGGGGTTCCACTGAACACAACAGAGATGCGTGCTTGACCCATTTTGTAATTCTACAGATATACAATCTGAAGGGTGTTACCTTCCTCAGGACACACTCTGGACCCTCTCCTCCCCAGGAGACCGCCCCTGCGCGGTGGCCGGCGTGCTTACATGTCCGTTGGCGATGTCCAGCAGGTCCCGCAGCCGGCAGCCCCGCTGGTGCCGGCGCTCATAGCAGATGCTGTCTTCCAGGATCACGTAGTCGGTGCCGAAGGACCTCAGCAGGGCGTGCACTTCCTCTGGGGCCCTCTTTGCATATATCTGATAAACCTTCAAAACGAGATAAAAATGGAATAGGGCAAAGTACCACTGAACTACTGGAGAAGTTAGTCCAGGACTACCTATCGAGGTAACTTCCCCCTGGGGTGAGTCTAATCGCAGACACCCCACTCCCCCACCTCCTCCTGTGCAGGTCCCTCACCCACCTGTAGTCCTGGAGTGTGTGTGAGACATTAAAAAAAAAATCTTTGGGAAGGGGGAGAATGAGTCATGCTGAATGTATGTGGATTTACAATGTATTATTTTGAGTTATGAATATATTTATCAGTAGATGCATATTCTAAAAATCCTTCACCAAAGTATATAACACAATTAAGTAAATAAGACATGATCTCTACCTTTAAAAGGGGGGCCCTTCAGACTAAAAGGGTCCATTAGGAGTCGTGGTAAGTTTGAAGCACAGATCCTGGTAAGGAGACCCAGCTTCTGGTGATGGCACTGGAGAAGCAGGACCCTCATGGGGTCCCTTGTGGGGACAGCACCCTTGCTGTGCTCTGTGGCACCCAGCTTGACCAGGAGACCCTACAATTAATGTCTCTCTTGTCCTTTCAGAAACCCAATGAGAGAGCAGGGAGAAGTGAGATTCTGTTAAACCAGGAGGATGGGGATGGGGCACTGCAGTCATGGCTCCTTGAAAGAGCCAAAATGATGGTTTGGAGCAGTGGTTTCTTTTTTATTTTCCCCGCAAAACCTTAAAAAATAAGTCCTATGCAGCTTGATGATACAGATCAGCAAGACAAGAGTTGCTCTGTTTGGGGGGAAGCTGGGGACTATAGCCCCCGCCCCCCCATTGCCCAGCCTCAGTGGCAAGTCTCTAAACATGCCAGCGCAGGGGTTCCACTGAACACAACAGAGATGCGTGCTTGACCCATTTTGTAATTCTACAGATATACAATCTGAAGGGTGTTACCTTCCTCAGGACACACTCTGGACCCTCTCCTCCCCAGGAGACCGCCCCTGCGCGGTGGCCGGCGTGCTTACATGTCCGTTGGCGATGTCCAGCAGGTCCCGCAGCCGGCAGCCCCGCTGGTGCCGGCGCTCATAGCAGATGCTGTCTTCCAGGATCACGTAGTCGGTGCCGAAGGACCTCAGCAGGGCGTGCACTTCCTCTGGGGCCCTCTTTGCATATATCTGATAAACCTTCAAAACGAGATAAAAATGGAATAGGGCAAAGTACCACTGAACTACTGGAGAAGTTAGTCCAGGACTACCTATCGAGGTAACTTCCCCCTGGGGTGAGTCTAATCGCAGACACCCCACTCCCCCACCTCCTCCTGTGCAGGTCCCTCACCCACCTGTAGTCCTGGAGTGTGTGTGAGACATTAAAAAAAAAATCTTTGGGAAGGGGGAGAATGAGTCATGCTGAATGTATGTGGATTTACAATGTATTATTTTGAGTTATGAATATATTTATCAGTAGATGCATATTCTAAAAATCCTTCACCAAAGTATATAACACAATTAAGTAAATAAGACATGATCTCTACCTTTAAAAGGGGGGCCCTTCAGACTAAAAGGGTCCATTAGGAGTCGTGGTAAGTTTGAAGCACAGATCCTGGTAAGGAGACCCAGCTTCTGGTGATGGCACTGGAGAAGCAGGACCCTCATGGGGTCCCTTGTGGGGACAGCACCCTTGCTGTGCTCTGTGGCACCCAGCTTGACCAGGAGACCCTACAATTAATGTCTCTCTTGTCCTTTCTGGAGGGACAGCGACTGGAAGTGCCCAGGGGCACTTCTCCCGGAGGCTCACCTTCCTGCTCACCACCAGCTTCACACACCTGAGGTGAATACGCACAGATGGGGAGCATCCTGTCTCCTGGAACTCGGCAGTGGGAAAGGCTGGATGGTGTGTGTGTGTATGTGGGTGTGTGTGTGTGTTGGGGGGTAATGAAGCCAGGCGCTACTTCCTGTGTTGCCCACTGATTTCTAATATGTCACTGACTTAAGAGACTGGGTTCTGACAGCCTCGGTCAGCACGTCTGGACGGACACTCAAATGGTAGAGAGCATCTGTACTGCTAACAGGGTGAGCACCAGCTCACCTGTTACCTACAGTCCAGCACCAGCCTCAGACTAAGGCAGTTCAAGGATTCAAAGGTCATGACTGGAGAAGGGCACTAGGATCTTCAGGACATTAGTTTTTAGGGCACAGAACTCAGCACCAAGGCAGGACTGGATCTTGAGGAAAATGGAACAGAGGACTCCTATCTCTCAAGTCAAGGCGGCGGCCCCCTCCTCCTGGCTGAACTTCGGGGTCTGTGAGCCAGGTACCTCCTCTCTCCTTGAGCTAATCTGGGGCTCTCTGGAACACGTGGGTGAGTTGAAAAATTCCCATTTTAGCAAGAATCAAACGATTCTCTTTAAAATGGAGTATTTAGTAAATCATTTGCTTTAGTAAAAGTCTCTTCACCATGATGATGTGGAGAATTAATTTGGGAAGGGGAGAATGAGTCATGCTGAATGTATGTGGATTTACAATGTATTATTTTGAGTTATGAATATATTTATCAGTAGATGCATATTCTAAAATCCTTCACCAAAGTATATAACACAATTAAGTAAATAAGACATGATCTCTACCTTTAAAAGGGGGGCCCTTCAGACTAAAAGGGTCCATTAGGAGTCGTGGTAAGTTTGAAGCACAGATCCTGGTAAGGAGACCCAGCTTCTGGTGATGGCACTGGAGAAGCAGGACCCTCATGGGGTCCCTTGTGGGGACAGCACCCTTGCTGTGCTCTGTGGCACCCAGCTTGACCAGGAGACCCTACAATTAATGTCTCTCTTGTCCTTTCTGGAGGGACAGCGACTGGAAGTGCCCAGGGGCACTTCTCCCGGAGGCTCACCTTCCTGCTCACCACCAGCTTCACACACCTGAGGTGAATACGCACAGATGGGGAGCATCCTGTCTCCTGGAACTCGGCAGTGGGAAAGGCTGGATGGTGTGTGTGTGTATGTGGGTGTGTGTGTGTGTTGGGGGGTAATGAAGCCAGGCGCTACTTCCTGTGTTGCCCACTGATTTCTAATATGTCACTGACTTAAGAGACTGGGTTCTGACAGCCTCGGTCAGCACGTCTGGACGGACACTCAAATGGTAGAGAGCATCTGTACTGCTAACAGGGTGAGCACCAGCTCACCTGTTACCTACAGTCCAGCACCAGCCTCAGACTAAGGCAGTTCAAGGATTCAAAGGTCATGACTGGAGAAGGGCACTAGGATCTTCAGGACATTAGTTTTTAGGGCACAGAACTCAGCACCAAGGCAGGACTGGATCTTGAGGAAAATGGAACAGAGGACTCCTATCTCTCAAGTCAAGGCGGCGGCCCCCTCCTCCTGGCTGAACTTCGGGGTCTGTGAGCCAGGTACCCTCCTCTCTCCCTTGAGCTAATCTGGGGCTCTCTGGAACACGTGGGTGAGTTGAAAAATTCCCATTTTAGCAAGAATCAAACGATTCTCTTTAAAATGGAGTATTTAGTAAATCATTTGCTTTAGTAAAAGTAATTTGCTAATTATTACTAAATCTCACCCTTAAAACAAGAGTTCAACACATTGTCAGCCGCCAAGATTAGAAGTGACTGAAATGAAACGTTTAAAGTTTGCAACCCTTGCTGGTAAGGCTAAGGCAGGTACCCTTATAGCACTGACAGGAATGTACATTGGTATAATTCATACAGACACAGTAATTCTATCTCAATAAAAATGCCCATGGCCTGTGACCCAGCTGACCTTCTAGGAACCTGATGTACACTCTGTGCCTGTGGAGAGTGAGGCCTGTACGAGTATGTTATTTGAACACTGTTCATAGAATTCCCCACAGAAGACAGGGAAACCACCTATATGGCTAAATATGCTACCTCCACATAATAAAATATGCAGCTTTAAAAATAACAAGGAAGCTGTTGATAAACTTGATACAGAATAATCTCCAAAATACATTATGTGCCAAAAAAGGGAAGATGTAGTATGTCAGTTCTTTTGTAAGAAAAAAGAAAAAGGTGGAGGAAAGAACATGAATTTACATTGTGCACACACACACACATGCAATTCCTGTTTGCCTTCTGGGAGAGGAGCCAGGAGTTGGAAGATGGGGGCAGCGGGGATGAAGACTTTTCACTATGTTCTCTTCTACATGTTCTGAATTAAAAAAAAAATTTTCTGGCCACTTTTTTTTATTGGTCTATCATTTTATTTTTCCTCCATCTTTGTTCTTTGGCCTGTGGGCCTCCCATCGCGGTGGCCTCTGTTGTCGCAGAGCACCGGCTCTGGGCGCATGCACTCCAGAGCTCTGGCTCGTAATTGGACACACCCGTCCAGCTGCTCTGCGGCACGTGGGATCTTCCCAGGCCAGGGATCAAACTGGCGCCTTGCACTGCAAGGTGGAGGCTTTACCCACTCGACCGCCAGGGAAGCCCTATCTCTCAAGTAAAGGGCGCGGCCCCTCCTCCTGGCTGAACTTCGGGGTCTGTGAGCCAGGTACCCTCCTCTCTCCCTTGAGCTAATCTGGGGCTCTCTGGAACACGTGGGTGAGTTGAAAATTCCCATTTTAGCAAGAATCAAACGATTCTCTTTAAAATGGAGTATTTAGTAAATCATTTGCTTTAGTAAAAGTAATTTGCTAATTATTACTAAATCTCACCCTTAAAACAAGAGTTCAACACATTGTCAGCCGCCAAGATTAGAAGTGACTGAAATGAAACGTTTAAAGTTTGCAACCCTTGCTGGTAAGGCTAAGGCAGGTACCCTTATAGCACTGACAGGAATGTACATTGGTATAATTCATACAGACACAGTAATTCTATCTCAATAAAAATGCCCATGGCCTGTGACCCAGCTGACCTTCTAGGAACCTGATGTACACTCTGTGCCTGTGGAGAGTGAGGCCTGTACGAGTATGTTATTTGAACACTGTTCATAGAATTCCCCACAGAAGACAGGGAAACCACCTATATGGCTAAATATGCTACCTCCACATAATAAAATATGCAGCTTTAAAAATAACAAGGAAGCTGTTGATAAACTTGATACAGAATAATCTCCAAAATACATTATGTGCCAAAAAAGGGAAGATGTAGTATGTCAGTTCTTTTGTAAGAAAAAAGAAAAAGGTGGAGGAAAGAACATGAATTTACATTGTGCACACACACACACATGCAATTCCTGTTTGCCTTCTGGGAGAGGAGCCAGGAGTTGGAAGATGGGGGCAGCGGGGATGAAGACTTTTCACTATGTTCTCTTCTACATGTTCTGAATTAAAAAAAAAATTTTCTGGCCACTTTTTTTTATTGGTCTATCATTTTATTTTTCCTCCATCTTTGTTCTTTGGCCTGTGTGGGCCTCCCATCGCAGTGGCCTCTGTTGTCACAGAGCACCGGCCCTGGGCGCATGCGCTCCAGAGCTCTGGCTCAGTAATTGGACACATTGGTCCAGCTGCTCTGCGGCACGTGGGATCTTCCCAGGCCAGGGATCAAACTGGCGCCCCTTGCACTGCAAGGTGGAGGCTTTACCCACTGGACCACCAGGGAAGCCCTGTTCTGAACTTTTAACTGTGTGTGCCCGAGCATACCCCACACCTAGAAATGGCCCATAAACAAGGTGACCGGTATGCCTCTCCCCCTTTACCCTCTTTGGTTCAGTTCCAAGTTCTGGGGGCTCTGTCCTCCAACACTCCGTCCTGTCCACCTCAAGGTCCTCTTCTCAGTTACTCAGAGATCAGAAGACCTGAATGGCACACACTTCTCAGGTGGGGCAGGCCAACGTTTGGGCTCTGGGGACATGAGTCCCGCCAGGTACTTCAGCTGTGCCTTCCCCTCAGGACCCACAAGGCAGCAGAAGCTCCGGTTTCACCAAACACCAGCCAGCCCCCGGCTGCCCCGCCCGGAGGCAGTGAGCCCTCACCGCTTTGGTGCGCTCTCTTAGGCTGTTGTCCTCGTAGTGCGGGTGGTTGGTTAGGGTCCGCCCCGTGCACAGCTTGACGCCGGCCAGCAGCTGCATGCTTCCAGCAAACACAGCATTCCCTGGAGTGTGAGCGCTAAAAGAGTTTAGAGTCTGAGTTAACCTCACTGGGAAGACTTCCACGAAGACACCACCACACACTCAGGATCCCCCAGGTGTGTTAAGAAAGGCCATGAGTTGGGAAAAACAGGTGGCTGCTCAAGAGTCTGATTTGCACTCACTGTTTTAAGAAATTTTCCCTCTCTGATTTTGACAATGACTGGGAAGCTTCTAATTTACTGTTTTGATGGGTTTACTCTTATGATAAATGGTCTTAGGATGGGGTTATCTCCCGAGACGTTTAGGCAAAAACCTGTAACCCTCTCGCCCTTCTGTCCTAGATTCTAATAAGAGGCCTTAGCAGACTGCCAGTGCCTTTTATACTCAACTTAGCTGAAGGGGCTGCTGAGGGCAAAACCAGTTTTAAAGCTAGAAACTGCAGCTGGCCAGGAGATGATTCCAAGGGATTTTGGTTAAAATAAGAAAAAAAATAGATCACAGATATTACTATAAGTTACTTTTCAGAAAAAAAAAAAAAAAAGAAAAAAGAATTGGTAAAAACAGAGTAACACAGAAAGAAGATTCTGACTTAGCAGGTATTTTATTACTCTGTAGGAAGACATACACCATTTCTTATGTGGGGGCTCAAGTATTTTGTGTTCCTCTCCTCTGGTCCTGATTATGAAAGACTGCATGCATCTTAAGGAGTACAGAACATTCTGATATTAAATGATGATCTCACTTTCCAATCATCACCAAGCTGTGACTCTCTGCCTTCCCACAGGGGGTGAGGGACAAGGACAGAAGACCGAAGGAAGACTTCCTGATTACGGTGATACCGTGAAAGCATTTTTCCTGTTCCCTCTGGAAAAGAACACTTTCAGTAGTTCATTCAATTCCCCTTTATTTTTTAAAACCTGGGCGCCAGCTTCAAATCAATGAGGTGTCCTTTTATTGTGGAGAACGTAATAGCTGTTCCATGGACTCTCTTTAGTGCAAAATTTCCAACAGAGGCCACATTCACCCTTCTTGTGTTAAAAACAAGGCATCTGTGGCTGCTAGGGCAAGTTAATGATGGACAGTCTTCTGGAGAAGGAGTCTAATTGAAATTACTGTAACTCCACATAGGCTGCAGAAAAAGCCAGAGCGTGCTTTCTTCTCAGTGTTTTGGACATCAGGGCAGGAAACCTGCTCTACTGTTGACGTTACTAAGCCTCATCATATTCCTACAGTCCATGAGAAGGTTCTTCTTGTTCCATTTTCATGCTGAGACTATAGCAGGACCACCACCCATTAAAGGCCAGAGGTGCTGACAAGCAAGGCATTCTGCCACTCAAGCAGATATATTTACAAATAATATACTTTACAAAAACGCAGTATTTTCTAGCAATGGCATGCTCATTCACTTGAATTCCAATAAGCTTTCTTAAGTGATAGAATTAGAATGAGCACACAGGGAACCAGACAGTCTGCACCTTCCCTTATGCCTGTCGAGCCCCAGAACGGATGACAAGGGAGCCACTTCTATGTGAACTTGGCTGGGCTTCACAGGATGGCCTCATTCTGACAACAGGATCCAGGAACACAGGCATAAACAGATGTCTGCTCTCTCCCTCTGAACCAGCCATTCATAAGGGATTCTTGACACGTGTCCCACATGGTCAGGGAAACAGGAGGGTTTAAGTGAAAAGGGATAAAGGTACATAGAGTTCCTTAGTGAGATTTTTTTTTTTATAAAAATTCATCTCAATTCAATGAATACTTAGTAACTGCTCAGTCTGTGCCGTATCTACTGTGCTGCTCTCATTTATAGTGTGCCACAACTGCTAGAGAGTGAATATGAACAAATAAGATGAAAGACAATGTCATCATTTTTCCCAGTCTGTCGTTTTTCCTTTTGTATACTCTCAACTGGCCCAAACCATTCTACTGCCAAGAATTATACACCGGATGCCACCAAGGGGCCTGTCTCTGGGTCCTCTGAACCAAAGAGATTTAGAATATGGGGAGAAGACAAGCCTGGTCTCCATGTTGGTCAAACCACGAGGTATAGCTGAGAGCTGACAGAGAGAGAACCATCCTGGTCTGTACAGTCCTTCTGCCTAAGAGGGCCAAGCCAGTCTCCTCAAAGATGACAAACCCAGCAGCTCAGCTGACCGTATCCATTCACATCTTCAGGCTGTCTTAGGATCATCACTCTGAATATAGAACAGGATTCAGCATCAGGGAGATGCACAGTGCTGTTTGTAATGTAGGCAGAGAGAACAGACTAGCCTGTGATCTATTCATGGCTAATGAACAAGGTTTTATTTCCCCTTCCTGAGCTATGATCTAGAACTTCCTGGGCTATGATATAGAACTTTGATGAGTTATATAGTACGCAAAGCTTTATGACGTCAAAATCCTAAATTGCTTGCTAGGGGTGGGGTTTACAAGGTTATTTTTTCTTCAGCCAAAAGTTATTACTGAGGGCCTACTATGTGCTGGGCTGGTGTGATACCCTGTCTTTAAGAAGCTTGTTGACTCAGCTCCCACCAGAGGCAAACAAGACAAATCTATGACTAGTCCACTGCATACTGACGCCGCCTTTTGTGGACTGGCAGCTGTGCTGGAAACAGAACACCTAAGGGAGCCATTTCTATGTGAACTTGGCTGGGCTTCACAGGATGGCCTCATTCTGACAACAGGATCCAGGAACACAGGCATAAACAGATGTCTGCTCTCCCTCTGAACCAGCCATTCATAAGGGATTCTTGACACGTGTCCCACATGGTCAGGGAAACAGGAGGGTTTAAGTGAAAAGGGATAAAGGTACATAGAGTTCCTTAGTGAGATTTTTTTTTTTATAAAAATTCATCTCAATTCAATGAATACTTAGTAACTGCTCAGTCTGTGCCGTATCTACTGTGCTGCTCTCATTTATAGTGTGCCACAACTGCTAGAGAGTGAATATGAACAAATAAGATGAAAGACAATGTCATCATTTTTCCCAGTCTGTCGCTTTTTCCTTTTGTATACTCTCAACTGGCCCAAACCATTCTACTGCCAAGAATTATACACCGGATGCCACCAAGGGGCCTGTCTCTGGGTCCTCTGAACCAAAGAGATTTAGAATATGGGGAGAAGACAAGCCTGGTCTCCATGTTGGTCAAACCACGAGGTATAGCTGAGAGCTGACAGAGAGAGAACCATCCTGGTCTGTACAGTCCTTCTGCCTAAGAGGGCCAAGCCAGTCTCCTCAAAGATGACAAACCCAGCAGCTCAGCTGACCGTATCCATTCACATCTTCAGGCTGTCTTAGGATCATCACTCTGAATATAGAACAGGATTCAGCATCAGGGAGATGCACAGTGCTGTTTGTAATGTAGGCAGAGAGAACAGACTAGCCTGTGATCTATTCATGGCTAATGAACAAGGTTTTATTTCCCCTTCCTGAGCTATGATCTAGAACTTCCTGGGCTATGATATAGAACTTTGATGAGTTATATAGTACGCAAAGCTTTATGACGTCAAAAATCCTAAATTGCTTGCTAGGGGGTGGGGTTTACAAGGTTATTTTTTCTTCAGCCAAAAGTTATTACTGAGGGCCTACTATGTGCTGGGCTGGTGTGATACCCTGTCTTTAAGAAGCTTGTTGACTCAGCTCCCACCAGAGGCAAACAAGACAAATCTATGACTAGTCCACTGCATACTGACGGCCGCCTTTTGTGGACTGGCAGCTGTGCTGGAAACAGAACACCTCAGACAGACAAGACTGTGGTAAACACAGCCTCTTCCCTCTGCAGGCTCTGAGGGCCCCTGCTGCCCCAGGGGTACGGTCACCGAGGCAGTAGCAGTCATCAGCAGAGCAGGTCTTGTCACATGACTGCTTAGAAGAGTTAAGGAAGAAATGAAATAAAGCTTATTTGACTGTGACACGTTTTTCATGTTTGGCCTCATTAGTAAAGAGTCAGAAAAGTTTAAAAGAAATGTAAGCCGTCTCCACTGCGGGTATAAAAATCCTCTGGATTCTTAACAAGAGTCTTTCCCTAAAGGTTTTTGGTTTCGTTGGAAATAGTGGAATACAAGCACCCTAATGCCTGTAAAATGGATTAGCTGCAATAATTTCTTGAAAACGACTGACTTCCAAGCATACGAGAGACGATGTTTATTCACAGGGTTGGTTGACTTAATTTTATGTGCTAGCCCTGTGGTAAATCTGGGACATTTAACTACTCCCTTAAATTTTTAATTTTACCCATAAAGAACATGCGACAGTGAAACAAGCAAAGAAAAAGAAAATGAAAAAAAAAAAAAAATCACACGTTTGCTCAACTTTCAAAACCTAGGTTTGCGGTATTTTACGTGTTCTGTGAACTCCGTGGGCAGAGGGAGCGGAGCTTCTTTGTCTCCCACTTAAAATACGCAGCATGGCAGACGGAACGATGGGTGTTCCACCTTCACAGACACAGTCTAATGTGCGTTTAACCATCAAATGACATGTCTCCATTAAGGAGAAACGAAGCCATTCTTACCAGTGTGTGAACAAATGATGTATAAAATGGAAGAATCATTTGTTTTTATAGCTCTCTGCCAAGCTCCATAGCAGGCTGCCCAACCTGCTAACAATTTATTCAGTGAGAAATGTCCCTAAATAATGACAAGGACTCACAGGTCAAACGGATTTACGTTATATAATTTGACTGTCATTCCGGGAAGACCTGATGGCATTTTGAACAAATAATCTCATTTATTTTTGAAGTGCTAAGCTTCAACAAGTTAATTGCTGTTGAACTAATCGGTAAACTGAGCATTATGATATAACGTGTGAACATTTGCTTTATCTACACTTCAAAAATTTATAGAATTATGCAAATGCCACAAAATGATTCATTAAATATAAAAGAGGCTTATCGGCATTTAAAGTCTGAACTCAACCGACATCATATTTAAAATATACAGTAATTCTTTCTGCTTTGATGAAATGTGAAGAAAGTTTGGTCCCTTTTTTCAGGCCCATTGAGAAAACATTACACAGGCAGGCTTCATCCCTGGAAAGAAACTATTTCTAGTGAAAATCTCCTAAAGCCAAGTAGATGAAACGTCACACCTCAGAACAGTCCATCTGAACTGCAGTGTCAAAGAAATGGTTCAGGAGCCCCAAATCACTCTTAAGGACACAAAGGAACAAGGTATAAACTACTAATTGCTATGGCATTTGGTCTTGAAGTAAATGTGCTTTCTAAACACACATAAACCTATGAAAGTTCCACCTGGGTTTTGCTGAAAGAGATACTAGAGAGTAAAACAAATAAACAAAAAAGATCAGGTCTTTAATTTTCATATTCAGGAAACACCCTTGGCAAAAAAATGGGGCACATGTGAACACATATATGTCAGTCAGCTGGAAAACAGGGCATAATGCACCTCTGTATAACAGGCCAGAGGCAGGCAACCAGCTTGTGTATCCCCAGCCTGGGCTGTGGAAGGTATGCGGAGAGATGACACCCTGGTTCATTCTCACAGGGAAGACTCTGGGGGCCTGGCTGCAACAGAAGGTCCTTGCTGATTAAAGAGGAACTTAATCTTGAAGCATCAAGCCCCTGAGGCTGACTGGGAGATGGTGTTCAGGTCCTTTTCAACACTCTGCACCAGAGCTGCCCCATGCCAAAATGAAGGGGCATTTGTCTCCCTGAGAGTTTCTTCAGGTCCCTGTGTCTTATTCTGACTCATCCTGGAGAGTGGGCAGCCGTCCTGCAAGGGAAGCTGCGCCCCCCACCCCAACAGATGCTGTCAGGGCCGCCCCAACAAAGGACAGAGGTGAGCATACCACTCCGGCTATCTCAGAACAGCAGACAGGATGGAGAGGAGGTGCCCCTCGGCAACAGCGCTGGGTGGGGACCAGAGGTCTGCCTGCTGCCTTCAGACAGTTTCAAACAGACTTTCAGATGTGCTCTGTGAATCCTGAGCCCACAGCCTTTCCTCCAGCACAACTAATGGCTAAAGGCTAATCCTCAGATCTACTGATGTCACGAACACTGTACGAGTAATCAAGGCAGCAGAGTCAAAACAGAAGGTCATGTTTCATGTTTTAAAACCAGAAGAAATCAGGGCAGGTTTAAACGAATAGTAAAGTGCATTCACTTGTTTTTGGAAATGAAGCCTAGACCAGAGCTAATTTAAATGTTGATTTAAACAAATGTATTTTGTGTCTAAACAGACCCTATTTTGGCATACATTCATCATGTTTCAAAATGCTATTTTGAAGACAATAGTATAAACTACTAATTGCTATGGCATTTGGTCTTGAAGTAAATGTGCTTTCTAAACACACATAAACCTATGAAAGTTCCACCTGGGTTTTGCTGAAAGAGATACTAGAGAGTAAAACAAATAAACAAAAAAGATCAGGTCTTTAATTTTCATATTCAGGAAACACCCTTGGCAAAAAAATGGGGCACATGTGAACACATATATGTCAGTCAGCTGGAAAACAGGGCATAATGCACCTCTGTATAACAGGCCAGAGGCAGGCAACCAGCTTGTGTATCCCCAGCCTGGGCTGTGGAAGGTATCGGAGAGATGACACCCTGGTTCATTCTCACAGGGAAGACTCTGGGGGCCTGGCTGCAACAGAAGGTCCTTGCTGATTAAAGAGGAACTTAATCTTGAAGCATCAAGCCCCTGAGGCTGACTGGGAGATGGTGTTCAGGTCCTTTTCAACACTCTGCACCAGAGCTGCCCCATGCCAAAATGAAGGGGCATTTGTCTCCCTGAGAGTTTCTTCAGGTCCCTGTGTCTTATTCTGACTCATCCTGGAGAGTGGGCAGCCGTCCTGCAAGGGAAGCTGCGCCCCACCCCAACAGATGCTGTCAGGGCCGCCCCAACAAAGGACAGAGGTGAGCATACCACTCCGGCTATCTCAGAACAGCAGACAGGATGGAGAGGAGGTGCCCCTCGGCAACAGCGCTGGGTGGGGACCAGAGGTCTGCCTGCTGCCTTCAGACAGTTTCAAACAGACTTTCAGATGTGCTCTGTGAATCCTGAGCCCACAGCCTTTCCTCCAGCACAACTAATGGCTAAAGGCTAATCCTCAGATCTACTGATGTCACGAACACTGTACGAGTAATCAAGGCAGCAGAGTCAAAACAGAAGGTCATGTTTCATGTTTTAAAACCAGAAGAAATCAGGGCAGGTTTAAACGAATAGTAAAGTGCATTCACTTGTTTTTGGAAATGAAGCCTAGACCAGAGCTAATTTAAATGTTGATTTAAACAAATGTATTTTGTGTCTAAACAGACCCTATTTTGGCATACATTCATCATCACTTAGGCTTATTTCACAAACATGCCTAGAAGCTATTTTTGCAAAAAACAATAATTTAGATTTGAAGACTTGAAGGGAAAATGGGTAAGATTAGATCACAATGGAACCATGTGTTGGGGGGAACAATACAAATCCTTCAGTTGCTGAGATTTTTAAAAAATGAACAGTGTCTACATACACGGAAAAGAACTGTTAGTAGAAGAAGAAGGCAAGAACAAAGTCCACTTCCTCAAATGAAGACTAAAAGATGACCTCCTTTACACATGGGATAAGCGCTCATCCATAATTTTTCAGAACCAAAACTATTATTTTCAATAACGTTCATTGAGCAAAAGCCTGAAAATAAAGGCATCAAAATAAGTATATCCAGTCTGACACAGCCAAAGACAACTCAGCTAGAATAAAATTTTAATGACCCTACAATTAATTCCTAAAAGACTGGGCGGGGGCGGGGGCGAGGTGTGGAGGTGGGATGTTTATAATGCCAATCCAAGTAGACCCAGAAGGTGGGGCACCTCCAAGACTCGACCAGCGTGGATACCCTACCCTACTCCTATCAAGGGTGCAGTTTGAAAAACAGGAAACATCAGCCTCATCTTCACATGGGCATGTCGTAAATTTCCAGTTGACTATAGTTAATGCAAAAGTAATTAGCTGTTCTTTATAGGAATAACCCTCTTTTCCCTTACCACAATAAATACTGAAGGAATTAGTTACTCCATAATTGTCTGCCATGATTTAAAGTTAAATAAATAAATAAAGACAAAGCGCTGCTTCGTACTCTCAGCGTCGGAGAGATATGAAAAATTATACTCATTGCATCAAGTCAAATCCAGTCCAACATTGGGACCAAAGCCACATATATATTTTAGATACAAATCTCTATAACATCCGTGTATTGTACTCAAGGGGCCCAAGCTATCAAACATTTACCATCTCTTAATACACAAGCAGTGCTAAACTGTACTGGTTAGTGAGCATCCGTCACGAGCAAGTGCCAATAAGCCACTAAAATTCTAAGTGATGGAGACAATACAGCCGATGCTTTCAGAATATGTCACGTAAGATTTGCAACATCTATTTATGTGTGAATAATTCTAGTGCTGCTTTTTGGTTATAAAATACAGAAAATATAGTCTTACAGGGCACAGGAATGCTGCTCTGGGTAAAAAAAAAGTTTGTTTCTGCTGGTGGGAGGCAGGTTGCATTAACAAACCTTTGAAAAACATGAATTTCATTCTGATGCTGAATGCTGAGGCAAAGCCACCATGTAGACAAAGGTGAAGACCAATCCAACAGGAGAGCATTACAATGTTCAAGGCAGGAAATACTCCAGTGTTTGTATTTTGAATTTTCTCTAGCTTTCATCTTGGGCAATATGATCAGCTAAAATGAAATCTGGACTGGGCTAGTAAGATTCTAATTAACTGCAGTTTACAGAATAACCTTTAACTGATTAACAAGGAAAGAATACTTTGTGTGTCAGCATTAATAAGAAAATTTGAATGGTATTAAAATGGAAGAAATGTAGAAGATAAAACTGGCGGAGAAGCTAAAACTTCCTTTCCACTGCTGTCATTGGTCTGAACTGTGTCCTCCAATCCTGTTTTCCCTCTTCCTAAAGGTACTTTCCCTTCTTCACGGGGCTGTGGTTAGGGAGAATTTTTCTTGAATGGAAAGGAATTACTTTCAAATATAGAGTTTTAAAGAAAAACTGGAGAATCAATGAAGCTTCATAATTAGATTCAGAAAAAAAACCCCAAAACCAAACCAAAACAAAAACCAAACGAGGTCTACAGTGACTCTTAAAAGGCACTTTAAATTTTAAAGATGAAAAAAAAAAATTCCTCTTACTTAATCCAGTTCATCAGCTCCACTGTATCTGGATCATAGAATTCTCTCAACTCGGAGAGTTCATCCATCATTCCTGGCCAGAACTGAAATTAAAACAAAACTAAACAAAACAAATCCACCCCTGGGCCCAAGCTATCAAACATTTACCATCTCTTAATACACAAGCAGTGCTAAACTGTACTGGTTAGTGAGCATCCGTCACGAGCAAGTGCCAATAAGCCACTAAAATTCTAAGTGATGGAGACAATACAGCCGATGCTTTCAGAATATGTCACGTAAGATTTGCAACATCTATTTATGTGTGAATAATTCTAGTGCTGCTTTTTGGTTATAAAATACAGAAAATATAGTCTTACAGGGCACAGGAATGCTGCTCTGGGTAAAAAAAAAGTTTGTTTCTGCTGGTGGGAGGCAGGTTGCATTAACAAACCTTTGAAAAACATGAATTTCATTCTGATGCTGAATGCTGAGGCAAAGCCACCATGTAGACAAAGGTGAAGACCAATCCAACAGGAGAGCATTACAATGTTCAAGGCAGGAAATACTCCAGTGTTTGTATTTTGAATTTTCTCTAGCTTTCATCTTGGGCAATATGATCAGCTAAAATGAAATCTGGACTGGGCTAGTAAGATTCTAATTAACTGCAGTTTACAGAATAACCTTTAACTGATTAACAAGGAAAGAATACTTTGTGTGTCAGCATTAATAAGAAAATTTGAATGGTATTAAAATGGAAGAAATGTAGAAGATAAAACTGGCGGAGAAGCTAAAACTTCCTTTCCACTGCTGTCATTGGTCTGAACTGTGTCCTCCAATCCTGTTTTCCCTCTTCCTAAAGGTACTTTCCCTTCTTCACGGGGCTGTGGTTAGGGAGAATTTTTCTTGAATGGAAAGGAATTACTTTCAAATATAGAGTTTTAAAGAAAAACTGGAGAATCAATGAAGCTTCATAATTAGATTCAGAAAAAAAACCCCAAAACCAAACCAAAACAAAAACCAAACGAGGTCTACAGTGACTCTTAAAAGGCACTTTAAATTTTAAAGATGAAAAAAAAAAATTCCTCTTACTTAATCCAGTTCATCAGCTCCACTGTATCTGGATCATAGAATTCTCTCAACTCGGAGAGTTCATCCATCATTCCTGGCCAGAACTGAAATTAAAAACAAAACTAAACAAAAACAAATCCACCCCTGGGCCCACAACTATCACTAAGATTAAAGTGAAAAAGGAGAAACTGCCTAGAACTTGTGAATTAAGTCAACTCACGAACTGGAATATGAGAACTACTTCATCTCTGTGGTTAATACTTCTGAGATAAAGTCTGAGCAAATTTCCAAATTTATTTTAGGCTGGAGCTAATCAGATCTAGAGGTGTTACCAACTTTAAAAAGTCAGCTTTTATTTTACACTAATAAAAATGCTGTTGTAGGTGGTGCTAATATCTAGCAAAACATTAATTTGGATATGAGAGGAACGGCAGCCACGAGAAAGATATGAGAAAAATGTGACTAGCTTCATGTAATTTATCTTTAAATGCAGAAGGCACTCTGTGGAATACAGAACCTCATTTCATCCTCCCAACTCCCCAGGGAGAAAGACGGCACAGAAGGCATCATCTAACTGTTCTCCACGTTACTCGTCTGGAGACCTCGGCCAGAGAGAGAGCCGAACTTGCTCAGATCAGATGGGCAGAATCATAACTGGAAACTTTTCATTGTGTGCTATGGTGAGTATACTGTTTGTACTGGAAATCTGGACAAATGGTTTGCTGACTATTAATATAATTACAGGTACAAAGGAAGGGAAGAATATTTGAAGCAGGGTGGGCCAGGAAAACCCGATATGTCTGAGTATTTTATTGATGCCACAGTTGCCTCCTTTTCAACCTGAGTGACTTTTTTCTTAATAATTTTTTTTGGAGGGGAGTGGGCGGGCCACTTCTATTGGTCTTTCATTTATCTATTTTCATCCATCTTTGTTCTTTGGCCTGTGTGGGCCTCCCATTGCAGTGGCCTCTGTTGTCACAGAGCACTGGCTCTGGGCGCATGCACTCCAGAGCTCTGGCTCGGTAATTGGACACATCGGTCCAGCCGCTCCGCAGCACGTGGGATCTTCCCAGGCCAGAGATCGAACCGGCGCCCCTTGCACTGCAAGGCAGTGTCCTTACCCACTGGACCACCAGGGAAGCTCTCAACCTGAGTGACTTTAGCTGTGCAAACAATAATGTCAAACTGCACAAAATCCATGGCTTTTCAATTATAACTTGTCTGTTGAATTCAACAATTAATCAAATGTCTATCGTTGTATCAAATGCTGATGCCTAAAAAGACTTGGTCATCTACATACATGCTAAGGTGGACTACAGAACTCATGTCCTATATTGAAACAGAAGCCCAACATAATGCAGCGATACTTCGTTAATGTTGCAAACAGAATCTTTCTGGCTAAGCACTGTTAACTAGAACCAAAGTGGCACCTGACTGGTCTGTGGCTGTGTTTTTTTTAACCTTCATCATTTTCTTCTCTTCTTATCTCATCATCTCATCTTTGGCCATTTTTACTGCTCATTCATGTCTTGTCTCGTCTCCTGGGGTAAATCAGGAAAACTGCTGGTGATGGAAAATCACTACTAGTCCTAGGTTTCAGAAGAAATGTAACAAATTATTGATTAAATGATCCCTAAGATTTCAATTACCCATTGTCCCTATAAATTTTGATAACAATTCAATACCAACTTTTGAAGGACATTTTGATTATTTTGGTATAAAACATATTTTGAAACCAGTGAATTCAGTGACTGTCAGATATTGTTCTACTTTGAAAGTTACTGTTGTGAATTCTGAAAATGTTACAATTTAATAACACAGTCTTATGGTAAACTTCTTAAACAATGTGGAAAAAATGCCGAATTAACTAAACGCTATTCCTAAATTATCAGCATGTGTTTATATGAGACTTTAGGTACCCAAATAAGTTAATTATTAAACCCTTGATTTTAGAGTGGAGCCTAGCACGTACTTTTCCGTTTTTTTTTTTTTAAATTTTGGCCTCTTTTATTGGTTTTTATTTATTTATTTTCATCCATCTTTACTCTTTGGCCTGCGTGGGCCTCCCATTGCAGTGGCCTCTCTTCTCGCAGAGCACCGGCTCTAGGTGCATGCGGTCCAGAGAGCTTGCTCTAATTGGACGCACTGGTCCAGCCGCTCTGCGGTACGTGTGATCTGGGTCAGAGATCGAACCAGTGCCCCCTGCACTACAAGGCGGTGTCCTTACCCACTGGACCACCAGGGAAGCCCTACTTTTCCCTATTAAACAGGATTATCCTAAGCAGACATATAGCAAAATAGGTATTATTAACCAGAAAATTTGAAATCCTCATTACAAGTGCTATGTAAAACTTCAATCAGGCTTTGAAATATTAGTTCTCGTTTCTTACAGATAAACCTGTTCAATAGTTGGAAAACATATTCAGTTTCAGGGTAACCGCTAATATACATAAGTTCTTTACTGTCTTTTTGATTTTATATTTTATAAGTTTTGAGATGCTGAACTATGTAAACTATTTTATACAGGGAAAGCTCGATACACCGGGATTCCTCCTGAAGTCCAGTACTGAGGGAGGCCAGCCCACCTGTCTTCGGAAGAATTCTTCAGAATTACTACTAACTGCCATGTGTGTGGGGGGTGTGTGTGGGGGTGTGTGTGTGGGGGTGGGTGTGTGTGAGTGCGCGCACATACAGCTGTGTCTGACTCTACAACTCCCTTGACTGTAGCTCGCCAGACTCCATCTGTCCATGGAATACTCTAGTCAAGAATACCAGAGTTAAAAAAAAAAAAAAAGAATAACAGAGTAGGCTGCCATTTCCTTCTCCAGGGGATCTTCCCAGGTATCCAATCTGTATCTCCTGCATTGGGAGGCAGATTTTTTACCACTGGGCCACCTGGGAAGCCCTTCAACTGTCTTACTCAGGATATATCTACAAAGATTTTCTGAGGAAATGATAGCCTTTTTAGCTGCTATCATTGGTGCTTCTCTGGCAATGGTTCTCAAGAGAGGTAGGGGGATTCTGCCACACCCATAAGGGACATTTTGCAATGTCTACAAACGTTTTTACTTTTGATGGTCACACCTGAAGGTTAGTGCTATTACCATGTAGTAGGTGGAAGCAGGATGCTGCTAGCACGTACTTTTCCGTTTTTTTTTTTTTAAATTTTGGCCTCTTTTATTGGTTTTTATTTATTTATTTTCATCCATCTTTACTCTTTGGCCTGCGTGGGCCTCCCATTGCAGTGGTCTCTCTTCTCAGAGCACCGGCTCTAGGTGCATGCGGTCCAGAGAGCTTGCTCTAATTGGACGCACTGGTCCAGCCGCTCTGCGGCACGTGTGATCTGGGTCAGACGATCGAAGCCAGTGCCCCTGCACTACAAGGCGGTGTCCTTACCCACTGGACCACCAGGAAGCCCTACTTTTCCCTATTAAACAGGATTATCCTAAGCAGACATATAGCAAAATAGGTATTATTAACCAGAAAATTTGAAATCCTCATTACAAGTGCTATGTAAAACTTCAATCAGGCTTTGAAATATTAGTTCTCGTTTCTTACAGATAAACCTGTTCAATAGTTGGAAAACATATTCAGTTTCAGGGTAACCGCTAATATACATAAGTTCTTTACTGTCTTTTGATTTTATATTTTATAAGTTTTGAGATGCTGAACTATGTAAACTATTTTATACAGGGAAAGCTCGATACACCGGGATTCCTCCTGAAGTCCAGTACTGAGGGAGGCCAGCCCACCTGTCTTCGGAAGAATTCTTCAGAATTACTACTAACTGCCATGTGTGTGGGGGGTGTGTGTGTGTGTGTGTGTGTGTGTGTGTGAGTGCGCGCACATACAGCTGTGTCTGACTCTACAACTCCCTTGACTGTAGCTCGCCAGACTCCATCTGTCCATGGAATACTCTAGTCAAGAATACCAGAGTTAAAAAAAAAAAAAAAGAATAACAGAGTAGGCTGCCATTTCCTTCTCCAGGGGATCTTCCCAGGTATCCAATCTGTATCTCCTGCATTGGGAGGCAGATTTTTTACCACTGGGCCACCTGGGAAGCCCTTCAACTGTCTTACTCAGGATATATCTACAAAGATTTTCTGAGGAAATGATAGCCTTTTTAGCTGCTATCATTGGTGCTTCTCTGGCAATGGTTCTCAAGAGAGGTAGGGGGATTCTGCCACACCCATAAGGGACATTTTGCAATGTCTACAAACGTTTTTACTTTTGATGGTCACACCTGAAGGTTAGTGCTATTACCATGTAGTAGGTGGAACGCAGGATGCTGCTAAGTGCCTTAAAATGCACAGGACAGCCCTTAAGTCAAACAATTATCTGGCCAAGATGTCAACAGAGCTGTTGCTGAGCAGCCCTGTTCTGGGCAGGGGGATTTCGAGAGGGAGGGTGCAGGAGCACCCACTGGAGGGCTGGTTTCACCTGGGTCCCTGGACTCACCCCCAGAGCTCCTGACTCTGTGAGTCTGGAGGAGGTCCCAAACACCTGTATTTCTAACAAGTTCCTAGGTGATGCTGATACTGCTGGTTTATTTCTATTACGTACTTCCTCAGTTTTTTTTTACTTATTTATTTATTTTGGGCGGGGGGCGGGTTGGGGAGGGAGGGGAGTGGGCGGGCCACTTCTATTGGTCTTTCATTTCTCTATTTTCATCTGTCTTTGTTCTTTGGCTCCTGTGGGCCTCCCATCGCGGTGGCGTCTGTTGTCGCAGAGCGCCAGCTCTGGGCGCATGCGCTCCAGAGCTCCGGCTCGGTGATTGGACACATCAGTCCAGCCGCTCCACGGCACGTGGGATCTTCCCAGGCCAGGGATCGAACCGGCGCCCCTTGCACTGCAAGGCGGTGTCCTTACCCACTGGACCACCAGAGGAAGCCCCTTCCTCAGTTTTATCAAGAATAGGAGACTTAAGTCCTCAAGTAGCTTTTAAAAAATGAACAAATTTTCAAATAAATATCTGAGACATAAAGGAACTCAGCCCACACACAGAACAGTGGGAGAAAAGACTGCTGAGGTGTGTGTATGTCTTTAGTGGTGAGACAAGAACAAAGGTGCGCTGCATCTGCTCTGTGAGGAGGGAGCGCTATGCCTCAGAGTCATTATGTAAAGATACAGTTACCTTGTTCGTCATTATACACAGACTCAGCCTCATTCGTCATTACACATAGTCTATCTTACTGTTGCATTGGGAGGCAGATTTTTTACCACTGGGCCACCTGGGAAGCCCTTCAACTGTCTTACTCAGGATATATCTACAAAGATTTTCTGAGGAAATGATAGCCTTTTTAGCTGCTATCATTGGTGCTTCTCTGGCAATGGTTCTCAAGAGAGGTAGGGGGATTCTGCCACACCCATAAGGGACATTTTGCAATGTCTACAAACGTTTTTACTTTTGATGGTCACACCTGAAGGTTAGTGCTATTACCATGTAGTAGGTGGAACGCAGGATGCTGCTAAGTGCCTTAAAATGCACAGGACAGCCCTTAAGTCAAACAATTATCTGGCCAAGATGTCAACAGAGCTGTTGCTGAGCAGCCCTGTTCTGGGCAGGGGGATTTCGAGAGGGAGGGTGCAGGAGCACCCACTGGAGGGCTGGTTTCACCTGGGTCCCTGGACTCACCCCCAGAGCTCCTGACTCTGTGAGTCTGGAGGAGGTCCCAAACACCTGTATTTCTAACAAGTTCCTAGGTGATGCTGATACTGCTGGTTTATTTCTATTACGTACTTCCTCAGTTTTTTTTTACTTATTTATTTATTTTGGGCGGGCGGGTTGGGGAGGGAGGGAGTGGGCGGGCCACTTCTATTGGTCTTTCATTTCTCTATTTTCATCTGTCTTTGTTCTTTGGCTCCTGTGGGCCTCCCATCGCGGTGGCGTCTGTTGTCGCAGAGCGCCAGCTCTGGGCGCATGCGCTCCAGAGCTCCGGCTCGGTGATTGGACACATCAGTCCAGCCGCTCCACGGCACGTGGGATCTTCCCAGGCCAGGGATCGAACCGGCGCCCCTTGCACTGCAAGGCGGTGTCCTTACCCACTGGACCACCAGAGGAAGCCCCTTCCTCAGTTTTATCAAGAATAGGAGACTTAAGTCCTCAAGTAGCTTTTAAAAAATGAACAAATTTTCAAATAAATATCTGAGACATAAAGGAACTCAGCCCACACACAGAACAGTGGGAGAAAAGACTGCTGAGGTGTGTGTATGTCTTTAGTGGTGAGACAAGAACAAAGGTGCGCTGCATCTGCTCTGTGAGGAGGGAGCGCTATGCCTCAGAGTCATTATGTAAAGATACAGTTACCTTGTTCGTCATTATACACAGACTCAGCCTCATTCGTCATTACACATATACTGTGCTTAATCCTTACTGTTGCTTTTCAGATGTTTTTAGGAAGTTTCATTTATTTACAGTAGAGTGGTAAAACTCCCAAGGCATAGTGACAAAAATGATCTATTTCTGTTTTCCAGGATCTGGGAGTTGGCACAGTGGTCTGCCCACAATAGACAGGAACATGATAGAACATAATTTTTTGAAATAGTTACAATAGAACTGTCCAATACAGCTGATTATCAGATGTTTCTTTTAGCCTAAAACCTTTGCTTCAAATAAAATCTTACATGAAAACACAAGCAAATAAACCCCGAGGCTGAGCTGCCAAAGCTGATCTTTCCTGTGGGAGGGTCCCCTCTCCCTCACCACCTCCTTTAGCTACCCTCCTAAATCAGGAGCTACATACAGTAGAGTTTGAAATCCACTGTTCTAATCTAAACTTAAAAAAAATATATGTAATTTTTTCTTTTAGAAACTGTTTAGATTACAAGAGTTCAATTGGATAAAACCATCTAAGCTCCCTGCCCAGGTAACAGTTCAAGTCTCTAAATCTCGAAGATGTGAAAATAGACTCACAGTCTTGTATGCAGGAGTCTCAGAACTGAAACACAGGTAATGCTGTTTCAAAATCAGTCAGCTAAGAATACTGAAGAGTTTCTTTACATCCTACTGTAATTGCAGAGTAGATCATAAGGCTAACCTTCAACTGTATTTATGTGTGCTCAGTCCTTTTCATAGATGATTTTGAGCATCTAATAAAATAAGTTAAAGTAAGATGCATTATAAGATCTTTATCAAAGCAGGTAATAGGGAAAACTAATTTTTCTCCTTCATGCATCTCAAAATAGGTCTGAAAACATCTTTATTTTCAGAGTTTGCATCAGCAGAATGCTGAGTCAAAACCAAAATTAATTAGAATAATTAGACCATAGTGTTTTTGCTCTCATGTTTTCCAACCCTTTGGGGGAAAGCTGCCGTAAGAACCTAAGCAGGTATATGTAAGCTTTTGGGAATGTCTTTAGTACAAGAACAAAGGTGCGCTGCATCTGCTCTGTGAGGAGGGAGCGCTATGCCTCAGAGTCATTATGTAAAGATACAGTTACCTTGTTCGTCATTATACACAGACTCAGCCTCATTCGTCATTACACATATACTGTGCTTAATCCTTACTGTTGCTTTTCAGATGTTTTTAGGAAGTTTCATTTATTTACAGTAGAGTGGTAAAACTCCCAAGGCATAGTGACAAAAATGATCTATTTCTGTTTTCCAGGATCTGGGAGTTGGCACAGTGGTCTGCCCACAATAGACAGGAACATGATAGAACATAATTTTTTGAAATAGTTACAATAGAACTGTCCAATACAGCTGATTATCAGATGTTTCTTTTAGCCTAAAACCTTTGCTTCAAATAAAATCTTACATGAAAACACAAGCAAATAAACCCCGAGGCTGAGCTGCCAAAGCTGATCTTTCCTGTGGGAGGGTCCCCTCTCCCTCACCACCTCCTTTAGCTACCCTCCTAAATCAGGAGCTACATACAGTAGAGTTTGAAATCCACTGTTCTAATCTAAACTTAAAAAAAATATATGTAATTTTTTCTTTTTAGAAACTGTTTAGATTACAAGAGTTCAATTGGATAAAACCATCTAAGCTCCCTGCCCAGGTAACAGTTCAAGTCTCTAAATCTCGAAGATGTGAAAATAGACTCACAGTCTTGTATGCAGGAGTCTCAGAACTGAAACACAGGTAATGCTGTTTCAAAAATCAGTCAGCTAAGAATACTGAAGAGTTTCTTTACATCCTACTGTAATTGCAGAGTAGATCATAAGGCTAACCTTCAACTGTATTTATGTGTGCTCAGTCCTTTTCATAGATGATTTTGAGCATCTAATAAAATAAGTTAAAGTAAGATGCATTATAAGATCTTTATCAAAGCAGGTAATAGGGAAAACTAATTTTTCTCCTTCATGCATCTCAAAATAGGTCTGAAAACATCTTTATTTTCAGAGTTTGCATCAGCAGAATGCTGAGTCAAAACCAAAATTAATTAGAATAATTAGACCATAGTGTTTTTTGCTCTCATGTTTTCACCTGTGAAACTCCCTTTTGGGAAGTAGATCCCTTTTCCCATCAGCTGCCGTAAGAACCTAAGCAGGTATATGTAAGCTCCGAAAACACTTGCCAATGACACACAAGGTACACTGAGTCAAAGTGATTATTCTGCTCAATAGAGTAAAGACAAGCATAAGGACCATCAGGCTTACCTTATAGCACAGATACAGCAGTATTAATATCGGTACTGAATATCGCATTATACATATCTATATAAGAAAGACATTGTTTAGATTACAAGTATTTAGATTACTTTTGCTTTATAATTTTGCTTGGAAAACACATTATTTTTTTTTAAACAACAAAAATATAATCTTTTAGGGCATGAATCTCTTGATGTGCAAAACAACTGTGACAATCGTTCATAAGATATTTGTAGCTTCGATCATATTGCCACCTAGTGAATGTATAGGGCAGAACCACCCAGAACTGCTGGGCTTAGTTGTTCACTTGTATCTTTTGGGGGACTCTTTGTGACCCCATGGACTATAGCCTGCCAGGCTCCTCTGTTCGTGGGGGATTCTCCAGGCAAGAATACTGGAGTGATTTGCCATACCCTCCTCCAGGGGGTCTTCCCAACCCAGAGATCGAACCCAGGACTCCCATACTGCAAGTGAACTCTTAACCGTCTGAGCCACTGGGAAGCCTAAGAACACTGGAGTGGGTAGCCAATCTCTTCTCCAGGGGAGCTTCCAACCCAGGAATGGAACTGGGGTCTGCCGCACTGCAGGCAGATTCTTAACCATCTGAGCTACCAGGGAAGTTCTCACAGATCGGCTATCAATCATTACCATACACTTATTAGTAATTATGGTTATATTACACATTATAATAATTAACAATAATATAAATACTGATAACTCTAGATATAGGATTATTGGTCATTTTTAATATTCTTTTTTGTGCTTTTCAGTAGTTCCAAATTCTATAAAATGAACACACCTAACTTGTGGTCTGGGAAAGAAACGATTTAGAAAATAAAGCTAAAATTAAAAAATTATTTTAAAATAATTCCTTATAAAATCATAACGTATCATTTATTTTAGCTTTAAATTTTAGTATTGATTCTATCAAACTGATGTACAAACAACTCTTGGGAAACAACAGACGTGATGATGAAAGACATACTAAAAGTCATAAAAATAAGGTGGAAAAAGATAGCACTGACCCTCTTTGGGTTATGAAGATGGATCAGCTTCAGAAGTAACTCCCATATCTCAGGGCTGCATAAGCCAAAGGACGCAAACACGCACATATGTGAGGTCCAGAGGTACTTCATCCTGTAAGAACACAGGCATGCAAAGGTCAACAGTGCTACCTGCATAGGAACCCCAGACAGCTGGAAAGGCAGCGGTCTTATCTGTGGCAGTAGAATCTTTCTAAAACTTTGCAGAGACCATCCACTGGCCAAAGGGTTAGTGACTAATCCCATGGCCTTTTGAGAACCATCATATAAGTAAAGTATTTGGTAATTAGAACTGGCTATAAATGACATTTTGGACTGGGAGATGACAGTAAATAAGGACATTTCTATGGGAACCATAATCATTAATGAAGATGACTGCCAGTTTCCAAACTATATTGCTAAACGATGTCAGGTCAAGAGTGGTCGTAAAAAAAAAACATATACAAACAGATAAGACAAAAATACCTCATTGTACTCAATGCTAAGAATCCAAATAGAATCGTATGTATTAAATTGTAGGCAGTTTCTGGTTTCAGGCCGATTGTGTACTTTCCCATTTTACACATGGATTGCTGATTTGCAGAATCACTGGATAAAACAGCACATACACAAAATTAGTACTTAATCTGGCTAAGTCTTTTTTAAAGAAGATATACAAATTATGCCTTCATATTTTTAGAATTTTTTTCCCTAAAATAAAGTGAATCAGCTCTGATCAATTCTGAATTTGTTTATGAGGCCAAAAGTGTCATTAATATAAATACATTAATACAGTAACTAAAACTAAACAGACTTCACTTTAATTTAATCAAAACCTTAAAGTCCTTCAATCCTTTAAGTTATAAGAGACAGCAAAAAAGAAAATTATTTTGGAACCACTGAAACTACAAGAGATCTTCAGAGTTGTCATAGTTACTCATATTTTTCTAGTTATTACAAATAAGAAGCAAAAACGTATCCATAAACTTGGAATTCAGTTCTCTATTGAACCAATGATCACGTTCTTCTCTTTTTCTCTATTACATGTAAACCTGGAAGTAGAATTGCTGAGTCATAGAATACGGACTGGAGATGCTGCCAAAATTCTTCCAAAGATGCTGTTTCAATACCACACCCACCAGTAGATCATGAGAATTTCAGGAGCTGTACATACTTGTCCAACACATATTTTCTACCTTTTCATATTAGCCATTCTAATGAATATGTAGTATTATCACATCTTAATTTGCACTACTATGATGACTAATGTAGCTGAATAACCTTTTTACATATTTGACTATTTGGCTATACTATTATATAAACTGTCTGAGACTTTTATCCATTGTTCTATTGGACTATTTGGCTTTCTTATTAGTAGGAATTCTTTATATAATCCAGGCAGGAGTCATTTGTCAGATACATGTATTAAGAATATTCTCTTCCACTTTGTGAATACCTTTTCATTCTCTTAATAGTCTGTTTTGATGAAAAACAGTTCTTAATTTTAATACAAACCAATCTATACATTTTTTTCCTTAATAGTTAGTGTTTTGTGTTTTAATTAAGAAACACTTGTTTACTCCAAGGCATAAGATTTCTGTTTCCTCTTATTTCCTGCCATTCTAATTATCCTTTCTACTGTGTTTCTTCTTTTGTCATCACCGTGTGTGTACGCGCATGTGTGTGTGTGCACGGTCGCTCAGTCATCTTCAACTCTTTGTGACCCCATGGACTGTAGCCCACCAGGCTCCTCTATCCATGGGATTCTCCAGGCAAGAATACCGGAGTGAGATGCCATTTTCTCCTCCAGGGCAATGATCACATTCTTAACCAACCATGATACATGATTTAAAATCAAATATGACTACATTAAAATGATTGCACCCCAAAAAACTAACAATAATATTTTAACATCACCTAACACTCAGTTCATGTTCTATTGTCTGTCTGTTGTAAGAGCTTTTCTCAGGTGGTTTGATTTGAGGCCAAAAGTGTCATTAATATAAATACATTAATACAGTAACTAAAACTAAACAGACTTCACTTTAATTTAATCAAAACCTTAAAGTCCTTCAATCCTTTAAGTTATAAGAGACAGCAAAAAAGAAAATTATTTTGGAACCACTGAAACTACAAGAGATCTTCAGAGTTGTCATAGTTACTCATATTTTTCTAGTTATTACAAATAAGAAGCAAAAACGTATCCATAAACTTGGAATTCAGTTCTCTATTGAACCAATGATCACGTTCTTCTCTTTTTCTCTATTACATGTAAACCTGGAAGTAGAATTGCTGAGTCATAGAATACGGACTGGAGATGCTGCCAAAATTCTTCCAAAGATGCTGTTTCAATACCACACCCACCAGTAGATCATGAGAATTTCAGGAGCTGTACATACTTGTCCAACACATATTTTCTACCTTTTCATATTAGCCATTCTAATGAATATGTAGTATTATCACATCTTAATTTGCACTACTATGATGACTAATGTAGCTGAATAACCTTTTTACATATTTGACTATTTGGCTATACTATTATATAAACTGTCTGAGACTTTTATCCATTGTTCTATTGGACTATTTGGCTTTCTTATTAGTAGGAATTCTTTATATAATCCAGGCAGGAGTCATTTGTCAGATACATGTATTAAGAATATTCTCTTCCACTTTGTGAATACCTTTTCATTCTCTTAATAGTCTGTTTTGATGAAAAACAGTTCTTAATTTTAATACAAACCAATCTATACATTTTTTTCCTTAATAGTTAGTGTTTTGTGTTTTAATTAAGAAACACTTGTTTACTCCAAGGCATAAGATTTCTGTTTCCTCTTATTTCCTGCCATTCTAATTATCCTTTCTACTGTGTTTCTTCTTTTGTCATCACTCGTGTGTGTACGCGCATGTGTGTGTGTGCACGGTCGCTCAGTCATCTTCAACTCTTTGTGACCCCATGGACTGTAGCCCACCAGGCTCCTCTATCCATGGGATTCTCCAGGCAAGAATACCGGAGTGAGATGCCATTTTCTCCTCCAGGGCAATGATCACATTCTTAACCAACCATGATACATGATTTAAAATCAAATATGACTACATTAAAATGATTGCACCCCAAAAAACTAACAATAATATTTTAACATCACCTAACACTCAGTTCATGTTCTATTGTCTGTCTGTTGTAAGAGCTTTTCTCAGGTGGTTTCTTTGAATCAGGGTCCAAAGCTTCATTTTGCATTTCATCAGTGTCTCTTTAAATTATATCTGAGTCATGTTCATTTATTTGGGCAAGTACACAGCATGGGGGTATGATGGACTCCATACTGCATCACACGGAAAACCCGTACTGTCTGGCTGTTCCTACTGTAGGTGGATGAGTGGCGTTAGAGCTGCACAATTGTTGTTGAGGGGAAAAGGAAACAACAGTAAAGGCTGCCAGTTTAGGATAAAAATAATACTTCTATCAAGGTTCCACTTATCCTTCATACAAATCTAGTAGACCTGGGTATGTACAATGCTTCTATGTAACCACAGACCTATTATTTCCTTGAATTCTCTTTTCACAACCCTAGAAACTAAGAATATTAAAAGGATACTCTATGATAATTTTTACTACAGGGGATATTCTTTACCTAAACATCATCTATCACAACCCAAAGTCTGGCTTCCATGAACACTAGAAGATTACTCCAGACAAGAACATAATGCTCTCGTCCTCCCTTGATACTTGGGAGAACTCTGCAACACCTCTCTCAGTTCCCACAACTGAGCTGGAAAGTTCTATTAATCCTATGGATGTAGAACAGGGTGCCCCTTTCAGTTATATATGGTGTTCTAATGTAGATGTACTGTATAAACGAAATAGTACCCCCATTCCTGGTATCAGAAAGTAGAAATATTTAGCACTGATAATATATTCTTCAAATTACCTAGATGTTACTTCACAGTAAGACGCTCTAATTAAGTGACTTTAATTAATGTAGTGCTTTCCTCTAATCAAGTCCTAATACCCCTACCTGGTAGATGAAGATTAAATCTTTTTTTTTTTTTAAAGATTTATTTATTTATTTATTTATTTAGGGCGGGTGTCGGATTGGGGAGGGAGGGGAGCAGGCAGGCCACTTCTGTTGGTCTTTCATTTCTCTATTTCATTCGTCTTTTTGTTCTTTGGCTCCTGTGGGCCTCCCATCGCGGCGGTGTCTGTCATTGCAGAGCACCGGCTCTGGGCGCATGCGCTCCAGAGCTCCGGCTCGGTGATTGGACACATCAGTCCAGCCGCTCCACGGCACGTGGGATCTTCCCAGGCCAGGGATCGAACCGGCACCCCTTGCACTGCAAGGCGGTGTCCTTACCCACTGGACCACCAGGGGAAGCCCAGATGAAATCTTTATCTATAATCATACACCAAATCAGCTCCCAGGGATGGCTCATAGAGTCAATGTCATGGCAGACATTTTCACACAACTGCAGGTCAACTGAACTTCCTACTTTGCATGCAGTATAGAATCCTGGCGACACCTGATGTGTCTGGAATACTATTAAATTACACTGTCTAGAATAAATTCCATCTATTTTCACAGGGCTAAATTTTTATCTTGGGCTCAGTATAAAGAGAACACTTCTGAAAGATACTAAAATAGTGTACAGTCAATGAAATATCTTCATGCTTCAATGTTGCCTCGTTCTTAATAACCGTGAACACCTCTGCTGAGCTGGGCTTGTGTAATGACTTTCTCCCAGCCCGCTCTCATTGGCTGTGAATCACCGCTCACCAGCACCTTAATTAGCAAGGTAACTACACAGAAAAAGGGTTTCCTTCTGGGCTTCATTACATTTTGCAAATGACAGGAACTTCAACTTTTTACACTTACTTTTCTTTCAATTTAACATGGATAGTAAATGCAAACCCTCCCTGTCAGCTTGATAGCTAGGTATTCTACAAGTTTTCAAAAAGTCTTCATGCTCCCTGACTTTGTCTTTTAAGCAGGTTAGTGGATTCCTAAGTTTTAAAAAATAACTGTCAATTAAGGCGTAAGACTTTTAGTAGATGCTAATAATGATGGTCCATTCCAACATCATAAGCCCTTAAATAAGATGCAACAAAACAAACAATGGTTAACTCTTGCCGTTTCATGGGAAATAAAGAAAAGGCAGCTGGAGAAAGGTAGAAAACCAGTGGAAATTAATAATGGGAACAAAATAGAGACTGTAAATCAATAATAGTAATACCTGCTAATGAGAGGTAACATCTACAAAATATTCTAAGCACAAGGCACGGTTTTAAGCACTTTATGTAACTGTAACTTATTTATTTCTCACAACGCCCTGATGAGAAAGGACTCTCGGTGCTCTCATTCTACAGAAAGGAAATGGAAATATGGAAAGGTTATGTAACTGCCCCAAAGATCCCATCATTTCCCAGTGTGCCGGCCAGAACTTCAGCCCAGACCCGGGTGCAAGGCATGCACTACGATTCACTGTGTCTTCACTCCACTGCAAACAACTGAAAGGAGTTTTAAAGAGGGCCATGCTATTTTAATCATACACCAAATCAGCTCCCAGGGATGGCTCATAGAGTCAATGTCATGGCAGACATTTTCACACAACTGCAGGTCAACTGAACTTCCTACTTTGCATGCAGTATAGAATCCTGGCGACACCTGATGTGTCTGGAATACTATTAAATTACACTGTCTAGAATAAATTCCATCTATTTTCACAGGGCTAAATTTTTATCTTGGGCTCAGTATAAAGAGAACACTTCTGAAAGATACTAAAATAGTGTACAGTCAATGAAATATCTTCATGCTTCAATGTTGCCTCGTTCTTAATAACCGTGAACACCTCTGCTGAGCTGGGCTTGTGTAATGACTTTCTCCCAGCCCGCTCTCATTGGCTGTGAATCACCGCTCACCAGCACCTTAATTAGCAAGGTAACTACACAGAAAAAGGGTTTCCTTCTGGGCTTCATTACATTTTGCAAATGACAGGAACTTCAACTTTTTACACTTACTTTTCTTTCAATTTAACATGGATAGTAAATGCAAACCCTCCCTGTCAGCTTGATAGCTAGGTATTCTACAAGTTTTCAAAAAGTCTTCATGCTCCCTGACTTTGTCTTTTAAGCAGGTTAGTGGATTCCTAAGTTTTAAAAAATAACTGTCAATTAAGGCGTAAGACTTTTAGTAGATGCTAATAATGATGGTCCATTCCAACATCATAAGCCCTTAAATAAGATGCAACAAAACAAACAATGGTTAACTCTTGCCGTTTCATGGGAAATAAAGAAAAGGCAGCTGGAGAAAGGTAGAAAACCAGTGGAAATTAATAATGGGAACAAAATAGAGACTGTAAATCAATAATAGTAATACCTGCTAATGAGAGGTAACATCTACAAAATATTCTAAGCACAAGGCACGGTTTTAAGCACTTTATGTAACTGTAACTTATTTATTTCTCACAACGCCCTGATGAGAAAGGACTCTCGGTGCTCTCATTCTACAGAAAGGGAAATGGAAATATGGAAAGGTTATGTAACTGCCCCAAAGATCCCATCATTTCCCAGTGTGCCGGCCAGAACTTCAGCCCAGACCCGGGTGCAAGGCATGCACTACGATTCACTGTGTCTTCACTACTCCACTGCAAACAACTGAGGAGGGCGTCCCTGCTAACCTGGGCATGTTCTCCCTTTAAGATGACTGTGCTCTGGTCTGTATCCAAAGCTTTCACTTTCAATTGAGCAATTTTTCTGCAACACAGAACCAGCTCATTAAAGCACAGAATTAGATTTCTGAAATACGCCGTACCTGAGATTACGGAAGGCCACCACTAACGCGGCCGTCACTGTGATGGACAGAACAAATATATAAGCATAAAAAAGCAGAGTCTCTGAAAGCCTTTCAAATGTATTAAGAGGCAGAAGGCCAAATGCTTCTTCACACAGGTACAGGTTTGCATCAAAATCTCTGGGAAATAAATGGAAAGCAGAGTATTAAATTCGATACAAGAATTTTTCCTCAAAACAAGCCTGAAATTAATAACTGATAATTTACATTTGAAAGACTTTGCTGATTTAAAACAAAAAACAAACACAGACGTTAAATTCAGTCATACCTGGTTGCTCCAAATCCAAATTTTGCCTTGAGAAATTTAAATATGTGTTCGTCTGACTTGAGGTTAAGAGTTTTCTATTGGGGAGGGAGAAAACAAAAATTTATTAGTTCCTTATACATGATTTTCTGATAATTTCCCATTTAATGCATATCCTCAGTGTCCCATTTCATAGGACCCTATGTGTATACGTGTAAAATTAGTAAATGTTCACAATAGTTCTTAGAATTGAGAAATCCTAAAGCCAGGATCCTCTAAAAAAAAAACAAACTTTTTTTTTTTAATGACGCATACTTGATTTACAATGTTGTGTCAGTTTCTGGTGTATAACAAAGTGGTTCATTACACACATATATATTCTTCTTGATTATGAGTTTTTACAGTTTTACAGAATACAGTTCCCTGTACTATACAGCAGGACCTTGTTGTTTACCTATTTTATATACAGTAAGTGTGTATCTTGGAGAAGGAAACAGCAACCCACTCCCATATTCTTGCTTGGAGAATCCTATGGACACAGGAGTCTGGCGGACCAAAGTCCATGGGGTCACCAGAGCTGGACATGACTGAGTGACTGAACCACCACCACCACCGCCAGTGTGTACTTGCTAAACCCAGACTCTTAGCTTATCCTTCCCTGAACCCTTTTCCCCCTTTGGTAACCATAAGCTTGTTTTCTATGTCTGTGAGTCTATTTCTGTTTTGTAAATAAGTTCATTTGTATCATATTTTAGATTCCACATACAAGTGATACACCGTATCTGTCTGTCTCTGTCCAACTTACTTAGTGATAACCTCTACGTCCATTCATGTTGCTGCAAATAGCATAATCTCATTCAAAAGCAGAGCTTTTCAAATTCTATTCCTCTTCTTTTTTTTTATTAGCAAAATCATTTTTGCAAACAAAATCTAGGCATAAGTTCAGTATGAAAAATAGATAAACGATGAGGTTCTTTTGTTTCAGGGAGCGGGAGATAGCTAAAGTCCCCAGTGAGTACAATTTTTTAAATCAGAAAACTAATTATATCATGATCTGAAACCTCAAACAGGAGCACAGTCCACAAAGCCTGTTTTGCTTTGGGCTTTTCTATCTGCAGATATACAACTCATTCACTCAAAGAGAATTCAAGACATAGCAGTAACCCTCAAGGGGTGAAGACACAGATGCCAGTGTTTATCATTAGTGAGTATAATTTTAAGTCACATTATTTTATTTTTAATTTATGGCTTACAAAAATTCATATAATATAAATGGATGAAAAAGCTGTATCAGAAGAAAAATGAAGATATATGATTAATTAAAACTAAGGCTGGCACACGAAACATATTCACTAGGTATGAGCCACAAATCTGGACTCATGCATTCTGCAGTAAATGCAAAGAAGGAAATAAAAGCATTTACGTGACTCACAGGGTCATACAATTAAAACAAACCAGTTGCTAAGAAGAGATCCTTATGGTCTTAATATTGAGACTCAAGAGAAGTTTTGCCCATGGGTATAGTAAAAACAGTGAGCAGTCTCAAAGAGTCTTTCTTCCTAACTCTTCTCATTCGGTGGCCGGCAAAACGACAAGTGCAATTCAATAGACGTTACTCTTTGGGGAGTCAAACAGCAGTGGTCCAGACAGGTAGCTCTCTTCTGGCTTACTCCACACACAGATAACTGAACATCGAGAGTGGTGAAATAAACAGACTGCATATCTTTCAGTCAGTCTTTCAGAAATGCTGACTGTTCTGCTCAAGTAAGTCTTTGGTAAGTACTGACCTATATTGAGGTTAAGAACATAGTGACAAGGACCTGGAGGAGAGGTGTTTCCTACGGCTGGCTGAGTGAAGGGTGGATTTCTTTGACAGTCGACAGGCAGGGAGAGGGATCGCCCTTCTCCCAGAGGAGGGGTCTGTCGTACTGGACACACAGCTGTGTTCTGTCCTGTGTCCACCCTTCTCAGAGGGGTGAAATCATCTCTTATCAGTCAGTGTGGTTCTGATCATACAGTCAGCTGATTTATGAACTTAACCCAATAAAAATCATGTCCTTTTGTTTATTACCACAGTACAGAAAACTATCCACAGAAGGTAAAATTTTTTTAAATTTGGAGAAATACTTCTTAAATGTCTTTAAAGATGAGTTTTTAAAAAGTCTGATAACCCAAAGGTGAGTTCCATGCAGAACATGTTAAAGACTGAATAGAAATTAAGGACTAAAATCAAGAAAACAGTCCTGTTACTGAAACAAATATAAAACTGAGTCTGTGCAAAGTAAAACTGGTAACTCGTCAGTAATGGTAAATTAAATATGTTATTTTATTAACCTACCTTAATAATGTTGTTGAGAAAAACTGTCAAACATAAACGACAAATAAATGCAACAATAGTTTCCCAAGCCTATTAAGGAAGCTTCCAGTTTTCAGTGAATCTTTTTTTTGAAAAATTCATATAATATAAATGGATGAAAAAGCTGTATCAGAAGAAAAATGAAGATATATGATTAATTAAAACTAAGGCTGGCACACGAAACATATTCACTAGGTATGAGCCACAAATCTGGACTCATGCATTCTGCAGTAAATGCAAAGAAGGAAATAAAAGCATTTACGTGACTCACAGGGTCATACAATTAAAACAAACCAGTTGCTAAGAAGAGATCCTTATGGTCTTAATATTGAGACTCAAGAGAAGTTTTGCCCATGGGTATAGTAAAAACAGTGAGCAGTCTCAAAGAGTCTTTCTTCCTAACTCTTCTCATTCGGTGGCCGGCAAAACGACAAGTGCAATTCAATAGACGTTACTTTTTGGGGGAGTCAAACAGCAGTGGTCCAGACAGGTAGCTCTCTTCTGGCTTACTCCACACACAGATAACTGAACATCGAGAGTGGTGAAATAAACAGACTGCATATCTTTCAGTCAGTCTTTCAGAAATGCTGACTGTTCTGCTCAAGTAAGTCTTTGGTAAGTACTGACCTATATTGAGGTTAAGAACATAGTGACAAGGACCTGGAGGAGAGGTGTTTCCTACGGCTGGCTGAGTGAAGGGTGGATTTCTTTGACAGTCGACAGGCAGGGAGAGGGATCGCCCTTCTCCCAGAGGAGGGGTCTGTCGTACTGGACACACAGCTGTGTTCTGTCCTGTGTCCACCCTTCTCAGAGGGGTGAAATCATCTCTTATCAGTCAGTGTGGTTCTGATCATACAGTCAGCTGATTTATGAACTTAACCCAATAAAAATCATGTCCTTTTGTTTATTACCACAGTACAGAAAACTATCCACAGAAGGTAAAATTTTTTTAAATTTGGAGAAATACTTCTTAAATGTCTTTAAAGATGAGTTTTTAAAAAGTCTGATAACCCAAAGGTGAGTTCCATGCAGAACATGTTAAAGACTGAATAGAAATTAAGGACTAAAATCAAGAAAACAGTCCTGTTACTGAAACAAATATAAAACTGAGTCTGTGCAAAGTAAAACTGGTAACTCGTCAGTAATGGTAAATTAAATATGTTATTTTATTAACCTACCTTAATAATGTTGTTGAGAAAAACTGTCAAACATAAAACGACAAATAAATGCAACAATAGTTTCCCAAGCCTATTAAGGAAGCTTCCAGTTTTCAGGTTTTTCTAGAAATTAAGAGAGTTGAGTTTTAATTTTCTAATATTCATTTAACCTCATAAACATTTAAGATGAGATTACTTAAGAATTTAAAACATTGGGTCAGGCAACATATAAGGAAAATATAACCTAATTTTCATGAGATAACTATGCTTAATATTTGTCATTTTCTAATAGCAAATGGATCACTTTAATAATAAGCTTCATATGATGAGGAAATGTATCTGACTCCTTTCTGTTTTAAAGATCTCTTCAGTCAGAGTATGGAATCGGCCATGTAGCAGGTACTCAGCACATCTGACTGAACATATTTTTTGATTATTTATCTACTGATTCATATGTCACAGACTAACTCATTAAGTAAAAGACCTATATAAAAAAAATAAATTGTGCTCTTTGATATATACTAGTTTCATTACAACCCTCAAATAACTATGGATTACCAAATATAACAATATCTAAAGAGTTCAAATATGAGTGATTTATTTATAATCAAGGTTAAAGGATAAATAAGAAATACAGTTTTTAATAGTCAACTAAATACCTGTTTTTTAAAATCTTTTTGAGGATCTGTCCATAGCAGCTCTCACTCAAAACGCTAATAAGAAAAAGGATCTGTTCTTCCCCACATGGAAAACAAAACAGCTTCTTGATATAAAACTGATTGTGAGAAATATTTTTCATATGCTTATGAGACAGAAAACAGGCTTTGCAATATTATAAAGGAAAAACAATTAAAATTCTATGTAAACTTAAGAGATTTTAATTGTACAATTAAGATCAGGCCAATGTTAAACATGTTATTCTAGGTATTGTCCCAAGGTAGTTACTTGGAATCTCAAATTCTCAAAACAGTTCATTTTAATTCACTTAAAAATCAACAATAATAATATAATATGTAAGGATGGGAGAGACAGTGGTTTTACTACTACAGATAACAAGGTGTCCACCAACTTCAAAGACTGTGACAAACATTCCCACAAGCAATAGATTTTTCTCCTTCTTGAGTTCACACATGGAAAAAGTTACCATTTTTTCTTCTTTTTTTTCAATTTTAAACCAATGGCATTCAAATAAGTATCTCTGGTTAATCCTGAATTTAATTAAGATTTCGACTTTCTAAGAAATAATAATGTCAAAACAAAGGGATGGCATATCAGAGAGCTTGAAAACAAACACTATACCATGCACTTAAAAAAAAAAAAGGCAAATGATAATGCCCTTACTGCATTTTAGTGGGAATTTGCTCATAAACTTTCCTTCGTATGCTATATGAAGACAAGGTCCAAACAACCACACAATTTTTACAAAAAGGTTACTTTGATTAAGGACAAAAAAGAGCCTTACCTGCAGTTTTCTTGCAATTAATACCGAAAGGTTAAAACTGATAAGCAATGATCCAAGAATCATGGAATTAAAAAACTGAAGGATGCAGACCAGGAGCAAACCTGTGAGCTGTATACCGTACAGCCATGTCACCTGCAATAACCAAAGGTGGATGGTAAACAGACTGTATGCAGAGACTCCCATATGCTTACAAGCTGGTCCCCAGCTGGACACATCTCAAGTGAAAAATAATGCAGAAAACACACCTAGCTTCAAGAAATACAATCTAGGAAAGGGAAACAAATCATTATCATAGTTAACTACTTATTTACCTTTTAGTTATTTGACATTTTAAACTTCATAACAAGAAGAAAAGAGATATATGAAGTAGAGAGTAAACAATGACATAAATATATTTTAGAAATAGGAAAATGCTGTTTATAGTCTTCAATTTTCTTCTAAATTCCTTTAGTTATGATTTACAATATTTTATCATATTCCAACAATCAGTAATTTAATGTACTCTATTATTTCTCAATGTTCCCTAATGACTAATCATGGTGAACCTCTTTTCATGTGCTTATTGAACCCTTTATAGATCTTCCCTGGAGAAACATCTACCTAATCTTTTGCCCATATTTGATTGTTGAAAGTGGTATAAGAATTCTTTATATACCCTGGAAACCACTTTTCAAATAAGTGATCTGCAAATATTGTCTCCCATTTCGCAAGCTGTCTCTTTGATTTCTTGGGGGTATACTTTATTTATTTATTTAAAAAACCCACAACTTTTTAAATTTTGGCTTCTTTTATTGGTTGTTTATTTATTTATTTTCATCCATCTTTATTCTTTGGTCTGTGTGGGCCTCCCATTGCAGTAGCCTCTCTCGTTGCAGAGCACTGGCTCTGGGCACATGCGATCCAGAAGACAGGGTCATAATTGGACACACTGGTCCAGCTGCTCTGCAGCACGTGGGATCTTCCCGGGCCAGGGATCGAATCAGTGCCCCTTGCACTGCAAGGCAGACTCTTTACCCACTGGGCCACCAGGGAAGCCCAGGGGTATACTTTAAATACAAGCTTTTAATTCTGACGAAGTCCAACTCGTTATTTTCTTTTAGTCACTGGCACTTTTGTTGCTTTTCTTGTTCACTCAATAAATCACGTCCACCTCTATGCAACCCCCATGGACTGTAGCATCCCTGACTCCTCTGTCCTCCACTATCTCCTGGAGTTTGCTCAAATTCATCCCCGACTCCTCTGTCCTCCACTATCTCCTGGAGTTTGCTCAAATTCATGTCCATTATGTCAGTGATACTACCCAACCATCTCATCCTCTGCCGCCTTTTTCTCCTTGGGCCATCAGTCTTTTTCAGCACCAGGGTCTTTTCTAATCAGTTGGCTCTTCAGGTGGCCAAAGTACTGGACCTTCAACTTCAGTATCAATCCTTTCAATGAATATTCAGAGTTGATTTCCTTTAGGATTGACTGACTTGATCTCCTTTCAGTCCAAGGGACTCTCAAGAATCTTCTCCACGTGAAAGTGTCAATTCTTTGACCCCCATCAGGAGGCTCTGTGTTCTTTATGGTCCAACTCTTACATTCGTACATTACCACTGGAAAAACCATAGCTTTGACTATATGGTTTGTTGGCAATATTGAACACTGTCTATTATTTCTCAATGTTCCCTAATGACTAATCATGGTGAACCTCTTTTCATGTGCTTATTGAACCCTTTATAGATCTTCCCTGGAGAAACATCTACCTAATCTTTTGCCCATATTTGATTGTTGAAAGTGGTATAAGAATTCTTTATATACCCTGGAAACCACTTTTCAAATAAGTGATCTGCAAATATTGTCTCCCATTTCGCAAGCTGTCTCTTTGATTTCTTGGGGGTATACTTTATTTATTTATTTAAAAAACCCACAACTTTTTAAATTTTGGCTTCTTTTATTGGTTGTTTATTTATTTATTTTCATCCATCTTTATTCTTTGGTCTGTGTGGGCCTCCCATTGCAGTAGCCTCTCTCGTTGCAGAGCACTGGCTCTGGGCACATGCGATCCAGAAGACAGGGTCATAATTGGACACACTGGTCCAGCTGCTCTGCAGCACGTGGGATCTTCCCGGGCCAGGGATCGAATCAGTGCCCCTTGCACTGCAAGGCAGACTCTTTACCCACTGGGCCACCAGGGAAGCCCAGGGGTATACTTTAAATACAAGCTTTTAATTCTGACGAAGTCCAACTCGTTATTTTCTTTTAGTCACTGGCACTTTTGTTGCTTTTCTTGTTCACTCAATAAATCACGTCCACCTCTATGCAACCCCCATGGACTGTAGCATCCCTGACTCCTCTGTCCTCCACTATCTCCTGGAGTTTGCTCAAATTCATCCCCGACTCCTCTGTCCTCCACTATCTCCTGGAGTTTGCTCAAATTCATGTCCATTATGTCAGTGATACTACCCAACCATCTCATCCTCTGCCGCCTTTTTCTCCTTGGGCCATCAGTCTTTTTCAGCACCAGGGTCTTTTCTAATCAGTTGGCTCTTCAGGTGGCCAAAGTACTGGACCTTCAACTTCAGTATCAATCCTTTCAATGAATATTCAGAGTTGATTTCCTTTAGGATTGACTGACTTGATCTCCTTTCAGTCCAAGGGACTCTCAAGAATCTTCTCCACGTGAAAGTGTCAATTCTTTGACCCCCATCAGGAGGCTCTGTGTTCTTTATGGTCCAACTCTTACATTCGTACATTACCACTGGAAAAACCATAGCTTTGACTATATGGTTTGTTGGCAAAGTGATGTCTCTGCTTTTTAATACACTGTCTAGATTTGTCACGGCTTTTCTTTAAAGGGAACAAGTGCCTTTTAATTTCACCGTCCACAGTGATTTTGGAACCTGAGAAAATAAAAACTATCACTGTTTCCACTTTTTCACCTTCTATTTGCCATGAAGTAATGGGCCTAGACACCACGATCTTAGTTTTCGAATGCTGAATTTCAAGCCAGCTTTTTCACTTCTCATCTTTGACCCCATCAGGAGGCTCTTCAGTTCCTCTTCACTTTCTGCCAATAGAGTGGTATTATCTACGTATCTGGGGTTGTTGGTATTTCTCCCAGCAATCTTGATTCCAGCCTAGCATTTCGCATGGTGTACTCTTCATTTAAGAATGGCTTCTTATCTCTCCTTGCTCTTCTATGGAGCTTTGCATTCAGTTAGGTATATCCTTTCCTTTCTCCTTTGCCTTCTGCT
This sequence comes from Tragulus kanchil, assembly GCA_022376925.1. Classification (NCBI taxonomy): domain Eukaryota; kingdom Metazoa; phylum Chordata; class Mammalia; order Artiodactyla; family Tragulidae; genus Tragulus; species Tragulus kanchil. Next base: position 113,429,960 of record JAIOJX010000031.1, on the reverse strand, counting down.
TCTCTTCTCTGCTCACTGATTTGTAAAGCTTCCTTAGACAACCACTTTGCCTTCTTGCATTTCTTTTTCTTTGGGATGATTTTAGTCTCTGCCTCCCGTACAATGTTACAAACCTCCATCATAGCTCTTCAGGCACTCTGTCTACCAGATCTAGTCCCCTGAGTTTATTGATCATCTCCACCATACAATCATAAGGGATTTGATTCAGGTCATACCTAAACGGCCTAGTGGTTTTCTCTACTTTCTTCACTTTAAGCCTGAATTTTGCAATAAGGAGCTGATGATCTGAGCCACAGTCAGCTCCAGGTCTTGTTTTGCTGACTGTATAAATGCTAAGTCGCTTCAGTCATGTCTAACTCTTTGTAATCCTATGGTCTGTAGCCTGTCAAGCTCCTCTGTCCATGGGACTCTCCAGGCAAGAATACTGGAGTGGGTTGCCATGCCCTTCTCTAGGGGATCTTTCCAACCCAGGGATCAAACCTGGGAGTCCTGCATTATAGGCAGGTTTTTTACCATCTAAGCCCCTAGGGAAGCCCTGTTTAGAGCTTCTCTATCTTTGGCTGCAAAGAACATAATCAATACGATTTTGGTATTGACCACCTGGTGATGTCCATGTGTATAGTCATCTTTTGGGTTGTTGGAAGGTGCATTTGCTATGACCAGCATGTTCTCTTGACAAAACTCTGTTTGCCTTTGCCCTGCTTCATTTTGTACTCCAAGGTTAAACTTGACTGTTATTCCAGGTATCTCTTCACTTCCACTTTTTGCATTCCAATCCCCTATGATTTCCGACCACTGTTTAGTTGGTCTACTGAGTTCTTTATTTTCATTATTAGAATTTTTCAGTTCTACAATTTTCACTTGCTTCATCTTTTTATCATCTAAATCTCTGTTGAGAGTCTATTTTTCAGTTGTTTCAAGTGTAACTGTAGTTGTTCAATGACAATTTTATGATGTCTGGTTTAAACTCCTGATCCAATAATTCTACTTCTGTGTGCCTCGGTGGTGCCACCTGTTGATGTCTGTTCACTGAAGAAATTTCCCTGGTTCTTAGTTTAATACATGATCTTCAGTAGTACTATATGAAATTATAGATCCCTGAACCTTCTGGAAACCTTTGTCAGAAGACCTCCTCTTGACACCATGCCAGTCTCATGACATTGAGGAAAGAAGGATTATTTCCAGATTAGTTTGTCCAGGGTGCCCATCTGACCTCCAGCGAGTTTTGGGGGACAGGATAAGGGGCTGTCTCATTACTGCCAGGTGCTGACACCATCTTGGCAGGGAGGGGAAGGGATGTCTTATTACCAGCAGGTAGAAGCTGAAGGTCTTCCCTGTGGCCTTCATGCTTCACCCTTTCTGATCTTTTGGCTTTTCTTGAGGCTTTTTTGGTCTGAGTCCATTGGTATTTCCTGGTTGTTGGCTTTTCGCAGTACCTAGTCTGAGCTGCATGCAGGAAAAAGAAAACCCAGGGAACTCACTGCCGCATTTTTCCTCTGGTCTTGAGGTTTCTAGGCATGGTCTACTTTCCTTTCTCCGCCTCTCAAAATCTTCTTAGGTTTGTCTTTTATATACTGTCTAGGGCTTTTAATTGTACCTAGTGGGAGGAATAAGGGGAAGTGCATTTACTTTATTTGGTCTGGAAACTTATGGAGCTTAAAACCTTGTTGATCACTAATGCGTATTGTTTTCACAATGGGTAATCTCCATATTCTTAGTCCCTAACAGAACAGAATTATGCATTTCTGTTCTTTATTGACCACCTGGTGATGTCCATGTGTATAGTCATCTTTTGGGTTGTTGGAAGGTGCATTTGCTATGACCAGCATGTTCTCTTGACAAAACTCTGTTTGCCTTTGCCCTGCTTCATTTTGTACTCCAAGGTTAAACTTGACTGTTATTCCAGGTATCTCTTCACTTCCACTTTTTGCATTCCAATCCCCTATGATTTCCGACCACTGTTTAGTTGGTCTACTGAGTTCTTTATTTTCATTATTAGAATTTTTCAGTTCTACAATTTTCACTTGCTTCATCTTTTTATCATCTAAATCTCTGTTGAGAGTCTATTTTTCAGTTGTTTCAAGTGTAACTGTAGTTGTTCAATGACAATTTTATGATGTCTGGTTTAAACTCCTGATCCAATAATTCTACTTCTGTGTGCCTCGGTGGTGCCACCTGTTGATGTCTGTTCACTGAAGAAATTTCCCTGGTTCTTAGTTTAATACATGATCTTCAGTAGTACTATATGAAATTATAGATCCCTGAACCTTCTGGAAACCTTTGTCAGAAGACCTCCTCTTGACACCATGCCAGTCTCATGACATTGAGGAAAGAAGGATTATTTCCAGATTAGTTTGTCCAGGGTGCCCATCTGACCTCCAGCGAGTTTTGGGGGACAGGATAAGGGGCTGTCTCATTACTGCCAGGTGCTGACACCATCTTGGCAGGGAGGGGAAGGGATGTCTTATTACCAGCAGGTAGAAGCTGAAGGTCTTCCCTGTGGCCTTCATGCTTCACCCTTTCTGATCTTTTGGCTTTTCTTGAGGCTTTTTTGGTCTGAGTCCATTGGTATTTCCTGGTTGTTGGCTTTTCGCAGTACCTAGTCTGAGCTGCATGCAGGAAAAAGAAAACCCAGGGAACTCACTGCCGCATTTTTCCTCTGGTCTTGAGGTTTCTAGGCATGGTCTACTTTCCTTTCTCCGCCTCTCAAAATCTTCTTAGGTTTGTCTTTTATATACTGTCTAGGGCTTTTAATTGTACCTAGTGGGAGGAATAAGGGGAAGTGCATTTACTTTATTTGGTCTGGAAACTTATGGAGTACTTTAAAACTGCCTTCTAGGCATTGATCACTAATGCGTATTGTTTTCACAATGGGTAATCTCCATATTCTTAGTCCCTAACAGAACAGAATTATGAACTTAATAATATCATTTACTGTTCTATTTTATATTTTAGAAGTCTGTACACATTTCTCATTGAAAACTTGACTTTTGATGGAAAGAGACTTTCCAGCATCCATGAAAAGATGACATGTACTGAAAAAGAGAGTTTCTTATCATATTAGGCTCTGAATTTGTTATTATCTTTTTCTATATCAATTATTCTTACTCTTTCCCATGTGACATGATTAGAGATTATGATTCTAATTTATGAAGAAACTAAGGCTCCAAGAAGTTACATCACTTGATAAAGCTTAAAGAGTTAGTTATTTTCGGAATTGACAGCAACTTGGTATTATAAGCCAGGATCTTTTCATTGCAATACTGTTCCTCCTTAAATTCTGGTACTACTTCCAACACCAACAGAGTTCCCTATATGAAAACTTCAACAAAGCTTAGAACTGAGTATGAAATAAATTAGCTGTGTTATTCTTTAGTTTTGTGTGTGTGCCAAAATAGTATCTTTTATTCTGTTGGCTAATTTAAAAAAAAAAAAACGGTGTTCATTATGGAAAATTCAAGAGATCTAAAGAACAAAAAGAAAATAAGAGCACCAATTACATTTGCTTTTGTTTAGTCACTAAATTGTGCTCCCCTCTTCTGTGACCCCATGGACTATATAGAGTCCACCAGCTGTCCATGGGATTCTCCAGGGAGGAATACTGGAGTGGGTTGCCATTTCCTTCTCCAGGGGATCTTCCCAACCTAGGGACAAGATGACTGCTAATACTTTAATGTATTTATTTCTGGAAACTTTCCTCTCTATATACATATTTTACTTTTGAGAAAATGGAGAAGGGAAACTAATGGTTATGTATAACACTGTCACATAGTGAAGACATGTTTACTTAACAATATCATATTGCCATTGCTTTAGGTCATTTCCATGGCTAATGACTTAGGTTATTTCCAGACTTTTCCTATTACAATCCAACTAAAATGAGTATCTTTGATTATTTCCTGATAATAAATTTCAAGAAGTGAAAATCTGGTGAAAAGATAAACATGTTTTCTTAGGCTTTTGATACTTACTGTGAAAATACAATACAGAAAACTTTTACAGATGTATTTTCAAAATTGCTCAGTGTTATTTATTTCTTCCATTAATTAACTAATTTATGTTAAAGTGTACTGTGTTCTTTCAAATGTACTTGTTAGAAAGGTGGGGGGAAATGACAGGCCTAGGAGTATACAACCAGGAGAAATACAGAGGCATCTGGCTACTACTTCCCCTGAGTCTGCAAGTCTCTGGGAGCAAAGTATAAAGAGTTAGAACAGGAAAGCAAATGTAAACAGACAGGAACAGACTCCACTTCATTCATACATGCCGTTTTTAGAGGCGTGTGGGCTCTAGTATCATTATCTAACATCACACATGTACATAAATTATACACACATCGGCATATTAGCTTTGGTTTACCCACCTGCTTTCTTTCTCAACCTTTTTTTAAAAATTTGTATTCTATGTTGGAGTTTAGCTGAGTAACAGTGATATACTGGCTATCAGTGTACAGCAAAGTGGTTCAGTTACAGCCATGTGAGTATTCATTCTTTTTTCGATTCTTTTCCCATTCAGCCACCTGCTTTCTTTCCTGTATTCTACCTTCGTATCTTGCTCTCACACTCCATCCAGATTCTACTCTTCTCAGTTTGGGTCCAGCTCTCGCATCTCATTTCTGTGAAACCCTTCTAATCTAAAAAGAATTTTCCTCTTCTAGGTTTCTAGCACTTATTATTACTACAAATTGACATCAATAAAGCACATAGTTGAAAGGGACATGTTAACCCTGTAACAATACTCATATTGGGACAAGATGACTGCTAATACTTTAATGTATTTATTTCTGGAAACTTTCCTCTCTATATACATATTTTACTTTTGAGAAAATGGAGAAGGGAAACTAATGGTTATGTATAACACTGTCACATAGTGAAGACATGTTTACTTAACAATATCATATTGCCATTGCTTTAGGTCATTTCCATGGCTAATGACTTAGGTTATTTCAGACTTTTCCTATTACAGTCCAACTAAAATGAGTATCTTTGATTATTTCCTGATAATAAATTTCAAGAAGTGAAAATCTGGTGAAAAGATAAACATGTTTTCTTAGGCTTTTGATACTTACTGTGAAAATACAATACAGAAAACTTTTACAGATGTATTTTCAAAATTGCTCAGTGTTATTTATTTCTTCCATTAATTAACTAATTTATGTTAAAGTGTACTGTGTTCTTTCAAATGTACTTGTTAGAAAGGTGGGGGGAAATGACAGGCCTAGGAGTATACAACCAGGAGAAATACAGAGGCATCTGGCTACTACTTCCCCTGAGTCTGCAAGTCTCTGGGAGCAAAGTATAAAGAGTTAGAACAGGAAAGCAAATGTAAACAGACAGGAACAGACTCCACTTCATTCATACATGCCGTTTTTAGAGGCGTGTGGGCTCTAGTATCATTATCTAACATCACACATGTACATAAATTATACACACATCGGCATATTAGCTTTGGTTTACCCACCTGCTTTCTTTCTCAACCTTTTTTTAAAAATTTGTATTCTATGTTGGAGTTTAGCTGAGTAACAGTGATATACTGGCTATCAGTGTACAGCAAAGTGGTTCAGTTACAGCCATGTGAGTATTCATTCTTTTTTCGATTCTTTTCCCATTCAGCCACCTGCTTTCTTTCCTGTATTCTACCTTCGTATCTTGCTCTCACACTCCATCCAGATTCTACTCTTCTCAGTTTGGGTCCAGCTCTCGCATCTCATTTCTGTGAAACCCTTCTAATCTAAAAAGAATTTTCCTCTTCTAGGTTTCTAGCACTTATTATTACTACAAATTGACATCTATAGGTATACAGACAACTCTAATTATATAGACATCTTTACTTCCCAAGCTGGATGGCAAACTCCTTGTGGGTGGGACAAAGTCTTAGACAGGTAAGAATTTTCTGTGATGCCTATCCTATTATAATGGCTCAGCAGACAGATTTTATGTATGTGCTGGCTGATTTTAATGTTTCCTAATTCAGATTCAGTCAGTTTCCAAAGATTGCTGCACTGCTTCTGACATGGTATATATGAGCACAACTCTTCCCTATTAGATTATACTGCTGCCTTAGATCTGGAGAAAATGCTCTATTGTACTTAGAAAATATTTAAGTTACTATTACTTTAGAATAGTAACCATGAGTAACTTAAAACTATACACAGTGCATTACAATGTATTTCTGCACACAACAAAAATCATGCAGTGAAATGACAGCGGCACACGCTGGAGACAAACAATGGTTTCCTTCATCATTTCCTTATTTCATAGGTGACCTCTGGCCAATCAACAGGGATTCAGATCCCATTTGGGTAAATGTTACTATGAAAATTTTATAAAGCACCACAGAGAAGTTGTTATTACACACCAACTGACTTCCTTGGGGAAAAAGGACGGGGCAATACACTCTAACACATTGTAAAACAGCTCTCCTATATTTTAAAACTGAAGTCAACTCTCTGAAGGAAAGTGGATTTAGGCATCTGTGCTCCAGATAAATTCATCTTTTAATGTAAAATAAGCAGGATAAAAGTTAAAATCATCAACCTAGGCTGTCAAAATGACTCGCCTTCCACTGACCACAGCATATTTACATTTGGGCTAAGCAGCAGCTTCCGCTTTCTCATTAAGCACATGTGTATTCTGAGCTCCTTCTATGACATAAACATTCAACAGTGACCATCTCGGCTGAGAAGAGAGAGCAGAGCGTACCTTCACCGCTGGCAGCATGTCCACGGAGTCCAGGATGAACAGCACTAATGCTTGCATCAGCATCATAAACTGATTAAATTGCCATGTTAGACTAAAGAGAAAAGTTGATATGAAAATGGCAAGAAGTGTCAGCCTCTGTAAAAAGAAAATCTTATATAATTTACGTGTCTCTAGGAATAAAAAGCCTCTCAGACAAGTGTTCTCAAGAGCAGCCAACATTTCCATACAGCAAACAGAAAAAAACTATCCACTGTTGCTCTGACAACTCTCGCATTTGTTACGGAAGCTCTAAATATCCTAAAGTGACACCATGCACATGAATATTCACATACAGTATGTGTACTCTCTGCTATTATGGAGGCGATAAGGCACCAACTCACATCTCAAGACCCATGGCTCAAAAATTCTGACAGTTCTGCAGAAATCTTGGGTGGGTGTGCTGCAACTATGTAAGGGCCAATGATAGAGAGTACATTTTTAACATCAAAAATGAAGACATCTTTGTAAAGTGGGAAAAGGTTTGGGGAAAAAAATTCAGCTCCACATTTGCATTACAATGTATTTCTGCACACAACAAAATCATGCAGTGAAATGACAGCGCACACGCTGGAGACAAACAATGGTTTCCTTCATCATTTCCTTATTTCATAGGTGACCTCTGGCCAATCAACAGGGATTCAGATCCCATTTGGGTAAATGTTACTATGAAAATTTTATAAAGCACCACAGAGAAGTTGTTATTACACACCAACTGACTTCCTTGGGGAAAAAGGACGGGGCAATACACTCTAACACATTGTAAAACAGCTCTCCTATATTTTAAAACTGAAGTCAACTCTCTGAAGGAAAGTGGATTTAGGCATCTGTGCTCCAGATAAATTCATCTTTTAATGTAAAATAAGCAGGATAAAAGTTAAAATCATCAACCTAGGCTGTCAAAATGACTCGCCTTCCACTGACCACAGCATATTTACATTTGGGCTAAGCAGCAGCTTCCGCTTTCTCATTAAGCACATGTGTATTCTGAGCTCCTTCTATGACATAAACATTCAACAGTGACCATCTCGGCTGAGAAGAGAGAGCAGAGCGTACCTTCACCGCTGGCAGCATGTCCACGGAGTCCAGGATGAACAGCACTAATGCTTGCATCAGCATCATAAACTGATTAAATTGCCATGTTAGACTAAAGAGAAAAGTTGATATGAAAATGGCAAGAAGTGTCAGCCTCTGTAAAAAGAAAATCTTATATAATTTACGTGTCTCTAGGAATAAAAAGCCTCTCAGACAAGTGTTCTCAAGAGCAGCCAACATTTCCATACAGCAAACAGAAAAAAACTATCCACTGTTGCTCTGACAACTCTCGCATTTGTTACGGAAGCTCTAAATATCCTAAAGTGACACCATGCACATGAATATTCACATACAGTATGTGTACTCTCTGCTATTATGGAGGCGATAAGGCACCAACTCACATCTCAAGACCCATGGCTCAAAAATTCTGACAGTTCTGCAGAAATCTTGGGTGGGTGTGCTGCAACTATGTAAGGGCCAATGATAGAGAGTACATTTTTAACATCAAAAATGAAGACATCTTTGTAAAGTGGGAAAAGGTTTGGGGAAAAAAAATTCAGCTCCAATTGAAAAACTGGTTATGGAATAAGAACTATCAACACGCATGCGGACCCTGTGAACATCCCATTTTCTGAAGTTTCGAAGATAAAGCCAGAGGTTGGAAAATATATACCAAGTAGTGTAAAAACTTACTTGAGAAAGAGGCTGTAAGTTTGGTCTCAGGAAGTACGTAATCGCGGCTATCTGAATTGCAAAGAACGGCAGTGCCCAGTTCTCCCTCAAGGGGATGGTGAACTCTACCCTCGTGGTGTCGATCCTGCACAAGGGACAGACAAAGGGCCTAGGGGAGTGATTCTAAGGATTGTTACCTCAAAGATTTCCTGAAGTGAAAGCTGTATTACATCATATTCATATATATAATACATTCGTTCTTTTAATTGAAGGATAATTGCTTTATAGAATTGGGCTGGTTTCTGTCAAACACTGAGATGAATCAGGCACAGGTATACCTATGTCCCCTTCCTCTTGAACCATGCCATTAGGTATATTTAGAGTTCGTTCCTGGTTCTCATTTGTCCTTTATCATCACCTTGTAACAGAACACTGGCACTGAGAACATTTAAGGAACCCGGGCACAGGTACTCAGTGGCAGAACCAGGGTGGAATGGCAGTGTTTTAGACTGCGGACATAATTTGGTCGCTGGTTAATAATAACTGTTACAAGGTCCTTGGCGACCCCTCCCTAGAATGGGAACCCCTAGAGGGCCAGGATAGTTTTCAGGTTTGTACACCTAGTCCAAAGAACCGTCCCCACACACGCTAGGCACCAACAAACGTCTTTCATTTACTTTTAATAGAAACACACTTTACTTTCATTTACTTTTTTTTTTGGCGGGAGGGGGGGTGGGGGGGCGCGGGGTAGATCCTTGTTGCAGTGGATGGGCTCTTGGTTGTTGCCTGTGGGCTTTATCTGCAGTGAGCAGAGGCTACTCTTTTTTTTCTTTTTTAAAGATTTATTTATTTATTTATTTTGGGCAGGGGTCGGGTTGGGGAGGGAGGGGGCAGGCGGGCCACTTCTATTGGTCTTTCATTTATCTATTTTCATTCATCTTTGTTCTTTGGCCTGTGTGGGCCTCCCATCTCAGTGGCCTCTGTTGTTGCAGAGCACCGGCTCTGGGCACATGTGCTCCAGAGCTCCAGCTCCATAGTTGGAGACATTGGTCTAGCCGTTACATGACACGTGGGATCTTCCCAGGCCAGGGATCAAACTGGCGCCCCTTGCACTGCAAGGTGGTGTCCTTACCCACTGGACCACCAGGGAAGCCCCTTGATTTACTTTTTATATCTTTATTTTTTATTGAAGGACAGCTGAATTATAGACTTTCTTTTTTTTTTTTTTAAAGATTTATTTATTTATTTTGGGCGGGGGTCGGGCTGGGGAGGGAGGGCCACTTCTATTGGTCTTTCATTTCTCTATTTTCATCCGTCTTTGTTCTTTGGCTCCTGTGGGCCTCCCATCGCGGTGGCATCTGTCTCTGCAGAGCGCCGGCTCTGGGCGCATGCGCTCCAGAGCTCCGGCTCGGTAATTGGACACATCGGTCCAGCCGCTCCGCGGCACGTGGGATCTTCCCAGGCCAGGGATCGAACCGGCGCTCCTTGCACTGCAAGGCAGTGTCCTTACCCACTGGACCACCAGGGGGAGCCCCGAATTATAGACTTTCACTTACTCTTAGCAGGAGTAATACATTACATTAAAATGCTAAGAAGCACCATAACACAGCAGACTCACCCTCTGCATCTGGACTCTTACTAAGACTCAGTTCCATGTGTATGTGTCTGTGAATGTGTGTGTGTATACCTTTATATATAAATATATATGCCTATATAAATATTCTCATATATATACCTACATATACAACTTGATGTTTACATGTATTTATATATAATATCTACTAGAAAAGGTAATCTTTTAAGCTTATATTACATCATCTCTATAATAGTAATAATAATAACAACTGTAGTCTTTACATGGTAAAATAATACATATAAAGCATGATGTAAACTGCCTGCATTTAGTAACCACTCAATACTGTTACAATAAAAAGTAATTTGTTGAGGATTACAACACACAGTCAATATTAGAAGTAATGTTCAAATTTTAAGACTGCTATTGAACAGTGGTTTTTATAGGTCAGACAATGATGTGATATATCTTGAATATGTTTTTTAAAACTGCTATTTCATAATGCTCATTTTTAGAAATTAATATATATTAATTAAATAATGTAAGAATTTCCTTACATTTGTACAGTACTTTAGTGCTTTGCTAATTATGAGCTGCACACAATCTTTTTGAGGTTCATAATAAAGATACTATTAACCCTTTTAAGAAATGAGATTTATGACTAGAGAGATATTAATCACATAGCATGTTGGTAACAGAACTGGAATTATTACAGATGATTCTTTTGACTTGTAATTCAATGCTTTGTTCCTCAGTTGTAGATATATTAATACATAAGTAGGGCTTTCTATGTTACTAAATAAGAAAAACTTCACAGGGTAACCCAAAGACAAAATCTGGTAGTTCAGTCACCACTTTGTGTCCGACTGTTTGTGACCCCATAGACTGTAGCCCACCAGGCTCCTCTGTCCATAGGATTTATTCCCCAGGCAAGAAAACTGGAGTGGGTTGCTTTGTTCTCCTCCAGGGGATCTACCCAACTCAGAGACTGAACCTGCATTTCCTGTATTAGATGCAAATTCTTTACAGCCAAGCCACAAGGCAAGTGGAATGGGTTGCCATTCCTGACCCAGTGATCGGACCCATGTCCCTGGCACTGCAGGTGGATCCTTTACCGCCGAGCCACCAGGGCTTCCCCAAAGAGAACATACTCCCACACAAACGTGGCGGAACCACCACCTTTAAACTGGAAATCAAGTAACTTCATTTTAATTTACACTTTAGAAAGTAGCTCCAACTCACCTGTTGGTGACATACCAGAAGGCTGCCAAGAGTCCTGAAAGCCACGTGCCACTCAGGAGCCAGCTGGTTGTGTAGAGAGCCGCAACATATACTGCTTGGAGTCCAAATAAGGTGTAAATATAAAAATAAACTGGTTCTATATGCTTCTGTAAAAGGGAATGATTAAAAAATGTTTGTTAGAGAAGTCTACTCCTTCTCATTGCCAATTAACAAAACATTTAAGTCGAAATGTAATACAGAAGTTTGGTGTTAATTCCAAGATATAAGCATATATCACTCCTTCCCATGGAGAAGGCTGCTAGCAGCCCTCCTTCTCAATATTAAGAGCAGAAAAGGGAAGTCCCTGAGGACTCAAGCTTTACACCTAATTTTGTTCAGCATTCCATTATTCAGCTGAAGAGTGGTCACTGGAATCTGTTAATTTTTCAGTTTTCTTTTTCAATTCAAAGATAAATGAGGAGTGATTACACATTTCTAGCTGAAAATATTTACCAGCTTGAAGACTACACAGTTATAAGACCGGAAGCATCTATATGTAAAAATATCTTTTAAAATAGAAATAAAAAGCAAAATTCACAATACATATGGAGAAAATTGAGACATTGCTTTTATATCAAGCCAGTTGAAGATCAGAAAACCATATGTGAAACATTCAACATTTTGACTTCCATCTGATATTAAATTCAATTTCACAGAACACAACATACCTGTATGGGTAGAACTCTATATAAAATACTGAGAAAAACTTCTTGGTAAATATTCATTCTTTGAAGGAGGTTAATTGTCCTCATAGATTCGGTTTTGTTATCATATATTAAGCCACGAAAACCTAAGATTAATATTTGAAAATCCAAGAAAAGATGATTAAAATTATTCATTCAAAGCTATTCTTTAGTATATGCCAGAGAATGTGCTAGGTGTTAGGGATATAATATAGTCCTATCCACAAAGAGCTCGGGCTTCCCTTGTAGCTTGTCAATAAAGAATCTGCCTGCAATGCTGGAGATGCGGGTTCAGTCTCTGGGTTGGGCAGATCCCCCTGGAGGAGGGCAAAGCAACCCACTCCAGTACTGCTGCCTGGAGAATCCCATGGACAGAGGAGCCTGGAGGACTACCATCCATGTGGCTGCAAAAGAATCAGACACGACTTAGTGACTAAACAACATAATCATCATCCACAAAGAGCTTACCTGTCATGTATCAGATGGACATGGTTTAAATGTGTACACAAACATCGGTAAGTTATAACTTTCATGATGTAATCGATGCACAGTATGGTCTTTCGACAGAACTCTGGGCAAGAGGATTTTCTACGTCTCTGCTCTGTCTCCCTGCCACGAGGCACACAGTATCTCCTCTGGAAGAGTAGATGAAGCCTCCCTTTCTCTCCTGGGACGGGTGTGGCCATCTGACTTGCTCTGAGTGGATGTGACACAGGGCACATCAGCAGAATCCCTGCCTGTTTCCACCAGCAACCTCGCCCTTTCCCGCTGCTGTGATAACAGTACGTTCCATGTGAGCGTGAAAGTCACTCAGTTGTGTCTGACTCTTTGCAACCCCATGGACTGCAGTCCCCCAGGCTCCTCTGTCCATGGGATTCTCCAGGCATGAAGACTGGAGTGGTAAGCCATGCCCCCTCCAGGGGATCTTTCTGATCCAGGTATTGAACCAGGTCTCCCACACTGCAGGCAGATTCTTTACCAGCTGAGCTACCAGGGAAGCCCCATGTTCCACATAGGGGATGGATAACAAGAGTGAGAACTAACTCCGTTGTTAGGGTACTCTACTGCTATACTGTGGTCATCGGCTACTGGAACCAAGCTGATGAATCAACAGAAGGGATGACCAGATAAGTCAGTTCACAGAAGAACATGCACACAGTTCTTACACATTTGAAACGATACTCAACCTCCTTCCTACTAGAAATGCAAACTAAAACTACACTGAGATATCACTGCTCAGCTTCTGGCTTGGGAAAAAATCAAGAAGTTTGATATTATACTCTGTTAGTGAGGCTGTAAGTCACTTTCATACACTGTGGTTGGGAAGGCAAAATGATATGCATGATGATATGGATGACTCTCTTCTCTTATGGAAGCAAATTTGGCAACACCTCTCAAAATGACCTATACGTTTACTTTTTGATCCAGGAAGCCCAGGCCTAGGAACTGTTTTCAGATACAGACTGGCGAAAAGACAAAATGACACAGGTTATTCCTGCATCATCTGTAATAGCAGAGGATCAGAGCCAACACCAAAGCCCCATCAACAGGAGGTATTTTGGACTGAACGGTGTCTCCCCTAGATTCCTGTGTTGAAGTCCTAATGTCAATGGGTCTGTGCCTGGACAGGGTCTATAAGGAGATAAAAAGGTTAAGTGAGGTCAGAGGGTGAAGCCTTAACCTGACAGGACTGGTATCCTTACAAGAAGAGGAACCAACAAGAAGGGGGCTCACTCCCTTTCTCTAAGTACACAGATCTTGTCATGTCAAAAACAATGGGGTTTTCAAAGATGATAGGAGTCATGTCAGAAAGACAGCAGCTGATGTGAAGGGCATCCCACTGGCCAAAGACTGGATAATTTTTTATAAGAAGAATAATGTAAAAGCTTGAAAAACATCAAATACATTAGAAATCCATGCATTTATGATGATATTTAAAAAGCAAAGCATTAGGACAGGCTAGAGAGGTAACTCCTTCTACAACAATGGGAAAGGATCAATGAACTCCCACCTTTCCTTTAGGAACTGAAATCTTTCTGATCCAGGTATTGAACCAGGTCTCCCACACTGCAGGCAGATTCTTTACCAGCTGAGCTACCAGGAAGCCCCATGTTCCACATAGGGGATGGATAACAAGAGTGAGAACTAACTCCGTTGTTAGGGTACTCTACTGCTATACTGTGGTCATCGGCTACTGGAACCAAGCTGATGAATCAACAGAAGGGATGACCAGATAAGTCAGTTCACAGAAGAACATGCACACAGTTCTTACACATTTGAAACGATACTCAACCTCCTTCCTACTAGAAATGCAAACTAAAACTACACTGAGATATCACTGCTCAGCTTCTGGCTTGGGAAAAAATCAAGAAGTTTGATATTATACTCTGTTAGTGAGGCTGTAAGTCACTTTCATACACTGTGGTTGGGAAGGCAAAATGATATGCATGATGATATGGATGACTCTCTTCTCTTATGGAAGCAAATTTGGCAACACCTCTCAAAATGACCTATCGTTTACTTTTTGATCCAGGAAGCCCAGGCCTAGGAACTGTTTTCAGATACAGACTGGCGAAAAGACAAAATGACACAGGTTATTCCTGCATCATCTGTAATAGCAGAGGATCAGAGCCAACACCAAAGCCCCATCAACAGGAGGTATTTTGGACTGAGCGGTGTCTCCCTAGATTCCTGTGTTGAAGTCCTAATGTCAATGGGTCTGTGCCTGGACAGGGTCTATAAGGAGATAAAAAGGTTAAGTGAGGTCAGAGGGTGAAGCCTTAACCTGACAGGACTGGTATCCTTACAAGAAGAGGAACCAACAAGAAGGGGGCTCACTCCCTTTCTCTAAGTACACAGATCTTGTCATGTCAAAAACAATGGGGTTTTCAAAGATGATAGGAGTCATGTCAGAAAGACAGCAGCTGATGTGAAGGGCATCCCACTGGCCAAAGACTGGATAATTTTTTATAAGAAGAAAAATGTAAAGGCTTGAAAAACATCAAATACATTAGAAATCCATGCATTTATGATGATATTTAAAAAGCAAAGCATTAGGACAGGCTAGAGAGGTAACTCCTTCTACAACAAAGGGAAAGGATCAATGAACTCCCACCTTTCCTTTAGGAACTGAAATGCTGGGTTGCCAAAGAGTTGCTAAGAAAATATTCTTCTTTAGAGAAGAATTCCATCTGATAATGATGGAAGGAATTATAGACTCAGAATGTCACCATGTTATTGTCCTTACACAATGAACAGATTTAGGTAGTGAACATCCATGGTACTAACCCATTATAGGTGAAAGGCTCACTGAGAACTTAATAATGGATGGCCCAGTCTTAACTTCCAAAGAGAGAACTGCATATGTACCCCCCTCATGTGGAAGTGTACAATACCCACCAGAAAGTATTCTTGCCAAAAAACAGAACCCTGAATCTGAGCAAGCCTCTAGACCTCACTGCCAATTAAGAGGAAATTCAGACATCAGAGAAACACTGAATGGCACCAGTGGGGCTCCAGCAAAACTCAGGAAGTGGAAAACTTTCTGACAAATCAGGTCATGTTTTCAACAAAGAATTATAAGAAAAAAAGATGGTAAGAAATCTATAGCTTCAAGGAAACAAAGAGACATGGCAAAAGATTGCCATGCATGAAGTTTACTTGGATCTCAAAAACTACATTAACAATCTGTAAGACAATCGGGAAAATGAGTAAATTGAATGGATACTTGAGATGAAGTCACTTCTTATTTGTGACAACGACAATTTGGTCATGTTTGAAAAAGGGGAGTTGCCATCCTTTAGAGAAATATACTGATATACTTACAAATGAAGCAGTATGACATCTTGGAATCACTCCAAAATAATCCAGGTTGAGAATGAGGTATCGAGGAAACAAGATTGGTCATAAATTGGTAACCACTGTAGGCAAGTGATACTTGAGTGCAAGCCAATTAGAGAATTCCACCTTATGCTTGAAAGTTGGTAAAAAGAATAATCTTAACAAATGACTTAAATGAATTGAAACATCAACTGTTAGGAAGTACTTAGAAAACAATGGGGTTTTCAAAGATGATAGGAGTCATGTCAGAAAGACAGCAGCTGATGTGAAGGGCATCCCACTGGCCAAAGACTGGATAATTTTTTATAAGAAGAATAATGTAAAAGCTTGAAAAACATCAAATACATTAGAAATCCATGCATTTATGATGATATTTAAAAAGCAAAGCATTAGGACAGGCTAGAGAGGTAACTCCTTCTACAACAAAGGGAAAGGATCAATGAACTCCCACCTTTCCTTTAGGAACTGAAATGCTGGGTTGCCAAAGAGTTGCTAAGAAAATATTCTTCTTTAGAGAAGAATTCCATCTGATAATGATGGAAGGAATTATAGACTCAGAATGTCACCATGTTATTGTCCTTACACAATGAACAGATTTAGGTAGTGAACATCCATGGTACTAACCCATTATAGGTGAAAGGCTCACTGAGAACTTAATAATGGATGGCCCAGTCTTAACTTCCAAAGAGAGAACTGCATATGTACCCCCCTCATGTGGAAGTGTACAATACCCACCAGAAAGTATTCTTGCCAAAAAACAGAACCCTGAATCTGAGCAAGCCTCTAGACCTCACTGCCAATTAAGAGGAAATTCAGACATCAGAGAAACACTGAATGGCACCAGTGGGGCTCCAGCAAAACTCAGGAAGTGGAAAACTTTCTGACAAATCAGGTCATGTTTTCAACAAAGAATTATAAGAAAAAAAGATGGTAAGAAATCTATAGCTTCAAGGAAACAAAGAGACATGGCAAAAGATTGCCATGCATGAAGTTTACTTGGATCTCAAAAACTACATTAACAATCTGTAAGACAATCGGGAAAATGAGTAAATTGAATGGATACTTGAGATGAAGTCACTTCTTATTTGTGACAACGACAATTTGGTCATGTTTGAAAAAGGGGAGTTGCCATCCTTTAGAGAAATATACTGATATACTTACAAATGAAGCAGTATGACATCTTGGAATCACTCCAAAATAATCCAGGTTGAGAATGAGGTATCGAGGAAACAAGATTGGTCATAAATTGGTAACCACTGTAGGCAAGTGATACTTGAGTGCAAGCCAATTAGAGAATTCCACCTTATGCTTGAAAGTTGGTAAAAAGAATAATCTTAACAAATGACTTAAATGAATTGAAACATCAACTGTTGTGTTCACAGTGATACATAGAAAAGACTCATTATTCACCTTCAGAGCAGAGTGTCTCAACTTCAGCACCACCTGTATTTTCATACTTTGGTCCTGATAATTCTTTGTTGGAGGTGAAGGCACTGTCCTGAGCATTGTAGGATGTTTAGAAGCATCTCTGCCCTCTGTTCTCTCAGTTCCAGTATCACTCTCACCCCCAAAACCATCTCTGGATGTTCCAGTGGTCCCCCAGGGACTCAACTGCCCTTCAACAAAGACCACCGCTTTAGAGAATGCTAGAGGAGCAATTCATAATGTTGAGAACTAGTAAGTAGAGTTGATTCTCATGGCTCAGTATAGTTAGCTCTATAAAACTGTAATTAAAACTGTACTACCAATACTGAATGAGTAGGAAAGACAGAGTTAGGTTCTTCTAAGCTTCGGGTCATGGGTCTTCATCAAATGATCAACACATAACCTTGATTTATATAAGTGTTTGCCTAAAGACAGCTTTTGTCGATCCATTAACATTTAATTTGTGGTCAATGGCACTCTAAGTCACACTTGAACAAAGCTTCTCTAACAAAAGTTTTTTCTCTGTATGCCATCACCATAGCCTTCTCGCATTTAGGAAGAGTACACAGCACTTCAGCACTACGCTTGGGGATCACTTTAAAGAGCAAAATCAGGGGCTTCCCTGGTAGCTCAGTGGTGAAGAGTTTGCCTGCCAATGGAGCAGACACGGGTTCAATTCCCGATCCGGGAAGATCCCATATTCTGCGGAGCAACTAAGCCCGTGAACCACAACTATGGAGCCTATGCTCTAGAGCCTTGGAGCTGCAACTATGGAGCCCATGTGCCACAACTACTGAAGCCTGTGTGCCCCAGAGCCCGAGTTCCACAAGAGAAATCAACGCAACAAAAAGCTTGCTCACCTCAACAGAGGAGCCCCCACTCCCTGCAAATAAGAGCCTGCAGCAGCAGTGAAAAACAAAAACACAAACAGAAGAGCCAAAAATAAATAAAATTTAAAAAAGAAAGAACAAAATCACTAACAAAAAGCACAAAAACTAAAAAAAAAAAAAAATGGCACTAAATAGACTGTGAAAAGGACTCTAGTCTGAGAGCTAGAACATGAAAGCAGTGCACCAGCCTGTTCAGCTTCAGCTGGGAACACACACCATCAGACAACTAAATCAAACCAGTTAATGCTAAAGGAAATCAACCCTGAATCTTCACTGGAAGGAAAGATGATGATGCTGAAGCTACAATACTTTGACCACCTGATGCGAAGAAATGACTCATAGGAAAAGGGCCTGATGTTGGGAAAAATAGAAGGCAAAAGGAGAAGGGGCCGACAAACGACAAGATGGTTGAATGGCATCACTGAGTCAATAGATATGAGTTCAAGCAAACTTCAGGAGATAGTGAAGGACAGGGAAGCCTGGCATGCTGCAGTCCATGGGGCTCCAAAGACTTGGACATAACTGAGCAACTGAACTGAACTGATTGATTCTGGGGTTACAAATAAGCTTCAGTTGTATGTGTGTGTTTATCAGTCATGTTCGACTGCAATGCCATGGACTGTAGCCTGCCAGGTTCCTCTGTCTGGATTTTTCCAAGCAAGAATACTGGAGTCAGTTGCCATTTTGTTCTCCAGGGGATCTTCCTGATCCAGGGATTGAACCCAGGTCTCTTGCATTTCAGGCAGATTCTTTACCATCTGAGCTACCAGGTGGCTTAGCTGGTAGGTGAGTTTCAGCTAGTTTCAGGTAGCAGGTAAATTTACATTTCAGCAAGTAGGTGAATTTGCAAATATGGAATCCATGAATAATGAGGATCAAGTGGATGGGGATAAAAATCAACATATATCCTGACTTTTTTTTTTTTTTTTTGATAATCTCAGGGTAATCAAACAGCTGATGAGAAAAAGATTTACTATCTAACAGAGTTCCAGCTAATAAATGCAGGAAGAGTGAGAGTCGGTCCTGTAACCCTACTGAAAAATGTACCTAGGCAGTAGTCTTCAGTGGCTGCTAAAACCATTAAGTGCAAGGCTGGTGGATGATTCACCTTATTAGGTCTGAATGTGATTATCTACATAGGAATCAATTGACTAACTTTTATGGCACTGAAAGGAAGGCAACCAAAACTTCACGTCTCCTATTGTGATAAAATTAGAAGCACAACACACTGCCTGGATGAGCTCTTGCCAAAAATATACCTGATTCCAAACAAAACCTAGAAAAAGGCCATTCTCTGCCACTGCCCCAAGATTAAGGATATCAAGCACATATATAAAGACGGAGAGAGTCTTTTGGGGGGTTCCATTAAGGAGTAAAGGTAAAGGGTACACACTCTAAAGCACTTAGAAACACAGAAAATGTGGAAAAATGCTAACTGCTGAAGCTACAATACTTTGACCACCTGATGCGAAGAAAGGACTCATAGGAAAAGGGCATGATGTTGGGAAAAATAGAAGGCAAAAGGAGAAGGGCCGACAAGCGACAAGATGGTTGAATGGCATCACTGAGTCAATAGATATGAGTTCAAGCAAACTTCAGGAGATAGTGAAGGACAGGGAAGCCTGGCATGCTGCAGTCCATGGGGCTCCAAAGACTTGGACATAACTGAGCAACTGAACTGAACTGATTGATTCTGGGGTTACAAATAAGCTTCAGTTGTATGTGTGTGTTTATCAGTCATGTTCGACTGCAATGCCATGGACTGTAGCCTGCCAGGTTCCTCTGTCTGGATTTTTCCAAGCAAGAATACTGGAGTCAGTTGCCATTTTGTTCTCCAGGGGATCTTCCTGATCCAGGGATTGAACCCAGGTCTCTTGCATTTCAGGCAGATTCTTTACCATCTGAGCTACCAGGTGGCTTAGCTGGTAGGTGAGTTTCAGCTAGTTTCAGGTAGCAGGTAAATTTACATTTCAGCAAGTAGGTGAATTTGCAAATATGGAATCCATGAATAATGAGGATCAAGTGGATGGGGATAAAAATCAACATATATCCTGACTTTTTTTTTTTTTTTTTGATAATCTCAGGGTAATCAAACAGCTGATGAGAAAAAGATTTACTATCTAACAGAGTTCCAGCTAATAAATGCAGGAAGAGTGAGAGTCGGTCCTGTAACCCTACTGAAAAATGTACCTAGGCAGTAGTCTTCAGTGGCTGCTAAAACCATTAAGTGCAAGGCTGGTGGATGATTCACCTTATTAGGTCTGAATGTGATTATCTACATAGGAATCAATTGACTAACTTTTATGGCACTGAAAGGAAGGCAACCAAAACTTCACGTCTCCTATTGTGATAAAATTAGAAGCACAACACACTGCCTGGATGAGCTCTTGCCAAAAATATACCTGATTCCAAACAAAACCTAGAAAAAGGCCATTCTCTGCCACTGCCCCAAGATTAAGGATATCAAGCACATATATAAAGACGGAGAGAGTCTTTTGGGGGGTTCCATTAAGGAGTAAAGGTAAAGGGTACACACTCTAAAGCACTTAGAAACACAGAAAATGTGGAAAAATGCTAACTGCAGAAGAAAGGACTGAGTGGGGCCCTGGAGACAGAAAAGACACCGTAATTCTCATTTGTACTGCCAAAATGTCTGCTGTTTTCAGACAATACTCCTTTCACACACAGAGACCTTTTCCAAAATGATCATTAAAAATAAAAATCAACAGTAACACCGAGAAACTACAAGCCGATAATCTGGGAAGGAGCAGAGCTGAGACACAAGGAGAGAATTACATAAAATATTATATAACTCCTTTCAGAGAAAAACATCTTCATGGATTATCCGAACAAGGAAGAATCATAAGTACAAAGAAAAACTACACAAGATCCATAAAGCATTTAAGATGTATGAACGCAAAAGCATATTTTGGTTGAGAAATTGAAAAGAATGCAGTAGACCCCAAATAAACACTTAGCTGTGATTACCTTGCATGAGGGTGGGAGCCTGCAGCATCTGCTTGTAGTAGGAATAGTACAGTCCACACTCTGTTCTGAATGAGATTTCTCGCTCCACTTCCTGAAACAAAGTGAGGTCGATGGGCTTTAGATGACTTGGTTATATTTAAACAGCTACTGTGACTGTAGAACCAGAACTACAACTTAAAAAGGAACAAAAAAAAATTCCAAAATACTTCTGACAATACAATCTTAAGAAATCTTGGCAAAGTAAAACAACAGAAGACTTGATACGTACATCTATATGTATGGCTGAGTCCCTTTACTGTTCACCTGACCATAACACACTGTCTGTTACTCAGCTATAATAATGCAATAAAAAATAAGAAGCCTTATAAAATAAGCTACAAGGATGTCCTGTACAAGATGGGGAATACAGTCAACATTTTTTATTAACTATAAATAGAGTACAACCTTTAAATACTGTGAATCACGACACAGTATACCTGTAACTTCTGTAATACTATGTATCAACTGTTAATACACTTCAATGAATAAATAGAACACAACAGAAGGCTGATAATTATTGAAGTTGGGCATATATTATAGGGGTTTATTCTGGTTTTGTAGATACTTAAAATCTTCTCTAACAAAGCATCTTTAACAATGGAGAAAATTAGTTCCATTTACTTTGTGGAGTTAGTGTTTTTATTTCACAGAAATTAAGACCTTAAAAGAAAACACCATTCTTATGAGAATCAAAATAGGGACAGTAGAAAACATAGGTTTCTCCAATAAAAAGACCTATAACTGCATTAGACACTTCCCTAAAAGTTAACAATATAAGATTAATGATTTTCTTTTTATTCTGAGAATAGAAGGTATTCTTAGTTAAAATGGGGCAGATTGTTTACATTTGAACTTTCCTCTGACAAGTGTAGCCCTGGTGAAAAGATGTTCCTGTAGGAAAATGGATACGAGAAATAGTAAACCGCTTTTATATTCAATTTGAGAAGAACTGAAAATTTAAAGTAGTAGCTATTCGTCAATTTGGTTTTAAGAGGCTTTTGTGAAGTTTAAGATTTAAATCAGTAATATAAAATATAGGGGCAATTGGTAACAAGAGTAGGGAACTTTCTGGAATAATCCCATTAATACTCTCAGAACCTATATTTCATACATACGTAACACTATAAATGAACAAAAATTATGTTATTATAGATTAACACCAGTGTTAAAAAAATACAGGTGTAACACACTGTCTAAGAAGTAATACCATGTACGTTTTTTCCTGTATAGTAGACCCATATTCTACAAACACAGCTTTATTGGGGGAAGATGATAAGCATGGAACATCTTACTTTCTAGTGGATAAATTTCCTTTAGCACATCTTTGTTTTTCCCATTTCCAATTACTTTTCAAACAATAATAAACATTTCATTAAAAGAACCACACATGCTGCTTATCTTCAGATTGGGAGATCATGTAACATTTCCTTTTGCCCTTAAGCTATTTAAAGAAATATTTCTCCTACCCTTTAAAAAAGTATTATAAATCAATTCATGAATACAGCACTGAAGAAATACTCAAGTATCAAAGAGTATAAACATCCACTTACTGATACTGAAACAAACTATTACGTTTTACCATTATAACTCTTTTAAAAAATAAGCAGGAGGCGGTATAGGGTAGCAAAACGTATATACTGAGCTTCCTTCCACAGAAAACAAACTTATCCTTGGAAAAGAAAACATGAAAGGAAGAGGCCCATCGGGTTCTGAAATGTAATTTCATCAGCACACTTGCTTTATAAAAAGGACAATAGAAAATGATGTAGCTCTTTTCATTTTCACATTTGCTACTGATTTGTGCTGTCTCTTTCATAGCTACAAAGTTTTCTCTTCTTAGCAGTCACATTAATCCATTCACCTTCAATCTCTGGGAAAAACCACTCCATTGCTTTCAATAATATAAAATTAAACTGTATCACTTGTCTCTAGAATGTTCAGCCTCTTCCTTGATAAAGTAAGCACAGAAGCTTCAATCTTCTGTCCATACAAATAAGAAAAAGCACACACACACTAAATGCATTCCACTCCTTTCCTTCTCTGTAGCTGCCGAAAGAAAACGAAAATTTTTTTTAAAGTAGTAGCTATTCGTCAATTTGGTTTTAAGAGGCTTTTGTGAAGTTTAAGATTTAAATCAGTAATATAAAATATAGGGGCAATTGGTAACAAGAGTAGGGAACTTTCTGGAATAATCCCATTAATACTCTCAGAACCTATATTTCATACATACGTAACACTATAAATGAACAAAAATTATGTTATTATAGATTAACACCAGTGTTAAAAAAATACAGGTGTAACACACTGTCTAAGAAGTAATACCATGTACGTTTTTTCCTGTATAGTAGACCCATATTCTACAAACACAGCTTTATTGGGGGAAGATGATAAGCATGGAACATCTTACTTTCTAGTGGATAAATTTCCTTTAGCACATCTTTGTTTTTCCCATTTCCAATTACTTTTCAAACAATAATAAACATTTCATTAAAAGAACCACACATGCTGCTTATCTTCAGATTGGGAGATCATGTAACATTTCCTTTTGCCCTTAAGCTATTTAAAGAAATATTTCTCCTACCCTTTAAAAAAGTATTATAAATCAATTCATGAATACAGCACTGAAGAAATACTCAAGTATCAAAGAGTATAAACATCCACTTACTGATACTGAAACAAACTATTACGTTTTACCATTATAACTCTTTTAAAAAAAAAAAAGCAGGAGGCGGTATAGGGTAGCAAAACGTATATACTGAGCTTCCTTCCACAGAAAACAAACTTATCCTTGGAAAAGAAAACATGAAAGGAAGAGGCCCATCGGGTTCTGAAATGTAATTTCATCAGCACACTTGCTTTATAAAAAGGACAATAGAAAATGATGTAGCTCTTTTCATTTTCACATTTGCTACTGATTTGTGCTGTCTCTTTCATAGCTACAAAGTTTTCTCTTCTTAGCAGTCACATTAATCCATTCACCTTCAATCTCTGGGAAAAACCACTCCATTGCTTTCAATAATATAAAATTAAACTGTATCACTTGTCTCTAGAATGTTCAGCCTCTTCCTTGATAAAGTAAGCACAGAAGCTATGAATTGACATTAACTAAGCAAATATTAGCCTTTGTCCATACAAATAAGAAAAAAAGCACACACACACTAAATGCATTCCACTCCTTTCCTTCTCTGTAGCTGCCTTTAGGTGTTCAAAGTATGACTGCCTTTAGTGAAATAGTCTAATATCAAACTCACATGCCCAAACCAAACTGGAGAACTAAACCAGGCAATCACATGGAGGGGGCTTTCAGTCCCACATGATTGTAAGAATAAGAGACTGACTTCATAAAGATAGGGGCAAAGGGAAAAAAAAAAACCCAAAACTCCACTACTCCAAGTCCTAAAAGTAGAGAGACACTTTTGAGTCCCAACTCTCTCTCTTTAACATACCCTGAACGTGTAAAGAACAGAGGGGATCCTGATTAGTAAAAATGCCTTTCGACATGATTAATTGCTAATCTTGGCGCCAGCTGTATCGAACCAAATGCTGTACTTTATTAGACAGACACTTCCAAGTTTTACATCTGCTTCATGCTAGGAGAACATCTGCTTTACTCATCCAAACACTTCTCCAGTTTTTATATAGCAATTTATACTTTGCCTGGTGGATAATGCCAACAAAAATGTACACCAATAGCAGTTACCCTCTAAAGACTGTAAACTGAACAAATACGATACTTCTTATTTTCATCTGCACAAGTTCCACAGGAGAAGCACTGAGGAGAGACTATAAAACATGGCCTCAGTAGGATGGTGGCCATGGAAGTCGGAATCCGCTAAGGAGTGTGTAACAACTCACCTGCCGAATCAACTAGCCCTGAAAATGGATGGCGCTGGAGCGTCGGGCCCATACCCGGCCATCGCCGGCAAAAAAAAAAAAAAAAAAAAAACATGGCCTCTGGGTTTCCCTAGTGGTCCAGTGGGTAAAGAGTCCACTTTGAAGTGCAAGGGGCACAGGTTTGATCCCTGGCCCAGGAAGATCCCATGTGCCGCGGAGCAGTTGGACCGGTGTGTCTAAGGGAGCCAGCGCTCTAGAGTGCATGCGCCCAGAGCCGGTGCTCTGCAACAAGAGAGGCCACTGCAATGGGAGGCCCACACATACCAAAGAATAAAAAAGATAGATGAAAATAAATGTAAGTAAAAGAGGCATGATGAGGAAAACAAAAATTAAAGAGAAACAACAACAACAAAAAATGGCCTCTGAAGATAATGACAGAAATTAAGTAGAAGGACAAAAGAACTGCATTTTTAAGAAACTGTAGCACTAAAACCATTAAAGTAGTAGTTTATATACTAACTTAACTGAAGCATGAAAAATAAATAAGCAACCAGGAAAAAAAAGCTCACAATGAATGATTTGCGTCCCCCGGCATCACACAAAAGGTAACATGTCCTTTCGGACAAAGGACATCAAATTTGTAAAGGAACCATATCATCAGATTTTTAAAACTCTCCTGTAAATAAGTTATTTATAAAAACTGCTCCCTCGCAAATAACAAGGCAACCGGTGGGGGGGGAAACCATTGAGAGACTGACTTTAAAGATCACATTAACATTAAAGATTACATTAAAGATAAATGTAACCTTTCAGAATTTGGTTAACAAATCATCTCACCAAGAAACAGTAGCTCATGATAAGACAGCTGTTCTTAAAGCTCTGTACAGGGAACCATGCCCTCAGCAAACATATTTATGGCACATACATGGTTTATTGTCTGGTTAAATTCATGTCCATCTGTTTAGAACGGAATGCTTCTTGCCCTAGAGTTGATGAAAGCAGTGACATGTGACAGTTGCCAAGCAGCGTTTGGGGGTGGATCAGACTAGTGTTGAAGTGACAGTACTTCCACGGGGTCAGCTGAAGCAATTATTGGTTCTGCTTCTACCATAGTTACCACTGTGTGAATTAACCCTAGCTGGTCTAAAGACTCCTTGCTTTGTGGGAGTATTCAATGGGAAGATGTACAAATTCTGTAGTATCAAATAAATAAGAAAAAATGTTAGCATAAGGAATAAAGACTTTTACTGGAGCTTCTCTGGTAGCTCTGTGGTAAAGAGCTCGTCTGCCAATGCAGGAGACACGGGTTTGATCCCTGATCTGGGAAGATCCCACATGCTGCAGAGCAATTTAGCCCGTGAGCCACATCTACGGAGCTCATGTGCCGCAACTGTTGGAGCCCGTGTGCCCTAGAACCCGAGTTCCACAACAAGAGACGTCACCACAACAAGAAGCCTCAACTAGAGAGCAGTCCCCACTTCCTGCAACTAGGGAAAAGCCTGTAGCAGCCGTGAAAACCCAGAATAGCCAAAAATATCAATAAATAAATAAAATGTATTTCTAACAACAACAATAACAAAACGGAATAAAGCCTTTTACCGTCTGAGCCACCAGGAAGTTTTTTTCCCAAAATGTCCTGCCCAACTGAACTCACAATGAATGATTTGCGTCCCCCGGCATCACACAAAAGGTAACATGTCCTTTCGGACAAAGGACATCAAATTTGTAAAGGAACCATATCATCAGATTTTTAAAACTCTCCTGTAAATAAGTTATTTATAAAAACTGCTCCCTCGCAAATAACAAGGCAACCGGTGGGGGGGGAAACCATTGAGAGACTGACTTTAAAGATCACATTAACATTAAAGATTACATTAAAGATAAATGTAACCTTTCAGAATTTGGTTAACAAATCATCTCACCAAGAAACAGTAGCTCATGATAAGACAGCTGTTCTTAAAGCTCTGTACAGGGAACCATGCCCTCAGCAAACATATTTATGGCACATACATGGTTTATTGTCTGGTTAAATTCATGTCCATCTGTTTAGAACGGAATGCTTCTTGCCCTAGAGTTGATGAAAGCAGTGACATGTGACAGTTGCCAAGCAGCGTTTGGGGGTGGATCAGACTAGTGTTGAAGTGACAGTACTTCCACGGGGTCAGCTGAAGCAATTATTGGTTCTGCTTCTACCATAGTTACCACTGTGTGAATTAACCCTAGCTGGTCTAAAGACTCCTTGCTTTGTGGGAGTATTCAATGGGAAGATGTACAAATTCTGTAGTATCAAATAAATAAGAAAAAATGTTAGCATAAGGAATAAAGACTTTTACTGGAGCTTCTCTGGTAGCTCTGTGGTAAAGAGCTCGTCTGCCAATGCAGGAGACACGGGTTTGATCCCTGATCTGGGAAGATCCCACATGCTGCAGAGCAATTTAGCCCGTGAGCCACATCTACGGAGCTCATGTGCCGCAACTGTTGGAGCCCGTGTGCCCTAGAACCCGAGTTCCACAACAAGAGACGTCACCACAACAAGAAGCCTCAACTAGAGAGCAGTCCCCACTTCCTGCAACTAGGGAAAAGCCTGTAGCAGCCGTGAAAACCCAGAATAGCCAAAAATATCAATAAATAAATAAAATGTATTTCTAACAACAACAATAACAAAACGGAATAAAGACTTTTACCGTCTGAGCCACCAGGGAAGCCCCTGAATACTTTTAATACATTGAGTGACTTGAGTACTTTTAGTCAAGTGAGAATTACCTGTCCTTGTCACTCAACATTCATTTGCTGAGGAAACAAAAAGGTGTAAGAATTCAGCCCTAGTTCCCAAGGAGTT
Source organism: Tragulus kanchil (assembly GCA_022376925.1). Taxonomy (NCBI): domain Eukaryota; kingdom Metazoa; phylum Chordata; class Mammalia; order Artiodactyla; family Tragulidae; genus Tragulus; species Tragulus kanchil. The sequence continues at coordinate 113,402,124 of JAIOJX010000031.1, read as the reverse complement.
TGAGTTTCAGTGAGAAGGAAAAATGCATTTTCTTTTTAAAAAGGGGAATGACTATTCAAGGAAAGAGAGGTGTCAATTAAAAGGAATAATTATTCTTTGCCTATTCAACTAGCCTTCCAGGATGTCCCTGGTGGTCCAGTGGCTAAGACTCAGAGCTCCCTGCTGTAGGGGCCTGGGTTGGATCCAGGTTGGCAACACGAGCCAACTAAGAGCGTGCATGCTGCAACTTGAAAAAAAAAAAATTCCCGCATGCCCTACCAAAGACTGAAGATCTGGCTGTAGCTGAGACCCGGTGTAGCCAAAAAAAAAAGAAAAAAAAAGCTAGTCTTCTCACTGGGTTCTGTGCTTCTGATCAGTGTCTTCTTCCTCCGATTGATCCTCCTCATTCACTCATTCATTCATCCATCCATCCATTTATTCATTCAACAAACACCTACTAACCACCACCAACTGATAAGCATTCTTTTGCTGGGAGATTTAGCAGGGAACAGAAGAGACATAAATCTCTGCCTTCATGGAATGTATCATCTAAAGCAGCAGAAGCAGAGAATAAACCAGTAAACTGTATAAAGGAAAGCAGAGAAGCGGGATAGGAAGGAAAGAGGGTGGTACTGTGATCTGGGGTCGGGGGCGGGGGGCAGTGAAGGTCTCACTGATGTAGTGACTCTGCCTAGAGAATGGAAGAAGTGGGGCAGGGGGCCCTGTGGATGCCTGAGGGTACTGCCCAACAGTCAGAGAGAAGAGCCCATGTGCACCCTGGAGATCAGGGAGAAGACAGGGTGGCTTGAGCAGAGGGAACAAAGGAAGGGTGGTAATAAGGTCAGAGAGGCTGTAGGGGCAGAAGTAGAGTCTGAGAGGTAACGCAGGGTGAGGGGCTGGACCATGGAGTTGGGGAGGCACAACGACTCTGAGCTTGTATCTGAGCTCGAAGGAGTACATGTCGGGAGGTGTGCGGTTAGGAGCTTGATTTTAGACATGAGGAGTTTGACTATGAAAGGTTTTGTGCAGAGACATATGCTGCCATACATTTAAAAGAAGCTCACTGGCTGCTGTGTTCAGAACAGACTCTACAGGGAAAGGTCAAGGCAGAGGAAGCAGGAAGGGAGTTGCTGACATAACCCTGGTAGACACTGAGGTAGCGCCTGTGTGATCAGATTCTGAAAGGGAAAGGTTCGTTGCTCAGTGATGTCTGACTCTTTGGGACCCCATGGACTGTAGCCTGCCAGGCTCCTCTGTCCATGGGATTCTCCTGGCAAGAATACTGGAGTGGATAGCCATTCCCTTCTCCAGAGAACCTTCCCAACTCAGGGACTGAACCTAGGTCTCAAGCATTGCAGGCAGATATTTTACTGTCAGAGCCTCAGATTCCAGATACTGTTGAGAAAGAACACTGACCTGGCGGTGCTGTGGTTAAGACCCCATGCTTCCTACGCAAGCAGTGCAGGTTCAATCCCTGGTCCTAAGCAAGCTAAGATCCTGTATACTGTGCAGTGCAGCCAAAAAGAAAAAGAAAACTGACAGGATTTCCTAAAGGATTTCATATGGCGTTGGAAAGAATTAGAATTCTTTGAGAACAGAAATCCTAAGCCACTGAAGGATGAAGTAGCTATTTACAGAGTTGGTTTTAAGGAGAAACACCTGCAGCCTGGGACTGTCAGGTGTGTGAGTCAGCTAAGTCTAAAATGCCTCTTGGACAAATGCAGGTGATCAAGTAGGTGGCTGGTTATTCAAGTCTGGAGCTCAGGGGAGATGTCGGAGCAGGGATAGACATTTGGGAGCCATAAGCACAGAGATGGTGTGTGTCGGCTTGGTAGGCTCTTCAGTCGTGCCCAACTCTTTGCAACACCATGGACTGTAGTCTGTCGGGCTTTTCTTTGTTAAGATTATTTATTTAGTTTTTTTAATTTGGCTGCACTGGGTCTTAGTTGAGGCATGTGGGATCTATCTCCCTGTCCAGGGACTGAACCTGGGCCCCTTGCATTGGGAGCATGGAGTCTTAACTACTGGACCACCAGGGAAGTCCCTGCTAGGTTTTTCTATCCATGTAATTTTCCAGGCAAGAATACTGGAGTGGGTTACCATTTCCTACTCCAGAGGATCTTCCCAACATAGGAATCCAACCCGCCATCTCCTGTGTCTCCTGTACTGAAAGGCGGATTCCTTACCGCTGAGCCACCTGGGAAGCCCATAGAGATGGTGCTTAAAGTTATAGACAGACGGTTCTTAGAATTGAGAGTGGAGAGAAAAACATAGGAGCTGACTCTTAGGGTTCTCTGTCAATAAGAGGTCACTTGGGAGGCTGAGGAGTAGCCTGTCAAGGAGCCAAGGGAGCAGCTGGAGAGGTAGGAGGAAACCCAGGAGACGGTGTGAACTGGCGCCAAGAAAAAGTGCTAACAGCTTGAGTAAGGTGAGGACTGAAATGACCATGACAGTTAGTAACATGGGGGTCATCCTTGACTTTAACCAGCTTTTTAAGAGCAACAACATGGGTGAAGCTAGATGAGAAAGGATTTGAGAGAGAGAATGGGAAGAGGGAAACAGAGACTATCAGTCATCAAACTTTGTGGGGAATTCTGCAGTTAAGATGAGAGGAAAAATGGGACAGTAACTGCAAGAGAAAGGAGGGACAGAGTAGATTACTCCCCCTAGGGTAGGAGAAAGTTCGAGAGACGTCACTGCTGGAGCGATGTGGTTCAGCAGAAGTTGGGGGCGAGGATCTGGCACACACGTGGCAAGAGGTCGCCGAGCACGGGCACAGACCCAGGCAGCTATGGCAGGCAGGCGCGCAATCTCTTCAGTTTGCTTCTACTGTCTCAGTTGACAGGGTTCAGAATCTGTCACCCTAAAATACGGCACCTTGGCATACTGAGTCCCTTAAGCTGAAGAATTGGGAGGATGGCAGGTGCAGGATGGACTCTTGACCTTTCCTTCTCATGGAGGAGGTGCCCTCCCAGAGAAAAGGAATCTCCTGACTCTGAAGACGGAGGATGCTGAGAGGAATCTGAATGAGCGGGCCTTGCTCAGATGCTCCAGCTGACTCCCCTGGGCTCACACACTCACGTTTTCTTGTAACTTCTGATTCTTCTTCAAATCCAGTATAAAAATGCAAAGGTTTGAGGATTTCTTCGGGTTTTCATTTCATTCTGAAGGGCTTTTGGCTCTTTTTTTAAGTCTACCACAAAGGGTTTTAGAGGATCTTCCCAACATAGGAATCCAACCCGCCATCTCCTGTGTCTCCTGTACTGAAAGGCGGATTCCTTACCGCTGAGCCACCTGGGAAGCCCATAGAGATGGTGCTTAAAGTTATAGACAGACGGTTCTTAGAATTGAGAGTGGAGAGAAAAACATAGGAGCTGACTCTTAGGGTTCTCTGTCAATAAGAGGTCACTTGGGAGGCTGAGGAGTAGCCTGTCAAGGAGCCAAGGGAGCAGCTGGAGAGGTAGGAGGAAACCCAGGAGACGGTGTGAACTGGCGCCAAGAAAAAGTGCTAACAGCTTGAGTAAGGTGAGGACTGAAATGACCATGACAGTTAGTAACATGGGGGTCATCCTTGACTTTAACCAGCTTTTTAAGAGCAACAACATGGGTGAAGCTAGATGAGAAAGGATTTGAGAGAGAGAATGGGAAGAGGGAAACAGAGACTATCAGTCATCAAACTTTGTGGGGAATTCTGCAGTTAAGATGAGAGGAAAAATGGGACAGTAACTGCAAGAGAAAGGAGGGACAGAGTAGATTACTCCCCCTAGGGTAGGAGAAAGTTCGAGAGACGTCACTGCTGGAGCGATGTGGTTCAGCAGAAGTTGGGGGCGAGGATCTGGCACACACGTGGCAAGAGGTCGCCGAGCACGGGCACAGACCCAGGCAGCTATGGCAGGCAGGCGCGCAATCTCTTCAGTTTGCTTCTACTGTCTCAGTTGACAGGGTTCAGAATCTGTCACCCTAAAATACGGCACCTTGGCATACTGAGTCCCTTAAGCTGAAGAATTGGGAGGATGGCAGGTGCAGGATGGACTCTTGACCTTTCCTTCTCATGGAGGAGGTGCCCTCCCAGAGAAAAGGAATCTCCTGACTCTGAAGACGGAGGATGCTGAGAGGAATCTGAATGAGCGGGCCTTGCTCAGATGCTCCAGCTGACTCCCCTGGGCTCACACACTCACGTTTTCTTGTAACTTCTGATTCTTCTTCAAATCCAGTATAAAAATGCAAAGGTTTGAGGATTTCTTCGGGTTTTCATTTCATTCTGAAGGCTTTTTGGCTCTTGTAAAACTTATATTAAAATAAATCTGTAGGCTTTTCTCTTGTTAAGCTATCTTTTGCCAGTTCAATTTATGGGACTTCAGGCAGAGAACCTAGGCAAATCATTGGAAAAAGAATTTTTTCCTTCCCTATAGGGTGAAACAGGAAGCAACATCACCAGCTGACAGTGAAGACTGGGGAGGGTCTGGTGACGAAAAGGAGGGAAGAAAAGGTTTAGACAGTTGCACAGGAAAGCTGGGGAGTGAACAAAGTGTTCTGGGACTGTCAGGCAACACTGTTTAAAAGGGCATATGTGAAATCTTCCTTCCCTATTAATTTCAGTTGGACAAATTTAAAAATAAAATTACCTTGGCTTCTGTGTACTTACATTATTATTTTTTTAAAAAAATTTATTTATTTGAGAGGGGGTGGGGTGGGGAGGGAGGGGAGCAGGTGGGCCACTTCTATTGGTCTTTCATTTGTCCATTTTCATCCATCTTTGTTCTTCGGCCCGTGTGGGCCTCCCATAGCGGCAGCCTCTGTTGTCGCAGAGCACCGGCTCTGGGCACAAGCGCTCCAGAGCTCCAGCTCGGTAATTGGACACATCGGTCCAACCGCTCCGTGGCATGTGGGATCTTCCCAGGCCAAGGATCGAACCAGCGCCCCTTGCGTTGCAAGGCAGTGTCCTTACCCACTGGACCACCAGGGAAGCCCTGTACTTACATTAATTTTGGCTTCAGTGTATAGAATCCCTGGTACATTCTTAATTTTCTTATTACATGTAATCATTTTTAGATTTTCCTGGGGCGTACAGGAATCTGTCTTAAAATACTGAGTCCCTTAAGCTGAAGAATTGGGAGGATGGCAGGTGCAGGATGGACTCTTGACCTTTCCTTCTCATGGAGGAGGTGCCCTCCCAGAGAAAGGAATCTCCTGACTCTGAAGACGGAGGATGCTGAGAGGAATCTGAATGAGCGGGCCTTGCTCAGATGCTCCAGCTGACTCCCCTGGGCTCACACACTCACGTTTTCTTGTAACTTCTGATTCTTCTTCAAATCCAGTATAAAAATGCAAAGGTTTGAGGATTTCTTCGGGTTTTCATTTCATTCTGAAGGCTTTTTGGCTCTTGTAAAACTTATATTAAAATAAATCTGTAGGCTTTTCTCTTGTTAAGCTATCTTTTGCCAGTTCAATTTATGGGACTTCAGGCAGAGAACCTAGGCAAATCATTGGAAAAAGAATTTTTTCCTTCCCTATAGGGTGAAACAGGAAGCAACATCACCAGCTGACAGTGAAGACTGGGGAGGGTCTGGTGACGAAAAGGAGGGAAGAAAAGGTTTAGACAGTTGCACAGGAAAGCTGGGGAGTGAACAAAGTGTTCTGGGACTGTCAGGCAACACTGTTTAAAAGGGCATATGTGAAATCTTCCTTCCCTATTAATTTCAGTTGGACAAATTTAAAAATAAAATTACCTTGGCTTCTGTGTACTTACATTATTATTTTTTTAAAAAAAGATTTATTTATTTGAGAGGGGGTGGGGTGGGGAGGGAGGGGAGCAGGTGGGCCACTTCTATTGGTCTTTCATTTGTCCATTTTCATCCATCTTTGTTCTTCGGCCCGTGTGGGCCTCCCATAGCGGCAGCCTCTGTTGTCGCAGAGCACCGGCTCTGGGCACAAGCGCTCCAGAGCTCCAGCTCGGTAATTGGACACATCGGTCCAACCGCTCCGTGGCATGTGGGATCTTCCCAGGCCAAGGATCGAACCAGCGCCCCTTGCGTTGCAAGGCAGTGTCCTTACCCACTGGACCACCAGGGAAGCCCTGTACTTACATTAATTTTGGCTTCAGTGTATAGAATCCCTGGTACATTCTTAATTTTCTTATTACATGTAATCATTTTTAGATTTTCCTGGGGCGTACAGGTATATAATCACATCATCTGCCAATAATTCTACCTCCTCTTTGAGCAAGGGGCATGCAGCACAGTGCATGATGTCCTAGTTCTGGGGCCAGCCAGACAAGGTTTGAATCCCAGCTCTCTCACATCTCGGTGGATGGCCTCAGGTGAGTCAGGTAACACTTTTGAGCCTCATTTCCCTTTTGTGAAAAAAAAAAGAAGACATACTCTACCAGGATGAGTTTCAAGATTGTAACCTATGTGTGATACGAGTGCGTCTATCAGTTCAGGCGCTCACTCATGTCCGACTCTTTGTGACCCTATGAATTGCAGCACGCTAGGCTTCCTTGTCCTTCACCATCTTCAGAAGCTTGCTCAAATTCATGTCCATTGACTCAGTGATGCCATCCAACCATCTCATCCTCTGTTGTCACCTCCTCCTCTTGCCCTCAATCTTTCCCAGCATCAGGGTCTTTTCCAATGAGTCATCTTTCATTGCACCAGGTGGCCAAAGTACTGGAGTTTCAGCTTCAGCGTCGGTCCTTCCAGTGAATACTCAGGGTTGATTTCCTTTAGGATTGACTGGTTTGATCTCCTTGCCATCCAAGGGACTCTCAAGTCTTCTTCAGCCGCCACAGTTCAAAGGCATCAATTCTTTGGTGCTCAGCCTTCTTTATGGTCCAACTCTCACATCCATACTGGAGAAACCATGGCTTTGAGTATATGGACCTTTGTCGGCAGAGTGACATCTCTGCTTTTGAATATGCTGTCTAGGTCTGTCGTAGTTTTTCTTCCAAGGAGCAAGCAGAAGCAATGGTTCTGTATTCTCTAATCACTGTTCTCAGTGACTTTACAGAACTGGTGGAAAAAAGAACAGACTGTAGCTATATTTCTTGCCCTCAGTTTTGGTGTGTAATACCTGATTTATAAAAGTATTTTGGAAGTTTTCTTCCTCTTTGGTGTTCTAGAATGGCTCAAATAGCAGTGGAATATTTTTTTTTTTTTTTAAGAGTTTGGGAGAATGTCTCCATAAAATCAGCAGCATCTGGTATTCTGGGGGTGGGGGTGGGGGGTTGGTAGGTGTTTCTCAAATTTTCTTTCTTTTTTCACCTGTATAGAAATAATTGTGTTCACTGTGGTCATTTTAGTCATTTATATTCTTCTAGGAAGTCACCCATTTTATCCACTCGTCTAATTTGCATTAAAATGGCCTCCTGTGGCTCTTTATTACTTCATGGTCTTTTTTCCATATTTCATGATGTCTGTAATTCTTGGATATTTTCACTTCCTACACCATATTTACCTTTATTTTCTTGTTTCCATTCTCCAAATAACCATCCATTTATGAACTGTTTTCTTACCTTTTAGGTGGTCAATTTCTTTGATTAATACTTTAATCCTTCCTTCTGTTGTGAGACTTCATAAGTGGAATAATTAATTTATTTCATAATATTTACAGCTGTAAATTTTCTTCTGAGTATTCCAAGACTATGTGCTATCACACTGTGATTAGAGAATACTATCCATAGAATTTCTACATTTTTAGACCAAGACTTTCCTTAAGGCTTAATTTATCAATGTTTTAGTGGATGTTCTGTGGAATCTGGAGATGAGTGTATGTTCTCTCTTTAGATATTAGATCTATCGTAGTCAATATGATTACTAGGTTCTTCATACCCTTATTTAAAAAATTTATTTGGCTGCACTGGGTCTTAGTTCCCTGACCAGGGATTGAACCCAGGCCCCCTGCATTGAGAGTGGAGTCCTAGCCACTGGACCACCAGGGATGTCCCTCCTTCCTCTTGTCCACATGCTTTTTTATGAACAAAAAGAATTAAAACTCTTCAATACTAACATATGTCTATATTCTTGTGTTTCCTGTGGGTTTTGCTTTATAAATATTATGATTATTTCCTTCACAGATAGTCATATTTGTGTTCTGTATCTTTATCACTGAAATACTGCCCTTCTTTGCCTCACTTGATTCTTCCTGTTTCAGTGTTCTGGTGGAAAAAAGAACAGACTGTAGCTATATTTCTTGCCCTCAGTTTTGGTGTGTAATACCTGATTTATAAAAGTATTTTGGAAGTTTTCTTCCTCTTTGGTGTTCTAGAATGGCTCAAATAGCAGTGGAATATTTTTTTTTTTTTTTTAAGAGTTTGGGAGAATGTCTCCATAAAATCAGCAGCATCTGGTATTCTGGGGGTGGGGGTGGGGGGTTGGTAGGTGTTTCTCAAATTTTCTTTCTTTTTTCACCTGTATAGAAATAATTGTGTTCACTGTGGTCATTTTAGTCATTTATATTCTTCTAGGAAGTCACCCATTTTATCCACTCGTCTAATTTGCATTAAAATGGCCTCCTGTGGCTCTTTATTACTTCATGGTCTTTTTTCCATATTTCATGATGTCTGTAATTCTTGGATATTTTCACTTCCTACACCATATTTACCTTTATTTTCTTGTTTCCATTCTCCAAATAACCATCCATTTATGAACTGTTTTCTTACCTTTTAGGTGGTCAATTTCTTTGATTAATACTTTAATCCTTCCTTCTGTTGTGAGACTTCATAAGTGGAATAATTAATTTATTTCATAATATTTACAGCTGTAAATTTTCTTCTGAGTATTCCAAGACTATGTGCTATCACACTGTGATTAGAGAATACTATCCATAGAATTTCTACATTTTTAGACCAAGACTTTCCTTAAGGCTTAATTTATCAATGTTTTAGTGGATGTTCTGTGGAATCTGGAGATGAGTGTATGTTCTCTCTTTAGATATTAGATCTATCGTAGTCAATATGATTACTAGGTTCTTCATACCCTTATTTAAAAAAAAAATTTATTTGGCTGCACTGGGTCTTAGTTCCCTGACCAGGGATTGAACCCAGGCCCCCTGCATTGAGAGTGGAGTCCTAGCCACTGGACCACCAGGGATGTCCCTCCTTCCTCTTGTCCACATGCTTTTTTATGAACAAAAAGAATTAAAACTCTTCAATACTAACATATGTCTATATTCTTGTGTTTCCTGTGGGTTTTGCTTTATAAATATTATGATTATTTCCTTCACAGATAGTCATATTTGTGTTCTGTATCTTTATCACTGAAATACTGCCCTTCTTTGCCTCACTTAATAAGTTCTTCTATCTGAGACTTTCTTTCCCCTTTTGGTGTTCATTTAGCTAAGTTCTCATCCATGCCTGCCAAGTTGCTTCAGTCATGTCTGACTCTTTATGACCTCATGGATTGTAGCCTGCCAGGCTCCTCTATCCAAGGGATTCTCCAGCAAGGATACTAGAGCTGGTTGCCATTTCCTTCCTCAGGGGATCTTTTTGACCCAGGGATCGAACCCGTATCTCTTAGGTCTCCTGCACTGCCAGGCAAGCTCTCTACCACTAGTGCCACCCAAGAAGCCCACCCTTATCCATACATTTGGTTTATTCCCTCTAAGCTACTTTGTTCTGGGATGATCTTATGCATATATGATGTGATTCAGATTTTGCTTTATGATCCAGAGTTTTTATTAGATGAGTAAAACCTATTGTCCCTTAGTTAAACAAAAATATTCAGACATATTTGTCTTAATATATTTTGGGTCCTGCTTTTTGCCATTCTTTAGAACAAGTCTACATGATCATGCTACATGATCATGTCTGCTTGTTTCTACATGTGTGCACATGTGTGTCTTTAATTTGGAAGGTTTATGTTTTTGTTCTAGGCGTTACCTTTAAAAAAATTTTTTACAGTTTTTTTTTTTTGCCTCTAAGTCATCATTAATTTTTCATCCATCTTTATTATTCTTTGGCCTCTGTGGGCCTCCCATCATAGCGGCCTCTCTCGTTGCAGAGCACCAGCTCTGGGCACATGTGCTCCAGAGTGCTGGCTCATAACTGGACACACTAGCCCAGCTGTTTCCAAGCTTTTTATGAACAAAAGAATTAATAGACTTTTTTTCATCGTAGTCAATATGATTACTAGGTTCTTCATACCCTTATTTAAAAATTTATTTGGCTGCACTGGGTCTTAGTTCCCTGACCAGGATTGAACCCAGGCCCTGCATTGAGAGTGGAGTCCTAGCCACTGGACCACCAGGGATGTCCCTCCTTCCTCTTGTCCACATGCTTTTTTATGAACAAAAAGAATTAAAACTCTTCAATACTAACATATGTCTATATTCTTGTGTTTCCTGTGGGTTTTGCTTTATAAATATTATGATTATTTCCTTCACAGATAGTCATATTTGTGTTCTGTATCTTTATCACTGAAATACTGCCCTTCTTTGCCTCACTTAATAAGTTCTTCTATCTGAGACTTTCTTTCCCCTTTTGGTGTTCATTTAGCTAAGTTCTCATCCATGCCTGCCAAGTTGCTTCAGTCATGTCTGACTCTTTATGACCTCATGGATTGTAGCCTGCCAGGCTCCTCTATCCAAGGGATTCTCCAGCAAGGATACTAGAGCTGGTTGCCATTTCCTTCCTCAGGGGATCTTTTTGACCCAGGGATCGAACCCGTATCTCTTAGGTCTCCTGCACTGCCAGGCAAGCTCTCTACCACTAGTGCCACCCAAGAAGCCCACCCTTATCCATACATTTGGTTTATTCCCTCTAAGCTACTTTGTTCTGGGATGATCTTATGCATATATGATGTGATTCAGATTTTGCTTTATGATCCAGAGTTTTTATTAGATGAGTAAAACCTATTGTCCCTTAGTTAAACAAAAATATTCAGACATATTTGTCTTAATATATTTTGGGTCCTGCTTTTTGCCATTCTTTAGAACAAGTCTACATGATCATGCTACATGATCATGTCTGCTTGTTTCTACATGTGTGCACATGTGTGTCTTTAATTTGGAAGGTTTATGTTTTTGTTCTAGGCGTTACCTTTAAAAAAATTTTTTTTTACAGTTTTTTTTTTTTGCCTCTAAGTCATCATTAATTTTTCATCCATCTTTATTATTCTTTGGCCTCTGTGGGCCTCCCATCATAGCGGCCTCTCTCGTTGCAGAGCACCAGCTCTGGGCACATGTGCTCCAGAGTGCTGGCTCATAACTGGACACACTAGCCCAGCTGTTACTCGACATGTGGGAACTTCCCAGGCCAGGGATCGAACTGGTGCCCCTTGCACTGCAAGGCAGACTCTTCACCCACTGGACCACCAGGGAAGATCCTAGGGGTTACCTTTCTTTACAACTTCAGAGGAAAGCTTAATTCTTTACTTCTATAGATAGTATCTACTGACTTCCTATAATGAGTAATGACAATCGTGAAATCATACTTCTCCTCTGTCCAATTTTAGTTGATTACTATTTTTCTTGGAATGCTCTTTTATATGTACTGTGTGTCTGTTTCTGGACATCATTTTTAGTTGCGACTTCTGAATACTAGCTATAAAAGATAAATTAGGATATCTCCACCATCTTTTTTTTTTTTTGGAGTGGGGGAACGGGCTGGGGTGGGAGGTGGGCGGGCAGACCACTTCTATTGGTCTTTCATTTATCCATTTTCATCCATCTTTGTTCTTTGGCCCGTGTGGGTCTCCCATCTCAGTCGCCTCTGTTGTCGCAGAGCACTGGCTCTGGGCGCATGTGCTCCAGAACTCTGGCTTGGTAATTGGACACATCGGTCCAGCCACTCCGCAGTACGTGGGATCCTCCCAGGCCAGGGATCGAACCAGCGCCCCTTGCCCTGCAAGGCGGTGTCCTTACCCACCGGACCACCAGGGAAGCCCCTTTTAAAGATTTATTTATTTATTTATTTTCGGGGGGGTGAGGTGGGGAGGGAGGGGAGCGGGCGGGCCACTTCTATTGGTCTTTCGTTTCTCTGTGTTCATCCGTCTTTGTTCTTTGGTTCCTGTGGGCCTCCCATCGCGGTGGCGTCTGTCGTTGCAGAGCTCCGGCTCTGGGCGCATGCGCTCCAGAGCTCCGGCTCCGTAATTGGACACATTGGTCCAGCTGCTCCGCAGCATGTGGGACCTTCCCAGGCCAGGGATCGAACTGGCGCCCCTTGCCCTGCAAGGCAGTGTCCTTACCCACTGGACCACCAGGGAAACCCCACCATCTTTTACCTTTTCTTTCCCCTCCTCTTCTAACTTGTTATTATGCTATTATTACACTGTGATATGTTATTATCATAACATTATTACATGTTATTACATTGTTCATATCGTATATATGTTGTTCTGTAACTATTTGGTCTCACTCCTAGGGCTAAATAATTTAAAATTGAACTTCACTGACAACTTTGCTATCACTGTTTTGCCTTTTCTCTCTTCATGGGGTAAAGTTTTCCTTTACCAACTTTTCTAAGTGTTATTAAAAATATGTTTCTCAGAAAAATTTACCAAAAACACACAAAAAATGTGTGTGGTGTTTTATCTATGATGGAATAACTAGGTTAAAATATGTAAATCACTTTCTTGGACATCATTTGAGGTCCCTGAGCAAAAGATGTTACCATGGAAAACTTGGAAGCCAGACTGACTTTTGTCTCCTTTTATAGGTAACTTGATCTATTTGTTTGGATGTCCAGAAGTTGTTTACTATTTAAGTACAGCAATATCATAGCTACAACTTGCTAATGATTTCTCTAGGCGCAATGTTCCTGGAACCCACTATGCCTTGTAGACTCAAGTCTCCTTTTATTTTGGGAAAGTTTTCCTGAACGACAGGCTTCCCTGGTGGCTCAGATGGCAAAAGAATCCACTCGCAATGAGGGAGACCTGGGTTTGATACCCGGATTGGGAAGACCCCTTTGGAGAAGGGAAAGGCTACACATTCCAGGAGTCTCACCTGGAGAATTCCACGGCTGGTCCATAGGGCTGCAGAGAGCCAGACAGGACTGGCTGACGTTCACTTTCCTGAATTACAGATATAAACTTTTTTTTCCCATTTCACGGTCTGGATTCCTTCAGGACACAAACGTTGCTGTGTTGCTGCTGTACTCCTCAGCTGTTGTTTCTAATATTTTTACTTCACTAATTTGCCTTTGTTTACTTTCACCCAGTCCTGTTCAGCATTTCTCTTTCTGTGCTTCTTGCAGGCTCTGGCCTCCTGTGCACTGTTTCCGATATAATTGTGACTTCTATCTGTTACAGTTGTATCTTTAAACATCCTATTTCTTGGCTAAGTTCTGCCACGTTAAGTTTCATTTCCTTTTGTCATCTTCCTACATCTCTTTGAAGATGGAATAGACTTTGTTATATTCCTACTGTGAATTTATGCTATCTTCTGTTTGCTTTTTCGTGTGACGTGACTGGCTACAATCTTCCTATCTCTGATGTGAGAGTTTTCTGGGAACTGTTCTTTATGTATCCTTTGTTACTGTTTTTCTCTTCCCTTTTTTTCTGCAATGTCATGGGACAGATCCTGTGCTAGTTCCTTTCTAAGTGTCAGCCATTTCTGAATGTGGCATATTCTTACCCAATCAGCTGCACATCGGAAGTTCATGCAGGGGAGAGGCTTGCGCTGTAACTTGGGTCAGCGAGACATTTTCTGGTGCTACCGAGTGGATTACAAGTGTGAATTCTTTTGTGTTTTTTTCTCATTTTAGTCAACAGAGATGGACAACTAGGGCGCTGTTGAAAATGCAAGTGTTCTCTCTTTATCCTGGTCTTCTTAAGCTTCTTGACTTTTACAAAAATGGCTTGTCTCTGCGATCCCTTTCAGCCTGCCTCCCTTGTTTCTCTCTCACCTTGGAGGGTCTCCAGGAAAGCTTCTGTTATTACCTCTCACATTCAGTCCCAGGGGCCCCTCCCCCGGCCAACGCAGAATATGTCCGTGGTTTTGAAAGGCAGCTATGCTCACCACTATACCACCAACGCTTGCAGTTCATGATTTTGGAGGCTCAAGAATCCACTCGCAATGAGGGAGACCTGGGTTTGATACCCGGATTGGGAAGAACCCTTTGGAGAAGGGAAAGGCTACACATTCCAGGAGTCTCACCTGTAGAATTCCACGTCTGGTCCATAGGGCTGCAGAGAGCCAGACAGGACTGGCTGACGTTCACTTTCCTGAATTACAGATATAAACTTTTTTTTCCCATTTCACGGTCTGGATTCCTTCAGGACACAAACGTTGCTGTGTTGCTGCTGTACTCCTCAGCTGTTGTTTCTAATATTTTTACTTCACTAATTTGCCTTTGTTTACTTTCACCCAGTCCTGTTCAGCATTTCTCTTTCTGTGCTTCTTGCAGGCTCTGGCCTCCTGTGCACTGTTTCCGATATAATTGTGACTTCTATCTGTTACAGTTGTATCTTTAAACATCCTATTTCTTGGCTAAGTTCTGCCACGTTAAGTTTCATTTCCTTTTGTCATCTTCCTACATCTCTTTGAAGATGGAATAGACTTTGTTATATTCCTACTGTGAATTTATGCTATCTTCTGTTTGCTTTTTCGTGTGACGTGACTGGCTACAATCTTCCTATCTCTGATGTGAGAGTTTTCTGGGAACTGTTCTTTATGTATCCTTTGTTACTGTTTTTCTCTTCCCTTTTTTTCTGCAATGTCATGGGACAGATCCTGTGCTAGTTCCTTTCTAAGTGTCAGCCATTTCTGAATGTGGCATATTCTTACCCAATCAGCTGCACATCGGAAGTTCATGCAGGGGAGAGGCTTGCGCTGTAACTTGGGTCAGCGAGACATTTTCTGGTGCTACCGAGTGGATTACAAGTGTGAATTCTTTTGTGTTTTTTTCTCATTTTAGTCAACAGAGATGGACAACTAGGGCGCTGTTGAAAATGCAAGTGTTCTCTCTTTATCCTGGTCTTCTTAAGCTTCTTGACTTTTACAAAAATGGCTTGTCTCTGCGATCCCTTTCAGCCTGCCTCCCTTGTTTCTCTCTCACCTTGGAGGGTCTCCAGGAAAGCTTCTGTTATTACCTCTCACATTCAGTCCCAGGGGCCCCTCCCCCGGCCAACGCAGAATATGTCCGTGGTTTTGAAAGGCAGCTATGCTCACCACTATACCACCAACGCTTGCAGTTCATGATTTTGGAGGCTTTGGCAGGTTCTTTCTAAAATCTGCGGCTTTGCAATCTGTCTCTCAGCAACTTTCTTACAGTCCTTGGAGTTTCACTGGATTTGACAGCCCTTCCTCATGGACTGAAGTTCCAGATAATCGGCCTCTCTAAGTTTCATCATGAAGGAATTTGACTATTTTTCATTTTCCTTAATTGCGATGAATAGTTTAAAAAAAAAAAAAGAAAAGAGAACTGACATCTTTATCCTGCCACTTTAAAATATAGGAAGTGAGAAACTTTAGGGGTGCAACCACACGGTTAGAAACAGTCTACCCGAGACTGGGGGGCATGGAAACAGTGAAATGACCAAGGGGATAAAAATGTCAAAAAGATTAAATGATACAACTATCCTTTTTTACATAATAATAGTGTCTGTGAAAATATAAAATTGTATACTGGAAAGCATATGATGATTAAAAAGCCATCTATGTTGAGGCCATAAATATGTAAATTATATACCCATACAGGATGAGGAAGAACGGAATGGAAAATGAAAACTGTTTTCTGTTCAAGGTACTGAATACTGAACAATGCTTCTCACTGAAAAAATGTTTGTTTTTATCACAGTATCGTTTGTGCAATTAAAAAAAAAAAAAACCACATTCAAATAAACCAAAAATAATCAAGACTATACAGATATTTACTCTAATGCCTACTAGACACAAATTATTAAAAATGCAATGGCCAGCTCCCCACTTGCCAGTGCTGACCATGCCCTAACCCTAAGGCAAGCTCCCAAGGCTGCACCATTCTGTTCCATTTCCAACTAGACTCTCTAGCAACCAGCTGTCCCCTCGTCCACCACTCCCTGACCCCTAGCACTCACAGAAGTCACTCAGACCCATGGAAAAGCCATGGAATTCTCTAGATAAGAATACTGGAGTGGGCCGCCATTCCCTTCTGCAGATCTTCCCAACCCGAGGACAGACCCTAAGAGTCCACAATGCACGGCGATTCTTCACCACTTGAGCCACCAGGGAAGCCCCCAGATCAACCTCAGTCCAAGAGACCATTGTCCACTTGGCCTGGATGTGCTGGGCTCTGTAAAAGGAGCACAGCAAGGGTGGGCTTTGCACTGTCCTTGTTCTGTTTATAATACAGAGCAGCAGAAAAAAGCAAGGTGCATTTAAGGGACAAGTTTAGAGTTAAAAAGCTGCAGCCTTGGAAACAGTTGGATTAAATAAAATATGTGTAAAATGCACCTAAAACACTGCCAAGCTCACAGCAGACAGCCCATTAAGGGTATTTAAAAACAAACAAACAAACAAACAACAAAAAACAAACCTTACACCTTGAAAGTGACTTTTTTTAATTTAAAAAATATGCTAGGAAAGGATACTACATACACATTTTCTAGGACCATTTAAAGCAACATTTTCTTTTCAGCTCTCCAATTTCTCTGTAACAGGGTTCCCACATATGAAATACTAAAATTACTGTGATCATTTAACAAAAATGATTTTGAATCCATAAACTGAATGTATGATTTTATCAGCAATATTTGTACTCTGAATAACTATATCTAATTCAAAGTATTCAAAAGATCAAACTACTTTCATAAAAAAACTAGCCTAGTAATTTTGACAAGTTATAACCCATGACTAAGAAACAAAAAGAAAAGGAAAATAGATTTACACTTCTCAAATATTCCCATAATTCCCCAAGATGAAAATAATATAAATGAGTGAATTTATGAGGGCGTATAAACTCTGAAAATGAGCTTTTCCTTTGGCTAGGAACAGGAGTAACTGTCATTGGTTCCCTCATATAAGAGGAATATACAATTAAAGCTCAGGGGCTTCCCCCGGTGGTCCAGTGGGTAAGGACATCGCCTTGCAGTGCAAGGGGCGCCGGTTCAATCCCTGGCCTGGGAAGATCCCACTGGACTGATGTGTCCAATCACCAAGCCAGAGCTCTGGAGCGCATGCACCCAGAGTTGGTGCTCTGTAACGACAGACGCCACCGCGATGGGAGGCCCACAGGAGCCAAAGAACAAAGACAGATGAAAATAGAGAAATGAAAGACCAACAGAAGTGGCCAGCCCGCTCACCTCCCTCCCCAACCCGACCCTCACTCAAAAAATAAATAAATAAATAAATCTTTAAAAAAAAAAAAAAAAACAATTAAATCTCAGGGCTTCCCTGATGGTCCAGTGGGTAAAGAGTCCACCTTGCAGTGTAGGGGGTGCCGGTTCGATCCCTGGCCCAGGAAAATCCCGCATGCCGCGAAGTGGGGCTGGACCGGTGTGCCCAATGATGAGCCAGTGCTCTGGAGCACATGCGCTCCATTTTATTTTTTTTTATTATTTTAATTTTTTTAAAAAAAATTTATTTTTTTTATTATTATTATTTTTTCTTTTAGCTCATTTCTGACAATGCCGAGAGTTCTCCTGGAGATCACTGGGTTCAGATAATTCTAAGATGAAAAATAAACCAGTGCCTATCATCTGTAATTGTTCAGAAACAATGACAACATCTGAGGATTCCTCTCGTGACATGGGGGGAAGAAACACAGAGAGAGGTTGAATAGAGAGAAAAAACTGCACTGAGACTCTGGCTCCAGTTTCAGCTTGAGGGGCTGGGGGTGGTGACGGGCAGAAGCCTGTCAGAAGACGGGCCTGTTTCACAGCTTCTCCCAGATGGCATCTGAGGCACAGACAGCATCTAGCTTAGGGTCTCTTTCTTTTCTCACTCTATGTACGCCCCCCCCAAACAATTTTGCCCACACAGTCACAAGCTGGTAATATGAGTGTCTGTTTCCAACACAGATGCAGCTCTTGCCTTCAGGTCCAGAAATCCAGCTTGTTACTCTGCGACTTTACTTGGATTGTTCTTGTCATTTCTTGCCTTACTGGCCTTTGTCCCCCATTCCTAGGAGGAAGCCAATAAACCCTGAACTTCCCTGTGACAAGAGTACCTTTGTTATTCATGGTGGGCTCCTTGGCCCACATTGGACAGCCTGTGCTCACAGGGGACTCAGGGTGGACCCCTAGATAGTTTTGCTATGGAGATGATGCAGGATCAGAGTTGGCCTAACCAGAAAGTCCAACCATGTCATCAGGGGGTTGGGGCACTGAGGCAGCAGATACCAGCCCAACCTCTGGAAAGCTGAAGGGGCTGGAGACTGAGTTCGATCTTGTGGCCAATGATGTAATTAATCAGGCATAATAATGAAATCCCAGCAGAAACTCTTGACACCAGAGCTCAGGTAAGCTTCTCTAGCTGGCAAAACTCTACATGCTGTCGCATGCTACGTGCCAGAGGGTGACACATCCTGACTCTGGGAGATGGACAATGGGGACTCCGAGTCTGGGGCTCTCCCCAGCCTGGCCCGATGTGCCTCTTCCTGTGGCTGGTTCTGATTTGTATCCTAGTTCTATAATAAGATTGTATTGATAAGGACAGAATTTCCCTGAGTTCTATATCATTCAAGTGAATGTATGGTTAGTTGGTCAGAAGTGAGAATAGCCTGGGGAACCCCTAAAGCTGTGACTCGTGTCTAACCTGAGGGGCAGTTTGGGAGGACTGTACCCTCAATCTGTGAAGTGTGGCTTAACTCTGGGTAGTTGGTCAGATGTCGCTGTCCCCTCCAGATCTCTCCTCTCACCAGGCTCATGATCACAGTGAGTGAAGATCTACCATCCATCCTTCTACTAATGGGAGGAAGAAGGTCGTCACTGACAAGGCTTCCTCCTCAAGTGTTCTCCACACAAACGATGAAACAATATGTCCTTTCAATTCTGTCTCTGTCTATTTCTCTCCAACTCCTGCCCAGCTGACAAAGTCCTACATGACCTGGCCTTGTCCTCAGGTTTCTTGATAAAGGGGTGTATTATTAAGGCCACTTATAAGCTTTAAATTAAAGAGCTACACTAACATTTAAACATTATGTGATCTCTTTCACCTGTCTTCGGGAGTTTATTTATAGGCGCTTCATTTTAAAGAGATATAGGTGAGTAAAATTTTTCTTGATAAGAAAAGCTACCAAGTGTCACTGACGGGTAAGAACGGTTATTCTTTGGCACACGATCATTTGTATAAAGATAAATACATACATATCTGCTATACCTATAAATTCTTTTGGCACATGATCATTTGAAGTAAATGGAGATGATGCAGGATCAGAGTTGGCCTAACCAGAAAGTCCAACCATGTCATCAGGGGGTTGGGGCACTGAGGCAGCAGATACCAGCCCAACCTCTGGAAAGCTGAAGGGGCTGGAGACTGAGTTCGATCTTGTGGCCAATGATGTAATTAATCAGGCATAATAATGAAATCCCAGCAGAAACTCTTGACACCAGAGCTCAGGTAAGCTTCTCTAGCTGGCAAAACTCTACATGCTGTCGCATGCTACGTGCCAGAGGGTGACACATCCTGACTCTGGGAGATGGACAATGGGGACTCCGAGTCTGGGGCTCTCCCCAGCCTGGCCCGATGTGCCTCTTCCTGTGGCTGGTTCTGATTTGTATCCTAGTTCTATAATAAGATTGTATTGATAAGGACAGAATTTCCCTGAGTTCTATATCATTCAAGTGAATGTATGGTTAGTTGGTCAGAAGTGAGAATAGCCTGGGGAACCCCTAAAGCTGTGACTCGTGTCTAACCTGAGGGGCAGTTTGGGAGGACTGTACCCTCAATCTGTGAAGTGTGGCTTAACTCTGGGTAGTTGGTCAGATGTCGCTGTCCCCTCCAGATCTCTCCTCTCACCAGGCTCATGATCACAGTGAGTGAAGATCTACCATCCATCCTTCTACTAATGGGAGGAAGAAGGTCGTCACTGACAAGGCTTCCTCCTCAAGTGTTCTCCACACAAACGATGAAACAATATGTCCTTTCAATTCTGTCTCTGTCTATTTCTCTCCAACTCCTGCCCAGCTGACAAAGTCCTACATGACCTGGCCTTGTCCTCAGGTTTCTTGATAAAGGGGTGTATTATTAAGGCCACTTATAAGCTTTAAATTAAAGAGCTACACTAACATTTAAACATTATGTGATCTCTTTCACCTGTCTTCGGGAGTTTATTTATAGGCGCTTCATTTTAAAGAGATATAGGTGAGTAAAATTTTTCTTGATAAGAAAAGCTACCAAGTGTCACTGACGGGTAAGAACGGTTATTCTTTGGCACACGATCATTTGTATAAAGATAAATACATACATATCTGCTATACCTATAAAGTAGTAAGACAGGTTTAAAAAATAAACATACTGCACATTATTCATAACAATAAACCTTGTCACTGAAAGTAGTCTCCTTTAGAGACTCATTCCACTGATGGAACTGAAGCTCCAAATATTCTGAAAAACACTGGGAGCTACATTCTGTGTAGATGCTTTTGAATATTCTCATAGATGATAACTCTTTGCTTTGTGGAAGTCAACTTTACCTTTGTAGGCAACTAGCCATTAGAAGTCATGGTGGGAGATAAACTTAAAGATTAGGACATTTTTGGATGAAAAGTGAGGCATATTTGGATGAAAAACACTGGCAATGTATAAATTTCCTTTTAAGTGATACATGTGCTCCGAACCAAAGGCAAATTGAAAGATGTATAGAAATGTTTAGAGAGACAGACAATGGGAAACTAGTATGTAAAGAGTCACAGACCCTCCTGAAATCTAATGACAGTCATGGATTTCCCTCAATCCTTTGCTTATACTTTTAGAAAGGTATACCACATCAAGGTCATCTATGGAGCCAGATTAAAACTCCTTGGTTTAGAACAGCTGCTTTGGCTTTCTTTCTTTTTCTTCCCCCTTCCCTCCACCCCCACTGCCCCTCTTTTTTAAACTGTACCCAATGGAAAAAAAAATATACTGTGACCTGGTTTGTATATATATGTATGTATAAATAACCACACACACATACATACATATAGTTAAAAGTTTCACAAATAATTATCAACCTCACCATGTGACAGTATTTTCTTATATCTGAGCTCATTAAGAAAAATGTCACTCATGACCTACTACACTAATTTCACAATCTGCAGCTTGAAAAACACTAGTTTAGAGGAACTGAGGTATAACTGGCGTAAGTTAACAAAATGGGAAAAATGCATTTGACTATCAAAATTCTGATATTATTTTGAACTAGCAAAAAGTAATTTTTCTCTACAGCCAGGCACTTTAAGAGACTGGATTCTCTCTCCCTAGGCATTTGTCTAAATGCAACTAACGCCTGGAGACACTGATGGGTGAGTCAGACAATGTTCATACCTTAATATTAGAAAACCACAAGTCATTCTCATGTAAAGTGGCCAGGTAGACGGATGTAAGAAGTCCAATGCACAGGGCAATAGTTCCACCAACGGTAAATGACAGAATCTTCCATAATCTTCTACTGGTACAACCTTCTAGAAAAAATAAAACAGATGGAAAACCAAGTCAGGAAAGGATTTAGCAGTTAACACCTCTATTTCAGAGCATGCGTCAAGCACGCGCCGTTCCACCTGCCTGTCACTGGTGAAGCTTACCCCGTCCCCAGCAGACAGGTAGGGGCTCCTTTCTGTTGAGTCCACGGACGTTTTCATGCTTTTGTTACAACTTTGCCCCTCTGTACCTAACGGGTCATTTGCCCACTTTGCCACTAGCTTGTGAACTTCATGAGGACATGCACACTATCTTATTCATCTTAACACCTAGGACCTGTGTTTGACTTGGTTTAGTTACTAAGTTTCTTAAATGGAGAAATAAACGGGTTACAGATCTAAAACATAAAAAGCTTTTTAGATGATCTACTTACAGTGTCTGGTTTATTCATTAAAAGCAACTCTAAAGTTTGATTAAAATTTTAAGACTCACAGAAAAAAATCCATCACACTGAAGTCAAAGGGTATATAAACTAGGAAATATATTCACAGTATACATAAGAAAGGTTATATACCTTTAATACAGTATACTTTCAAAATGAGCCTCTTAGGTCTCACCCCCACTGCCCCTCTTTAAACTGTACCCAATGGAAAAAATATACTGTGACCTGGTTTGTATATATATGTATGTATAAATAACCACACACACATACATACATATAGTTAAAAGTTTCACAAATAATTATCAACCTCACCATGTGACAGTATTTTCTTATATCTGAGCTCATTAAGAAAAATGTCACTCATGACCTACTACACTAATTTCACAATCTGCAGCTTGAAAAACACTAGTTTAGAGGAACTGAGGTATAACTGGCGTAAGTTAACAAAATGGGAAAAATGCATTTGACTATCAAAATTCTGATATTATTTTGAACTAGCAAAAAGTAATTTTTCTCTACAGCCAGGCACTTTAAGAGACTGGATTCTCTCTCCCTAGGCATTTGTCTAAATGCAACTAACGCCTGGAGACACTGATGGGTGAGTCAGACAATGTTCATACCTTAATATTAGAAAACCACAAGTCATTCTCATGTAAAGTGGCCAGGTAGACGGATGTAAGAAGTCCAATGCACAGGGCAATAGTTCCACCAACGGTAAATGACAGAATCTTCCATAATCTTCTACTGGTACAACCTTCTAGAAAAAATAAAACAGATGGAAAACCAAGTCAGGAAAGGATTTAGCAGTTAACACCTCTATTTCAGAGCATGCGTCAAGCACGCGCCGTTCCACCTGCCTGTCACTGGTGAAGCTTACCCCGTCCCCAGCAGACAGGTAGGGGCTCCTTTCTGTTGAGTCCACGGACGTTTTCATGCTTTTGTTACAACTTTGCCCCTCTGTACCTAACGGGTCATTTGCCCACTTTGCCACTAGCTTGTGAACTTCATGAGGACATGCACACTATCTTATTCATCTTAACACCTAGGACCTGTGTTTGACTTGGTTTAGTTACTAAGTTTCTTAAATGGAGAAATAAACGGGTTACAGATCTAAAACATAAAAAGCTTTTTAGATGATCTACTTACAGTGTCTGGTTTATTCATTAAAAGCAACTCTAAAGTTTGATTAAAATTTTAAGACTCACAGAAAAAAATCCATCACACTGAAGTCAAAGGGTATATAAACTAGGAAATATATTCACAGTATACATAAGAAAGGTTATATACCTTTAATACAGTATACTTTCAAAATAAGAATACAATAAATATTCCAGTAGAAAATTGATTAAGGACATGGGATAGGCAGTGCACAAAAGAAAAAATGGCCAGTAAACTTAATAGAAAACAAAGGTTGGTATTAAAGAGATGGAAATCAAAACTAAGAGCTGTAACTTTTATAATACTGGCCGATTTGATAGCTGTAAAGTGCTTAGTACTCTGTGTTTGTACAGAGACAAAAAAAAAAAAAGAAGACATTTTAACAACACTGCTGATGTTAGAATAAATGATTCCTCTCTGGAATGCCAAATAGCAACAGGAAACAAAAGCCACTAGAATGAGCACCCTACTTGACCTCAGTAATTCTAAATCTAGGCATTTACCCCAAAGAAACAGTCTTAAACATTTAGCCACAAGGATATTTATCACAGTTCAGTTCATATAGGTGAAAGGTATTAGCTAAAGGAATCACGCTGTAGTTACAGTGACTACACATGAACCAAATTCTAAAAATAGATTGACTGACATGTGTTCACATGTCATAATAAGACAATGATTGCAAGTTACACACCAGCATGAAGGATCTCAATTTTGCAAACCTACATCTGAATGCTTGTAGGTACACATGTACAGAGAACGACATTGAGACAGCGAGATAAAGGTCATAAGCGGTAATCTCAGGACAAGTGGGTTTCTGGGAGTATTTGTTCCTTCCTTTTTTCCTTTACTTTGGCTTTATTCTTTTCTGACACAAACACTGCTTTGGTAAAAGGAACAGTCCTCAAAGTTATGTGTTGATTTAATGTTAGGGAAATTAAAATGGAGGAAGTCTTATCAGAAGGAGAAGAGTAAGCCTCTGATCTGCTTCTGACCTGCCTGGACACTACCCGGACTCTGCGTCTGCCTGCAAGCACAGCAAGTTAGGCAGCACTTTAGATAAGAAAGGGAGTGCTTTTTGAAATTTTTGAGGCTCTGGAGGTCTGGCCATCCCCTCAGAGTCTAAGAAGTCTTATGACTCACAAGGCCAAACAAACAGCATTAGAAAAGTTAAAGAAAAACCAGAGCTGCTTTTCTGCCTGCAAACTGACAATGATATCAGTTTGTGGCCTGGGATTATGAGAATCCCCCAAACTGCAATCTAATCTTGCCCATGGGATGGATGCACCACCTGGGATCCTTTCCCAACTGGGATTCCAGATTGCTGTTAAGGAGGGGCTTCCCAGCACTGTCTAAGTCTGGATGTTGGTCAGTACAATTCGTTATGCATGCGCTGTTACTGTCTCTATTGTTTCCATTTATCTTCTTTTAATGACTGTAAAATGAAATTAAATAATCCTCTATTAAATACTGAAATTGCATGTGGCCAGTGGTTTCTTTTGTTAACAAATCCTTCAAACCTAAACTAACAGGAATCTGCTGTTTGACTATGGGAACAATGAGCACCCTACTTGACCTCAGTAATTCTAAATCTAGGCATTTACCCCAAAGAAACAGTCTTAAACATTTAGCCACAAGGATATTTATCACAGTTCAGTTCATATAGGTGAAAGGTATTAGCTAAAGGAATCACGCTGTAGTTACAGTGACTACACATGAACCAAATTCTAAAAATAGATTGACTGACATGTGTTCACATGTCATAATAAGACAATGATTGCAAGTTACACACCAGCATGAAGGATCTCAATTTTGCAAACCTACATCTGAATGCTTGTAGGTACACATGTACAGAGAACGACATTGAGACAGCGAGATAAAGGTCATAAGCGGTAATCTCAGGACAAGTGGGTTTCTGGGAGTATTTGTTCCTTCCTTTTTTCCTTTACTTTGGCTTTATTCTTTTCTGACACAAACACTGCTTTGGTAAAAGGAACAGTCCTCAAAGTTATGTGTTGATTTAATGTTAGGGAAATTAAAATGGAGGAAGTCTTATCAGAAGGAGAAGAGTAAGCCTCTGATCTGCTTCTGACCTGCCTGGACACTACCCGGACTCTGCGTCTGCCTGCAAGCACAGTAAGTTAGGCAGCACTTTAGATAAGAAAGGGAGTGCTTGTTGAAATTTTGAGGCTCTGGAGGTCTGGCCATCCGCTGAGAGTCTAAGAAGTCTTATGACTCACAAGGCCAAACAAACAGCATTAGAAAAGTTAAAGAAAAACCAGAGCTGCTTTTCTGCCTGCAAACTGACAATGATATCAGTTTGTGGCCTGGGATTATGAGAATCCCCCAAACTGCAATCTAATCTTGCCCATGGGATGGATGCACCACCTGGGATCCTTTCCCAACTGGGATTCCAGATTGCTGTTAAGGAGGGGCTTCCCAGCACTGTCTAAGTCTGGATGTTGGTCAGTACAATTCGTTATGCATGCGCTGTTACTGTCTCTATTGTTTCCATTTATCTTCTTTTAATGACTGTAAAATGAAATTAAATAATCCTCTATTAAATACTGAAATTGCATGTGGCCAGTGGTTTCTTTTGTTAACAAATCCTTCAAACCTAAACTAACAGGAATCTGCTGTAAGACTAAGGGAACTCAAACAGGAACTCAAACCTAGAGGGGTGGGATGGGGAGGGAGACGGGAGGGAAGTTCAAGAGGGAGGGGACATATGTGTATCTACCGCTGATTCAGGTTGATAAGTGGCAGTAAACAACAAAACTCTGTGAAAAAAAGAAAAAAAAACCAGGAGCTTCCCTGGTGGTCCAGTGGGCAGAGTCTGCCTTGCTGTGCAAGGGGCACCAGTTCGATTCCTGGCCGAGTAAGATCCCATGTGCTGTAAAGCGGCTGGACCAGTGTGTTCAATTACCAGCCAACGCTCTAGAGCGCATGCGTCCAGAGCGGTGCTCAGCAACAAGTGAGGCTGCTGCAATGGAAGGCCCACACAGGCCAAAGAATAAAGATGGATGAAAAAAAAATAAATAAAAAACTAACAAAAGAAGCCAAAATTAAAATAAATAAATAAAATCAATATAGTTTAAAAAAATCACTAAAATGAAAGTAAAAACTCTGGCAAAATATTTAAAAGGACAAACTTGAATGAGATTTTTCAGAAAGTACTCTGTACTGTCCTAGTTTGCTAATTGCTGAGTTGGGTGGCATGACTGTTCAATGCAGATTACTTTTACTTTATAAAAGTGTTACTCCAAATTACTTCAGTTGCTGTAGCTACAGTTGACACAAACTCTGTCATATCCCAAATGGCAGATGGACATGGAATGCTTCATGCTTACTTCCAAAAGTCCTGACCATGCTTGGTCTAAGAAACTCAGGAAGCAAGAGGTTGGTAATTAATGCCATTTTTGTATGGCTCAGCAAGAGTCTTCAACATTATATAAACAATTTGCCAAATTCTGACCACTCTCCCCCAACAAAAAAGGCAAAGATGCCATCTTTCGGTACTTAAATGAGAAACTCCCCCAAGGTAAGCCTGTCTACTTGAGAGCAGCACAGACCAACAAGAAAAATCGCATCAGACTAAACTCCGAACAGTGGGAAAAAGTATTATTCCTAAAGTCAAAGGATCAGGCTGGCATAACCATTCTGAGCAGACGGCTGAGAAACAAACGGTTCTCATTTTGAGTATAAAACAAATATTACCAAATTGAAATCAAATCTGCAAAACTCTCTCAGGGCAGGAGCACAAGTTTTTTCAACTGTTAGCTCTCTCCAAATTTTTACACTATTGGAGAGTGATTATTACAACATGCAGATAAAAAAGCAATCCAAAATGCTGCTATAATTTAAATCACATACTAGATGGCAAAGTATCTTCCAACTTCACATTTTCTTCTTGTGCCGTGCAATCCTCAGAAACTTCTGTGGTTTGTATTCCTTTTCGTTGCCTGATGGATATCATGGTGTCAAAGACTCACATGCATTGCTCTTCCAACCACTCCTACAAACAACACAGAAGTAAACCACCAGCCTGATGTCAGTATCCTCTCTGCCAAATATATCTCGTGTCCCCCTGTGTTTTAGAACACCTGAGCCATTTTCCTGTGTTTACCATGCCCTCCCATTTTCCCATCCAAATGAAAGTGAAAGTTGCTCAGCTGTGTCCAACTCTTTGGGAGTTACGGACAAACCATGGAATTCTCCAGGTAAGAATACTAGAGTGAGTAGCTTTTCCAGGGGATCTTCCCAACCCAGGAATCGAACCCAGGTCTCCTACCTTATGAGCACATTCTTTACCCACTAAGCCATCAGGGAAGCCCAAGAACACTGGAGTGGATAGCCTACCCCTTCTCCAGGGCATCTTCCCAAGGAGCCAAACTAGGGTCTCCTGCATTGCAGGCAGATTTACCAGCTGAGCTACAAGGGAAGCCCCATGTAACCCTTAATCAGCACAAAGCTACTTTCAGAGACACAACACAAATACTTCTTTAACACAGCCACATTTATGAAGCGCCTGTTCTGATGGCACTACCAAGAGTTAGGAATATAGGTGGGCATCACAGACAAGCCCCTTCTTCCAGGAAGTTCTCTTTTTCGGGATGCACCAGCCCCTACTGATTGTTTCCTCCTGAGTTATCACAGTCATCATGCAATCTGCCCCTTCTTTAAAAACCCAAAAAGGGAGTTTAAGTGTAAAGTCAAAGGATCAGGCTGGCATAACCATTCTGAGCAGACGGCTGAGAAACAAACGGTTCTCATTTTGAGTATAAAACAAATATTACCAAATTGAAATCAAATCTGCAAAACTCTCTCAGGGCAGGAGCACAAGTTTTTTCAACTGTTAGCTCTCTCCAAATTTTTACACTTTTGGGAGAGTGATTATTACAACATGCAGATAAAAAAGCAATCCAAAATGCTGCTATAATTTAAATCACATACTAGATGGCAAAGTATCTTCCAACTTCACATTTTCTTCTTGTGCCGTGCAATCCTCAGAAACTTCTGTGGTTTGTATTCCTTTTCGTTGCCTGATGGATATCATGGTGTCAAAGACTCACATGCATTGCTCTTCCAACCACTCCTACAAACAACACAGAAGTAAACCACCAGCCTGATGTCAGTATCCTCTCTGCCAAATATATCTCGTGTCCCCCTGTGTTTTAGAACACCTGAGCCATTTTCCTGTGTTTACCATGCCCTCCCATTTTCCCATCCAAATGAAAGTGAAAGTTGCTCAGCTGTGTCCAACTCTTTGGGAGTTACGGACAAACCATGGAATTCTCCAGGTAAGAATACTAGAGTGAGTAGCTTTTCCAGGGGATCTTCCCAACCCAGGAATCGAACCCAGGTCTCCTACCTTATGAGCACATTCTTTACCCACTAAGCCATCAGGGAAGCCCAAGAACACTGGAGTGGATAGCCTACCCCTTCTCCAGGGCATCTTCCCAAGGAGCCAAACTAGGGTCTCCTGCATTGCAGGCAGATTTACCAGCTGAGCTACAAGGGAAGCCCCATGTAACCCTTAATCAGCACAAAGCTACTTTCAGAGACACAACACAAATACTTCTTTAACACAGCCACATTTATGAAGCGCCTGTTCTGATGGCACTACCAAGAGTTAGGAATATAGGTGGGCATCACAGACAAGCCCCTTCTTCCAGGAAGTTCTCTTTTTCGGGATGCACCAGCCCCTACTGATTGTTTCCCTCCTGAGTTATCACAGTCATCATGCAATCTGCCACATAATTAGGTAGCTTTGTATCATTTCCTATAGTACCATACCATGGAAACGGTATAAAGTAGTAAGTAAGTCTGGGTGACAGCCTGATTTTGAAGAACTGAAATACTGCTTTGTCTCAGGTACCTGGATTTTGATACCCGTGTTCCTTCAAACAATTCACGCTTTAGGAATATGCCTGGGCGGTGATGTCAGCGGGGGTGTGCCAATCAGGGCAGCTGCTCCGCCAGGGAGCAACAGTGGGCATGCCGGCAAGGAGCAGCAGCCCGGTTTGGAAGCAGCAAGTGGGAGGCGGGGGAGTGGCGGCGGTGAGTAAGCTGGCTACAGTCCCCCGGAACATCTTGCGTCACTCCTTCGACGAATGAACAACGTTAACTAATTATTTTTCAATTATGACCCGGTAAGGGAGATAATTGTTGGGGCAGTTGATTAATCCCTAAAGGTAAACAGGCTGCTCTATGGAAAAGAACACATGATCCAATCTCATACAAGTCATTCATTCATTCATTCAAACAAAAAATCTGAGAAGCAAAACCAAACATAGGTGCAAAATGGAGAATCTGGAGCGACGAGATAGAAAAGGAGTGTCGGCAAAGTTGTACCTCCAGAGATGAGCTTATCCCCAAATCACCTCATCCTAGAATCATGCCCTTCCTAAGGCTCGGAGTGGAGTTGTAGAAAGAAAAAAAAAAAAAATCCAAAAACGGATACACTGTAACATGTTAGATAGAAAGGCGACCAATATTTCAGTACCAACTATGTGTAATAATTGCATGAACCCAGGAAACAAGTTTCCCCATTAAATGACAAGGAACGCTATCTTAAGTGTTTGTAAAGGGAAACGATAGTGGTGTATTTTTTCTTTTTTTCCTTTGCTTACAAGGGCCAGCGCATACTGGGCATCCCGCGGCGCTGCAGAGCATATTATTCAGCTCATCTCCGCCCCGCAACCCTACACCACCGGAGGTCCCCGCCGGCCGCCGAGGGGCCAGAGAAGTTCAGTAACTTGCTCGGACTCACCCAGGAAGTGGCGTGGCCGCCGAGGCCGGAGACCACCCAGCCCTCCCTCCGCCCGCGTGGCCAAAGCGAGAAGTCGCCCCGCCCCCGGCAAACTCTCTCGCTCTCCAGAGTTGCCGCCTCCGACCCCGCACATCGGGTGGACAAGGGAGCGCTCGGTCCCACATCGGGTGCCCCAGGAGGCCGCGAGGGCCAGGGCCGCGCCCCCAGATGGCGCGGCGCAGCGGGGCGGCCCGCGGGCTTTCGGTCTTTGCGGCTGATTCGGCCGAACACAGCCAGGCAAGGGTGCAGCGCCGCCCGCCCGCCCGCCAGACAAGTCCCGGGCCGCCAAAGCCTGGCTGGCGCCCGTGCGTCCCCTCGCGCCGCCCGCGGCCCGACACGCAGCCACAGACCTGCGGCCTCAGCCGTCCTCGCGCGCGGCTCCGGACTGGGAAGGAAGGCGGCCGGCTGGCCGGGGGCGCCCAGGGCCGCGGGGGCGGGGCTGCACCTCGGCCCACAACGCGCCGCGTTGGGGACCGCCTGGACCGGGCAGCCGCGGAGCTCTGGGCTGCACCCTGAAAATGCGGGGCTGGGGGGCGTCTGCCGCCCCGGGGAGGGGGCGCGCCAGGGAGGCTGGGCCGCTGCGGCCGCACCCATAGGTCCGGGGAGCCGTCCGTCAGCGAGGGGCCCCGCCCCCTCCCGGGACGCTCCGCCCTGTCTCGTGCGGCGCCAACCGGAAGGAAGCGGCGCATTTCCGGTCTCCGGACCATCCCTCCCTGCAGGGTACGGTTGCCTCCTGCTGCTCCCGGGACCCCGTGAAAAGCAGGGGTCTTGCGTTGCCGACCGCAGGGCTCGAGGCCACCTTCGCCCGCGCAGACGCCCGCCACCCCCAGACCAGAGCGAGCAATGGGGCTCGGGAGAGGAGGGCCGGGCTGCGGTGGCCTCAGGTTGGACCACGGAGCCGAGGCACCACTTCAGCCCCAGGGGAGAGGGTGGCAGGGCAGCAGAAAACTTCTTTCCATCGGCACCCGCTGGTTGGTCCGGAGGGGCTGGTAAGGGCCTGACGGACGGAAGCTGTCCGACTACTCGGACGTCTCCCAGCTTCCCGGGTGGCAAGGCCTGGCGCGCCCCCTCGCCGATCTTGGCGAACTCCCTAGTACCCAGCTGCCGCTGATCTGTGCTCGGAAGCCTTTGACCACCTGCCAGTGAGAGCCTACAGAGTTACTTCGGTATCTCCAAAGATACCTTCTAGCGGGAAAGGCGAGGGGAGGACTGTCTTCTTCCCAGTTTTTGTCTTTTGGAATATAGTATGTTCTCTGTCTTCTTAGTTTCATATGTTACTCGTCTCCAAACAAGTGTCAGGCTTTTGGAGGGCTTTAACTGTCCTACGTGGGTGTCTTTCTAAGCACACTGAGATGAACAGTAGGTAAAGCCTTTTGTCTTCAGATTCTCGGAGCACATGTTAATTGATTTTTGTTAAGGAATGGCCCTCTGGGTCCTCCACCTGTGAAAAGACTGCCCATCTGTTTAATTCCAGGAATTAACTTCAGCCAGGTGCCTTTCCTAGTTACCCTTGTTTGGTATTTTTCTCCTCCTTTGTGTAGTCTGTTGCTGTTAATAACAGACACATATTCTGTGTAGGGATTGAGGTATCTGCTGGGTTGTCTTAATAAAAATAAATGTCAGCTGTTTTTTCAGATGGTATTTGTCATGTTTAAGCATGATTGTTGGTGTCTTCTTTCATCGTATGGACCTGAGAATAAGGACTATGTATTTACCCTAAGATGGCGTACATAAAATACCTTTGTCTGCTTAATAAATACATATGTGAGTTGATTCCTTCTTAAAGAGGATTTCCCTCTTATATAGGGTTTTTTCTTATTAATAAAAAAAAATTGTCTCGGGGGAAAATGAATCTGTTGTAAAACATGTATGTCTTGAGTAAAACAAATGCTGTTTGTTAGCAGCTGCTTGTTTTTATATGAAATGGCTTTATAAAACAAGATAAAGCTTTGAGAGAAACAGACATCTACTGCTGAGGGTAAGTCTTGGTAATAAATAAGTTAATTAAGAATGAATTCAGAATGAATTCTTCATTCTGATAGAGCAACCATGGGGCTGATGGGTACTGAGTGATAGACCTTTGCCCCTACTGAGCAGAGGTGACTTCTTGTTTGTGTTATGTTTAGACATACAGTGGACTCTGGCTTTTCCTTTGATGGAGTCAGCAGCAGTTAAGTTGTGCCGGAACAGGTATGGTCTGGAAACCTACATCCTCACAGGGAGCTTGTTGGAAATGCTCAGATTCTGTCCACACCTATTGAATCATATTTTGTAGGGATCAGGGACTAAGAATCTTGTTTAGGAAGTTCTCCATGGGAGTCTATGTTCAGCAGAGTTTGAGACTCACAGCAGGGCTTTGATATTCAAAATGTTCTCTGTGGACCAGCAGGGTTGGCATTTCCTAGGACCTTCTTAGAACTGCTGGGTCTCCAGCCCTCCCCAAGACCTACTGAATCAGACTGCATTTTAAGATAATCCCCAGGTGACGTGTATGTACGCCACACTTTGAGAGGCACTGCACTGGAAGTGATTGGTGCTCGGCACATCTTTCCCATAAAAAGAATCTTGCCTGGGACCAAGGGAGGGAGTGCTCCTCCACTGGCTTTCTCCTTCCTAATGTACAGTGTTTACTCAGTTTTAAATTGTTTGGTTTCGTAGTGTGAATACTCTGGATCACTCCTGTCTTCTGTGGCAATAGACTCTTCTGTTGTTCATTCACTAAGTTGTGTCTTTTCAGCCCATGGACTGTAGCACGCCAGGCTTCCCTATCCTTCCCCATCTCCCGGAGTGTACACCAACTCACATCCATTGAGTCGATGATAACCCATCTCATCCTCTGTCTCCCCTTTCTCCTGTCCTCAATCTTTCCCAGCCTCTTAGGGCCTTTTCCAGTGAGTTGGATCTTCACATCAGGTGGCCAGAGTATTGGAACTTTAGCTTCAGCATCAGTCCTTCCAGTGAATATTCAGGGCTGAATTCTGACATTTCTTGATTTCTGGATTCCTCCTCTGTACATTTCTGGCATTCCTTTTCAGTCTTGTGTAAACTCCTCTTCCCCTGTGGCTCATGGCTCCAGTTTCCAGCGGCATTCTGATGACTCAAGTTTTTATGTCGAGGCACAGCTCCTCACCTCAGGTCCCATATGTTCAGTGCCTGTTGGAAATTTCCATGTGTACAAAGCACCTCAAACTCAAAAACTTCTTGTTTGTGTTATGTTTAGACATACAGTGGACTCTGGCTTTTCCTTTGATGGAGTCAGCAGCAGTTAAGTTGTGCCGGAACAGGTATGGTCTGGAAACCTACATCCTCACAGGGAGCTTGTTGGAAATGCTCAGATTCTGTCCACACCTATTGAATCATATTTTGTAGGGATCAGGGACTAAGAATCTTGTTTAGGAAGTTCTCCATGGGAGTCTATGTTCAGCAGAGTTTGAGACTCACAGCAGGGCTTTGATATTCAAAATGTTCTCTGTGGACCAGCAGGGTTGGCATTTCCTAGGACCTTCTTAGAACTGCTGGGTCTCCAGCCCTCCCCAAGACCTACTGAATCAGACTGCATTTTAAGATAATCCCCAGGTGACGTGTATGTACGCCACACTTTGAGAGGCACTGCACTGGAAGTGATTGGTGCTCGGCACATCTTTCCCATAAAAAGAATCTTGCCTGGGACCAAGGGAGGGAGTGCTCCTCCACTGGCTTTCTCCTTCCTAATGTACAGTGTTTACTCAGTTTTAAATTGTTTGGTTTCGTAGTGTGAATACTCTGGATCACTCCTGTCTTCTGTGGCAATAGACTCTTCTGTTGTTCATTCACTAAGTTGTGTCTTTTCAGCCCATGGACTGTAGCACGCCAGGCTTCCCTATCCTTCCCCATCTCCCGGAGTGTACACCAACTCACATCCATTGAGTCGATGATAACCCATCTCATCCTCTGTCTCCCCTTTCTCCTGTCCTCAATCTTTCCCAGCCTCTTAGGGCCTTTTCCAGTGAGTTGGATCTTCACATCAGGTGGCCAGAGTATTGGAACTTTAGCTTCAGCATCAGTCCTTCCAGTGAATATTCAGGGCTGAATTCTGACATTTCTTGATTTCTGGATTCCTCCTCTGTACATTTCTGGCATTCCTTTTCAGTCTTGTGTAAACTCCTCTTCCCCTGTGGCTCATGGCTCCAGTTTCCAGCGGCATTCTGATGACTCAAGTTTTTATGTCGAGGCACAGCTCCTCACCTCCAGGTCCCATATGTTCAGTGCCTGTTGGAAATTTCCATGTGTACAAAGCACCTCAAACTCATCTTACTCAAAATTAAACATTTTCCAATCTCCAAGCTTACTATTCATCCCATGTGCCCCCTTTACCTGGTTGCTAGGAACCTAGGAACCGAACTTCATCCCTATTGGGTAACCCATGTACCTAGTCATTGAGTCCCAGTGGGTTTATTCCTAAAAATCTCAGCATTTGCCCAACTTTTCTCCCTCTACTGCCAGTACTATAACCCAAGGTACCATCTTTTTGTCTGCATCATTTCAGTAGCCTGCTAATGGACGGCCTTACCTCCATTCCTGACCCTGGCTTTGTCCACTCAGTTCACCCTCCATGTAATAACCAGACTGATCTTACTAAGATATAAATCTTTTGGTGGCTTTCTGGCTTTCAATACAAATCAAGCTCCTTAAGCTTGAAAGGACTGCCATGACTCAGGCTCCATTTACCTCTCCAGGCTCATCTCTACTTGCTGTTCATAAAGTTCAAAATGTTTATAAGTGGTCTCCTTGCCTGACCTAACTCCAATTCAGCCTTTAAATTTCAGCTTCAATGATCCTTACTTGTTGGTAGTTACCTGCTCCCCTCTGACTGAATCATAGCTATTCTGTGCAACGCATAGAATATGGTGGAGGTGACCCTCTGGGACTTCTGAGAACATAATCATGTCAGTTTCAGCCTTCACATTTGTTGCTGGCTTGATTAGAGGGGAAGCCAGCCACCACGTGGTGAGGGCATGTGAACAGGCGGTAGAGAAGGCCACAAGGGGAGCACCTGGCCTCTGGCCGACAATCAGCCTGCTGTGTGAGTGAACCACCCTGGAGCCAGATCAGCCAGCTCCAGGTCATCCACACCCCTCCCAGATAATCTGATGTATGGATAAAAGGAGAGTCATAAATGTTTGTTTTTTATTTAAGCTGAAAGGATTTGGGGGTAATTTTGTTATACAGTGATGGCGAATCAATACAGTAGTCATCCTCCATATGGATGTATCATAGTTTAATATTTCCCTATTATTGTCGAGGCACAGCTCCTCACCTCAGGTCCCATATGTTCAGTGCCTGTTGGAAATTTCCATGTGTACAAAGCACCTCAAACTCATCTTACTCAAAATTAAACATTTTCCAATCTCCAAGCTTACTATTCATCCCATGTGCCCCCTTTACCTGGTTGCTAGGAACCTAGGAACCGAACTTCATCCCTATTGGGTAACCCATGTACCTAGTCATTGAGTCCCAGTGGGTTTATTCCTAAAAATCTCAGCATTTGCCCAACTTTTCTCCCTCTACTGCCAGTACTATAACCCAAGGTACCATCTTTTTGTCTGCATCATTTCAGTAGCCTGCTAATGGACGGCCTTACCTCCATTCCTGACCCTGGCTTTGTCCACTCAGTTCACCCTCCATGTAATAACCAGACTGATCTTACTAAGATATAAATCTTTTGGTGGCTTTCTGGCTTTCAATACAAATCAAGCTCCTTAAGCTTGAAAGGACTGCCATGACTCAGGCTCCATTTACCTCTCCAGGCTCATCTCTACTTGCTGTTCATAAAGTTCAAAATGTTTATAAGTGGTCTCCTTGCCTGACCTAACTCCAATTCAGCCTTTAAATTTCAGCTTCAATGATCCTTACTTGTTGGTAGTTACCTGCCCCCCTCTGACTGAATCATAGCTATTCTGTGCAATGCATAGAATATGGTGGAGGTGACCCTCTGGGACTTCTGAGAACATAATCATGTCAGTTTCAGCCTTCACATTTGTTGCTGGCTTGATTAGAGGGGAAGCCAGCCACCACGTGGTGAGGGCATGTGAACAGGCGGTAGAGAAGGCCACAAGGGGAGCACCTGGCCTCTGGCCGACAATCAGCCTGCTGTGTGAGTGAACCACCCTGGAGCCAGATCAGCCAGCTCCAGGTCATCCACACCCCTCCCAGATAATCTGATGTATGGATAAAAGGAGAGTCATAAATGTTTGTTTTTTATTTAAGCTGAAAGGATTTGGGGGTAATTTTGTTATACAGTGATGGCGAATCAATACAGTAGTCATCCTCCATATGGATGTATCATAGTTTAATATTTCCCTATAATTGGATATTTGATAGCTCTGTCCTATTACAAGAATGCTGTAGAGAATACCCTTGTATTTATATAATTTTTAGGATATATTTTTAGAAATACAATTGCTAGAACTCATATTTTAAATTAAGATAAACACTGGCAAACTACATTCCCAAAAGGTTAAAAACTCTGTTGCTTTATACTTCCACAAATGTGCGTCATGGTGCTCATTTCTGCATGTCTTTCCCAACAATAGCTGTCTTTCATCTTTGCCAATCTTAGGTGACAAATGATACATCATTTTCAATGTGTTGATGAAGTAGAATTGTATCAGGAGATTGTTGTTCAGTCGCTAAGTTGTGTCAGACTCTTTGTCACCCCATGAACTGCAGCACACCAGACTTCCCTGTCTTTCACTGTCTCCCAGAGCTTGTGCCAACTCATGTCCATTGAGTTGGTGATGCCAAGCAACCATCTTGTCCTCTGCCGACCCTTCTCCTTTTGTCTTCTATTTTTTCTCCAGCATGAGGGTCTTTTCCACTGAGTAGGCTTTTTGCATCAGGTGGCCGAAGAACTGGAGCTTCAGCTTTGGCATCAGTGCTTCCAAAAATATTCAATATTGATTTTCCATAGGATTGGCTGGTTTGATCTCCTTGCAGTCCAAGGAACTCTCGAGTCTTTTCCAGCACCACAATTCGAAGGCATCAATTCTTTGGTGCTCAGCTTTCTTTATAGTTCAACCCTCACATCCATACGTGACTACTGGAGAAATCATATCTTGGTCTATATAGACCTTGTCAGCAAAGTGATGTTTCTGCTTTTTTTTTAATACACCGTCTATGTTTGTCATAGCTTTTCTGAGGACCAAGCATCTTTTCAATTTTATGGTTGCAGTCACTGTTCCCAGTGATTTTAGAGCCCCCCAAAACAAAGTCTGTCATTGTTTCTGCTTTTCTTCCCATCTATTTGCGATGAAGTGATGGGACCAGATGCCATGATCTTTGTTTTTTGAATGTTGAATTTCAAGCCAGCTTTTTCACTCTCCTTTTTCACCTTCAACAAGAGGCTCTTTAGTTCCTCTTTGCTTTCTGCCATTACAGTGGTATCATCCACACATCGGAGGTTGTTGATATTTCTCCCAGCAATCTTGAGTCCAGCTTGTAACTCATCCAGCCTGGCATTTCACATGATGTACTCTGCATAGAAGTTAAATAAGCAGGGTGACAATGTACAGCCTTGATGTACTCCTTTTCTAATTCTGAACCAGCTTCCTCAGGGCTCAGAGATCATTCCAGGGATGCACAGGAATCAACATTGCACCAGAGTCCTCCCCTCCCTGCCACTGTTCAAAATATTTGATTTCTTCCCTCGGAGATTAAGAAAAGCCATTATGTAATATCGTTTATAACTTTTTCTCTCTTCCTTTGATTAACTTTGTATTAACTAGGTTTGTAGTGGTTTGAACAGTGAACTTTATAGGCAGATTAGCATAGGTACATAATTATCCAAGGAATCTATGAAATGAAGTGAACAAAGTATTTACACATTGTCAGTGTTGTTCCATTTATTTCAGCACCTGCTACTGTTAACTCTATGTTGTTTCCTCTTACACCTTTCTTTTCCATTTCCATGGTTAGAATAACTGTTGTGCATTTTTGAATGAGGAAACAAAATGATAGGGATTTATCACACAGTAAGTTCTTGGCCAAAAGTGATGATTCTTAGATGTTGGCTCTTCTAGTCCACAAATCAGTGGCCAGGGCTGGTCTTTCCAATTTGTTCCCCTGGACTGCACTCATGTCATTCCCTGCAAACCAGCTCTGGCTTTTTTTTTTTTTTTTTTAATTTTTTGTAGAAAGAAGTAGGACTTTTAACCTTCCCAGGTGGTGTAGTGGGTAAAGAATCTGCCTCCAATGCAAGAGATGCAGGAGATGCGAGTCTGATCACCGAGTGGAGAAGACCCTCTGAAAAAGGAAATGACGACCCACTCCAGTATTCTTGCCTGGAAAATTCTACGGACAGAGGAGCCTGGTGGACTACAGTCCACAGGGTCACAAAGTCGGACATGACTGAGCAACTAAGCACACACACGTAGGAATTTTAGCCGGAAATGTATGTTTCTAATACCCTCAACTACAGATCTTTTATCATTTTTTTCAAATATAATATTTGTTGCAGGTTTCTAATGGGTTCTGAATATCTCCAAATACACATTTACTGACTGACTGACTGCACCGTGGCTTCGCTGCCTGGTGAACACTTAGTTGTAGCATGTGGGATCTGGTTCCCCGACCAGGTATCAGAGCTGGGCCCCTGCATTGGAATATGGAGTCTTAGCCACTGGACCACCAAGGGAAACTGGTCACAGGAATCAACATTGCACCAGAGTCCTCCCCTCCCTGCCACTGTTCAAAATATTTGATTTCTTCCCTCGGAGATTAAGAAAAGCCATTATGTAATATCGTTTATAACTTTTTCTCTCTTCCTTTGATTAACTTTGTATTAACTAGGTTTGTAGTGGTTTGAACAGTGAACTTTATAGGCAGATTAGCATAGGTACATAATTATCCAAGGAATCTATGAAATGAAGTGAACAAAGTATTTACACATTGTCAGTGTTGTTCCATTTATTTCAGCACCTGCTACTGTTAACTCTATGTTGTTTCCTCTTACACCTTTCTTTTCCATTTCCATGGTTAGAATAACTGTTGTGCATTTTTGAATGAGGAAACAAAATGATAGGGATTTATCACACAGTAAGTTCTTGGCCAAAAGTGATGATTCTTAGATGTTGGCTCTTCTAGTCCACAAATCAGTGGCCAGGGCTGGTCTTTCCAATTTGTTCCCCTGGACTGCACTCATGTCATTCCCTGCAAACCAGCTCTGGCTTTTTTTTTTTTTTTTTTTAATTTTTTGTAGAAAGAAGTAGGACTTTTAACCTTCCCAGGTGGTGTAGTGGGTAAAGAATCTGCCTCCAATGCAAGAGATGCAGGAGATGCGAGTCTGATCACCGAGTGGAGAAGACCCTCTGAAAAAGGAAATGACGACCCACTCCAGTATTCTTGCCTGGAAAATTCTACGGACAGAGGAGCCTGGTGGACTACAGTCCACAGGGTCACAAAGTCGGACATGACTGAGCAACTAAGCACACACACGTAGGAATTTTAGCCGGAAATGTATGTTTCTAATACCCTCAACTACAGATCTTTTATCATTTTTTTCAAATATAATATTTGTTGCAGGTTTCTAATGGGTTCTGAATATCTCCAAATACACATTTACTGACTGACTGACTGCACCGTGGCTTCGCTGCCTGGTGAACACTTAGTTGTAGCATGTGGGATCTGGTTCCCCGACCAGGTATCAGAGCTGGGCCCCTGCATTGGAATATGGAGTCTTAGCCACTGGACCACCAAGGGACTCCCTCTAACATTTTTTAACCAACTTACACAACGGAATTGCTAATTGGTTGTTGGAAAGGATCTTGCCTACATTCCCTAGTCACCTAGAGCCCAGACAAAGATCTGGCCAAATCTCTGCCCAAAGGCATTAGACCAGGAACCTTGACCCCATATTTGTTTCAACATGCCACTTAAGAAAAACAGCATCAGAAATACCACTGATGATAGCGGTAGTAGGGTGTCACCCTGCCAGCAGAAAGCAAAACAGCAGGTTTAGTGTACAATGTAGTGACTAGTAATAGAGCTAGGATTCTAAAAGAAACAAGGTTTTGTTGTAGTTGCTGTCGGTGTTTAGTTGTTAGGTTGTGTCTGACTCTTGCGACCCCTTAGACTGTAGTCCAGCAGGCTCCTCTATCCATGGAATTTCCAAGACAAGAATACTGGAGTGGGTCGCCATTTCCTTCTATCATTTCTTAAATTATGGCTAATCTAGCACTGGGCTGAATTTTCACTAACACTTACCAAGTGTTGTCCTCAAACCTTCCTCGAGTCCAGCCACGATGCTGGTAAATATTCCTGACCCAGGGGATTGAATCTGCATCTCATGCGTCTCCTGCATTGCAGGCACACTCTTTACCACTAGCACCACCTGGGAAACCCAAATCCATCCATGCATGTTGATAAACTTCCTTGAAGGCTTTAGGCTTAAGAATTCAGCCCTAGCCTGAAAGCTGCTAGGATTCAGATGACTTCAGTAGCTGTGTGGAGACTGGAGTGGGTGGATTCTGTCCTTTGTGCACGTGACAGAGGAACAAAGCACAGCTAACTCCAAGAGGTTTTTCATCACCATCTCTTGATGGCTTAATGTTTTTTTCAGTCAAGATACCAGGAAACAGATCATGTCTCTTCTTACAACTCTTACCAATCAGTTTATTTATATGAACATGCCTTCTCCATGGTGACATTACCCTCCAGTCCCAACAGGAGGAATTGTTTCTCGGGGGTTGAAAAAGCATTCTTTTATGGATTGGGTTGGTCAAAAGGTAGTTTTGAGCAAATTGGCCTTTCTCCATGGTGACACACTGGACCACCAAGGGACTCCCTCTAACATTTTTTAACCAACTTACACAACGGAATTGCTAATTGGTTGTTGGAAAGGATCTTGCCTACATTCCCTAGTCACCTAGAGCCCAGACAAAGATCTGGCCAAATCTCTGCCCAAAGGCATTAGACCAGGAACCTTGACCCCATATTTGTTTCAACATGCCACTTAAGAAAAACAGCATCAGAAATACCACTGATGATAGCGGTAGTAGGGTGTCACCCTGCCAGCAGAAAGCAAAACAGCAGGTTTAGTGTACAATGTAGTGACTAGTAATAGAGCTAGGATTCTAAAAGAAACAAGGTTTTGTTGTAGTTGCTGTCGGTGTTTAGTTGTTAGGTTGTGTCTGACTCTTGCGACCCCTTAGACTGTAGTCCAGCAGGCTCCTCTATCCATGGAATTTCCAAGACAAGAATACTGGAGTGGGTCGCCATTTCCTTCTATCATTTCTTAAATTATGGCTAATCTAGCACTGGGCTGAATTTTCACTAACACTTACCAAGTGTTGTCCTCAAACCTTCCTCGAGTCCAGCCACGATGCTGGTAAATATTCCTGACCCAGGGGATTGAATCTGCATCTCATGCGTCTCCTGCATTGCAGGCACACTCTTTACCACTAGCACCACCTGGGAAACCCAAATCCATCCATGCATGTTGATAAACTTCCTTGAAGGCTTTAGGCTTAAGAATTCAGCCCTAGCCTGAAAGCTGCTAGGATTCAGATGACTTCAGTAGCTGTGTGGAGACTGGAGTGGGTGGATTCTGTCCTTTGTGCACGTGACAGAGGAACAAAGCACAGCT
The DNA here is from genome assembly GCA_022376925.1 of Tragulus kanchil. NCBI lineage: Eukaryota > Metazoa > Chordata > Mammalia > Artiodactyla > Tragulidae > Tragulus > Tragulus kanchil. The sequence continues at coordinate 113,360,640 of JAIOJX010000031.1, read as the reverse complement.
AACTCCAAGAGGTTTTTCATCACCATCTCTTGATGGCTTAATGTTTTTTTCAGTCAAGATACCAGGAAACAGATCATGTCTCTTCTTACAACTCTTACCAATCAGTTTATTTATATGAGCATGCCTTCTCCATGGTGACATTACCCCCTCCAGTCCCAACAGGGAGGGAATTGTTTCTCGGGGGGGTTGAAAAAAGCATTCTTTTTATGGATTGGGTTGGTCAAAAAGGTAGTTTTGAGTTTTTGCATAAGATGTTAGGAGAAAATCCAAATGAGTCTTTTGGCTGCCCCGTATAGAATATACAGCGTATCTAAGGTATGCAAATTCCATGGGCCCGGAAAATCCCTTGGAGAAGGGAGAGGCTACCCACCCCAGTCTTCTTGGGCATCCCCGGTGGCTCAGATAGTAAAGAGTCGGTCTGCCGTGTGGGAGACCCCTGGAGAAGGGAAAGGCTACCCACTCCAGTATTTTTGCCTGGAGAATTCCATGGCTCCTCCATGGGTCACAAAGAGTTGGACACGACTGAGAAACTTTCATTTCACTTCAGAGTAGCAGTACTCACTCCGTGTGCTGCCTGGTGGGCTGTCCACCACCCATGTTCTCCCATTCCTTCAGACGGGACACAATGGCCGCTTCCCTGTTAGGAAGATTCACACTCTTGTGATGACGAAACGTTTTAAAAGGTGTCACACATACGGGGTCAGGGTGGAGGGGACACGTGTCTGCCCAGGGCCGATTCATATTGATGTATGGCGAAAGCTATCACGATATTTCAAAGAAATTATCCTTATGCAGAGTCCCACAGTAAACTGGAGCCTCTCTATCAGCATTTGCACACAGCACAGGTGTGTTTCAGCTGGACATGGGTTCTCAAGAGCCTGTTAACCTGCAAGGTGATCAGTCTCAGGCCTCAGTCTCAGCCCCACAACCTCGTCGTCTTGTGTTTTCGTGCTTCACAAGGAAGAGGGCTTGGAAAATGAAGATAACCTGAAACCACTGGCTTCCCACAATTTTTTAATAATTTCTGCAAAACGGTTTTTTTTTTTTTGTAGAATGTGAGCTGTAGCGGACCAGAAATAAATACAGCTTAAGGTTTGAACCGTATCCTGCTGTACGTTTTCTCAGAAACCTGAAATAGAATTTTCTAACACCTTTTGTGGTTAGAAATACTGACTTTAAATAGGATTGCAGATACAAACATGCAGATTGATGTGTCTATTTTCAGTAAAACGCAGCCACAGTATTGCTGTAGTATGGGTACTAAAATTAATAAAATGACAAGTAGAATGAAACCCCAAAAATCTGGTGATGTGCACTGGAGTCACAGTGACACTTTACATAATGTTAGGTACTAAGAAAAGACCTGAAAAATGAGCAACTTGTTTCCTTTGGTTGAAGGTCTCTTCAGGCCACAATTTTTTTGTCGCATAACATATTTAAGATGATATACTTTATTAATTAAAAAAACAGGGCTTCCCTGGTGGTCTAGAGGTTAAGAGCCCTCCTGCACTACAGAGTACATGGGTCTGATCCCTGGTCTGGGGTGATCCCACGTGCCAGAGGGCAGCTAAACCCATACACTCTAGAGCCCGTGCTCTGCAACAAGACGAGCCACCACAATGAGAAGCCTGCACACCGCCAGGAAGAGCAGCCCCAACTCCTTGCAACTAGAGAGAGCCTCCGTGCAGCAACACAGACCCAGCACAGCCCAAAGCAATAAATACATCTTTAATAAATAATTAAAAACACATTTTACTCTTACTGCTACCAGTGGCAACGGCATGGATAACTATTCATTTTTAAAAGGATAAAGGTGAGAAATTGTGGGCTTAACTTTTTGGTTCAGTCAGTAAAGAATCCCCCTGCAATGCAGGAGACGCAGGTTCCATTCCTGGGTCAGGAAGATCCCCTGGAGGAGGAAATGGCAATCCACTCCAGTATTATTGCCTGGGAAATCCTATGGACTGAGGAGCCTGGTGGGCTACAGTCCACAGAGTCACAGGACTTGGACACGACTTTGCAACTAAACAACAACCACAAAGCTGAGACATCAGAAAGACGGAAACAGTTGGATCTGACTACATGGTTAAGGAATCATTATTTTCCGAATTGTGTAAATAGAACTCCACCTAACATGTCTTACCCTTTCAAGACAAAGGCCCTGTGTACCTCAGAGTTGCCATGGAAAAGTATTTGTCTTACACTCAGTTTTGCCAACTCTTCCAAATGGTTCCTTTACTATCTGGATTCAGGACACAACCGGTGGAAATGTGGTTGTGCTAGGAAGCAAAACAGCATCAACATCTGGTGATTTTATTCTGTCATGGTAAGAATTTACATTAGATGTCTAAAATTAAGCTTTTAATTCAAAAGATGATCTTTTCTAACCAACTTTTGTAAGATAAACAATTTAAGCAAGAATCACTCATACTGTGAAAAAACAAGTCAGTAGGTTAAAAAACCAAATATAACAAACATTTTATGGCTCCAGTAAGAAAACTGGACATAGGATATCAATGTATCATCAGAAAAATAAGGTCTAGGCTTCCCCAACACAACATACACACTGGATTTTGCTGCATATTTTAGACTCTGGAAATGGTGAAAGCATCTTACAGTCATTTGGATTCTAAGATTTAAACCAAAACATATTAGTCTATTGTATGGCACCAGTTAATAACAGAAACGTCTCTGAGAATTTATAGGGTCAAAATGTTCATTTTACATCTTTGCTGCTTGCTACAGAAGAATCTATGTAGCTGAGTACTGTGAGGTTTTTTTGATCTGCATTTAATCAACAGTTCTACATCAAAGCCAACCACAACTGCCACACATGACCTGAATCTGGATTTAGCCTCAGACAAGCTATTCATTATAAACAGGTGTGTCTAAAGCTCTTCTTTATATCCTGGATTATGCAAGTCAACTGGTGACCACAGTTGAGTGGATTAGCTGCTGAGGTAGTTACATCACTGAAAGGGTGAAGTAGGGCGGATACCATCTGCACCCGAGGGTTGTCTGGAGGAAGCAGACTCTTTAAAGCAGCATCATTATTTATGTTATTTTAAACAAATCGTGCTCTTGGCTTTAAGTAGCGGAGATGATGAAACAGTTAGGTTGAAGTCATAAATTATAGGTCGGGCTGTTGGAGGAACTGGAAGATGGGTTAGTTATAAACCAGTGCTATAAATTAAATTTTGGCCTCTCCGGCTTGGATCTGAATAAATGGTTAAGGAATCATTATTTTCCGAATTGTGTAAATAGAACTCCACCTAACATGTCTTACCCTTTCAAGACAAAGGCCCTGTGTACCTCAGAGTTGCCATGGAAAAGTATTTGTCTTACACTCAGTTTTGCCAACTCTTCCAAATGGTTCCTTTACTATCTGGATTCAGGACACAACCGGTGGAAATGTGGTTGTGCTAGGAAGCAAAACAGCATCAACATCTGGTGATTTTATTCTGTCATGGTAAGAATTTACATTAGATGTCTAAAATTAAGCTTTTAATTCAAAAGATGATCTTTTCTAACCAACTTTTGTAAGATAAACAATTTAAGCAAGAATCACTCATACTGTGAAAAAACAAGTCAGTAGGTTAAAAAACCAAATATAACAAACATTTTATGGCTCCAGTAAGAAAACTGGACATAGGATATCAATGTATCATCAGAAAAATAAGGTCTAGGCTTCCCCAACACAACATACACACTGGATTTTGCTGCATATTTTAGACTCTGGAAATGGTGAAAGCATCTTACAGTCATTTGGATTCTAAGATTTAAACCAAAACATATTAGTCTATTGTATGGCACCAGTTAATAACAGAAACGTCTCTGAGAATTTATAGGGTCAAAATGTTCATTTTACATCTTTGCTGCTTGCTACAGAAGAATCTATGTAGCTGAGTACTGTGAGGTTTTTTTGATCTGCATTTAATCAACAGTTCTACATCAAAGCCAACCACAACTGCCACACATGACCTGAATCTGGATTTAGCCTCAGACAAGCTATTCATTATAAACAGGTGTGTCTAAAGCTCTTCTTTATATCCTGGATTATGCAAGTCAACTGGTGACCACAGTTGAGTGGATTAGCTGCTGAGGTAGTTACATCACTGAAAGGGTGAAGTAGGGTGGATACCATCTGCACCCGAGGGTTGTCTGGAGGAAGCAGACTCTTTAAAGCAGCATCATTATTTATGTTATTTTAAACAAATCGTGCTCTTGGCTTTAAGTAGCGGAGATGATGAAACAGTTAGGTTGAAGTCATAAATTATAGGTAGGGCTGTTGGAGGAACTGGAAGATTATAAAAATTATAGAGGGTGAAATAATAGTTATAAACCAGTGCTATATAAAGCTTTTCTTTTTTTTTAAATTTTGGCCTCTCCCCATTTATTGGTTTCTTTATTTTCAACCATCTTTATTCTTTGGTCTGCGTGGGCCTCCCATCACAGTGGCCTCTCTCTTGCAGAGCACCGGCTCTGGGCGCATGCGCTCCAGAGCGCTGGCTCATCATTGGACACACCGGTCCAACCGCTCTGTGGCACGTGGGGTCTTCCTGGGCCAGGGATTGAACCGGTGCCCCTTGCACTGCAAAGCAGACTGTTTACCCACTGGACCACCAGGGAAGCCCTAAAGCTTTCTTTATAAGCAGCTTTTTCCTTCCTCAGAGCTTTAAAGCACAGGTCATACCACTGTTCTTAGGTAAAAAGGGCAGCAAACTCTACCCAATGATTTACTGTTAAACAGAGAGTAAATTAACTTAGGTTGGGGTGCATGTGTCGTAACAATTACCTACTGCTGTTGTTGGACCTTAAAAATAGCCACGTACAATATGCAAATGACTAGGCATGCCTGGGTCGCAATAAAACTTTATTTACAAGTGTGGGTGTCTGGCCAGAGGGGAAGCAAGGGCTGTCAGTTTCACTGATCCCTCTTCTAAACCACCACTGTTCAACAGGAATACAACGTGAGCCACAGAGGCAATTCAAAATTTTATAGTAGCTACACACAAAAAATAAGGAGGTGAAATTCATTTTAATATTTCATTTAATTCAAAATATCCCAAATATCATTTCAACAATCCATATAAAAAGCTTGTCTATGAGATATTTGACATCTAAAAGCACATGTGTCTTCACATGCTGTGCATCGCACATTCAGTACCCGAGTCACACTACAAATGTCGTGCACATTTAAATGCAAGTCAACTGGTGCAGTGGGATTAGCTGCTGAGGTAGTTACATCACTGAAAGGGTGAAGTAGCGGATACCATCTGCACCCGATGGTTGTCTGGAGGAAGCAGACTCTTTAAAGCAGCATCATTATTTATGTTATTTTAAACAAATCGTGCTCTTGGCTTTAAGTAGCGGAGATGATGAAACAGTTAGGTTGAAGTCATAAATTATAGGTAGGGCTGTTGGAGGAACTGGAAGATTATAAAAATTATAGAGGGTGAAATAATAGTTATAAACCAGTGCTATATAAAGCTTTTCTTTTTTTTTAAATTTTGGCCTCTCCCCATTTATTGGTTTCTTTATTTTCAACCATCTTTATTCTTTGGTCTGCGTGGGCCTCCCATCACAGTGGCCTCTCTCTTGCAGAGCACCGGCTCTGGGCGCATGCGCTCCAGAGCGCTGGCTCATCATTGGACACACCGGTCCAACCGCTCTGTGGCACGTGGGGTCTTCCTGGGCCAGGGATTGAACCGGTGCCCCTTGCACTGCAAAGCAGACTGTTTACCCACTGGACCACCAGGGAAGCCCTAAAGCTTTCTTTATAAGCAGCTTTTTCCTTCCTCAGAGCTTTAAAGCACAGGTCATACCACTGTTCTTAGGTAAAAGGTCAGCAAACTCTACCCAATGATTTACTGTTAAACAGAGAGTAAATTAACTTAGGTTGGGGTGCATGTGTCGTAACAATTACCTACTGCTGTTGTTGGACCTTAAAAATAGCCACGTACAATATGCAAATGACTAGGCATGCCTGGGTCGCAATAAAACTTTATTTACAAGTGTGGGTGTCTGGCCAGAGGGGAAGCAAGGGCTGTCAGTTTCACTGATCCCTCTTCTAAACCACCACTGTTCAACAGGAATACAACGTGAGCCACAGAGGCAATTCAAAATTTTATAGTAGCTACACACAAAAAATAAGGAGGTGAAATTCATTTTAATATTTCATTTAATTCAAAATATCCCAAATATCATTTCAACAATCCATATAAAAAGCTTGTCTATGAGATATTTGACATCTAAAAGCACATGTGTCTTCACATGCTGTGCATCGCACATTCAGTACCCGAGTCACACTACAAATGTCGTGCAGCCACGTGGCGCTGGGGGCCCTGAAACCGCAGCACAATGTGCTGAATCTTCCGGGATGGGTTTTCCACAGCTCTCTGGAGGTGGGCCACACTGTCGGGATTTGGCTCTTGAAAGATAGGGGATATAATTAGGTTTCCTCTGGGGAGACAGGAGGAAAAGGGATTCAATCTCTGGGAAGAAATAGGCAGCCTCAGACACTTGCAGTTGAGGTAGCCCAGGCATCTAGGGCAAGGTAAACCAGACCAAGGATATGCCAGACAACGCTAGCTTCATTGCCAACTCAACGAATCAATGCCTGTGCAAAATGCTCACTGTTAAGACAGCGAGTCTTTAGCACTTAAGACTAAATCAGAATTTAAAGCATTTACTGATGCACAAGGTAACTGTGCAGCAAGAGAAAACACCTCAAAAACTAGACTGAATTTTTTAAAAGATGAAAACGTTCTAAATGTTTTTTTTCCCAATGACCTCTATGCAACACAGTGGAATGCTAGTCGCCAGTAGTATAACATGTTACCAAAGGGTAACTGTAACCTTTAGCGTAAGCCTGAGGAGGTTCTTTATTATCTAAACCCAAAGCTCTAAGTGATTCAGTCAGTATTTCCAAAACAAGAATGGACATAACATTTGGTGAATGAAACTCAGAGGCAAGTATTTTTAACAAAAATTTATTACCAAAATACAATATTAAAGTCAATACATGACAAACTCCTGTAAAGCAAAATAAATTATTCTAACATTGTACAGTATTTCCAAAGGTAGTTAACGAAGCGCTAAGACCTTGCTTCACTGTTTGCTGAACAGATAAACTGTTCTACCATGAACACAATCCTAGAGTTTCAGGTGTTAAGGCATGCAGCTTGATGCGCAGGATAATTTTACAAAATGCAAATCATCCTATTTTAATAAGATACAGTGTCAGAATTAACTGTAGTCTTTACATGTCAGTGTTCCAGAAATTTTTAGACTTTGGCTATAGAAGCAATGCCATAGTGTTACACAATACTTATTTCTTAAAAAAATACATGTATTCATGTCCATGAATATCAAACTCAAATTTCTATTAAATATATTTTATAGAATATTACTTTGAGCACCTTGCTGTACAATAAAAAAAGATTAAATAAGTGTCTATGAAAACTAAAAATATAGGAAGTCTCTATAGAGAAGCCTGCTTGTCTTTGTCAAGCCAAGGTCATTGCAGGGAGATACAATGTAAACACAGGTGCCCACCATTAGTTTTGTGAAGAGTCAAAGAAAATAGTAACAAAGCCACCGATAGCTACCTCAAACCGATGAAAGATCTAGAATAAAGGCATCAGTCAGCATCACCACCGGGCACTGGCTGGACACGGAGCTTGAAGCCTACTGGTCAACTGGAATATAGGCATGGTAATGTTAGAACACGGGGGCGCCAATCCTATTCTGGATTATTAGAGAAATGCTCACTGTTAAGACAGCGAGTCTTTAGCACTTAAGACTAAATCAGAATTTAAAGCATTTACTGATGCACAAGGTAACTGTGCAGCAAGAGAAAACACCTCAAAAACTAGACTGAATTTTTAAAAGATGAAAACGTTCTAAATGTTTTTTTTCCCAATGACCTCTATGCAACACAGTGGAATGCTAGTCGCCAGTAGTATAACATGTTACCAAAGGGTAACTGTAACCTTTAGCGTAAGCCTGAGGAGGTTCTTTATTATCTAAACCCAAAGCTCTAAGTGATTCAGTCAGTATTTCCAAAACAAGAATGGACATAACATTTGGTGAATGAAACTCAGAGGCAAGTATTTTTAACAAAAATTTATTACCAAAATACAATATTAAAGTCAATACATGACAAACTCCTGTAAAGCAAAATAAATTATTCTAACATTGTACAGTATTTCCAAAGGTAGTTAACGAAGCGCTAAGACCTTGCTTCACTGTTTGCTGAACAGATAAACTGTTCTACCATGAACACAATCCTAGAGTTTCAGGTGTTAAGGCATGCAGCTTGATGCGCAGGATAATTTTACAAAATGCAAATCATCCTATTTTAATAAGATACAGTGTCAGAATTAACTGTAGTCTTTACATGTCAGTGTTCCAGAAATTTTTAGACTTTGGCTATAGAAGCAATGCCATAGTGTTACACAATACTTATTTCTTAAAAAAATACATGTATTCATGTCCATGAATATCAAACTCAAATTTCTATTAAATATATTTTATAGAATATTACTTTGAGCACCTTGCTGTACAATAAAAAAAGATTAAATAAGTGTCTATGAAAACTAAAAATATAGGAAGTCTCTATAGAGAAGCCTGCTTGTCTTTGTCAAGCCAAGGTCATTGCAGGGAGATACAATGTAAACACAGGTGCCCACCATTAGTTTTGTGAAGAGTCAAAGAAAATAGTAACAAAGCCACCGATAGCTACCTCAAACCGATGAAAGATCTAGAATAAAGGCATCAGTCAGCATCACCACCGGGCACTGGCTGGACACGGAGCTTGAAGCCTACTGGTCAACTGGAATATAGGCATGGTAATGTTAGAACACGGGGGCGCCAATCCTATTCTGGATTATTAGAGAAAGAAAACAGAGCCCTGAAAAACGTTACTTATGATCAGAACGCGTCATCTTCCCCCTCCCTACCTTTGCCTTATCCAGGAAGTCTGTTTGAAAACCATTTTCACTGCCTAATCTTAGAAATGGAAGTGTTCAAAGTGGAAAACAAATACTGAGTTTCGTATAAGATCTAGTACCAATCAATGTTATTCCTATTACAAGAATTTCTGCTGATTATTTTAATACCTATCTCTTCTAAAATTAAATTGCATATTTAGTCTTCATCTTTTAAAGTCTTCATGACTTTTAAAAATACTCAACTGTTCTTGGTGCAGAACTTAAGGCTTGCCACAAAACCCTAACGGGAAGGTACAGAACATCCTTGGTATGTGGTTCCTCCCACAGGCCAGGGGAAAGCTTTTGAAGATATTTTCAGCTGGAGTCAGATGAGTATTTAAGGACTTTTGAATTCCTGGGTTAATTTTTTCCCATGAGCTAGGGAAATTTTAAATTCATGATTCCAAATGGAATATTTAAGCAACAACCCATGGAAGTGGCATAAGGAAATGAAATTTACTTAAAAAATTCATTGCTGAAATCCCGGGAATGTTTTTTGGTCACCAGTATTTTCCAACGGACAACATAAAATTAAAGCCAAGGAAAACTTATGAAACAAAAATTCTTCTACAATTGTTAGTTTTCAGAATAAGAGATTTTTATAAGGAAATGCTGAGTCAGAGCCACCAGTCATGAAAAACTTAAGTGGGAACCATATAGTAATAATGGAACCATTTAAAATATTTTATTTGAATTTAAAATGAAGATATAATTGTATTTTAATCCTGAAAACAGGAGTAAATGAGAAAACCCATTGCATGGGGACTTGGGGAATACTGTTTAATAATATATGGATGCATTTTCTTTTAAAAACCAGATACCAGAAATGGATTACCTTTCACAAATAAATGCACGCTACAGAAATTAAGAGTCAAAATAGTAACAAAGCCACCGATGCTACCTCAAACCGATGAAAGATCTAGAATAAAGGCATCAGTCAGCATCACCACCGGGCACTGGCTGGACACGGAGCTTGAAGCCTACTGGTCAACTGGAATATAGGCATGGTAATGTTAGAACACGGGGGCGCCAATCCTATTCTGGATTATTAGAGAAAGAAAACAGAGCCCTGAAAAACGTTACTTATGATCAGAACGCGTCATCTTCCCCCTCCCTACCTTTGCCTTATCCAGGAAGTCTGTTTGAAAACCATTTTCACTGCCTAATCTTAGAAATGGAAGTGTTCAAAGTGGAAAACAAATACTGAGTTTCGTATAAGATCTAGTACCAATCAATGTTATTCCTATTACAAGAATTTCTGCTGATTATTTTAATACCTATCTCTTCTAAAATTAAATTGCATATTTAGTCTTCATCTTTTAAAGTCTTCATGACTTTTAAAAATACTCAACTGTTCTTGGTGCAGAACTTAAGGCTTGCCACAAAACCCTAACGGGAAGGTACAGAACATCCTTGGTATGTGGTTCCTCCCACAGGCCAGGGGAAAGCTTTTGAAGATATTTTCAGCTGGAGTCAGATGAGTATTTAAGGACTTTTGAATTCCTGGGTTAATTTTTTCCCATGAGCTAGGGAAATTTTAAATTCATGATTCCAAATGGAATATTTAAGCAACAACCCATGGAAGTGGCATAAGGAAATGAAATTTACTTAAAAAATTCATTGCTGAAATCCCGGGAATGTTTTTTGGTCACCAGTATTTTCCAACGGACAACATAAAATTAAAGCCAAGGAAAACTTATGAAACAAAAATTCTTCTACAATTGTTAGTTTTCAGAATAAGAGATTTTTATAAGGAAATGCTGAGTCAGAGCCACCAGTCATGAAAAACTTAAGTGGGAACCATATAGTAATAATGGAACCATTTAAAATATTTTATTTGAATTTAAAATGAAGATATAATTGTATTTTAATCCTGAAAACAGGAGTAAATGAGAAAACCCATTGCATGGGGACTTGGGGAATACTGTTTAATAATATATGGATGCATTTTCTTTTAAAAACCAGATACCAGAAATGGATTACCTTTCACAAATAAATGCACGCTACAGAAATTACAAAGTTGCAAAGTTAAAACCAATCGTGTTGGTCAAAGAATCACCATCAAATGAGATTAACAAAACCAAACAAAAAAAACCCAAACAAATCAGACACTATTTCAAGTTGCCTGGCCCTGCTTCAACAGTTTCTAATGCTATCTGAAAAATGTTAACTCATTTCTACCTGGACTCGGGAAGAGAACTCTTTCCTAAAATGTGTCTACAGAGTATCCTGTTCAAAAGATTCTGTTTTTGACATTTCCTAAGCTTATGAGAGTCACATCCGTAGCTCTGGAGGGTGAATGAAGAGTCAGGTTCGGAAAGAGCACCATGAAGACCACGCGCAGCATGGGGCACCAGCCGCCCTTTGATCTGCAGGCAGAGTGGACACTAACACAGCAACGCACACAGAAAATGGTCGGACCTACAAAAGCCCTGCTCTCCTCACTCTCTGAAAGACACGATAGTTCAGAAACGTGTAGTTAATGAGACTATTTAGTTAATGAGACTAAATCTATCTGACGGCGAGTTTTCACTTTCCTGGAGAGGAGAAACCCAAATGTTTTTTCGTTTGTTATGAAAAATTTTAGAAACAAAAACCTGAAATTTTACTCTATTTTAGTCACACTTCGCTATACCTCTTATGCTAAGTGTAACTAAATAAAAGACTCCAGAAAGCAAAATCTTAATAGTAGTACTCACCAGCAGGGGAGAGGCTTGTGCTGTAACTCTCCCTTGCCGATGAGTACTACATAGTACTAGTACTATGCCAGCAAGAAAATTTCTGGTGCTACAGAGTGGATTACAAGAGTGTTTTTTTCTCATTTTAGTCAACAGAGATCGGCAACTTCGGGGCTGCTGAAAATGTAAGTGTTCTCTCTTTATCCTGGTCTTCTTAAGCTTCATGATTGTTATAAAAACTCTTGCCGTTTAAGAGACTTTTTTAGACAAGCTTAACCTTGTTTAGAAGAGTGGGTTAGAAGGCCTGTGTGACTACTGAGAAAACCTAGGCTTCCATCAACACTCTGAAAGGAATCTCTGAGAAGTGCTCCACCAGTCGCCATTTTTATGAACCTGGAGGTTCAGTGGGAGGTTGGTGGGAATTCACCTCTTTCCTCCTTTGTTCGCAAGACACTCACTGTAAATTGAAGACAATGATTCAGTTTGTAAATGCCAACTTATAATCTAGATTTGGATTTAGAGGTCTCTTTTCTTTCCAAAGAGTCAAGCATTAATAACAGAGCTCAGGCTGAGGGTATGCTTTATTCCTATCAATTTGGCGAAAGATTTAGATGGATCATCTAAAAGCTCTGTAATGTTCCAAATTTCCTTGTTGATGCCAAAAGACCCTCAGACACTTGCTTTCCATTTCTCACATGAGGTCTGTAGAAAAAAGAAAACTAAGCTCTGCTTAGGATTGTGACATTTTCCAAAGAGCACCATGAAGACCACGCGCAGCATGGGGCACCAGCCGCCCTTTGATCTGCAGGCAGAGTGGACACTAACACAGCAACGCACACAGAAAATGGTCGGACCTACAAAAGCCCTGCTCTCCTCACTCTCTGAAAGACACGATAGTTCAGAAACGTGTAGTTAATGAGACTATTTAGTTAATGAGACTAAATCTATCTGACGGCGAGTTTTCACTTTCCTGGAGAGGAGAAACCCAAATGTTTTTTCGTTTGTTATGAAAAATTTTAGAAACAAAAACCTGAAATTTTACTCTATTTTAGTCACACTTCGCTATACCTCTTATGCTAAGTGTAACTAAATAAAAGACTCCAGAAAGCAAAATCTTAATAGTAGTACTCACCAGCAGGGGAGAGGCTTGTGCTGTAACTCTCCCTTGCCGATGAGTACTACATAGTACTAGTACTATGCCAGCAAGAAAATTTCTGGTGCTACAGAGTGGATTACAAGAGTGTTTTTTTCTCATTTTAGTCAACAGAGATCGGCAACTTCGGGGCTGCTGAAAATGTAAGTGTTCTCTCTTTATCCTGGTCTTCTTAAGCTTCATGATTGTTATAAAAACTCTTGCCGTTTAAGAGACTTTTTTAGACAAGCTTAACCTTGTTTAGAAGAGTGGGTTAGAAGGCCTGTGTGACTACTGAGAAAACCTAGGCTTCCATCAACACTCTGAAAGGAATCTCTGAGAAGTGCTCCACCAGTCGCCATTTTTATGAACCTGGAGGTTCAGTGGGAGGTTGGTGGGAATTCACCTCTTTCCTCCTTTGTTCGCAAGACACTCACTGTAAATTGAAGACAATGATTCAGTTTGTAAATGCCAACTTATAATCTAGATTTGGATTTAGAGGTCTCTTTTCTTTCCAAAGAGTCAAGCATTAATAACAGAGCTCAGGCTGAGGGTATGCTTTATTCCTATCAATTTGGCGAAAGATTTAGATGGATCATCTAAAAGCTCTGTAATGTTCCAAATTTCCTTGTTGATGCCAAAAGACCCTCAGACACTTGCTTTCCATTTCTCACATGAGGTCTGTAGAAAAAAGAAAACTAAGCTCTGCTTAGGATTGTGACATTTTTTCCTAATAGTAAGTTTTAGAATAGTTTCTGAAAAATCCTTTCTTCACTTTTGCTTACATTTCTACATATAATAAGCTTTTTAATCATAAATACACACAAATTAAGAGGTAACAGAGGGATATTGTTAAGATTACATCTTTGCTGCCTCCTTAACCCACTTTCCCTCATTTAAAATGCTTTACTATTATTACCCCTTATTGGTTTGGAATTCGTTAACATGACAAGTTTGGTTCCAAAGTCACATCTGTCATTCCCTTGAGAACCACACCAACTCCTTCTTCTGTGTCTGGCAAGTTGCTGGACAGCACAAAGGGCAAACTGAGGTTTACAAAGCTTCCTCCTCGGCTGTTCCCCTCTCTGGATAATGAGTCCCTCTAACTGGTGTTCAGAGCCGTGTTGTGCTCCTTATTTAGGATGATGTTTACAATCTCACCCTCGTGCTCTTTCATATGATCCAAGAGATTCTCTTTGCTCGTAGATTCGAAACCACAGATGCAGCAACAGAAGAGTAGAACACAATACTCTACGCCAGGAGGGGCCAGACTGGAGGTCTTGTCTATGCTGAAGGAGGTATTACTTGAAGGGTTTACTTTCTCATTCTCGTTGGGGCCCCTGTCTTCGCTGGGAGCCTGGGGAATCAGTTCTGAGGAGGGCACCGAATTTTCTGAACTTCCAGTGAGAGACTCAGCTCTTTCTTCAGGGCTGTTCGGTACAGTCTTTCCAGAGGCTCTCCCCCGAACCCTTGAAAATAAAACACATCAAACCTCGAGGTGGTTATAACACAGACGAGTCGACTTAATCCTAACTTTAGACATAATGGATGTATAACTGTGAGTTAACAATGATTTATTTATATGTAACAGTTAAGATCAAATACCTGCCACTCTGTGAAATTGCATCATTAATTGCCTTGTTGACTTGTTCGTAGTTGTAGTTTTGGTCACTGGCGTGCTTCCACATGTGCGACTTTAAAGAAGGAGGATGGCTGCACACATACCCACACAGAGAGCACCTGAAAGACAGAGATGGGGTCAGGCGGCTCCACGATGCTGGAACAGCTACCATGCTCATTCTCCTGAAGACCTGGTAGACCTCACATTTTACTCAATCTAAAATCCCACTGATTATAAGAGACACATTGATTTGAGAGGCTAAAACAAACTGGAGTGCGGATCAGAATCAATGAAGTAAAATAGTTTACATTATAAAGAAATCACACAAATCAGGACAAATGTCCCAAATTATGTTAGCTATTACAGTATCTGGAAAGACGTCTAATATAGTAATACGCAAAATCTTTGCTATAAATTATTTAAACACACATGCATATACAAATACACACAGTCAATACTCCATACCACTCTATTTCTTAAGAAAGTAAAAAAGGAATTAAACGATTTTCAACATGAACACTGCTTATAAATCCACAGAAAATGTAAGGGGTAGTCCTGAAGTGCTTCAACAATGTAGATTTCTTTCTTTCTTTTTTAAAAGATTTATTTATTTATTTATTTTATTTTTGGGCGGGGGTCAGGTTGGGGAGGGAGGGGAGCGGGCGGGCCACTTCTATTGGTCTTTCATTTCTCCATTTTCATCCGTCTTTGTTCTTTGGTTCCTGTGGGCCTCCCATCGCGGTGGCGTCTGTCACTGCAGAGCAGCGGCTCTGGGCGCATGTGCTCCAGAGCTCCGGCTTGGTAATTGGACACATCGGTCCAGCCTCTCCGCAGCACGTGGGATCTTCCCAGGCCAGGGATCGAACCGGCGCCCCTTGCACTGCAAGGCGGTGTCCTTACCCACTGGACCACCAGGGGAAGCCCCAACAATGTAGATTTCTTAAGTAAAACAGATAATTAATATTCTAATGTTTCTTTCAAAATAACAACTGTTTGACATAATTGGGTACGCTCAGTAAAATCTGAACTGAATAAAGTACTTAAAAAAAGTTGACAGATTATTTTTTACGGTATGTTTAACTTTACCCACTCTCTTCACTGCACAAAGTTCCTCCTATTATAAACATCCTGCATCAGTATGGAGTATTTGTTACAAATGATGAACCAATATTGATACATTATTATTAACTAGCCCCTACAGTTTATATTAGGGCTCACTATGTTGTATAGTTCTATGTATTTTCGTAAATGCATAATGCCATGAATCCATCATTATACAGTATCAGGCTGAATAACTGCCCATCCTTAAACGTCCTCTGCGCTCCACCTACTTACCCACCTCGCCCGACCCCCGGTCACACCCACCCATGCACTGTACTTACAGTTCTGCCTCGTCTAGAATGCTGTACAGTTGGAATCATGCAGCACACAGCCTCTGCAGACTGGTTCCTTTCCCTTAGCCATTTGCATTTAAGTTCTCCCATGTCATCTCATGCTCGAGAGTTCCCCCACTCCACTGCGGAACAGTATTTCACCCAGCTACATTTGTTACTGTTTTCTATTTGCTGCCCTTGCTCTCTGCTTTATCATTTTTCTTCTACTCTTTTTCTGCCTTCTGTGGTTTTCACTGAGCATGTTATATGATTCCACTTTTCCCCTTTCTTAGCATGTCAGTTATACTTCTTAATTTTTGTAATTGGTTTCCCTAGTATTGGGCATAACATTTTACAGCTAATTCAAACCCACCTTCAGGTAACACTATACTGGGTTCGTGGGTAGTCCAGGTACATTATAATAAAATAAGAACATCTACTTGCTCCCAGGTTTTGTCAATCATGAATAAAGCTTTTATTAAACATTCATGTGCAGGTTTTTGTGCAAAATAAATTTCCATAATCTGGGTAAATACCTAAGAGCAGAATTGTGCTTATCTTTTTAGGAAACTGCAAACAGTTTGAAAAGCCATTTTTATTAAATACTTAATTACAAACTTAACTAGTCAGGAAACTTATCTGAACTCTTCACCAAAACATAGAGAGTCAGCAGAGGGGTAAAAGAACCACTTTGAGACATGCCAGAACACTGTTCTTAATAAGGTTTGTTTTCAGGAAAAACTATTTAACCAGAGCTTAACTTACTGGAGTTTTATCAGAGCATAACTGACCTGAGGGAAGGAAACAGCCAACTTCAGCCCACTCCAGCTACCCTGTCCAACAAAGGCTGGGGAGAGGGTGACAGAAATACAGTTCACTGCCTGGAGACACAGGCTCATTGAAAAACAGACCCAGTCATGGGACATTTCCCCTCCTCCTGCTAAGTTTAACCATCACATTTCTAAAGGCTAACTGACTAAAGTGTCTTTTACCCAGTACATCGTGCCTGGTTATCAAGAAAAAACTTGTAAGACGTACTAAAAGGCAAAAATCGAAGTTGAGGAGAAAGAGCGAGCAGAAGAACAACAGTCATATATGGCAGGATGTTGGGGTTATCAGATTGGTGGTTTAAAACACCTAGGATTAATATTCTAAGAGCTCCAGTGAATAATATACAGAGCTTAGGAAAATGAGCAACAAAGCAGAAAGATGGAAATTCTAAGAAAGAACCAAAAAGAAATCAAAGAGATCAGAGCCCTTTAAAATGAGACCAAAAAATGCGTAACAGAAATGAAGAGTCCTATGATGGGCGAGAGGAAGGCGTGGTGGCCACTCCAGCGCTGCCACCTGCTTTATCATTTTTCTTCTACTCTTTTTCTGCCTTCTGTGGTTTTCACTGAGCATGTTATATGATTCCACTTTTCCCCTTTCTTAGCATGTCAGTTATACTTCTTAATTTTTGTAATTGGTTTCCCTAGTATTGGGCATAACATTTTACAGCTAATTCAAACCCACCTTCAGGTAACACTATACTGGGTTCGTGGGTAGTCCAGGTACATTATAATAAAATAAG
This sequence comes from Tragulus kanchil, assembly GCA_022376925.1. Classification (NCBI taxonomy): domain Eukaryota; kingdom Metazoa; phylum Chordata; class Mammalia; order Artiodactyla; family Tragulidae; genus Tragulus; species Tragulus kanchil. Next base: position 113,343,270 of record JAIOJX010000031.1, on the reverse strand, counting down.
AACATCTACTTGCTCCCAGGTTTTGTCAATCATGAATAAAGCTTTTATTAAACATTCATGTGCAGGTTTTTGTGCAAAATAAATTTCCATAATCTGGGTAAATACCTAAGAGCAGAATTGTGCTTATCTTTTTAGGAAACTGCAAACAGTTTGAAAAGCCATTTTTATTAAATACTTAATTACAAACTTAACTAGTCAGGAAACTTATCTGAACTCTTCACCAAAACATAGAGAGTCAGCAGAGGGGTAAAAGAACCACTTTGAGACATGCCAGAACACTGTTCTTAATAAGGTTTGTTTTCAGGAAAAACTATTTAACCAGAGCTTAACTTACTGGAGTTTTATCAGAGCATAACTGACCTGAGGGAAGGAAACAGCCAACTTCAGCCCACTCCAGCTACCCTGTCCAACAAAGGCTGGGGAGAGGGTGACAGAAATACAGTTCACTGCCTGGAGACACAGGCTCATTGAAAAACAGACCCAGTCATGGGACATTTCCCCTCCTCCTGCTAAGTTTAACCATCACATTTCTAAAGGCTAACTGACTAAAGTGTCTTTTACCCAGTACATCGTGCCTGGTTATCAAGAAAAAACTTGTAAGACGTACTAAAAGGCAAAAATCGAAGTTGAGGAGAAAGAGCGAGCAGAAGAACAACAGTCATATATGGCAGGATGTTGGGGTTATCAGATTGGTGGTTTAAAACACCTAGGATTAATATTCTAAGAGCTCCAGTGAATAATATACAGAGCTTAGGAAAATGAGCAACAAAGCAGAAAGATGGAAATTCTAAGAAAGAACCAAAAAGAAATCAAAGAGATCAGAGCCCTTTAAAATGAGACCAAAAAATGCGTAACAGAAATGAAGAGTCCTATGATGGGCGAGAGGAAGGCGTGGTGGCCACTCCAGCGCTGCCACCTGGAGAATGCCCGTGGACAGGGGAGCCTAGAGGGCTACATCCACGGGGTCACAAAGAGCCAGACACGCCCGAGCACCCAAGCACATGCTGGGCTTATTTGTGGACTAGATGCATCTGAAGAAAGAAAAACCAAAAAACTAAAAAGCAAACCAAAGAAAAAAAAAGGACTGGAAAAAACAGAACAGAATATATAACTACAAAGGGACAACTACAAAAAGTGTAATCTGTGTGTAATGGGAAATGCTAGAAGAGAGAAAGAACAGAATTTATTTTGAACAATGATGACTGAGAAGTTCCCCCAAATTAACGTCAGATATCAAAACTACTAGGATTTCCTCATGGCTTAGATGGTAAAGAATCTGTCTACAATGCAGGAGACCCAGATTTGATCCCTGGGTCAGGAAGATCCCCCAGAGGAGGAAATGGCAACCCACTCCAGTATTCTTGCCTGGAGAATTCCATGGACAGAGGATCCTTGTAGGCTACAGTCCCTGGTTGCAGAGTCAGAGTCAGACATGACTGACTAACACACACATCAAACCATAGACAGAAACCTCTCAGAGAACACTAAGCAGGATAAATGGCAGGAAAACTACACCTAGGCATATCAGCGTTGAGCTACAGAAAAGAAAAAAGGAGCTCAAAGGAAAGATAAGTAAAGAAGAATTATACCCAATTTCTTTTCAGAAACAATGTCAAGAAAGAAGAGAGTACAGTGAACTATTTAAAGCGTTGAGAGAAAACCAACCAATGTAGAATTCTGTGCCAGCAAAAGTATTCGTAAAAGTGATCAGCAATAAAGGCTTTCTCCAACAAAGTTGAAGTAGTCTGTTGCTGGTATATCTGTCTTGTAAAGCAACAAAGCAGAAAGATTGGAAATTTTCCTAAAAGAGCACCAGTGAATAATATACAGAGCTTAGGAAAATGAGCAACAAAGCAGAAAGATGGAAATTCTAAGAAAGAACCAAAAAGAAATCAAAGAGATCAGAGCCCTTTAAAATGAGACCAAAAAATGCGTAACAGAAATGAAGAGTCCTATGATGGGCGAGAGGAAGGCGTGGTGGCCACTCCAGCGCTGCCACCTGGAGAATGCCCGTGGACAGGGGAGCCTAGAGGGCTACATCCACGGGGTCACAAAGAGCCAGACACGCCCGAGCACCCAAGCACATGCTGGGCTTATTTGTGGACTAGATGCATCTGAAGAAAGAAAAACCAAAAAACTAAAAAGCAAACCAAAGAAAAAAAAAGGACTGGAAAAAACAGAACAGAATATATAACTACAAAGGGACAACTACAAAAAGTGTAATCTGTGTGTAATGGGAAATGCTAGAAGAGAGAAAGAACAGAATTTATTTTGAACAATGATGACTGAGAAGTTCCCCCAAATTAACGTCAGATATCAAAACTACTAGGATTTCCTCATGGCTTAGATGGTAAAGAATCTGTCTACAATGCAGGAGACCCAGATTTGATCCCTGGGTCAGGAAGATCCCCTGGAGAAGGAAATGGCAACCCACTCCAGTATTCTTGCCTGGAGAATTCCATGGACAGAGGATCCTTGTAGGCTACAGTCCCTGGTTGCAGAGTCAGAGTCAGACATGACTGACTAACACACACATCAAACCATAGACAGAAACCTCTCAGAGAACACTAAGCAGGATAAATGGCAGGAAAACTACACCTAGGCATATCAGCGTTGAGCTACAGAAAAGAAAAAAGGAGCTCAAAGGAAAGATAAGTAAAGAAGAATTATACCCAATTTCTTTTCAGAAACAATGTCAAGAAAGAAGAGAGTACAGTGAACTATTTAAAGCGTTGAGAGAAAAACCAACCAATGTAGAATTCTGTGCCAGCAAAAGTATTCGTAAAAAGTGATCAGCAATAAAGGCTTTCTCCAACAAAGTTGAAGTAGTCTGTTGCTGGTATATCTGTCTTGCAAGAAAGGTTAAAGAAGTTGCTTAGAAAGAAGGAAAATGATACGGATCAGAAACATGCTAAGAAAGGAAAAACATCAGGAAAAATATGTTGCTATTTAATTGCTAAGTTGTGTCTCATTCTTTGCAACCCCATGGACTGTAGCCCACCAGGCTCCTCTGTCCATGGAATGCTCCAGGCAAGAATACTGGAGTGGACTGCCACTTCCTCCTCCAGGGGATCTTTCTGACCCAGGGATTGAACCCATGTCTCATGCATTGGCAGGCAGATTTTTTTTTTTTTTTTAAACCTTTATTTTACTTTTAACTTTTACAGAGTTTTGTTGTTTACAGATATGTATGTTCTCAGATTAGTCATATGTATATCCCCCCCTTCCCTCCCCTCCCGACCATCACACAGCACCCCTGAAGGATCCCCTTTTCTCACAGAGCAATGACTATAGCTATTTTCTTCACTTATGATAGTACAGGCCTTCATGCTACTTCCTTTACGCCTCTCACCCACTGTTCCTTCCCCACAATGTCCATATGTCCACTGTCCATGTCTGTCTTTCTGTCGCTTCACTGCATGTGCCATCATCACCATCCTACTAGATTCCATATATATGTGTTAATATACTGTATTTGTCCTTCTCTTTCTGACTGACTTCACTTTTGATGATACGTTCTAGATCCAGCCACCTCATTAGGGTTGATTCTTCTGCATTTCTCTTTACAGCTGTGTAGTATTCCATTGTATATATGTCCCAGAGCTTTTGGATCCATTTGTTCGTCGATGGGCATCTAGGTTCCTTCCATGTTCTAGCTATTGTATAGAGAGCTGCAATGAACATTGGGGTACAGGTGCTTCTTTCAGTTTTGATTTCGTCAGGGTATAAGCCTAAGAGTGGGATTGCTGGGTCATATGGTGCTTCTATTTTTAGTTTTTTAAGAAATCTCCAGACTGTCTTCCATAGAGGCTGTATCAATTTACACTCCCACCAGCAATGCAGGAGTGTTCCCTTTTCTCCGCAGCCTCTCCAGCATTTATTGTCTGTCGATTTGTGGATGATGGCCATTCTGACGGGTGTGAGGTGATATCTCATTGTAGTTTTGATTTGCATTTCTCTAATTATTAGTGAAGTTGAGCATCGTTTCATGTGTTTTTGGGCCATCTGTATGTCATCATTGGAGAGGTGTCTGTTTAGGTCCTTTTCCCATTTTTTGATTGGGTTGTTCGTTTTTCCAGTGCTGAGTTGTCTGAGTTGCTTGTAGATTTTGGTGATTAATTCTTTGTCTGTTGTTTCATTTGCTATGATTGCCTCCCACTATGTGGGGTGTCTGTTCATCTTTTTTGTAATTTCTTTAGCTGTACAAAAGCTTTTAAGTTTCATTAGGTCCCACATGTTCATTTGTCCTTTTAGTTCTGCTATTCTAGTAGGTGGGTCAGAGAAGATCTTGCTTTGATTGATGTCCTTGAGGGTTTTGCCTATATTCTCCTCTAAGAGTTTGATGGTTTCTGGCCTTACATTTAAGTCTTTAATCCATTTTGAGGTCTTTTACTTCCCTCCACTCCCGACCATCACACAGCACCCCTGAAGGATCCCCTTTTCTCACAGAGCAATGACTATAGCTATTTTCTTCACTTATGATAGTACAGGCCTTCATGCTACTTCCTTTACGCCTCTCACCCACTGTTCCTTCCCCACAATGTCCATATGTCCACTGTCCATGTCTGTCTTTCTGTCGCTTCACTGCATGTGCCATCATCACCATCCTACTAGATTCCATATATATGTGTTAATATACTGTATTTGTCCTTCTCTTTCTGACTGACTTCACTTTTGATGATACGTTCTAGATCCAGCCACCTCATTAGGGTTGATTCTTCTGCATTTCTCTTTACAGCTGTGTAGTATTCCATTGTATATATGTCCCAGAGCTTTTGGATCCATTTGTTCGTCGATGGGCATCTAGGTTCCTTCCATGTTCTAGCTATTGTATAGAGAGCTGCAATGAACATTGGGGTACAGGTGCTTCTTTCAGTTTTGATTTCGTCAGGGTATAAGCCTAAGAGTGGGATTGCTGGGTCATATGGTGCTTCTATTTTTAGTTTTTTAAGAAATCTCCAGACTGTCTTCCATAGAGGCTGTATCAATTTACACTCCCACCAGCAATGCAGGAGTGTTCCCTTTTCTCCGCAGCCTCTCCAGCATTTATTGTCTGTCGATTTGTGGATGATGGCCATTCTGACGGGTGTGAGGTGATATCTCATTGTAGTTTTGATTTGCATTTCTCTAATTATTAGTGAAGTTGAGCATCGTTTCATGTGTTTTTGGGCCATCTGTATGTCATCATTGGAGAGGTGTCTGTTTAGGTCCTTTTCCCATTTTTTGATTGGGTTGTTCGTTTTTCCAGTGCTGAGTTGTCTGAGTTGCTTGTAGATTTTGGTGATTAATTCTTTGTCTGTTGTTTCATTTGCTATGATTGCCTCCCACTATGTGGGGTGTCTGTTCATCTTTTTTGTAATTTCTTTAGCTGTACAAAAGCTTTTAAGTTTCATTAGGTCCCACATGTTCATTTGTCCTTTTAGTTCTGCTATTCTAGTAGGTGGGTCAGAGAAGATCTTGCTTTGATTGATGTCCTTGAGGGTTTTGCCTATATTCTCCTCTAAGAGTTTGATGGTTTCTGGCCTTACATTTAAGTCTTTAATCCATTTTGAGTTGATCTTTGTGTACGGTGTCACGGTATGTTCCAACTTCATTTTCTTGCATGTAGCTGTCCAATTTTCCCAGCACCATTTGTTGAAGAGGCTGTCTTTGTCCCATTTTATATGTTCGCCTCCTTTGTCAAAAATAAGGTACCCATAGGTGCGTGGCTTTATCTCTGGGTTCTCGATCTTGTTCCATTGGTCGATATTTCTGTTTTTGTGGCAGGCAGATTCTTTACAGCAGTCCCAGATAAGGTGTAGACAGGGCAAAATTTATGTATCTGGGCCAATGAAGCCAATAGTGTTCCTGAGGATGGATTTGGATTAGCTGTAAACATGTATGTCAAACATCAGGGAAACCACTAATGAAAAGTAAAAAAAAGAAGTAAAACTGACATGCTAAGAAAGGAGAGAAAAATGGAATCGTATGACATGCTCAGTGAAAACCACAAAAGGCAGAAAAAAAGTAAAAGAAAAATTAGAACAAGGGCAGCAAACAGAAAACAGTAATAAATATGAATTCAACCATATCAATCTTCATTTTAAACATCAACGGTCTAAATACACCAATTAAAAGACAGAGATTGAGACTTCCCCAGTGGCTCAGTGGATACAAATCTGTCTGCCAATGCAGAGGACAGGGGTTCAATCCCTGTTCTGGGAAGATTCCACACGCCATGGAGCAACTAAGCATATGCTCCACAACTACTGAAGCCCTTTTGCCTTAGAGCTGCACACTGTCAACTACTGAGCCCACGTGTTACAACTACTGAAGCCCACGTGCCTGGAGCCCATGCTCTGCAACAAGACAAGCCATGGCAATGAGAAGCCCACACAATACAATGAAGAGAACCACGAAGGAGAAGGACAAAATTGAGTGTGGCACTACACATTCACGGATCAGTAGAACGGTTGTAATTTCTTTAGCTGTACAAAAGCTTTTAAGTTTCATTAGGTCCCACATGTTCATTTGTCCTTTTAGTTCTGCTATTCTAGTAGGTGGGTCAGAGAAGATCTTGCTTTGATTGATGTCCTTGAGGGTTTTGCCTATATTCTCCTCTAAGAGTTTGATGGTTTCTGGCCTTACATTTAAGTCTTTAATCCATTTTGAGTTGATCTTTGTGTACGGTGTCACGGTATGTTCCAACTTCATTTTCTTGCATGTAGCTGTCCAATTTTCCCAGCACCATTTGTTGAAGAGGCTGTCTTTGTCCCATTTTATATGTTCGCCTCCTTTGTCAAAAATAAGGTACCCATAGGTGCGTGGCTTTATCTCTGGGTTCTCGATCTTGTTCCATTGGTCGATATTTCTGTTTTTGTGGCAGGCAGATTCTTTACAGCAGTCCCAGATAAGGTGTAGACAGGGCAAAATTTATGTATCTGGGCCAATGAAGCCAATAGTGTTCCTGAGGATGGATTTGGATTAGCTGTAAACATGTATGTCAAACATCAGGGAAACCACTAATGAAAAGTAAAAAAAAGAAGTAAAACTGACATGCTAAGAAAGGAGAGAAAAATGGAATCGTATGACATGCTCAGTGAAAACCACAAAAGGCAGAAAAAAAGTAAAAGAAAAATTAGAACAAGGGCAGCAAACAGAAAACAGTAATAAATATGAATTCAACCATATCAATCTTCATTTTAAACATCAACGGTCTAAATACACCAATTAAAAGACAGAGATTGAGACTTCCCCAGTGGCTCAGTGGATACAAATCTGTCTGCCAATGCAGAGGACAGGGGTTCAATCCCTGTTCTGGGAAGATTCCACACGCCATGGAGCAACTAAGCATATGCTCCACAACTACTGAAGCCCTTTTGCCTTAGAGCTGCACACTGTCAACTACTGAGCCCACGTGTTACAACTACTGAAGCCCACGTGCCTGGAGCCCATGCTCTGCAACAAGACAAGCCATGGCAATGAGAAGCCCACACAATACAATGAAGAGAACCACGAAGGAGAAGGACAAAATTGAGTGTGGCACTACACATTCACGGATCAGTAAAAGATCAGCGGTCTTGAGCAACTGAGGGGAAGGAAGTAGCTGGAATTCAGGGGACTTCTTCAGGGCAGTGAAACTACTCTGTATGATACTATAATAGTGGACACATGCCATTACAAATTTGTTCAAATGCAAAGCAGAAGTAGATATTTTCCTGAAATTCCCTTGCTTTCTCTATGATTTAACAGATTCTGGCAATTTGATCTCTGGTTCCTGTCTTTTCTAAATTCAGCTTGTACATCTGGAAGTTCTTGGTTCACATACTGTTGAAGCCTCACTTCGAGGATTTTGCCACCTCTTCTTAGTATCCTCTGCTTCTACTGAGTTCCTACTGTATTTGTCTTTCAGTGTGCCCATCTTTGTGTGAAATGTTGTCTTGGTATCTATAATTTTCTTGAAAAGATCTCCAGTCTTTCCCATTCTATTGTTTTCCTCTATTTCTTTGAATTGTTCACTCGAGAATGCTTTTCCATCTCTCCCTGCTATTCTCTGTAGCTCTGCATTCAGCTGGGTATACCTTTCCCTTTATCATTTGCCTTTCATTTCTCTACTCAGGTATTTGTAAGGTCTCCTCAGACAACCATTTTGTCTTATTGCATTTCTTTTTCTTGGGGATGGTTTTGATCTGTGCCTCCTGTACAATGTTACAAACCTTGGTCCATAGTTCTTCAGGAACTCTATCAGATCTCTATTTGTCATTTCCGCTTATAAGGGATTTGATTTAGGTCATACCTGAATGGTGTTGTGGTTTTCCCTACTTTCTTCAATTTAAGAATTTTGCAAATAAGCAGTTCATGATCTGAGTCAGTCAGCTCCAGGTCTTGTTTTTACTAACTGTATATGTTTTCAACGACTGTATAGACCTTCTCCATCTTTGGCTGCAAAGAACATAATCTATCTGATTTTTGGTGAGTCTAGTCATATCTTATGTTGTTGCAAGAGGGTATTTGCTATGACCAGTGTATTCCCTTGGCAAAACTCTTGTTAACCTTTGCTGAGCTCCACTTTGCCAAACTTGCCTATTACTCCAGGTATCTTATGTTTGTATTTTGTATTCTGTGGTAAAAAGGACATCTTTTTTTTTGATATTAGTTTTAGAAGTGCTTGTGGGTATTCATAGAACCATTCAATTTCAGCTTCTTCAGCACTGGGGGTTGAAACATAGACTTGGATTACTGGTTTGCCTTGGAAATGAACTGAGCTCATTCTGTCATTTTTGAGATTGCACCCAAGTACTGCATTTCAGATTATTTAGCTGACTGTAAGGACTGTTCCATTTCTTCTAAGGGATTCTTGCCTACAGTAGTAGATATAAGGGTCATCTGAATTAAATTTGCCTATTCCTATCTATTTTAGTTCACTGATCCATAAAATGTAGATGTTTATTCTTGCCATCTCCTGTTTGACCACTTCCAATTTACCCTGATTCTTGGACTGAACATTCCAAGTTCCAATGCTATACTGTTCTTTACAGCATTGGACTTTACTTTCAGGTACTAGTCAGTATAATTAGATAACAGAAAGAAGATGATGTATAAATATCATAAAGAAAAGGCTGAGAAAAGCATTTACAGATAATACAATTATATACCTGGAAATCCAACAGGAATTAAAAGCTTTTACAAGTAATAAGATAATTCAGGGGCTTCCCTGGTGGTCCAGTGGGTAAAGAGTATGCCTCACAGTGCAAGGGGCACCGGTGCAATTCCTGCCCTCGGAGGATCTCACGTGTCATGGAGTGGCTGGACCAGTGTGTCCAATTACAAGCCAGTGTTCTGGAGCACATGTGCCCAGAGCCCATGCTCTGCTGTGGAAGAGGCCACTACAATGGAGGCCCACATAGGCCAAAGAATAAAAGATGGATGAAAATAAATAAACAAGTAAAAAACCAATAAAAGAGGCCAAAATTTAAAAAAAAAAAAAAGGGTTTTTTAAATTTTTAAAAATTTTTTATTTATTTATCTTTTGGAGGGCGGGGTGGGGAGGGAGGGGGATGGGCGGGCCAATTCTATTGGTCTTTCAATTCTCTATTTTCATCCATCTTTGTTCTTTGGCTTCTGTGGGCCTCCCATCATGGTGGCCACTGTCGTCGCAGAGCACCGACTCTGGGCGCACACGCGCCAGAGCTCCGGCTCGGTAATTGGACACATTGGTCCAGCCGCTCCACGGCACATGGGATCTTCCCAGGCCAGGGATCGAACCGGCGCCCCTTGCACTGCAAGGCGGTGTCTTTACCCACTGGATCACCAGGGGAAGCCCAAAGTTTTTTTTTTTTTAAAGATAATTCAATAAGTATATAAAGCTAACATCCTGCATATATCAACAGTTCTTTCACATAATAATATGGAAGGCTAGGAAAGGAAGAAAAAGACCCAAGTTATAAGAGCAATGGAAAAAACAGTAATAGGATTAAGCGTAACAAGTGTGCATGTGATAGCAATTGCAGCGTACAACTTTCACCGGGAGCTCTTTGGTCCACTATGAAAACAACAAAACGAAATATAATCGGTGACTGTTTCATGTCATTTCTTTCAAAGTCTGTCAGTGAACAGTCCCTCCCTTATTCCAGTCACAGACAGCAAGGCATGTAGTTATGCTGCCTCCCTGTGTTCCAGTGATAAATCCATGTAACGTTTTACAAAAATGGACAAAATCCAAATGAGAACTGGCCAACAAAATGGATGTACGTACAGCAAGAAGCCAAAAGTGGTGATGCTGGAAGTGAAATGAGACTCAAACATAAGTGGAGTTAGGGAACAAAGAGCTGGCCACAGGAACGCTGATGGTGCCACCACTGAAGCAGCCCTGGGTACGAGCTGGAGGGTCTCCACGACCCAACAAAGGAAAGCTGCTCCCGGGGAAGTCAGGCCAGTGGAAGATTTCCTATTACAGACACATTTGGAGGTATTTCATGATATTTAAAGAGCGAAGGATAAAATCTTGAAAGCTGATCCCTACTCAGAAAGGAGCATAGCAGCTGGCCAGGGCCAGAGAAGCTGCTCACCCTGAGCTGAAAGGTACAAAGCGAAGGCAAGCATTGCACAAACCACTCTTGAGAAGTTTCTTACAAAGAAATAAAACGCTTTACTTTTCAGCATTTCTAAGTTTTAAGCTACAGTGTACTACATTGGTATTTGTTGTTGGTTAGTCACTCAGTCGTGTCTGACTCTTGGCGACCCCATGGACTGCAGCACACCAGGCTTCCCTGTCCTTCACCATCTTCTGGAGCCTGTTCAAACCCATGTCCAATGAGTCGGCTCTTTACATCAGGTGGCCAAAGTATTGGCGCTTCAGTTTTATCATCAGTCCTTCTAATGAATATTCAGGGTTGATTCCCTTTAGGATTGACTGGTCTGATCTCTTTGCAGTCCAAGGGACTCTAAGATCATGCCATCCAGGCACATCACTTCATGGCAAAGAGAAGGGGAAAAAGTGGAAGCAGTGGCTGATTTTTATTTTCCTGGACTCAGAATCACTGTTGACAGTGACTGCAGCCATGAAGTTAAAAGATGCTTCTCCTTGGAAGGAAAGCCATGATTAACCTAGACAGGTGTATTAAGCAGCAGAAACATCACTTTGCTGACAAAGGTTTGTATAGTCAAAGCTATGGATTTTCTAGCAGTCAGGTAGGGATGTGAGAGTTGGACCATAAAGAAGGCTGAGCCACGAAGAATTGATGCTTTTGGACTGTGGCAATGCAGAAGACTCTTGAGAGTCTTTCGGACAGCAAGAAGATCAAACCAGCCCTAAAGAAAACCAACCCTGAATATTCACTGGAAGGACTGATGCCGCAGCTCTGATACTTTGGTCACCTGATGTGAAGACCTGACTTATTAGAAAAGACCCTGATGCTGAGAAAGACTGAAGGCAAAAGAGAAGGGGGCAGCTGAGGAAGAGATGGTTAGACAGCATCACTGACTCAATGGAAAGGAATGTGAGCAAACTCCAGGAGAGAGTGGAGGACAGAGGAGTCAGTGTGCTGCCGTCTAGAACTTAGTGACTGAACAACAACAATCCCTGAATTACTGTTTATTCATATATTTTCTGAGCATATAAATATAATCACGCTTTATGTATTCTTCTAGGGTTTGCTTCTTTGTCTTAGCTCAGTGTTCCTGAGATTCATTCATGCTGACAGGCTCACTCACCTTAAAGGCTACGTGCTCTACTTTGATTTTTATCTCTGCAGATTCTCAGTTTCCCTCACAGATGAAGCACACATGTAAACAGTGTTTTATGTATTTATCCAGCATTTTAGTTATCTTCATTGGGACAGTGTTCAGTTACCTAGTTGGATATACTGTCTGAAATAGGAGTCTCTGCTTTTGGATGTGCAGTTGAAACTGCTAAGCCAATTTCTGTCCTAACTCAACTGTTCAGCCAGCATCATCCATATTTAAACATTTCCCATTTATATAATCTATATCCCTCATGTTGTTGTTCAGTCGTTGAGTCTGACTCTTTGCAACCCCACAAACTGTAGCATGCTAAGCTTCCGTGTCCTTCACTATCTCCTGCAGTTTTCTCAAACTCCTGTCCATTGAGTCAGTGCTGCTATCCAACAGCTCATCTTCTGACACCCCCTTCTCCTCCTGCCCTCAATCATTTCCAGCATCAGGGTCTTCTTTAATGAGTTAGCTCTAAGCATCAGGTGGCCAAAGTATTGAAGCTTCAGCTTTAGCATCAGTCCTTCCAGTGAATATTCAGTACTGATTCCCTTTAGGATTGACTGATTTGATCTCCTTGTAGTCCAAGGGACTCTCAAAGCATATACCCCTTACACAAAAATGGAAAATGCACACAAGTAAAAGTGCAAATTATAAAAAATTACTCGCATAATCTCCTCGTCTTTTTATGGTACATACGTAGATCTGAAGCAAAAGTAGAAGCATATTACAGATTTTTAATCCTATTTTTGACACTGTTCCATAGTCTTTCTCAGGTTTAAAGTTATACATTTTCAATGGGGTTTAATGCTCCATCCTATGAAAGTGCCATCATTAAATCATTCTACTATCATTACAGAGTTAGAATGTTTTTGATCTTCTAAACTTCATAAACAATCCTGTAGCAAGTATGTTCTATAACTAAATCTATATGTACTGCTGATTATTCTGTAGGATAAAGTCCATTCCATCCCTCTCAGTCCCATAATCTTTAAAAATAAAGAAAAAAATGCAGATTTATAATTAAGACAGAATATTACCAATATACCTTTGAAATTTACCATGGGCCCCATCCGGATTGCCCCTTATTACTTTCCTAGAGGTAAGAATGCTCATAGCCATTTTTAAGGCTTCTGATCTGTCAGCATTTACTACATTATGGAAAAACCAGGTATGATGAAATAAGTACATTTAAATTAATACTGGGAGTCCCTTGTAGCTCAGCTGGTAAAGAATCTGCCTGCAATGCATGAGGCCCTGGTTTGATCCCTGGGTGGGGAAGATGCCCTGGAGAAGGGATAAGATACCCACTCCAGGATTCTTGGGCTTCCCTGGTGGCTCAGAAGGTAAAGAATCCACCTGCAACGCGGGAGTCCTGGGTTTGGAAAATCCCCTGGAGAAGGTAAAGGCTACCCGCAGGCCAGTAGTCTTGCCTGGAGAATTAAATGGCTGGTCAATGGGTTGAGAAGAGCTGGACATGACTAAGGGACTTCACTTTCACTTAAAGTAATAATACAGGGAATGGAGGGGTTAGGACTCTGTGCTTCCACTGCAGGGGGCCTGGGTTCAGTCCCTGGCTGGGGAACTAAGACTCCCCAAACTGCATGTACAGCCCAAAATAAAAATAAATAAATAACGGACATTTATAGATAGAAACACTCAAATTATTTTTAGAACAGTCAGTGTAGGACAAATATCCCAGAGTTGGAGAAAAGCTAGAATTTACTGGGAAATACCATTTATGGTCAGAAATGCTCTTTTCTAACAATTCAGTACAATCCATGAGCTAACTAGGGTCTATCACTTTCATTAGCTTTCCTATGTAAACAATGCATGTAGATGAAGACTTTTTATTTTCCAAATTTCTCTTTTATTCTACTAGACAAAGATGTCTTTCTGTAAACTTTGCTGTTAATCAGCATCCCTTAATAGGAAGTCCTTAAAATCTCTTTATTTAAAGAGAGGTGAGATAAAGCAAGAGGAACGTGCTATTTTATGAGTACCTACTTTAGCCTGGTACAAAGGTTATTCTGAAGGGACAATTACCATGTTGAATATTCATTAAAAGGTTTAAGTATGAAAAAAAATAGGAAAACTCTGATAATGGTAAGCATTTATAAGAATGATTTTTAACTGATCAGAGGAAAAAAGATATGAGAAGAAAACTTTAACTGCAAAGTTACATAAAGGTGGTTTAAATCTATTTTTATTTCCTTTTAAATATCTATTTCTATCAGCTAAAATATTTTCTCATTTTCATTCCTTCCCCCTTTTTCCTATATAATTTCAGAGCAAACCAAATTCTCTTAGCTAAAAAAAATGAGGATGAACCACTATCATACTACTATCTTGTTATCTTGTTTTATTCACTTAACTGTACTCATTTTCTGAAATTCTAGTTTACTTTTTTATTATCTATACTCTTTTTATGACAGTGCAAATTCCATGACTATGTATTTTGCTGAAGTCAGAAAAAGAACAGAAAGTCAATGTATCAATTGAAACCTGTAATACTGTGATTACAATATATATTTGGTCTCAGTCCCAGTTCCTGGCACAGAGTTCCCATCACTCTTGACTTTCCCAAGAGATGAGAGCAATAAAGATCTTCTGTTACGTTAATGAGGTCGTTTTTGGAAAGCCCCTTTGGCCTCCTGATACAAAGAGAAGACTCACTGGAAAAGACCCTGATGCTAGGAAAAACAGAAAGCAAAAGGAGAAGGACACCACAGAGGGTGAGATGGCGGGCATCACTGAGTCAACAGATCTGAGTGTGGGCAGGCTCCAGGAGATGGTTAAGGACCGGAAGCATGGCGTGCTGCAGTCCATGGGGTCACAGAGTCGGACACAACTGAGTGACTGAACTGAACTGAGGTCAGTGGTACCCAACCTTTTTGGCACCTGGGACTGGTTTCATGGAAGAAAATGATTCCACGAATTGTGGATGAGGAAGATGGCCTGAGGATGATTCAAACACATTACATTTATTGTGCACTTTATTTCAATTATTATTATATCAGCTTCACCTCAGATCATCAGGCATTAAATCCTGGGGGTTGGGGACCCCTGCGCTACGTAACTTAAGAGTGGTGGCTGATAAGAAAGAACCGTGTGATTAGAGGGTTGGAACGTTCAGTCCGAGGACAGACTAGAGATAAGAGTTCAACCATCAACGGCCAATGATTTAATCAATTGTGCTTATGTAATGAAGACCCCATAAAAACTTGTAAAGGATTGTCCAGAGAGCTTCCAGGTTGGCCAACACACAGCAGGGCCGTGAGAATGGGACACCCAGAGAGGGCACAGATGTCCCACCTCTCCTGGACTTTTCCCTCTGTACCCCTTCATCTGATTATACACCTGTATCCTTTACAATAGCCTTCCTAGAAAATTAATCAAACCTGAGGAGGGAGTCACAAGAACCTATTTACAGCTTGTTTAACATCTGATTCATAGTCAGTCTGTCAGAAGCACAGATAACTACCTAGACTTGTGACTGGCATCTGAAGTGAGGGCGGTCTTGTGGGGCTGAGCCCTCCACTGCTGGGATCTGCTGCTATCTCTAGGTAGACAATGTGAGAACTGAACTGAATTTGCAAGACACTCAGTTAATGTCTGCTGAGAACTGAGTTGCTTGGTGGTATGGAAAATATCTAGCATCGCAAAACCCAAGATTTTTCAACCTGGCTAAAATACTGAACCAAATTTTTCTATAGGCTTTCTCCCATTGGTAATGGGTCAGTTACTTTAGTCCCCACAGAGATAAGGATGTGGTTAAACTATCCTGCTTCCATGGATTACAGGCTATATATTGTCACCCTGCTAATCTGACTTATACAGAAATGCCATGCTGGCTGAAGCACAAGCTGGAATCAAGACTGCCAGAAGAAGTTCAAGAACCTCAGATATGTAGATAATACCACCCTTATAGCAGAAGGCGAAGAGGAACTAAAGAGCCTCTTGAAGGTGGAAAAGGGGAGAATGAAAAAGCCGACCTAAAAGTTCAACATTCAAAAAATGGGTATCATGGCATCTGGTCTCATCACTTTATGGCTGACGGAAAAGAAATACAGCACTTAAGACTCCAAAATCACAGAGGATGGTGACTGTAGTCATCAAATTAAAAGATGCTTACTCTCTGGAAGAAAAGCTATGCCAAAAATTGAGATCATCAGGCATTAAATCCTGGGGTTGGGGACCCCTGACGTAACTTAAGAGTGGTGGCTGATAAGAAAGAACCGTGTGATTAGAGGGTTGGAGCGTTCAGTCCGAGGACAGACTAGAGATAAGAGTTCAACCATCAACGCCAATGATTTAATCAATTGTGCTTATGTAATGAAGACCCCATAAAAACTTGTAAAGGATTGTCCAGAGAGCTTCCAGGTTGGCCAACACACAGCAGGGCCGTGAGAATGGGACACCCAGAGAGGGCACAGATGTCCCACCTCTCCTGGACTTTTCCCTCTGTACCCCTTCATCTGATTATACACCTGTATCCTTTACAATAGCCTTCCTAGAAAATTAATCAAACCTGAGGAGGGAGTCACAAGAACCTATTTACAGCTTGTTTAACATCTGATTCATAGTCAGTCTGTCAGAAGCACAGATAACTACCTAGACTTGTGACTGGCATCTGAAGTGAGGGCGGTCTTGTGGGGCTGAGCCCTCCACTGCTGGGATCTGCTGCTATCTCTAGGTAGACAATGTGAGAACTGAACTGAATTTGCAAGACACTCAGTTAATGTCTGCTGAGAACTGAGTTGCTTGGTGGTATGGAAAATATCTAGCATCGCAAAACCCAAGATTTTTCAACCTGGCTAAAATACTGAACCAAATTTTTCTATAGGCTTTCTCCCATTGGTAATGGGTCAGTTACTTTAGTCCCCACAGAGATAAGGATGTGGTTAAACTATCCTGCTTCCATGGATTACAGGCTATATATTGTCACCCTGCTAATCTGACTTATACAGAAATGCCATGCTGGCTGAAGCACAAGCTGGAATCAAGACTGCCAGAAGAAGTTCAAGAACCTCAGATATGTAGATAATACCACCCTTATAGCAGAAGGCGAAGAGGAACTAAAGAGCCTCTTGAAGGTGGAAAAGGGGAGAATGAAAAAGCCGACCTAAAAGTTCAACATTCAAAAAATGGGTATCATGGCATCTGGTCTCATCACTTTATGGCAAATAGACGGGTAAACAATGGAAACAGTGACAGACTCTATTTTCTTAAGACTCCAAAATCACAGAGGATGGTGACTGTAGTCATCAAATTAAAAGATGCTTACTCTCTGGAAGAAAAGCTATGACAAACCTAGACAGCATATTTAAAAAGCAGAGAAATCACTTTGCCAACAAAAATCCATATAGTCAAAGCTATGGTTTTCCCAGTAGTCATGTGTGGATACGAGAGTTGGACCATAAAGAAGGCTGAGCATTGAAGAATTGATGCCTTTGAACTGTGGTGTTGGACTAGACTGTTGGCAGTCCCTTGGAGTGCAAGGAGATCAAAACAGGTAATCCTAAAGAAATCGACCCTGAATATTCACTGGAAGGACTGATGCTGAAGCTGAAGTGCCAATACTCTGGCCACCTTACGTAAAGAGCTGACTCATGGGACAGGACCCTGATGCTGGGAAAAATAGAAAGCAGAAGAAGAAGGGGACTAGAGAGGATGAGATAGTTGAATGGCATCACTGAATCAGTGGACACTAGTCGGAGCAAGCTCCAGGAAATGGTGAAGGACAGGGAAGCCTGGCATGCCGCAGTCCATGGGGTCACAAAGAGGTGGACATGACTGAGCAACTAAACAGAAGTGAAAACTACCCTATTTCCCTGACCTGGGGCTTTACTTGGACATTACTCCAGATATGATTCAATCATAAAAACTGTCTCCAGGGTCTGGCAGAGGAAAACAGAACCTGGACGTCCTGCACTATCAGAGGTGTGACTTGAACATATGTAAAGAAACTAAAATAGAAATTTTGCAATAGGGCTTGTCTTATCACATCCAATCAGTTTTCTATGCTTTTAAGGGGATAAATTACTAAGGCCCAGAGAAGCAGCCACTTCAAGTTCTGTTATAAACACAAGAACTCTTTGTGCCACTGTGAAAAACAAAGTAAATCAGTTCATTCCTTCCAAACAAAATGTATTTTTTCCCCCTCCAGATTAAACTATCAGCTAAACTGCTTTCCTTAAAACAAATTCAAGGTTTTCAAAGACCTGAGATTTTTCCCAAGCTAACACAACTGATTAACAATTCAACATGTTTTCAGATTATAAGAGATCTAAGAGGTATACAGGGTAGAAGGTGAGAGGGAGGTCAAAATGAGTATATATATTAATAACTACACACATGTTTTACATGCTTAAGACCAATGGATGGTGACTGTAGTCATCAAATTAAAAGATGCTTACTCTCTGGAAGAAAAGCTATGACAAACCTAGACAGCATATTTAAAGCAGAGAAATCACTTTGCCAACAAAAATCCATATAGTCAAAGCTATGGTTTTCCCAGTAGTCATGTGTGGATACGAGAGTTGGACCATAAAGAAGGCTGAGCATTGAAGAATTGATGCCTTTGAACTGTGGTGTTGGACTAGACTGTTGGCAGTCCCTTGGAGTGCAAGGAGATCAAAACAGGTAATCCTAAAGAAATCGACCCTGAATATTCACTGGAAGGACTGATGCTGAAGCTGAAGTGCCAATACTCTGGCCACCTTACGTAAAGAGCTGACTCATGGGACAGGACCCTGATGCTGGGAAAAATAGAAAGCAGAAGAAGAAGGGGACTAGAGAGGATGAGATAGTTGAATGGCATCACTGAATCAGTGGACACTAGTCGGAGCAAGCTCCAGGAAATGGTGAAGGACAGGGAAGCCTGGCATGCCGCAGTCCATGGGGTCACAAAGAGGTGGACATGACTGAGCAACTAAACAGAAGTGAAAACTACCCTATTTCCCTGACCTGGGGCTTTACTTGGACATTACTCCAGATATGATTCAATCATAAAAACTGTCTCCAGGGTCTGGCAGAGGAAAACAGAACCTGGACGTCCTGCACTATCAGAGGTGTGACTTGAACATATGTAAAGAAACTAAAATAGAAATTTTGCAATAGGGCTTGTCTTATCACATCCAATCAGTTTTCTATGCTTTTAAGGGGATAAATTACTAAGGCCCAGAGAAGCAGCCACTTCAAGTTCTGTTATAAACACAAGAACTCTTTGTGCCACTGTGAAAAACAAAGTAAATCAGTTCATTCCTTCCAAACAAAATGTATTTTTTCCCCCTCCAGATTAAACTATCAGCTAAACTGCTTTCCTTAAAACAAATTCAAGGTTTTCAAAGACCTGAGATTTTTCCCAAGCTAACACAACTGATTAACAATTCAACATGTTTTCAGATTATAAGAGATCTAAGAGGTATACAGGGTAGAAGGTGAGAGGGAGGTCAAAATGGAGAGTATATATATTAATACACACCTACAGCTGATTCATGTTGCTGTACGGCAGAAACCCTACACAATGCTGTAAAGCAATTATCCGCCAATTAAAAAGAAATAAAAAAATAAAGACGTCTGTAAGCTGGTGGAAGGGATGGTACGTGGCTTCCAAGGATAGGTCATAAAAGGTTAATACAGGGCTTCCCTGGTGGCCCAGTGGGTATAGAGTCCGCCTTGCAGTGCAAGGGGCACTGGTTCAATCCCTGGCCCACGAAGATCCCACGTGCCATGGAGCAGCTGGACCAGTGTGTCTAGTTACGAGCCAGTGCTCTGGAGCGCATGTGCCTAGAGCCAGCCCTCTGCAACTAGAGAGGTCACTGCGATGGGAGAATAAAGGCCAAAGAATAAAGACAGATGAAAATAAATAAATAAGAAACCAATAAAAAGAAGCCAAATTAAAGGGAAAAAAAAGGTAATACAGCTTACTTCTTACCTGAGCATTCACTGTGGAGTCAGCAGACCTGCAAAGCACACGTGGAGAAACCACGTACGTGCTCCACCTGAGGTCCCAGCCGACAGCCAGCACCAACCTCCAGGTGGGTGAGGGAGCCCTCAGAGGCCTGCCAAGCCTTGTTGCCTCAGTCACCTCCAGCCTTCAAGTCTTCCCTCCTGAGCCCCAGACCTCATTGAACAGAGACAAGCTGTATCTATAACGCCCTTTCTGAATTTCTGACCTATACAATCCCTGAGCAGAATGAAAGAACTCTGTTTTCCACCACTCATTTGGGGGTGGTATGGCAGGTAGCAAGAGCATGTCTCATGAAGAGTTCTCTCTGGCAGAGCAGGTACAGGTGGGTGGCATGGCAGACAGGAGCAAGGGTCCAAGCCCTGGCTCTGCCACTTGTGAGACCACGGGGAAGGCTGTTTTACCTACCAGTCTCCTTTCCATATCTACTATATTAATACATTTGATTACATTAAAACTAGGAGTTTCTGTTCTTCCAAAGATACCAAAGAAGGTATGTGCAATAAACATCACAGACAAAAAGCATGTATTCAGAACACAGGAAGAACTGCTGCAAATCAGCCAGAAAAAAGCAGAACACCCAACAAAGAAATATGCAATTAACAACTGAAATGATGCTCACCATCATAAATCATCAGGAATGCAAATGAGAAGCACAATAACATATACACCTGCCAGAATGATCAAAATTCAAGACTGACTGCATAGGCGGTGGTGAGGGTATGAACTGGTGCATCCACTGTAAACTGCACAACCACTCTGGATAACTCTTGACAACACCCACCAAATCTGAATGTAGCGTGTTCTATTACCCACATATTCCACTCCTAGGTATAAACCAATGAAAAATGTTCCATTTAACTACAAAATATGTAAAAGAATATTCAACATGGCACCATTCCTAATGTGGGAAAGTATGGCAATAATCCAAATATCCATCAATAGTAAATAAAGAAATTGTGGCAAATCTTAAAATGGAATACTACATAGTAATGAAAATGAATGCATTAATTCCACATTGAATTACACACAATGATGTTGAAAGAAAGAAGCTAGACATAAAAGAATATGTACTGTATGATTTCATTTATATTAAGTTTGGAAATAGGCAAAGCTAATTTATGATGTTAGAAGTCAAGATGGTGGTTACCCGGTGGGGACTAGGTATTCCCTCTTTAAGGAAGAATATTACTACATATTTATTTTCAAAATACAATAAATGTATAGAATTGGAGCTATTTTATAGCTAAGCAAAACTAAGGCATATAGAAAACCATCAGTCATTTACTAAGTACCTACTATGTGCCAGGTAGTATGCTGAGTACTTCAGGCTAACACCCATGTACACCCCTCTTTGTCAGGTTGTCCATCCTACCCTCTGCCTCACCACACAGCCTTGTAACCTAAGCACCAATACAATTACATTTCTAAGGGAAAATGGGCCCAGCACTACACAGTCAGTAGAAACCTGGGGACCCGAGGAAAATGCCTTGTCCCACCTCTAGCCAGTCATTCACAACTGTGGTCCTGCTGGAAGGAAGTCGGAGGTTACCCTAGGACTGCAACATTAAGCTAAACTGAAGACCATCTAATATCTGAAAATTCTGAACAGACCTTTTAGTAATTTTGGGGTCAATGTTGTAAATGTCATAATTAGTATGTGGTTTACTTAGCATGTTCCTTAATAAACCACTAAAATAACAAAGTTTGTGGCATTTGGTAGAACTGGGACAGGATGATGCCATTTTCACCTTTCTCTGTCTTAACGTGGAAAAGGAAGAGAGGTCTCTTCCTTCTGCAGTGTGCAAGGGCTTCTGAGATGATCTCATGAGTCGAGCCCTTCAACACTCCAAGTACCAAGCCAGGTGCTTAATACATACAATCTCATCCAATCTTCACAAAAATTTATGAGGTAGGCAGTCTTCTCCCCCAGGTTCATACGGGAAAGAAGACAACTTAGAATAACATCCCCGGGGTCACCCAGCTGGGCAGAGGTGGTGCACGGTCCAGGCCTGAGCCTGTAGCACAAATGCTCCCTAAGAGGCTGAGTTGCCTCCAAGGCTGTCAACACAGCATGGGAACCTCAGCCATGACAGCGTTTCTGCCTAGGTATAGCATCTCTCTTGTAAAAAACAAAACAAAAAACAAAACTAACAAGCTACCTATCTAGGAAAAGAATTACTGGTTCCCAAATGATGAGGTGTCGATTGCTTTTTTTGTGTATGGTTAAGACAATGAATCGATGAGAAGGGATGAGGATAAAAACCGGGCCTGATAATTATCAGATAGCCAGGGTGCTTATTACATATGGTATTCAGTTCTCACAACAGTCCTCTGAAGCGGATGTCTTACATTACCCTTGTTTTAGCAATGACAAAGCCCAGCACAGAGAAGTGAGATGGTTTGCCCAAGGTGACAAATGCCATAAGTCAGAGCGCTCAGACTCAATACCTGACTATTTGCTCCCAGAGCCAGAACTCTTTATACATGAAGCTGTACCACCTGGATCACATGAATGGGCTTCAAAAAAGAAAATCCCAGCACTGTCAGTAGAAACCTGGGGACCCGAGGAAAATGCCTTGTCCCACCTCTAGCCAGTCATTCACAACTGTGGTCCTGCTGGAAGGAAGTCGGAGGTTACCCTAGGACTGCAACATTAAGCTAAACTGAAGACCATCTAATATCTGAAAATTCTGAACAGACCTTTTAGTAATTTTGGGGTCAATGTTGTAAATGTCATAATTAGTATGTGGTTTACTTAGCATGTTCCTTAATAAACCACTAAAATAACAAAGTTTGTGGCATTTGGTAGAACTGGGACAGGATGATGCCATTTTCACCTTTCTCTGTCTTAACGTGGAAAAGGAAGAGAGGTCTCTTCCTTCTGCAGTGTGCAAGGGCTTCTGAGATGATCTCATGAGTCGAGCCCTTCAACACTCCAAGTACCAAGCCAGGTGCTTAATACATACAATCTCATCCAATCTTCACAAAAATTTATGAGGTAGGCAGTCTTCTCCCCCAGGTTCATACGGGAAAGAAGACAACTTAGAATAACATCCCCGGGGTCACCCAGCTGGGCAGAGGTGGTGCACGGTCCAGGCCTGAGCCTGTAGCACAAATGCTCCCTAAGAGGCTGAGTTGCCTCCAAGGCTGTCAACACAGCATGGGAACCTCAGCCATGACAGCGTTTCTGCCTAGGTATAGCATCTCTCTTGTAAAAAACAAAACAAAAAACAAAACTAACAAGCTACCTATCTAGGAAAAGAATTACTGGTTCCCAAATGATGAGGTGTCGATTGCTTTTTTTGTGTATGGTTAAGACAATGAATCGATGAGAAGGGATGAGGATAAAAACCGGGCCTGATAATTATCAGATAGCCAGGGTGCTTATTACATATGGTATTCAGTTCTCACAACAGTCCTCTGAAGCGGATGTCTTACATTACCCTTGTTTTAGCAATGACAAAGCCCAGCACAGAGAAGTGAGATGGTTTGCCCAAGGTGACAAATGCCATAAGTCAGAGCGCTCAGACTCAATACCTGACTATTTGCTCCCAGAGCCAGAACTCTTTATACATGAAGCTGTACCACCTGGATCACATGAATGGGCTTAGTGAGGGACTGGAATGTCAACAGAAAAAGCAAAGATGAGAGAACAGGTACCATCACTGAAGAGTCTATTACACAACAGGCACATTAAAACACACAATCAACCTGTTCCGCCCTTGTGTAAAGACTGGAAGTGGTTCGGCAAAGCACTCTCACTCAGTAAGAAGTATCTCACCACTACCTGTAAGCACGGTCCTCTACGAAAAACAGGCAATCAGAAACGCACAGGGTTTGCACTCTGAACAAACAAGCCTCGACTCTGACCAGAAGAGTGCTAGGCGGCAAAACTGAATGAAGCATACATGAAATAAGCCAGAAGAACTGTGACATCTCAAGATTAAATTAGATATCAAGAAGGCTATGCTTCCTGCTAAGAGAAAGTCCTAGAAACACTGGAATAGGACAGGTTAACCCATAATGCTCTGTAGACTGCAAAACCCGGGAACGCAAAGAAGGGTAAGTATTTAAAGTAGTTAAGGTTAAAAGAAGAGTCACAGGATTTGAAAGCTGGAAAACAAGTGTTATGTGAAAGGTAATAATTACATGGAAGGGCTGGTGTGACATTTTTTCTAAGGCATTCAGGTCAAACCCAGTGAGAATAGATCTGGAAAATAACCTACTGAGACTTCTCTGATGTAACAGAGAGAAGATTCTCACAGGAGGAAAGACAGACAATAGAAAGAGTTAGGACAACTTGCACCCAAACCCATGAGTGTGAGAACACGAGAAAATAAACAGTAATAATCCCTAAAACAGCAAAAACTATTATAATGTATCTTTAAGCTTAAGACTATTCAGGCATATGTCAAACTCTCTTCTATGGAAGCAGAATCAATAACTAATCTTCATCAATTCAGGATAAATGTAAACTTGAGAGTCTACTTGTTGACCATCTGAGAGCTTTAGGATGGCAGGAATGACACCATTTTTTATTCCTCTGTGCATTCTGGGCCACCGCCAGGGCAGTACGACTACCGTCTAAGAACCCAGCAGAGCTCCTGGAACCTAACGTTTGCTCAGTAAATACTTCTCAGTGAATCTGAATGAATAGTCAAGTTCTAGACCCAGAGAATCTTCATTTATTCTTGCCCAGATCACATGAATTTGGCATGGAATGTCATTAAATTTAAGAAAAAAAGACACCCAAATATAAAGGAAGAGCTGTCTCCTCATATCAGATGACCTATGGTTCTCCATAACCACCATGCTCTCCTAAATATCTGCTAGTATAAATTATAAATGATATGTGCTAAACACCACCTACCTCTCTTCATCTATAATATTTGGTACTGAGTTACTGTTAATAATGGTTAATGGTCTTATATATACTCAAGGGAAAAAAGTCTTTCTTAGGGATCCTGGTTTTAAAAATATGTGACTGGGCTTCCCTGGTGGTTCAGTGGGTAAGGACACCACCTTGCAGTGCAAGGGGCGCCGGTTCGATCCCTGGCCTGGGAAGATCCCACGTGCCGTGGAGTGGCTGGACTGATGTCTCCAATCACTGGGCCAGAGCTCTGGAGCACATGTGCCCAGAGCCGGCGCTCTGCGACAAAAGAGGCCACCGTGATGGGAGGCCCAGAAGAGCCAAAAGAACAAAGATGGATGAAAATAGAGAAATGAAAGACCAACAGAAGTGGCCAGGCCGTCCCCCTCCCTCCCCACCCCACCTCCCAAAAGGTAAATAAATAAAATAAATGTTGAAAAAAAAAAATATGTGAGGGACTTTCCTGGTGGTACAGTGGTTAAGAATCTGCCTGCCAATGCAGGCGACATGGGTTCAATCCTTGGTTCAGAGGACCCCACAGGCTGGGGGTGGAAGGAGGGGCAACTGAGCCTGTACCCTCACAGCCCAAGCTCCACACAAGAGAAGCCACGGCAATGAGAATCCCCACACCATCACTAGAAAGGAGCTTCTGTTCACCACAGCTAGAAAAAGCCTAAGCAGCAATGAACAACCAGCACAGTTCAAAATGAATAAGTAAATAAAATAAAATAAACAATTTTTAAAATATTTGAAATAAAAGGGACACTGACACAGTCCACAGAGCTACTAAACTTTTTGCAGAGAGATATACAGTCTGAAAAGTGATTATAAGTAAGTTTGCTGGTTAGCAAATTAAACATGTATCAAATATGTAAAACCATATACATATACATAGAGAGTGTGCACACCACACTATGGGATGGAGCAATGGCCTTTTAAAGCAGAGTCTGCCAGCTTCTCATTCAGATATTAATGTGGTAACTCCCCACGGTGACCTGTGTCACACCTATAAAACCTGGGGAGGGAGTCAAAACATGAAGCAAGTTAAACGAGCCCAAGTCACTGCCAAGCAGAATTGGTCACGGTGACTGGCGGAGCTCTGAGTAGAGACCTGATGTTCCCTCACGACTGCAAGTAGAACATACTGCCCTATGACAGCTGAACAGACTTTGCAAAAATACCTGTCCCTTTACTGTACTTAAACAAGTCACTGATTCTCCAGAGGCAAAGCTTACTTAAGAGCTACTTATTTCTATTTATCAGCCTATCTCAATCAACTGAGAATGCCTATATTTTTTGAATACGTATTAGAAGGAGCTTTTGTAAAAAGTCAAGTAACAACATTAAATTATTTCTTACTTTACACATAAGATTTATTTTCAAAAATAGAATCTTTCCCGGCAGAGGCACTGTGAGACGGTCTGAAGGGGTGGGACTGGGAGGAGGGTGAAGGAGGGATGCGGGCCTGGGATATACATATGACTAACCTGGGATTATACATATCTATAAACAACAAAACACTGTAAAAATAAAAAGTAAAATAAAAATAAATAAGTAAATAAATAAAATACATGCATCACTGAAAAACAATAGAATCTTTCACAGGGAATTTTATTGCTTTTACGGTTTAAGAACCTTTTGCTGGAATATTGAATATTTAACTGCCAAATTATTGAAATGTATTCTAAGTACTGAAAATTGTTATGACAATTTCTACCCACATGAAATTGATGGATACGGGCATCTTCTTATACTGCAACTAGGCAAAATCTAGTCAAAAATAAGCCTATCGTCCTAAGAATCAAGTTTAAAATTCATGTTCTTTAACAAACTACACAATACTCACGAAACCAGGAAATGAAAGTTTCTTGGTGCTTAAGATGTGTTTAAACAAGTGTTAGGAATTTTTAATTATTTCTCCTTTTTTTCTTTACTACAGAATACTGTAATGCAAGTATCAAAACTCTAGAATCATTGCACTTACCTGTAAGGCTTATCTGAGTTATGAATTCGTCTGTGGTTTCTGACACCAACGTATGTTGTACTTGTATAATCACATACATCACATCTATATTGTTTCTGGACTGAAGATTTATTCCCTGGACAAAGCAATTCAGAGTTTTAGTGATGTGCTTGGATTAGATTAAAATGACGGCATTTACATTCCACTGTAAATGAGAATTTATCCCACACAATATTAACATTTCAATGCAGGCTTTCTTACTGTTTATTAATGAAGTCAACAAGTCTGAACCTAGCTTTACAGGTTCTCCTGCATCTGCACTTTCTGTGGATATACAATGACTGATCTGTAAACATACAACATACTCTGGGTGAGCTTCTACATAACCTTATAGAAAATTCTCAACTATAATGAACCTGATGCCAGCTGCCCTGCTGACGGTATAGCAGCTGAATTAATCAGAGATAAACTGTGAATTTGAAAGGTGTTGGTCTCATCCATATTGGATGTAGTCTTAAGGAAACACAGATTTGACAATCAGCTGTAATTTAATACTGTAATCCAGTATTATATAAAGTATGCCTACAAAGCATATGTAACAAACTCAATACACAAAGGCCAAAACCTTTTCATTGTGTAGGTCTTCTTTGTTTATAACTGAACAGAAGTGGAAAGCAAGGGCAAATTATTAAGTGGTATATAAGGCAGTATAATTAAAACCCAGTAAACTGACAGGTTACAAGGACACACAAACAGGCGGCTCTCTGAAATCCAAGAAACATGGATCCATGGAGTTACTAGGCCACGTTACTAAGCTCATTCTGCAATCACAGGGTGAGGAAACTCAAATCAGGGTAAGCTTGAGGCAATACAAGCAGAAAGATTTGACCATAGGAAACTAGTCCTGAAGATATTCAACAACTTTATTCTTCGGTCAGCATATAGTTCACAGGCCATTCAGGTCCTCAGAAAGAGAGTGAGCATGTTCTTTAACAAACTACACAATACTCACGAAACCAGGAAATGAAAGTTTCTTGGTGCTTAAGATGTGTTTAAACAAGTGTTAGGAATTTTTAATTATTTCTCCTTTTTTTCTTTACTACAGAATACTGTAATGCAAGTATCAAAACTCTAGAATCATTGCACTTACCTGTAAGGCTTATCTGAGTTATGAATTCGTCTGTGGTTTCTGACACCAACGTATGTTGTACTTGTATAATCACATACATCACATCTATATTGTTTCTGGACTGAAGATTTATTCCCTGGACAAAGCAATTCAGAGTTTTAGTGATGTGCTTGGATTAGATTAAAATGACGGCATTTACATTCCACTGTAAATGAGAATTTATCCCACACAATATTAACATTTCAATGCAGGCTTTCTTACTGTTTATTAATGAAGTCAACAAGTCTGAACCTAGCTTTACAGGTTCTCCTGCATCTGCACTTTCTGTGGATATACAATGACTGATCTGTAAACATACAACATACTCTGGGTGAGCTTCTACATAACCTTATAGAAAATTCTCAACTATAATGAACCTGATGCCAGCTGCCCTGCTGACGGTATAGCAGCTGAATTAATCAGAGATAAACTGTGAATTTGAAAGGTGTTGGTCTCATCCATATTGGATGTAGTCTTAAGGAAACACAGATTTGACAATCAGCTGTAATTTAATACTGTAATCCAGTATTATATAAAGTATGCCTACAAAGCATATGTAACAAACTCAATACACAAAGGCCAAAACCTTTTCATTGTGTAGGTCTTCTTTGTTTATAACTGAACAGAAGTGGAAAGCAAGGGCAAATTATTAAGTGGTATATAAGGCAGTATAATTAAAACCCAGTAAACTGACAGGTTACAAGGACACACAAACAGGCGGCTCTCTGAAATCCAAGAAACATGGATCCATGGAGTTACTAGGCCACGTTACTAAGCTCATTCTGCAATCACAGGGTGAGGAAACTCAAATCAGGGTAAGCTTGAGGCAATACAAGCAGAAAGATTTGACCATAGGAAACTAGTCCTGAAGATATTCAACAACTTTATTCTTCGGTCAGCATATAGTTCACAGGCCATTCATGGCTGACTGCTTTATACTCAGAAAGAGAGTGAGCATGGAAACTGAAGAATAAAGCACAATAGGGAGAAGGCTCAGGTAGAACAGTAGCACACTACACAGGAAAGTAAGACTGGTGAGACAAAAGAAAACCCACATGGAGATTTTAACGAAACAAAAGAAAATACTTAGGTTAAATTTAAGCTTTCTAAAATTGCAATTTTCTTTGCTTAATGACTACTTTTGCCAGCCAGAACAAAATGTCCTAATTTCCTGGTATAACTCTATAATATTAATATACACCCTAATCATAATTTAAGTATTGCTCTTAATTGGTAGGTTAAAAATTTGGACTTGATTATAAGTGGCATTGCTCCAGATAGTCTTTTTTTTAAAAAAAGAACCCTGAAAAAATGAAGTGTGAAATACTGGATAATGGTTTTGTGTGAGAAATATTACAGATCAATGACAACTAATAAAAATGACAGATGGAAAAACTTAAATATAGCACAGAACGAGAGCCTGTGCTACTTCAAGCAACTGTTTCCGAAAGAATAAATCTTGGATCTAAATTTCAAAACCTTGGGCTCAATCCCTGCTGTCACTTAATACCAGTGTGATCACGGTCACATTATTTCCCCTCTGGAGGACTCGGTTTCCTCATCTGCAAAATGGAAACACTGGAAGCTGCTGGCATGGTGTGGTAAGCCCAGGAGCGGGCTGTGTGTTAACCTGTGTGTCCGTGTCAAGTCTGACCTGTTGCTAGTGGGACCTCCCTGAGGGCAGGGATCTGCCTATTCTGCTTACATAAAATCTCCAGGGTTTGGCAAATTATACGTTTAAAACAAACAACAACTGATTAAGCTTCATTTAGAAACACCGTATGAGAATGCTCTGTACAGGGCTCTTGGAGCCCCTGTGGGGTTTGCTGATGGACCTGTCAGTCCAGTTCTGTGCTCCTCCCTGGGCTGGGCACCTCAGAGACCCTGACGTTTGCACTCAGTGCAGTATCCAGCTCGACGGACCTCCGTCTGAGGGCTCACACCGGGCCTCAGAGTCAACATGCGCTCCACATTCATGGCTGACTGCTTTATACTCAGAAAGAGAGTGAGCATGGAAACTGAAGAATAAAGCACAATAGGGAGAAGGCTCAGGTAGAACAGTAGCACACTACACAGGAAAGTAAGACTGGTGAGACAAAAGAAAACCCACATGGAGATTTTAACGAAACAAAAGAAAATACTTAGGTTAAATTTAAGCTTTCTAAAATTGCAATTTTCTTTGCTTAATGACTACTTTTGCCAGCCAGAACAAAATGTCCTAATTTCCTGGTATAACTCTATAATATTAATATACACCCTAATCATAATTTAAGTATTGCTCTTAATTGGTAGGTTAAAAATTTGGACTTGATTATAAGTGGCATTGCTCCAGATAGTCTTTTTTTTAAAAAAAGAACCCTGAAAAAATGAAGTGTGAAATACTGGATAATGGTTTTGTGTGAGAAATATTACAGATCAATGACAACTAATAAAAATGACAGATGGAAAAACTTAAATATAGCACAGAACGAGAGCCTGTGCTACTTCAAGCAACTGTTTCCGAAAGAATAAATCTTGGATCTAAATTTCAAAACCTTGGGCTCAATCCCTGCTGTCACTTAATACCAGTGTGATCACGGTCACATTATTTCCCCTCTGGAGGACTCGGTTTCCTCATCTGCAAAATGGAAACACTGGAAGCTGCTGGCATGGTGTGGTAAGCCCAGGAGCGGGCTGTGTGTTAACCTGTGTGTCCGTGTCAAGTCTGACCTGTTGCTAGTGGGACCTCCCTGAGGGCAGGGATCTGCCTATTCTGCTTACATAAAATCTCCAGGGTTTGGCAAATTATACGTTTAAAACAAACAACAACTGATTAAGCTTCATTTAGAAACACCGTATGAGAATGCTCTGTACAGGGCTCTTGGAGCCCCTGTGGGGTTTGCTGATGGACCTGTCAGTCCAGTTCTGTGCTCCTCCCTGGGCTGGGCACCTCAGAGACCCTGACGCTGACTCTCAAGCACTCAGTGCAGTATCCAGCTCACGACGGGCACTCCATGCCTTCCAGAAGAACAAGTATCTGAGGGACCATCACACCGGGCCTCAGAGTCAACAATGCGCTCCACATTCCCTGCACTATCGTGACCGAAAGAGACCGGAAGCCACAGGAGCACACATTTTCCTTCGTTTAATATGTTTATTAAATGGTTAAAAATGTTCTGATAAAATGTGAATCATTTTCACCATCCTTGTGAGCTAAAAACTTTGTGAACTAAAAACTTGTTCTTCGGTCCAACAACCAGATTTTGAAGATCTAATACCGAATCAATCAAGGATCAGCACAGGTGTCACTGCAGGAGCTCTCTGTCATCTGGATTGTTCTTCTCCCATGACAGACAACAGCAAACAGAGCCGAGTCGGGGTGGGCATGGGGGAAGAAGACATGAAAGTCATTTAAAATCCATACGTACAACCCTGAGGAACAGAGCTTGAGCCACAAAGATGCTGCAAAATGGATTATGCTGGAGAGACGCTAATGTTATGAAGCCTACACTGGTTGCTTTAATTTTGAGTTGACATTTCAATCTTTTTAATTCAAATTGTGAGTTTTAATTTGTTAACCCATTTGGACAGTTTTAAATTATTGCTTTGGAAGAGGGTGCTAGAAAGACATATTCCACTGCTGGGAATAACCGCAGGTGGTACCAGTGAGTAGTACTTACTTTATTCCTTCATTAGGGATTTATGGTCCAAAGATATCAAATGTGTTAATGTCTTCTTTAAAGGGGATATGGAAACATAATGAATTAAAATAAAAGGAGGCATTTAGGGCCATTTTGTACAAAGGAAACAAAACAGTTTTAGCTCAGCCATCTATCGCAGGAACAGATGCTATGTCATAAACTCCTTTTGTTGTGGAGAGTTTTACAGGGATGACATCTGTTTGACAAGGGAATTTTGGTGCTACAGTGGTGTCAAAATCAGTACTTTCAGAAACATTCTAGAATCAGTTATGCTTTCTCCGGTATAATTTAATGAAACATTATGGTAAAACATTTTACTCTGCAGTTGTTTCTAACTTTAATTCTTAGGAAATCTAAAAAGGAAAGTCACCCCAATATGTTTTATTTCCCATAAACACTATGTACCACAATTGCGATGTTTCAAGTATATCAACTGAAGTGAGCCACTGCAAGGAAACACAGCCTATTACACTATACCCCTAATTCTCTGGATGTGCTATCCGCCTTTTCATGGAACCCTAATTAAATCTTTTGATTCTAATATTCCTATTAGCAGAAACTCGACCGACTGGCACCTAACCGTACATAAAAAGAGCCTGTGTTGTTTTTTTTTAAATAATGCAGATGAAATCTGGCAGTCACACTTGGGTAAAAATAAGATCACAGCAGGAAGCCTCAGTTAAAGTTTGAGGTGGGGGTCTGCCATCTGCAAAAGCTCCCTTCTCGGTGGGTCAACTGGGACTCAGAGATGGGGAGGCTTTCCTTCCCTGCTAAAGCTACCTTTGCTTGCTGGCAGGTCACCTCAGGGCTTCTGCTGTGCCTGGCTTTTATAGGACAGCCTACATTTCAGAGTATGTCTACCTATACAGCTGAAGCTGTACTAACAGTAAATGAGCTGTACTAACTTCCTAACATAATACTTCATTTAGTACTCAAGAGATGAGATTCGCGCACATGGTATAAAGACAGAGGAGAACTAGAGGCAGCTTCAGTCCTGAAAATAACCCACAGGACAGCAAAGGGCATTTTTTTCCACTTCATATGCCAGTAGTCAAAATCATTTATATTAAAAAAAAAATGTACAGATACCTTCCTGAGCAGATTTTACATCAGTTTTATCACTGGAAATTCTGGACTCATTAGGAGTTTATTCCAGCTCATTATGGAAAAAATTTCTATCGCAGGAACAGATGCTATGTCATAAACTCCTTTTGTTGTGGAGAGTTTTACAGGGATGACATCTGTTTGACAAGGGAATTTTGGTGCTACAGTGGTGTCAAAATCAGTACTTTCAGAAACATTCTAGAATCAGTTATGCTTTCTCCGGTATAATTTAATGAAACATTATGGTAAAACATTTTACTCTGCAGTTGTTTCTAACTTTAATTCTTAGGAAATCTAAAAAGGAAAGTCACCCCAATATGTTTTATTTCCCATAAACACTATGTACCACAATTGCGATGTTTCAAGTATATCAACTGAAGTGAGCCACTGCAAGGAAACACAGCCTATTACACTATACCCCTAATTCTCTGGATGTGCTATCCGCCTTTTCATGGAACCCTAATTAAATCTTTTGATTCTAATATTCCTATTAGCAGAAACTCGACCGACTGGCACCTAACCGTACATAAAAAGAGCCTGTGTTGTTTTTTTTTAAATAATGCAGATGAAATCTGGCAGTCACACTTGGGTAAAAATAAGATCACAGCAGGAAGCCTCAGTTAAAGTTTGAGGTGGGGGTCTGCCATCTGCAAAAGCTCCCTTCTCGGTGGGTCAACTGGGACTCAGAGATGGGGAGGCTTTCCTTCCCTGCTAAAGCTACCTTTGCTTGCTGGCAGGTCACCTCAGGGCTTCTGCTGTGCCTGGCTTTTATAGGACAGCCTACATTTCAGAGTATGTCTACCTATACAGCTGAAGCTGTACTAACAGTAAATGAGCTGTACTAACTTCCTAACATAATACTTCATTTAGTACTCAAGAGATGAGATTCGCGCACATGGTATAAAGACAGAGGAGAACTAGAGGCAGCTTCAGTCCTGAAAATAACCCACAGGACAGCAAAGGGCATTTTTTTCCACTTCATATGCCAGTAGTCAAAATCATTTATATTAAAAAAAAAATGTACAGATACCTTCCTGAGCAGATTTTACATCAGTTTTATCACTGGAAATTCTGGACTCATTAGGAGTTGCTATTGACACGGTATCTGGAAGACTGTGTTGTTCTCTCTCATGGTTCCTCAGCTGACTCTAAAAAAATTGAGAGAAATTCATATGTAATTTTCAATAAACGTATCTGCACAGTTACTAGGAGGCTACAGAAAGGAGTGAACTGCTTTCATGGCCTAAGACCCACAGCACATTTACCAGTGTTTAAAACTCAAAGGCGCTAAGAGATGACCTGACACACCTGACAACTTAGAGGAGGAAATCCACTGGGGAAAACAGTCTTGTCAAGAAGGCAGCTCCTCTGTTCTGCCTCCCTGTAAGGAAGCCACACTGCTCCAGGGGCGCCTGTACGGGGTGTGTATGCTTCCTGAACCTCTGACGAGCCCAGAGAGGAACAGGCAGAGCGTTCAGAGCAGCTCAGTACCTCCATATGTCCAACCAGTTGAGCTTTGCCCTTCTGCTGATTCCTGCCTTTAAATACCAACTATATGTGTAAAAAAGACTCAGTGGGAACTGTGAATCCGAGGACCTCTTCCTCCTCACGCTCACTCCCATGCATCAGGGTATATCAGCAGAAAAAACTCTTGGACTTGCCTTTGCAGCCCATTTGTATGGCTACTTGTCCAGTGGCCAGAGACCACTTCAGAATTTCACGAGAGCAATCTATGTGGCAGTGACTCTCAGACTCACTACTCCTGATTACCTGTTTACCACCAGGGGACCTGGATCCCAACCCTGGCTAATGTAAGATCAAAAGCCTACATCTCCAAAAAAAACAAAACAAAACAAAACAAAAACAGAGCTGTCAAATAAAAGCATTGCAAAACAAAACAGAACAGTCTACGACTCAGTTAGCCCCTTTCAGGGATACACTTCTCCTTGCCCCTAAACCGTCAACTGGCGCGCTGAAGGAAAGCTCTAAGCCCACAGTTTAAGGAGTGGAAGCTTCCTTTACATACACGGTATTTCATACCCATTGCTTATTTTAGTTAGCACATAAAATGAGAATCAGTCAAGGCAATCCTTGAAAACCCCATAAACCTTCTGTAAACTGTCACACACAGCGCTGTCTTTCATGAGGTCTCATACAGTCATAGTCCATTCCGCCTTGTGCAATAGTGTCACTCTTGGTTGGCTGTACAGCAGATGGAAGTGAATGACTTGGATTTTGGGGTCATGTCAAATCAAAAATAGGTATTCCTGTGTGCTGATGACATAGGGTTAAATCTGAGTCAAATGTGTGTACAATGCCCCTCCACTGGATATCCCCTTGCAGTTTCCTTGCACTTAAAAAATCAACACAATTAAAAAAAGATATATACATGAGAAACACTAAAGCAATAAACACAGGCCTCAACAGGAGAAGGCAGAGAGGGAAAAAGAATCCCAGGCTAGACATTCCTGACGACCTAGAGTTCAGTCCCAAATTTAACCCTGATCAGTGGGGATCGCATGGGCACGTTCCTAAACTTTTCTGGGCTTCTGTTTCCATATCTCTCAAACGAGGCACACGGACTGTACCTACCGAGCTCCCTCTTAAAGCTCTCCAGCTCTCCGAAAAACTTCACGAGCCCAGGCTTACCTTGTAATGGAAGGAGTCCTGGCACTGCTTGCACTGGTAGAGCCTGGCTTTGCAGTGGTGGATCATGTGGCTCTCCAGGTCTTTGCTGTTGTCGGCGACGTGCTCGCAGATGGGACACTGGTAGGGTTGCCTCTGCCGGTGGACGCGCAGGTGCTGCTTGATGTAGCCCTTGTTACCGCTGCTGTAGTGGCACAGGCGGCAGCGGTAGGGCCGCTCCGCGTCTGGGATGTACTCCACCACGCTGCTGCCAGAGAGGCTCGCGTCGCTGCTGGGCTGGCACTGCGCGTTGTCCTGCAGCTCTTTCAGAATGTCGTCGTCGGAAGCGTTCTGGTCTGTCCGTTCCCGGAGCTTTTCAATCACCGTGAGCAGAGACATGCTGATGCCTGTCTTCACCTGCCCATCGGACAGCTCCTGCCTACTCTCCGGGAGGGCTACTAAGGTAGAGTTGCTTTGACTGAAACTAGTTAACCCCTCAGGAGAGTTCTTCAGGGGTGACATGATTTTAGAATACGCAGCCATTGGCCCGTCCACCTGCCTCTGTCCAGTGTCTGGATCTAAAAGGCTGATATTCCCGTAGTGTCCCAGGTTGGCTCGTGTTAGCTCTGCAGCTCTTATGGGCATTGTGACCAGGGCTTCCGCGGCTAGCGAGTGCAGTCTAAGAGACTCGGAATTTGTCCTTCTTCGGCTTGGCGGGGCATTCTCATCAGTCGCCAGTCCTTTGGTTATTAACTCGCTGTCTTTCTTCTCTGAGTTGCTCCAGCCTAGGATCAGCCCCCCGATATCGACAGTACATTTATCAGTGTGGTAGACGTCACCTCTTCCTTCACATCCGATCTTGGCGTCAGTCGGGCTCAGGTTTTTCCCCTCTTCGATGTCGGCATTCAGGAGGAAGTGTTTCTGGGAGAGCGTCTCTTCGGCACTTGGCAGACGCTCCACGATCACGTTAACATGACCTTTCTTATTGGGGCTGCTGCTGATGATCTTCTGGGCTGAGGAAAGGAGGCTGTCAGCCACCAGGTTCTCCTCTGCGTCCGAAATCACCTCGAGCATTTCCTCCTCGTGGGGGTCCAGGGTGACTGACTGACCCAAGTGGACTCCGCCTTCTGCACTCTGTTCTAAAGTGGGCGAAGAGGGTAATGGTTCTGAGCTGCAAATCTGCACTTGCACCGATGGCCCATTGTGGATGCTCAGTTCATTGTCTCCAATGGCAATGACAACGGCGTGGACACCCCCAGGCGCGGTGGCCACAGAAGAGTCCAGCAGGCCTAGTGGCTCATTTTCATTCTCAAAGATGGGATAGGAGCAGTCGACCTCCCCGGCGTGTTTCCAGGCATGTGTTTTCAACATCCTCTGCTGGCCACAGGTGTAACTACAAAACAAGCAGCGATACATGCCATACTGCTCATAGGCATACCACTTCCTCTTACCTCTTTCGGCCATGGGGGCTGTTTGGACAGCCTGAGGCTGCGGGCTGTCCGCGCTGGCTGGGGTGTCAGGAGCAGCTTCACTGTTTCTTTCTGAGGTCTGATGACACGAGGGGTCGGTGGGGCTCACGCACGGCTGGGCTCTGGGTTGAGCGTGACTGCTGGCGTCGCTTTCGTGGTCGTTTACCACGTGAGCTTCAAGCTCCTCTTGGCTTCTGGATGTGATATGGCACTCTGCGCACATGAGTATCACTTCGTTCTGCTGACCGTGCTGCTTGATATGGTCTTTTAACACCAAGAAAGACGGGGACAGAAACTTACAGAGGCTACACTGGTAAGACATAGCCTTCCCATCGCCCTGGGCAGGGGAGTCAGGGGTAAAATGTATCTGCGACATCTCAGCCCTTCTAATACCAGCAGCAGGTGACTGGGTTGCTTTAGCTGGAATCTCACAAGATTCCTGACTCTCTTCAAGAGACTGTGCTGTGGCGTTGGGACGTGGCCGCTTTTTGCCAACTAGAAGACATTTCTGTGACTTTTCATGTTCCACTATCTTGCTTAACTTCTGGATAACATGGATTAATGGATCTGTTTTAGCTTTTCTTTGTTCATCAATTTCCAGTGATGAGCTGATGACAGTTTTGGCAGTCAGCACAGCTTCCTGC
The DNA here is from genome assembly GCA_022376925.1 of Tragulus kanchil. Taxonomy (NCBI): domain Eukaryota; kingdom Metazoa; phylum Chordata; class Mammalia; order Artiodactyla; family Tragulidae; genus Tragulus; species Tragulus kanchil. The sequence continues at coordinate 113,306,063 of JAIOJX010000031.1, read as the reverse complement.
TCCCCTATATCTGGCACCAACATGGCGACACTGCTGCTTTCTTCCATGTCTGAAAAACAGAGTATGTGGCAGAGAGAAGCACCCCGTTACAGGAGCCTTGCAGGCACAGAATTTCTTTGCAGGAAATCTAAACTACTCTTAGAGTTTAAGCTGACCTAAGTCTTTTCTAACCTGTGAGCTCCATTATCGATAAACCTGGCTAGTCTCAAGAGAGACTTAAATGGGTTAGAATTCTCCTCTGGAGTGTGACCTCCTATTGAGACTGATAATTGAGGTCTTTCAATCCTTCATTTCTTTCTCTGACAATGAGTTTAACAATCTACATCTCCTTTTCTCTTCACTTTCTTTCCCCTAGACATCTAGCTGAACCTAATCAGTATTCCCTCTCTTCTGTACAACAGGAAAAAAAAAAAGGACTGTTGTTCCATTGTTAAAGGGATACAGCCATTCCTAGGGCATGTGGAGCCCCCTTAAGCTATTATGAAACACCAGTTAGATGCAATTCTCGAGAGACAACTTCTCACAGAAAGTATAATTGTGGTTTATCACTAAAGCCATAAATGTGTTTTTTTCCTCCCCAGATCTTTAATTGTGAAAATATGAGCATATAACCTAATGTAAAGAGCACAGTGAATTTTGGGAAGTATTATACTAATGAAACTAAATAAAAGCCATGACCCAGTTCCTTCTTTTACTTCCTTTGATTTATGTTCCTGAAGATAAACCACAAACTACCGCTGTGGTTTTTTTAAGAGGTCATATTAGTGGTCAACTATTATTACTCATACACACAAACAGATCTCCTTTTTTTTTCTTTCTGAAAGGGAAAGGGGCATCAGAGAAGGAAAAAACTGATATCCTAGTTGTGTTTTAGGTCTAGAAAAGCACAAAGGCCGTAAAGGGGTTATCTCTAGGTTCCAGTGATGCATTATGGCCAAGGAAGTCACTAAACATGAAATGCTTATCTTTCAGCCTAAATTCTGAATACTCTATTTCCTGGCAGAACTTTCATTTCAAGCATTATCTCTGGCTTAAAGTAAGATTAATTGGATCACATTTTTAAGTTTAGGCTTTTTTCCAGCAACAAGTTTTGTTTCTCTGCATTTTTGGTGCATTCTGGAATCTTACTCACAACATGAAGTAAATGCCTGCAGAACTTTGAGTGACAGAGTACCTAAGCACGCTGTGCTTACAGGAGCCTTGCAGGCACAGAATTTCTTTGCAGGAAATCTAAACTACTCTTAGAGTTTAAGCTGACCTAAGTCTTTTCTAACCTGTGAGCTCCATTATCGATAAACCTGGCTAGTCTCAAGAGAGACTTAAATGGGTTAGAATTCTCCTCTGGAGTGTGACCTCCTATTGAGACTGATAATTGAGGTCTTTCAATCCTTCATTTCTTTCTCTGACAATGAGTTTAACAATCTACATCTCCTTTTCTCTTCACTTTCTTTCCCCTAGACATCTAGCTGAACCTAATCAGTATTCCCTCTCTTCTGTACAACAGGAAAAAAAAAAAGGACTGTTGTTCCATTGTTAAAGGGATACAGCCATTCCTAGGGCATGTGGAGCCCCCTTAAGCTATTATGAAACACCAGTTAGATGCAATTCTCGAGAGACAACTTCTCACAGAAAGTATAATTGTGGTTTATCACTAAAGCCATAAATGTGTTTTTTTCCTCCCCAGATCTTTAATTGTGAAAATATGAGCATATAACCTAATGTAAAGAGCACAGTGAATTTTGGGAAGTATTATACTAATGAAACTAAATAAAAGCCATGACCCAGTTCCTTCTTTTACTTCCTTTGATTTATGTTCCTGAAGATAAACCACAAACTACCGCTGTGGTTTTTTTAAGAGGTCATATTAGTGGTCAACTATTATTACTCATACACACAAACAGATCTCCTTTTTTTTTCTTTCTGAAAGGGAAAGGGGCATCAGAGAAGGAAAAAACTGATATCCTAGTTGTGTTTTAGGTCTAGAAAAGCACAAAGGCCGTAAAGGGGTTATCTCTAGGTTCCAGTGATGCATTATGGCCAAGGAAGTCACTAAACATGAAATGCTTATCTTTCAGCCTAAATTCTGAATACTCTATTTCCTGGCAGAACTTTCATTTCAAGCATTATCTCTGGCTTAAAGTAAGATTAATTGGATCACATTTTTAAGTTTAGGCTTTTTTCCAGCAACAAGTTTTGTTTCTCTGCATTTTTGGTGCATTCTGGAATCTTACTCACAACATGAAGTAAATGCCTGCAGAACTTTGAGTGGAACGAGCTACAGACCAAAGAGCTACTCTTAAACCTCAGTCCCAGGCTCTGAACTCTTTTCAGGGGGTGAAGCAAGGTTGCTCTTCCTTCCGTTGGTGGAATCAACTTTTAGGGGTGGTTGAACTGCTGCCAAGATGCTACCTAAGCTCCTACAAGACCTTATCAGTCCTCTGATCAGCTTCAGGCCCAGTTCTCCCACATTGGCTGACGGCGGTTATGGCTTTTCCTCTCCTGTTTTTCTCCTCTTTGTGGCAATACTAACTTTCTAGAGCCAGGTCCATGTCATGCAAAAAGGCAAACACTGTGGTTTCTCTGGTGGTTCAATGGTACAGATTCCACCTGCCAGTGCAGGGGAAATGGGTTCGATCCTGGTCTGGGAAGATTCCACATGCCATGACACCTAAGCCTGTGCATCAAAACTAAGCCAGCACTCTACAGCCTGTGAGCCACACCACCAAACCCCACACTCCTAGAGCCTGTGCCCCATAGTAAAAGAGATCACTACAATGAGATGTCTGTGCACCCCAAACAGAGAGGAGCCCCCACTCTCTGAAACTGAAGGCCCATGTGCAGCAATGAAGATCCAACACAGCCAAAAGTAAAATAAACAAATCTTAAAAATAAAAGGGTCAATACTGTTCTCTCAGCTTCCTTAGTACCACTTCTTCCCTCTGTCTCAAGGCTCTGCCCTGCGTGATGGGCTTTTCCTCTCTTCTAGTTCTAGCTGCACTCCCAGCAAGGAATGCACTCCACAGCCATTATAGCAAAGACAGATATGCCAGCTCCCCAAGGCCAGTGGCCCTTGGGTCACTGTCCCCCCTAAACAATCTGAGGGCATTAACCTCTCAAAGATGATTTCCTTTCCTTCTTTCTCAAGCAGGAAGAACAGAAGTGGTTTTAAATCTCTACAGTCAATCTTAAATCACTAAAGAAGGGACCAGTGGGGAGAAGGATTTGTGTCTTTAGAAAAACCCTTTATGACTTCACAGTAAAAATCAAAGCATTAGTCGCTCAGTTGTGTCTGACTTTTTGCGACTCCACAGACTGCAGTCCGCCAGGCTTCTTTGTCCATGGACCTCTCCATGGACAGAGAATACTGGAGTGGGTTGTTATTCCCTCCTCCAAGGGATCTTCCCTACCCAGGGATTGAACCTGTGTCTCTTGCGACTCTTGCATCGACAGGTGGGTCATTTACTTAAGACTCTCCTTTCTTTTGGTTCAATTGATGAATGCATATTTCTTAAAATCAGTTAACAAGACTCCTCGAACACTCCATTTCAGACCAAAGAGAGACTTGGGGTTCTCTACAGGTGGAGGGTCTCCTTCCCAAGAAATGTGACAGCTATGTGGGCTGAATGATCACCGGGGGCTAACATCTGCTCCACGCTGCACACCCATTCAAGGGCCAAATGGTTTCTCTGGTGGTTCAATGGGATTCCACCTGCCAGTGCAGGGAAATGGGTTCGATCCTGGTCTGGGAAGATTCCACATGCCATGACACCTAAGCCTGTGCATCAAAACTAAGCCAGCACTCTACAGCCTGTGAGCCACACCACCAAACCCCACACTCCTAGAGCCTGTGCCCCATAGTAAAAGAGATCACTACAATGAGATGTCTGTGCACCCCAAACAGAGAGGAGCCCCCACTCTCTGAAACTGAAGGCCCATGTGCAGCAATGAAGATCCAACACAGCCAAAAGTAAAATAAACAAATCTTAAAAATAAAAGGGTCAATACTGTTCTCTCAGCTTCCTTAGTACCACTTCTTCCCTCTGTCTCAAGGCTCTGCCCTGCGTGATGGGCTTTTCCTCTCTTCTAGTTCTAGCTGCACTCCCAGCAAGGAATGCACTCCACAGCCATTATAGCAAAGACAGATATGCCAGCTCCCCAAGGCCAGTGGCCCTTGGGTCACTGTCCCCCCTAAACAATCTGAGGGCATTAACCTCTCAAAGATGATTTCCTTTCCTTCTTTCTCAAGCAGGAAGAACAGAAGTGGTTTTAAATCTCTACAGTCAATCTTAAATCACTAAAGAAGGGACCAGTGGGGAGAAGGATTTGTGTCTTTAGAAAAACCCTTTATGACTTCACAGTAAAAATCAAAGCATTAGTCGCTCAGTTGTGTCTGACTTTTTGCGACTCCACAGACTGCAGTCCGAGGCTTCTTTGTCCATGGACCTCTCCATGGACAGAGAATACTGGAGTGGGTTGTTATTCCCTCCTCCAAGGGATCTTCCCTACCCAGGGATTGAACCTGTGTCTCTTGCGACTCTTGCATCGACAGGTGGGTCATTTACTTAAGACTCTCCTTTCTTTTGGTTCAATTGATGAATGCATATTTCTTAAAATCAGTTAACAAGACTCCTCGAACACTCCATTTCAGACCAAAGAGAGACTTGGGGTTCTCTACAGGTGGAGGGTCTCCTTCCCAAGAAATGTGACAGCTATGTGGGCTGAATGATCACCGGGAGGCTAACAAGCGTGCATCTGCTCACAGACGCTGCACACCCACGGGGTTCCAAAGGTGACTCATATTACCCTTCTTCTGTTTAGTGACATAATAGGAGGGAGACAGAGCGGTGTAAATTGCTCCCTGTGGATATTTCCGTGTGTACCTTAAAAGAAAGTGAAATAAAGAAGAGGAGGAGTTCATCTTCTTGCAAGAAAAAGACTAATACAAAAGAATCTGACAAAACATTCAGATTTTAAAGCTGTGTCTGCTCAGGCATTAAGAGCTAATGGAAATTTGCAGCAGATGCTCCAATTTCCCCCGAACATTTATGTAAGTATCTCATTTTAGAGGCTGCATACATTTACGGATAAGTACAGAAATGGCACCTATAAAACAGATACTGCAACATAAAATACATCTAGGAATACCTGAAAAACCAGTTTGGGTCCACATGGCAAAGTCAATGCACAATTCTCATGAAAACAAAAGCCTCTGTTAAAAAAGGTTAGATAAACAGATCATAATTAAGGATACTGGAGAGGAAGCTGAGTCAAATCCTGGCCAACTCTGAACATTCTCACAAAAAAAGTTCACTGAGGCCACTAACGTGCCAGTGCATGTAGGTATGAGATTACCTGTCTTGAGGTAACATCTGCATAATAAAGAAGATAAAAAGAAGCAGTACAAATACAATCCCAGTGGCTCAAGAATGCTGACAACCTGGATTAAGATAATCCACATATATCCATGGCCTGGAAGAGATCAAGGTAAATACAACTTAAGAAAATATTACCAAGGTTCAGACTGCAGTCCAGGCTTCTTTGTCCATGGACCTCTCCATGGACAGAGAATACTGGAGTGGGTTGTTATTCCCTCCTCCAAGGGATCTTCCCTACCCAGGGATTGAACCTGTGTCTCTTGCGACTCTTGCATCGACAGGTGGGTCATTTACTTAAGACTCTCCTTTCTTTTGGTTCAATTGATGAATGCATATTTCTTAAAATCAGTTAACAAGACTCCTCGAACACTCCATTTCAGACCAAAGAGAGACTTGGGGTTCTCTACAGGTGGAGGGTCTCCTTCCCAAGAAATGTGACAGCTATGTGGGCTGAATGATCACCGGGAGGCTAACAAGCGTGCATCTGCTCACAGACGCTGCACACCCACGGGGTTCCAAAGGTGACTCATATTACCCTTCTTCTGTTTAGTGACATAATAGGAGGGAGACAGAGCGGTGTAAATTGCTCCCTGTGGATATTTCCGTGTGTACCTTAAAAGAAAGTGAAATAAAGAAGAGGAGGAGTTCATCTTCTTGCAAGAAAAAGACTAATACAAAAGAATCTGACAAAACATTCAGATTTTAAAGCTGTGTCTGCTCAGGCATTAAGAGCTAATGGAAATTTGCAGCAGATGCTCCAATTTCCCCCGAACATTTATGTAAGTATCTCATTTTAGAGGCTGCATACATTTACGGATAAGTACAGAAATGGCACCTATAAAACAGATACTGCAACATAAAATACATCTAGGAATACCTGAAAAACCAGTTTGGGTCCACATGGCAAAGTCAATGCACAATTCTCATGAAAACAAAAGCCTCTGTTAAAAAAGGTTAGATAAACAGATCATAATTAAGGATACTGGAGAGGAAGCTGAGTCAAATCCTGGCCAACTCTGAACATTCTCACAAAAAAAGTTCACTGAGGCCACTAACGTGCCAGTGCATGTAGGTATGAGATTACCTGTCTTGAGGTAACATCTGCATAATAAAGAAGATAAAAAGAAGCAGTACAAATACAATCCCAGTGGCTCAAGAATGCTGACAACCTGGATTAAGATAATCCACATATATCCATGGCCTGGAAGAGATCAAGGTAAATACAACTTAAGAAAATATTACCAAGGTTGGGGCTGAAGGGGTGAGCAGAGAGGAAGAGGATCACATAAGAGCAGCAAATTTTTGAACTGGAATGATGAGTACCTAGGAGTACATTATATTATTCTACTTGTACAAACCTAAACAATTTTAATTTATAGTACTCACACTGTTTAAAACTGAGTTCAGTGGATAAGACTAACATACTCAGAAGTTAAAAGGAATTAATAGATTTTAACTAACCTAGCAGTACTCAAGGTGAAAAGATCAGTTTTCATTTCAATCCCAAAGGGCAATCCCAAAGAATGCTGAAATTATCGTACAATTGTGCTCATTTCACATGTGAGCTAAGCATGCTAAGAATCCTTCCAGTTAGGCTTCAGCAGTACCCAAAGTAAGAACTTCCAGATGGACAAGCTGGGTTGAGAAAAGGCAGAGAAATCAGAGATCTAATTGCCAACATTCATTGGATCATGGAGAAAGCAAGGGAATTCCAGAAAAACACTTACTTCTGCTTCTTTGATTACACTAAAGCCTTTCACTATGTGGATCACAACAAACTGTGGAAAATTCTTAGAGATGGGAATACCAGACCACTTTCCTGTTTCCTGAGAAACCTGTATGCAGGACAAGAAGCAACAGTTACAACCAGACATGGAACAATGGACTGGTTCCAAACTGGGAAAGGAGTATAACAAGGTGGTATATTACCTGAAAAACAGATACTGCAACATAAAATACATCTAGGAATACCTGAAAACCAGTTTGGGTCCACATGGCAAAGTCAATGCACAATTCTCATGAAAACAAAAGCCTCTGTTAAAAAAGGTTAGATAAACAGATCATAATTAAGGATACTGGAGAGGAAGCTGAGTCAAATCCTGGCCAACTCTGAACATTCTCACAAAAAAAGTTCACTGAGGCCACTAACGTGCCAGTGCATGTAGGTATGAGATTACCTGTCTTGAGGTAACATCTGCATAATAAAGAAGATAAAAAGAAGCAGTACAAATACAATCCCAGTGGCTCAAGAATGCTGACAACCTGGATTAAGATAATCCACATATATCCATGGCCTGGAAGAGATCAAGGTAAATACAACTTAAGAAAATATTACCAAGGTTGGGGCTGAAGGGGTGAGCAGAGAGGAAGAGGATCACATAAGAGCAGCAAATTTTTGAACTGGAATGATGAGTACCTAGGAGTACATTATATTATTCTACTTGTACAAACCTAAACAATTTTAATTTATAGTACTCACACTGTTTAAAACTGAGTTCAGTGGATAAGACTAACATACTCAGAAGTTAAAAGGAATTAATAGATTTTAACTAACCTAGCAGTACTCAAGGTGAAAAGATCAGTTTTCATTTCAATCCCAAAGGGCAATCCCAAAGAATGCTGAAATTATCGTACAATTGTGCTCATTTCACATGTGAGCTAAGCATGCTAAGAATCCTTCCAGTTAGGCTTCAGCAGTACCCAAAGTAAGAACTTCCAGATGGACAAGCTGGGTTGAGAAAAGGCAGAGAAATCAGAGATCTAATTGCCAACATTCATTGGATCATGGAGAAAGCAAGGGAATTCCAGAAAAACACTTACTTCTGCTTCTTTGATTACACTAAAGCCTTTCACTATGTGGATCACAACAAACTGTGGAAAATTCTTAGAGATGGGAATACCAGACCACTTTCCCTGTTTCCTGAGAAACCTGTATGCAGGACAAGAAGCAACAGTTACAACCAGACATGGAACAATGGACTGGTTCCAAACTGGGAAAGGAGTATAACAAGGTGGTATATTGTCACCCTGCTTATTAACTTCTATACAGAGTACATCATGTGAAATGCTGGGCTGGGTGAATCACAAGCTGGAATCAAGACTGCTGAGAGAAATATCAACAATCTCAGACATGCAGAGGCAAAAAGTGAAGAAAAATTAAAAAGCCTCATTGGGTGAAAAAGGAGAGTGAGAAAATTGGCTTGAAATTCAACATGGCATCTAGGCCCATCACTTCACAGCAAACAGATTGGGAAAAAGCAGAAGCAGTGACAGATTTTATTTTCTTGGGCTTCAAAACCACTGCAGACAGTGACTGCAGCATCGAAATTAAGACTCTTGCTCCTTGGAAAGAAAGCTATGACAAACCTAGACAGTGTATTAAAAAGCAGAGACATCATTTGATTTTACATGCCAACAAAGGTGCATATAGTCAAAGCTATGCTTTTTCAGTAGTCATGTAAGAATGTGAGTGTTGGGCCATCAAAAAGGCTGAGGGCAGAAAAATGGATGTTTTCGAACTGTGGTGCTGGAAAGCATCTTGAGAGTCCCTTGGACTGCAAGGAGACCAAACCAGTCAAGCCTAAAGGAAATCAACCCTGAGTACTCACTGGAAAGACTGATGCTGAAGCTCTAATACTTTGATTACCTGATGTGAAGAGTGGACACATTGGAAAAGACCAGGATGCTGGGAAAGACTGAGGGCAGGAGGAGAAGGGAGTGGCAGAGGATGAGCTTGTTAGATAGCACCACTGACTCAATGGACATGAACATCAGCTAACTCCAGGAGATAGTGGAGGACAAGCAAAACCTGGAGTGCTGCAGTCCATGGAGACGCAAAGAGTAGGACACAACTTATTGACTGAACAACCACAACACGAGGTGAAATAGTCAGAAGGCAACAGCAATGACCAAATCCTAAAGGAAAGACTAAAAAGCTCATTTTTGTCTAGGAAGGGAAGCAACGGCTTTGTGAAGAGGTAAGATGCACACTGCATTCCAAAAGCAGAGAGGTCACCCATTTGTCCCTGAGGGCTCACTGCCTATTGTCTCTGCTTGGCTCTCTATTTCAGGAGGGATTATATCGTTAGGCTCCCATGCCCTCTGGCTGAGGTAAGCCAGTGGGGAGCCAAGACAGGAGGAGGCAGCAGAGGGAGATCAAGATACTCATTTCCTTGGTTCCCTCCCTCGAGGTGACCTTGACCTGGCTGTGTTTCTCACCTGGACTCTCCCTTCTCCTAATGCTGCCAGGTCTGGATAACTGAATGATCTCTGAGGCTTGGCTATACAGGCCTTACATCTTCTAAGTATCTTTTTTTCTAAGTATCTTTTTAAACACATTCTCCCTGGATCCTAATCTGAGTGTTCCACTTGCTTTCTTAGAATCTGGGGACATAACATTGCTAGATTTTCAGAAGCGAGAATAAGCGTGCTATCCAGGGATCAGTGAAAAGATCATATGGCTGAACAGTAAGGTTTCCTAGGATGAGGAAAGACTATAGGCATCAGCAAAACAGGCTGTTTCTCATTTGAAATCTTTAAACATACTGTTCGACCAAATACATATCAAACTGTGATAAATAAGTACATAAAAGTTCTATCCCAAGCCAGAAATGTTCTACAACTTTCCCCACTTTCCTAAACAATAGATTCCCACAGGCTAAAGCTTGTAATTAATGTCGTTCCCAAGAAAAGAGCCAAATTATATCAGCTGCCTCTATTTCCTTACAGTTTGCTATCTGGTTTATTTGTGAATCTAATTAGATCCTTTCAGTTATAACAGTATGCTTATCATAAGTAAATTCAAGTGGAACAATTCATGGGGGCCTGGGTGGGACTGGATAAAGGATGTAATTTTCTGTGTACGGATAAAGACACATAGTTCTGTATGTTATATAAAGGATATTTTCTTTCAGACTAAGATTGTTCTTTCAGTTAGAAAAAAATTTGTGATATAGAAGTAATGGTCAATTCCTCGTTCTTTCACATTACCGTAATTCCAAAATAGAAAACATTCACTCACTCCCAAAAAAGGCCTGGAACTCAGCTTTGTCCCTGAGGGCTCACTGCCTATTGTCTCTGCTTGGCTCTCTATTTCAGGAGGGATTATATCGTTAGGCTCCCATGCCCTCTGGCTGAGGTAAGCCAGTGGGGAGCCAAGACAGGAGGAGGCAGCAGAGGGAGATCAAGATACTCATTTCCTTGGTTCCCTCCCTCGAGGTGACCTTGACCTGGCTGTGTTTCTCACCTGGACTCTCCCTTCTCCTAATGCTGCCAGGTCTGGATAACTGAATGATCTCTGAGGCTTGGCTATACAGGCCTTACATCTTCTAAGTATCTTTTTTTCTAAGTATCTTTTTAAACACATTCTCCCTGGATCCTAATCTGAGTGTTCCACTTGCTTTCTTAGAATCTGGGGACATAACATTGCTAGATTTTCAGAAGCGAGAATAAGCGTGCTATCCAGGGATCAGTGAAAAGATCATATGGCTGAACAGTAAGGTTTCCTAGGATGAGGAAAGACTATAGGCATCAGCAAAACAGGCTGTTTCTCATTTGAAATCTTTAAACATACTGTTCGACCAAATACATATCAAACTGTGATAAATAAGTACATAAAAGTTCTATCCCAAGCCAGAAATGTTCTACAACTTTCCCCACTTTCCTAAACAATAGATTCCCACAGGCTAAAGCTTGTAATTAATGTCGTTCCCAAGAAAAGAGCCAAATTATATCAGCTGCCTCTATTTCCTTACAGTTTGCTATCTGGTTTATTTGTGAATCTAATTAGATCCTTTCAGTTATAACAGTATGCTTATCATAAGTAAATTCAAGTGGAACAATTCATGGGGGCCTGGGTGGGACTGGATAAAGGATGTAATTTTCTGTGTACGGATAAAGACACATAGTTCTGTATGTTATATAAAGGATATTTTCTTTCAGACTAAGATTGTTCTTTCAGTTAGAAAAAAATTTGTGATATAGAAGTAATGGTCAATTCCTCGTTCTTTCACATTACCGTAATTCCAAAATAGAAAACATTTACTTCACTCCAGCCAAAAGAAGGCACTGCTCATGGGTTCCTCTCTTAGAGGAACCTCAGCTATGTGGCCTTAGGGAAGTCACTGTTTCTGAGGGTCTTACACTCTGCAGCTGTAAAACTAAGAGCTGTGCTGGACAAGCTTTCACATTTCTGGGTTATAAACTTAAAGTTACTTTCAAAATCCTTACACGTCATTTGTAGAGTTACTTCTGTCAAACTATAATTTATGTGCATTAAAATCTCCTTAGCCTAATGTAATTAGTTATGAACTGCCCACCAAGAAAAAAATGAGTGCAAATATTAAAGTATACAAATTTCATAGTCTAATATTTCTTGCCTGGCATCTAGCCTGAGAGACTATTCAAATTTGGCAGGTGCACTGAAGACATAAGGTGCAACTAATGTTAACCAATATTCAGATTTAGCATTTCCTGAGCACCTATAATGTGTCAAGCAATGTGCTGGAGACTACTGAAAGAAGTTAAGAGGGAATCTGGACCCTTGAGGTGCTCACAGACCAGAGAGCAGGGCCAGTGGAGATTCCTGTATTACTCATGTACCTGGTAACATTGGCCTCTTTACATATACAGAAGGAAACGGAGGCTCACAGATGCAAGAGTTGGTTTAAGAATTAGATAAATTCTGAGCTAAAGCATAAAATATATAATCATAGGAAGTTTCCAGAGCTATTTTTTTCTAACTTGCACAAAATCCTGAAGTCTGCTTGCTAGGTAAATTATGTAAATTTGCACCACATAACTGGGTTCTGAGATTCAGGTTGGCTTACCAGTGGGGCAGGCTGGTGAGAGAATGTGGGGAGTGGCAGGTTCCCACTCCTAGCGGCAGGTCTACCTTACTGTAAATCCACCTTTCCTCAACACACCAATTTTCCTCTTAATTCTCAGTGTGAACACAAAAATGTATACAGTGGGACCTCCCCGGGAGCCCACTGGTTAAGACTCCACACTCCCAGTGCAAGGGGGCCTGTGTTCGATGCCTGGAAGGAGAACTAAGATCTCACATGCCACAGCTAAAGATACCACGTGCTACAACTAAGACTCAGTGCAGTCAAATAAATAAAACAGGTATTTTAAAAAATGTATAAAGTATAAATACTGAAAAGCGCAATATAGCCCCTTATAGCTAGCCAGTATCAAACATGTATGTTTGAGCTTCATTAAGTCTTTGGGGCAGGCTACCTAGGTGATACATAATTCTACAAGCAAGGAAACACTCAGTGCAGTTTAAGTGACTTACCCAAGGTTACATGGCTGTTAAGGGGCAGAGCCAGTGTCTTTCAAATCAATTCCTGAAATTAATACAGTCCCTTGGATCAATCTTCAAAATCCAGCTGTAGCCAAGAAGGAAAGTATACAGTATCAAACATTTCTCTTTCTTGGTAAAATCAAGTAACGATTTGGGGGTGGGGGTGGGGCAGGGAAAAACTACCCAACATTTCATGTCAAAAAGAAATTCAGAGGAAGGTTCATGGAACCCGATTATGTGGTGCAAATTTACATAATTTATGTAACAAGCAGACTTCAGGATTTTGCATAGGTTAGAAAAAAACAGCTCTGGAAACCTATCCAAAAATTGTATAATTTGTGTTTGAGCTCAGAAATTATTTAATTGACCCAAAATACTACTGGTTTCACTGTTATCACTTTCTAATGAACAAGAAACAATAAACTGCATAATGCCATTTTAATCTCAGTCAAAAGTGCAATCTGAAGGGATGATTCTGCAAACTTCCAACCGTTTCACAACTGAAAGGCAGCATGGAGAGACACGACACACGGGACTACCTTTGTGTTTTCTTAAGGCCCTTTCCTTCCCTGGTCCTACATATCTTTGCTGTTTCTTAGACTAGCTAGAAAGACTCTAAAAGATCAAAGAATGGTATTCATTTCACCTGTAATGCAACTGTATCGATTACGGTTAGAGCTCACTGCCAAGGCAGAAAGCAGGTATTCGGCTCTTCCCTGAAATTAATGTTAAACGAGTTAGTGAGGTAAAGGAACGCAGGCCAGGCTTTCTCTTTGAGTCAATAACGCAACCCATACACTGACTCAGAGCAGAGAGTACAGACTCCAAAAGGTGATAAATCCAGTAATTGCCGGATAAGAGAGATGCAGACTGATAGCAAATTACAGCCCACTGCGGGAACTGAAAGGATCGCCCGCGGGTTGGGACGGTGGCCTCGGCCCAATGAATCACCCAGGCCTTCCGCACACAGGCCGTTCACTCCGGATGCCCCCAGGTCCTAACGGTGCGAGCTTTTCCCGGGGACTTCCGTGGTCCCTCGAGAGACCACTTACTCCATCGAAGGGGCTCGAAGTAAGTGCAGAGACCAGAGATGCTTTCCACTAGCTCTTCCTACACCAAGCAGAGGCTGAACGGCAGGGGCGATGGGAGAGTTGGACAGTAACCCTGAGACGCGGGGAAGACCCCGCTGTTCGCGCCGGCCCGACCGCCCGAAGCGGCTTCACCTGCGCGAAGCGGAGGACAGCGACTGCCGGAGGGCCTGCCCGCGGGGAGCCGCAGGCTGCCCCCACCCCCCAGCTGCAGGGCAAGCCCGGGGTCTCTGCAGGCCTCGCTGGGGGCGGGACAGAAAACTGGCAAGGGACACGGAACCTAGAGCATGTGGCAAGCTCCAGGAGGGTGTCGGCCGGCCGAAGAGGAAGCCGGCGCCGGCAGAGGCCCGAGGGGAGGGCGCACATGGCCGGCGGCGGCGCAGCCGGCGGGCGGAGGGGTGGCCCCGGGGCGCGGTACCTGCGGTCGGGCGGCAGCTGCTGCTTCCGCGAGCTTCCTCTGCCGGCCAGCAGCCGGCCGTGCCCTCGCCCTGGTCCTCGCCCACCTCTCTCCCGGTTCTTTCCCCTCTTTTCCCCCCGGTTTCCCCCTTCTCATCAAGAGCGCCAAGATGGCGGCGCTAGGGGCAGATCACGTGAGCCGCGGGCCGGTCAGGTGACCCGAGTGGCGGGAGGGGGCGGGGCCACGCGCAGACCCCGCCCACGGGCTCCCGGCTGCGGGGCGGGGCGGGCGCGAAGGCGGCGAAGCTCCCGCTCCCCGCGCTCACCGGCTTGTGGGTGGGATTCGGGCGCGGGTTGTCGGGCTCCCAAAGCCGCCTGGCGTGGCCTTGTCAGCGGTCTTTGGGTCTAGAAGCCAGTGAGTATCACTTTGGAGTCTCCACACGTTGTCCAAACCTGCCGTGGGCTATCTCTTATAACCGCCTCCTCACCCTCGCTGGCTTTCAGCAGTGGGCCTTGACCGATTTTTCAGCTCTATGCTTCTGAATTTATTACCGTTTTGGGTCGAGCTCTACGTTTTTGGTGGTGTTCTTGGCTCACATGTATAGGTCCTACCTAGGTTCGTGGCCGAACTTAAGGTGTGCCTGATAAGGGGCAGGGCTGGCCCTGCGAAAGCTACTTGTTGGCGAGGTTGAGGATTTTCAGGGAAATCCCAGGAGTGTAGGACCAGACTCGGTAGCTTGCTTGACCCGGTAGCACGCTTGACCCGGTAGCACAGCTGCCGTCCTTTGAGGGCACCATGGCCTTGGTCATTTGGATCTGTTTTATGGCATAAGCCCCAGGCTTATAAGCATCCCTATTTTGTCCCCCTCTAACAGAATAAAATGCAATGTGAGTGAAGATTTCCACCCTCACCCGACTTCAGAAATGCTGGACTGGTGGGATGTCCTAGGAACACGCCAGCAGGGTGCTCGGAGCCGCTGGAACTGGCGGGCCTTGAACAGCAGGAAGGTAGTGAAACTGGAGATTGCAGTCATAGTAATAGCTTTGCTCGCTGAGACATGGATCTGCCTGAGAAGTAGCGTGGATTTGACCTCAGCACTAAAGTGAGCCGCTTGAATTTGACAGGAATTGGTTTCCTGATGCATGTAGAAGTCACCTGTATACTCTGCTGTCGTTCATTAAGTGTGCACTAGCATTATGCCTAAAAACAGTTTTTGTTGTTTAGTTGCTAAGTCGTGTCTGATTCTTTTTGTGACTTCATGGATGGTAGCCTCCCAGGATCCTCTGTCCATGGGATTTCCTAGGGAAGAATACTGGAGCCGGTTGCCCTCTCCTTCTTCGGGGCGCGGGGAGTGGGTGGGTGGGTCTTCCCACAGTACACATACTTTACTTAAAAAAAAAAAAATTGCTGTATTGATAAAACATGCCAGCCATCATCTGAGCCTTCATAGTCATGATCTTTTTGCAATAGTAACATCAAAGCTAACTATAAGAAATAATAATAATGGAAAAGTTTGAAGTTGTGTCAAAGTGGAATATATTGACATAAAATGAGCAAACGCTGTTGAAAAACTGGCACTGATAGACTGGCTTGATGGCAGCGTTGCCACAAACCTTCAGTTTGCAAAAAATGTGCTATCTTCAAAGCTCATTAAAATTAAAAATTGAAATGTAATAAAACAGGTTATGTGGGTATATCCTGGTGATTCCAGGTGTATAGAGAGACCTTTGCAATAGGGTGGGCCTCGGTGATCAAGTGGGAGTATCATTGTTGAGACAGGTCAGTAATTCCTGAGATATTTAACTGTATCCTCTCAATTTGGTAGGGGAGGATGGCTGGGAAACCAGTGAAGTTGGAATTCTGCTGTTCTGCAGAATTCTTTGCCAGTTGGACTAAATAGCTAAGGAGGGAAAATAAAGAGGAATTTTTTTCACCGAAAGAGATTGAGCATGCAAAGGTAGAAGGGGACAAAAAAAATTTGCAGAAACCCAGACATGCTTAAAAGGAAGAAAATGAGAATAATTAATGTGCAAATTTCTGGTTTACTTCTGGAGCATCTGACACCAACAATCGTTATGCGTAGCTATCTGAGCGGAGGCCTTTCTTTAGTCCTGTCTTAACTGTATGTCTGTGAATCTGAAAGTGGACAGGACAGAAATCAGAGTTGTTTTATCAGAGTGGAGTATAAAAACAAAGTGGACAAACTGTAATGTAGGGAAAGTAAGGGAGCAAAGGAGAGGTTAAAGGTCCTGTTTGGGTGTCTTTTCTGACACTCACCCCCTGTTTCCCAATGTCCTCCTTCCAGCTCAAGGTACACTTCCTGGCTCAGAGGTGTGACCTGTGACTGGTGTTGGCTAAGGTGTGCAGAAGTGAGGGCTCTCTCTTGTTCTGGAGATTTTGTTGCCAGAGAAGTTCCCTCCAGAGTTCCCTTTCCCCTGGACATTGATGATCAGCAGTATTTTTGGCCACGCTGCACAGCATGCAGGATCTCAGTTCCCCGGCCAGGATTGAACTCATGCCCCCTGCAGTGGACGTGTGGTATCCTGACCACTGGACTGCCCTGGAAGTCCCTCAGCCCACATTTTAGAGTGGCGGTGATGAGCTAACCCCCTAGTTGATCCATAATGAATATGTAGAAGGAGGAAGTCTCTGAGGTTTTGGAGCTGTTTGTTACACAGCATAGTCATTGCTGATTGGCTCTCCTATACACTGAAGTAACTTAGAAGAGACAGAATCAGTAAGAAACCATTACAGGCTGATAGGAATGTTAATGAAAACATCAGGACCGTTATTCTTGAAGACATCAGGTTTGAGACACAGAATCCAATAGAAAAGCCTAGGCGACTTCAAAAAACCAGTGGGACAAAACTCAGTATTTTGCTTTCCTACCCAAAAGCTCTCCAGAAAATTGCTATAAACATTTTTAAGCCAGGAGAATACAGAGACATTCAGTAAATATTTCTGCTGTTCTGCAGAATTCTTTGCCAGTTGGACTAAATAGCTAAGGAGGGAAAATAAAGAGGAATTTTTTTCACCGAAAGAGATTGAGCATGCAAAGGTAGAAGGGGACAAAAAAAATTTGCAGAAACCCAGACATGCTTAAAAGGAAGAAAATGAGAATAATTAATGTGCAAATTTCTGGTTTACTTCTGGAGCATCTGACACCAACAATCGTTATGCGTAGCTATCTGAGCGGAGGCCTTTCTTTAGTCCTGTCTTAACTGTATGTCTGTGAATCTGAAAGTGGACAGGACAGAAATCAGAGTTGTTTTATCAGAGTGGAGTATAAAAACAAAGTGGACAAACTGTAATGTAGGGAAAGTAAGGGAGCAAAGGAGAGGTTAAAGGTCCTGTTTGGGTGTCTTTTCTGACACTCACCCCCTGTTTCCCAATGTCCTCCTTCCAGCTCAAGGTACACTTCCTGGCTCAGAGGTGTGACCTGTGACTGGTGTTGGCTAAGGTGTGCAGAAGTGAGGGCTCTCTCTTGTTCTGGAGATTTTGTTGCCAGAGAAGTTCCCTCCAGAGTTCCCTTTCCCCTGGACATTGATGATCAGCAGTATTTTTGGCCACGCTGCACAGCATGCAGGATCTCAGTTCCCTGGCCAGGGATTGAACTCATGCCCCCTGCAGTGGACGTGTGGTATCCTGACCACTGGACTGCCCTGGAAGTCCCTCAGCCCACATTTTAGAGTGGCGGTGATGAGCTAACCCCCTAGTTGATCCATAATGAATATGTAGAAGGAGGAAGTCTCTGAGGTTTTGGAGCTGTTTGTTACACAGCATAGTCATTGCTGATTGGCTCTCCTATACACTGAAGTAACTTAGAAGAGACAGAATCAGTAAGAAACCATTACAGGCTGATAGGAATGTTAATGAAAACATCAGGACCGTTATTCTTGAAGACATCAGGTTTGAGACACAGAATCCAATAGAAAAGCCTAGGCGACTTCAAAAAACCAGTGGGACAAAACTCAGTATTTTGCTTTCCTACCCAAAAGCTCTCCAGAAAATTGCTATAAACATTTTTAAGCCAGGAGAATACAGAGACATTCAGATGTAGTTCCACAGAACTTGTGGACATTTCCCCGAATCTCTTCTAAGCACCTTCCACTTGCCACAGGATGTCATTTGTCATGATTTAATTAACCAATCATAGTAAGATTTGGTGTTACAGATAGGAAACCTGTTTACCCAGTTATCTAGTAGCTGCTCAGGGGAATCTGATTTTGTCTGCAGATGAGCAATGACCCAGATAACTGAATCCTATCTCTGCACATCTCGTTATTCTACTTTGGGGTCATTAATTAGCTGATCAGTTTAAAGCTTTCACTTCTACAAGTGTCATGGGTCTGCATCGTCTAAAGTGAACAGTTTGTCTGATCACACATTACGCTTGCTTGACAACTTAAGCCAGAGCAGAAGTTTGGGGAACATTCAGAACAGTGCAGTGAGTAAGTTGCCAAGGTCATGACTGGATGTAAACTCAATGAGTTAGGGAACCAGCTGAAAGTTATGGAGAAGACCAACTTGTTTCCAGCCATGATACTCATGAAAGACACTTTGGTATAATAGGATTAGGTTAGATTTCTTTTGAAGGGGTTACCCATTAAGTCCTTGACACAGTGCAGAGAATTGCAGGAGATGCGTTAGCCTGCATTTCTTTTAGTTGTCATTTTTATCATGACCCTAAAAAAAACATACTTTGGGGCTTTCCTGGTGGTCCAGTGGGTAAAGAGTCTGCCTTGCAGTTCAAGGGGCATCGGTTTGATCCCTGACCCGGGAAGATCCCATGTGCCACAGAACGGCAGGACCAGTATGTCTGATTACGAGCCAGCGCCCTGGAATGTGTGCACCCAGCTGGTGCTCTGCAACGAGAGAGGCCACTGTGATGAGAGACCCACAAAGATGGGCCTTCATGGATCCATCCATAAAGATGGATGAAAATAAATACATAAAAAAACCAATAAAGGAGGCCAAAATTTAAACAAAACAATAATAAAAAAAAAACACTTTGGATACAGTGCCTCAAAAAAGGTAAGATTAATAGACCCACAGACAGGGGAAGATGGTGAAAGGGTGAAAGCGTTAGTTGCTCAATCATGTCTGACTCTGCGACCCTATGGACTACTGCCCGCCGGGCTCCTCTGTCCATGGGCTTCTCCAGGCAAGAATACTGGAGCTGGTTGCCATGCCCTCCTCCAGGGGATCTTCCCGACCCAAGGATTGAACCTGGGTCTCATGCTTTGCAGGCAGATTCTTTGCGTCTGATTGGGGGATGGTGCAGGACAGGGAAGCCCAGTGTGCTGCAGTCCATGGGGCTGTGGAGAGTCAGACACGATTTGGCAACTGAACAGCAGTAACTGAATCACTGGGGTGTACACCTGAAACTACCCTGACATTATAAATCCTCTTCATTCTGATGGAAAAGGAAAGATGCTGAAAGGGTGAGAGAAGGCAGGAGACTGAAAAGGGGGTAAAAGGATGTGATGGTGGGAGTGGAGAAGGTAAATACGAAGTTTTTTCTTCACTTTCTGTTTAGCTCTTGTGGGACTGTGAGCAGGTGGGCTGCATCTTTCTGGTCTTTTCATCCTGTCTGTACAACAGGAAGTTCCATTTATTCTCTTTTTCATCTTCAAATGCTTGGTATATGGAAGTACAGAGTTTAATTATAGGAGGATTTCTTTTGAAAGGGTTTAAAAACCCATTAAGTCCTTGACACAGTGCAGAGAATTGCAGGAGATGCGTTAGCCTGCATTTCTTTTAGTTGTCATTTTTATCATGACCCTAAAAAAAACATACTTTGGGGCTTTCCTGGTGGTCCAGTGGGTAAAGAGTCTGCCTTGCAGTTCAAGGGGCATCGGTTTGATCCCTGACCCGGGAAGATCCCATGTGCCACAGAACGGCAGGACCAGTATGTCTGATTACGAGCCAGCGCCCTGGAATGTGTGCACCCAGCTGGTGCTCTGCAACGAGAGAGGCCACTGTGATGAGAGACCCACAAAGATGGGCCTTCATGGATCCATCCATAAAGATGGATGAAAATAAATACATAAAAAAACCAATAAAGGAGGCCAAAATTTAAACAAAACAATAATAAAAAAAAAACACTTTGGATACAGTGCCTCAAAAAAGGTAAGATTAATAGACCCACAGACAGGGGAAGATGGTGAAAGGGTGAAAGCGTTAGTTGCTCAATCATGTCTGACTCTGCGACCCTATGGACTACTGCCCGCCGGGCTCCTCTGTCCATGGGCTTCTCCAGGCAAGAATACTGGAGCTGGTTGCCATGCCCTCCTCAAGGGGATCTTCCCGACCCAAGGATTGAACCTGGGTCTCATGCTTTGCAGGCAGATTCTTTGCGTCTGATTGGGGGATGGTGCAGGACAGGGAAGCCCAGTGTGCTGCAGTCCATGGGGCTGTGGAGAGTCAGACACGATTTGGCAACTGAACAGCAGTAACTGAATCACTGGGGTGTACACCTGAAACTACCCTGACATTATAAATCCTCTTCATTCTGATGGAAAAAGGAAAGATGCTGAAAGGGTGAGAGAAGGCAGGAGACTGAAAAGGGGGTAAAAGGATGTGATGGTGGGAGTGGAGAAGGTAAATACGAAGTTTTTTCTTCACTTTCTGTTTAGCTCTTGTGGGACTGTGAGCAGGTGGGCTGCATCTTTCTGGTCTTTTCATCCTGTCTGTACAACAGGAAGTTCCATTTATTCTCTTTTTCATCTTCAAATGCTTGGTATATGGAAGTACAGAGTTTAATTATAGGAGTCCTTTGGGTTCAAAATGAGACTTCATCATTAAGAGTAATGGCAAGGCTTGATTTTATTAATGAATGAAAAGATTGCTTGATGTAAGTCAGAAGGAATGTAAGATTAAAAGACATGATATATTATTATATATACAGCTGTCAGTAATAAATTAACATTAGTGCTAGGTTCCTTACACTTTGCATCCTGAATGTACACCTAGAAATACTTCATAATTATAGTTCAGATCTCAAGAATCATCATAAATTACCCATCTGTCATTCATTTTCATCTAAAAGCCACAGACCTACATCATTTCAACAGCACATTGACATCTAAAATCTCTGGGACTACAAGCCGCACATATTAATTTCTTTCTTACTGAGGACCGGCTTAAACTAGAAGGATACAGAACAACTGATAATGATCAGGAAGAACTGGAGAAGGAACAAGGGGCTCTCTGTTGTGAGAATTGGAGGTTGTTCTTGCTTAACTTCCAGCTCAGATGGCTTTGAGTCTGAGCCGCTAACTGGCTTAGAAGAGGCCCCCAAGGAGCTCAGACTGTCAGAGCATCGGAAGCAGCCCTGTGGTTGCAAATGATGATGGAATTCTGTGTTGAGTTCCCTTAACCCCAGGGCTGTCTCACACCAGCACCTGTAAGGATGCGCATCCGTGGTGGGGACATCTAGTGGCTTACCTGGGAGTGTGCAGTCAAGCCACAGAGCCCTCCAGCAGGCAGCAGGACACGTGCCTTCTTGGGATCACCCAGGCCTGACCCCTGGGGGTCTGAATCAGTCTAGGAGTTCACTTTCTGGCAGAGCTGCCCTGCATTCATATTGATTTATGGCTGGGGTCCAGGAGAGGCACCGGCAGGCTGAGAGTGGAGGTGGCACTGGGCTGTTTGGGAGGGTGTCAGGAGGCTCCCTCTAGTCTGGTCTGCTTACACTGTGGACTGTGGGCTGGGTGGAGCTGCGTGGAGGAGCAGGGAGCTAGTCTCCGCCAGACTGTCTCTCTGCTTCAACGCAGACTGGTTATTGGAGCGCTCAAACAATTTTCAGTCGTCTCTGTCAATAAAGTCAGTCTCTTTTCTACCCGGGGAATGAAAATGAGATTTTGAGGCCTCCAGAGGGCTGTCTCCTTTAGCCACTTTATCTGCTCAGGAGCCTCCGCTGAGTGAGGGTGCCAGCTCTTGGCTGCGTCCAACACCCTGTTGACAGGTAATACCACCTGCTTCTGAACAAGACGGGGCGATTCTAATAGGGCGCCGCTAAATTCTTCTCACAGAAGTGGTTTCCGTAACACAGTGACCGTTATTGATGTGAGGGGCAGAGGAAGCAAATGAAAAGAAGGAGGAGGGATGAAGAAAGACTTTAAGGGGAAAAGTAGCTGCTGAGCCAACCGAGGGGGCCCGGCTCAAGGATAATCCCGTGACCAGTGGATGTGTCGTTTGTTATTTTGACAGGTTCTCTGCAGGTGATGGACTGGGAGAAACCAGCTGGGACTGCCCCCTCTTGCTTCCTTAAGACATCAGTACCTGGATAACCTCAGACTGTAAGTAGACCACTTTCTATGGTCCTCCCGTCTGAGCTCTTTATATACTATGGAAGACCAGGCATAAAGAATGTTGTTTGGAAAAAAAAAAAAAGAATGTTGTTTGATCTTCTGGGATGTTTTCTTTCATTGAGTGTGCGAAAGGGAAGGGAACATGCATCTGCACCCTGAGATGGTCCACACTGTATCTGTCATGCCTTTTCTGGCAATGAGGCCAGGACTGGTCATCATTGGCTCCAGCACGCCATAAGATCGAGAGGACCCAGCAGAAGTGTATTGTGGGATGAACGTGGCAAATCCAGGTTAGGCATGTGTGGGATGGCAGGGCCCACGTGGGCTTCCAAAGCAGGTTCCCATGTTATCTACCTGTCTTGTGCCAACAGCTCTCCCTCCACTTAAGATGCTGGGCTGTGTGGAGGGAGATCCCTGGGGCCAGCTGATGAGAGGGGAGAAGCTTGAGCTAAGGCTTTGGTGTGTGGAGGAATATGGACCAGCGTGAATGGAACTGTGAGTGAGAGAGCGGACACTAGGCGTCTGCTGAATTGGGAAGACACTTCTGCTTGGCACAGGGGGCTTGGAGCGTGGAGTAGGGAGAGCTTTGGCCCAAAAGTCACCCTGGGGTTGAGGCTGGCCTAGGCAGTGACAGGCAGCGAGCAGCTGTTGGGGACCCTCGTGGTGTAGGTCTCTGTGTTAGGGGCTCTGCTTATCTTATTGCACATGTCTTTGTGGACTTGGCTCTGCAATCATGAATGACATACACAGTCTCTGCCTCAACATTGTCTACCCTGGCAGAGGATGAGCTCCAAGTATCCAGGGAACTTACCAGTCTTGTGCTTCAAGATTCCCCCTGGCCTAAAATAAGACCCAAATGTAGTTACACTCAGTAAACACTTGCTGATTGAATGAAAAAGTGATTTCATTCAGCAGGCATGTTCACCCCAGACCTGGGCTTTATTTGAGGAACTACTTGAAAGCCGTGTTTCGGGAGCTCAAGCATTCGATCGAGAGCTGGGAGCTTGAGAGGGACCTGGGAATTGCCCTCAGAGAGGTTCTAAGAACCCAGGTGGTATACTGGGTCTCATCCCGAGCTTCCAAACCTATTAGCATTCACTGTCTGTATGATCTGAGGCAAGAAACTTAGCCTCTCTGTGCCTCTGCTATGTCATCTGTAAAATGTGGATAGGGACACCTATCTGGCAAGGTTGTTGAAAGTTTTTAAAGGATATAATGTATAGGAAGCACTGATGTGCCCGACCAATAAACAACAAGTGTTATTATTGCAAAGGTTTAGACTGGAAAATGGTCCACACTGTATTGCTGCTTTTGCAATGAGGCCAGGACTGGTCATCATTGGCTCCAGCACGCCATAAGATCGAGAGGACCCAGCAGAAGTGTATTGTGGGATGAACGTGGCAAATCCAGGTTAGGCATGTGTGGGATGGCAGGGCCCACGTGGGCTTCCAAAGCAGGTTCCCATGTTATCTACCTGTCTTGTGCCAACAGCTCTCCCTCCACTTAAGATGCTGGGCTGTGTGGAGGGAGATCCCTGGGGCCAGCTGATGAGAGGGGAGAAGCTTGAGCTAAGGCTTTGGTGTGTGGAGGAATATGGACCAGCGTGAATGGAACTGTGAGTGAGAGAGCGGACACTAGGCGTCTGCTGAATTGGGAAGACACTTCTGCTTGGCACAGGGGGCTTGGAGCGTGGAGTAGGGAGAGCTTTGGCCCAAAAGTCACCCTGGGGTTGAGGCTGGCCTAGGCAGTGACAGGCAGCGAGCAGCTGTTGGGGACCCTCGTGGTGTAGGTCTCTGTGTTAGGGGCTCTGCTTATCTTATTGCACATGTCTTTGTGGACTTGGCTCTGCAATCATGAATGACATACACAGTCTCTGCCTCAACATTGTCTACCCTGGCAGAGGATGAGCTCCAAGTATCCAGGGAACTTACCAGTCTTGTGCTTCAAGATTCCCCCTGGCCTAAAATAAGACCCAAATGTAGTTACACTCAGTAAACACTTGCTGATTGAATGAAAAAGTGATTTCATTCAGCAGGCATGTTCACCCCAGACCTGGGCTTTATTTGAGGAACTACTTGAAAGCCGTGTTTCGGGAGCTCAAGCATTCGATCGAGAGCTGGGAGCTTGAGAGGGACCTGGGAATTGCCCTCAGAGAGGTTCTAAGAACCCAGGTGGTATACTGGGTCTCATCCCGAGCTTCCAAACCTATTAGCATTCACTGTCTGTATGATCTGAGGCAAGAAACTTAGCCTCTCTGTGCCTCTGCTATGTCATCTGTAAAATGTGGATAGGGACACCTATCTGGCAAGGTTGTTGAAAGTTTTTAAAGGATATAATGTATAGGAAGCACTGATGTGCCCGACCAATAAACAACAAGTGTTATTATTGCAAAGGTTTAGACTGGAATATTATGAAGTGGGAGGAAGAGATGGAGGTGAGACTGTGATCAGAGACCACGTAGTGGTTTAGGCTAATTGATTAGGTGTGACGTGGTGGGCAAGTGGGCACCCCAGTTCTTCCAGCGTGCCCTGGTGCAAAGGACAGACAGCTCTGGGCTCCAAGACCTGTGACAGGGGCAGTCAGAGGATACACGAACAGAAGAGGCCAGAATCACCCAGCTGCCCTGTGATCGGCTCATCAGTTGTTAGCCCGGTTTGAAATGTCACGTACGACTGCATGGGTTTCCAGCCGGTTTTTCCTGAACGTGGATTTTGTTGGCAATGGAATGCGCGCTGACACCCGAAGATTTAGTTACATTTTGGTTAAGAAGTCCAGAAGACTCTGG
Source organism: Tragulus kanchil (assembly GCA_022376925.1). Classification (NCBI taxonomy): domain Eukaryota; kingdom Metazoa; phylum Chordata; class Mammalia; order Artiodactyla; family Tragulidae; genus Tragulus; species Tragulus kanchil. Next base: position 113,280,797 of record JAIOJX010000031.1, on the reverse strand, counting down.
ACTTGGCTTTGAAAAATTGAAAGTGAATTGAATTTGCATTATTTAAGTGGTTTATTCAGATTAACACTGCTATCTCTTCAGATGTAGAATTTCCAGGACTGAAGATTTGATATTTCAGCAGCAACAATGACATCTAGGGGTTGGTTTGTACAGATTTAATCTTGGATATACGTGTCCTCTCTATTATGAAAGATAGCGGTGCTCACCCTCCTATTGGACTATGCTGGTCCACGTGAACTTGGTCGGTGGCCAGGGCAACACTGATGGATCTAAGTTAGAAAAGAGCCAGAAGTGACTTCTGCTTCATCTAAGAAAGTGACTTTCCTTCTAAAATTGCAGCACCTCTTGCTTTATTGGATATACTGATTTCTCCGTTGATTTTTAACTGGTTTATAAAGCCGTGTTTGGGAGCTCAAGCATCGAGAGCTGGGAGCTTGAGAGGGACCTGGGAATTGCCCTCAGAGAGGTTCTAAGAACCCAGGTGGTATACTGGGTCTCATCCCGAGCTTCCAAACCTATTAGCATTCACTGTCTGTATGATCTGAGGCAAGAAACTTAGCCTCTCTGTGCCTCTGCTATGTCATCTGTAAAATGTGGATAGGGACACCTATCTGGCAAGGTTGTTGAAAGTTTTTAAAGGATATAATGTATAGGAAGCACTGATGTGCCCGACCAATAAACAACAAGTGTTATTATTGCAAAGGTTTAGACTGGAATATTATGAAGTGGGAGGAAGAGATGGAGGTGAGACTGTGATCAGAGACCACGTAGTGGTTTAGGCTAATTGATTAGGTGTGACGTGGTGGGCAAGTGGGCACCCCAGTTCTTCCAGCGTGCCCTGGTGCAAAGGACAGACAGCTCTGGGCTCCAAGACCTGTGACAGGGGCAGTCAGAGGATACACGAACAGAAGAGGCCAGAATCACCCAGCTGCCCTGTGATCGGCTCATCAGTTGTTAGCCCGGTTTGAAATGTCACGTACGACTGCATGGGTTTCCAGCCGGTTTTTCCTGAACGTGGATTTTGTTGGCAATGGAATGCGCGCTGACACCCGAAGATTTAGTTACATTTTGGTTAAGAAGTCCAGAAGACTCTGGACTTGGCTTTGAAAAATTGAAAGTGAATTGAATTTGCATTATTTAAGTGGTTTATTCAGATTAACACTGCTATCTCTTCAGATGTAGAATTTCCAGGACTGAAGATTTGATATTTCAGCAGCAACAATGACATCTAGGGGTTGGTTTGTACAGATTTAATCTTGGATATACGTGTCCTCTCTATTATGAAAGATAGCGGTGCTCACCCTCCTATTGGACTATGCTGGTCCACGTGAACTTGGTCGGTGGCCAGGGCAACACTGATGGATCTAAGTTAGAAAAGAGCCAGAAGTGACTTCTGCTTCATCTAAGAAAGTGACTTTCCTTCTAAAATTGCAGCACCTCTTGCTTTATTGGATATACTGATTTCTCCGTTGATTTTTTAACTGGTAATACAGCATCCTTCTCAGTTCTCCTGTTTGAACCTCGACCACTCTTCCTGGGGTAAAAGAGCTACCGTCTCTGCTTGGAGAGGGGCTGGGATCACCAGTTCTAGCTCCTTCCAGTTACTTCCATTCTTTGACTGTTCACCTCTTTCTACCCTATGATTTTACCAGATTCTTTTAAATGCATCGTTCTTTTGACTTGGGGCTATGATTGTCAGACTCAGAGGGAGTTTTCAGTGTGTTGTCAGAGAGTCAAGCAGCTGACACTGCTGACTGAGCATGTTCTGGGTGCAGTCCTAGCTGTGTGCACGCCTGTGCTTGTGTGTGTGTGTCCCATGGGGGTCAGGTGGGATTGATAGGGACCTAAAAAGCAATACTCCTGGAATTAAGTCCATGAAAAGCATAGTTTGTTTCAAAGACAGCAAATATACATGTTAATAGGAAATCAATTATACATGAAAACATCTATGAACATACTGGAAAAATTCACAAATATTCAGATGCTGTTTAAGGTTTCTCTCAGCATGAAAATTCTGTGATTTTTGTGCAGATTAAAATTAGTACCCTGTTACACTGATGCATAATAATGTTGGTTGCAGCACAAGAATTAAAGACTTTTTTTTATGTTCTACTGAAAGCAGTGCAAAGTTGAATACATCTCTGTAGGTGAATATGAGCTGACTCTCAGCATCATCAGGCTGTGAAGCTTCTGGTTTTCAGACCTGTACAGAGTGCGCTGAGGCTTCCCAGGTGGCTCAGTGGCATAGAATCTGCCTGCCAGTGCAAGAGATGCAAGAGACGTGGGTTCCATCCCTGGGCCGGAAAGATCCCCTGAGTAGGAAATGGCAACCCACTCCAGTATTCTTGCCTGGAAAATCCCATGGACAGAGGAGTCTGGCAGGCAAAAGCCATAGGGTTGCAAAGAGTCAGACACAGCTGAGCATGCACATGAGGGCAGGGTGAGCTGAGGGTTGGGAGACCTGGCCCAGGTGTGTTCCACTCTGGAAATGCACGCCCTGAATGTTTAGCCCTCTGATTGTCTGAAGACGGGTGGGGAAATCCTTCCATTTCAACTCTGGCTGTTGACCTTTTCTCCGTTGATTTTTAACTGGCATCCTTCTCAGTTCTCCTGTTTGAACCTCGACCACTCTTCCTGGGGTAAAAGAGCTACCGTCTCTGCTTGGAGAGGGCTGGGATCACCAGTTCTAGCTCCTTCCAGTTACTTCCATTCTTTGACTGTTCACCTCTTTCTACCCTATGATTTTACCAGATTCTTTTAAATGCATCGTTCTTTTGACTTGGGGCTATGATTGTCAGACTCAGAGGGAGTTTTCAGTGTGTTGTCAGAGAGTCAAGCAGCTGACACTGCTGACTGAGCATGTTCTGGGTGCAGTCCTAGCTGTGTGCACGCCTGTGCTTGTGTGTGTGTGTCCCATGGGGGTCAGGTGGGATTGATAGGGACCTAAAAAGCAATACTCCTGGAATTAAGTCCATGAAAAGCATAGTTTGTTTCAAAGACAGCAAATATACATGTTAATAGGAAATCAATTATACATGAAAACATCTATGAACATACTGGAAAAATTCACAAATATTCAGATGCTGTTTAAGGTTTCTCTCAGCATGAAAATTCTGTGATTTTTGTGCAGATTAAAATTAGTACCCTGTTACACTGATGCATAATAATGTTGGTTGCAGCACAAGAATTAAAGACTTTTTTTTATGTTCTACTGAAAGCAGTGCAAAGTTGAATACATCTCTGTAGGTGAATATGAGCTGACTCTCAGCATCATCAGGCTGTGAAGCTTCTGGTTTTCAGACCTGTACAGAGTGCGCTGAGGCTTCCCAGGTGGCTCAGTGGCATAGAATCTGCCTGCCAGTGCAAGAGATGCAAGAGACGTGGGTTCCATCCCTGGGCCGGAAAGATCCCCTGAGTAGGAAATGGCAACCCACTCCAGTATTCTTGCCTGGAAAATCCCATGGACAGAGGAGTCTGGCAGGCAAAAGCCATAGGGTTGCAAAGAGTCAGACACAGCTGAGCATGCACATGAGGGCAGGGTGAGCTGAGGGTTGGGAGACCTGGCCCAGGTGTGTTCCACTCTGGAAATGCACGCCCTGAATGTTTAGCCCTCTGATTGTCTGAAGACGGGTGGGGAAATCCTTCCATTTCAACTCTGGCTGTTGACCTTTTCTCTGTAGTGTATTTGTCCAGTGTCCTGCCGTAGCCAGCAGAATGTATAGAACTGATGCGTCACAAGGCTGTCAGTTTCACCTTCCAAATAGTCCTCGAATATTTCCCTTTCTGATGGTGCTGAAAATCTCCAGTGGCTCCTAATAGAGATCCAGATCTTTCACCTGCCTTCAGGGTCTGGCCCGATAACCTCTGGCTGCTGCCCCAGCTGCAACTCCATTGCACCTGCCCATCCTCAGGTGTGCTTTCTGGTCTCCCAGCTACACCAAGCCTGGTGTCCTCCTGCCTCTTCCCATGGCTATCTCTTACTCTTAAGTCTCAGCAAACAGCCGTTTTTCTCAGGCGGGAGGTGGGCGGTGGAGGGGGGGAGGGTGCTTCCCTGCCTGTCATGACCAGGTCAAATTCCTTTACCCTCTCTTGGAGCCTTGTGCCCTTCCTTTGGCCACAGCTCTTGCTGTTGCTGTAGTTTACCTGTATGATTATTGCATCCACGTCATCCCCTTTCGTAAGCCTTGTATTCTCTCATGCCAGCTAACATGTTGTGTCAGTGTCATGCCTGGCACAAGCAGATGCTAATGAAGAAATGGGTGCATGGCTGATGAACACGGTGGAGTTTGTCTCAAATGACTGAGCCTCTTTTAGTGCATCAGAGTCATCAATCCAACATCAGATCACTCTGATTTAGTCCATCCCAGCCTCTATAGCAGAAAGCCATAGACTGGGGACTTGTAAACAACATGATTCTCTCACCATTCAAGATCAAGGGGCTGGCTGAGTCAGTGACCGAACCTTCCTGGTTCATAGACAGCTGTCTTCTTGCTGTGTTTTCACATGGCAGAGGATGCAAGGGAGCTCTTGAAAATCTCTCTTATAAGGGCACTAATTTCATTCATGAGGGTCCCACCCACATAATCCAAGTTCCTCCCAAGAATTGGACCTCCGAATACCGTCGCACTGGGAATAGGTTTCAACATGTGAATTTGGGGGGAACCACAGCATTCAGTCCACAGCACCCCACTTGATTATGCAAAATAGAAAACTAGATGATACATAATGTGGGTTGTGTTTATGTGGGTTCTCAGAGCCACTGAGGAAAATTTGATTTAAATGAATATTTCACATCACCATGTCTCAGTGTTGATACAGAAAATCCTAGTCACTTGAGTAGTCTCCTTGATCAAAGGTGCTCCTGAATATTAACATTGAGATGTTGTAGAATAAAGAGGTACTTGGGGACTTCCCTGGAGGTTCAGTGGTTAAGACTTTGTCTTCCAATGTAGAGAGTGTAGTCAGGAGCTAAGCTCCCACATGCTTTGGGTCAGAAAACTGAAACAGACACAGTATTGTAACAAATTCAATAAAGACTTTAAAGATGAGCCACACTGGAAAAAAAAATCTTCAGAGAGCCCTTGGAGCTTCCTGGAGAGTCTAGAGGTTAAGAGTCTGCCTGCCAACACAGGGAATAGGGGTTTGATCTGTGGTCTGGGAAGATCCCATATGCCAAGAAGGACCTAAGCCTGTATGCCACAACTGCTGAGCCAGTGCTGCAAAGCCTAAATCTCGTCATCGATATTGCATCCACGTCATCCCCTTCGTAAGCCTTGTATTCTCTCATGCCAGCTAACATGTTGTGTCAGTGTCATGCCTGGCACAAGCAGATGCTAATGAAGAAATGGGTGCATGGCTGATGAACACGGTGGAGTTTGTCTCAAATGACTGAGCCTCTTTTAGTGCATCAGAGTCATCACTCCAACATCAGATCACTCTGATTTAGTCCATCCCAGCCTCTATAGCAGAAAGCCATAGACAGGGGACTTGTAAACAACATGATTCTCTCACCATTCAAGATCAAGGGGCTGGCTGAGTCAGTGACCGAACCTTCCTGGTTCATAGACAGCTGTCTTCTTGCTGTGTTTTCACATGGCAGAGGATGCAAGGGAGCTCTTGAAAATCTCTCTTATAAGGGCACTAATTTCATTCATGAGGGTCCCACCCACATAATCCAAGTTCCTCCCAAGAATTGGACCTCCGAATACCGTCGCACTGGGAATAGGTTTCAACATGTGAATTTGGGGGGAACCACAGCATTCAGTCCACAGCACCCCACTTGATTATGCAAAATAGAAAACTAGATGATACATAATGTGGGTTGTGTTTATGTGGGTTCTCAGAGCCACTGAGGAAAATTTGATTTAAATGAATATTTCACATCACCATGTCTCAGTGTTGATACAGAAAATCCTAGTCACTTGAGTAGTCTCCTTGATCAAAGGTGCTCCTGAATATTAACATTGAGATGTTGTAGAATAAAGAGGTACTTGGGGACTTCCCTGGAGGTTCAGTGGTTAAGACTTTGTCTTCCAATGTAGAGAGTGTAGTCAGGAGCTAAGCTCCCACATGCTTTGGGTCAGAAAACTGAAACAGACACAGTATTGTAACAAATTCAATAAAGACTTTAAAGATGAGCCACACTGGAAAAAAAAATCTTCAGAGAGCCCTTGGAGCTTCCTGGAGAGTCTAGAGGTTAAGAGTCTGCCTGCCAACACAGGGAATAGGGGTTTGATCTGTGGTCTGGGAAGATCCCATATGCCAAGAAGGACCTAAGCCTGTATGCCACAACTGCTGAGCCCAAGTGCTGCAGCTACAGAGCCTGTGCTCTAGAGCCCATGTTCTGCAACAAGAGAAGCCATCACAATGAGAAGCCTGCACATTGCACCTAGAGAAAGCCCTTGCAGCAATGAAGACCCAGTGCAGCCATAAATTAAAAATATCATTTTTTTTAAAAGAGGCACCTGATATGACCACTTTTGCATTGATGAAGTTCACTGATGTTTTGTTTTTTAGTTGATAAGACATGTCCAATCTTTTGTGACCCCATGGACCGTAGCACTCCAGCCTTCCCTGTCTTTCACCATCTCCCAGAGTTTGCTCAAATTCATGTCCATAGACTGGGGACTTATAAACAGCATACATTTATTTCTTACCATTCTGGAGACTGGGAGGTCAAAGATCAAGGTGCTGACAGATTCAGTGACACCGTCTCTGCACCAGGTGGCCTAAGTATTGGAGCTTCAGCTTCAGCAGAAGGTGGCCTAAGTATTGGAGCTTCAGCTTCAGCAGAAGTCTCATTGATGTTAGTTGAGAATTTTTATGCTCCCAGGTGGAGTCCAAGAATGGATGTTCCATTCTCACACCTAGAGGGAAGAACTCCTTCCACTCTCTCTTGGAAACAATTTTCTAAAAGCCCTTTGCCTCACTAACCTCAGGCTGCAGTCTCACTAGCCTCAGGTTGGATAGTCTTGATGTTTTATCTACAAGGGAAAGATGATGATCAGGTGACATCTTAATTTGGAGCAGAGGTTTGTCATTTGTTACCTTCTTTGGAGAGAATAGGAGTAAACTCAGGGTGACATAGTGTTAGCATCCCAGGGCTTTTCTCAGGGTTTTCTCCTAATTGTGTATTATCCCGAATTTCAGAGTCAAGAAAAATGGTACATGTCGAGGTTAAGGGCACAGAATCTAGGCCACGCCCGGGTCTATTTCCTGGCTCCATTTCACTCACTGGATCTCTAATCTTGGGCCCATCACATTGACTCTCTGTATCCTAATGCCTTGCCTTTAACATTGCAGAGAACACCATTCCAGACCTTTAGAGGTTAAGAGTCTGCCTGCCAACACAGGGAATAGGGGTTTGATCTGTGGTCTGGGAAGATCCCATATGCCAAGAAGGACCTAAGCCTGTATGCCACAACTGCTGAGCCCAAGTGCTGCAGCTACAGAGCCTGTGCTCTAGAGCCCATGTTCTGCAACAAGAGAAGCCATCACAATGAGAAGCCTGCACATTGCACCTAGAGAAAGCCCTTGCAGCAATGAAGACCCAGTGCAGCCATAAATTAAAAATATCATTTTTTTTAAAAGAGGCACCTGATATGACCACTTTTGCATTGATGAAGTTCACTGATGTTTTGTTTTTTAGTTGATAAGACATGTCCAATCTTTTGTGACCCCATGGACCGTAGCACTCCAGCCTTCCCTGTCTTTCACCATCTCCCAGAGTTTGCTCAAATTCATGTCCATAGACTGGGGACTTATAAACAGCATACATTTATTTCTTACCATTCTGGAGACTGGGAGGTCAAAGATCAAGGTGCTGACAGATTCAGTGACACCGTCTCTGCACCAGGTGGCCTAAGTATTGGAGCTTCAGCTTCAGCAGAAGGTGGCCTAAGTATTGGAGCTTCAGCTTCAGCAGAAGTCTCATTGATGTTAGTTGAGAATTTTTATGCTCCCAGGTGGAGTCCAAGAATGGATGTTCCATTCTCACACCTAGAGGGAAGAACTCCTTCCACTCTCTCTTGGAAACAATTTTCTAAAAGCCCTTTGCCTCACTAACCTCAGGCTGCAGTCTCACTAGCCTCAGGTTGGATAGTCTTGATGTTTTATCTACAAGGGAAAGATGATGATCAGGTGACATCTTAATTTGGAGCAGAGGTTTGTCATTTGTTACCTTCTTTGGAGAGAATAGGAGTAAACTCAGGGTGACATAGTGTTAGCATCCCAGGGCTTTTCTCAGGGTTTTCTCCTAATTGTGTATTATCCCGAATTTCAGAGTCAAGAAAAATGGTACATGTCGAGGTTAAGGGCACAGAATCTAGGCCACGCCCGGGTCTATTTCCTGGCTCCATTTCACTCACTGGATCTCTAATCTTGGGCCCATCACATTGACTCTCTGTATCCTAATGCCTTGCCTTTAACATTGCAGAGAACACCATTCCAGACCTCACAGGCATATCATGTGGGTTTTATGACTGAATACCCTGGGGAGTGCTTCAAACATGCCCCTGTAGAAAGCATATTTCAGCCTCAGTGATTACTCTTTCATAAGAACTGGAGGGAGATGTGTTTTTGCCTGTTCCAATGCATGGATATAATATGTGGTTTCCAACATTTCTCACCCACTTGCTTTGTTTTAAAGCACATAAGGTATGCATGGCGCTAAATAAGATGCTAGGGAGCATTCATTATGACCTAATTGGAGAGAGAAGGGCCCTCTAAGCCCAATGGCAGGATGTACTGAATCCATTTGTTCTGTCAACAAATACTTCTTGGGACTTCCCCAGTGATGTAGTAGTTAAGAATCTGCCTTCCAGTGCTCAGGATATGGGTTCGATCCTTGGTTGAGGAACTAAGATCCTGCAGGCCCTGGAGCAACTAAGCCTGCAAGCTGCAGTTATTGAACCCACACACTCTAGAGCCTGCTCACCACAGCTAGAGGAAGCCCAAGATCCTGCAGTGAAGATCACGTGTGCCACAACTAAGCTCTGACACAGCCAATAAATAAATAAGTGAAACACAAATATTTCCTGAGCATCTGTTGTGTGCCAGGGGTTATTTGAGGCATGAGGAATATGGCAGCAGAAAGGACCGACTAAATCTCTGCTCCTGAAAGCATTTTTTTCAGTCGTTAAATCACATCCAACTCTTTGCCACCTTTGCCTCACTAACCTCAGGCTGCAGTCTCACTAGCCTCAGGTTGGATAGTCTTGATGATCAAGGTGACATGCTTAATTTGGAGCAGAGGTTTGTCATTTGTTACCTTCTTTGGAGAGAATAGGAGTAAACTCAGGGTGACATAGTGTTAGCATCCCAGGGCTTTTCTCAGGGTTTTCTCCTAATTGTGTATTATCCCGAATTTCAGAGTCAAGAAAAATGGTACATGTCGAGGTTAAGGGCACAGAATCTAGGCCACGCCCGGGTCTATTTCCTGGCTCCATTTCACTCACTGGATCTCTAATCTTGGGCCCATCACATTGACTCTCTGTATCCTAATGCCTTGCCTTTAACATTGCAGAGAACACCATTCCAGACCTCACAGGCATATCATGTGGGTTTTATGACTGAATACCCTGGGGAGTGCTTCAAACATGCCCCTGTAGAAAGCATATTTCAGCCTCAGTGATTACTCTTTCATAAGAACTGGAGGGAGATGTGTTTTTGCCTGTTCCAATGCATGGATATAATATGTGGTTTCCAACATTTCTCACCCACTTGCTTTGTTTTAAAGCACATAAGGTATGCATGGCGCTAAATAAGATGCTAGGGAGCATTCATTATGACCTAATTGGAGAGAGAAGGGCCCTCTAAGCCCAATGGCAGGATGTACTGAATCCATTTGTTCTGTCAACAAATACTTCTTGGGACTTCCCCAGTGATGTAGTAGTTAAGAATCTGCCTTCCAGTGCTCAGGATATGGGTTCGATCCTTGGTTGAGGAACTAAGATCCTGCAGGCCCTGGAGCAACTAAGCCTGCAAGCTGCAGTTATTGAACCCACACACTCTAGAGCCTGCTCACCACAGCTAGAGGAAGCCCAAGATCCTGCAGTGAAGATCACGTGTGCCACAACTAAGCTCTGACACAGCCAATAAATAAATAAGTGAAACACAAATATTTCCTGAGCATCTGTTGTGTGCCAGGGGTTATTTGAGGCATGAGGAATATGGCAGCAGAAAGGACCGACTAAATCTCTGCTCCTGTGAACCTTAGAGTCTAGTGTTGTTGTTCAGTCGTTAAATCACATCCAACTCTTTGCCACCTATTTGACTGCGACACATGAGGCTTTCCTCCACTATCTCCTGGAGTTTGCTCAAATTCATGCCCATTAAGTCAGTGATGGTATCTAACCAGCTCATCCTCTGCTGTCCACTTCTCCTTTTGCCTCCAGTCTTTCCCAGCACCAGGCTCTTTTCCAATGAGTTGGGTCTTCGCCTCAGGTGGCCAGAGTATTGGAGCTTCAGCATCAGTCCTCCCAATGAGTACACAGGTAAAAACAGGCAGGCCAATCAATAGCATGACTGCACTCTAAGAAGAAATGAGAGCAGAATGAGAGATTAGAAAGCACAGTGGTAGGTGAGAACCAGTCACTGATGTAGAGAAATGGGGTGGGTGTTCAGGAGAGGCTGCCCAGAGGAAGACCAGATAGATGAAATCTGGGAACTGATTGTTTCAGGCTGGGAGACCACAAGGTGGACAGAGCGGAGCCACACAAAGCACAGGAAGCCCAAGAGGCGACCCAGACAGTCTTGAAGAAAATGATAGGCATGGGTCAGCAGAGTGAAGGAGGAAGGCATTCCTGTATTCTGCTGGTGAGACTCAGGGAAGAGGCACCCACAGGGGCAGGGCTGCTTATTCTCCCCTGACTGTTGGGAAGGACATTGTTAGGACTCTGAGGTTCTTAGAGCTTGTGTCCCAGTACCCGGCACTTGCCATTTTTCTGTGGCTGGTGCCATGTCCAGCTGAACCCTTTCTCTTCTCCCTCCCAGTACTGGGAAGCTGAGGCAGGTGCAGCGACGCCAGCCGGGAGCCTAAGAGCAAATGGGATTTTAAAGTTGTTAGGGCATTTTGGCATCCAGTTCTCTGAGATGAACAAAGTGTCTTGTCTGGTAATTGCAATTAATGGCTCTGCTATTCAAGCATATCCGTCAATAAATCTCCTCTAATAACCGATTGGGCACAGTCGTTGCCATAGTTATGTCTCTAAATTGAGCCCAGGGTAGTTGGCCATGACCCTGACCTTACAGGGGTCAGGTCTGCTTCCTGACTGTATGACTCCATATCCCAGGAATTAAAGTTACCCGCCGAATGATTGGCTTCAGGCCAGCTGAGAGACAAACTCAGCCCCTCGCCTTAACTGCCTGGAGATTTCCTGTAAATCTCTTAAATGCGGAATAAAATCTTTGAAACCCTATAACATCAACAGTTGCCGTCATTAATGCTGTCCGACCCACTTTTTGTACCATGCCGGGAGGTAGTTAGTGGGAGACCACCCATCAGATCTGTGATCACTGGTGTTATTCATGGCGGGCCTCACCTCTGCATCCCTGCTGTGGAGGTCACCCCCTTGCCATGGAGTCCTTGTCTTCAGTGCCTCTCTTCTAGAGAATTCCTTCCTCCAACCCTAAGTTCCATCTTCAGGAGCCTTCCCCTTCTGTGGGCTGTGATTCTGCAGCCACCACTGTTGACTTGTTCAGTCAGGGGCTTGGCTTTCTGAAGCTCCAGCTGTTACTTCAGGGACCAGATCTGGCCCTTTTCCTCTTCGACTCATGGCCCTCCTTGGGTCTTCAGGAGGTCTTGGATTTCTGGAGCGCCATCTCAAAACCGAATTGTAAACACCTAATGAGGTGGGGGTATTTTTAAATGTCTATTTCTCTGTCTGAGATGATTGCAGGTAATTGCACAGGTGTAAGAAGGGATCTGGAGGCAAATGGACTCCATAAAATTGTCTCTCTCGATTTGTATCTGTGTAAAACCCTGGGGAAGGGAAAGGAAAGGCAACGGAAGCTTATTTTCTGACTCTTGCTGGATGCAAGTCTTGATTTAAGTGTTCCAAACTGCATTTTCATTGCTCCTGATTTTTGCTTTCTTCTCTCTTTTTTTATTTCTGGCTGCACTGGGTCTTCATTGCTACACACAGGCTTTCTCTAGTTGCAGCGTGGGCTTCTCATTGTGGTGGCTTCTCCTGAGATGAAAATTTTCAATTGCAATTAATGGCTCTGCTATTCAAGCATATCCGTCAATAAATCTCCTCTAATAACCGATTGGGCACAGTCGTTGCCATAGTTATGTCTCTAAATTGAGCCCAGGGTAGTTGGCCATGACCCTGACCTTACAGGGGTCAGGTCTGCTTCCTGACTGTATGACTCCATATCCCAGGAATTAAAGTTACCCGCCGAATGATTGGCTTCAGGCCAGCTGAGAGACAAACTCAGCCCCTCGCCTTAACTGCCTGGAGATTTCCTGTAAATCTCTTAAATGCGGAATAAAATCTTTGAAACCCTATAACATCAACAGTTGCCGTCATTAATGCTGTCCGACCCACTTTTTGTACCATGCCGGGAGGTAGTTAGTGGGAGACCACCCATCAGATCTGTGATCACTGGTGTTATTCATGGCGGGCCTCACCTCTGCATCCCTGCTGTGGAGGTCACCCCCTTGCCATGGAGTCCTTGTCTTCAGTGCCTCTCTTCTAGAGAATTCCTTCCTCCAACCCTAAGTTCCATCTTCAGGAGCCTTCCCCTTCTGTGGGCTGTGATTCTGCAGCCACCACTGTTGACTTGTTCAGTCAGGGGCTTGGCTTTCTGAAGCTCCAGCTGTTACTTCAGGGACCAGATCTGGCCCTTTTCCTCTTCGACTCATGGCCCTCCTTGGGTCTTCAGGAGGTCTTGGATTTCTGGAGCGCCATCTCAAAACCGAATTGTAAACACCTAATGAGGTGGGGGTATTTTTAAATGTCTATTTCTCTGTCTGAGATGATTGCAGGTAATTGCACAGGTGTAAGAAGGGATCTGGAGGCAAATGGACTCCATAAAATTGTCTCTCTCGATTTGTATCTGTGTAAAACCCTGGGGAAGGGAAAGGAAAGGCAACGGAAGCTTATTTTCTGACTCTTGCTGGATGCAAGTCTTGATTTAAGTGTTCCAAACTGCATTTTCATTGCTCCTGATTTTTGCTTTCTTCTCTCTTTTTTTATTTCTGGCTGCACTGGGTCTTCATTGCTACACACAGGCTTTCTCTAGTTGCAGCGTGGGCTTCTCATTGTGGTGGCTTCTCCTGTTGAGGAGCACGGGCTCCAGGGTGCATGGGCTGGGCTTTGGTAGTTGTGTTGTATGGGCTTAAGTGACTCTGCAGCATGTGGGATCTTCCCAGACCAGAGCTCAGACCCGTGTCCCCTGCACTGGCAGGTGGATTCTTAACCACTGGGCAACCAGGAAAGGTCATGTTCTCTTTCTCTCTCTTCACTGTTTATTTCAGGATGAATGGAATAGAATTTTAGGGCTGGAAGGGTCTCCAAGATGGGAAGGGCAGTGAGGTCATGGGACTATGGGACCAGAGGGCAGAGGTGGGAACTGAATGGTCCTGCCGTGGGCCCAGTTTCTATACCACCCTCAAATGAGGGGAGGGTCTAGCATGTTACCTTCTCTTGACATCTCTGTGAGAAAGAGGGAGAGGAATTTATCTACACCAGAAATCTACAGAGGTAATCTCTCTAAGACAAAATGAGCCCAGTTTACCATTTTGCCTCTAACTTTTTCAGTAGCCTCCAATATAATAAAAATAATGGTGTCTGTTTTCAAAGAGGATAAAGTTTGTAAAATTCCATGGGTCAGAATAGGAACATATTTTGAACTGTAACACTTCAAATGAATAGCCAGAAAAACCCCACCCAGTCCAAGTGTGGGTTCTGCATGGGTTTTTATTTTCTATTTATTTATTTACTTAAACATTTCTTTTTTATTGTATGAAAGATTTGTTAAATTCTATAGTGCTTGCCACTTTTCAAAAATTTCAAAATATGTGTGTTTTTAAAATGCTGCCCATTGGTGGCTTAGTATTTTGGAGAATATTTGATGGAATGTAAATTATTCAGCAATGTCAAACAGAATTTTGGCTTCACTGTTAATGATGTGTCATTGAAGAGAGTTATAAAAATAGCAAGAGATTTGTTTTAATAAAAGGGAAAAGGGAAAGGCAAATGAAATCCAATAAGCGAACGCAGCTGAGCAGCTGGAGGCATCCCCTTCCTTTCTTCACCTCCCTTTTCTCTCTGCTGGGTTCTCCTCACCACCTCTACTGAGATATTTCACACAGCCAGCCAATGTGGGCCTGGAGACCCTGGTCTGTGTTTAAGAAATGGTGGATAAACTCCCTACCCAGTGCCTTCTCCTAAACTGTGAAACATCTCCAGGTTTCTGGATTCTGTTCCAAACTTTTTCTTCTGCATCCTGACTGGTATTGTTCAGTGGGCAGAGATAGTGGTCATCCTTGTGGTATCTGGGCTTAGAGAAGAAGTGAATACTCACCATCTCTGCAGTGCTTTGAGTTTCAGTCGAGGGCAGAGTGCTGATGGAGGTGCCCACCATCACACTGCTTCCTCACCCGGAGCACATCCATAGTGCACGTGGCATGTCCCCAGCATTTCCAGCCACACACTGGCACCAGGAACAGGAGGGCTGATGCTCATCCTTCTCACATTGGGAGCAATAGGGAGTGAGGATCCCTAGAGAGAGACCGAGCACAAGGAATTGTAGAGAAATTGAAATGAGAATTGACAACTAGGAGAAGAGTCGGAGGAGGATGAAAAAAATGGGGAGACTAGGAAAGAAATGCTTCCCTGGTGGGAAAGAATCCACCTGCCCATCCAGAAGACGCAGGTTTAATCCCTGAATCGGGAAGATCCCCTAGAGAAGGAAATGGCAACCCACTCCTGTATGCTTGCCTGGAAAATTCCATGGATAGAGGAGCCTGGCAGACTACAGTCCATGGGGTCACAAAAGAGTTGGACATGACTTAGCGACTAAACAACAAAGAAAAGAAATGTGAGTCCAGGCTGGACCAGAGCAGAGGTAGGGTCCAGGGAAAGGCGCTGCCTCCTGCAGGTCCTGACCCAGCACACCTTCCCTTAACCCCACCGCTTCCTCCCTGCCTCCCTGCCTCCTCCCCTCAGGACCTTCTTCATCTCCTCTTCAGACTTTTGGCTCTCCCCTTGAATTATAATATCATGATTTATTTTCGTTTATACACTTCAAGTAGTTAACACATATATACAGTATAGAATTCAAGACAAAAGGATATACAGCGAAAACTGTCTCCTCCACCTCTGTGCCTAGTCCCCAGTTCTTCCACAAAGGAGCTATTGTTAAGTTTATTGTATTTTTTTGCAAAGAGATTCTATGCAAATACATACATACAAAGCATACTATACACACTCTTTTGCACATTGCTTTTTCTCTCCCCTCCTTCCCCACGTGATCTTGGAAATTGTGCCATATTGGTGCATAGAGAGCTGCCTTGTTGATTTCAAAGGCTCCACAGTATTCCATTTTATGCATTTACCATAATTTACTTTGCAAGTCTTCTGTTGATGGACATTTAGTTTGTTTCCAATCTTTGGCTGTAATAAATTTCCTTGTACAGACATCTTGGTGCACATGTATGTATATATCTGAAAAACAAATCTTAAGAAATGGGCTTACTGGTCAGAGGGTAGATACATTTTAAGATTTGAAAAATATCACCACATTTCCTTCTTCTCTAATTTACAATACCACCTTGCCAAACCAGTGGGATCAAAAGTTGATCTCTGACAATCTGTTAGGCAAAACATGTATATCTCTGAGTGAGTTGGCGCCTTGGCATTTCCTCCTCTGTAAGAGAAATTGAAATGAGAATTGACAACTAGGAGAAGAGTCGGAGGAGGATGAAAAAAATGGGGAGACTAGGAAAGAAATGCTTCCCTGGTGGGAAAGAATCCACCTGCCCATCCAGAAGACGCAGGTTTAATCCCTGAATCGGGAAGATCCCCTAGAGAAGGAAATGGCAACCCACTCCTGTATGCTTGCCTGGAAAATTCCATGGATAGAGGAGCCTGGCAGACTACAGTCCATGGGGTCACAAAAGAGTTGGACATGACTTAGCGACTAAACAACAAAGAAAAGAAATGTGAGTCCAGGCTGGACCAGAGCAGAGGTAGGGTCCAGGGAAAGGCGCTGCCTCCTGCAGGTCCTGACCCAGCACACCTTCCCTTAACCCCACCGCTTCCTCCCTGCCTCCCTGCCTCCTCCCCTCAGGACCTTCTTCATCTCCTCTTCAGACTTTTGGCTCTCCCCTTGAATTATAATATCATGATTTATTTTCGTTTATACACTTCAAGTAGTTAACACATATATACAGTATAGAATTCAAGACAAAAAGGATATACAGCGAAAACTGTCTCCTCCACCTCTGTGCCTAGTCCCCAGTTCTTCCACAAAGGAGCTATTGTTAAGTTTATTGTATTTTTTTGCAAAGAGATTCTATGCAAATACATACATACAAAGCATACTATACACACTCTTTTGCACATTGCTTTTTCTCTCCCCTCCTTCCCCACGTGATCTTGGAAATTGTGCCATATTGGTGCATAGAGAGCTGCCTTGTTGATTTCAAAGGCTCCACAGTATTCCATTTTATGCATTTACCATAATTTACTTTGCAAGTCTTCTGTTGATGGACATTTAGTTTGTTTCCAATCTTTGGCTGTAATAAATTTCCTTGTACAGACATCTTGGTGCACATGTATGTATATATCTGAAAAACAAATCTTAAGAAATGGGCTTACTGGTCAGAGGGTAGATACATTTTAAGATTTGAAAAATATCACCACATTTCCTTCTTCTCTAATTTACAATACCACCTTGCCAAACCAGTGGGATCAAAAGTTGATCTCTGACAATCTGTTAGGCAAAACATGTATATCTCTGAGTGAGTTGGCGCCTTGGCATTTCCTCCTCTGTAAACTGTTCCTTCATGTGAAGGGTAGTTTTGATAAATCCGTTTGGAAGAGAGTCAGGTTCAGAGAGGTCACCAACTGGAGAAGATTTAGGAAGGAGAGGAAAAGAGCCAAGTGAGCTTTATGAAGGAAAAATAAACTCAAGGACGATTTCTTTCTTCTAAAGAAACCACTGTATCTGGATTATGCCCTGTCAATATGCCAGCTAGGCACAGATGGCTCTTCAGCTTGATGGATTGACATTTCTTCCCCCGGACTGTGAGAAGGAGAGCCGTTCTTCTTGAAAACCTGGTGCTCACCACACTGTCTTAGCATTACTGGAAGATGTTTTCATTGCAAATGGCATATAAAACCCATTGTTTCACTGCAAATAAAAGTTTAGATTTACTGTGACGTGACCACAAATGTGATATTTTCATCCATAAAGCCCTCAGTTACTTAATGTGCTTTAGTGCATTAGACCGAAGTTAGCCGTCTCATTTTCAGTGAGTGACCTTGAGGTGGCAGCAACATTACATTCAAGTCTGTGAGGCACCCAGGGCCGTTACAAAGTGAAAGTAAAAACTGCAATAAATCAGAATAATACTGATTGTTATAATTTTATTATCAGAACATTAAGTCAATAAAACTTATCTGAGTTGTCATTTGCATTGTATACAATTTTTACTAGTTATCCAGGATGTGTTAAGCGCATGTTTCAAACAACAAAATGAAGAAATTGGTGATAAATTGTACAAAAGCTGGGGTTTGTCTCTTGCTGTAGTAAAACTAGATTCTCTTTTGAGTCTTTGCATTGTAAAATATTCATTTTGCAGACTTTTTTAAAAAAGTTTTTTTTTATTTTACAGAGTGATGTTGTTTATGGCTATACATAAACCCGATTCAGTCATAGGTATACACTTGACCCCACCCACGTGAACTTCCCTCCCACCTTCCTTCCCATCCCACCCCTCCAGGCTGCTGCAGGGCCCCTGTGGAAGTCCCTTAGTCTTACAGCACATTCACATAGGTTGTCTCTTTTCCATACGGTAATGTACGTTTCCATGTTACGCCTCCCTCCCCCAACGTCCACAAGTCTGTTCTCTATGTCTGATTCTCCGTTGCTGCTCTGCATATACCTTTATCAGTCATCTTTCTAGACTGCATATATATATGTGTTAGTACTTTTTTTTCGGAAGAGACGGAAATTTGGGGGCCAAGTGAGCTTTATGAAGGAAAAATAAACTCAAGGACGATTTCTTTCTTCTAAAGAAACCACTGTATCTGGATTATGCCCTGTCAATATGCCAGCTAGGCACAGATGGCTCTTCAGCTTGATGGATTGACATTTCTTCCCCCGGACTGTGAGAAGGAGAGCCGTTCTTCTTGAAAACCTGGTGCTCACCACACTGTCTTAGCATTACTGGAAGATGTTTTCATTGCAAATGGCATATAAAACCCATTGTTTCACTGCAAATAAAAGTTTAGATTTACTGTGACGTGACCACAAATGTGATATTTTCATCCATAAAGCCCTCAGTTACTTAATGTGCTTTAGTGCATTAGACCGAAGTTAGCCGTCTCATTTTCAGTGAGTGACCTTGAGGTGGCAGCAACATTACATTCAAGTCTGTGAGGCACCCAGGGCCGTTACAAAGTGAAAGTAAAAACTGCAATAAATCAGAATAATACTGATTGTTATAATTTTATTATCAGAACATTAAGTCAATAAAACTTATCTGAGTTGTCATTTGCATTGTATACAATTTTTACTAGTTATCCAGGATGTTTTAAAGCGCATGTTTCAAACAACAAAATGAAGAAATTGGTGATAAATTGTACAAAAGCTGGGGTTTGTCTCTTGCTGTAGTAAAACTAGATTCTCTTTTGAGTCTTTGCATTGTAAAATATTCATTTTGCAGACTTTTTTAAAAAAGTTTTTTTTTATTTTACAGAGTGATGTTGTTTATGGCTATACATAAACCCGATTCAGTCATAGGTATACACTTGACCCCACCCACGTGAACTTCCCTCCCACCTTCCTTCCCATCCCACCCCTCCAGGCTGCTGCAGGGCCCCTGTGGAAGTCCCTTAGTCTTACAGCACATTCACATAGGTTGTCTCTTTTCCATACGGTAATGTACGTTTCCATGTTACGCCTCCCTCCCCCAACGTCCACAAGTCTGTTCTCTATGTCTGATTCTCCGTTGCTGCTCTGCATATACCTTTATCAGTACCATCTTTCTAGACTGCATATATATATGTGTTAGTACACTATATTTATTCTTCTCTTTCTGACTGACTTCACTTTGTATAATAGGTTCTAAGTTCATCCACCTCATTAGGACTGACTCAAATGCATTTTTTTTTCTTTTTGGGAGGTGGGGCGGGTTGGGGAGGGAGGGGGCAGGCGGGCCACTTCTATTGGTCTTTCATTTATCTATTTTCATCCATCTTTGTTCTTTGGCCCATATGGGCCTCCATCACAGTGGCCTCTGTTGTCGCAGAGCACTGGCTCTGGGCGCATGCGCTCCAGAACTCCGGCTCAATAATTGGACACATCAGTCCAGCTGCTCCACGGCACGTGGGATCTTCCCAGGCCAAGGATCGAACTGGCGCTCCTTTTACTGCAAGGCGGTGTCCTTACCTACTGGACCACCAGAGAAGCCCAAATGCATTTCTTTTTATGGCTGAGAAATATTCCATTGTATATAGGTACCACAGCTTCTTTATCTATTTATCAAGATGGATAAAGATGTCCATCAGCAAATGAATGGATAAAGAAGCTGTGGTACCTATATACAATGGAATATTTCTCAGCTTTTTTAAAAAATTTTGGCCTCTTTTATTGGTTTTTCATTTATTTCATTTCATCCATCTTTATTCTTTGGCCTGTGTGGGCCTCCCATTGCAGTGGCCTCTCTCATTGCAGAGCACCGGCTCTGGGTGCATGTCCTCCAGAGTGCTGGCTCGTCAGTGGACACATCCGTCTGGCCGCTCTGCAGCATGTGGGATCTGGGCCAGGGCTCAAACCAGTGCATTGCAAGGCGGACTCTTTACCCACTGGATCACCAGGAAAGCCCTGTTTCTTAGCTTTTTGCAGACTGCTAACTATCCTGTGATGCCTTGTATCTGCCCAACCATATTTAGTGTCCTGTTGTCAGATTACTTATTTTCTTGCAGACTGTCTGGCCCTTTTTCATTTATGATTTTATGTAGGAGGGTTATCTAATACATGATATCCTTTCAGAAATGGAGAATATGGTTTTTTTAAAATAATGAAACATTTATGAAAGAAGTGAGAAAAATTTATTGAAGAATTACTATAAGAGAAACATGCAAATTTAAAAAACCCTGCTTAATAGCATACTTGTTACCAAGGAGTTTCCAAATAATGAAATAGTTGTATAAAAGGCAGGATATTAGGTGATGTAATATTGCTTATACCAGGCACAGTACATGATTACTATGCATTTTTGTCTTGTCAGTTGTTCTTAGATTATCATAGTATTGCTGTGTAATTACTCAAGAAGAAAGACACAAAAAATGTTTAGGCCTTTATTTTTACAACTTTTTTCTTGAATTTTGTGTGATGGATTGCTGATGTGTAAGTTATACGAAGTTGGATAAAGAGATTCTGAATATGTCTCTAGTTTGATAACGTTAGTGATGTTCTAGTTATCACTTTGACCTTGGTCTTATTTAAAAATACTCATTTAATGTTTTTTTTGAGAGTCATAAAGTGCTTTCAAAATGTAAGTGGCTTTTTAAATTTTTTTATTTTATTTTTTTACAGAGTTTTGTTGTTTACCGCCACACATCGACCCAAATCCCCCATAGGTATACACATGTCCCTCCCCCTAAGCCTCCCTCCCGCCCCCTCCGCACTCCACCCCTCCAGGTCACCACAGAGCCCCTGTTTGAGTTCCCTAGTCCCACAGCGTATTCCCCTCCCTCACCCCAATGTCTATAAGGCTGTTCTCCATGTCTGCCTCTCCATTGCTGCTGTGCATATTCATTTATCAGCACCATCTTTCTAGATTCCATATACATGTGTCAGTGTATGGAATTTATTT
Source organism: Tragulus kanchil (assembly GCA_022376925.1). Lineage (NCBI taxonomy): Eukaryota > Metazoa > Chordata > Mammalia > Artiodactyla > Tragulidae > Tragulus > Tragulus kanchil. Next base: position 113,259,745 of record JAIOJX010000031.1, on the reverse strand, counting down.
TCTCTCTCTGATATACTTCACTCTGTATAATAAGTTCTAGATTCATCCACCTCATTAGAACTGTTTAAAATTCTTTTTTATGGCTGAGTAATATTCCATTGTATATATGTACTACAGCTTCTTTATCCAATCATCTGTCAGTGGACATCTAGGTTGCTTCCATGTCCTAGCTATTGTAAATAATGCTGCAGTGAACAGTGCGGGTACAGGTGCCTCTTTCAGTTTTTATTTCCTCAAGGTATATGCCTAGTAGTGGGATTGCTGGGTCATATGATGGTCTTAGTCCTAGTTTTTTGAGGAATCTCCACACTGTCTTCCATAGTGGCTGTATCACTGTTTGCATTCCCACCAACAGTGCAAGAGGGCTCCCTTTTCTCTACACCCTCTCTAGCATTTATTGTTCGTGGACTTTTTGCTAATGGCCATTCTGACTGGTGTGAGGTGATATCTCATTGTACTTTTGATTTGCAGAAAATACTCATTCATTTTTTAATTTGGCTGTGCTAAGTCTTAGTTGTGGGGCACATGGGATCTTTGATCTTTGTTGTGGCATGCAAAATCTTTAGTTGTGGTACGTGGAATCTAGTCCTCTAATTAGGGTTTGAACCCAGGCTCCCTGCCTTGGGAACATGAGGTCTTAGCCACTGGACCGCCAAGGAAGTCCACGGCCTTGATCTTTTAAAGAAAATATGGAGTTAAGGCTTTCTGCTTTGGTATGCAGACTTTGGAAGCTTGGATCCCTCTTCCAGCTCTGCCACCATCCTTCTGTGGCTTCAGTTGGTGGCTTGGCCTCTCTGAGCTTCAGTTCTTTTGTGTTTTCCGTGAACTGGCCTGAGAGTAAGTGCATGTATGCAGTCCTAGATGCCTGCGCTCAGCTTTTGATTTGGGAACTTGTTGAGGGCCAGGGGTCCTGAGATTAATGAACACAACTCAGGACAGAAGAGAATCAGTGCAGTGGAGAAGGAGAGTCCTAGAGCAGGCACCATGCAGGGTGTAGTGGTGCAGGTCCTGGCAGGTGATCATGGTTCATATAACTGAGCTGAACGCACATTCTGTACCAGGCATTCGGTGAGTGCTTCACATGCACTGTTTCTTTATTTAAATTTATTTTTTAAATTTTTATTTATTGGTTATACCCCAATACAATCATTTGGTGTAAAAATTTTTTTCAAAAATATTTTAAAAACTATTTATTTATTTGGATGCACTGCATCTCACTTGTGGCACATGGTATCTTTTTAGTTGCAGCATGTGCAGTCTTAGTTTGCAGCATGTGGGATGTAGTGTTCTGATCAGGGTTTAAACCTGGCCCCCCCTGCATTGGGAATGTGGAGTCTTAGCCACTGGATCACCAGGGAAGTCTTCCCATGCACTATTTCTTATAAGCCTTTCCCTGACTTCATGTTGCAGAGGAACTATGACAATCCCCATATTGAAGTGAAAGTGTTAGTTCCTCAGTTGTGTCCAACTATTTGTGATCCATTCACTGAAACCCACCATGCTCCTCTGTCCATGGAATTCTCCAGGCAAGAATACTGGAGTGGGTAGCCATGCCGTCCTCCAGGGGACCCAACCCAGGGATTGAAACCAAGTCCCCTACTGCAGGCAGATTCTTTATTATCTGAGCCATCAGGGAAGGCCCAAAATACTGGAGTGGGTACCCTATCCCTTCTCCAGGGAATCTTCCCAATGCAGGAATCAAACTGGCATCTCCTGCATTACAGGTGGATTCTTTACCAATTGAGCTACCAGGGAAGCCTGATGATCCTCATATTGCGGATAAGAAAAGAGATGCAGAGAATTGACCCTTATCAGGACCCTCATCTGTTAACAGAGGATATTCTGGGAAAAGAGAGACTCTTTATCTGCATGCTGTACCTATCTACATGTTCCTTTCCTCCCTTTTATGCCCTCTCTGACGAATGTAATGGGCTGCTGGTTCCCTTGTTAAATGCCCTCTCTGAGAGTGACTTGTTGAGGCCAGGGTCCTGAGATTAATGAACACAACTCAGGACAGAAGAGAATCAGTGCAGTGGAGAAGGAGAGTCCTAGAGCAGGCACCATGCAGGGTGTAGTGGTGCAGGTCCTGGCAGGTGATCATGGTTCATATAACTGAGCTGAACGCACATTCTGTACCAGGCATTCGGTGAGTGCTTCACATGCACTGTTTCTTTATTTAAATTTATTTTTTAAATTTTTATTTATTGGTTATACCCCAATACAATCATTTGGTGTAAAAATTTTTTTCAAAAATATTTTAAAAACTATTTATTTATTTGGATGCACTGCATCTCACTTGTGGCACATGGTATCTTTTTAGTTGCAGCATGTGCAGTCTTAGTTTGCAGCATGTGGGATGTAGTGTTCTGATCAGGGTTTAAACCTGGCCCCCCCTGCATTGGGAATGTGGAGTCTTAGCCACTGGATCACCAGGGAAGTCTTCCCATGCACTATTTCTTATAAGCCTTTCCCTGACTTCATGTTGCAGAGGAACTATGACAATCCCCATATTGAAGTGAAAGTGTTAGTTCCTCAGTTGTGTCCAACTATTTGTGATCCATTCACTGAAACCCACCATGCTCCTCTGTCCATGGAATTCTCCAGGCAAGAATACTGGAGTGGGTAGCCATGCCGTCCTCCAGGGGACCCAACCCAGGGATTGAAACCAAGTCCCCTACTGCAGGCAGATTCTTTATTATCTGAGCCATCAGGGAAGGCCCAAAATACTGGAGTGGGTACCCTATCCCTTCTCCAGGGAATCTTCCCAATGCAGGAATCAAACTGGCATCTCCTGCATTACAGGTGGATTCTTTACCAATTGAGCTACCAGGGAAGCCTGATGATCCTCATATTGCGGATAAGAAAAGAGATGCAGAGAATTGACCCTTATCAGGACCCTCATCTGTTAACAGAGGATATTCTGGGAAAAAGAGAGACTCTTTATCTGCATGCTGTACCTATCTACATGTTCCTTTCCTCCCCTTTTATGCCCTCTCTGACGAATGTAATGGGCTGCTGGTTCCTCTCTTGTACGACATTCCCAGGGAAGGGTCAGACATTTTAGAAGGAAACCAAAGTGCGGAGAACTATCAACAGGTGACTTGAACTTTACTCAGAGCCTGGGTCATCTGTGAGTTGTGTGACCCTCTGATTAGTTTATGATTATTCTTCAGAGTAGAAAGGACTCTTGGGAATCCCCTTTTGGAAGGACTTGGTGCACTAAGAAGCGGAGCTGTGCAGTGGTCAGGTGCAGGCCTCTCCAGCCAGAGTCCCCCGGAATGAGACACTTAATGTCTCAGCCCTGGTTCATCAGCCCTAAAACGGGACTACTGATCACGAATTCTTTGTAGACTTGCCTGAAGATAGACAATCCTGATGATGACTCAAGCCCAGAGTCTGCATGGTAGAAGTGCTCCATAAGTATGTTCCATGATTGTTCTTATTCTTGATGGTCTTTTCCTCCTGGGCAATTGGCATAAATAGACATGTCAAAGGAAATCTGAAACAAAATTACATTAGAAGCTCATATTTTATCTCAATGCAACTGATACAAAGATCAAAGTAATGTATAGTTAAATGTACATAATCAAGAGATGCCTTTTGGTAATAGCAACCAGCACTGCGAATCTCTGATAAGTTGATTATTGGATAAGATCCTCATTCTCCTCTCACAAGAAGTATAGATTGAATTTTGCTGACAGTGTCAATTTGAGGGCACCGATTGACTATGTTTGACAATGTTTTTATAAAAGGGTCTAACAAGACAAGTTCTTTGAAGTGCACAAACCACTGCATGTATTTATGTAGCTCAGAATGGACCTGACTCCTGACTGTGCCTTTGTGTACTGACCTATGTTTTATGCTCTTGGAGCTGAGTTCAGGCATACCCGAGTACCCCATCTGTATTGAGTCCTAAAGCAACTCTTGACTTTCTTGCCACATATTGCCTTGATAAAGCTTATTTATTAGTTATGGGAGGACTTTCTCTTATATAAATCAAGAGACCCTGGTTTAATTCCTGGGTCGGGAAGATCCCCTGGAGAAGGCAATGGCTATCTACTCCAGTATTTTTGCCTGGAGAATTCCATGCACAGAGGAGCCTGGCCATATATAGTCCATGGTTTGCAAAGAGTCAGACACAACTGAGTGACTAACACATACTTGTTTATGGAAGAACCTCACGAACACATCACCAAACAAGATACAAGTCCCACTTGGCTTTGTTACATGGGGTTCTTTGAGAGAGGCAGAGGAAAAATACCCTTTTTGGAGAGCATGACTGCATTTGCTTGAAATATGAGACCATAATGATGAGATCACAAAACATGTAAAAGCAATTCATGGCTCTCCAGGGCACAGTCTTTCAATGTGCCCATGTTAGTGTAAGGATGATGAGCCCCACGACTTCTGGACCTGGCCCATAGAGACACAGAGCTGGGAGAAGTTCCACTTGTGCTTAGTTGCCAGCGTGAGCTGAGTCAGGTGCTTGGGGAGGCCTGGTGTGCTCTTCCTGAGCCTCCTGACAATGTATGTCTGCCTTTGGTCATCTTTCTGTTTCTGGTAGTTGAAAGGGACTGCATAGCTTGTCAGAAAATTGACGGATAGTTTGGCTTCTGGTACTTTGAGGGAGCGTCTCTTGAACCCACACATACACACAGTTCATGAACACTTATGCACATAACACTCACAAGCACATGTGCATAGGCATACCCTCACATTCCTTCCTGAGTTCTCTAAGCAAAGAACTTTCATTTTCATCATGAGTCAAAATGATGTTGTTGCCCCAACCCAAATGCATTGATGGAAGGTAGCTTTCATTATCTCCTGTCAGCAGCCAAATTCTGTTTGACAATGTTTTTATAAAAGGGTCTAACAAGACAAGTTCTTTGAAGTGCACAAACCACTGCATGTATTTATGTAGCTCAGAATGGACCTGACTCCTGACTGTGCCTTTGTGTACTGACCTATGTTTTATGCTCTTGGAGCTGAGTTCAGGCATACCCGAGTACCCCATCTGTATTGAGTCCTAAAGCAACTCTTGACTTTCTTGCCACATATTGCCTTGATAAAGCTTATTTATTAGTTATGGGAGGACTTTCTCTTATATAAATCAAGAGACCCTGGTTTAATTCCTGGGTCGGGAAGATCCCCTGGAGAAGGCAATGGCTATCTACTCCAGTATTTTTGCCTGGAGAATTCCATGCACAGAGGAGCCTGGCCATATATAGTCCATGGTTTGCAAAGAGTCAGACACAACTGAGTGACTAACACATACTTGTTTATGGAAGAACCTCACGAACACATCACCAAACAAGATACAAGTCCCACTTGGCTTTGTTACATGGGGTTCTTTGAGAGAGGCAGAGGAAAATACCCTTTTTGGAGAGCATGACTGCATTTGCTTGAAATATGAGACCATAATGATGAGATCACAAAACATGTAAAAGCAATTCATGGCTCTCCAGGGCACAGTCTTTCAATGTGCCCATGTTAGTGTAAGGATGATGAGCCCCACGACTTCTGGACCTGGCCCATAGAGACACAGAGCTGGGAGAAGTTCCACTTGTGCTTAGTTGCCAGCGTGAGCTGAGTCAGGTGCTTGGGGAGGCCTGGTGTGCTCTTCCTGAGCCTCCTGACAATGTATGTCTGCCTTTGGTCATCTTTCTGTTTCTGGTAGTTGAAAGGGACTGCATAGCTTGTCAGAAAATTGACGGATAGTTTGGCTTCTGGTACTTTGAGGGAGCGTCTCTTGAACCCACACATACACACAGTTCATGAACACTTATGCACATAACACTCACAAGCACATGTGCATAGGCATACCCTCACATTCCTTCCTGAGTTCTCTAAGCAAAGAACTTTCATTTTCATCATGAGTCAAAATGATGTTGTTGCCACCCAAACCTTCTTTTTAATTGTCGGTTAAGTTTGATGCATTGATGGAAGGTAGCTTTCATTATCTCCTGTCAGCAGCCCAACTTTCTGATTAGCTCTGTGCACTTGTCATTGAAGCAGCAGTTGTAACCGAAACTCAGCAAACCAAGGTTCACCCTCCAATGAGGCTGTGAGCACCAGAGGTTTCTTGCCCTGACCTTGTGGGAGGAAGTTTCAGTTCAGTTTAATCACTCAGTTGTGTCTGATTCTTTGCGACCCTATGGATTGCAGCATGCCAGGCTTCCCTGTCCTTCACCATCTGCCAGAGCTTTCTCAAATTCATGTCCATTGATTGGTGATGCCATCCAGCCATCTTGTCCTCAGTTGTCCCCTTCTCTTTCTGCCTTCTATTTTCCACAGCATCAGGGTCTTTTCCAGTGAATCTTCTCTTCACATCAGTTGGCCCAAGTATTGGAGCTTCAGCTTCAGTTTCAGTCCTTCCAGTGAATAGTCAGGGTTTATTTCCTTTAGGATTGACTGGTTTGATTTTCTTGCAAGCCAAGGGACTGTCAAGAGTCTTCTCCAACACTATTTTTCGAAGGCACTCAGCTCTTTTACCCATCAAGTGTCCACTTGTAGAGGGAGAAGGAACATACATTTCTGAACACGTCCTGGTATCAAAGCTAGCATGCCTCTTTCCCTTCTGTTTTGGAAAGAGGAGGAGAGGGTCACCACAAACCTTTCAAGCTCAATGGCAGACTAATGCAGCTTGATAAGGTTTTAGCTCTGTTGTAAACATGGTCAGACTTGGCTCAGCCCAAGGTTTTAGATTCATTTGAATCAGTAAGAGAGTCAATGCACAGACTCCTCCTGGGGGTGTTTCCTTTTCAGTCCCCTAAAGAAGAAAACACCTGCTTTTCTGGTGATGTCATGCACAAGAGAACTTTTCCATTTACAGTTGAGATGAATGAAGTCTGATGCCTCTGCTCCTAAATTCTTGTCCCTCTCTCCCAATACCACCTGCTTAGACTCATTCTGCCCCAGGCCAAGCTCCCAAAGTGTCCTGCTTCTTTCAGGGATCTAAATTAGCTTGAGTCTGAAAGAAAGAAAATGGACAGGCCTAGTTTTCCCAACAAGATCAGAGGACAGAGAAAGGTTGAAAAATGGATTGAGCTCTTCCCTGGAATGATCCAGAAAAGATTAAAAAAGAAAAAGGCCCATTATCTGGGTCATTTTCGCTAGATGAGTTCAAGATTTCAAGATGGTAACCTGATTGAACTCATTTTCTTTATCATCATCATCATCATCATCCTCCTCATTATCACCATGACCATCATTTTCTCTTTTTTTTTTAAAGAAAAAAAGTGTATAAGTGCTGTGACGATTTCAGGCTGTCCACCCAGCCTAGTAACTTACAAGGTTAACAGCCTGCAATGTTTCATGTACAACAAATCACCAAGCTGTCACTGAGCAATGTGAAATCCAACTGGCTAGAAACCGTGTCTCATTAGAGGCCATCCACAGAGGAAGCTAATGCATTTGGAGTCATGTGATTCCTTCACAGGAATCACAGAAGTGATATTTGTTACTGGGTAGCCAATCAATTGCCTTGAATCTGTTGGCAGTTTCTCTTAGGTAGTTTTCCTCTTCTAAAATTTCATTCCTCCTATGAACCCTCAGTTTGCATTTGCTCACTCCTGTCCACCAAATACACTTGAATCCTCACACTCTGTGAAGCTGGCTTCAGGACCCACTGGATAAATGGAAAGTCTGGATCCCCCACCAGACAGTTGAGTTAAGGCCTCTCTGGCCTGTTCCAGATTAGAAACAGTCACCACAAACCTTTCAAGCTCAATGGCAGACTAATGCAGCTTGATAAGGTTTTAGCTCTTTTAAACATGGTCAGACTTGGCTCAGCCCAAGGTTTTAGATTCATTTGAATCAGTAAGAGAGTCAATGCACAGACTCCTCCTGGGGTGTTTCCTTTTCAGTCCCTAAAGAAGAAAACACCTGCTTTTCTGGTGATGTCATGCACAAGAGAACTTTTCCATTTACAGTTGAGATGAATGAAGTCTGATGCCTCTGCTCCTAAATTCTTGTCCCTCTCTCCCAATACCACCTGCTTAGACTCATTCTGCCCCAGGCCAAGCTCCCAAAGTGTCCTGCTTCTTTCAGGGATCTAAATTAGCTTGAGTCTGAAAGAAAGAAAATGGACAGGCCTAGTTTTCCCAACAAGATCAGAGGACAGAGAAAGGTTGAAAAATGGATTGAGCTCTTCCCTGGAATGATCCAGAAAAGATTAAAAAAGAAAAAGGCCCATTATCTGGGTCATTTTCGCTAGATGAGTTCAAGATTTCAAGATGGTAACCTGATTGAACTCATTTTCTTTATCATCATCATCATCATCATCCTCCTCATTATCACCATGACCATCATTTTCTCTTTCTTTTTTTTTTAAAGAAAAAAAGTGTATAAGTGCTGTGACGATTTCAGGCTGTCCACCCAGCCTAGTAACTTACAAGGTTAACAGCCTGCAATGTTTCATGTACAACAAATCACCAAGCTGTCACTGAGCAATGTGAAATCCAACTGGCTAGAAACCGTGTCTCATTAGAGGCCATCCACAGAGGAAGCTAATGCATTTGGAGTCATGTGATTCCTTCACAGGAATCACAGAAGTGATATTTGTTACTGGGTAGCCAATCAATTGCCTTGAATCTGTTGGCAGTTTCTCTTAGGTAGTTTTCCTCTTCTAAAATTTCATTCCTCCTATGAACCCTCAGTTTGCATTTGCTCACTCCTGTCCACCAAATACACTTGAATCCTCACACTCTGTGAAGCTGGCTTCAGGACCCACTGGATAAATGGAAAGTCTGGATCCCCCACCAGACAGTTGAGTTAAGGCCTCTCTGGCCTGTTCCAGATTAGAAACAAACACATTTCTGCCAGAGAAAGGACCTGCCTTTGGTTGAGTCTCCACAGAGCAGATGTTTATGTATATGTCAAGATTGTTTTCTAACCTCTGCTCAGCATTTGTTTTTCTGAAAAAAATAGGGGGAAAATCATCATATGTAAACAAGAGCAAAAACATTTCTCCTGTTGCTGAGGTGAGTGCTACTGGTGCTTGTGTTTCTTAGAAGTTGTCCCCTAAACTCCAAAAATAATGAAAATAGACAAAACAAAACCCTTTACCTGCCTCCCAAGACTGCTGGCATAGGTTTTATCATCAATCCTGACACACTGATAACTCATTTCCATCAAAGAATTGTCCAAGCCAAAAAGCTCTAGAAGTCACCCTGAGTTTCTTTGTTGCTATACCACCCACGTAGAGACTGAAAGCAGGGGGAGAAGGTGGTGACAGAGGACGAGATAGTTGGTGGCACCATGACTGAATGGACAGGAGTTTGTGGAAGCTCTGGGAGATGGTGAAGGACAGGGAAGCTTGGTGTGTCGAGTCCATGGAGTTGAAAGAGGTGGATGTGACTTTGTTACTGAACAACAATGCCTCCCATTTAACCCATTAGCAGATCTTATTAGCTCCATCTTAAAAAACACACACACACACACATACACACACAAAAACTCCAGCTACTGCCATCATCCCAAATCACCATCATCACTTTTTTGGCATTTCCGAGAACCTCCACTTTAGTCTCCTTGCAGCCCCCGGTGCCCCACTTTCCAGACAGGGGCCAGAGTCATCTTTAAAGAGCAAAAGTTTAAGGGCTGGGTATGCATTTGAGTCATGTGATTCCTTCACAGGAATCACAGAAGTGATATTTGTTACTGGGTAGCCAATCAATTGCCTTGAATCTGTTGGCAGTTTCTCTTAGGTAGTTTTCCTCTTCTAAAATTTCATTCCTCCTATGAACCCTCAGTTTGCATTTGCTCACTCCTGTCCACCAAATACACTTGAATCCTCACACTCTGTGAAGCTGGCTTCAGGACCCACTGGATAAATGGAAAGTCTGGATCCCCCACCAGACAGTTGAGTTAAGGCCTCTCTGGCCTGTTCCAGATTAGAAACAAACACATTTCTGCCAGAGAAAGGACCTGCCTTTGGTTGAGTCTCCACAGAGCAGATGTTTATGTATATGTCAAGATTGTTTTCTAACCTCTGCTCAGCATTTGTTTTTCTGAAAAAAATAGGGGGAAAATCATCATATGTAAACAAGAGCGAAAACATTTCTCCTGTTGCTGAGGTGAGTGCTACTGGTGCTTGTGTTTCTTAGAAGTTGCCCCCTAAACTCCAAAAATAATGAAAATAGACAAAACAAAACCCTTTACCTGCCTCCCAAGACTGCTGGCATAGGTTTTATCATCAATCCTGACACACTGATAACTCATTTCCATCAAAGAATTGTCCAAGCCAAAAAGCTCTAGAAGTCACCCTGAGTTTCTTTGTTGCTATACCACCCACGTAGAGACTGAAAGCAGGGGGAGAAGGTGGTGACAGAGGACGAGATAGTTGGTGGCACCATGACTGAATGGACAGGAGTTTGTGGAAGCTCTGGGAGATGGTGAAGGACAGGGAAGCTTGGTGTGTCGAGTCCATGGAGTTGAAAGAGGTGGATGTGACTTTGTTACTGAACAACAATGCCTCCCATTTAACCCATTAGCAGATCTTATTAGCTCCATCTTAAAAAACACACACACACACATACACACACAAAAACTCCAGCTACTGCCATCATCCCAAATCACCATCATCACTTTTTTGGCATTTCCGAGAACCTCCACTTTAGTCTCCTTGCAGCCCCCGGTGCCCCACTTTCCAGACAGGGGCCAGAGTCATCTTTAAAGAGCAAAAATCAGATTGTATCACTGCTCTGCTTAAAAGCCCTCAGGGTTACCTGATGCCCTTAGACTAAAATCCAAAATTTTTACCAGGGTTCCTTTTACCAATTTTGTCTGGTACTCTTCTCCCTCTGTGCTTTAACCATGCAGACCTCCTTTCTTCCCTGGAAATTGCTGATGAACCTTCACATGGGCAGTTATGAATGCTCAGAATGCTTTTTTCCTGACCTTGGCATGCCTGGCTTGGTCTCAGCCTTCTGGTCTCTGTTGAACGTCGCCTCTGTAGAGAGGCCTTTGCTAAGCACTCAGGCTATACTAGATGCCTTTCTGACTTACCAGGATCTCTTAATAACTCCATCCTGTCTTGTTTCCTTCATGGCATTTTCTGGACCATCTTGTCTATGATATATTTGCCACTTAATTGCTGGTTTTCCCCGATTAGAACGCAAGTGCCCTTACTCCCAGACCACAGGGACCTTGTTGACTTCTTGGCTGTGTAAGGATTCAGCACCTAGGACAGTGCCTGGGCCTTTATACACCCAATGAGTGAATTCATCATCATCTCAAGTCCCCAAGATTAACACCTTAAGCCCCTGAGTCTTCTTTCTTAGTAGTCTTTCCCCCTATGATGATCCCTTGACTTGTTTCTGACTCTTCTTTAAGTTTTAAGGTGAGCCAGTCCTTCTGGTTTTACTTTTTATTCTTCACAAAAAAATAGCCTTGGAGTTGTGTATATCATTGTTCTGTCATTGAACCCATTCCTTGGAAAGCCATCCAGGACTGTTCCTTGATATCAGAAGCAGTGTTAATATCCCAGAGTTTGTGTGCAGAGCTAACCTGTCCTGGGATGACAATGAATCAGAGGAGAAATACTGAAAAGGACCCTCGAGGGATCTCAGTCCCCTGATGGCCCTTATATTCCGGAGAGGGCTATTTTGCTGGAAAGCAAGCTTTCTCACCTTTTAGGGAAACTGGTTGTGTATAGAACCTGCACAGCCCAGTCAGTGCAAGGAAACAAGGTGAAGAGTGTGGGAAGGCAGACCCTGGAAAAGTTTCCACGGAGAAGAGCTGAACAGCACTCCCGGGTAGACAGCATGGTGGGGCAAAACAGCCCTTGTGCTTTAGCAGGATAACTTTTCATAACATAGGTTGCTTTTCTGTTAGATAAGAAGACTGGGTATGCATGCATAATTGGTCTGTCCCATTGCCACTGAAAGCCACCTACTGCTCCTACCTGGTTCCAGCAGCTCAGAAACCATCATCCTTCTGGAAGGATAAAATTCTATCCAGGGCTTCCCTGGTGGTCCAGTGGGTAAGGACACTAGCTTGTGGTGCAATGGGCGCCAGTTCGATCCCTGGTCTGGGAGGATCCCACGTGCCATGGAGCAGCTGGACTGATGTGTCCAACTACTGAGCCAGAGCTCTGAGGCACATTTGCTCAGAGCTGGTGCTCAGCAGCGAGAGAGGTCACTGCGATGGCAGGCCCACACAGGCTGAAGAACAAAGATGGATGGAAATGAATAAATGAAAGACCAATAGAAGTGCCCCCCCCCCACCTAAAAAAGCCCCTCCAACACTTAACAACAACAACGACAACAAATTCTGTCCAAACCAGCCTACTTCTTCAGACTCCCATGTTCAGAGACTTCATGAACTGATCATTCAAAAGAGAACGCGGAGATTTTTCTGCTGGGTAAAAATCAAATTGGGAGGTGGTGGCAGGGAACTCAGGGGTGGAGAAGATGAAAATAATGAAAATCAATAGTACATCTGAAGTGATCTTACAGTTCAATCCAAGCAGTTCTTTGCACATGTAATTTGTGAGAAAATGCATTATGTTGTGGTGGTAGCAAACACATTCCATATAAATGCACAAATGCTCCACTGATAGCCAACACCATCCCACGCTATCCCATGGAGACGACTGAAGTGAAATCAGGGGCATAGAATGTTAGGGCTGGAAGGCCATGAGCCCATTTTAGGGTTGGGTAAATAAGGCCCAGAGAGGGAAGGTCTCAAAAAATCAATAGCCACAGAGCACTGGGCCTGCACTGAAGCCTCCATCTCCTACCCTGTGTTCTCTCTCTGGTCCTGATGCCAGCTCAAACTCATCCCCTGGCCTCTAGGTCCAGGCAGACTGCTTCTGTTTTGTGTCAACTTAGACACTGCCCTTGCACTCCACGGGGCCTTGCTTCCAAAGGTACCAATGAGCACTGGGGTGGCAGAGAGAGTGCTAGCATGATGACCTTGTAGCCTATGAGTAGGAAGTTCTGGTTATCAGTGACCTCTGTGGATCATTCCCAACAGTCCACACCAGGCTCTTCATCACATCAGGGTCCAAAATCTCTGTCCTCATTATGCCCAACTGCTCAGCTCTTTGTTTAGATTCACAGACCCCAAACCAATGACAAAGCATCCTCCAGTGGACAAGATCCTCTGTATCAACATTTTTTTTTTTTTATTGAAGAATAGTTGTGTTAATTTCTGCTGCACAGTAAAATTATTCAGTGATGTATCTGTGTATATATATATTCATTCTTTTTTAAAAATATTCTTTTTCACCATGGTTTGTCATAGAATATTGAATATGGTTCTCTGTGCTATAAAGTAGAACCTTGTTGTTTATTCATTGTGTATATAAAAGATTACACAGGACACTCTTTAGAAGGCAATGTGCTTACCATCTTTATTACTTGAGCCTCCTCTTGGAGTCTTACTCCCAGACCACAGGCAGCTCATCAAAGTATTTCCTCTGAACAGATACAGTTTTCCTCCAAGAGGAAGTGAAATACCTCCCTCTTCTCCTGTAGTCCCACCACGTCGTGTAGACCTAAGCTGGTTTCCCAGGGACCTCTTTCAGTCTATCTTTTCTGCTCAGGGAACCTTATTGGCAACTTCCGTATCTGACTACCTGGACCAGAATGATGATAATGATGAGCAGCATCTTTTACTTACTTTGTGACTAGGTCTGACTGCCCCACTTAGGGATGCCAAAGTCCTCTCACTTCATCCCATGCATAGGAGGGGATCCTCCGCGTACCCTGATAGGTGCCCAGGGGTCCTCCTTGTCTTTACAGTAGTCTTAGAAGATCCTGCAGGGACTTGTTCTCTAGGGGGAACTGGCTGGTGATTTGCATGGGGCTGGTTCCCCTTTGACTGTGTATGTGCCACTACCCTGTGTTCTCTCTCTGGTCCTGATGCCAGCTCAAACTCATCCCCTGGCCTCTAGGTCCAGGCAGACTGCTTCTGTTTTGTGTCAACTTAGACACTGCCCTTGCACTCCACGGGGCCTTGCTTCCAAAGGTACCAATGAGCACTGGGGTGGCAGAGAGTGCTAGCATGATGACCTTGTAGCCTATGAGTAGGAAGTTCTGGTTATCAGTGACCTCTGTGGATCATTCCCAACAGTCCACACCAGGCTCTTCATCACATCAGGGTCCAAAATCTCTGTCCTCATTATGCCCAACTGCTCAGCTCTTTGTTTAGATTCACAGACCCCAAACCAATGACAAAGCATCCTCCAGTGGACAAGATCCTCTGTATCAACATTTTTTTTTTTTTTATTGAAGAATAGTTGTGTTAATTTCTGCTGCACAGTAAAATTATTCAGTGATGTATCTGTGTATATATATATTCATTCTTTTTTAAAAATATTCTTTTTCACCATGGTTTGTCATAGAATATTGAATATGGTTCTCTGTGCTATAAAGTAGAACCTTGTTGTTTATTCATTGTGTATATAAAAGATTACACAGGACACTCTTTAGAAGGCAATGTGCTTACCATCTTTATTACTTGAGCCTCCTCTTGGAGTCTTACTCCCAGACCACAGGCAGCTCATCAAAGTATTTCCTCTGAACAGATACAGTTTTCCTCCAAGAGGAAGTGAAATACCTCCCTCTTCTCCTGTAGTCCCACCACGTCGTGTAGACCTAAGCTGGTTTCCCAGGGACCTCTTTCAGTCTATCTTTTCTGCTCAGGGAACCTTATTGGCAACTTCCGTATCTGACTACCTGGACCAGAATGATGATAATGATGAGCAGCATCTTTTACTTACTTTGTGACTAGGTCTGACTGCCCCACTTAGGGATGCCAAAGTCCTCTCACTTCATCCCATGCATAGGAGGGGATCCTCCGCGTACCCTGATAGGTGCCCAGGGGTCCTCCTTGTCTTTACAGTAGTCTTAGAAGATCCTGCAGGGACTTGTTCTCTAGGGGGAACTGGCTGGTGATTTGCATGGGGCTGGTTCCCACCCTCTTGATGACTGTGTATGTGTGTGCCACTACTGAAGGCCCATCATGTGGACATGAAGGTCGTGTGGTGGGGGAACATCCCTGGTGGCCCAGTGGCTAAGACCCCATACTCCCAATGCAAGGGGCTTGGGTTCAATCCCTGGTCAGGGAACTAGCTCCCATAGGCTGCAACCAAGAGTCTGCATGCTGCAACTAAAGATCTAAGGAAGATCGAAGATCCTGTGTGCCATAACTAAGACCCAGTATAGCCAAATAAATGAATAAATGTATACATAAATACACAAGTAAGTAAATAAAAAAAGATCATGCCATGGGACCTGCTGGTGAGGACTCTGTCTGGTGAGTCTTTTAGGTATCACAAGAACGCTCCTCCACTGGTCAGCCATAAATTCCTTTCTCTTCTATCAGGGGTGAAGGAGGGCCTCTTTAGCACAGGGTTTTCCTCCGCCTTCCCTTGGGCTTCCCTGGTGGCTCAGACGGTAAAGAATCTGCCTCCATACAGGAGATCCAGGCTGGATCCCTGAGTTAGGAAGATCCCCTGGAGAAGGGAATGGCTATCTACTCTAGTATTCTTCTCTGGAGAATTCCATGGATAGAGGAGCCTGGCGGGCTTCAGTCCACAGGGTTGCAAAGAGTCCAACATGACTGAGTGACTAATTCTTTTACTTTCTCTTAAGCCAAGCCTCTGCTTCTTGCTGACATACCCACTCCAAACATTTCCGACTCTTATTTTCTGTGATCAGTGCCAAAGCTATGACCCTTTATGGCTTTGGCGCACTGGTCTGATCTCTGTTTCCTGGAGGGTCTTGGGGGTGGTTACCCTGCAGCAGAAGAAAGACCACAAGTTACCTGAGTTTTTCTACTCAGGGAGTGACCGTGGTCCCCATCTCCCCCTCCACATGCCATGCTCCTTTTGGGGGCAAAACATTTCATGTACTTACCTTTAATCCTCAGCATTGAACTCCAGGGAGTGGATACCATCATCCTGATTTTAAAAATTAAGAAAGCAGAGGTCTAAGAGGTTCCGAAACTGGCTGGAGGTCACACAGCCACTGACGGCTGAGCCAGAGACTGAAGCCAAGCCTGCCTGCTGCTGAGGCGGCATTCTTTCCTCAGCATCTCGCGTGGCTCTCAGTGACTGAGTCCCCAGGAAAGACAGCTCTTCCCCTCCTTTTAAAAACAGACAGGCACAGACAATTCGGAACCAAGTTGTTGAGAGCTGCCATCTGTTAAGAGGTCGTACTGTGGCATTTGCTGAAAGATGAGTCGTGGGAGGAAATGTGGTTTCGGTCTGGGGTCTACCCCTCAAGGTGCTGCCCCTGTGGACTCCACTTCTGTGCTTTCTGACACATAGTCTATTGTTCAGACCCTGGGCACATGTCCCCCGATTGACTTGAGGAAGGCACAGAGACCCCGTGGGTTGCCAGGGCCCCAGACTACAGTCCCTGAAGCCTTGGACCCCTTGAGAACCAGTGAGCATCTGTCTTTAGCCAGGCCCAGGTGGGCTCTCCTGAATGGTGAGCTGCAGCATTTAAAGATGTCGAGTTGACCATGAAGATCAACATGTGACCCATGTGTGCATTGACACATGTACTGACATGCGCACAGTATGTTGCCACACATGTGTTAACAGCGTTGAAGAGGGACGCTTTGAAGCCCCAGTTATCCATCTTTCAGAGTGTTTGCATCACCACGGGCGGAGGAGGAAGTGGCTACTGCAGGGCTGCCCGCCAGCTCTGCTGTCCCAGGTTCACACTCCCCGACAGCCTGTGAAGGCAGCGCTTATGGTCGGGATCGCGCGTCTCTGCAAGCGGGCTCAGGCTGCGAGGAATTCGGAGGCCTCCACCAGCCCCTGGAGTCCTCCTGGCAGTCTCAGAGGCATGGGCTGCTGCCAGATCCCTGCTCCCAGACAAATGTGTGAGTGAGTGCTCTAACTCAACCCAAAAGAGCGTTTCACAAAAATCAAAGACAGATCTTCAGACAGTAAGGGAATGTTGCTTTTGTGAAGTATTTTTTCAGCTCCTGGAAGTGATCTGAAATTTCCAGTTGAATTGCTAGGATTTCTTGCTCTGTGTTTCCACCCTCCTTTGACAGAGAAGTCCTCCGATTTTAAAAATTAAGAAAGCAGAGGTCTAAGAGGTTCCGAAACTGGCTGGAGGTCACACAGCCACTGACGGCTGAGCCAGAGACTGAAGCCAAGCCTGCCTGCTGCTGAGGCGGCATTCTTTCCTCAGCATCTCGCGTGGCTCTCAGTGACTGAGTCCCCAGGAAAGACAGCTCTTCCCCTCCTTTTAAAAACAGACAGGCACAGACAATTCGGAACCAAGTTGTTGAGAGCTGCCATCTGTTAAGAGGTCGTACTGTGGCATTTGCTGAAAGATGAGTCGTGGGAGGAAATGTGGTTTCGGTCTGGGGTCTACCCCTCAAGGTGCTGCCCCTGTGGACTCCACTTCTGTGCTTTCTGACACATAGTCTATTGTTCAGACCCTGGGCACATGTCCCCCGATTGACTTGAGGAAGGCACAGAGACCCCGCGTGGGTTGCCAGGGCCCCAGACTACAGTCCCTGAAGCCTTGGACCCCTTGAGAACCAGTGAGCATCTGTCTTTAGCCAGGCCCAGGTGGGCTCTCCTGAATGGTGAGCTGCAGCATTTAAAGATGTCGAGTTGACCATGAAGATCAACATGTGACCCATGTGTGCATTGACACATGTACTGACATGCGCACAGTATGTTGCCACACATGTGTTAACAGCGTTGAAGAGGGACGCTTTGAAGCCCCAGTTATCCATCTTTCAGAGTGTTTGCATCACCACGGGCGGAGGAGGAAGTGGCTACTGCAGGGCTGCCCGCCAGCTCTGCTGTCCCAGGTTCACACTCCCCGACAGCCTGTGAAGGCAGCGCTTATGGTCGGGATCGCGCGTCTCTGCAAGCGGGCTCAGGCTGCGAGGAATTCGGAGGCCTCCACCAGCCCCTGGAGTCCTCCTGGCAGTCTCAGAGGCATGGGCTGCTGCCAGATCCCTGCTCCCAGACAAATGTGTGAGTGAGTGCTCTAACTCAACCCAAAAGAGCGTTTCACAAAAATCAAAGACAGATCTTCAGACAGTAAGGGAATGTTGCTTTTGTGAAGTATTTTTTCAGCTCCTGGAAGTGATCTGAAATTTCCAGTTGAATTGCTAGGATTTCTTGCTCTGTGTTCCACCCTTTCCCGAGCTGCTGGGCCTCTTTGTAGTGACCTGCTGCCACTGACAGAGAAGTGGCTGGTTCTGGACGTCACTGTCCCTGGTGCCTGGCTGTGGTGAGGGCAGAGAAGGGCACCATTGCTTTATTCTGCCCCAAGTCCACCAAAAATACAATTCCAATGAGACAAATAGCCAGAAAGGCCTAATCTGATATTTATAGCTAAAAACAAACAGCACAAAAATCTCAGCATCTTGTGATCTGTAAGTGAAAATAAGAGACAGTTTAGGACTCTTAATTGAATCTATGAAGACACTTAAGAAGTGTCTTCGTGGGGCGACATGGGGCTCCACAAGGCCATTGGATGGGGTTTCTTAGAAGTTTCCATGATCCATGGGATGATAATGAAACAGAGCACTTCTCTCTGTGGTTATTTGACTTCCAGGTTTTTACTTTCCTACACTTTACCCGACACACTGTTGTTTTCTTCCAGAGCTACGCCATGCCGCCATGCCGAGATTCCGATGGGATCCCGCAGGGAGAGGCACAATTAAGGATCTTATGCAATAACGCATTCCTTTGTCTTTATGATCAGCATATATATGGACATCCACAGAGCGAAAAATAGTGCTGATGTCGGTTTTCTGAGTTTGGCTTTTTATTTTTGCAGAACTGTATTTGTGGATATTAGCTGTCCTATCATAAGCTGGGGGACTCTACACCTCAGCATTATGGTAACATTAAGGCATTGACTTCCAGGATAATGACTATTGCTTCTGCAGCATATCTGCTCTTGAAGACACCCTGGGAATATTTCCTACTTATCAGGTGTTTGACCTCTGAGGCTCTATCTATGTAACTCCAAAACATATTGTTACTTCAGGAGAAAACGTGAAGGAAAAAAGAAAAAGCAATTAACCAGTTGCCTAGCATTGTATAGATAAAAAGATCTAGATAATCAGCTTAATCTTTGATTTGCCTTGATTGATTAATTAATTAAACATTTATTGAGCCAGGCCTGAACTAGGTGTTTCCATGCTGTGTCTGATAGTCGGGAGCCTGGAAGGCAATTTGCAAATGTTGATTCTGCCTGTGAGGGGTACCAGGGAGAAGAGAGGATGCACCAGACGCCCTCGTCCGCTGATGAGAGGAGGGCCTCCTCCTCACCTGCCTCAGCACCAAACGCATGCCTTTGGGCTGTCAGAGTGTCCGGTGCTTGAGCACGGCTGTGGCCTTACTGTAGCAGTGGGTCTCTGTGTGGGAGGATACTGAGTACAGAAAGTCCTCTACACACAAATAAATTCTGTTCCCAGAGTATGTTCATGAAGTCTGCTTTGTTTGTGAGTCCATCAGAGTTAGCCTAGGTACCCACTGACACCATCGGCTGTGTAGTCCTGTGCCATAATAGATTTGCAGTACTTTTCACACAGATAATACATACTAACAAACACACGAAAAAACAAAGCATTTTTAATCTGACCGTATTTAATCTTACAGTACCTTGAAAAGTGCGGGGGTCCAGTACCGTTCCAGCTATATCACCGCTGCTTTTATGCTTCCTTTCAGACATCCTGGGCTTGAAATGAAGACCCTGTGCTCCTGTACTCTGTACAGCACCAGACAGTAACATACACACAAGCGTAACCACTTGTAGAGGACGCACACACCTGACAACGTACGCCAAACATGTGAACTAACTTACGTGACTGGACATGCGAACACACGTTCACCTCCTTGAAACACCTCCACTTGAAGATTCACATGTAGGGGACTTACTCTTCGCTTGTGAATGTGCACGTGTTTTTGTGCACACCCATGCCCGCCCAGAGGCAGCCATGAGAATCAAGAGGGCCAGAGAGGTTCCTCTCTCAGTGTTGGAGTGTTTAGTTAGTACAGACTGCATGGACTGCAAGACGGTCATATCCATCCAGTTATAAGATGCACCTGCCCTCTGACGCAGTTGCTTACCTCCTAAAGATATACTCATCCATGTGCCAATCAATGATGACCATTCAAATATGCTTACTTATTATTATTATTATTTATTCACCCACCACATATTGAAGGAGCTCCTGTTGCCTGGCACAGTTCTAGGCAGTGGAGACACAGTGGTGAACAAGACAGACTAGCTCTTACCGTCTAGGACTTTATATTCTAGTGGAGGTGGCAGATGATAAACAAAAACACCCAAGGAACATGGATCCAGCAAGTCAGACAGGATGACGATGCATCCCAGTTACCTAGGCTGGTCATGCTTATGTCCTCATTATAATGGACAGTGACATCCCCTTCTGCTCGTGGAAGGGTTCCAATCTGCATGGCAACTGTACACATGGAGGGGGTACTGAAACATATTGTGAAAAAAAAAGTTACGGTAGGAAAAGAGGGAAGGAGTGACTTGATGTGGGTGCTGGTTTGTCTTATTCGTTGCTGGTAGTTTGGAAACAACCTGAATGTGCATCAATTGAAAACTTATTAATAAATTGTTACATGTATGCACTAGAATACTACATTGCTGTCAAAAAGAATGAGACAGAATTATGTTTGCTGCTATGGAACAATCTCTAAAATACACTCAGTGAAAAGAGCGAGATGCAGTGTATTGCAGTTTGACACCACTGTGTATAGGAAGAAGAAGGGCATATTTACATGGACATGTTTGGTCAGGCACAGAAAAGCTCTGAAAAAACATGAAAATCTGGTAACAGTGATTGCATCTGGGGAGGGAAATTGGGACACTGAAGATTAGGGATGGCAGAAGACTTGCTCTTCACTGTAAAACTAGTTTGCTGATATTTATTTTATTTTTTGAGCTCACCATGTGGCATATAGGATCTTAGTTCCTTGACCAGGTATCAAACCCATGGCCCCCTGCATTGAAAGCATAGTGTCTTAACCACTGGACCACCAGGGTAGTCCCTGTAGGTGCTGATTTTTAAAAAGCTGGGTAAAAAATGCTGTTAAAAATAACAATAGAGAAAGAAAATACCTCAAGTCCAGCCAGATAGGAGGTGCAGGAACTCTTCTAGGGCAGTGGTTCTCACTCAGGCTTTTAGAATTCCTTGGAAAAATTAAAAAAAACAAGCAACTACGCCCTACCCTCAGAGTTCCTGATCCACTTGCTTTGGAGTTGGACCTGGACATTGGTGTTTAAGAATGAAGCGTGCCCAGGTGATTCTAACATGCAGCTGGGGCTGAGACCCATCACGTGTCAAAGTTTAACGTGCGCATGAGCCCCCTGGGCTTTTGATCTGAAGAATACTGTTGGGTTTGGTACATCCGGGGTGGGTGTTTCTAACAAGGCTCTGCATTTCTAACCAGTCCGGGATGATGTTGGTGCAGCTGGCCCCTGGACCACACTGGTAGTGGCACAAGGCTAGACTATCTCTGGCTCAGAACAGACCGTCCTCATGCCTCTGCTTACACATTTTTGGAGGCAAGCTGCTCACTCCTGTTGCTGCTTTGTGCAAGAGTGGGTGTGGATAATTAGCTCTCCTAAGTTGGAGGATATGAATGCTACTAACGTGGTACAGGATCCTGGGCTTATGTCCTGTGCATCTGTTATTCTTCTAGGTCCTCTGTTCTGAGAGGACAATAGTGTAATAATTCATTCTCTCACTCACTCATTCGTTTGGGGAGCTGAGTTTCATAATATTTCGAGGGTGATCTTGGGGGAAGCCCCTCTTTGTCTTGGAAAGGTTGGAGAAGGACACTGAAGGCAGGAGTAGGTGGCCTTGAGAGGCACCCCTGGAGGACACTAAAGGCTTTAGCCCAGAGAGGAAGCAGAAGGAAGTAGGAGGTAGTAGGATTTATGTCTGTTGGCAGAGGTAGGGCTCCATGCCTGGCATGGTGTTCCTGAAGATCCTTGACAGAGGATCTGTCACCTTCCTGAAAGCAGAGGTGGCCTTGACTGAGCACCAGCAAAACTGGCTTTCACCACCCAGGTGAAATATGAGCAAGTGTCCATTGGCAGCTGATGGCATGGGTCCCTGGACAGCCTCAGTAGGATCTTCTCATGGGCTCCTGAGGGTGTCCTAGGCCCCTTCCAGCCTGAGAATTCATTGTTGGGGTTGAGTGAAAATCTTAAGGAAGTAAGACTTGGTATTTTCCTTTGTCGGTTTCACCATTTTCAACCTGAAGCTACTCAGATCGACTTTGCCCCATTGTAGGAATTTCCCTTTTCTACGTGGGCAGGGGAAAGCATCTGTGTTTAAACCTTCTGGACCCTTCAGGGAGGAGTGAAAGCAAAATATCTGGGGGTGGTTTGTTGCTGCAAAGATGCGAGAAGAAAAATATCAGCTCTTTCTGTGTAGAGGGGCCGCCTCGGAATGGAGCTGGACCTTGGGGCTGCAGGAGGAGGAGGGGAAGCACAGAGACCCGAGGAGACCATGTCCCCACAGGCTGGCTCTGAGGGGTACTGTCTCTTCTTTCTCTACTGTCAGAAGATGCCTAATGGGCCGGGAGTGGAGGATTTGGTCGGAGAAGGAGGAAGTTAAAATCTACTGTGTGGCAATCCAAGGGAGTTTTCAGGATGTGTGTTTAACCAGGCATCCTGAGCATGGCCTGTGTATTCTTGTCCTTGTCCACGAGCTTCCCTTGCTCTGTGATGCTTTTCTTCCCCTGTTGCTGCTGAATCCTCCCACTTGGGAAGGGCCCTCTTCCATCGTGCCTCCTGACCTCCTCACTTTTTCAGTGCCCAATGCAAAGAAGCAGGGGGAGTCCATCTCTCCCACTCTGTACCTTCATGGTTTCTCGTGACCTTAACACTGCTGTGTACCCATGCATGTCCCCAGGCAGCCTGTCCCCTTTGTTAGGGTCACGTCTTCAGGCTTTTGCATCCCTGATCCCCCAGTACCCAGCCCAGAGCCTGCGTGGAACAGCATTGCTGGATTTAATCGGAAAGGTGGGCTTAAAAATTTTTAGGTGGCCCCATGGTGTTCCTGAAGATCCTTGACAGAGGATCTGTCACCTTCCTGAAAGCAGAGGTGGCCTTGACTGAGCACCAGCAAAACTGGCTTTCACCACCCAGGTGAAATATGAGCAAGTGTCCATTGGCAGCTGATGGCATGGGTCCCTGGACAGCCTCAGTAGGATCTTCTCATGGGCTCCTGAGGGTGTCCTAGGCCCCTTCCAGCCTGAGAATTCATTGTTGGGGTTGAGTGAAAATCTTAAGGAAGTAAGACTTGGTATTTTCCTTTGTCGGTTTCACCATTTTCAACCTGAAGCTACTCAGATCGACTTTGCCCCATTGTAGGAATTTCCCTTTTCTACGTGGGCAGGGGAAAGCATCTGTGTTTAAACCTTCTGGACCCTTCAGGGAGGAGTGAAAGCAAAATATCTGGGGGTGGTTTGTTGCTGCAAAGATGCGAGAAGAAAAATATCAGCTCTTTCTGTGTAGAGGGGCCGCCTCGGAATGGAGCTGGACCTTGGGGCTGCAGGAGGAGGAGGGGAAGCACAGAGACCCGAGGAGACCATGTCCCCACAGGCTGGCTCTGAGGGGTACTGTCTCTTCTTTCTCTACTGTCAGAAGATGCCTAATGGGCCGGGAGTGGAGGATTTGGTCGGAGAAGGAGGAAGTTAAAATCTACTGTGTGGCAATCCAAGGGAGTTTTCAGGATGTGTGTTTAACCAGGCATCCTGAGCATGGCCTGTGTATTCTTGTCCTTGTCCACGAGCTTCCCTTGCTCTGTGATGCTTTTCTTCCCCTGTTGCTGCTGAATCCTCCCACTTGGGAAGGGCCCTCTTCCATCGTGCCTCCTGACCTCCTCACTTTTTCAGTGCCCAATGCAAAGAAGCAGGGGGAGTCCATCTCTCCCACTCTGTACCTTCATGGTTTCTCGTGACCTTAACACTGCTGTGTACCCATGCATGTCCCCAGGCAGCCTGTCCCCTTTGTTAGGGTCACGTCTTCAGGCTTTTGCATCCCTGATCCCCCAGTACCCAGCCCAGAGCCTGCGTGGAACAGCATTGCTGGATTTAATCGGAAAGGTGGGCAAAATTAAAAACAAATTTGTTGTCAAAAAAAAAATTAAAAGCAAATTTAGTTGCTCAGTCATTTCCTACTTTTTGCGACCCTATGAACTGTAGCCTGCCAGGCTCCTCTCTCCATCGAACTTCCCAGGCAAGAATAGTGGAGAGGGTTGCCATTCCCTTCAGGGTAGTCTTCCCAGATCCTGGGATCAAACCCGAGGCTTCTGCATTGGCGGTCAGATTCTTCACCATTGAGCCACCGGGGAGAGATCAAAGCAATGCTTCCACTCACAGATACAGATACCAGCCAGTGGCTCCGGGCTCAGGGAAAGACCCTGGATGAGATGAGTTCTTTATTTCCAGTTAATAGAAGAAAACTGAGCTGCATATTCCTAGGTTAGCTGTAAGTGTCCAGGATGCCCTTCCTCACCTCATCCCAAATGGCCCTGTTTATCTGTGACCCAGAAGGAGGCCCAGTTCAAGATGCCCAGTTCAGGACAGAGGCATGCAGAGTGGGGCCAGGGGCTGGTTTACAGGACCCGTGGGGCCAGCCATGGAATCAGAAGCAGATCTGGACTCAGAAACTCAGAAGGAAGGTCCAAACTAAATAGAATGAGTTCCAGATCTGCAGTTAGAGTAGTCCTCAAGGCCCGTGATTGAATCCACAGAACTTTCCTTCTCTAATCTTCTTCCTAGAGACAAGCCAATGATCAGGTGACTTAGGCAGTTGTAGAATACTCTGCATTCCGCCCCTCCCTGGACCTGGATTCCAGGCATCATGCATTCCTGGGTGTTCTGTGGTTCCTAAGTCTGTCTTCCTCTGTAGCCATCAGTCCCTCAAGAGTGGAGATCAGGTCTTAGTTCTAGTATCTCATATACAGCACATAGTAGGAGGTGTTTAATAACGATTTTTCTGAATGACTCAGGGAATCTTTACTGTTTTACATCAACTCCAGATGCCCTGATTTCCTTTGCTTGATCTTGGGGGTTGATGTTTCTGACCCTGGACTATATTCTGACTTTGCTAACCCACCAAAACAATTTCATAGGAAAGGCCTAATCCTATCCCCTGATACTTACCAGGATGAGGCATACAGTGGGCCCTCAATAAATGCCAGTACACTCAACTTGCAAGAAACCAGTGTCCATGTTTTATCTGGAATAGGTCTGTTACCCCTTAACCAGGGTGGCTGGCTTGCTGTTAAGGAAATTGCTTTTCTACCCAGTTGGAGCCTAAATTAGCCTGTCCCCACTGACCCTCAGGCTAGAATCGACTAAGTTACCTTGTATGGGTCCAACTTTTGAAAGATTCAATTTTCCTAATTTCCCTCCAGGTCTTAAGCTGAGTCAGTGACTGATTAGCTCTCGAAGAGTCATGTGCTGGTTGTATTTATAGCACTAATTAATTAATACAGGTAAAGAGCCAGGAAGATAAAGTACTAGCAGAGTGCAACGTCTTCAAACGACTATTAGCGCCCAGGCTGGGGACCTTTGAATGGGAACGTATGGGCGAAAAAGTGCCGTCACAGGTGGAGGCTTTTAAAAAGCATCAGCTTGATTACGGAAGACATAAATTAACTGGAGGAAGTCGCGCTGTCAGTGACAGACTGTCGTCAGAATCCTCTCCCGTTCGGTTTCCATTTAAATCGACACATATGGCGAGGGTTGTTGGAGGGGTTCAGGCATGTACGTGCGCGCCTTCTCCCGCAGGAATAGGATGCCTTGGTTCCAGTGAACCCGGTGGGTGGTGTGGTCTCCCAGCTCCTGTGCTTTTTCCTGAACAACAGGAAAAGAAGGGCAAAACTCTGCAAGGGTTAGGGAGCCCAGAGACGGTTGGGGGAGGGCGTTGTTTCATTTCATTGCAGTCATCGGAGTCCTTGAAGCCCTTCAGAAATGTCCTGTGGGCGCAGATGTCTGGGAGGAGCCTCACCTCCCGAGGTCTGGCCTGGGGTGCTCACGATCTAGGGAGGGCCTGGAGCAGCCAGGGCTCTTGATGTCATGGGAAAAGCCGTGGATAGAGGTTTGTGGCTTGCTGGGGTCCCCATGTCTAGGAACCTCATGAGAGCAGCTGCCACTTCCTGTTTCTCTCTGTAGCCAGCTCAGAGCCACCCACGGTGGAGAGGAGGAGGTCTGGGGAGGGGATGAGTAGCAGAAGGCCAGGTTTGGAGTAGCTTCTGGGGGTCTACTGAGTCCTGAGTCTGTTCTGGTCTGGTCTCCACTTGAGTGGAAATACCCATCAATCCTAGCTGAAATTCTTCTCTGAAATGCTCCAGGTGGCCCTGAAAACAGCTCTGGGGACTGCTTGGGAGGAGGCAAGGGCCTTTGGGGTTTGCCCCACCAAGTCCTGGGGCTAGAAGCTTCTCCACCAGCAGGATCACTGCCAGCCCAGGTATAAGTTTAAAAAAAAAACGGCCTTCTCCCGGTGAGTGCAGCATTCTACAATATATACTGAGTGTTTATTTTTTAATTTTCAAAGCCCATGATCTTCATTTATAGATATGTTCTAGTTGTAAAAAAAATTTACCCTGAAGTTTCTATTTCTTCTTTTATCTGTTTGAATATTCTCTATGTCAACGTTTTAAATCGATGGGCGAAAGTGCCGTCACAGGTGGAGGCTTTTAAAAAGAATCAGCTTGATTACGGAAGACATAAATTAACTGGAGGAAGTCGCGCTGTCAGTGACAGACTGTCGTCAGAATCCTCTCCCGTTCGGTTTCCATTTAAATCGACACATATGGCGAGGGTTGTTGGAGGGGTTCAGGCATGTACGTGCGCGCCTTCTCCCGCAGGAATAGGATGCCTTGGTTCCAGTGAACCCGGTGGGTGGTGTGGTCTCCCAGCTCCTGTGCTTTTTCCTGAACAACAGGAAAAGAAGGGCAAAACTCTGCAAGGGTTAGGGAGCCCAGAGACGGTTGGGGGAGGGCGTTGTTTCATTTCATTGCAGTCATCGGAGTCCTTGAAGCCCTTCAGAAATGTCCTGTGGGCGCAGATGTCTGGGAGGAGCCTCACCTCCCGAGGTCTGGCCTGGGGTGCTCACGATCTAGGGAGGGCCTGGAGCAGCCAGGGCTCTTGATGTCATGGGAAAAGCCGTGGATAGAGGTTTGTGGCTTGCTGGGGTCCCCATGTCTAGGAACCTCATGAGAGCAGCTGCCACTTCCTGTTTCTCTCTGTAGCCAGCTCAGAGCCACCCACGGTGGAGAGGAGGAGGTCTGGGGAGGGGATGAGTAGCAGAAGGCCAGGTTTGGAGTAGCTTCTGGGGGTCTACTGAGTCCTGAGTCTGTTCTGGTCTGGTCTCCACTTGAGTGGAAATACCCATCAATCCTAGCTGAAATTCTTCTCTGAAATGCTCCAGGTGGCCCTGAAAACAGCTCTGGGGACTGCTTGGGAGGAGGCAAGGGCCTTTGGGGTTTGCCCCACCAAGTCCTGGGGCTAGAAGCTTCTCCACCAGCAGGATCACTGCCAGCCCAGGTATAAGTTTAAAAAAAAAACGGCCTTCTCCCGGTGAGTGCAGCATTCTACAATATATACTGAGTGTTTATTTTTTAATTTTCAAAGCCCATGATCTTCATTTATAGATATGTTCTAGTTGTAAAAAAAATTTACCCTGAAGTTT
Source organism: Tragulus kanchil (assembly GCA_022376925.1). Lineage (NCBI taxonomy): Eukaryota > Metazoa > Chordata > Mammalia > Artiodactyla > Tragulidae > Tragulus > Tragulus kanchil. Next base: position 113,232,059 of record JAIOJX010000031.1, on the reverse strand, counting down.
CTATTTCTTCTTTTATCTGTTTGAATATTCTCTATGTAGGCTTCTCTGGTGGCTCAGAACAGTAAAGAATCTGGCTGCAAAACAAGAGATCTGAGTTCGATCTCTGGATTGGGAAGATGCCCTGGAGAAGGGAATGGCTACCCACTCCAGTATATATAAACACATACATAGCTTTATTTTTTAAATTTTTACATTTAAGTATGGTAGATATATATTACATTGGTTTCAGGCCCTGATTCGATTCCTGGGTTGGGAAGATCCCCTGGAGAAGGGATAGGCTACCTACTCCAGTATTCTTGGGCTTTCCTGGTGGCTCAGAGGGTAAGGACACCACCTGCAATGCAGGAGACCTGGGTTTGACCCCTGGATTGGGAAGATCCCGCAGAGAAAGGGAAGTCTTCCCACTCCAGTATTCTTGCCTGGAGAACGCCATAGCCCGTCCACGGGTTGACAAGAGCCCAACACAACTGAGCGACATGACTTTCACTTTTCATGGAACACAGTGACTAATGTTTTATAGATTATAGTCTGTTTAAAGTTGTTACCATATAGTCTCCATTTTCTCTGTGTTGTACAATTGATACTGGAGCACAGCATTCTAGACACCGGGCTTGGAGCGCAGAGCTCTGCGGCACACGTGCCCTTAGAAGGACAGTTTGGCGCTGGACAGCTGGCACAACATTATGAAGTGGCCTGTGTCTCCGGTGGGGCTTCGGTACAACCGCCCGGGCTGTGCAGATGTGAAGAGGAGACCCCACGTCGAGAGTGGTCCTCGGAGAAGGCCACCCTGAGCCCATAGACACTTGCTTCCAGAATTGATCGACCGCATCAATTGGAGTTCAGTCAGTAATGCACTCCTGGATATTTCAAAACAGCATGCCTGGTCTGGAGCCCCGGGTGCGGCTCCAAACGAGCAGCTTGAGCAGGAAGCCAGGCCTTTCTGTGTTGCTGCCGCTGCCGCTTTTACCACCTTGGCTGCTGTCCCCTTCCCCGCTGGCCCCCCTCCCCTCCTGGGGCTGCCACTTCTGCTGGAGGAGCCTCTGAAGCAGGGACAGTGGCCCCGGCCACCTCGTGCCTGTGCTTTTCTTCTAGCGTGGGCTCGGTTGCTCAGTCGTGTCCGACTCTTTGTGACCCTGTGGACTATATTCTGCCAGGCTGCTCCTCTGTCCATGGGATTCTTCAGGCAAGAATACTGGAGTGAGTTGCCCTTCCCTTCTTTAGGGGATCTTCCCAACCCAGGAGTCGAACCCACATCTCCAGCGTCTCCTGCATTGGCAGGCAGATTCTTTACCACTGAGCCGCCTCGGAAGCGCCTTTCTTCTAGAGCTTCCTGATAGCAGAGCCTCGTCCGGAGTGGGCCAGCCAGCGCAGGGGTGTGGAAAAAGCCATCTGCAGCACTCTAGCGCCATTGCTGGGAAGCTGTGCCAGCAGGGTGACTCTTCCCGAGAGACGGTATTCCCTGAGCTGCCCATTCACCTATGCCTGTTCTTGTTTTCCCTTCTGGCTTAAAATCCGAAGATTAAAGGATTAAAATATATATATTTACTGTACACCTGCTAATGTTAGACACTGCACTAGGCCCAGGAGGTACAGCAATGAGGAGTCCTGCTCAGATGGAGATCATGGACTTGGGAGAAACAGTGGATCATCCCATTTAGTTCTGGCAATAATTCGCTGAGTTTTCACGTGAAGTAACAGGGGCTCAGGGAGTTGATGTAACTTAAGATCACATGCACGGCCATCCTCTGTAAATGGCTGCGAAGTCCTGGCTGTTGGGTGTGGGCAGCATTCTTGTTTGCCACCCGAGGGAAGAGACTTGAAAAGCCTGTCTTGGACTCTTCTTTTAACTGTGCTTTGTGGCTTGTGGGATGTTAGGAACTGAGGACCCTTGGATTCCCATAGACACTTGCTTCCAGAATTGCGACCGCATCAATTGGAGTTCAGTCAGTAATGCACTCCTGGATATTTCAAAACAGCATGCCTGGTCTGGAGCCCCGGGTGCGGCTCCAAACGAGCAGCTTGAGCAGGAAGCCAGGCCTTTCTGTGTTGCTGCCGCTGCCGCTTTTACCACCTTGGCTGCTGTCCCCTTCCCCGCTGGCCCCCCTCCCCTCCTGGGGCTGCCACTTCTGCTGGAGGAGCCTCTGAAGCAGGGACAGTGGCCCCGGCCACCTCGTGCCTGTGCTTTTCTTCTAGCGTGGGCTCGGTTGCTCAGTCGTGTCCGACTCTTTGTGACCCTGTGGACTATATTCTGCCAGGCTGCTCCTCTGTCCATGGGATTCTTCAGGCAAGAATACTGGAGTGAGTTGCCCTTCCCTTCTTTAGGGGATCTTCCCAACCCAGGAGTCGAACCCACATCTCCAGCGTCTCCTGCATTGGCAGGCAGATTCTTTACCACTGAGCCGCCTCGGAAGCGCCTTTCTTCTAGAGCTTCCTGATAGCAGAGCCTCGTCCGGAGTGGGCCAGCCAGCGCAGGGGTGTGGAAAAAGCCATCTGCAGCACTCTAGCGCCATTGCTGGGAAGCTGTGCCAGCAGGGTGACTCTTCCCGAGAGACGGTATTCCCTGAGCTGCCCATTCACCTATGCCTGTTCTTGTTTTCCCTTCTGGCTTAAAATCCGAAGATTAAAGGATTAAAATATATATATTTACTGTACACCTGCTAATGTTAGACACTGCACTAGGCCCAGGAGGTACAGCAATGAGGAGTCCTGCTCAGATGGAGATCATGGACTTGGGAGAAACAGTGGATCATCCCATTTAGTTCTGGCAATAATTCGCTGAGTTTTCACGTGAAGTAACAGGGGCTCAGGGAGTTGATGTAACTTAAGATCACATGCACGGCCATCCTCTGTAAATGGCTGCGAAGTCCTGGCTGTTGGGTGTGGGCAGCATTCTTGTTTGCCACCCGAGGGAAGAGACTTGAAAAGCCTGTCTTGGACTCTTCTTTTTAACTGTGCTTTGTGGCTTGTGGGATGTTAGGAACTGAACCTGGACCCTTGGTAGTGAGAGTGCTGGGTCCCTAACCACTGGACTACCAGGGAATTCCCTTGGACCTTTATTAATGTGGCACCAGCAGGCTGTGACCACAAGATGGGTGGAGCTAGCCATGGTGGTCCCTGCTGCGGCTCCACATCGTGGTACCCCTGATGACCCTTCCCTGGTGCCCCACCAGTCCACAGTGGCCTTTCCCTCCTAGACCTCCTGGAGGAGTTATTGCCACTTCTGTCTGCACCTTGTGGGAGTGATGTAGCTGCCATTCTTGAAAATTCTGTCCTGGAGCTCCTTGTCTTCCTGGTGGGTGCCATAGAAGACCCCCAGAGTATTCATCTTTGTGTCTCTTGAATCTGGCATAGCATCCTGCACATAGCAAGCACTCTGAAAGACATTATTCATGTAAATCACCTGTATAAAAAGACAGGCCATGCAACCCACATTTGGCAGTCTTCAAAAGTAAATTCAGCCAAAAGATTTGAAAGCAGGGATTTGAACAGATACCTGTACACCTGTGTGCAGAGCAGCGTTATTCACAACAGCCAAAGGGTGGAAGCAACCCAACTGTCCATCAATGGATGAATGGATAGACAAAACGTGCTGTAGATTTACAGCAGAATATTACTGAGCCTTAAGAGGGAAGGAAATTCTGACCCAAGCTACCACATGGTTGAACCTTTGCTGAGTGAAAAAATCCAGTTACAAAGAGACAAGCACTGCAGGATTCCATTTATATGAGATACCTAGAGTAGTCAAATTCAGAGAGACAGAAAATGACAGGGTGGTTTCCAGAGGCTGAAGGAGAGAGGAATGGGGAGTTATTATTTAATGGGTACAGAGTTTTAGTGTGGGAAGATGAAAACCTTCTGGAGATGGATGATGGAGACAGGGCCTGGGTCAAGCCGTCTGATTGGCCAATCTGACAGTGGATCACCTTTTGGTTTGAGAGAGCAGGGCACTAAAGGGCAAGAGAAGCCTTGAAGAAAGCTGAGGACCTGAAAGGAAGGGCTCTGAAAGCTCAGAAGCTATAGTGGCAATGTGCCCTTGGGCGAGGGCCCTTCCCTGCTGAGACCATGTGGGAACCCAGACCACTGCCCACCCCCCCAGCCCCGCCACCGGGCACTCCTCCATCACGGCCCTACTGTGAGCTCCAGAAGGACCTGGGAACAGAAGAATAAGAAGGCTCCTCTCTGGACATGGAGAACAGTCTTATGGGTATTGACATGAGGGAGGAGAATATGCTGTGGGACTAGGGGATCTCAGACAGGGGCTCTGCGGCGACCTGGAGGGGTGGGATGTGGAGGGAGATGGGGGAAGCTCGGGGCGGGGGGGTGGGGGCATATGTATGCCTATGGCGGATTCAGGTCCATGTGTGACAGTAAACAACGAAACTCTGTAAACAAACAAACAAAATAAAGATGCCTCTCTTTGTCCTCCCTTGGGACAAGGGTGAAAGCCCAGTCTGGCCCTGAACACATCTACCCCAGTCCCTGGGTCCCTGTCCTTAGGCTGTGGGAAGGCGTGGGCGGGTACCGTTGTCTTGACTGGTGGGGGCCACCACGCTGTCTTTCAGTTGTTCCCTCCTGGTCTGTCTCGGGTAGAATGTTTACCATGGCATTTAATTAAGACCCCATGAATCTCCAGGCATAACAGAGCAGCCGTTTGGGGCCTTCTTGAATCTTTACAGACCTGGTGAGAGGGAAAACCAGCTGCAAACCAGTGCATGACCTCGTTTGCCCTAGAAAAATATGAATCTCAGCGAACTTTTTCCCTCCTTCCCAAACATGCTGTAAAATGTTTGCTTCCGCGCAGACTTTTAAATGCACCACTGACGTACTCACTCCCCAAGTAGATCAGCAGATTTAAAAGGTTCATAAAAATTCTCTTCATATGGCTACAGTAAGCTTTTGTGCAATTGTTCTTCTGTGAGATTAGTGGTTCACAGACCGCCTTTTTAAGTTTGATCACTGATTTGTCTGAGAGCTAATTATCAGCAGACTGGGGAATGATGAAATTTATTTATTGCCAAGCCGGTGAATCAACATAGCCCATTAAGCCTCCGGGGTCTGCTATCTTGAGGACCTTATTCCTCTGTGGAGCATGAAATGCCATTCTCTTTCTCTCACTCTATGTGCTCTTGTCTCCAGCTCAGAGCTCATCAACGAGCAGCTGTGGGTGTCTCGATTCAGGGCCACCTCAGTGCTCCCGGGTCGCCTCGTGGGGCTTGTGGTCTACAGTGTCATCTGCAGACACATGTGCTGCCCCAAAACTTTACAAGATGCTTATGACCAAACCTTGACTGGCAGGTGCTTAAACATGCAGGCAGTAGATCAAGCCCTGCTCGTAAGGAACAGCATCATTGAAGACATCATTGGCCATGGGCAACCTGTGGTCACCTGTGGGCGTGGGGTGTGGGTGAGGCTGTGGTTCAACCACACCCAGCACACTCTCCCTCCAGGGCTGTTGCCTCTGTGTGGCCCTCTGCCAGGTCTGCTCTCCCCTCAGGCGTCCCCTTGACTAAATTCCTCCTCAACTTCCAGCCGTGCTCAAATCTCACCTTCCTTTTTTATGATTATTATTATTATTGGTTTCCCTGGTGACTCAGACGATAAAGGATCTGCCTGTAATGTGGAAAACCGGGGATTCAGTCCCTGGGTGGGAAAGACACCCTAGAGAAGGGAGTAGCAACCCACTCCAGTATTCTTGCCTGGAGAATCCCATGGGCAGAGGAACCTGGCAGGCCCCAGTTCATGGGAATGCAAAGAGTCAGATATGACTGAATGACTAGTATTTCATTTCATTGTTATCTTTTGACTTGGGGCATGGGGCTTCTCTAGCTGCTGTGTGTGGGTTTAGTTGCCCTGCAGTGTGTGGGATCTTTGTTGCCTGAACCCACATCCTCTGCATTAGAAGGCAGATTCCTTACCTTGGAAGTCCCTATAATTATTTTTAATGTTGGTAAAATACACACAACATACAATTTACCATCTTAACTGGTGTTAAGTCTGCAGTTTAGGGGAATGAAGTACATTCCCATTGTTGTACAGCCATCAGCACTACCATCTCCAGGACTCATTTCAGCTTGCAAAAATGAAACTTTGTACCCATCAAACAGCATTTCCCCGTGCCCTCCCATATGTTTTCCCCAGAGGCTCAGATGAGATCAGGCGTGTTCAGGGTGGTATGGCCATAGACTCCCCAATGGCTCAGATGGTAAAAATTGTCTGCTGGCAATCTGGGAGACCCAGGCTCACTCCCTGCGTCAGGAAGATTCCCTGGGGAAGGGAACGGCAGCCTACTCCAGTATTCTTGCCTGGAGAATCCCATGGACAGAGGAGCCTGGTGGGCTACAGTCCATGGGGTTGCAAAGAGTCAGACACGACTGAGCGGCTAGCATCTCATTTCATTTTCATTTTCATGTCCTCCCCTGATCCCTGATAACCTCCTTTCTACCTTCTGTCTCTATGAACTTGACTGCTATAGGTATCTCGTATAAGTGGAATTGTAGTGGAATTGCTGGACCATATGATAATTTAATTTTTAAATTTAAACATTTTAAATTAAGCCCATGGTAGGTACTCAGTGTTTGTTGAATGAATGAATACTACTACCTTGCTCTGCCCTGTGTGACCTTACCAGACAGGCAGGACAGAGAGTCCACCCTCAGGAGGATCCTCCTGCCAGACAGCTGTGACGGAGCTGAAGAATAAGAAGCTGAAGCACTCAGGGCCTCCTGCTGCTGCCATTGGGCTGAGGAGCAGTCAGAGAAGTGGAGGGAGAGAGCGTGTGAGCTAGTGGCAGCCGCTGGTTTTATGACTTCATGTTGCTGAAGCATTATGATTCTGTGATGGGTTGTCTGGTCCCCTCTGCCTCATAGGATGACACCAAGGAAGGCCCCTCCCCAGGCCTGCCCAGTGCAGATCACAGAGCAGCTGCCCACAAGCCAGCCTTGGCAGCATCTTTGCTTGGACCTCTCAGGCAATGCCTGAGCCAACATCCTCCAGTTGTATTTCTTACTGTGAGGGAAGTAGAGCCAAGAAATTGCCCTCAATTTAAGACTGCTTGACCCCAATTTTATCATCCACCTTTCTTTCAGTATTGTCTTTGATGTTATTTTATGTTGCCATGTGGAAGATTCTGCCCTTGTTGACTAAGCTAAAACCAACCTTTGTATATATGTATATAATTTCTCCCTGGGCTCAATTAAAAATGTTCACACAAGTGGTGTACTTAAACGTGTATGAGTTTTGGCTTCTTCAACTAATTTCTCTCCTCCTAGGTAATGTTCTCCTTTTGAAGTCCATGAGGACACTTCTATAGAATGTTTATAATTGGTTTACCATTCTTTAAAATTTTGGCCTTTTTTATTGTTTTTATTTATTCATTTATTTTTATCCATCTTTATTCTTTGGTCTGTGTGGGCCTCCTACTGCAGTGGCCTCTCTCGTTGCAGAGCACCGGTTCTGGGTGCATGTGTTCCTGAGTGCTGGCTTGTAATTGGACACACCGGTACAGCTGCTCCACGGCACGTGGATCTTCCCGGACCAGGGATCTAACCAGTGCCCCTTGCACTGCAAGGCAGACTCTTTACCCACTGGACCACCAGGGAAGCTCGATTTAACATTTTGATAGCACTTACTTTGGTCCAAGCGCTGTTCTATAAGCCCTTCTTGTGTAGGTCCTGCTATTAATTCTATTTTTCAAGATGGGAAGATGAGACACAGAGAGGGAACCTGTGCAAGTGACTTGCAGGAACTTGCCCAAGATCACCCAGCTGTTAAGTGGAAACCCAACTATGGATGGTAATTCCAGAACCCAAATCAAGTTTCTGACTCTGACTCTAGTTCAGATCATTTGCTTTGGGGATTTCCCTGGGGGATGTCCAGCGATTAGGACTCCATGCTTTCACCGCAGTAGGCATGAGTTTGATCCCCAGGGGAACTAAGATCCAGCATGCCTTGCAGGACAGGCCAAAAAAAATATATATGAACTAATCATTTGCTTTGGTTCTGGTGCTGCTATTGTTAATATCTTCAGTGGATTGAAGAGGTGGAATGAAAACAGCAAAAACAACCCAAATATCAGCTGACTGGTTATTGTCATTGGGTGCTGGATATCCAAGGTTGAGCTGAAGGGCACCTTGGAGTGAGGGCCTTCCCTGGAGAAGACTCATTGTAAGGGAAGCGGGTGCATCTCTGCCTGCCTGTCTGACTTGTGGAACTAAGTGCCAAAGGTAGGTTTGAGGTGGGTCCCAAGAAGACCTGGGTTCCCCACTCCACTGATAGCTGGAGGTGAGGATTTAGAGAAATAGGGAGGAGGCTCAGTGTGGGTATGTCCATTTACACTGCCCAGCAGCTTGCATCATGACACCAGAGTAGAGATTTGTCCTGGAGGTGGTCCTAAGCACTGGTGTAACTGAGATGCACAGATTTCAGCCTGGGCCCCTCTTACTGAGATTACTGTGAGAGTAAAGGATTGATTGATTGATTGGTACAATCATTACTTTGTGATCCCTCTGATGGGACCTGGGGACCAGGGAGAGAGAGGATTATAGAGGGTTCTAGCAATATGCCATTAGTCTGGGGGCTGCGGTTCCTAGGGAGAGGATTTGGTTAATTAAGGGATTCCATTGTTAAATTTTTTCTTTTCTTCCTTAACATTTCTTCCTATTATCTCCAGTCTTTAGTAAAGTTTGTTAATCACCAAGTTTAGGTGAGTAGGGCTTTGAGAATGAGAAGAGAGCTGAAGTTCACACCTGGAGCAAAGTAGACTGGAAATGAAGGGGCTCCAGCTGTCCCCTCATTTCCAGAAGCCCAAAGCTTTACTAGAAACTGGGGATAATAGGAGGGAATATGAGTTCCTTAGGCAAGAACAGAGAAGCTCATGGCAGTCGTTGGTGGGAAAGGCAACAACCACCAGGTAAGTACTTGTCTACTTTTCCTGGATGGAACAGCTCCATGTGGGAGGAGGGAAGGATCAGGATTGCCTGACTTCTCCTGAGATGGGAGCAGGGTATGGGTATCACAGCAAATGAAGACCTTGGAAAGCAGAGAACAAGGTCATGTGAGCTCCCAAGGACAGTAGGTTCTCTGCTGCTCAGATCTGGTCCAGCTCCCAAGCACCACAGAGAGGAATGTGGATCTAAGCAAAAGCTGAAAGAATAGTTTTTCCAGAAAGCAATTCTAACAATAGCAACACCTGTAAAATGGCAAACTCACTGGGACCCAACAATGAAGAAACCTCAAAGGACACCATGGTAGCACTTCCCAGGCAGCACTATTCTGGAGCCTTCTACCGATGAGATACCACCTATGGGCCATCATCACAGACAACCACACAGGATTCACAGCTCTAGGGGCCCAGCAATTATAGGGGTCCAACACACAGTGGAGGATTGCTGTGGAGGGAGGGCAAGGAGCAAACCCAGGAGCAGGAGCGGGGCAAGAATACCGAGTAGAGATTTGTCCTGGAGGTGGTCCTAAGCACTGGTGTAACTGAGATGCACAGATTTCAGCCTGGGCCCCTCTTACTGAGATTACTGTGAGAGTAAAGGATTGATTGATTGATTGGTACAATCATTACTTTGTGATCCCTCTGATGGGACCTGGGGACCAGGAGAGAGAGGATTATAGAGGGTTCTAGCAATATGCCATTAGTCTGGGGGCTGCGGTTCCTAGGGAGAGGATTTGGTTAATTAAGGGATTCCATTGTTAAATTTTTTCTTTTCTTCCTTAACATTTCTTCCTATTATCTCCAGTCTTTAGTAAAGTTTGTTAATCACCAAGTTTAGGTGAGTAGGGCTTTGAGAATGAGAAGAGAGCTGAAGTTCACACCTGGAGCAAAGTAGACTGGAAATGAAGGGGCTCCAGCTGTCCCCTCATTTCCAGAAGCCCAAAGCTTTACTAGAAACTGGGGATAATAGGAGGGAATATGAGTTCCTTAGGCAAGAACAGAGAAGCTCATGGCAGTCGTTGGTGGGAAAGGCAACAACCACCAGGTAAGTACTTGTCTACTTTTCCTGGATGGAACAGCTCCATGTGGGAGGAGGGAAGGATCAGGATTGCCTGACTTCTCCTGAGATGGGAGCAGGGTATGGGTATCACAGCAAATGAAGACCTTGGAAAGCAGAGAACAAGGTCATGTGAGCTCCCAAGGACAGTAGGTTCTCTGCTGCTCAGATCTGGTCCAGCTCCCAAGCACCACAGAGAGGAATGTGGATCTAAGCAAAAGCTGAAAGAATAGTTTTTCCAGAAAGCAATTCTAACAATAGCAACACCTGTAAAATGGCAAACTCACTGGGACCCAACAATGAAGAAACCTCAAAGGACACCATGGTAGCACTTCCCAGGCAGCACTATTCTGGAGCCTTCTACCGATGAGATACCACCTATGGGCCATCATCACAGACAACCACACAGGATTCACAGCTCTAGGGGCCCAGCAATTATAGGGGTCCAACACACAGTGGAGGATTGCTGTGGAGGGAGGGCAAGGGAGCAAACCCAGGACAGGCAGGGAAGCTTGGGGAGCCTGCAAAAGCTACAATGACGGTGATCAGATACTGCAAGAAAGCCATCAGACTTGATGATGAATACGTATGCACTTGGTGGGAACTTTAGACTAGACCTAATAAGGTTCTGGAGTCCTACAGTAACAAGATTCAGTGAAAATGTTATCTGTGATTGCACTTAAAAATTGGGTTAAGACTTGGATTCAGTGAAATGCACACCTCTTTAGTGTACAAGTCTATAGGTTTTGACAAAAATATACAGCTGGAATCAACACCACAGTCAAGGTGAGGAACATTTTCATACCCCCAGAAAGTTCTCATGTGAGCAAATGCTAACGATTCATAGAAATTTTTTTTTTTTTTTTAAAGATTTATTTATTTATTTTTTATTTGGGGCAGGGGTTGGGTTGGGGAGGGAGGAGAGCAGGCGGGCCACTTCTATTGGTCTTTCATTTCTCTGTGTTCATCCGTCTTTGTTCCTTGGCTCCTGTGGGCCTCCCATCGCGGTGGCGTCTGTAGTTGCAGAGAGCCAGCTCTGGGCGCATGCGCTCCAGAGCTCCGGCTCGGTAATTGGACACATCAGTCCAGCCGCTCCGCGGCACATGGGATCTTCCCAGGCCAGGGCTCGAACCGGTGCCCCTTGCACTGCAAGGCGGTGTCCTTACCCACTGTACCACCAGGGGAAGCCCCATAGAAATTTTTGCTCTGATTTCTATCACTGTAGATTAGTTTGATCTGACACTTCAAAAAAAAGAAATTGTGTAGAATGTACTCTTACATGTCTTTCACTCAACACATTTTTGAAATGTGTTCATTTTATGTGTCAATGGGTTACTATTCCACTGATCACGTTGCATAGACAGTTTATTTATCCATGCTTCCATTGATGAGCATTTGGGGTTGCACTTAACTTTTAGCTATTATGGATAAAGCTGCTGTGAATGTTTGTGGACACGTTTTGTGTGGACATAAATTTGCAAATAAATTTACCTTGGGTAAATATCTGAAAGTGGAATTGTTGGGTTGTGTGGTAAGTGTGTGCTTAAACTTGTATGAAACTGCTTTAGGAACTTTACTCAGATGATAAAGAATTTGCCTGCAATGTAGGAGACCAGGCTTCTGTCTCTGGGTCAAGAAGATCCCCTTGGGGAGCCTGCAAAAGCTACAATGACGGTGATCAGATACTGCAAGAAAGCCATCAGACTTGATGATGAATACGTATGCACTTGGTGGGAACTTTAGACTAGACCTAATAAGGTTCTGGAGTCCTACAGTAACAAGATTCAGTGAAAATGTTATCTGTGATTGCACTTAAAAATTGGGTTAAGACTTGGATTCAGTGAAATGCACACCTCTTTAGTGTACAAGTCTATAGGTTTTGACAAAAATATACAGCTGGAATCAACACCACAGTCAAGGTGAGGAACATTTTCATACCCCCAGAAAGTTCTCATGTGAGCAAATGCTAACGATTCATAGAAATTTTTTTTTTTTTTTTAAAGATTTATTTATTTATTTTTTATTTGGGGCAGGGGTTGGGTTGGGGAGGGAGGAGAGCAGGCGGGCCACTTCTATTGGTCTTTCATTTCTCTGTGTTCATCCGTCTTTGTTCCTTGGCTCCTGTGGGCCTCCCATCGCGGTGGCGTCTGTAGTTGCAGAGAGCCAGCTCTGGGCGCATGCGCTCCAGAGCTCCGGCTCGGTAATTGGACACATCAGTCCAGCCGCTCCGCGGCACATGGGATCTTCCCAGGCCAGGGCTCGAACCGGTGCCCCTTGCACTGCAAGGCGGTGTCCTTACCCACTGTACCACCAGGGGAAGCCCCATAGAAATTTTTGCTCTGATTTCTATCACTGTAGATTAGTTTGATCTGACACTTCAAAAAAAAGAAATTGTGTAGAATGTACTCTTACATGTCTTTCACTCAACACATTTTTGAAATGTGTTCATTTTATGTGTCAATGGGTTACTATTCCACTGATCACGTTGCATAGACAGTTTATTTATCCATGCTTCCATTGATGAGCATTTGGGGTTGCACTTAACTTTTAGCTATTATGGATAAAGCTGCTGTGAATGTTTGTGGACACGTTTTGTGTGGACATAAATTTGCAAATAAATTTACCTTGGGTAAATATCTGAAAGTGGAATTGTTGGGTTGTGTGGTAAGTGTGTGCTTAAACTTGTATGAAACTGCTTTAGGAACTTTACTGGTGACTCAGATGATAAAGAATTTGCCTGCAATGTAGGAGACCAGGCTTCTGTCTCTGGGTCAAGAAGATCCCCTGGAGAAGGGAATGGCAACCCTCTCCAGTATTCTTGCCTGGAGAAGTCCCTGGACAGGGGAGCCTGATGGGCTATACTTCAGGGGCTTACAAAGAGTCGGATGTGACTGAGTGACAAACACCTTCACACTGTACCTTCTTAACCCCCACAAGCAATGTATGTTGTTTTGCATCCTCACTAGCATTTGGTGTTGTCAGGTTTTAAAATTGTAGCCCTTCTAGTGGTTGTGAATTGATATCTCATTGTGGTTTTAATTTGTGTTCCCTGATTGGTCATGATGTTAAGTACCTCTATGTGTGTGTTTTTAAAATTTTTTTTAATTGAAGGATAATAGCTTTACAGAGTTGTGTTGTTTCTGCCAAACATCAACCTGAATCAGCCATACATACGTTCCCTCCCTCCTAAACTTCCCCCTCAACTCCCTCCCCATCCCACCCCTCTAGGTTGTTACAGAGCCCCTGTTTGAATTGCCTTAGTCTTACAGCAAATTCCCATTGTTTATCTATTTTACATATGATAAAGTAAATTTCCATGTTACTCATTCCATACCATCTCATCCACTCCTCCCTCCCCGCAATGTCCGAACATCTGTTCTCTATATCTGTTTCTGCCATTAACTCGGGGAATAGAGGAAACCAAAAATGATATCTACCCGTTAAAAACCAAAGTAACTAAAGCACAAATTGGAAAACAATACTAGAGCAAGGCCCTAACTGAGGATAAAGCAATGAAAATAAAACAAAGTAGAAAATATGATGAGGAAAAGAAAGAAGAGAAAGGAAAGATAGAATAGTAATGCAGTGTTAAATACAGGAAGATAAAGAAGATTTATATATATTAAAGTTTAGTGCAACAGGAAGAGAACAGTAGAGAAAGAGAACAAAGGAGTAGTTGTAGAGAAAATGTTTAAAAATTAAAACAAAGAGAAAAATATAGAAAAACAAAAGCAAAACCCCCTCAGAACCACAAAAGACCAATGTAGAAGCAGAAGTATATAACCAAAATAAAATGTGTGATTTAAAAAAAAATCTTAAAAACTTGAATATACATATATATATATATATATATATATTGGCTACTTCTATTGATATTTCATTTATTTATCTTTGTTCTTTGACCTGTGTGGGCCTCCCATTGCAGTGGCCTCTCTCACTGTAGAACACCTGCTCTGGGCGCATGTGCTCCAGAGCTCCAGCGCAGTAATTGGACACATCCATCCAGCCGCCCTGTGGCACGTGGGATCTTCCCAGGCCAGGGATCGAACCGGCGGCCCTTGCACTGCAAGGCGGTGTCCTTACCCACTGGACCACCAGCGAGGCCCCAAAACTTGAATAGATTTAATAGTACTAATGAAATTGACAACAACAACAGCAGAGGGTGAAAAAAAACAACAAGGTGGTGGGAGGAGAGAAAAAAAGGAAAAAACAAATCCAGAAGCAACACCAGAGCAAGTTAAAATGTAAAAGTAATAAATGGTTTTGTTTTGGGGTCTCTGCTGTCAGGGGTGAGGAGGCCATTACCCATCCCATCCCTCTAGGTTGTTACAGAGCCCCTGTTTGAATTGCCTTAGTCTTACAGCAAATTCCCATTGTTTATCTATTTTACATATGATAAAGTAAATTTCCATGTTACTCATTCCATACCATCTCATCCACTCCTCCCTCCCCTCAATATCCGAACATCTGTTCTCTATATCTGTTTCTGCCATTAACTCGGGGAATAGAGGAAACCAAAAATGATATCTACCCGTTAAAAACCAAAGTAACTAAAGCACAAATTGGAAAACAATACTAGAGCAAGGCCCTAACTGAGGATAAAGCAATGAAAATAAAACAAAGTAGAAAATATGATGAGGAAAAGAAAGAAGAGAAAGGAAAGAAAGATAGATGAGTAATGCAAAGCTAAACAGAGGTAGGTAAAGAAGATTTACATATATATTAAAGTTTAGTGCAACAGGAAAAGCACAGTAGAGAAAGCAAACAAAGGAATCATTGTAGAAAAAATAATAAATAGAAATAAAAAATTAAAACAAAGAGAAAAATATAGAAAAAAAAACAAAGCCCAACAGAACCACAAAAGGCCAATGTAGAAGCAGAAGTACATAACCAAAATGTGTGATTTAAAAAAAAATCTTAAAAACTTGAATATACATATATATATATATATATATATATTGGCTACTTCTATTGATATTTCATTTATTTATCTTTGTTCTTTGACCTGTGTGGGCCTCCCATTGCAGTGGCCTCTCTCACTGTAGAACACCTGCTCTGGGCGCATGTGCTCCAGAGCTCCAGCGCAGTAATTGGACACATCCATCCAGCCGCCCTGTGGCACGTGGGATCTTCCCAGGCCAGGGATCGAACCGGCGGCCCTTGCACTGCAAGGCGGTGTCCTTACCCACTGGACCACCAGCGAGGCCCCAAAACTTGAATAGATTTAATAGTACTAATGAAATTGACAACAACAACAGCAGAGGGTGAAAAAAAACAACAAGGTGGTGGGAGGAGAGAAAAAAAGGAAAAAACAAATCCAGAAGCAACACCAGAGCAAGTTAAAATGTAAAAGTAATAAATGGTTTTGTTTTGGGGTCTCTGCTGTCAGTGCCCTTTGCTGTGCTGGCTCTGCAGGGGCACGGGCCATTATTGTCAGAGGAGACAGGGCTTTTTCTAGCCTGTGGCAGCTCTGCCTCAGTGAGGACTGAGTGTGAAGGAGCCACAGTGGCTTGGGTCACAGGGATCCTGGCGGTGCCGAGCGACACAGACTGCCTCAGCCACAGGAGCTATGGCCCTATCAGCATCTTTTCCTTGACTCTGGCGGCAGTTGGATCAGAAGGCCTTTTTACTGGTTTTTTTTTTTTTTTTTTGTAGCTTTGCCTGTTCAAACACTAAAAGGCCCGCCCTGACTGGGATTTATCAGGCACTTGATCTTTAATCCAATTATTTGCTGGTGGATGGAGCTATGTTCCCTCCCTAGGAGTAATTGTGACTCTCTCCAAAAGGACCTACACCATGCTACACCATACCACTGCCACAGTGTCCCCGACCCTGTGGCAGGCCACCATTGACCCACACCTGCGCCCCAGACTCTAGAACACTCAGAGGCAAGTCTGGCTCAGTCTCATGTGGGGACCACTGTTCCTTTTTCCTGGATCCTGGTGCACACAAAGTTTTGTCTGTGCCCTCCAGAGCATTTCCCCAGTCCTGCTTGGCGGCTCTATAGTCCAGCTCATAGAAACCTTCTTCAGGAGGACTTATGCCAAATGCCACACTTTTGAGGACTGCTATAGGCCACTTCTGACCCGTACCTTCTCAGGAGACACTCAGGAGGTACTCGGACCCTCAAAGGCAGGTCTGGCTCTCTCTCTTGTGGGGGTCTCTGCTCCTTTCCTGGGTCTTGTTGTGCACAAGGTTTTTTTTTTTTAATTTTTAAATTTTTATTTATTTATTTATTTGGGGGAGCGGGTTGAGGGGGGAGGGGTGGACAGGCCACTTCTATTGGTCTTTCATTTCTCTATTTTCATCCGTCTTTGTTTTTTGGCTCCTGTGGGCCTCCCATCGCGGTGGCCTCTGTCGTCACAGAGCACCGGCTCTGGGCGCATGCGCTCCAGAGCTCTGGCTCGGTAATTGGACACATCAGTCCAGCCACTCCATGGCACGTGGGATCTTCCCAGGCCAGGGATTGAACTGGCGCCCCTTGCACTGCAAGGCGGTGTCCTTACCCACTAGACCACCAGGGAAGCCCGTGCACAAAGTTTTGTTTCCACTCACCCAGTGTCTCTGGTGGGTTTGAGGTTTGATTTTGAAAGTACAATTGTGCCCCTCTTTTTTTTTTTTAATTATTAAAATAAGCATCTTATTTTCAGGACAAATCAATGAAACTCTTTCCTATTGCATTTCAGTTAGCTTTTTGATTGCTCTTTTTAAAAATTTCATTTCACTTTTACAGAAATTTGTTGTTTACTGCCACACATAAACCCAAACCAGCCATAGATACACACATGTCCCCTCCCACCCGAGCTTCCCTCCATCTCCCTTCCCACTCCACCCCCTCCTACCGTCTTCTTGAGGCTTCTCCTTTACCCTTGGACGTGGGGTATCTTTTTCTTGGTGGGATCCAACTTCCTCCCATCAATGGTTTTTCAGCAGCTAGTTGCAATTCTGGCAGGAATTCCTGCAATTCCTTCATGCAGAAGATGAGTGCTTCTACTCTGCCATCTACTCGGCCATCTTGGCTTCTCTGCCTGATTTCTTTGTTTCTTAATTTTTTTGGTCAGTCTTTTTGAGAAGTCTGTTTAAGTTTTTTGTTCATTCTAAAAGTGGAATTGTTTAACTTTTTACTGTTGTTTTTATGAAATCTTTATGTGTTTTGTGTATAAGGACTTTGTCCGATATATGAATTGTGATCATTTTCCTCCAGTGTGGAGCTTGTCTTTTCAATTTCTTAACAGTGAATCTTGATGAGTGGGAATATTTAACTTTGGTGAAGCCCAATTTGTCAGTTATTTTTCTTTCAAAGGAAGTGCTTTTTGTATCTTCTCTCAGAGATGTTTACCTGCAAGAGGTCATCAAGATGTTTGTCTATATTTTCTTCTGTTAGTTTTATTGTATCATCTTTATAGTTAGGTCTGTGATCTATGTCAGGTTCACTTTATAGTATGAGATAGGAGTTGAGGTTCATCTCTCCCCATATGTGTACTCATTTCTTACAGCAAGCACTATTTGTTGAAAAGGCGTTTATTTCCCCAATTGAATTACATTGGTATTTGTTGAAAATCAGCATGGGTGGGTCTGTTTTTGGACTCTTCCATTTCATTGGTCTATTTATCTATTATGACCCTAATTAAAATAAAATTAGGTCTCGATTTTTCTAGCTTACCAATTAATTAGGTAACATGAGTCTTCCAACATTGTTCTTCTTTTTCAATGTTTGGCTTTTATAGATTCTTTTCATTATCACAAAATTTTAGAATTTATGTATTTCTATAAAAGATGTGAATTTTAATTGAGACTGTATTGAATCTGTAGATGAATACAGAGTCTTCCAATATTAGAAATCAGGCAATATTGAATCTTTCAATCCATGAATGTGGTATACTTTTCCATTTACTTAGGACTTCTTCAGTTTATGTTGTAGAGGTTTTCAGAGAAAGGATCTTGCTTGTGCTTTGCTAATGTATTTCTAAGTGCTTTATATTATTGATACTATTGTAAATAGCAATAAATTTTTTATTTCCAGATTTTTGCTGCTGCCATTATACAGAAATACCATTCATTTTTTTTTAATTCTTTATTTTAAAGATTTTACAGGGTTTTGTTGTTCACCAACATGTATGTTCCCAGATCATTCATATACATATCCCTGGACCCTCCCCCCACCCAGTTCCCCTCCTCCCACCCCTCCAGACCATTGCCCCAAGTGATTGTAGGTACTCCTATTCCCTTAGCACAATGACCATAGCTATCTTTTCCACACGTGCCAGTATAGGTTTCGATGTTACTTCCTCTATGCCTCCCTCTCACTGTTCGGTCTCCACAATGTCCTTATGTCTATTCTCTGTTTTTCCATGAGTTCACTGTGTGTGTTATCATGACCATCTTACTAGATCCCATATATATGAGTTAGTATACTGTACTTGTCTTTCTCTTTTTGACTTACTTCACTTTTTATGATAGGTTCTAGAGCCAGCCACTTCATTAGGACTGAGTCTTCTGCATTTCTTTTAACAGCTGAGTAGTATTCCATTGTATATATGTACCAGGGCTTCTGTATCCATTCATTTGTCGATGGACATCTAGGTTGCTTCCATGTTCTGGCTATTGTATAGAGAGCTGCAATGAACATTGGGGTACAGGTGCCTCTTTCATTTTTGATTTCATCAGGATATGGGCGTAATAGTGGGATTGCTGGGTCATAGGGTGCTTCTATTTTCAGTTTTTTAAGGAATCTCCATATTGTCTTCCATAGAGGTTGTATCAGTTTACATCCCCACCAGCAATACAAGAGGGTTCCCTTTTCTCCACATCCTCTCCAGCATTTATTGTCTGTCGATTTGTTGATGATGGCCATTCTGACGGGTGTGAGGTGGTATCTCATTGTGGTTTTAATTTGCATTTCTCTAATGATAAGTGAGGTTGAACATTGTTTCATGTGCTTTTGGGCCATCTGTATGTCCTCTTTGGAGAGGCGTCTCTTTAGATCTTTTCCCCATTTTTTGATTGGGTTGTTCGTTTTCTCTGTGCTGAGTTGTCTGAGTTGCTTGTAGATTTTGGAGATTCATTCTTTGTCTGTTGTTTCATTTGCTATGATTTTCTCCCACTCTGTGGGCCGTCTGTTCAGCTTTTTTGTAATTTCTTTTGCTGTACAAAAGCTTTTAAGTTTCATGAGGTCCCACATGTTCATTTTTCTTTTCAGTTCCGCTATTTTAGTTGGTGGGTCAGAGAAGATCTTGCTTTGATTGATGTCCTTGAGGGTTTTGCCTATATTCTCCTCTAAGAGTTTGATGATTTCTGGTCTTCCATTTAGGTCTTTAATCCATTTTGAGTTGATCTGTGTGTATGGTGTCAGGGAATGTTCCAGCTTCATTTTTTTGCATGTAACTGTCCAATTCTCCCAGCACCACTTGTTGAAGAGGCTGTCTTTGTCCCATTTTATAGTTTCTCCTCCTTTGTCAAAAATAAGGTACCCATAGGTGAGTGGGTTTATCTCTGGGTTCTCGATCTTGTTCCATTGGTCTATAGTTCTGTTTTTGTGCCAGTACCATACTGTCTTGATGACTGTTGCTTTGTAGTAGAGTCTGAAATTAGGGAGGCTGATCCCTCCAGCTCCATTCTTCTTCCTCAGGGTTGCTTTGGCTATTCGAGATCTTTTGTGTTTCCATATGAACTGTGTTATTCTTTGGTCTAGTTCTGTTAAAAATGTCAATGGAAGTTGAATAGGTATTGCATTGAATCTGTAGATGATATTTGGTAGTATGGTCATTTTCACAATATTGATTCTTCTGACCCAGGAACATGGACTATCTCTCCATCTGTTTAAGTCTTCTTTAATGTCTCTCATGAGTGTCTTGTAATTTTCTGTGTACAATTCTTTTGTTTCTTTGGGTAGGTTTATTCCTAGATATTTAATTCTTTTGGTTGCAATGGTGAAGGGGACTGCCTCTTTGATTTCGTTTTCTGATTTTTCATTGTTTGTGTATAGGAATGCCAGTGATTTCTGTGTGTTGACTTTGTATCCTGCGACTTTGCTGAATTCATTGATTAGCTCTAGTAGCTTTGTAACCGTGTCTTTGGGATTTTCTATGTATAATATCATGTCGTCTGCAAAAAGAGAGAGCTTGACTTCTTCCTTTCCAATCTGGATTCCTTTGATTTCTTTCTCTTCTCTTATTGCTGTTGCTAGGACTTCCAGGACTATGTTGAATAGTAGGGGTGAAAGTGGGCACTCCTGTCTTGTTCCTGATCTTAGAGGGAATGCTTTCAGTTTTCACCGTTAATTTTAGGCTTTTCAGTTGGTGGGTCAGAGAAGATCTTGCTTTGATTGATGTCCTTGAGGGTTTTGCCTATATTCTCCTCTAAGAGTTTGATGATTTCTGGTCTTCCATTTAGGTCTTTAATCCATTTTGAGTTGATCTGTGTGTATGGTGTCAGGGAATGTTCCAGCTTCATTTTTTTGCATGTAACTGTCCAATTCTCCCAGCACCACTTGTTGAAGAGGCTGTCTTTGTCCCATTTTATAGTTTCTCCTCCTTTGTCAAAAATAAGGTACCCATAGGTGAGTGGGTTTATCTCTGGGTTCTCGATCTTGTTCCATTGGTCTATAGTTCTGTTTTTGTGCCAGTACCATACTGTCTTGATGACTGTTGCTTTGTAGTAGAGTCTGAAGTTGGGGAGGCTGATCCCTCCAGCTCCATTCTTCTTCCTCAGGGTTGCTTTGGCTATTCGAGGTCTTTTGTGTTTCCATATGAACTGTGTTATTCTTTGGTCTAGTTCTGTTAAAAATGTCAATGGAAGTTGAATAGGTATTGCATTGAATCTGTAGATGATATTTGGTAGTATGGTCATTTTCACAATATTGATTCTTCTGACCCAGGAACATGGACTATCTCTCCATCTGTTTAAGTCTTCTTTAATGTCTCTCATGAGTGTCTTGTAATTTTCTGTGTACAATTCTTTTGTTTCTTTGGGTAGGTTTATTCCTAGATATTTAATTCTTTTGGTTGCAATGGTGAAGGGGACTGCCTCTTTGATTTCGTTTTCTGATTTTTCATTGTTTGTGTATAGGAATGCCAGTGATTTCTGTGTGTTGACTTTGTATCCTGCGACTTTGCTGAATTCATTGATTAGCTCTAGTAGCTTTGTAACCGTGTCTTTGGGATTTTCTATGTATAATATCATGTCGTCTGCAAAAAGAGAGAGCTTGACTTCTTCCTTTCCAATCTGGATTCCTTTGATTTCTTTCTCTTCTCTTATTGCTGTTGCTAGGACTTCCAGGACTATGTTGAATAGTAGGGGTGAAAGTGGGCACTCCTGTCTTGTTCCTGATCTTAGAGGGAATGCTTTCAGTTTTTCACCGTTGAGGATAATGTTTGCTGTAGGCTTCTCATAGATGACTTTTATTATGTTGAGATAGGTTCCTTCTATGCCCCATTTTCTGAAGAGTTTTTATCATAAATTGATGTTGTCTTTTGTCGAAGGCTTTTTCTGCATCTATTGAGATGATCATGTGGTTTTTGTCTTTCAATTTGTTGATATGGTGTATCACATTGATTGATTTGCGGATGTTGAAGAATCCTTGCATGCCTGGGATGAACCCGACTTGATCGTGATGTATGAGTTTTTTGATGTGTCGTTGAATTCTGTTTGCTAGGATTTTGTTGAGGATCTTGGCATCTAAGTTCATCAGTGAAATTAGCCTATAGTTTTCCTTTTTTGTGTTGTCTTTGCCTGGTTTGGGTATTAGGGTGATGGTGGCCTCGTAGAATGGGTTTGGAAGTGTTCCTTCCTGTGCAATTTTTTGGAAGAGTTTTAGAAGGACAGGCATTAGTTCTTCTTTAAATGTTTGGTAGAATTCAGCTGTGAAGCCTTCTGGCCCTGGGCTTCTATTTTTGGGTAGATTTTTAATCACAAATTCGATTTCTGAGCTTGTGATTGGGTTGTTCAAAGTTTCTGTTTCTTCCTGGCTCAGTCTTGGGAGATTAATCTTCTCCAAGAAACTGTCCATTTCTTCCAGGTTGTCCAGTTTGTTGCCATATAGCTGTTCATAATAGTTTCTTAGAATCCTTTGGATTTCTGCATTATCTGTTGCAATCTCTCCTTTTTCATTTTTGATTTTGTTGATCTGGTTCTTCTCTCTCTTTTTCTTAATGAGTCTGGCCAGTGGCTTGTCAATTTTGTTTACCTTTTCAAACAACCAGCTTTTTGTTTTATTTATCTTTACTATTGTTTCTTTCTCATTTATTTCTGCTCTGATCCTTATGATTTCTCTCCTTCTGCTGACTTTGGGGTGTTTTTGTTCTTCTTTCTCTAATTGTTTTAAGCGGAGGGTTAGGTCATCTGCTTCATATTTTGCTAATTTCTTGAGGTGGGATTGTATTGCTATAAATTTCCCTCTTAGAACTGCTTTTGCAGTATCCCATAGGTTTTGCACTGTCGTGTGTTCATTGTCATTTTCTTCTAGGAATTGTTTAATTTCTCCTTTGATTTCCTCAATGATCAGTTGGTTTTTTAGGTAAGTATTGTTTAATCTCCATGTGTTTGTGCTTTTAGGTTTTTTTTCCCTGTAGTTGATCTCTAGTCTCATTGCATTGTGGTCCGAGAAGATGGTTGATATAATTTCGGTTTTCTTGAACTGACTGAGGTTAGATTTGTGGCCCAAGATGTGGTCTATCCTGGAGAATGTTCCATGAGCACTTGAGAAGAAAGTGTATACCATTCATTTTTATATACTGACTTATACTACAACTTTGCTAAATTTACTTACATTTTACCAATTTCTCTGTAGATTCCTTGGGATTTTAAAAATGTAAGCCTCCACACTATTTGTAAATGCATCCAATTTTATTCCTTCTTTTTTGATTTTTTCTATTTTCTTTTCTTTTGTCTTATTGTGTTGTCTAGCATCTCCAGAATGATGTTTGATAGATATGCTGACAGAGGACTTTTTTTGCCTTGTTTTCCATATTAGGGGAAGCATTTACTATTTTACCAGGAAGTATGATGTTAGCTGTAGATTTATTTTATAGTGAGATCTTTTACTAGATAGATGACATTCCTTTTTATTCCTGGTTTAAAATTGTTTCTTCTATAAATGGGTGTAGAATCTTGCTGAATGTTTTTTTTTCATATGTACTGACATGATTTTTTAGTTCCATTATCTGTTAATGTAGTGCATTATATTGATTTATTTATGACTACTGAACCAAACTTCATTCTGTGAAAAGCTCTGCTTGATCATGATATATTATTTTCTTAATATATTACTATATTTTGTTTGCTAATATTTTTAGAACAATTTTTGTGCTATGTTCATGGAGGATATTGATTGGCAATTTCCCTTCCTTTTTTGTTAGGTTTACAATCAATGTTCTTCTGTCTTTCTAAACTAGTTATGAAATATTCCCTCATTCTCTTCTCTTTTTATTTTTATCTCCTTTTTTCATCCTCTATTTTCTAAGAGAGTTTATATAAGATTAATCATTATCTTTTTCTTAAATATTGGATAAAATTCACAATGACATCATTTGGGCCTCAACTTTGTTTTTAATTATGAATTCAGCTTCTTTAATGGAATTAAGAGTTTCCAGATTTTCTGTTTCCTCTAATATCAGCTTTGGTAAATAGTTTTCAAGGAATTTGTCCATTTCATATAGGCTGTCAATTTAACTTGTAATAAGATTGTTCATAATGTCGCCTGTTTATCCTTTTAGTGCCTGTAGAAAGTGATGGCTCCCTTCTTCTGATATTGATAACTTGAGTTTACTCCATTTTTTTTCTTTCTTTCTTTCTCAATCTTTCTTCATCAACTTTGTTAATCTTTTAAAAATCCTAATTTTGGTTTTGTTAATTTCTGAATTATTTGTTTTTATATTTCATCAATGTCTCCTTTTATTTTTATTACTGCCTTCCTTATAACTATATTAGGTTAAATTTGACTTAATTTTTCTAGCCTCTTAAAATGGACATTTAAAATTTTTCTTCCTTCTAACATTTCCACTATAGGCTCTGCAAAAGTGACAGTAAAAGTGTTAGTCTCTCAGTCATGTCCGACTCTTTGTGACCTCACGGACTGTAGCCGGCCAGGCTCCTCTGTCCATGGAATTCTCCAGGCATAAATTCTCTCAAATTACTTCTCTGCTGCATTCCATAAATTCTGATACATTGTATTTTTATTATCATTTAGTTTGAAATAGTTCGCAATTTCTGTTGTAAATTTTTCTTTGACTCGGATAATTTAGATGTGAATTCAAGTATTTACAGCTTTTCCACTGTTGTTGGAGAGTATACTATTTAATGTTTCAATATTTTAAAATGTACTGATGCTTGAGTTTGACCTAACATATGGCTTATCTTGGTGAACAATGCAGGTACATTTGAAAACCATGTGCATTCTACCGTTGTTGGGCACCATGTTCTAAAAGTGTCGATTAGGTTAAGTTTGTTGATAACTGCTTTTCAAATATTCTATGTATTTGTTGATTTTGTGTGTCTAGTTGTTTTATCAGTTACCGGGAAATTGATTTTAAAATCTTTGGCAATGATTATGGATTTTTCTACTTCCTTTTAGTCAAGTTTTGCTTCATGCATTTGGAAACCCTCTTATTTACTGCACTAATTTTTTTTTTTCCTCCAGTTGTGCTTCTAGAGTCCTGGCCAAGGCAGTGAAGGTACTGAGTCTTAACCACTGGACTGCCAGGGAATTCCCTCTATTTTGGGGTTTTTATGATAAGTTGTCTCTATCACTATGAGAGATGTATGTGGTTATATTCTTTGTTTTGAGGTCTATTTGATGTTAATATAGCCAAATTACCTTCCAGTTGATTTACTGTGATTTTCTATCCTTTTACATTTAACCTAGCTATTTCTTTTCATTGAGAATGTCTCATACATAGCATATAGTTGGGTCTTGATTTTTGAATCCCATCTGTTCTTTTTGAGGAGAGAGTTTAGTCCATTATATTTAATTTAATGATTGATAGTCTACAAGTCTGCCATCTTGCAATTTGTTTTTTGGTTGTTCCTTCTAATTTGTATTTATTTGTTTTTCCTTTCCTGAGCACCTTTCCATTACTGTGCTATTTTTTTTAGCATTGCATTTTAATTCTTCTTTTTATACATTTTAATGCAAAGAATCTTACTTCTTTGTTTTAGTTGACCACACTGTGCATTCTTAAGTCAACACAGTCTATTTTGAGTTAATCTTGTACCTCTTCATGTGAAGAGTAAGATGTTTACAACAGTATAAGTTACTTATCCACCATCCTTTTTGCTGTTAGTATCATATTTGTAATAATACATAGTCCCCTATATTGTGTTACTTTTTTTTTTTTTTGCTTAGAGGCTAGTTTTACAAAAATTAAAAGAACAGTAAGTCTTTTATCAGTTCAGTTCAGTTCAATCACTCAGTCATGGCTGACTCTTTGTGACCCCATGGACTGCAGCACTCCAGGTTTTCCTGAACTTCATCATCTCCCAGAGCTTGCTCAAACTCATGTCCATTAACCCAGTGATGGCATCTGACCATCTTGTCCTCTGTCATCCCCTTCTCTTTTTGCTTTCTATTATTTCCAAGCATCAGAGTCTTGTCCATTGAGTCATCTCTTCACATCAGGTTGCCAGAGGATTGAAGCTTCAGCTTCAGCATCTGTCCTTCCAGTGAATATTCAGGGTTGATTTTCTTTAGGATTGACTGGTTTGATCTCTTTGTAGTTCAGGTCTTTTATATTTACCCGCATATTTACCATTCTGAGGTTGTTCATTGCTTCTTGTAGATCTAATTCCTATCTGATGAGAAGTTAGCTTTCATTCGTGTATATCATTATTCCTGTATATGCTGTGAGCTCTTATTTGATTGCTTTTAGGATTGCTTCTTTATCTTTAGTTTTTAACAGTTTGACTTTGATCTGATCTTGGTGTAGTTCTCTTATATTTATGCCAGTTGGGACTCACTGAACTTCTTGTTTATAAGCTCATACTTTCCACCAAATTTGTGAAAACAGTTGGTTGTTATTTTTTCATGAAGTTTTCTATTTCCTCTTTTTCCTTTCCATCTTGGACTCTGATTACATATCAGACTACTTAATATTTTTGCTGCAAGACCCTGAGGCTCTGTTCATTTTTGCCCCAATATTTTTCTCTCTGTTTGCAAACTGAATACTTTCTATTGATCTGTCTTAAAGTTTACTAAATATCTTCTTTAGCCAGGTGGTGCAGTGGTAAAGAATCCACCTGCCAAAGAAGACACAAAAGATGCAGGTCCAGTCCCTGAGTCAGCAAGTTCTCCTGGGGTAAGAAATGTCAACCTACTCCAGTATTATTGCTGGGAGAATCCCATGGACAGGGGAGCCTGGCAGGCTGCAGTCCAGGGGGTCACAAAGAGCTGGATGCAACTGAGCAAATTTATTAATTTGTCTGTAACCTTAAGTTATCTGTTAAGACTATACTGAGTCTTCAGCTTACTCATTGTATTTCTCATTTCCAGAATTCCCATTTGGCTTGTGTTAGTGTACACACACAGATACACACACACAGATGTATAATTTGGGGGGACGTATCTATTGTTAACTCATTATGATTATCTTCTAAGTTCTTGAACATGTATAAAGTTTCTTGAAAGATTCTTTCCTTTTAATTTCAACATGTGGGTCATCCTGGGGTCAGTTTCTGTTGAATGATGATGATGATGATTTTAGAATTATTTATCACATTTTGGTGCTTCTTTTCCTGTCTATTAGTTGTTGAATGAAAAGTGGGTATTATCAATGGTGTGCTGTTGGGATTCTAGATTATTCCGTCTTTCTTTAAAGAATTTCAGCTTTTCTGTCAGATAGTAACCTTACTAGTGGATCCTTTCCATCCAGTAGAGTTGGTTTAACTTGTTGTTAGCATCTATTTTAATTTTAGACTTGCCTTCACTTTGCGTTGTGTTCCTGAATCCAAAGGCATGACCTTTTGAAGATCTCAGCTGGAGGTTTGGAGTATTCAGTGAGGTTTCTCTTCTGTGGCTTGAATGGAACTTTACTATCCTATAGCAGTGCACACTTCTCAGATCACCATACCACTCTAAGCTCCATAGCAGAGACATTTGGTAGGCTTCCTGGACTGTCACCCTGGGGGTGCACAGTCCAGCCCTCAGCCAAGGTCCCATGGTGAACCCTCAACTAGATTTATAGGATGTCTCTTTGTGAATCTTCCCCTTCTCTGTTACTCTGCTCTACACAATTCAGCTGCTGCAACAGCTCAGAACTCTGATCTCTGCCTCCTTGTGTTTAGTTGCTTAGTCGTGCCCAACTGTTTGCAACTCCATAGACTGTAGCCCGTCAGACTTCTCTGTCTGTGGGGATTCTCTAGGTCAGAATACTTGAGTGGGTTGCCATGTACGTCCTTCTCCAGTGGATCTTCCCAAACCAGGGATCGAACCCAGGTCTCCTGCATTGCAGGCAGATTCTTTACCGTTGAGCCACCAGGGAAACCCTCTTCCTCTACCTCCTTAGCTCGGTGACACTACTGTTCCATTTGTACCATCTATCCTTCTGTCATGCCAGAAAGGTACTCCCCAGCAGAAAGCCAGAGAAATAATGGGGTTCACCTCCTGTGTATGCCTTCTCTCGAAATTACAGTTCTGCACTGTCTGTTACACAATGTCTAAAAACATTTGCCTCATATATTTGTCTAGTTTTCCAGTTGTTTTTGGCAGGAGGGTAAGTCTGATATCAGTTATTCTGTCATGGCTTGAAGCAAAAGTACTCCAATTTTTTTTAAAGAGAAGATTATTTAAAGTATAAATGCTGCTGTTTTTCGTCTTATGGTAGTGCTTTAAATTTAGCAGTACTTGTTTAATTTATGAATAGATTAGATGTGATTTAACTCTTTCTCTGATTCTTGAAAGGTCCTTAATAAAGAACCAACTCTTTTATTTACAACTGGAGATACAGATTAACATTTATACTTTATTTATTTATTTATTTATTTGGCAGGGGGAGGGGTGGGGTGGGGAGGGAGGGACAGGAGGGCCACTTCTATTGGTCTTTCATTTGTCTGTTTTCATCCGTCTTTGTTCTTTGGCTCCTGTGGGCCTCCCATCGCGGTGGCCTCTGCTGTCGCAGAGCGCCTGCCCTGGGCGCATGCGCTCCAGAGCCCTGGCTCGGTAATTGGACACATCGGTCCAGCCACTCCATAGCATGTGGGATCTTCCCAGGCCAGGGATCAAACCGGTGCCCCTTGCACTGCAAGGCGGTGTCCTTACCCACGGGACTACCAGGGAAGCCCTAACATTTATACTAAGCTATTAGAGAATGAGCCCTGGGCTGGATATCAGGAAAGTTGGGCCCGTTCCCTGGCTCTGCCACTAACCAGGGGTGTTACCTTGGATTTCTAGCCTCAGCTCTACTATCTGTAAAATGAATTGAATAAGTTGCATGCCTTCAGGTCCCTTCTAGCGCTGACATTTTGGAACTGTCGTATAGCATTCTGAAATTTTGTTCTTCCTTGATAGCAAGCTTTTCGTGGATCTTCCCAAACCAGGGATCGAACCCAGGTCTCCTGCCTTTTTACCGTTGAGCCACCAGAAACCCTCTTCCTCTACCTCCTTAGCTCGGTGACACTACTGTTCCATTTGTACCATCTATCCTTCTGTCATGCCAGAAAGGTACTCCCCAGCAGAAAGCCAGAGAAATAATGGGGTTCACCTCCTGTGTATGCCTTCTCTCGAAATTACAGTTCTGCACTGTCTGTTACACAATGTCTAAAAACATTTGCCTCATATATTTGTCTAGTTTTCCAGTTGTTTTTGGCAGGAGGGTAAGTCTGATATCAGTTATTCTGTCATGGCTTGAAGCAAAAGTACTCCAATTTTTTTTAAAGAGAAGATTATTTAAAGTATAAATGCTGCTGTTTTTCGTCTTATGGTAGTGCTTTAAATTTAGCAGTACTTGTTTAATTTATGAATAGATTAGATGTGATTTAACTCTTTCTCTGATTCTTGAAAGGTCCTTAATAAAGAACCAACTCTTTTATTTACAACTGGAGATACAGATTAACATTTATACTTTATTTATTTATTTATTTATTTGGCAGGGGGAGGGTGGGGTGGGAGGGAGGGACAGGAGGGCCACTTCTATTGGTCTTTCATTTGTCTGTTTTCATCCGTCTTTGTTCTTTGGCTCCTGTGGGCCTCCCATCGCGGTGGCCTCTGCTGTCGCAGAGCGCCTGCCCTGGGCGCATGCGCTCCAGAGCCCTGGCTCGGTAATTGGACACATCGGTCCAGCCACTCCATAGCATGTGGGATCTTCCCAGGCCAGGGATCAAACCGGTGCCCCTTGCACTGCAAGGCGGTGTCCTTACCCACGGGACTACCAGGGAAGCCCTAACATTTATACTAAGCTATTAGAGAATGAGCCCTGGGCTGGATATCAGGAAAGTTGGGCCCGTTCCCTGGCTCTGCCACTAACCAGGGGTGTTACCTTGGATTTCTAGCCTCAGCTCTACTATCTGTAAAATGAATTGAATAAGTTGCATGCCTTCAGGTCCCTTCTAGCGCTGACATTTTGGAACTGTCGTATAGCATTCTGAAATTTTGTTCTTCCTTGATAGCAAGCTTTTCTCAGAGTGGTAGATGGCAGAAATCCTGAGTATGCTGAGCTCCTGAATGGTTGGAACAGGCAGAAAATGAAAAAAGTGACTTCTTAAGGCAAAAAACCAAATTTTATCAATTGACAATTTTGCATAAACCAATGTTCATTATGAAAGAGAAGCATATCAATAAAAAGGGTTCATGGAATCAAATGTCTGCCGTATTTTCTAAACCTTTATTTTTTTTTAAATTTATTTTTATTCTTTATTTTAAAGGTTTTACAGAGTTTTGTTGTTCACATACATGTATGTTCCCAGATCAGTCATATGCATATCCATGGTCCCCACCCACCCAGATCCCCCCATCCCACCCCTCCAGACCTTTGCCCCAAGCCATTGTAAGCACTCCTATTCCCTTAGCACTGTGACACTAGCTATCTTTTCCACACATAACACTATAGGTTTCCTTGTTACTTCCTCCATTTTTTGAGTACCTGTTGTGTTCCAAGAGCTGGAATCAACACTTAAGTTTCTCTCTTTCTTTCAGTCTTGTTCTTACTTTTTTGTGGATACATTATGTTCTTTTTTCCCTCATAACAACTATCAGGGAAGTCTTACTATTCTTATTTCATGGATGGGAAACGTGAGGATCATGGGGATTTAGCAACTCTTTGAAAATCATGGAGGGAGTGCTGTGGACAGGATTTTAACCCAAACTTTTTAAACTTGCTCTCCAGTGCACTCCTAACAGTACGTTTTTAACACCAGGTGACTGTTCTATTGGCTGAAGGAACCCACAGCTTCTTTGTAATCCCTAACATGGGTATATAGTTTTACAGTTTGCAAAGTACTTTTGTGTATAAAATGCAATTTGATTCCTTCAAGAACATTATGATTATGGTTCCGTCACAGATCAGGAATCTGAGGCTAAGTGAAATTCTCCAGAGAAACACTCATTGTTCAGTAAGTGGTGAAGCTGAGATTTAAACTGAGCTCTGGCTGCATCCCAGGCTCTACACATGATATCCTTTAGTTGGGTCATGGTTAGGAACAAGAGCTTCCCCAGTGGCTCAGGGGTAAAGAATCTGCCTGTAATTCAGGAGATTCAGGAGCTGTGGATGCAATTCCTGAATTGGGAAGATCCCTTGGAGGTGTGCATCGCAACCCACTCCAGTATTCTTTTTTTTTTTTAAATTTTTTTAAAACTTCATATCACAATCTCTTTCTTAGTTATTTATTATTTTCATCTATCTTTATTGTTTGGCATGTGTGGGCCTCCCATTGCAGTGGCCTTTCTCATTGCAGAGCACTGGCTCTGGGCGCATGTGCTCCAGAGCACTGACTCATAATTGGACACACCGGTCCAGTCACTCCGCAGCACGTGGGATTTTCCTGGGCCAGGGATTGAACCGGTGCCCCTTGCCCTGCAAGGTGGACTCTATACCCACTGGACCACCAGGGAAGCCCCAGTCCAGTGTTCTTGACTGGAGAATTCCATGGACAGAAAATCCCTGGTGGGCTACAGTCTATAGAGTTGTAAAGGGTCAGACATGACTGAAGCAACATAGCACTCACCAGGAACAGAACTGAACTGATCAAGGCAGTAATAATGACCAGTCAGAATGTTCATGGAGGTATTACTGCTGCTGGGAGAGTAACCGGCGCCTCTACTTTTGCCTTTATCTACTAAAAATGAATATGTAATATAACAGTTCCTCTCCTGGGTATAAGCCCAATAGAAATGTCTGCGTACCCATAAGAATGTGCACACCAATAACCAGAATGACCACCATGAATAGACTGAATGCACATCTCAGTTTGGACCGCTGTAACAAATCATCAGAGACTGGGTGGCTTATAAGCAAATTTCCCGGGGAACCAAATTTTAAGCTTCTTTGTAAATCCCTAACCATTTGGGTATATAGTTTTACAGTTTGCAAAGTACTTTTGTGTATAAAATGCAATTTGATTCCTTCAAGAACATTATGATTATGGTTCCGTCACAGATCAGGAATCTGAGGCTAAGTGAAATTCTCCAGAGAAACACTCATTGTTCAGTAAGTGGTGAAGCTGAGATTTAAACTGAGCTCTGGCTGCATCCCAGGCTCTACACATGATATCCTTTAGTTGGGTCATGGTTAGGAACAAGAGCTTCCCCAGTGGCTCAGGGGTAAAGAATCTGCCTGTAATTCAGGAGATTCAGGAGCTGTGGATGCAATTCCTGAATTGGGAAGATCCCTTGGAGGTGTGCATCGCAACCCACTCCAGTATTCTTTTTTTTTTTTAAATTTTTTTAAAACTTCATATCACAATCTCTTTCTTAGTTATTTATTATTTTCATCTATCTTTATTGTTTGGCATGTGTGGGCCTCCCATTGCAGTGGCCTTTCTCATTGCAGAGCACTGGCTCTGGGCGCATGTGCTCCAGAGCACTGACTCATAATTGGACACACCGGTCCAGTCACTCCGCAGCACGTGGGATTTTCCTGGGCCAGGGATTGAACCGGTGCCCCTTGCCCTGCAAGGTGGACTCTATACCCACTGGACCACCAGGGAAGCCCCAGTCCAGTGTTCTTGACTGGAGAATTCCATGGACAGAAAATCCCTGGTGGGCTACAGTCTATAGAGTTGTAAAGGGTCAGACATGACTGAAGCAACATAGCACTCACCAGGAACAGAACTGAACTGATCAAGGCAGTAATAATGACCAGTCAGAATGTTCATGGAGGTATTACTGCTGCTGGGAGAGTAACCGGCGCCTCTACTTTTGCCTTTATCTACTAAAAATGAATATGTAATATAACAGTTCCTCTCCTGGGTATAAGCCCAA
Organism: Tragulus kanchil; assembly: GCA_022376925.1. NCBI lineage: Eukaryota > Metazoa > Chordata > Mammalia > Artiodactyla > Tragulidae > Tragulus > Tragulus kanchil. The sequence continues at coordinate 113,199,659 of JAIOJX010000031.1, read as the reverse complement.
TAGAAATGTCTGCGTACCCATAAGAATGTGCACACCAATAACCAGAATGACCACCATGAATAGACTGAATGCACATCTCAGTTTGGACCGCTGTAACAAATCATCAGAGACTGGGTGGCTTATAAGCAACAATAATGTATTTCTCACAGTTTGGGAAGCTGCAGGTCTGAGATCAGAGTGTGGTTTATGACTGTCAACTTCCAGTTGTGTTCACATATGATGAAAGAAGGCCAAGACACTCTTTGGAGTCCCTTTTATAAAGGCAGTCACTTCATTCATGATGGTTCATCCTCATGACCTAGTTACCTCCAAGAGGCCCTACTTCCTAACCCCTTTGGGGATTAGAATTTCGACAGAGGAGTTTTGGGGGGGGGGGTATAAACATTTAGTGCATTGGCTGTAGACTGCACAGAATTCATATAATGCATTATTAAACAGGAAGAAAAGTGAATACACTACTATTACAGCACTTGTAGCACCTTGGGTGACGTTTTTAATTAAAAATTGTATTTTATTAAAAAAACTCTACAGTGCTTTACAATTTTCAGTAGTTTCACACACATTTCATATAATCCCATGTAACCTTTAAAAAAATCTACCCCCGCCATTGTCCTTCCCACTTCCCTCTCCCCACTGGTAACCACTAGTTTGTTTTCTGTGAGTCTGCTTCTTTTTTGTTTCATTCAGTAGTTTGTTGTATTTTTTAGATTCCACACGTAAGCAATTTGTTGAGTTGCTAAGTCATGTCTGACTCTTTGAGACATTATGAACTGTAGCATGCCAGGTTGCCCTGTCCTTCACCATCTCCCAGAATTTTCTCAGATTCATGTGCATTTAGTCAGTGATGCCATCCAACCATCTCATGTTCTGTCACCCTCTGCTTCTTTCATCCTCAATCTTTCTCAGTATCAGGGTCTTTTCCAATGAAGTGACCAAGTATTGGATCTTCAGCTTTAGCATCAATTCTTCCAATAGATATTCAGGCTTGATTTCCTTTAGGACGGACTGGTTTGATATCCTTGTTGTGCAAGGGAGTCCTTGTGTTGAACCACAGTTCAAAAGTATCATTTCTTCAGTGCTCTGCCTTCTTTATGGTCCACCTCTCACATGTGTACATGACTACCAGAAAAACCATAGCTTTAACTATATGGACCTTTGTTGGCACAGTGATGTGTCTGGTTTTTAATATGCTTGTCATAGCTTTTCTTCCAAGGAGCACATGCCTTTTAATTTCATGGCTGCAGTCATCATCTGTAGGGATTTTGGAGCCCAAGAAAATAAAGTCTTTCACTGTTTCCATTGTTTGCCTACCTATTTGCCATGAAGTCATGGGATAAGTGACAGCGTACAATAGTTGTCCATCTCTGGGGTGGCTCTGTTCTGAAAGAAAGAATCCAGGCACAAAGAGTGCACACTCTATGACTTCATTTATATAAGTTCAAGAAATAGACAAAATTTACCTATGCTATTAGAGATTAGACAGTAGTGGTTTCATATAATGCATTATTAAACAGGAAGAAAAGTGAATACACTACTATTACAGCACTTGTAGCACCTTGGGTGACGTTTTAATTAAAAATTGTATTTTATTAAAAACTCTACAGTGCTTTACAATTTTCAGTAGTTTCACACACATTTCATATAATCCCATGTAACCTTTAAAAAAATCTACCCCCGCCATTGTCCTTCCCACTTCCCTCTCCCCACTGGTAACCACTAGTTTGTTTTCTGTGAGTCTGCTTCTTTTTTGTTTCATTCAGTAGTTTGTTGTATTTTTTAGATTCCACACGTAAGCAATTTGTTGAGTTGCTAAGTCATGTCTGACTCTTTGAGACATTATGAACTGTAGCATGCCAGGTTGCCCTGTCCTTCACCATCTCCCAGAATTTTCTCAGATTCATGTGCATTTAGTCAGTGATGCCATCCAACCATCTCATGTTCTGTCACCCTCTGCTTCTTTCATCCTCAATCTTTCTCAGTATCAGGGTCTTTTCCAATGAAGTGACCAAGTATTGGATCTTCAGCTTTAGCATCAATTCTTCCAATAGATATTCAGGCTTGATTTCCTTTAGGACGGACTGGTTTGATATCCTTGTTGTGCAAGGGAGTCCTTGTGTTGAACCACAGTTCAAAAGTATCATTTCTTCAGTGCTCTGCCTTCTTTATGGTCCACCTCTCACATGTGTACATGACTACCAGAAAAACCATAGCTTTAACTATATGGACCTTTGTTGGCACAGTGATGTGTCTGGTTTTTAATATGCTTGTCATAGCTTTTCTTCCAAGGAGCACATGCCTTTTAATTTCATGGCTGCAGTCATCATCTGTAGGGATTTTGGAGCCCAAGAAAATAAAGTCTTTCACTGTTTCCATTGTTTGCCTACCTATTTGCCATGAAGTCATGGGATAAGTGACAGCGTACAATAGTTGTCCATCTCTGGGGTGGCTCTGTTCTGAAAGAAAGAATCCAGGCACAAAAGAGTGCACACTCTATGACTTCATTTATATAAGTTCAAGAAATAGACAAAATTTACCTATGCTATTAGAGATTAGACAGTAGTGGTGAGGTACTGACTAGTAGAGGGCCCACACAGGGTTTCTGGGGCTTTCTTGACCTCAACAGTAGTTGCTTGAATGTAACTTTACTATGGAATAATGAATTGAGGTGTACATGTATGACCTGTGCCTTTGTCCATAGGTATATTGTATTTTGGGACTTTGCCGGTGGCAAAGTGAAAAGAATCCGCCTGCAGTGCAGGAGATGTGAGTTTAATCCCTGGGTCAGGAAGACCCCCTGGAGAAAGAAATGGCAACCCACCCCAGTATTCTTGCCTGGAAAATGCCATGGACAGGGGAGCCTGGTGAGCTAGGTAGTCCATGGGGTCACAAAGAGTCAGACCTAACTTAGTGACTAAACAACAACAAAAACATTATCTTTCAACCAAGTCCATTTAACAGACACACAAGAAAAGATACCAAAGTTGGAACTAAATGACTTCTTAAAAAAAAAAATCTTGGTGTAGCTGTCTTTCTGGGTTTATCAATCTCATAGAAAGCAATTACTTAATCTGATCTGTAATCTTAATTAAAATTTGAGAAAATATATAAAGCACAAGTAGCTTGGTCCTGCAGTTAACCTTATTGCTTTAGTTCTTAGCTAGGGGGATTTAGTCATCTGGTGTAAGCTTTATAACTTGAGAGTGAAAATGAAAGTATTAGTTGCTCAGTTGTGTCTGATTCTTTGAGATCCCATGGAGCCTGTCAGACTCCTCCATCCCTGGGATTCTCCAGGCAAGATTACTGGAGTGGGTATCCATGCCCTTCTCTAGGAGATTTTCCTGACCCAGAGATTGAACCCAGGTCTCCTGAATTGCAGGTGGATTATTTACCACCTGAGCCACAGAGGGCTCTGAACTTGAAAGTGGCAGTTATTAAAGTTCTGGACACTAGTGGATGAAAAGCTCACCTCTAGGAGTCATTTTTGTGAATCTCTCAGGTTCTGGAGATGCGGTGGTCACATGTAGTCTGGGTGCTATAAGACACAAGACATCCAGTGTAAGTGGCTATACTCTCTATTCAAGCTGTGAATGAACTCTGTGCATAGTGTCTTGATTATTGGAACTGGAGACTTTTTGTCCACCCAAAGAGTGGATCTCATGATGCTTTGAAGTGTACTACTGCTGCATTTCGCCTCCCAGCATCCACTTCCCCTGGTTTTACTGGATGAGGCTCTCACTTTACTTCTCTGAGTCTACATGTCTTGGTGACCCCGGTTAAACATGTAACCCCTTCTAAGCCAATCAGTGCTCTATCTTTTTGGTGGCTGTGCACATGACCAAAGTTAATCTAGACCAATCAGTTTCAGTTCTGAGCTTTTTTTTGGACTCAACTGTAGGCCCATGTGTTATGTAGACATGAGTCTTAGGCTGCCAGGGTGCCCCACTGTGCTGAGGAAGACAGTTGCCCCAGGGATCAGAGGCAGATTGGGAGTGGGAGGTCTCTGATTCCTTCCAACTTATCCTTTAGACTTTTTAGTTATGTGAGACACAAGTCCATTTAACAGACACACAAGAAAAGATACCAAAGTTGGAACTAAATGCCTTCTTAAAACAAAAAATCTTGGTGTAGCTGTCTTTCTGGGTTTATCAATCTCATAGAAAGCAATTACTTAATCTGATCTGTAATCTTAATTAAAATTTGAGAAAATATATAAAGCACAAGTAGCTTGGTCCTGCAGTTAACCTTATTGCTTTAGTTCTTAGCTAGGGGGATTTAGTCATCTGGTGTAAGCTTTATAACTTGAGAGTGAAAATGAAAGTATTAGTTGCTCAGTTGTGTCTGATTCTTTGAGATCCCATGGAGCCTGTCAGACTCCTCCATCCCTGGGATTCTCCAGGCAAGATTACTGGAGTGGGTATCCATGCCCTTCTCTAGGAGATTTTCCTGACCCAGAGATTGAACCCAGGTCTCCTGAATTGCAGGTGGATTATTTACCACCTGAGCCACAGAGGGCTCTGAACTTGAAAGTGGCAGTTATTAAAGTTCTGGACACTAGTGGATGAAAAGCTCACCTCTAGGAGTCATTTTTGTGAATCTCTCAGGTTCTGGAGATGCGGTGGTCACATGTAGTCTGGGTGCTATAAGACACAAGACATCCAGTGTAAGTGGCTATACTCTCTATTCAAGCTGTGAATGAACTCTGTGCATAGTGTCTTGATTATTGGAACTGGAGACTTTTGTCCACCCAAAGAGTGGATCTCATGATGCTTTGAAGTGTACTACTGCTGCATTTCGCCTCCCAGCATCCACTTCCCCTGGTTTTACTGGATGAGGCTCTCACTTTACTTCTCTGAGTCTACATGTCTTGGTGACCCCGGTTAAACATGTAACCCCTTCTAAGCCAATCAGTGCTCTATCTTTTTGGTGGCTGTGCACATGACCAAAGTTAATCTAGACCAATCAGTTTCAGTTCTGAGCTTTTTTTTGGACTCAACTGTAGGCCCATGTGTTATGTAGACATGAGTCTTAGGCTGCCAGGGTGCCCCACTGTGCTGAGGAAGACAGTTGCCCCAGGGATCAGAGGCAGATTGGGAGTGGGAGGTCTCTGATTCCTTCCAACTTATCCTTTAGACTTTTTAGTTATGTGAGTCAATACATTCTCTTTCTTTCTTTCTATTTTTTTTAATAAAATTTATATTGCAGTCTAGTTCCTTTACAATGTTGTGTTAGTTCCTGCTGTACAGCAAAGCGACTCAGTTATACGTATGCACATATCCCCTCTTTGTAGGATTTCCTTCCTATTTTGGTCTCCAAGAGCACTAAATAGCATTGCCCGTGCTACCCAGTACGTTCTCTTTAGTTAACTAGTTCATGTATGTCAGTCCCTGTTTCCCAGTTCACCTCACCCTTTCCCCCCTGCTTGGTGTCCGTAAGTTTGTTCTTCACATCTGTGTCTCTATTTCTGCTTTGCAAATAAGTTCCTCTGTACGACTTTTTCTAGAATCCATGTATAAGTGATATTATACAATATTTGTTTTTCTCTGACTTACTTCATTCTGTATAATAGTATCTAGGTCTGTTTACATCTCTGCACATTGTATTATTTTATTCCTTCTTACACTAGAGCCATATTTCGTTGTATATATGTACCTATATCATTATCCACTCCTCTGTTGATGGACCTTTAGGTTGTTTTCATGTCCTCACTGTTGTAACTAGTGCGGCAGTGAGTATTGGGGCGCATGTATCTTTTTGAAGTATGGTTTTCTCTGGATATACTCCTCGAAGTGGGGCCACTGGATCATAGGGTAGTTCTGTTTTTAGTTTTTTTGAGGAACCTTCATATTTTTCTCCATGGTGGCTGTGCCAATTTCCATTCCTCTCGACAGTGGAGGAGGGCTCCCTTTCCTCAACACGTTCTCTTTTGTTTAAGGTCTATTTGGACTGGATTGTCTGTCACTGGGCCCCCAGTGTCCTAATGGCTGTGCCCACCTTACTCTCTCTGGATGGGTTTTGTCTCAAGAATCATGGCAGCCATTCTCCTGACTGTCCTGTCATGGCTGTTGAGAAAAAAACCCAGGCTCAAATGCTTGGAAAATTTCTTTGGCCTGAAGACAGCAGCGCCAACGGTGATAACAATACTGGCAAAACCCCAGGCTTTTCCAAACTTCTCAGCAGTCGCATGGCAGGTTCACACCATCTTCTGTTGGCAAGATGTGGCAAATATTGCAGCTCAGCGGTAAGAGTGAGAAACCCATGTCCCAAGCAGTTGGGTGGCTCTTCTCCGCAGGCTTAGCTTTAGTTAAACCTCCCAAACTTTGCTCTCTCTCTCCTTCTCTCTCTGTGTCACTGTAGTGTGTGTGTACACGCACGTGTAGGAGGGTTTGGACTCTCTTCCTCCTTTGTTATGAAGGAGAACAGGGAGCAGATTGGAGCAGGTTGTAACACTTCCGCACGCCCGTGTCCCGGTGCTTATTTCATAGTGCCGTCTGCCAATTGGCGCCTGGTTCCTGTGCCTCTTTGATTTATGTATTTATTGTAAAGCAGCCAAATTTCAGAGAGAGGAGAGGAGATTCTAATTTAATAGGAAGAGAAAGGTGTAATTTCTCATAAAGGGAGGGAAATGCACCCGTGTTCTTATTTGATGTCAGAAAATGAGACTGCTCAAGACCTCTCCCACCCATCTAAGAATGAAGACCTACGATGTTGTTTCGCCAGATGATTAGCTCAGTGTGTTATAAGAAAGGATCATTTATTTGTGAATGGGATTTTAAGTTAGATAGGTATTACTAGAGCTTTTCGGTTTTTTTTTGGATATTACTTCCTCGAAGTGCGGCAGTGAGTATTGGCGCATGTATCTTTTTGAAGTATGGTTTCTCTGGATATACTCCTCGAAGTGGGGCCACTGGATCATAGGGTAGTTCTGTTTTTAGTTTTTTTGAGGAACCTTCATATTTTTCTCCATGGTGGCTGTGCCAATTTCCATTCCTCTCGACAGTGGAGGAGGGCTCCCTTTCCTCAACACGTTCTCTTTTGTTTAAGGTCTATTTGGACTGGATTGTCTGTCACTGGGCCCCCAGTGTCCTAATGGCTGTGCCCACCTTACTCTCTCTGGATGGGTTTTGTCTCAAGAATCATGGCAGCCATTCTCCTGACTGTCCTGTCATGGCTGTTGAGAAAAAAACCCAGGCTCAAATGCTTGGAAAATTTCTTTGGCCTGAAGACAGCAGCGACAACGGTGATAACAATACTGGCAAAACCCCAGGCTTTTCCAAACTTCTCAGCAGTCGCATGGCAGGTTCACACCATCTTCTGTTGGCAAGATGTGGCAAATATTGCAGCTCAGCGGTAAGAGTGAGAAACCCATGTCCCAAGCAGTTGGGTGGCTCTTCTCCGCAGGCTTAGCTTTAGTTAAACCTCCCAAACTTTGCTCTCTCTCTCGCTCTCTCTCTGTGTCACTGTATGTGTGTGTGTACACGCACGTGTAGGAGGGTTTGGACTCTCTTCCTCCTTTGTTATGAAGGAGAACAGGGAGCAGATTGGAGCAGGTTGTAACACTTCCGCACGCCCGTGTCCCGGTGCTTATTTCATAGTGCCGTCTGCCAATTGGCGCCTGGTTCCTGTGCCTCTTTGATTTATGTATTTATTGTAAAGCAGCCAAATTTCAGAGAGAGGAGAGGAGATTCTAATTTAATAGGAAGAGAAAGGTGTAATTTCTCATAAAGGGAGGGAAATGCACCCGTGTTCTTATTTGATGTCAGAAAATGAGACTGCTCAAGACCTCTCCCACCCATCTAAGAATGAAGACCTACGATGTTGTTTCGCCAGATGATTAGCTCAGTGTGTTATAAGAAAGGATCATTTATTTGTGAATGGGATTTTAAGTTAGATAGGTATTACATTGGGAAACAAAGACAACCAGAATAAAAAACGCCAACCTGGGCCTCCCTGGTGGACCAGTGGGTAAAGAGTCTGCCTTGCAGTGCAAGGGGCACTGGTTCGATCCCTGACCCGGGAAGATGCCACATGTTGAGGAGCAGCTGGACTGGTGTGTCCACTTATGAGCCACTGCTCTGGAGCACATGCACCCAGAGCCGGTGCTCTGCAACGAGAGAGGCCACTCTGCAATGGGAGGCCCACACATGCGAAAGATGGATGAAAAATAAACGATGACTTACAGGCAAGAAGAAAAAATAAAAAGCCAACCTTTCAAACAAACAACCAAGCAAACAAATCCCTTAAATCTTTTTTTTTTTAAATGCCTTTCTTCTCTCTCTCCCCTCTCTTTTTTTGCTGTGCCATGCAACATGCAGTATCTTAGTTCCCTGACCAGGGACTGAACCTGTGCTGTCTGCAGTGAAGTATGGAGTCTTCACTGCACTGCCAGGGGAGTCCCAGAAATCCCTGAAATCTTATCGCCAATCACTACTTTCCCCTTTAAACTGGTTATAATTACTACCTAAAGGCTGAGAGTTTGCCTGCCAGAGTTAGAGTCCCATTGTACAATGTTGGGCTGAGTATCTGTGAGGCAGCCACTGCAGGGCCTGAATGGGTCTGTGGAATAATTGGAAGGTGAAGGATAAAAGTGATGACAGCAGTAAGCAGCCCCCAGGGCTCCCCCAGCACCAGGCTGGGCGGACCTTGTTTACCTGGTTTGCATTCCAAAGTTCCCGGGGAAAATAGTCCCTATCACCTTTGCAAACATGTTTTCCCACCTTGGGTACCACCGTCCCCAGCTTCCCTGGACGTAAACTCATCCTTTCAGGCTAAGTGATGCCATTCAGAAAAGGTGCCAGAGTGTGGTGGGTGTGGGGGTAGCAGGGCCCTTGAGCAGAGCCTGAATGAGCAGTGGCCTTGTCCCTACCACCCCCAGTGCATGACACATAGTAGGGGCTCAGTCACTGTGCTGCAGCCTTGAGATCCCACTTTTTGGTTTTTCCCCCCCCACAGCTCCCAGTCCTCTTGACATCTAATCTCTTTGTTGGTTAACCCCATCATTTATTTGTGAATGGGATTTTAAGTTAGATAGGTATTACATTGGGAAACAAAGACAACCAGAATAAAAACGCCAACCTGGGCCTCCCTGGTGGACCAGTGGGTAAAGAGTCTGCCTTGCAGTGCAAGGGGCACTGGTTCGATCCCTGACCCGGGAAGATGCCACATGTTGAGGAGCAGCTGGACTGGTGTGTCCACTTATGAGCCACTGCTCTGGAGCACATGCACCCAGAGCCGGTGCTCTGCAACGAGAGAGGCCACTCTGCAATGGGAGGCCCACACATGCGAAAGATGGATGAAAAATAAACGATGACTTACAGGCAAGAAGAAAAAATAAAAAGCCAACCTTTCAAACAAACAACCAAGCAAACAAATCCCTTAAATCTTTTTTTTTTTAAATGCCTTTCTTCTCTCTCCCCTCTCTTTTTTTGCTGTGCCATGCAACATGCAGTATCTTAGTTCCCTGACCAGGGACTGAACCTGTGCTGTCTGCAGTGAAGTATGGAGTCTTCACTGCACTGCCAGGGGAGTCCCAGAAATCCCTGAAATCTTATCGCCAATCACTACTTTCCCCTTTAAACTGGTTATAATTACTACCTAAAGGCTGAGAGTTTGCCTGCCAGAGTTAGAGTCCCATTGTACAATGTTGGGCTGAGTATCTGTGAGGCAGCCACTGCAGGGCCTGAATGGGTCTGTGGAATAATTGGAAGGTGAAGGATAAAAGTGATGACAGCAGTAAGCAGCCCCCAGGGCTCCCCCAGCACCAGGCTGGGCGGACCTTGTTTACCTGGTTTGCATTCCAAAGTTCCCGGGGAAAATAGTCCCTATCACCTTTGCAAACATGTTTTCCCACCTTGGGTACCACCGTCCCCAGCTTCCCTGGACGTAAACTCATCCTTTCAGGCTAAGTGATGCCATTCAGAAAAGGTGCCAGAGTGTGGTGGGTGTGGGGGTAGCAGGGCCCTTGAGCAGAGCCTGAATGAGCAGTGGCCTTGTCCCTACCACCCCCAGTGCATGACACATAGTAGGGGCTCAGTCACTGTGCTGCAGCCTTGAGATCCCACTTGGTTCTGAGATTTGAAATCCTGTTTATCTTTCCCCGCCCCACCTCCACAGCTCCCAGTCCTCTTGACATCTAATCTCTTTGTGTACTGGAGTTCTCAAACGCTCCCCATCACTTTGGGGTAGGCTGGTCTTGCCCTGGATGCACTGTGATTTCACGAGGGTATGCTGGAAGTTCAGACCCTGATTCTAGGCCTGAGCATATGATGTGGAGGGTATTTGAAACCCACACCATGCCTCAGTGTCCCCTTCTTCCAAAAGAGCTATAATAGTATTTATCTTTTTATCTCTTTGGCTAGTATGAAATTAAAATGATAGATGGGAGAGAAATAAGGAAAAAAGCCATATGCAAATTCACCACTGTGGTTAGCAGTCTCTCAACTCCTTTTATTATTAGGTCCCTCAGTGATCAACCCTCCCCCCCACCTTCTGTTAAAGACAGGATCTGGGAACAGAAAAAGAAATAAACGCTGCATCTACCTACAGCCTTGGAGTAGAAAAATCCCCTTATCTTTCCTCTTTCAGGAGAGAACTTGGTGTGATCGGGTCATTGCATGTAAAATGCTTTAAGAATGTGATCTGTACTTCATCATTTTAAAATTCAAACATTCCCGAGCCTTTTTTCCCCCTCACCCTGTTCCTATTTGTCTTCTTGGTCTTGCCTTCATTGGGCACCACATTTGTATTGATAAATTGTAGGTGGTAGGAGATGTATTGATGGGCTGGAGACAGTTCAAAATGTAGAGTGTGGTGGCTTTGCATATCATTACACCTAGCTAGCTTTTTGCCTCCTGAAAGCTGTCGATTTGTGCATTATTGCTATTCAGGCTGATAAATGACAGTAATTGTTCTTAAGTTGAAGAGCTGGTTTAATATGCTGTCTGGCCTGGGAATTTCCTTAGCGCCAGGGTTAAACTCGTGCTCCACTCGAGCTAGCAAAATGGCCCTTTTTTCATCTCAGACTATAGAGTTAATTGAATTACTCGCTATTCATGCAGTTTGTAGCCTTGATTCTAAAGATACTATGAACGGTTGGGGGAGGGGGAGATTTCTAGGAGACTTCGGGTAACTGTGCGTCAAGGACATGACCCCTTCCCCGTGTGGAGGGCAGTTCATGTTCCGTAGTGTGGTTTGCTTTCATGCCCCTCTATTTGCTCTTGGTCACTTTGGAGGAGTCTTCTGTGGCTCCCCAAACCTAGAGGGGCACAGGATTCTGGAAGATGTAAGGATGATTTCTTGGAGGCTCTTTTTGCCTATTTTCTAAAATTTGGAAGTTGGAGCACAGAGTTACTTGATTTTCCTTTGTTTGCTTTTCAAACTTTTAGGTTTAAACTTGTACTATGATTTGGGTGAAGTCTAATGGGATTCCCCGATGGATCAGCGGGTAAAGAACCTGCCTGCCATGCAGGAGACACAGGAGATGCAGGTTCGATCCCTGGGTTGGGAAGGTCCCCTGGAGGAGGAAACGACAACCCACTCCAGTATTCTTGCCTGGAGAATCTCAAGGACAGAGGAGCCTGGTGGGCTACAGTCCATGGGTTGCCAAGGGCTGGCCAGGACTGAGCAACTAACACGAATGCTGTCACTTAGTTGTGCGGCAGCCCCAGGCATGTTTCATTCTGTTTTCCTTCTGGGTGACTCAGCTTCTAACCCATCCTTCAATCCAAAGGGCTCTTTCCAAGTCAGAGGACCCTTCCCTGGCCTAAAGGTGGGGAAGGAATTTAATGACAGGAAACTGGGAAGAACACCTGCCCCTCAAGGAATGTCTAATCTGACTCTGGTTGGGGCAGAGACTTCCTGAAAAGCTCCTGCTGCAACCTTATCTTTCTCCCGTCTCCCTGGTATCTATGAGCTCGTTGTCCAGGTCTCCCATGGATAGAATGAATCCAAAGACAAAGGCAAAGCAAGTGAGACACTCAGTTTGCCTCATATTTGCCCTGTAGCATTGAGATGACTCAAAGTACCAATGGGATTCAAAATTCCAGATTTGCTACTGTTTGGGACTCAATGGCCACTCCGTCTATTCACATACCCATGTCCTGGCTCCAAGTGAAACCCAGGTTATTTCTCTAGTTTATTGGAATACTGCCCAATGTATTCATTAATGCCTTTTGCACATTGGCTGTAGGGGTGTGTTGGTGCAACAGAGACCACAATGCCCTCAAAACCTAAAATATTTGTTACCTGAAGACTTACAGAAGATGTTTGCTAAACGAATGCCCTAAAGCCATCCTTGCATGCTTAGTAGCTCAGCTGTGTCCAACTCTTGGCAACCCCATGAACTGTAGCCCGCCAGGTTTACTGCCCTAAAGCCCATCGTTAATTTTCCTTTTTGGAAGTTGGAGCACAGAGTTACTTGATTTTCCTTTGTTTGCTTTTCAAACTTTTAGGTTTAAACTTGTACTATGATTTGGGTGAAGTCTAATGGGATTCCCCGATGGATCAGCGGGTAAAGAACCTGCCTGCCATGCAGGAGACACAGGAGATGCAGGTTCGATCCCTGGGTTGGGAAGGTCCCCTGGAGGAGGAAACGACAACCCACTCCAGTATTCTTGCCTGGAGAATCTCAAGGACAGAGGAGCCTGGTGGGCTACAGTCCATGGGTTGCCAAGGGCTGGCCAGGACTGAGCAACTAACACGAATGCTGTCACTTAGTTGTGCGGCAGCCCCAGGCATGTTTCATTCTGTTTTCCTTCTGGGTGACTCAGCTTCTAACCCATCCTTCAATCCAAAGGGCTCTTTCCAAGTCAGAGGACCCTTCCCTGGCCTAAAGGTGGGGAAGGAATTTAATGACAGGAAACTGGGAAGAACACCTGCCCCTCAAGGAATGTCTAATCTGACTCTGGTTGGGGCAGAGACTTCCTGAAAAGCTCCTGCTGCAACCTTATCTTTCTCCCGTCTCCCTGGTATCTATGAGCTCGTTGTCCAGGTCTCCCATGGATAGAATGAATCCAAAGACAAAGGCAAAGCAAGTGAGACACTCAGTTTGCCTCATATTTGCCCTGTAGCATTGAGATGACTCAAAGTACCAATGGGATTCAAAATTCCAGATTTGCTACTGTTTGGGACTCAATGGCCACTCCGTCTATTCACATACCCATGTCCTGGCTCCAAGTGAAACCCAGGTTATTTCTCTAGTTTATTGGAATACTGCCCAATGTATTCATTAATGCCTTTTGCACATTGGCTGTAGGGGTGTGTTGGTGCAACAGAGACCACAATGCCCTCAAAACCTAAAATATTTGTTACCTGAAGACTTACAGAAGATGTTTGCTAAACGAATGCCCTAAAGCCATCCTTGCATGCTTAGTAGCTCAGCTGTGTCCAACTCTTGGCAACCCCATGAACTGTAGCCCGCCAGGTTTACTGCGTCCATGGGACAGAGCCGTCCTGCTAAGGTTCAAATCCTGCTCTTCCACTGATTAGCTGGATGTTCTTGAGCAAGTTAGACTTCCTATGACTTCATTCCCTCATCTGTAGAATGAGATTTACACTATAGCTGCATCTGTTATTTGTGGGAGCTAAGTAATTCAGATGTATAAAATGTGCTTAAAATAATCTGTAGCACATAGTAAGAACTCTGTAAGTGTTTTTGTCATTGGTATTATATTTTGTCTTGCAAAAAAGTTCGATGATTACATATAACACTGGTTTGGGAAATTGTCAGGAATAGTCTTTACTAAGTGAGAAAATAATTGAAAATATGAAACTGATTATCAACATATTGTTTTATGTAAATTCCACAAATAAAAATGCTTAGGGAATATCTGCAGGGCAGGAAGAGAAATACGGACATAGAGGACAGACTTGTGGACACAGTCGGGGAAGGAGAGGTTGGGAAGAATAGAGAGAATGGCATTGAAACATATACATCAGGGCTTCCCTGGTGGTCCAGTGGGTAGAGAGTCTGCCTTGCAGTGCAAGGGGCACTGATTTGACCCCTGGCCCAGGAAGATCCCATGTGCCATGGAGCAGCTGGGCTGGTGTGTCCAATAATGAGCCAGCACTCTGGAGCGTATGCGCCCAGAGCCGGTGCTCTGCAGCAAGACAGGCCACAGCAAGGGGAGGCCCACACAGGCCAAAGAATAAAAATGGATGAAAAACAAAAAGAAAGAAACATACACATTACCACATTTAAAACAGAGAGCTAATGGGGGGTTGCTGTATAACACAGAGAACACAGCCCATTGCTCCGTGACGACCTATAGGGGTGGGATGAGGTGGGGGTGGGTGTCAAGGAAGGGTATATGTATACTTATGGCTGATCCATGTTGGTATGGCAGAAACCAATACAACATTGTAAAACAATTATCCTCCAATTAAAAAAAATGCACAGGGAAAAAAGACCCAGGTTATTTCTCTTAAAATTGTTCAAGCTTGTATAACAAGTTTTGGACATTATTAGTAGATAATCCCCCTCTCCCTTTTTCTCTCTGAATGGAAGAGAAAATTTGGTACCAAGGGACATTCAATGCCCTAGCTAGAAACATTTACCTTGTTTAGATCCAGCTTAAGGAGAGTTGGGATGCTGTCTCTGTGTACCCCTTCTTTGATCTCAGTTCTCAGATGTGCCCACTGAAGCAGGACTGGGGGACTGAGGGGTGTGACCCCACCCCAGAACAGCTAGAGGAGGAGAAGACTCCCACTTAGAGACGTTCATCATTTCTCATTGTAGAGGCTCCTAAAGATCCATCTTTTGCTATCTGACAAGGTATGAGATAATGAAAGAAGATGGCTTAAGATGTAAATCATTTGAATCTGTTGGTAACACTGTTTAGATTTAAATTCATGTGTAATAGAGCTTCCGATCAGAAACGAACAACTTCCCAGACAAAGCCATCATGAGTTCCATAATTTTGTATGGATGCTTCCAACTGTAATGGAACTGGTGCCATTCACTTGATAATGCTCTGGACAGAAAAGGGTCACTTTTCCTAGTTCTGTAACTAGCAAACACGACTGCAGATCTTTTACTCCAGTTCATCCTGTCTAGTGTCCCAGAGGCATGCATCTCACTCCTTACCTGGAGAGAGGTGCTCTTCCCTGAGTGGGAGAAAGCCCTTCCCTGAGGGCCTACGGAGGGACGTGCTGTTTCCCCCAAGGCCTGTCCCACATCTGGGGAGGGTTGGCTCAGAGCCCAAAGGACTTACAGAGGCTGGACTACTCCAGGGCTTTGTTTGGGCTCGTCCATGAAGCCCAGTGCCCTCTGGAGTGGTCATGGGCACCGCTCGTGCCCTATGACGTGTTTTGGTTGCTGCAGAGGCAAGGCACTAACTGATACTGAGCCAAATGTCATTCCTTCTTCAGTCCATTTTCAAGGATTCCATCAAAAAGAGAGGCTTATTTCATGTGAAAATGTTTTTCATAGCCAACTCTCATATTTGCTAACCTTACTTTATGAAAAATCAGAGAATGGGCCTTGGACTCAGAACCTTCTTCATAGGACAGTATCCAGCTGCAGCAAAAAACAAATACCATTTTAAAAAAGCTGCTTATATTGCAGTTATGTTTCTTCCCCTCATCATGCCTCTTTTATTTATTTATTTATTGGCCGTTTCTGTTAGTCTTTCATTTATTCATTTTCATCCATTTTTGTTCTTTGGCCTATGTGGGCCTCCCATCACTGTGACTTCTCTCACCGCAGAGCACCGGCTCTGGGCGCATGCGCTGCAGAGCTCTGGGTCGGTAGTTGGACACATTGGTCCAGCCGCTCCGCCGGATGTGGGATCCTCTCAGGCCAGGGATCGAACTGGTGTCTTTTGCACTGCAGGGCGGTGTCCTTACCCACTGGACCACCTGGGAAGCCCCTTCTTTTATTTTTATATTTATTTTTCATCCATCTTAATTCTTTGGCCTGTGTGGGCCTCCCATTGCAGTGGCCTCTCTTGTTGCAGAGCACTGGCTCTGGGCGCATGTGCTCCGGAGCTCTGGCTTGTCATTGGGCACACTGGTCCAGCCACTCAGTGGCACGTGGGATCTTCCCGGGCCAGGGATCGAACCAGTGTCTCTTGCACTGCAAGACGGACTCTCTACCCACTGGACCACCAGGGAAGCCCGCAGTTACGTTTTATGTGTGAAAAATGATACTGATTTCCCTTTGTAGTAATAGCAAAGATTCAGTAAATTTCTTTAAGAGTCTGTTTAAGAATAGTATTATGTGGACCAGGAAATGGCGACCCACTCTAGTATTCTTGCTTTGAGAGTCCCATGGACCGAGGAGCCTGGTGGGCTACAGTTCATGGGGCTGCAAAGAATTGGACATGACTGAAGCGACTGAGCACATAAATAAAAATAGCTATACTTTATAATATCATGTAAAAGTGTTAAAATGAAACCATACTGAGAAAAAAGAATAGTATTATGTAAATATGAGTCCAGATGATGCTGGTCTGTGGGGAAGATCCTGAAGGTGCCACGTGAATGGTTGTAATCTGGGAAACTGGCAGGCTGTGGTGAGGTGCTGGTGGAAAGAGGGCATGGCAGGTCCCCTGGAACTCTGTCACTGCACCAGAATTCACTGTAGAATTCTGCACAGATTCCAAGATACTTAAAAAATACCACTGCCTTATTTTCTGTTTAAAAAATCAATCAGTGTTCTTTGTAGAAAATATGAAATATATAGAACATATACACGCAAAATACAAAGGAAATAAAAGAAAGGAAAGGAAAAATTTCCTAAGAGCCCATTTGCCAGAGATAGTTATTGCTAATGTCTTGCTTTGTTTTCCTTTGTCTTTTAGCATGCAAACATAAGGGAGCTTCCCTGGTGGCTGAGTGGTAAAGAATCCACCTGCCAGGGCTTCCCTGGTGGTCCTGTGGGTAAAGAGTCCGCCTTGCAGTGCAAGGGACACCAGTTCGATTCTTGGCCTGGGAAGATCCTGCATGTCGCAGAGTGGTTGGACCAGTGTGTTCAATTATGAACCAGCGCTCTGGAGTGTATGCACGCAGAGCTGGTTCTCTGCAACGAGAGGCCACTGCAATGGGAGGCCCACACAGGCCAAAGAATAAAGATGGATGAAAATAAATATAAAAAACAATAAAAGAGGCCAAAATTAAAAAAAAAAAAAAAAAGGGATCTACTTGCCAGTGCAAGAGATGCAGATTTGATCTCTGAGTTGAGAAGATCCCCTGGAGGAGGACGTGGCAACCCATTCCAGTATTCTTGCCTGGAGGATCCCATGGACAGAGGAGCCTGGAGGGCTACAGTCCATGGGTTCACAAAAAAGTCAGACTTAGGGACTCAGTAACAACAAGCAATATACATACATTTCTTCTCCTTTAAACAAAATTGTGGTTGCAATGTACGTATAGTTTGTCAATCTGTTTCTCCTTTTTCACTTATATTTTCCCATGTCACAATCGTCTGTGGTGTCAGGTATTTCATCATGGAGTTCAAAATCAATCTGCTCTTACTTATTGAAGCTCATTCTAGGCATTGAGATAATGGTGTTCAAACAGAGACTCCAGCCTGAAGGAGCTGACATTCTGATACATGTGGATGAAGCAGAATCATTCAGCTGATCATTCATGGTTGGGAACTTAGAGAGTTCACATTTTCTGGTTATTGTAAGCAAATGATGCTACAATACGCATTCTGGGTCCTGACCTCCTTCGTGTATGTCTGTTTCCTTTGTAGAAATGCCTAGAAGAAGACTCTCTGGATGGGAGGAAAGAGGCCCTTCAAAGCCTGTTGACATATACTTCACTTTCCATGTGATTGTATGCTCTTTGTATATTGTTGTCAAACTAGAGACATGCCCTGTCCTGTTGACACCATCAGCTCACTGCAATCTGTCAGATTCCCGGTCAGTGGCCATTCACGTGGCACCTTCAGGGTCTTTCTCATCAAACCAGCATCACTTAGACTCATATTTACTTAATATCATTCTTAAATAGATTCTGCTTATTTAAAGATATTTATTTAGAAGGAATCTTTGTCATTGCCCCAAAGGGAGTGTTGTGTGAAGTGTTAGTTGCTCAGTCATATCCAACTGTTGGTGACCTCATGGACCGTAGCCCACCAGGCTTCTCTGTCCATGGAATTCTCCAGGCAAGAATCCTGGAGTGGGTTTCCTTTTTCCAGGGGATCTTCCCAACCTAGGAGTTGAACTTGTGTCTGCTGCTTTGCAGACAGATTCTTTACTATCTGAACCACTAGGAAAGCCCTGAGTCAGTATCATTTGTCACATATAATGTCTGCTGATTTTCTTTCTTGGCCCATTTTCAGACTGGATTGTGTTCTTTTAACTGTAGAGTTTTGGGGAGGCTTTTATATTGAAAATGCTAATCTTTGTTGAATATGTGGTTTGCAACTATTTTCTCTTAATGTGTAGCTTCTCTTAGGATCCTAATCATATGACATTTGCAGTCTCCAACGTTTTTCATTTTGATGAGGTCCAGTGTGTCAACTTCATATACTTTTAAGCCTAACTGTATGCCAGACTTAATTATGCAATCTGTTTCTCCTTTTTCACTTATATTTTCCCATGTCACAATCGTCTGTGGTGTCAGGTATTTCATCATGGAGTTCAAAATCAATCTGCTCTTACTTATTGAAGCTCATTCTAGGCATTGAGATAATGGTGTTCAAACAGAGACTCCAGCCTGAAGGAGCTGACATTCTGATACATGTGGATGAAGCAGAATCATTCAGCTGATCATTCATGGTTGGGAACTTAGAGAGTTCACATTTTCTGGTTATTGTAAGCAAATGATGCTACAATACGCATTCTGGGTCCTGACCTCCTTCGTGTATGTCTGTTTCCTTTGTAGAAATGCCTAGAAGAAGACTCTCTGGATGGGAGGAAAGAGGCCCTTCAAAGCCTGTTGACATATACTTCACTTTCCATGTGATTGTATGCTCTTTGTATATTGTTGTCAAACTAGAGACATGCCCTGTCCTGTTGACACCATCAGCTCACTGCAATCTGTCAGATTCCCGGTCAGTGGCCATTCACGTGGCACCTTCAGGGTCTTTCTCATCAAACC
The DNA here is from genome assembly GCA_022376925.1 of Tragulus kanchil. Lineage (NCBI taxonomy): Eukaryota > Metazoa > Chordata > Mammalia > Artiodactyla > Tragulidae > Tragulus > Tragulus kanchil. The sequence goes on along the minus strand of JAIOJX010000031.1, from coordinate 113,180,615 downwards.
AGCATCACTTAGACTCATATTTACTTAATATCATTCTTAAATAGATTCTGCTTATTTAAAGATATTTATTTAGAAGGAATCTTTGTCATTGCCCCAAAGGGAGTGTTGTGTGAAGTGTTAGTTGCTCAGTCATATCCAACTGTTGGTGACCTCATGGACCGTAGCCCACCAGGCTTCTCTGTCCATGGAATTCTCCAGGCAAGAATCCTGGAGTGGGTTTCCTTTTTCCAGGGGATCTTCCCAACCTAGGAGTTGAACTTGTGTCTGCTGCTTTGCAGACAGATTCTTTACTATCTGAACCACTAGGAAAGCCCTGAGTCAGTATCATTTGTCACATATAATGTCTGCTGATTTTCTTTCTTGGCCCATTTTCAGACTGGATTGTGTTCTTTTAACTGTAGAGTTTTGGGGAGGCTTTTTATATTGAAAATGCTAATCTTTGTTGAATATGTGGTTTGCAACTATTTTCTCTTAATGTGTAGCTTCTCTTAGGATCCTAATCATATGACATTTGCAGTCTCCAACGTTTTTCATTTTGATGAGGTCCAGTGTGTCAACTTCATATACTTTTAAGCCTAACTGTATGCCAGACTTAATTATGAGAACCAATGCTCCATTAAAAATATGTATTTCCTGAGGATCTACTAAGCTCCGCACACTTGTTTAGGGTAGGAGATACCACAGAGAGAAGAATGCACTGTTCTTCCTTATATGGAGTTAGAGGCATGGTAAAAATATAATTTCAGAAGTACTTATATAATTGTTCTGGTGAAAACTGCTCTCAAGAAAAAGAGTAGGGATTCTAGGAGGATGAGACAGAGTCCAAAAAGACTTGCTTCCCTGAAAAAACGTCTACATAGAATGAGGAAGAGATGGCCAGATAGAGGAAGTGGTGTGGGCACAGGGACCGGCCTGGGGTGGAGGGAGCTTGGTGTCTGAGGTGTGGGACAGCCTGTGGCGGGGCAGGGCTGATGTGGCTGCTGTGGCACAAGGACCCAGCAGGCTTTGTGGGCCTCCGTGGCAGCTGGGACTTGGTCCTGAGATGGACGGGATAGGGTGAAGGACCTTTGTGAACCTTTCACTGAGCTTTGCAAAGACCAGCGTCATAGTCTTTGTTTTCCAGAGGTCTCCACTCTGCATTCATGTGAAGGGGAAGTTGGATACTTGAATTAGCTGTTGCCTTATTTACAGAGTTTGAGAATATGCTGCACTTAAATCACTTGGGAAATTTCACTTTCTGTCAGGTTATGGAAAATAGGCTAAATCGTGAGGATGCTACCAATATCTGGAAGGGAAAAAAATAGCTCTGGGGACATCCCTAGTGGTCCAGTGCCTAAGACTCTGTCTTGCAGTGCAGGGGATGTGGGTTCAGTCCCTGGTCAGGGAACTAGGACTCCATGTGCCATGGAGCAACTGAGCCCGAGTGCCTCAGCTAGAGAGTCCATGCGCTGCCTGGAAAGATCCTACAAGCCACAACTAAGACCCAGTGCAGCAGCTATATTAATTAGTTTAAAAAAGAAAAACCCCAGTGCTGGCAACTTCTGATATAAATTAGATGATGCCAAGGACAGACTTTCCTGGTAGCTCAGCTGGTAAAGAATCCACCTGCAATGGAGGAGACCCTGGTTTGATTCTTGGGTCAGGAAGATTCCCTGGAAAAGGAAATGACAATCCACTATTCAATCCAGTCCAGTATTCTTGGGCTTCCCTGGTGGCACAGACAGTAAAGAATCAAAGTCCCCTTGGCGAAGAGCATGGCAACCCCCTTCAGTACTCTTGCCTAGAGAATTCCGTGGACGGGGAAGCCTTGTGGGTTACAGTCCATGGGGTCACAAAGAGTCGGATGTGATGGAGCGATGAACACACACACACACACACACACACACACACGCACGGCCAGAGGCCTGAGGTTTTGTAGGCATACGTTTCAGGGCTTGGGCCACTTCTGTGGGTTGCTAGGACATGCTGTGCCCTTGGGGACTGGTTAAGGATGAGGTAGGGGTGGGGTGGGGGGACTGGCTATGGACAATGGGTTAGCACAGAGGAGGCTTGAAAGTGCTCATGGTGACTGGGTCTTTGCAAGGGGGTCATCTCGAATTTGCTTCTGTGTTTGGGGTCCATTTCTCTGCACCCTGAACTAAGCAAAATTCTGGAAATGCCAGCCCCTCCCTGGGAAATTGCTCACCCTCCCGTGTCTAGGATACCAAAGGCTAATAGCACTCCAGGGCTGTGTCCAAAGAAAAGGACAAGAGTCATGGATCTAAAGGGCTCTGGAGGAAAGCGTGCACCCAGAAGTCTCCGGGGGACGCACCTTACTAGCTGTAGTGGCATACGCTCTTAGGCTGAACCTGTGACTTGACCCATGAGATGCCATAAGGTCTCCCCAGTGGCTCAGAACATGTTTTAGACCCTGACAGCAACCTGAAGGTGTGTTCAAAATTGGAGGTAATGCTTTAAGGGTGCTTATCATGCCACCCCAAGATGCACCCAGGGCTGGGTGAGGTGGTGGGCATGTTGGCCCACGATGCCCTCATCTACACCCCAACCCCAACCCCAAGAGTGGAGGTGGGTACCCGGACATGTGTGAGCTCCTCCGAGGCCGCATACCCACCAAGCTGGCTCTTTGTTGGGGTGGAAGAGAAGAGGCCTGCTGTAACACCAGCTGCCAGCATGCAAACTACTTAATTTCAAAATCACACCCCAGACCAAATTAAAAACACCACGCTTGAGTTAAAGTGAGCGAAAGGAACAAAGAGAAGCATTTTCGACACAGAACACAGTGACCATGGGTAGGGTGCTCTGTGGGATGCAGGAGCCCTGGTACAAGGTCTTTTCTTCGTGATGCCTGGGTGGCCTATTAAACAAACAGATAACCTGTAACCACTTGCCTGATCCCATCTTAGAATAACCAACTTCTGCTGTTCTATTTGACTCATCTTTTCCCTGGCTGGTCTGTCAGGTGGAATTTGACCAGTTGTTGGCTCAGGGATGCTGCCAACCCACCTTGATTTTAAACATGTAGAAGATGTGAGAGGACTGGCAGGAGAGTGCTGGTACCCCAGGTGCCTGCCTACCTTGAGAGCGGAGGTGTTTCCCCTCCCTTCTCTAAGACTCAGCCCCTCCCGTGGGTTGAGATGTCCAACACACAGTTTCAAGCGGCGTGGACTGGGGAGCACTTAGACATCGCACTCGACTCTTACATATATATTTTTAAGTAGACCCAGCCTCCAGTACAGTGCACAACAGCAGCTCAGGGTAGCGGCAGCCCCAGTGTTTGGAGTGTGTCTGAAATACCTAATCGAAAGAGAAGCCCTAGTCACCGGTGGACTTGGAGCATTTCATCAGCTGGTGGGGTGTTGTCTCCTTGTCCTGAAGCAATCTCCGCCCCTGCTGGGCTCCTTTGCTTCTCCTAGAGTGGGGTCCCTGCCATTCTGCCCTCTCCTTGTTCCTCCCATGGGCATTTATTTGCAGGTGCTTAAGCCTTGTTCCTGGGGACACCAGCAGTAAGACAGGGTGCTTGGCTGTTTCTTTCTATGCCTCTTTGTCACCCTCCCCTAGCTGGACTCTAAGCATCTTGAGGGAAGAGATAATGTCTTGTTTATCTGTGTATCTCCTGGGCAGAATTTAGTGCCTGGCACTATCCGTGGACATCGAGAGAGCGTGGAGTTGGAAGTGGTGGTAGAAGAGCTGATCTTTCCTCCTCTCTTTGTTGTGCTGCCATCCTGGGCTCAGCGTCCGCTCCTTCAGTCATTACATTTCTGGGCTGCCTCTGTGTCGCGGCAGGTTGCCAGATGCCGAGGCTAGGGGATGTGGGCCACCTGGGGGTGTGTGTTGGGCTGTCTTGGGGTGGCCTGTGGGTAGAATTTCTGGCTGGGCTCTGAGTGCCTCAGTGACTGTGGACTGCTATGTCCCTGGAGAGGACAGGGAAGGTCATAGGGAAGGAGATTTAGGACCCATGCCTCTTCCCAAAGGAGACAATAGGCTTACACACTCTGGAGCATCTGTGCTCAACCACTGGGCCGCGGACCAAACTGTTAGAAACCGGGTCACACAGCAGGTGAACGGCGGGGGAAGCCGAAACAGAAGCCATCCCTACGCTGCCACCCCAGGTCCACGGAAAGATCATTTTCCACGAAACTGGTCTCTGGTGCCGGGAAGGTTGGGGGCCACTGTTTTGGAGGGCTTAAGAGATTTGGTGCATGTCCAGACTTGCTAATCAGGAAAACCTCCAGTGGGTGAGCCAAATGCTCAGATTTTCAATGGGACAGTTTAGCTTAGGATGGGGATTTGCAGGTGGACACAAGATCCAAACGTGAACTTCCAGCATGTTCAGCTGGAGGTGGGTCCCCGCGGTGTCCACCAGGGACCAATGAAAATGGTAGTTGCTCAGTCATCTGATGCTTTGCAACCCCATGGACTGTAGCCTGCCAGGCTCCTCTGTCCGTAGGATTTTCCAGGGAAGAATACTGGAGTGGATAGCCATTCCCTTCTCCAGGGGGATCTTCCTGGCCCGGGGATCACACCCAGGTCACCAACATTGCAGGCGGATGCTTTACTGTTTGAACGACCAGGGTCCCATACAAACCACTAAGCTCCCCCTTGAACTCCCCCTCCCTTGATTGTCTCCCCAGGAAGGATGCAAAGCTGCCGGAATAGGACCTAGGGACGTGGGGCTGGGGGGATGAGCACATCCTGTTCTAAGGTTTATGGAGCTTTCAGCTGTCCTCAGAGAAGTTTCTGGAATCGCCTGAAGGCAGTGTTCCAGCTTTGGCACAGATCTTGCTCCTGACCGGAGCAGACCACCTGCTCCCACGCCACGCTGCCCCCAGGCCTCTCTCTGCAGTCCTCCCAGCTGTGTGGGCACTGCGCTCAGCCTGAGCTCCCCCTCCCCTCCCCAGTGAGCTGCTTCCAGGAATTCTCACCTTCCCCAAACCACTAGGGGAAGCCCTTCCTCGCCTCATTTGACTTGATTACATGGCTTCTTCCTCTTTGAAACTCAAAACAGAAGTACACTGTGGAAGAAAACTTATTTTTTCTCTCTTCACTCTGGAAGCCAGCCTTGATCCGAATGTTCCTATAGCAACATTAATTCTCCAAGTTGCACCTACTGTATAATAAGTTATATATATAGAAGACCTACTGGGATCCAAATACCCCATATGTGCAAGCGAATGAGTTAATGCTGCCGTGAGAATTAGCAATGTTCCGTTTCCTGATTTTCATGCTTTTAAAGTTACAACCTGTGTTTGATGGGTGCTCTGGATGGAAGGTTTGGGGAGCAGTGGGTGTGGGTGCAGCTCTGGCAGAGGCCCGCCTTCACGGCAGATTGAAGGGTGTCTGGAGGATTGTTGAGTCTCGAGTCTCGGGATGGAAAAAGACATGCGGACACCAGTGTCCTTCCTCGTCACCCCTGAACGTTTCCTCGAGCTCAGCTCTGGCTGTCTTGGCCTCCTTGGCTGTCTGACAGTGGAGTGGGGCAGCAGGTGCTTGGAGTGAGAAAAGAAGCAGGTAAGATGGACAGACAGACAACCAAGGGTCAGTGTCTTTGCTGCTTGAGTCCTGGAGGTGCGGTGATCCCATACCATTCCCTTCTCCAGGGGATCTTCCTGGCCCGGGGATCACACCCAGGTCACCAACATTGCAGGCGGATGCTTTACTGTTTGAACGACCAGGGTCCCATACAAACCACTAAGCTCCCCCTTGAACTCCCCCTCCCTTGATTGTCTCCCCAGGAAGGATGCAAAGCTGCCGGAATAGGACCTAGGGACGTGGGGCTGGGGGGATGAGCACATCCTGTTCTAAGGTTTATGGAGCTTTCAGCTGTCCTCAGAGAAGTTTCTGGAATCGCCTGAAGGCAGTGTTCCAGCTTTGGCACAGATCTTGCTCCTGACCGGAGCAGACCACCTGCTCCCACGCCACGCTGCCCCCAGGCCTCTCTCTGCAGTCCTCCCAGCTGTGTGGGCACTGCGCTCAGCCTGAGCTCCCCCTCCCCTCCCCAGTGAGCTGCTTCCAGGAATTCTCACCTTCCCCAAACCACTAGGGGAAGCCCTTCCTCGCCTCATTTGACTTGATTACATGGCTTCTTCCTCTTTGAAACTCAAAACAGAAGTACACTGTGGAAGAAAACTTATTTTTTCTCTCTTCACTCTGGAAGCCAGCCTTGATCCGAATGTTCCTATAGCAACATTAATTCTCCAAGTTGCACCTACTGTATAATAAGTTATATATATAGAAGACCTACTGGGATCCAAATACCCCATATGTGCAAGCGAATGAGTTAATGCTGCCGTGAGAATTAGCAATGTTCCGTTTCCTGATTTTCATGCTTTTAAAGTTACAACCTGTGTTTGATGGGTGCTCTGGATGGAAGGTTTGGGGAGCAGTGGGTGTGGGTGCAGCTCTGGCAGAGGCCCGCCTTCACGGCAGATTGAAGGGTGTCTGGAGGATTGTTGAGTCTCGAGTCTCGGGATGGAAAAAGACATGCGGACACCAGTGTCCTTCCTCGTCACCCCTGAACGTTTCCTCGAGCTCAGCTCTGGCTGTCTTGGCCTCCTTGGCTGTCTGACAGTGGAGTGGGGCAGCAGGTGCTTGGAGTGAGAAAAGAAGCAGGTAAGATGGACAGACAGACAACCAAGGGTCAGTGTCTTTGCTGCTTGAGTCCTGGAGGTGCGGTGATCCCATACCCAATTTTCTGTCCCTTTCCTTCCCCACAGGCTGGTAGAAAATACAGTGTTGGCCCTCGGGAGGGTTTGGGTCCCTTTTGGCTAGGCTCTGTAGGGTTGATAAGAAGCTAATGGTTGTGATCTTGGTAAAGATGATGATGGTTACACTGAGAGCCATGTCCCATCCAGGCTGGTGCTCTGCAGTTCTGTGCAGTGTGTCCATCACCCGTTGTACAGATGGGGAAATTGAGGCATGGGTGCAATTATGAGCAGCCCTGTGCTGGAGGAAGAACTCTCAGGCCCGTGTTCCAACCAGCACTCTCTAAACTCTGCTCTGGCAGGTGCTTATGGGGGTCCTGCAGACGTGGGGACTCTTGGCCTACTCCGGCCTCTTCAAGCCTTCCCCCGCCCCCTTCACCTGGGGCCTGAGAGACCACGGTCTGCCTTTAACACACAGCCTAACCCTATTGTGGTGAGATTCCCACCAACTGGATAGGATGCTCTGAGGTGGGTAGTGAGATGCAGGGAGGCCCAAGGACTCCTTGGGCACATTGTGTAGCTGGTTGCCCCTCCGGTCCACAATCCAGTGGACATGGGAATTGGACACTACCTGTCTGGAAGGTCAGTTGTCCTCATCATCTGTGGCCCTGGTTGCCCTCAAGAGGCTTTCCTGCTGAGCTAGCCCACGGCCTTGACTAGGGCTTCAGGCCCCAATGGACCTCAGGCTAGGACGCAGAATACCACTCACCACCAGAGGGCGCCACTTTAAGTCGGCCCCGTGCTCTCAGATGGAAGCTCAGGAATGAACATGGGATTTTAAAAGAATTACTTTAAATCCAGAGGGTGAAGAGTCCAACTCGTTTCTGGCTGTTCCTTACTGCATTTAATTAAAGGCCCTTTATTTCTTGGGTTTTCTTTTAAATTTCATTTTACTTTTACAGAGTTATGTTGTTTACAAATATGTATAATCCCAGATTAGTCATATGTATATCCTGCCCATCCCACCCCTCCAGGCCGTCACACAGCGTAAAGGCCCTTTCTTACTTTGCCCACAGCCAATGGATACCCTGAAGAGGTGTAAAACTCAATAGATGTTCACAGAGATAAAAAAACCCCGTAAAAGTTCTCAGTTCAAAATCTTCTTTTATGGCCCTGCATGGAGGTGTTTCTACAAAGCTATTTTTGGGAAATGAAATGGTCCATTTGTCCCCTTGTAAAGCTGAGCTGAGTCCTGGATGGAGGGCTTTGTGGTCCCACCAGTGCCTCTGGCTCTCCTGCCTTGAAGGAAGCCCCTAGAAGGGACGGGCAGTAGTGAGAAGTGTGCCAGGCTGCTCCTGGGGCTCCAGAGCCTGGGGTGGCCACCCTGCATGAACTTGCGTCCACCCAGGGGCCATCCCCCGGCACTGCTCCATTTTGCTCCGCACCCAGCCTCTGCCAGGAGGCACAAGGACTGTGAGATGCATGCCAAGAAGTGTCCACTTTGGTGCAGATGGTGGGGGACCACAGTGGTTCTCAGAAGAGACCCAGGTGCACAAGACATGGCTCAGCCCAGAGTCACATGGCTTGGTGGGCAAGTCTAGCTAGGGGGACATGGCAGCCGGGGTGTGACCTCAGGCTCTCATTTATTGTTTCCCCACCTTCTTCACCCTGACTGGACAGGATTCTACTGTGGAAGGCGTGGCACAGTAGAACACAGGGAAATGCAAATCCATTCCTGATTTTCAGGGTTCAACTGTCTATTAATTCCCTTGGGCCCATATAACAAAATATCACAGACTAAGGAGCTTTGTTGTTGTTTAGGTGCTAGATCATGTCCAACTCTTTGTGACCCCATGGACTGTAGCCTACCAGATTCCTCTGTCCATGGGATTTCTCAGGCGAGAATACTGGAGTGGGTTGCCATTTCCTTTTCCAGGGGGTCTTCCTGACCCAGGGATTGAACCTATGTCTCCTGCACTGGCAGAGAGATTCTTTACCACTGAGCCACCAGGGAAGCCCTAAGGAGCTTAAATCATAGAGATTTATTTCCTCACACCTCTGGAGGCTGGAAGTCCAAGATCAAGGTGTCCGCAGGGTTCGTTTTCCCTGAGACCCCTTTCCTTGGCTTGTAGATGGTCACCTTCTCTCTGAGTCCTCAGAGGGCCTTCCCTCAGTGTGTGTCTATGTCCTGATCTCTTCTTAGAAGAACAACCGTCATACTGGATTAAGGCGCGCTCCAATGAGCTCATTTTAGCTTAATTGTCTCTTTAAAGGCCATTTCTCTAAATATACACATTCTGAAACACTGGGGGTTATGGCTTCAAGAAATGAATTTTGAGAGACACAATGAGCTTGATTGATGTAGCTTAATAACCCTCAACAGTAACTTGATTTATTTTTGCTATATATTTATTATTATAAAATGATAAAATTTAATAATATGTGGGAAAAAGGGAACCCTTATACAGTTGGTGGGGATGTAAATTCATGTAGCCACTGTGGAAAACAATGTTAGGCCTCTCAAAAAAGTAAAAATAGGGCTTCCCTGGTGGTCTAGTGGATAGAGAGTCTGCCTTTCAGTGCAAAACGTACCGGTTGGATCCCTAGCCCAGGAGGATCCCACATGCCACGGAGTGGCTGGACCGATGTGTCTAACTATGAGCCAGCACTCTGGAGCACATGCGCCCAGAGCTAGCGCTCTGCAACGAGAGAGGCCGCTGCAATGGGAGGCCCACACAGGCCGGGGAATGAAGATGGATGAAAATGCATGGATGGAAAACCAATAAAAGAGGCCAAAATTTAAATAAATAAATAAATAAAAAAGTAAAAATAGAACCATCATATGATCCAACAATTCTGCTGCTGGACATATATGGGGAAAAGCCAAAAGCATTAATTTGAAGAAAAAAGAAAAACCACACTAATTTGAAAAGATGCATGCACCCCCATGTTCATAGCAGCATTATTTACAATTACTAAGATATGGAAATAACCTAACCTGTCAACAAATAAATGCTAAACAAAATGTGGTGTATACACAATGGAATGGAGGAGAAAATGGCAGCCCACTCCAGTATTCTTGCTTGGAGGATCCCATGGACAGAGGAGCCTGGTAGGCTACAAGACTGGGCAGGACCAAGTGACTGAACATGCAGTGCACATGTACAGTGGAATACTACTCAGCCATAAAAAAGAATGACATTTTGCTGTTTGTAGAAATGTGGGTGGACTTGGAAGGCCTTATGCTAAGAGAAGGAAAGACAAATACTGTATAATAGCACTTATAAACCACAAGAAACTAGTGAGTATAACACAAAAGAAGCAGACTTACAGACATAGGGAACAAACTAATGGTTGCTACTGGAAGTAGGGGTAGAGAGGTAGGGAAGTAAGAGGTCTGAACCACTGGGTATAAAACAGGCACAAGGATCTATTGTACAGCACAGGGAATAAAGCAAATAATTTTTATAGTTATCAATGGAGTATAAACTTTAAATTTTGAATCACTATATTGTATGCCTGTACTTTATATAATATTATACATCAATCAGCGTTCAATTAACAATTTAATAACAGATCGAATTCTTCCAATGTGTAAGGCACTGTGCTAAGGATGTCACCTGCGTGATTTCATTTAATCCATATAACCAGTCAAGGAGAAAGACAGTCATATGCTTGACTAAAGATCTTACAAAAGTAGCTTTAAATTCCTTGTGCTTCTAATTTTTAGACAACTCTAACGCCAGGTCTCATTCACATTAAGTACAAACAAAATTATAAAACCAGTATTTTAAAAAATAGAAACAATTTTTAATGGAAAGGATGACTTTTTTTTTTTTTTTTTTGGCTACTTCTATTGGTCTTTCATTTATCTGTTTTCATCCATCTTTGTTCTTTGGCCTGTGTGGGCCTCCCATCACAGTGGCCTCTGTCGCTGCTGAGCACCAGCTCTGGGCACATGCGCTCTAGAGTTCCGGCGCAGTAGTTGGACAAACTGGTTCAGCAGCTCTGTGGCACGTGGGATCTTCCTGTACCAGGAATTGAACCAGCGCCCCTTGCACTGCAAGGCAGTGTCCTTACCCACTGGACCACCAGGGAAGCCCAGGATGATGTTGTTTTGTTGAAGCGAATTCACAGCTTAGAACGTGATTCTGGGATTGATACCTATGACCCAGATACTTTCCAGATTGTTAAGGTGACCTATCTTGGGGGTGGGGCGGGGTACATGGCTGATTCAGTTTTTCCACCACCTTTGTTTGGCTTGAAATGTCCTTGGTGGCAGGACAGGAAGTGCTTTTCTTGTCTCATTCTTCCTCGACTTCCCTCATTCTGTGGTGAAGAACGAATAAAGAGAAGATAATTTCATACCCACGCATGAAAGTGAAGCTCAAAGAGGGTCAATGTTAACAAGAAAATGTCACTGATACAGTTTGAGGGATCTGAGATGTCTAACATTTCAAAACAATCCAGAATTCTAAGGATGTGACCCTGCCCCTCCAGCATGGGACATGAATCTAGAGCAGGGGCCTCCAACCCCGGGGCTGAGGACAGCACAAGGTGATGGCAGATGAGTGAGTGAAGCTTCACCTGCCATTCCCCACCACTCCCACTACCACCGGAAACATCCCTCCATTCCACCCCCCTCCACCTCCCCAAGAAAAATTGTTCTTCCATGAAATTAACAATTTAATAACAGATCGAATTCTTCCAATGTGTAAGGCACTGTGCTAAGGATGTCACCTGCGTGATTTCATTTAATCCATATAACCAGTCAAGGAGAAAGACAGTCATATGCTTGACTAAAGATCTTACAAAAGTAGCTTTAAATTCCTTGTGCTTCTAATTTTTAGACAACTCTAACGCCAGGTCTCATTCACATTAAGTACAAACAAAATTATAAAACCAGTATTTTAAAAAATAGAAACAATTTTTAATGGAAAGGATGACTTTTTTTTTTTTTTTTTGGCTACTTCTATTGGTCTTTCATTTATCTGTTTTCATCCATCTTTGTTCTTTGGCCTGTGTGGGCCTCCCATCACAGTGGCCTCTGTCGCTGCTGAGCACCAGCTCTGGGCACATGCGCTCTAGAGTTCCGGCGCAGTAGTTGGACAAACTGGTTCAGCAGCTCTGTGGCACGTGGGATCTTCCTGTACCAGGAATTGAACCAGCGCCCCTTGCACTGCAAGGCAGTGTCCTTACCCACTGGACCACCAGGGAAGCCCAGGATGATGTTGTTTTGTTGAAGCGAATTCACAGCTTAGAACGTGATTCTGGGATTGATACCTATGACCCAGATACTTTCCAGATTGTTAAGGTGACCTATCTTGGGGGTGGGGCGGGGTACATGGCTGATTCAGTTTTTCCACCACCTTTGTTTGGCTTGAAATGTCCTTGGTGGCAGGACAGGAAGTGCTTTTCTTGTCTCATTCTTCCTCGACTTCCCTCATTCTGTGGTGAAGAACGAATAAAGAGAAGATAATTTCATACCCACGCATGAAAGTGAAGCTCAAAGAGGGTCAATGTTAACAAGAAAATGTCACTGATACAGTTTGAGGGATCTGAGATGTCTAACATTTCAAAACAATCCAGAATTCTAAGGATGTGACCCTGCCCCTCCAGCATGGGACATGAATCTAGAGCAGGGGCCTCCAACCCCGGGGCTGAGGACAGCACAAGGTGATGGCAGATGAGTGAGTGAAGCTTCACCTGCCATTCCCCACCACTCCCACTACCACCGGAAACATCCCTCCATTCCACCCCCCTCCACCTCCCCAAGAAAAATTGTCTTCCATGAAACTGGTGTGCCCAGAAATTTGGGGACCACTCTTATAGAGGGAAGGGGTGAGGATGAAAGGAGACAAAGAGAATCGAAAAGGAGAGGAAGAAACAGAAAGACCCCAGAAGTTCACCTGGGTGGACTCCATGCAGACTGAGAGGTGACTCAGTGGAGAGAAGCGTGGACCTGTAATATGCTCTCTGGTCTGCTCTTCTGATGGGTCCCAAGTTAGTCTTTCAGGGCACACGTCCTCCCCTCGCCATTCTGAGGTTGGAGTAACACAAGACTTACACTCACATGGACAGAATTCATACTTCTGTTTGGCCTTCCCTCAGTTCCCCGGCCCATTCACCCATTCATTCTGCACCGCTTCCCCACCCCCGTGCCCTGACCCACTCTTCAGTCTTTGCTGATTAAAAAAACTTTTTTTTAAATTTTTTTAGCTGCACTTGGTCTTCGCTGCTTCCTCAGGGCTCTCTCCAGTTGTGGAGAGCGGGGCCGCTCTCTAGTTGTGGTGCATGGGCTTCTGGTTGCAGTCGCTTCTCTGGTTGTGGAGCACAGGCTCTAGAGCAGGCAGGCTCCCATAGTTGTGGTGCACAGGCTTGGCTGCCCTGCAGCACGTGGGCTCTTCTAGACCAGGGATTGAACTCTGCGTGGGCAGGTAGATCCCCCCCACCTTTTTTTTCAACACCAAAAACATTTTTATTGGTATATAGCCAATTAACAATTTTGTGATAGTTGCAGGTGAACAGTGAAGGGGCTCAGCCATACATACACATGTATCCATTCTCCCCCAGACCCCTCTCCCATCCAGGCTAGTACGTAGCATTGAGCGGAATTCCTTGTGATATATGATTGATTTTTGCTGGTTATGCATTTTAGTATGGCGGTGTGTACATGACTTTCCCAAAGTCCTCAACCGTCCTACCCCCTGCAACCATAAGTTTGTCTTCTAAACTTGTGAGTCTCTTTCTGTTTTGCAAATAAGTTAATTTGTATCCCTTCTTTTTAGAATCCATATAAAAGGGATGTTATATGATATTTTTCCTTCTCTGTCTGACTTTCTTCCCTCAGTATGACTCACTTAGGTCCATCCATATTGTGGCAGGCCAATGCTTAACCACTAGACCACCAGGAAAGACCTAGTCTTTGCTGATTTGAAAAGTGTGCATTTCTACCCCCATGATAGCAAACACAAGCCTGGGATGGAAATCATACAGTAGTTGATGAATGATCCAGAATATGTTCGTTTTCACTGTATCTTTTTTATAAATTTGAAATATAGTTGATTTATTACATTGATTACAATGTCATGTTAATTATTGCTATACAACAAAATGATTCAGCTATGTATACACACATGGGCTTCTTTGGTGGCTCAGATGGTCAGGAGTACACCTACAATTCAGGAGACCCAGGTTTGATCCCTGGGTCGGGAAGATCCCCTAGCGAAGGCAATGGCAATCCACTCCTGTATTCTGGGAAACTGCCTGGAAAATCCCATGGACAGAGGAACCTGGTGGGCTACAGGCCGTGAGTTTGCAGAGTCAGACATGACTAAGCAACTAAGCACACACACACACACACGTAATACATTCTTTTTGAAAATATTATTTTCCATTATGGTTTGTTACAGGTAATTTTCATGGTGTCTTTTAGATGGATTTTCACGGATGTGAAATTACTAAAAAAATTTAAAAAGTTAAAAATTACCAGAAGGAGTTATGGACCCTTGAGAATATATCCACAGGCCTCAGTTTGAGAATCTCAGACTTTGCCTAAAGGAGGGGCATGACCATGAGGAAGTAGTTCCTTAAACATAGAGGGAATGGATTATAATTTTGTGAGGCCATTCACTGGCTGCACGACTTCAATCCTTTGGGTCTTCATTTTCTGAAGACCTCAGTCCTCTGGATCTTCATTTTCTGAAAAAATAGTGACACTCACAAATGGCAGTGGGGGCCAAATGTGACCACAGGACATATGTAGGTGGTGTAGCTTCTATCAGCCAGTGTGGGCTGCGCCCCTGGACCGTGTGGTCCATGGCCCTGTGGAGGGGACTGCAGGTGCCGTTTTGGGGGCTGGTCCTCCTGTCCCAGGGTCTGTGCATGGGGGCAGCTGGTGAGGGCATGGGTTCTGCTTCCTGTTGGGCCACTTTCTGTGACAAGGGGGAGCTGAATGGAACTTATTCGCAGGGTAAGGATGTCAGTGAGGGTCAGCCTGGGCGTGGGGGCAGAGGAACCCTGCATGGGACTCAGGGACCTCAGAGCCCTGCCTTCCTGAGGGGGCTTTCCCTGCTTCGATAACCTGGGACAGAATCCCCAAACTAAACTAGGGCCTAGGCATGTCTCCAGGGCAGGTTGGGAGGAAGACGCTTGGGGCTCAGCTAGGCATTTCTCCCTGGAGGCTTCCCTTAGAGGCCCTGTGAACAAGTAGGCAGCCCCCTCCAGGACTTGGGCATGGATGAGGGTTGCGAGTTTACCGCTGCATGGGCTGGGAGGGGGCCCTTGGAGTTAAGGAAGGCGCCTGAAGTGGGGCGAGGACAGGCAAGAGGAAGCTGCAGAGATGGGTGAAGGCCAGAGACAGGTAGGCTAAGGTGTGTCCTGCCCACCCAGCGAAAGGTGACCCACCTGGCATCCCACTCTTCCCAGCGAGGGCAGAAGTGATTCAGGTGCCTATCCAAGAGCCTGCGTGGCCTCCTGGGGTCGGCACTGCTTCCCCTCCTTCATCTCCTGGAGCTCTGGTGGGCTCTGCCTACAGCCCCAATGAGGACCTGGAGGGGTGTCTCGCCTCTCATTGTCCCCCTTTAGTCCTCCAGCCTCTGAGGCTTTGCTGTCAGCATGGCATGGCTTTATGTGTGTCGTGTGAGCTTTTGCCTAAAGGCCTCAGTTTGAGAATCTCAGACTTTGCCTAAAGGAGGGCATGACCATGAGGAAGTAGTTCCTTAAACATAGAGGGAATGGATTATAATTTTGTGAGGCCATTCACTGGCTGCACGACTTCAATCCTTTGGGTCTTCATTTTCTGAAGACCTCAGTCCTCTGGATCTTCATTTTCTGAAAAAATAGTGACACTCACAAATGGCAGTGGGGGCCAAATGTGACCACAGGACATATGTAGGTGGTGTAGCTTCTATCAGCCAGTGTGGGCTGCGCCCCTGGACCGTGTGGTCCATGGCCCTGTGGAGGGGACTGCAGGTGCCGTTTTGGGGGCTGGTCCTCCTGTCCCAGGGTCTGTGCATGGGGGCAGCTGGTGAGGGCATGGGTTCTGCTTCCTGTTGGGCCACTTTCTGTGACAAGGGGGAGCTGAATGGAACTTATTCGCAGGGTAAGGATGTCAGTGAGGGTCAGCCTGGGCGTGGGGGCAGAGGAACCCTGCATGGGACTCAGGGACCTCAGAGCCCTGCCTTCCTGAGGGGGCTTTCCCTGCTTCGATAACCTGGGACAGAATCCCCAAACTAAACTAGGGCCTAGGCATGTCTCCAGGGCAGGTTGGGAGGAAGACGCTTGGGGCTCAGCTAGGCATTTCTCCCTGGAGGCTTCCCTTAGAGGCCCTGTGAACAAGTAGGCAGCCCCCTCCAGGACTTGGGCATGGATGAGGGTTGCGAGTTTACCGCTGCATGGGCTGGGAGGGGGCCCTTGGAGTTAAGGAAGGCGCCTGAAGTGGGGCGAGGACAGGCAAGAGGAAGCTGCAGAGATGGGTGAAGGCCAGAGACAGGTAGGCTAAGGTGTGTCCTGCCCACCCAGCGAAAGGTGACCCACCTGGCATCCCACTCTTCCCAGCGAGGGCAGAAGTGATTCAGGTGCCTATCCAAGAGCCTGCGTGGCCTCCTGGGGTCGGCACTGCTTCCCCTCCTTCATCTCCTGGAGCTCTGGTGGGCTCTGCCTACAGCCCCAATGAGGACCTGGAGGGGTGTCTCGCCTCTCATTGTCCCCCTTTAGTCCTCCAGCCTCTGAGGCTTTGCTGTCAGCATGGCCATGGGCTGTGTGCATATGTGTGTCGTGTGAATGTGCATGGGGAGGGGGATTTTGACGGAGGGTTACAAGGACAGGAAAAAGGAGCTGGGACAAAGGCGAGGCCTGGGCGCAGGTGCTCAGGTGCAGTGGAAGTGCCTGGGGACCCGTCTTCTGCAGGCACCGTGGGGTTGGTCCCTTTTACCCAAAGGAGCTTGGCCACACCCTCCCTTTCTGGCAGAAAGTCTCTGCTTTTCCTACGACTCTGCCAGTTTCTTCCAGAGCACAGTTGCTGGGTGTCCATCAAGTCAGAGGCCGCAGGATGGGCTCTTCCAGCCACCTGCTGCCCCCTTAAGGCGGGGTGCATGTGGGACCCCGCTCAGAATAGTTTCCGTCCTCAGAGCTGGCAGTGCCCCAGGTTAACTTGGCGACTCCGGCAGTACAACAAATCTCCTGTTATTCCCACTTGGTAATTAACACCCTTGCTGCCTGCTCCAGCAGCCGACGCAAGAGAGATTTAAGGGAATATTTTAATCTGAAATCTAGCAACGGGGAGATAAGAGTGGCGTGGCAAGGCTGGGCTGCAATCGACATATTTATCGTCTGAGGCTGACCATCCAAGGAGTGAGTTCTGCTCGTCAGTTCAGATGGATAGCTCATCACTCTCCGTGTTTATGATTTCAATTTCTGTCCTTCGTGGGGTTGTGGTGAATTAGCTTCGTGCCATTTTCTAAAATATCAAGCATTTTTATACATTAGGTATAGTGAATGGCAAATACTTGATGTAAAGTCTGCAGTTTACTCCATGGAAAAAGCTTTTATAACTGTGAAGACTAATGGTACGTTTTCTTATTTTATCTTTAGTGCCTTTCAGATCATGTTTTAAAACCTTCAGGTAGGCTAAGGTGGTCCTGCCCACCCAGCGAAAGGTGACCCACCTGGCATCCCACTCTTCCCAGCGAGGGCAGAAGTGATTCAGGTGCCTATCCAAGAGCCTGCGTGGCCTCCTGGGGTCGGCACTGCTTCCCCTCCTTCATCTCCTGGAGCTCTGGTGGGCTCTGCCTACAGCCCCAATGAGGACCTGGAGGGGTGTCTCGCCTCTCATTGTCCCCCTTTAGTCCTCCAGCCTCTGAGGCTTTGCTGTCAGCATGGCCATGGGCTGTGTGCATATGTGTGTCGTGTGAATGTGCATGGGGAGGGGGATTTTGACGGAGGGTTACAAGGACAGGAAAAAGGAGCTGGGACAAAGGCGAGGCCTGGGCGCAGGTGCTCAGGTGCAGTGGAAGTGCCTGGGGACCCGTCTTCTGCAGGCACCGTGGGGTTGGTCCCTTTTACCCAAAGGAGCTTGGCCACACCCTCCCTTTCTGGCAGAAAGTCTCTGCTTTTCCTACGACTCTGCCAGTTTCTTCCAGAGCACAGTTGCTGGGTGTCCATCAAGTCAGAGGCCGCAGGATGGGCTCTTCCAGCCACCTGCTGCCCCCTTAAGGCGGGGTGCATGTGGGACCCCGCTCAGAATAGTTTCCGTCCTCAGAGCTGGCAGTGCCCCAGGTTAACTTGGCGACTCCGGGCGAGTACAACAAATCTCCTGTTATTCCCACTTGGTAATTAACACCCTTGCTGCCTGCTCCAGCAGCCGACGCAAGAGAGATTTAAGGGAATATTTTAATCTGAAATCTAGCAACGGGGAGATAAGAGTGGCGTGGCAAGGCTGGGCTGCAATCGACATATTTATCGTCTGAGGCTGACCATCCAAGGAGTGAGTTCTGCTCGTCAGTTCAGATGGATAGCTCATCACTCTCCGTGTTTATGATTTCAATTTCTGTCCTTCGTGGGGTTGTGGTGAATTAGCTTCGTGCCATTTTCTAAAATATCAAGCATTTTTATACATTAGGTATAGTGAATGGCAAATACTTGATGTAAAGTCTGCAGTTTTACTCCATAACCAGATTGTAAAATATGAACTGAATTAATCATAACTGTGAAGACTAATGGTACGTTTTCTCTTATTTTATCTTTAGTGCCTTTCAGATCATGTTTTAAAACCTTCCCCGTCTGGCGTTGGGAACGCAGCCGCAGCTTGGTGGTGGATAGCAAGAGGCAAAGGTCAGACCGGAGGCTGCACAAATATTGTGCGCTGGATTTATTGTTTTAATTAAGAGCGTGGCAGTTCATCATAAACTGTTTATGGCGTTTCTGCACAGTGCAGCATTTTGAAATCAGCTGTTTTAATGAAAACATAATGTCATATCTGTCAAAGTTCTAAATATTTTGAAAGTGAAATATGGAAACAAGAACTTTGATTCTAGGCTTACTGAGATTAGCTCATTGAATTGCTTTTAAATCCCTTAAGAGAGTCACATCACGGGGACTGTACGGTTTCATGTAGGTGACTGGGGCGGGGAGCGGGGGGTAAAAAAAATTCTAGGAGGTTCTCAGGCTGGTTATTTAATAGTGAAAATACAAGTTGAAGGTTAATGTATCAAAAAACAAAACCATTACAGTTGGCGTTGGGGTTTTAGATTAAAAATGCAATAATGGGTATGCGGGGCCTGGACGCCGAGCTGTTTGGGGAGGCCTGATGGTGCCGAGAGGGAGCTGGGAAACTCTCAGGGTAGGAGAGACATGGAGGCGCCTCTGTCCTCCTTTTCTGGTGGTGAAGCTTCAACATTGCCGTGTGTGCAGCTAATTATTGATAATGAGCCCAAAGATGATGAGGTTTCATGGACTTCTCAGGCTGAGCCTTGTTCAGTCCTACTAATGCCCTCGCCTGGTCGCTGAGCATCTGTGTAGACATGTCAACTCTTCCTGGTTATGTTTGTTAGGAAGTCGGATAAAATATTTGTCTAATCTGGAAATTGTATTTTTAGCTGTACTCTCATTGGAAACAGAAATTAAGCTTGTCATTAGATGCTGGGCCACAGGAGTTGACTGAACAGGGTAATGTATGTTATATTCTGTGCTCTACTTGGTCAAGTTTCATATATATTGTATTCCACATTATTTTATTAACTTTAATATCTGCACTTCCTATTACCAGACATGCCCCTCATTCAAAGCACAGAGGCACAGTTCTCTAATCAGAAGTGACAGGCTATGTACTTTCTCTCAGCCATTACTTGGTAGCCTAGAGCAAAGAACTCTGTTTCCTTGAAAATGTTTTGAATTGGGTTATTTTTATTGAAGTATTAAAGTAATTCTTCAGATTTTAGGCTATTATTTAAGTACTTTTGGGAGAATACAATAACCTCCGGATTCTATAGGCTTTGTTACTTTAGCAATCCGAACTGCTAAATGCATCTTTTTAATGCTGGTTATATAAGTGTCTCAGAACTCATCTGACCAGCAGAAGCTGAGAGCATTCAGGCAATTATAGAAAATTAGTAGGCTAAATTAGTTTAGGAAAGTACAAAGTATAATGGTAATAATGCTCGCACAAGCCTAGGCCTGCCTTGCTGGCCAGGTTTTCAGTGACAAATCAGCCTCTCTGATTATTTTATCTTTGTGTTTTGGCAATTTGAGGCTGGTTATTTAATAGTGAAAATACAAGTTGAAGGTTAATGTATCAAAAAACAAAACCATTACAGTTGGCGTTGGGGATTTAGATTAAAAATGCAATAATGGGTATGCGGGGCCTGGACGCCGAGCTGTTTGGGGAGGCCTGATGGTGCCGAGAGGGAGCTGGGAAACTCTCAGGGTAGGAGAGACATGGAGGCGCCTCTGTCCTCCTTTTCTGGTGGTGAAGCTTCAACATTGCCGTGTGTGCAGCTAATTATTGATAATGAGCCCAAAGATGATGAGGTTTCATGGACTTCTCAGGCTGAGCCTTGTTCAGTCCTACTAATGCCCTCGCCTGGTCGCTGAGCATCTGTGTAGACATGTCAACTCTTCCTGGTTATGTTTGTTAGGAAGTCGGATAAAATATTTGTCTAATCTGGAAATTGTATTTTTAGCTGTACTCTCATTGGAAACAGAAATTAAGCTTGTCATTAGATGCTGGGCCACAGGAGTTGACTGAACAGGGTAATGTATGTTATATTCTGTGCTCTACTTGGTCAAGTTTCATATATATTGTATTCCACATTATTTTATTAACTTTAATATCTGCACTTCCTATTACCAGACATGCCCCTCATTCAAAGCACAGAGGCACAGTTCTCTAATCAGAAGTGACAGGCTATGTACTTTCTCTCAGCCATTACTTGGTAGCCTAGAGCAAAGAACTCTGTTTCCTTGAAAATGTTTTGAATTGGGTTATTTTTATTGAAGTATTAAAGTAATTCTTCAGATTTTAGGCTATTATTTAAGTACTTTTGGGAGAATACAATAACCTCCGGATTCTATAGGCTTTGTTACTTTAGCAATCCGAACTGCTAAATGCATCTTTTTAATGCTGGTTATATAAGTGTCTCAGAACTCATCTGACCAGCAGAAGCTGAGAGCATTCAGGCAATTATAGAAAATTAGTAGGCTAAATTAGTTTAGGAAAGTACAAAGTATAATGGTAATAATGCTCGCACAAGCCTAGGCCTGCCTTGCTGGCCAGGTTTTCAGTGACAAATCAGCCTCTCTGATTATTTTATCTTTGTGTTTTGGCAATTTGGTTGAGATAATCAATAGATTGATTAAGAAAGCTGGACTGGGCATAGGTTGCTATAGTCTTGAGAATGGATGGATGATTTCAGTATGAATTCCAGCCCATGATGTTGGAGGACGTGTTAATGGCAAAGGTTAGACTCTACCCTTTGAGTTTGAACAGGAAAACCCATAGTTGGATGCTTCCATTACTAGGGACTTCTTTGGGGATCCCAGTTCAAGCCACAGGAGGTCTCACGGGCTCATATCCAGAAGTGGCTCCATTTTACCAACAGAGTTATAAAGAGGAACCTATTCCCATGCACTCCTTGGACCAGGGTACTCATGACACCCGCATGGGCAGAATCTTAACTGTGCTTCAAGTCTCCGGGGATGGTATCAACAGAAATTTGAGGAAAAGGACTAGATTTCACTCAGCACTCACCAAGCCACAGTCTTGGGCATGTGGTCTTGCTGAATCCTCCCTGTGCCATCCTCCTTTCTGGCCAGCAGCGGCCCAAGGCAGGGATCCCAGCTGCTCAAGGCCAGGTTAGCAAAAGGCTAACTTGAGATTGGAACTCAAGTGGACTGTTAAGAGCCTTCCACTCTGCCCTGCCCTCTCCATCGAACCCAGGAAGAAAGATTCCACTTCATCCTTTTCCTTTTGTCCTCTCAAGGTGGTTTTGTTTGCAACTGGTCATTTCTCATGTGACTCAGAGATGAGAAGGTGTCAAGAAACTTTTTGGAAGAATAGTTTGCAATATAGATCTAACCAAAACCCACGAAAATCAGTCTTAGACCATTGGCAAAACACCTGGACCCACAAGCTTTCAATATACCCATCAGAATTAACTTTCCCATATGGGAAAACTGACAAGGTTAACTCGGCACTAAATGCAAATCCCATAACCTGCTGGATATCCTGGGACATATTTGGAATTCATTAAAAAAGAACAAACAACAGAAGCTGAGAGCATTCAGGCAATTATAGAAAATTAGTAGGCTAAATTAGTTTAGGAAAGTACAAAGTATAATGGTAATAATGCTCGCACAAGCCTAGGCCTGCCTTGCTGGCCAGGTTTTCAGTGACAAATCAGCCTCTCTGATTATTTTATCTTTGTGTTTTGGCAATTTGGTTGAGATAATCAATAGATTGATTAAGAAAGCTGGACTGGGCATAGGTTGCTATAGTCTTGAGAATGGATGGATGATTTCAGTATGAATTCCAGCCCATGATGTTGGAGGACGTGTTAATGGCAAAGGTTAGACTCTACCCTTTGAGTTTGAACAGGAAAACCCATAGTTGGATGCTTCCATTACTAGGGACTTCTTTGGGGATCCCAGTTCAAGCCACAGGAGGTCTCACGGGCTCATATCCAGAAGTGGCTCCATTTTACCAACAGAGTTATAAAGAGGAACCTATTCCCATGCACTCCTTGGACCAGGGTACTCATGACACCCGCATGGGCAGAATCTTAACTGTGCTTCAAGTCTCCGGGGATGGTATCAACAGAAATTTGAGGAAAAGGACTAGATTTCACTCAGCACTCACCAAGCCACAGTCTTGGGCATGTGGTCTTGCTGAATCCTCCCTGTGCCATCCTCCTTTCTGGCCAGCAGCGGCCCAAGGCAGGGATCCCAGCTGCTCAAGGCCAGGTTAGCAAAAGGCTAACTTGAGATTGGAACTCAAGTGGACTGTTAAGAGCCTTCCACTCTGCCCTGCCCTCTCCATCGAACCCAGGAAGAAAGATTCCACTTCATCCTTTTCCTTTTGTCCTCTCAAGGTGGTTTTGTTTGCAACTGGTCATTTCTCATGTGACTCAGAGATGAGAAGGTGTCAAGAAACTTTTTGGAAGAATAGTTTGCAATATAGATCTAACCAAAACCCACGAAAATCAGTCTTAGACCATTGGCAAAACACCTGGACCCACAAGCTTTCAATATACCCATCAGAATTAACTTTCCCATATGGGAAAACTGACAAGGTTAACTCGGCACTAAATGCAAATCCCATAACCTGCTGGATATCCTGGGACATATTTGGAATTCATTAAAAAAGAACAAACAACAGGGCTTCCCCTGGTGGTCCAGTGGGCAAGGACACCGCCTTGCAGTGCAAGGGGCGCCGGTTCGATCCCTGGCCTGGGAAGATCCCACGTGCCGCGGAGCGGCTGGACTTATGTGTCCAATTACCGAGCTGGAGCTCTGGAGTGCATGCACCCAGAGCCGGCACTCTGCAGTGACAGACGCCACCGCGATGGAAGGCCCACAGGAGCCAAAGAACAAAGACAGATGAACAGAGAGAAACGAAAGACCAATAGAAGTGGCCCGCCTGCTCCCCTCCCTCCCCAACCCGAGCCCCGCCCAAAAAATGAATAAATAAATAAATCTTTAAAAAAAAAAAAAAAGAACAAACAACAAACAAATTTCTAGCCAATAATCTAGGCATTCTGCTGTGGATCAAGTAATGGAACCGAAAACTTCTAATACTTGGTAGGAATGTGCATACCAAAAATATAGGGAATTGGGGACATCTCTGGTTGCCCAGTGGTTAAGACTCTGCACTTCCAATGCAGAGGGTATGGGTTGGATCCCTAGTTGGAGAACTAGATCCCATATGCCACACAGCACAGCCAAAAAATAAAGTCCAGATTTAATCAATTAAAAAAAAAGGAAAGAGGGCTTCTCTGGTGGCCCAGTGGGTAAGGATGCTGCCTTGCAGTGCAAGGGGCGCTGGTTCGATCCCTGGCCTGGGAAGATCCCACATGCTGTGTAATGGCTGGACCGATGTCTCCAACTATGGAGCTGGAGCTCTGGAGTGCATGTGCCCAGAGTCGGTGCTCTGCAACAACAGAGACCACTGTGATGGGAGGCCCACACAGGCCAAAGAAGAAAAGACGGATGAAAATAAATAAATCAAAGACCAATAGAAGTGGCTTAAAAAAAAAAAAAAAGGAAAGAAATGTAGAATATAGGAAAGTGTATATCCTTGACAGAGATGTTAATGCAAATATGACAACGAAAGGCATTAAAAGCAAAAGTGGTTTTAAAAGCAGCCAGCAGGACATCAGATAGGACTAGGGGGATGGCCACTCTGGAAGTCATGGTTTTTGCTTTTGCTGAAATGCCAACCGAATGACTATGGTTGTTATTTCTACTAACCTTCACATGCGCGCCAGTAGAGTGAGGTTTACAAATGCATAAAGCCTTAGATCATAGTAGCCTGTTAGACTGGCATCAGTACCCTCATTTTACAGATGAGGGAATTACATTTCTCTGACTACTTAGCCCAAGGAATCCAGTTAAACAAAGCACAGTTTAGTTGGAGACAAAGGGAGGAAGCAGTTTTTAAGGAAAAGTTCTTGGAATGTACTTTATTATGTGTCCTGCTTGGGAACTGTTTTCCTTTTGTGATATTTGGCTCTCTGGGGTGGTCACCAAGCTTTCCCTTCTGTTCTCCCAGACTTCCCAGTACCCTTGTGCATATAGAGGGTGTGCCTTATCCTAGTCAAAGGGTTGCTGCCAGGTGAAAGCATTGAAGCCCCTTTGTATGGCTACCCATGGCTAACTTTTTCTGCTCTTCAAGGCTTCTGTTAAGATGTAGGAGCCACAAGATCAATACCGTCCAGACCACTAAGTCCCGTGGAATCTAGACTGGTGTTCTTTGAGTCTCCCAGAAGTTCAGCGAGGTTCATGAAAGCATGAAGGTAACACTGTTGTGTTAAGCTAGTGAGCTTTGGGGTTGTTTGTTACAGCAGCACCAGCCCGTGCTATCCTGGCTTCCACACCTCTCTAGGCACTGGCTTTGGCAATGTCTGCCCCTTGCCAGGGCCCAGAATGGAGGCTCCTCTTCCTCCTCCCTCCATCTAGCTGGCTTCCCGTCCTCTTCGCTTTCACTCAGGGATGACTGACTTTCCACGAAGCTATTTGTGATCTTTATATTAGGGACGCCGTATAAAAATGAATTGTATTGTTTGTGTAGATGTCACCGTTGGCTCCTCCTTCCTGAAACTGACTGTAACAAGTGGTCGGAGTTCCCACTGGAGGGTAATTCATATTTATTTGAGCTGCCACTGACTCCTTATTTCGTTTGCATAAACTACCCAGGACAGAAGAGGAATCTCCCCGGACTCTGTTTATCTTGTAAAAGTGGAGCTTACTCCAGAGGGTGGATCACTCCTGGCATGGGCCTCCCTCCATCCCTTTTAGCAATGAATAATCAGTCATCAGGAGAGGGGATTAAAAAATAGATTTATGGCTATTTCTAAAAGTCAGAACTAGAGGACGAGTAAGCACAACAGATGTATAAGAACGTAAGTAGAAACACTATTTTACAATAACATGTACTGAAACACATTTATGTTCCAGAAACCATGAAAAATAGCTCTCTTTAAATGATTTAATATTTGCTCTTCCTTATATACAGTTGAGCTTCCAGTGGGAGAACAAAGATGCTCACAGCTCTCCTGGCCTTTGTAAGACTCTGAAAACCTTTTGGAACACTCCTAAGGCCAGTGTGTGGTTTAGCAGGGCTAGGGGCAGTCCATGGCCCACGTATCCATGCATGTGGTCTGATTTTCCCGTCACCCCTGTCCATGTGGGACCACTATTAGAGTGCAGGAGCTCTCACGGCCAGAGTCAAAGAAGCAGGTCATCTGGAACAAAGTCCAAAACAAAATGATGCTTCCTTCTGGAGATAAAGGCAGGTGTGGCTTCTCACCCAAGGGCCCACCCTGAGGGGTCTGTGATTGAGCTCCTGTGAGAACTCCATGCTCAATTCTGATGGTGGCAGATGGCAAAGCGTTTGTTGGAGGAAAGCTGATTTCATAGCTTTGGCCCTTTTCAGAGGCCTCATAAGGTGGGCTGTGTTATTGGCTGGATTGACCATATGGAAGAGGATTCTAAGAACATGGGCTGATCTAGACACCTAAACATACCTCAAGGTCCTTGAAAGTGTCTTTTCCCCTTCTTTTTATAAGTATTTATTTATTTTTGGTTGTCCTGGGTCTTCGTTGCTGTGTGTGGGCGTCTCTCTAGTTGTGGCTGGCAGGGGCTACTCTTTGTTGCGATGCATGAGCTTCTCCCCGCAGTGGCTTCTCTTGTTGTGGAGCACGGACTTCAGTAGCGGCCGTACACAGGCTCAGTAGTTGTGGCACACTGGCTTAGGTGCTCTGTGGCACATGGGGTCTTCCTGGACCAGAGATTGAATCCTTGTTCCCTACAATGGCAGGTGAATTCTTATCTATTGTACCACCAGGCAAGTCCTGTAGTGTCTTAAATAGTGGATTGTTTGGGATGGTTTTGCCTTGGGGTTTTGAGGACCTGAAAGACCAGCGGGGTGTGAAGCTGGCAGAGTGAACCTCTGCAGTGATGTGGCCCAGGGCTGGTGACTCGGTGTCACAGGGCTCCCCAGGTGGTGCTAGTGGTAAAGAACCCACATGCTCATGCAAGACCTGAGAGACATGGGTTTGACCCAGGGTCTGGAAGATCCCTTGGAGAAGGGCATAGCAATCCACTCCAGTATTCTTGCCTGGAGAATCCCATAGACAGGGGAGCCTGGTGGGCTACAGTCCATAGGTCACACAGAGTTGGAGATGACCAAAGTGACTTAGCAAGGCATGGCACACGGTGTCACAGCAACACAGAAATGAAAAGCCAGCTGGCCAGTCCAGTTTGGTCCACACATGGGGGAAGAGTATCTTTTCCTAGAATTGACCTCTTAAAGGCACCAGCTTCTTGCTTTGTTGTCTGGATGACTGTGTAGGTTTTAAAACTTCGGTCCAGGCAGTTCCCCGACAGTCTGGTGTTTAGGACTCGGCATTTTCACTGCTGTGGCCAGGGTTCAGTCCTTGGTAGGGGAATTAAGATCCTGTAAAGCCACATGGCATGGCCAAAAGAATAAAACAAAATTTGGTTCAGCGCAGTGCTTAGGGAATGGTAAGAGGAGAATGTGTTTGGAATGGAAGATGGAGTTGAGGACCCAGATCTCAGATACCTTTAATACAGATGAACCATTGGAGGATTCTAAGAACATGGGCTGATCTAGACACCTAAACATACCTCAAGGTCCTTGAAAGTGTCTTTTCCCTTCTTTTTATAAGTATTTATTTATTTTGGTTGTCCTGGGTCTTCGTTGCTGTGTGTGGGCGTCTCTCTAGTTGTGGCTGGCAGGGGCTACTCTTTGTTGCGATGCATGAGCTTCTCCCCGCAGTGGCTTCTCTTGTTGTGGAGCACGGACTTCAGTAGCGGCCGTACACAGGCTCAGTAGTTGTGGCACACTGGCTTAGGTGCTCTGTGGCACATGGGGTCTTCCTGGACCAGAGATTGAATCCTTGTTCCCTACAATGGCAGGTGAATTCTTATCTATTGTACCACCAGGCAAGTCCTGTAGTGTCTTAAATAGTGGATTGTTTGGGATGGTTTTGCCTTGGGGTTTTGAGGACCTGAAAGACCAGCGGGGTGTGAAGCTGGCAGAGTGAACCTCTGCAGTGATGTGGCCCAGGGCTGGTGACTCGGTGTCACAGGGCTCCCCAGGTGGTGCTAGTGGTAAAGAACCCACATGCTCATGCAAGACCTGAGAGACATGGGTTTGACCCAGGGTCTGGAAGATCCCTTGGAGAAGGGCATAGCAATCCACTCCAGTATTCTTGCCTGGAGAATCCCATAGACAGGGGAGCCTGGTGGGCTACAGTCCATAGGTCACACAGAGTTGGAGATGACCAAAGTGACTTAGCAAGGCATGGCACACGGTGTCACAGCAACACAGAAATGAAAAGCCAGCTGGCCAGTCCAGTTTGGTCCACACATGGGGGAAGAGTATCTTTTCCTAGAATTGACCTCTTAAAGGCACCAGCTTCTTGCTTTGTTGTCTGGATGACTGTGTAGGTTTTAAAACTTCGGTCCAGGCAGTTCCCCGACAGTCTGGTGTTTAGGACTCGGCATTTTCACTGCTGTGGCCAGGGTTCAGTCCTTGGTAGGGGAATTAAGATCCTGTAAAGCCACATGGCATGGCCAAAAGAATAAAACAAAATTTGGTTCAGCGCAGTGCTTAGGGAATGGTAAGAGGAGAATGTGTTTGGAATGGAAGATGGAGTTGAGGACCCAGATCTCAGATACCTTTAATACAGATGAACCTCTTCTGGGCATAGCTTGAATACTAGACGCATGGTTTTTAGAAATTTTTATTGGAGTATTGTTGCTGTACAGCGTCGTGCTACCTTCTGCTGTACAGCAAAGTGAGTCAGCTACACATCTCCACATATCTCCTCTCTTTCTGGATTTCCTTCTCGTGTTGTCAGCACAGGCACTGAGGAGAGCTCCCTGTGCTCAACAGAAGGCTCTCAGGTGGACCCGGAGACCATCATGGAGAGCGAACTAAGTCAGAAAGAGAAAAACAAAGATCGTATGCTAACACATGCACATGGAAACTAGAAAAATGGTACCGATGAACCTCTCTGCAAAGCAGAAATAGCGACCGTGACGTAGAAAACCAGTTGTATGGATGCCGAGGTGGGAAAGGGAGGGTGGGGTGAATTAGAAGACTGGATTCTCATCTATGCTCTGTTGTGTATAAGATAAGAACTGAGGGGGCATGGTTTTTAAGGTTTTCCCTGATTCTTGTGCAACTAACCAGGCTTTCTTTCCTTAAGAAAGTGATCTGAATGAAATTTACATGTGATCACAACATCTCCCTCAGAAAAATAAGGACAAAATCTGCAATACTTAGAAATGAGGGGCAGACGGTATGGCTTGTCACCTTTGTTTTGTGTACAGCAGATCAAAAACGTGCGTGCGTGCGTGTGTGTGTGTGTGTGTGTGTGTGCATGGGTGTGACGCCTCCATGTCATGGCTGGATTTGGAAATTTTTGACAGAAAAATAAGATCACATAGGTGTGTGCTCGTTCTGTACATGTGAAATCTCTGGGTTCAGGATTATTGAACCAGCTTCTCTCTTCAGCAGGGGCACCAGGCCACCTCCCTACTAATGCAATATTAAGGATCATGTAATTAGCCACCTTAATAAATTTTTTCCAAGATGGATAGGCGATGTTTGGCTTTCTTCAGAAGAAAACCTTCCTCTAATAGTATTCTGTGGGAATCTACGGCAAGAACAATGAACAGAAGTATCTGGAAATATATTAAGATATATGTGCATATATTGGACATTAGCACCATACACTAAGCATATTGGGAATATGCTTCAAAATATTTCAAACATTGTTGACCTTTGTTATATAATCCCAGGCTTGGGGAAACATATTTGCATAGACTTAGCAATATATTGTAAATAACTACATAGGACAGTGTGTATTTTTCCTTAAGATGCAGTATTATAAGCAAGACATTAAATTATGCCTATCAGACAAAGCAGCCGGATCTCTACATTTTTTTATAGCACATTCTATTGGGAAGACATCCCTGCTTCTAAAAAGCACATGCATTAACTGCCTGATTCATGTGGTGACATGTGGCATATCCGAATGCGTTATGGATCTCTCAGGAATAAAAACAACATAGCAAAACCATCACCTTGGGATGTTCATTGAGTGAATATTTTACAGACACACTCCTTTTATATTTATATAATAATTTAGTGTTATGACAATTTTTTTAGCAGAGTTGGCAGTTTTTCTTTTTTATAATGGTATTATATTTGTGAGCCTATTAAGTGCATATGGGATAAACTCCAGAAAAAAGTATTTTTCATAATTCCTCAGGGTGCTTGTAGCAAAAAAAAAAAAGCATATTGGTTTAGAAAAATGTTAATAAAAGGTCAAGCAGAACTTTCCAGTGCTTAGCATGACAGCAGCGGCAATTTGGAGGCCTTTTTTGAATTGTATATCGAGGAGACGTGGGGATTTATGGGGCTTCCAGGAGGAAAATAGCACCTAATGGCCTTTTTGAAAGAGAGACTGACCCTTTGCCGGGGCTGGTGAGTTTTTACACAAAGAATCAGAACAGCATGTTGCTTTCCCCTCTTCGTCCATGTCTGCGCAGCGATGAGCCCTGGCTGGTATCTGGCTTGGCCTAGGCCCCCAGGAGCAGCACTGGGCTGCGGGCATCGGGGGCGGTACACTGGCGTCTCTCCAGCTGGGTATCTTTCCAAGAGCTGGGGAGGCAATGCTGGACACTGGGGTGCTTTTCCCCTTTTCTGTCCTCTGAGGTAGAACAGCACAGTCGCCCCTCTAAACCAGAGGGACAGGGCGAATGCAGCCAGAGGGCTGGGGCCGTGCCCACCACAGAGCCGGAGCATGGGCTGGGCAGAGGCATCTGGTGCAGCCGGCGGCCCACATGGGACTCCCCAAGCCCTCTCCCCACTCCCTGTTTATCCTGCAAGTGACACATCAGGTAAGAAAATGGAAAAATGCTGCCTTTCTTAATCTTTCTTTCTTTCCTTTCACAGAACTTAGAAAAGCACAGAAGTAGAGCGTGGTTGTTTGGGGATTTTTATTTAGCGGTTGCCTGCATTTTAGCGTGTTTCAGGCAAACCTATCGCACTGTGAATCCAACCAGCCTCAAATTACACTTCCTCAAAATAGACATGTTCTCTGTGGAGAAGTGGACAGGGAGCGACCGCCTTGGAACGGATCCAACCTGGGTCCCCACCAGCGGAAGCCTAGGCACCCGAGTGCTTGGACAGGCAGGACACACCCTCCTATGCCCTTTGGGGGTGGCCCTTGTGAGAAAGGTGGGAAAAGTCACAGGATCCGTAGGAAAGGCATGAGTGATTTTCTCAGGATCTGCCTGATGGTTTTGTGTGTCTCATCAGCTTGTACATCCCGTCGGCTCTGCACTCAACGTGTCATTTCACAAATGAAAGCAGAGTGGTCATCAGAGCCCAGTCTGGCTCCTTCCTGCAGGAAGACAGGGCTTGTCGGGGGGCAGGGCTGGTCTAGGGGGCAGGTCCTCCAGGGCTGGGAGCTGAAGCCTCCAGTGAGTTGTTGCATCTGAGCAGAGGATCACTCACACCCAGCTGCCAGGTCTGTTTTTCACCTGTGAGGTTCATTTCCAGATGCCCAGGTACATCTTTGCCAGGTGCTGAGCTCTCAGCCGGGTGCCAGGGACACCAGCGTTGGTGAGGTAGCTGTCCTCACCCTTGTGGGTTCAGAGACGCATCCCGCCATCCCCCCGTGAACACTGCATTACAGCCATGGTGCGCAGCGGGGACAAAGCATGGGGCACTCTGGCAGTGTGACATGGCAGGACTGGGGTTAGGGGAGCCGCCAAGGTGGGGTCATCTTCATCTTAAAATCTGAGATTTCTGCTTGTATGGATTTCCCCCATTAATGTAGATTTTTAAGAAATATTGCCCGTACCCTTATTGAGCTATTTTTGGTGCCCCCTTAAATTTGGAGGTGAGAGAGTTACTCTCCTCTGTGAATCCAGGTGACCAGGTCAGGTCTGGGGCAGGTGGAGAAGACGCCTCCAAGCAAGAGGGGTTGACTTGTAACAGATGCATAGCTATGGAGTGACCAGGGAGAATATTCCTGAGAGGGGGACACACATGCTCAGTTGTAGATGGAAGGGGGCTTGATCTGCTCAATGTGAGGCAGAGTAGAGCAGAACAGGGGCTGGTGCACCCCTGGACTTTCAGGTAGTAAACTCAGGTCTAACTACCTCCCAACCGAATGCTCCATTAGTGGCTTCCTGTGAGCCCCATGCTGCTGCTCGCGTCCCTCACTGCTGGCCTGGTCATCAGAGGCATGAGTCGGAAGGGCCAGGCAGCAGACGTGGCCTTGTACAAGATGAGATCTGCTCTGCAGTTCCCACGTTCTTCCCCAAGGAGCAGCGCAAAGTGGCCCAGCCAGCTTGTCTGGGCTACCAGGCATGCCCAGGCCAGGAAGTCCAATGAATTGTGTTCCTCCAAGGTCACTTTTGTCCCCAAACCCTGCTGGGTAAAGGCGTGACTTCCCAGCCTGGATGGGCCTCTGCTGGGTTCTGTGGGGCCACACTGGACAGGGTGATGCCTCATTTGCCACCTCCTCCAGGGTTCCCTCCTAGTTTGGGTCTTCTTCCCCCAGGTTCACTATAAGCTCCCTGGGCTGGAACCACCTCTTTCCCTTTTCTGATGCTCTCCGGTCTGAGGAGGGTGGGGTGCCCACAGGCTCTCAGGGCACACTTGCCAGTCTCCAGCTTTCTAGTTTTGTCCTTGGATACCTTAATGGAACAACTCGAAGGGGAGTGCTCTGGATTTAAACATGTTGTATTTCTTCAGTGATCGAGTGTGGTAAAGGTCACACTGCCGGGGACACCCTTGTGCCAGTGAGGATGCGTGGGGGTGGGGTGGGTGGGAGGGTGTTGCCTTTGCTGTTGGTGGGCTTGGTATCGCTGCAGACCTCCCCCCTGCATTTCCAGCTTGGGGGGCCTCTCCCTGGTCATAGAAGCAGCAGGAAAAAGTTCACTCCCAGAGCACATAGCTGGGTGGTAGCACCCTGCACTAATCCTGGGGAGTGGGCGTGGCTGAGTGTCAGCTGAGGAATCCCATATTGGGGTAAAAAAATGAGTCAGTCATCTTAAACAAATTAAAAAAGCTTTTTCTGTTTGGCTACACCATGGGGCATGCAAGATCTTCATTCCCCAAGGAGGGATCAACCCACACCCCCTGCAGTGGAAGTGCAGAGTCTCAACCACTGGAGCACCAGGGAAGTCCTGACTCAATCATCTTGATGTCTGATTTCCCTGGTGGCTCAGACGGCTAGAGAATCTGCCTGCAATGCAGGAGAGCTGAGTTTGATCCTTGGGTGAGGCAGAGCCTCTGGAGAAGGAAATGACAACCCACTGCAATATTCTTGCCTGGAGAACTCCATGCACAGAGGAGTCTGGTGGACTATGGCCCATGGGGTCGCAAAGAGTTAGACACGACTGAGGGACTAACAGTCTATTTTACTATTTTGTCATTCATGTCATCTCTCATTCCTTGACTGTTCTGAGACAGAAGGAGTTGAGGAGCCCTCGCTGGACATTCTGTGGTTACACCTACTGGTGGTGGAGCAGCTTCAGTGTTGCTTGGGACACAGCGGTCCCTGTGAGCACCCTGAAAGGCAGACACTGAGCTAGTGGAGAAGACTTCTGTACTGAGGCAGCTTTGTACCTGCCGCCCCGCCCCACCTGTTTCCTTGTACCTATGAAAGGCGGAGCTCAGTGCACAGACCCTTAATTGGGGGTCCACCTTCCCCAGCCTCCTCCCCTCCCCCCACCCCAGGCGCCATTTACGAGCCTTCCGCATCTTCTAGGGCAGAGCCACGTACACCTGAGTGCTCAGCAGGGACTCAGCTACCAGGCATTTCGGGTCCCTAGGCAGAGGGGCAAGAGCTTTGGGGCTAATGTGGTGGGGTCCTCATCCCTTCCTCCACCTTTCTGCTCTGGTCAGTGGCAGGCAGCTTCTCTCAAATATGGCACCGGTTACCCAGGGGCTTTTGTGCTCATTACTTAGCGTCCTGGGATCAGCCTGAGTAATTAGTGCCGTCTCACAGACAGGGAAGGAGAGACCCCTCTTGGTCCAGGTTTCCCAAGTGAGTGGCAAGTGTTCAACTCCCAGCCCTTCTCTGCGCGGCCGCAGCCCCAGAGTAGGTCTGACTCGGCCGTGTCCTTCCCAGAAAGCACTTGGGGAGGGTCTCTGGTCAGTGATGTGTCCGGAGATGAGCGCCACCCAGATTGTGGGCGTGGGCTTCTCTCCCGCAGCAGACGCTCAGTATGAACTTGATGATGGCCTGGAGCTCGACCTGGAAATGCCTTTGGATGCGAAACTGGGGAAGAGACAAGCCATTGGACTGTGTCTACACATCCCCGCCACTCTCCCCCTGCCTTCCTGTATTTTGTAAACCCATGTTCAGCGCCTGCCACGTGCCAGGCATCGCACCGAGCACTGGCCGCGCAGCGGGCGGAGATGCTCACAGATGCTGCCTGCCTTCTCCCGGCCCCTTTTAGGCGAACTCCTTCTTTGATGCAGCCAGAGTGGAAAGGGGAGGGCTCTGAACTCATGCCGTGGCTGCCCGGGTGTGGTGATGTTGTCCAGGCTGGGCAGTAACTTTTGGTCCACTGTGATACCTCAAGGGTCCCAGGGGCACATCAGAGACTACTGAGACTAAGATGTCCCTGGTAGGCTCAGCGTGTCACTTCCTGAGACCTTTTCGGGCCAAGGGAGTGGGTTCCCCTAGCACCGTGCCTGAGAACTCTTTGGGGAATGCCCTTCTCTTGTCACACCTTGTGTGTGCGTCAGTCGATTGGTCATGTCCAGCTCTTTGTGACCCTATAGACTGTAGACCACCAGGCTCCTCTGTCCACCAGATTCTCCAAGCAAGAATACTGGCATTCGTTGCCATGCCCTCCTCCAGGGCATCTTCCTGACCCAGGGATCAAACCCAGGCCTCCCGCATGCAGGCGGATTCTTTCCTGTCTGAATCACCAAGAAGGTCCTGGGGACAAATGAATCAGTTAAGTGGCAGAGAGGACCTCAACCTGGAGTCCCAGTATCTGCAGCCACACCGACACCTCCTTCTGGGGTGCCTTTGCGTCTGCTCGACCGGGTGAGGCCTCTGGGCACTAGGACGCTGACTGAATTCCTGAGCTGCCTGGCACAAAAGAGCCCCCTACCCCTGTCCTGAGCACACGGTCCTCTAGAAACACACACAGCAGCCAGACCCAGCTCTGGGCGGGGACGAGGGCGCTCACAAATTCTTCTCTGGTGCATTTGCACAGAGCCTGTGGACCCTCGTGTCTGAGCCCTGGAAAGGGCTGTCCCCAAGGCCTGTCCCCCAGGTCCTCTATTCCCCAGCACCCCAAGGGTACTTTCTGGCTACAGAGGAACAGAGGAGACACAGGCTTGTTCAGAAACTGGGGACCTAGGGCACAGAGAGGGGATTACGACACTGGGAGAGGCAAAGACGTATTTGTCTCTGATGGTCTCTAAGATGTGTGGGTCTGGAACAGGCCAGTTTCAGAATAATAATTAAATTCGGAGCAGTGTTAATTTTTATCATACAAATGATGATTATGACTTTAAAAAAGATTTAGTAGGAAAAACATAGGACCCCCCCCCCAACCAATAAATACAGTGGACTCACATTGGAACCCTAGAGAAAGTAGATCTTAGAAATCCAGGCTGGGCAGTAACTTTTGGTCCACTGTGATACCTCAAGGGTCCCAGGGGCACATCAGAGACTACTGAGACTAAGATGTCCCTGGTAGGCTCAGCGTGTCACTTCCTGAGACCTTTTCGGGCCAAGGGAGTGGGTTCCCCTAGCACCGTGCCTGAGAACTCTTTGGGGAATGCCCTTCTCTTGTCACACCTTGTGTGTGCGTCAGTCGATTGGTCATGTCCAGCTCTTTGTGACCCTATAGACTGTAGACCACCAGGCTCCTCTGTCCACCAGATTCTCCAAGCAAGAATACTGGCATTCGTTGCCATGCCCTCCTCCAGGGCATCTTCCTGACCCAGGGATCAAACCCAGGCCTCCCGCATGCAGGCGGATTCTTTCCTGTCTGAATCACCAAGAAGGTCCTGGGGACAAATGAATCAGTTAAGTGGCAGAGAGGACCTCAACCTGGAGTCCCAGTATCTGCAGCCACACCGACACCTCCTTCTGGGGTGCCTTTGCGTCTGCTCGACCGGGTGAGGCCTCTGGGCACTAGGACGCTGACTGAATTCCTGAGCTGCCTGGCACAAAAGAGCCCCCTACCCCTGTCCTGAGCACACGGTCCTCTAGAAACACACACAGCAGCCAGACCCAGCTCTGGGCGGGACGAGGCGCTCACAAATTCTTCTCTGGTGCATTTGCACAGAGCCTGTGGACCCTCGTGTCTGAGCCCTGGAAAGGGCTGTCCCCAAGGCCTGTCCCCCAGGTCCTCTATTCCCCAGCACCCCAAGGGTACTTTCTGGCTACAGAGGAACAGAGGAGACACAGGCTTGTTCAGAAACTGGGGACCTAGGGCACAGAGAGGGGATTACGACACTGGGAGAGGCAAAGACGTATTTGTCTCTGATGGTCTCTAAGATGTGTGGGTCTGGAACAGGCCAGTTTCAGAATAATAATTAAATTCGGAGCAGTGTTAATTTTTATCATACAAATGATGATTATGACTTTAAAAAAGATTTAGTAGGAAAAACATAGGACCCCCCCCCCAACCAATAAATACAGTGGACTCACATTGGAACCCTAGAGAAAGTAGATCTTAGAAATCCATTGCATGTGTGCTAAGTTTTTTTGTTTTGTTTTGTTAATTTTATTTATTTGCTTTCAGCTTTTCTGGGTTTTCGCGGCTGCTGCAGGCTCTTCTCTAGTTGCAGGGAGTGGGGGCTTCTCTCCCGTGGAGGTGACCAGGCTTCTTGTTGCTGTGACTTCTCTTGTTGTGGAGCACAGGCTCTAGGGCACACGGGCTTCAGCAGTTGTGGTACATGGGTTCAGTAGTTGTGGCTCCGAGGCTCTAGAGCACGGGCTCAATAGTTGTGGCTCACGGGCTTAGTTGCTGCATGGCATGTGGGATCTTCCCAGATCAGGGATCAAACCCGTGTCTCCTGCATTGGCAGCTGAACTCTTCACCACTGAGCTACCAGGGAAGCCCTGCATGTGCATTAAGTTGCTTCAGTCGTGTCTGACTCTGTGTGACCCCATGGACTGTTGGCTAGCATTAGTAATCTCCTGGTTCTGAAAAAGATGTAAGATCACATATATTTCTCCCTCCATTACATGGTGACACTGAATGCAGGAAAACTTTAGATCCACACTTTTTGGAAAACGTGACTTCTTTTTTCTTTTTGACAGGATAGTAGGATTTATTGTTAGACACGATTCAGGGAGGGACAGCCTCCGTGGGAAGTGTGACGTCAGTGCTGGCCCCCGTGGTGATGGACGTGAAGGCTCCTGTGAGGGAAGGCGGCAACTCTGACTCCATGATTCCCCCTCTCCTTTCTTGGTTTAGCTACTAACTGGTCAGCGTTTTGATTGAACTCAAGGCCGATTTCTGTGCTGGGAAGGATAGAATGGTCAACCTCTCAGCTTGTCCACTCTTTCCAAGAATGCAGATCTCCTGCAGGATGAGCTTCCTGAGCATCCTCAGTGACTAGGGGCGAAACAATACATCCAGATTCCTCCATGCCCTCATGTCCACTTCAAGGCGTAGATTAATTTTACAGGCCAGTTTCAGAATAATAATTAAATTCGGAGCAGTGTTAATTTTTATCATACAAATGATGATTATGACTTTAAAAAAGATTTAGTAGGAAAAACATAGGACCCCCCCCCCAACCAATAAATACAGTGGACTCACATTGGAACCCTAGAGAAAGTAGATCTTAGAAATCCATTGCATGTGTGCTAAGTTTTTTTGTTTTGTTTTGTTAATTTTATTTATTTGCTTTCAGCTTTTCTGGGTTTTCGCGGCTGCTGCAGGCTCTTCTCTAGTTGCAGGGAGTGGGGGCTTCTCTCCAGTGGAGGTGACCAGGCTTCTTGTTGCTGTGACTTCTCTTGTTGTGGAGCACAGGCTCTAGGGCACACGGGCTTCAGCAGTTGTGGTACATGGGTTCAGTAGTTGTGGCTCCGAGGCTCTAGAGCACGGGCTCAATAGTTGTGGCTCACGGGCTTAGTTGCTGCATGGCATGTGGGATCTTCCCAGATCAGGGATCAAACCCGTGTCTCCTGCATTGGCAGCTGAACTCTTCACCACTGAGCTACCAGGGAAGCCCTGCATGTGCATTAAGTTGCTTCAGTCGTGTCTGACTCTGTGTGACCCCATGGACTGTTGGCTAGCATTAGTAATCTCCTGGTTCTGAAAAAGATGTAAGATCACATATATTTCTCCCTCCATTACATGGTGACACTGAATGCAGGAAAACTTTAGATCCACACTTTTTGGAAAACGTGACTTCTTTTTTCTTTTTGACAGGATAGTAGGATTTATTGTTAGACACGATTCAGGGAGGGACAGCCTCCGTGGGAAGTGTGACGTCAGTGCTGGCCCCCGTGGTGATGGACGTGAAGGCTCCTGTGAGGGAAGGCGGCAACTCTGACTCCATGATTCCCCCTCTCCTTTCTTGGTTTAGCTACTAACTGGTCAGCGTTTTGATTGAACTCAAGGCCGATTTCTGTGCTGGGAAGGATAGAATGGTCAACCTCTCAGCTTGTCCACTCTTTCCAAGAATGCAGATCTCCTGCAGGATGAGCTTCCTGAGCATCCTCAGTGACTAGGGGGCCCGAGAAACAATACATCCAGATTCCTGCCCCAAGATGCCCTCATGGCTGCTCACTAGATTAGCAAGTGTGATGGTCAGTGCTGCCTGTTGCTCATAAGTCGGGCCAGTCCACTCCAGGCCTGGCCTCTGGGGTCTCCAGAGACTGGGTCTCCTGGCTTCTGACCTTGCCTGCTGTGCCCCACGCTCAACCCAGAACCAGTGGTTGAATCAAACAAACCTGGATTACGCCATTCTGCACAAGGCTTCTAGTGGTTCCCATTACATCCAAAAGAAAATTCAGACTCCCCACTGGGGCCCAGAAGGTTCTCCACGGTTGCCGCCGCTCATCCTCTCCCCAGACCCCTCTTCTGCCATCTCACTTTTGCTTTCTCTCCTGCAGTCCCACAGCCTTGTTCTTTGAAAGTGAAAGTGTTAGTTGCTCAATCATGTCCGACTCTTTGTGACCCATGGGCTGTAGCCTGCCAGGCTCCTCTATCCATGGAATTCTCCTGGCAAGAATACTGGAGTGAGTTGCCGCTCCCTTCCCCAGGGGATCTTTGTGACCCAGGGATCAAACCTGGGTCTCCTGCATGGCAGACGGATTCTTTACCATCTCAGCCACCAGGGAAGCCCTCTTCTTTAAAAAATATTTATGTATTTATCCGTCTGTGTAGGGTCTTAGCTGCATCATGTGAGATCTTTCATTGTTGCTGTGCACAGACTCTTTAGTTATTGAGCTCGTTAGGTGCTGCGTGTGGGTTCAGTTACTTGGCAGCATGTGGAAACTTAGGGCCCCGAGCAAGGAGGATCGAACCCATGTCCCTGCATTGCAAGGGGATTTTTAACCGCTGGACCACTGGGGGAAGTCCCATACAAGCCTGCCCATACCTCCCAACCTTGCTGTTCCTTGCTCCTCACTTTGTTCAGGTTTATCTTCATTCCTCTCCTACTGAGAGCGGCTCTCCTGAACCCCTCCCTAAGAACGCTCCCTTCCCCAGCCTTCCTTATCCAATACCTGCTCCGCATGTATCAGAACCTCACCCAGCACCCCTTTCTGCCTTGGTTCTTTGTCTCCCTGTCCCTGGAGCTCCACGAGGGCTTATGCCTGGCAGTTTCAAGAATTTGCCGTGCTCCGGGTCTGTGTTCTGAGAATACTCAATGAGTGAGTGAATGAACACCCAAATGCACTGCTGGTAAAGAATATAAAGCAATATATTTCCAGAAAACCTCTAAACACTGTTTTTCTCATTAACAATTGATAAGAAATCATTAAATGCGGAAAATTAGAAAATACCAAAAATATTAAAAATTACTTATAGATGAAATTAACTGTTAGCTACATTCGCCTTGTAAATTGCTGTATAATATGTGTGGCGAGTGCATTGACTTTAGGACGGTTCTAGTGTGTGTCCACAGAGTGCAAATAGAATAGTGTTGAAATGCTGAAATATGGAATACGGAAATACTGACAGTACTGGCATCTGCTAACCTCAGACTCCTGAATTAGCAGATGCAAACTTGTGCATATAGGATACATAACAACATGATCCCACTGTACAGCACAGGGCACTGTATTCAATAACCTGTGATAAACCATAATGGAGAAGAATATGAAGGAGAAGATATATAACAATCCCATATACCATGGATATTAGCACAACTTTGTAAATCAATTGTACTTTGATAAAATTACAAAAGTATTGTTAAGCATATGTACCTGTTTATCTGGATCGATTAGCTGCACAAACTCAGTTCTATGGATGCAAAAAGAAATTACTTGGGATCTCACCTGCCATTATGTTTTGGAGGTACATCCCTATAATTTTTTTTCTATGTGCGTGGAGAACATGCTTACATCGTTTGTAACTTGCTTCTTAGTATTTAGTAGTATGTTATGAACACCCCTAAAAGGTATTAGGTGTATTTCTATAACATTATTTTTAAGAACTCTGTTGTGTGGAGAATGTGTATAATTTTATACTCATCTATTGTTGGGCATTTGGTTTGTTTCTCATAACAATGAACGACTTACAGATAAATCTTTATATACATCCATAATTGATTCCTTTGGATGTAGAATTTTTGGGTTATGCATTTTTATGGAATTTAATAGTATTACCAAATTACCCATCATAAGGTCCCCTAATTTACCCAGTCATCCATGGTGTTGAAATGATTCAATTCATTCCCTCCTTGAAAGCACCATATACTCTCATTGTTTTTGTCTTGACCAATATAGAAGCAAAAATAAGCTCTCATTTTTGTTTCAATTTGCAGTGTCTTTGATTACTAATAAGGTTGAGCATCTTTGATGTATGTATTTATCTTCTGTATTTATTCTTTTGTGAATCGCTACTCATATACTCAATACCTTTTTTCTTCCTGTTGAAATATTTGTCTCTGTTATTCATTGATAAGAAATCATTAAATGCGAAAATTAGAAAATACCAAAAATATTAAAAATTACTTATAGATGAAATTAACTGTTAGCTACATTCGCCTTGTAAATTGCTGTATAATATGTGTGGCGAGTGCATTGACTTTAGGACGGTTCTAGTGTGTGTCCACAGAGTGCAAATAGAATAGTGTTGAAATGCTGAAATATGGAATACGGAAATACTGACAGTACTGGCATCTGCTAACCTCAGACTCCTGAATTAGCAGATGCAAACTTGTGCATATAGGATACATAACAACATGATCCCACTGTACAGCACAGGGCACTGTATTCAATAACCTGTGATAAACCATAATGGAGAAGAATATGAAGGAGAAGATATATAACAATCCCATATACCATGGATATTAGCACAACTTTGTAAATCAATTGTACTTTGATAAAATTACAAAAGTATTGTTAAGCATATGTACCTGTTTATCTGGATCGATTAGCTGCACAAACTCAGTTCTATGGATGCAAAAAGAAATTACTTGGGATCTCACCTGCCATTATGTTTTGGAGGTACATCCCTATAATTTTTTTTCTATGTGCGTGGAGAACATGCTTACATCGTTTGTAACTTGCTTCTTAGTATTTAGTAGTATGTTATGAACACCCCTAAAAGGTATTAGGTGTATTTCTATAACATTATTTTTAAGAACTCTGTTGTGTGGAGAATGTGTATAATTTTATACTCATCTATTGTTGGGCATTTGGTTTGTTTCTCATAACAATGAACGACTTACAGATAAATCTTTATATACATCCATAATTGATTCCTTTGGATGTAGAATTTTTGGGTTATGCATTTTTATGGAATTTAATAGTATTACCAAATTACCCATCATAAGGTCCCCTAATTTACCCAGTCATCCATGGTGTTGAAATGATTCAATTCATTCCCTCCTTGAAAGCACCATATACTCTCATTGTTTTTGTCTTGACCAATATAGAAGCAAAAATAAGCTCTCATTTTTGTTTCAATTTGCAGTGTCTTTGATTACTAATAAGGTTGAGCATCTTTGATGTATGTATTTATCTTCTGTATTTATTCTTTTGTGAATCGCTACTCATATACTCAATACCTTTTTTCTTCCTGTTGAAATATTTGTCTCTGTTATTCATTTATAAGAAAGCTTTCTCCATTAGGGGCATTAACCTTCTCTCTGCTATATATATATTGAAAATGCTTTTTTTCCTGGTTTCGGTTTATTTTTCCTTTTCAAAATTGCATTTTTCCATATGAATAGTTCAGATTTGAAGAACCCAAATCTAGCTGTCTTTTTTTCTTTCTAGTTTCTGCATTTGGAGTTGGTCTTAGAGAGAGCATCCCCATTACAGTTTATGTAAATGGTACTTCTGTAGTTTCAGATTGAGATCTTAAACTTCTATAGAATTGACTTTTATATGTGGAGTGAGATCAGACACTAACTTCACTTATGCTTTGAATGAGAATATGCCTGTAGTTTCATCAGTTATCCATCCTTCCGTCACTGATATAAATGCCTTCATAAATGTGTGCGTCTTTGTTTGCTGTTTTAATCACTGGTGGGACTTCCCGGATGGTCCACCTTCTCATGCAGGGCACAAGGGTTTGATC
Organism: Tragulus kanchil; assembly: GCA_022376925.1. Lineage (NCBI taxonomy): Eukaryota > Metazoa > Chordata > Mammalia > Artiodactyla > Tragulidae > Tragulus > Tragulus kanchil. The sequence goes on along the minus strand of JAIOJX010000031.1, from coordinate 113,138,466 downwards.
CCTGGTTGGGGAGTTAAGATCCTATCTGCCCCGGGGCAACTAAGCCCCTGCGCCCCAAACTACGGAACTCACATGCTCTAGAGCCCTCACGCTTCAACTAGAGGGAAGCCTGCACACGGCCGTGAAGAGCCAGTGTGCCGCAACCAAGATCTGCCACAGCCCCAAAATATGTAAATAGGTTAAAAAATGGTTGCTTTCTGCCATAGTTTTTTTTTTTAATTTTTGGCCACTTTTATTGGTCTTTCATTTATTTATTTATTTTCATCCATCTTTATCCTTTGGCCTCTGTGGGCCTCCTGTGGCAGTGGCCTCTCCTGTAGCAGAGCACCGGCTCTGGGCACATGTGCTACAGAGCGCTGACTCATAATTGGACACACCGGTCCAGCCGCTCTGCGGCACATGGGATCTTCCCCGGCCAGGGATCAATTGGTGCCCTGTACACTGCAAGGTGGACTCTTTACCACTGGACCACCAGGGAAGCCCCTGCTTTCTGCCACATAATTTAATAACTAGTTGAGCTAACTGTTTCTCACTTCTCCATCTTTATTTCCCTCCTTTCCTTTAAAAAAAATGTTTCCTGGAAATTTTTTTGACTTATTTATGCTTTCAAATGAAATTGGAAATCAGTATAACCAAAATCTCAAACAAGTCTTGATGGGAGTTGGATTGGGCTTACATTAAATTGAAAGATAAGATGTGGGAGGATTGACAGGATGCCAGCACAGCACCTTTCCATCCAGGAGCTGGTGATCCACCTTTCATCATTCACCTGAGCCCTGTTTTATGTTCACCCATTGTTTTCTGTAATAGTCTTCATGTAGGTGTTGCACATCTAGAAAATACTCTCATTGAGCGCCTTAGAAAATGAATTCCCTTAGTAATTCCACCTTGACTGATCAGTCTTAACAATGTGAGCACAAGTCTATATATAAAGATTTCAGTTACAGTATTGTCTACAATGATGTACTCACCAGATACATTCAATGAAGAATAATTGGAAGATGGCTAAACAACTTAATTCAGTCACAAGTTGAAATATTATGCAGCCCTTAAAAAGATATTCTTCATTTATGGAAATTACTTTAGGGGAAACGTTCCATAGAAAATCAGGGTTGAATATTATATGGACACATATGGTATGTACATCTTTTATATGTATTGGTAGAATGATCATGTAATAAGAGGAGAAAAATGTATCAAAATGTTAATAAGAGCAGTTATATTGGGGAGAGGATTATGAATGAGGTATATTTTTCATTTGGTATTTTCTGCACTGTCTCATTTTTCTACACTTTAAACGTATGGATGCCGTTAACTGGGGCAAAGCGAACCTTTATGGGAAGTGATCCTGCAGACTGCGTTTGAGGCTCCGACTTGGCCGGCAGGCGAGTTGGGCGGCCCTGGCCGGTGCAGTCCCGCTGGCGGCCGGAGGGTGGCAGTGTCCGCTCGCAGACCCACCGCGCGGCCCGCTGACCTTTGTCAGCCTCGGCGGCCTCTCGTTTATCACTGATCACAAGAGTGGAATGAACATATTTACTTGTGTTTTGCTTTCCACTTATAATATCTAGTGGCATGGGAGGGAAATGAAAACAATTGTTCATAGGGGAAATTTATGAGCTTCATCTGGCTGCGAGATTTCCGCCGTTGCCCTACGCCGCCCAGGGACTTGGATTGCTTTTTGCATCTTTAGGCGAGGAGGCAGGCGTGTTTCCATCTGCCAGAACGCTCTTTAGTGTTTGTCATCTTGGGGTTTAGAGGCAGTTGCCTCAGAGCAGCGGACTTCTCCAGACTCCTTTTCCTTCCCCCTGAGTTTGCGAGGAGCCCGAGCTTCCCTTTGGGGCTGTCACATCATCTTCCCAAATATCAGAGTGGTCCCCTTTTCAAGCCAGGCTCTCTACCAGAGTCTACATTAGCCAGGATTTCTTGGCTATCCAGGGATGTGCTAAAATTCCTTCCCTTCAAGGAGATGGGATGGGGGCTCTACTGACCACTCAGGAACATCAGGACGCTTCCCCAAAGTCATGAGATGAGGAGATGGGGTGTGGGTGCCAGTCTCTTCCCTCGCAAGTGCTAGGGCATCCGGAAACTTGTTGTCTATTGGAAGATGGCTAAACAACTTAATTCAGTCACAAGTTGAAATATTATGCAGCCCTTAAAAGATATTCTTCATTTATGGAAATTACTTTGGGAAACGTTCCATAGAAAATCAGGGTTGAATATTATATGGACACATATGGTATGTACATCTTTTATATGTATTGGTAGAATGATCATGTAATAAGAGGAGAAAAATGTATCAAAATGTTAATAAGAGCAGTTATATTGGGGAGAGGATTATGAATGAGGTATATTTTTCATTTGGTATTTTCTGCACTGTCTCATTTTTCTACACTTTAAACGTATGGATGCCGTTAACTGGGGCAAAGCGAACCTTTATGGGAAGTGATCCTGCAGACTGCGTTTGAGGCTCCGACTTGGCCGGCAGGCGAGTTGGGCGGCCCTGGCCGGTGCAGTCCCGCTGGCGGCCGGAGGGTGGCAGTGTCCGCTCGCAGACCCACCGCGCGGCCCGCTGACCTTTGTCAGCCTCGGCGGCCTCTCGTTTATCACTGATCACAAGAGTGGAATGAACATATTTACTTGTGTTTTGCTTTCCACTTATAATATCTAGTGGCATGGGAGGGAAATGAAAACAATTGTTCATAGGGGAAATTTATGAGCTTCATCTGGCTGCGAGATTTCCGCCGTTGCCCTACGCCGCCCAGGGACTTGGATTGCTTTTTGCATCTTTAGGCGAGGAGGCAGGCGTGTTTCCATCTGCCAGAACGCTCTTTAGTGTTTGTCATCTTGGGGTTTAGAGGCAGTTGCCTCAGAGCAGCGGACTTCTCCAGACTCCTTTTCCTTCCCCCTGAGTTTGCGAGGAGCCCGAGCTTCCCTTTGGGGCTGTCACATCATCTTCCCAAATATCAGAGTGGTCCCCTTTTCAAGCCAGGCTCTCTACCAGAGTCTACATTAGCCAGGATTTCTTGGCTATCCAGGGATGTGCTAAAATTCCTTCCCTTCAAGGAGATGGGATGGGGGCTCTACTGACCACTCAGGAACATCAGGACGCTTCCCCAAAGTCATGAGATGAGGAGATGGGGTGTGGGTGCCAGTCTCTTCCCTCGCAAGTGCTAGGGCATCCGGAAACTTGTTGTCTTACGTCCAGGGTTGGGGTGGGGGAGCCTGAGGTCGCGGCACCTGAGAACTGGGCAGTTTATTGGGGATGCGTGCTTGGGCAGAGGTGCAGGCCTTGGGGATGGGGTGGGTTTCTGTCCCTGTCCAGCAGAGAGCAGGGCATGTGACGGAGCTGCTGGCTGCGATGAGGACAAGTTAGTGAGTCTGTGATACCTTCAAAAGATCCCTTGAGTCTCAGGCTCATGGAACTTGTTCCCAGGAACCTGGAACCAGCTCTTCCTGAAGTCCAGCCCTAGGCAGAAAAATATTCGGGGACAGAGCTGATCTGTGGCCTTGATGAGCAGCCTCCTCCCAGCCTGTGCGGGGCTCACCCTCCAGGTGAGGCCAGGAGGGCTGTTCACGGTGTGTGTTGTTGTTGTTTTTTAGTTGCTTAATTGTGTCTGACTCTTTGCGACCCTGTGAACTATAGCACGCCAGGCCTCCCTGTCCTTCTCTATCTCCCGCAGCGTGCTCGAACTCCTGTGGGATTCTGGGGTGGGTTGCCACACCCTTCTCCAGGGGACCTTCCTGACACAGGGATTGAACCCGCATCTCTTATGTCTCCTGCATTGGCAAGTGGGTTCTTTACCACTTAGGCCCCCTGGGAAGCCTGCAGAGTTGAGTGTAGCAAAAAGAAGCCAGGCTGGCTGTACCAGGGATGGATGGTAACAGAACATCTTTAGGCGGGGGCATGTTTCTGCCAGAACGCTCTTTAGTGTTTGTCATCTTGGGGTTTAGAGGCAGTTGCCTCAGAGCAGCGGACTTCTCCAGACTCCTTTTCCTTCCCCCTGAGTTTGCGAGGAGCCCGAGCTTCCCTTTGGGGCTGTCACATCATCTTCCCAAATATCAGAGTGGTCCCCTTTTCAAGCCAGGCTCTCTACCAGAGTCTACATTAGCCAGGATTTCTTGGCTATCCAGGGATGTGCTAAAATTCCTTCCCTTCAAGGAGATGGGATGGGGGCTCTACTGACCACTCAGGAACATCAGGACGCTTCCCCAAAGTCATGAGATGAGGAGATGGGGTGTGGGTGCCAGTCTCTTCCCTCGCAAGTGCTAGGGCATCCGGAAACTTGTTGTCTTACGTCCAGGGTTGGGGTGGGGGAGCCTGAGGTCGCGGCACCTGAGAACTGGGCAGTTTATTGGGGATGCGTGCTTGGGCAGAGGTGCAGGCCTTGGGGATGGGGTGGGTTTCTGTCCCTGTCCAGCAGAGAGCAGGGCATGTGACGGGAGCTGCTGGCTGCGATGAGGACAAGTTAGTGAGTCTGTGATACCTTCAAAAGATCCCTTGAGTCTCAGGCTCATGGAACTTGTTCCCAGGAACCTGGAACCAGCTCTTCCTGAAGTCCAGCCCTAGGCAGAAAAATATTCGGGGACAGAGCTGATCTGTGGCCTTGATGAGCAGCCTCCTCCCAGCCTGTGCGGGGCTCACCCTCCAGGTGAGGCCAGGAGGGCTGTTCACGGTGTGTGTTGTTGTTGTTTTTTAGTTGCTTAATTGTGTCTGACTCTTTGCGACCCTGTGAACTATAGCACGCCAGGCCTCCCTGTCCTTCTCTATCTCCCGCAGCGTGCTCGAACTCCTGTGGGATTCTGGGGTGGGTTGCCACACCCTTCTCCAGGGGACCTTCCTGACACAGGGATTGAACCCGCATCTCTTATGTCTCCTGCATTGGCAAGTGGGTTCTTTACCACTTAGGCCCCCTGGGAAGCCTGCAGAGTTGAGTGTAGCAAAAAGAAGCCAGGCTGGCTGTACCAGGGATGGATGGTAACAGAAGCTAGAAGGAGAGGTTAAAGCTGCAAGAACTCCTGACATGAACACACTGCTAGTGTGCTTCAGTGCGGCGTCTTCTGAAGCACGTGTGTGTGTGTGTGTGTCTGTGCGGGGGGCGGGGGGTGTTAGTTTTGTCTACAGTAGGAAAAGCTGTCCATGGTTATAACAGATCCTGAATTCCATTTCCTTCCTTCTTTTCTTTCTTCCCTCCTTCCTTTCTCTTGGTTCCTTTCTCCCCTCCCTCCCTCTTCCTCTCTCGTACCTTCCTTCCTTCTTTCCTTCCCTCCCTCTTTTACTTTCGCAGCTGGGGACGTTTTCCTGCAATGTCTGTGACCTTGGGGTCCCACGAGGGCAGAGCTCACAGGGCCCTGGCTCCCGGGCAGGACAGCCTCGTGGTGGCTGGGACCCCTCCAGCTTCGGGCCTGCAGGGGTGTGATAGGGCGTGGCCGCCGCAGGCCAGCGCGCGAGCCTGTGACGCCAACGGGGCGTCACAGGGCCTGTGGGGTCCTGGCCGAGGGCGCCTTCTGCCGTGGGAGCCCCAGCGTCTGTGCCTAGGACCGGAACACCCCTGGGGCTCCCTCTGCATCACTGAGGGATGAAGTCTTCCTTCAGCCAGAGCTGGATTCCTCTCAAAGGGAAGGAAGGAAAAGTAGTTCACTCTCTGCCTTTGGGTGAATCTGTGAAGACCCCATGTTGTCCTTGGAGAGGACCCCAGTTGACATCCGCTGGTGGACAGTGTCTCCGTGTCCCTCCGCACAGGACCCTCCTTCAGCTCATCACAATCCACCTCATTTTCCCAGCCGTCTTACAATCAAATTACTCAAAATTGCATGGCTTTATTGCATATTGCTAAACTCCAAGACAAGCAGATACCCAGATAATGAACAATTATTTATGACAAATTATTACTTTTACACATAAGATGAACCATTTCCATTAAGTTCGGTAAAGGTGACAACCTCTCCCTGAAAAACGAGCCTGCGGTTTTCTCGTGGAGCTGGGCAAGGGCCCGCGGAAGGTTGGGTCTGGAGGGGGCTGTGTCTGCGCATGCTCCTGCCGGCTGGCCCGGACGCTGCGTCTACAGGCCGAGGGAGCCTCCGGTGGACCGGAGGCAGTAGCTCTTTCCACCAAAGGCAGCCATGCTTGCACCCCCGCCTGGAACTGGGCAGTTTCCATGAAGTTTCCCACCTTCTCTGTCGTTGAATATGTAATAATGAAGGCATGAGGGAATGCGACATGTCTCACTAATTGCATTTGCATTTAAGTGTTCAAAATAATGTATTATTTGAAACCGAACTTCTCTTAAATTATTTATGGACTCACTAAAGTATGCTTTGGTTATTTCGCCCCATTTCTACAGTTTTCCTTGTGAACAGAATCGTCTCCCAGCTAATTATAACATGCAGTATTTCTCCAGCAGTCTTACAATCAAATTATTCAAAATTGCATTTCTTTATTGCATATTGCTAAAACCCAAGACAAGCAAACATCAAGATAATAAGCAATTATTTATTGCAAATTATTACCTAATATATAAGATTAACAGCTTGTAACTATTAAGATTAATACACGTGGTAAACTGTATTTATTATACTTATTTTGTAGCAAATATCTTTGTATAAAACATATGTTTATGTATTGCAATTAATGAGAAAAAGTGTAAGATTAACAATTTATGTTGGGTTTTGTTTTTAGATTTATGCACACTGTAAAACTTATTTATTGCACTTATTAAAAGTATTTAATGATGGACTTTTAGATGCTATATTTTAATGTGCAAATATAAACTAAAGGAGTATTAAATTACAGAATGGAAAATTATAACTGAAGTCAAAGAATCTAACTATTTTCTGCTATAAATCTGCTTTAAAAAGATCATCACTGGAATTACTGAATCTTTAAATAGTGGCCTTTATGGTACATAATGAGTTCCAATGAGTTATCCTTTGAAAGGCTTTTTTCATCATTAAAACTAAACTCAACATTTTCCTCTTAAAGATAAATGTAGCCAACAGCCCAAACAGTGGATTTCATTTTATGACGAGAAGTTGAAGTAACATTGGAAGGAAGAGGCGCGTGGCTGGATGGGTCCCGAGAAGGTCAGGGAGGAGGATGGCTGGCTGCAGAGGAAGAGCCCGCAGTGGGTGCAGCTGAAACCTCTAAAACGAGCCTGGGTTTCTGTGCGGGCAAGGGCCCGAAGTTTGCTCCTGCCGGCCCCCTGGCCCGGACGCTGCGTCTACAGGCCGAGGAGCCTCCGGTGGACCGGAGGCAGTAGCTCTTTCCACCAAAGGCAGCCATGCTTGCACCCCCGCCTGGAACTGGGCAGTTTCCATGAAGTTTCCCACCTTCTCTGTCGTTGAATATGTAATAATGAAGGCATGAGGGAATGCGACATGTCTCACTAATTGCATTTGCATTTAAGTGTTCAAAATAATGTATTATTTGAAACCGAACTTCTCTTAAATTATTTATGGACTCACTAAAGTATGCTTTGGTTATTTCGCCCATTTCTACAGTTTTCCTTGTGAACAGAATCGTCTCCCAGCTAATTATAACATGCAGTATTTCTCCAGCAGTCTTACAATCAAATTATTCAAAATTGCATTTCTTTATTGCATATTGCTAAAACCCAAGACAAGCAAACATCAAGATAATAAGCAATTATTTATTGCAAATTATTACCTAATATATAAGATTAACAGCTTGTAACTATTAAGATTAATACACGTGGTAAACTGTATTTATTATACTTATTTTGTAGCAAATATCTTTGTATAAAACATATGTTTATGTATTGCAATTAATGAGAAAAAGTGTAAGATTAACAATTTATGTTGGGTTTTGTTTTTAGATTTATGCACACTGTAAAACTTATTTATTGCACTTATTAAAAGTATTTAATGATGGACTTTTAGATGCTATATTTTTAATGTGCAAATATAAACTAAAGGAGTATTAAATTACAGAATGGAAAATTATAACTGAAGTCAAAGAATCTAACTATTTTCTGCTATAAATCTGCTTTAAAAAGATCATCACTGGAATTACTGAATCTTTAAATAGTGGCCTTTATGGTACATAATGAGTTCCAATGAGTTATCCTTTGAAAGGCTTTTTTCATCATTAAAACTAAACTCAACATTTTCCTCTTAAAGATAAATGTAGCCAACAGCCCAAACAGTGGATTTCATTTTATGACGAGAAGTTGAAGTAACATTGGAAGGAAGAGGCGCGTGGCTGGATGGGTCCCGAGAAGGTCAGGGAGGAGGATGGCTGGCTGCAGAGGAAGAGCCCGCAGTGGGTGCAGCTGGGCTGGGACGTGATGAGCACCCTGGGTACTGAGGAGGCGACCCTGCTCTGTGCCCCCCGGGCTTGCCTCTTGGGTGGAAACAGGGGCAGGTGTCTCCGGGCCCGTTTCTTTGTCACAGAATTACATACTGCCTCACACAAGGGTGATGGTGCTCAGACTGCTGAAACAGCAGCGAGGCACGGCTGAGCCTTTCTTGTTTCCCCAGGGTGCAGAGGCCCCGTGGCTCTGCTAGGAGGGGGAGGTGTGTTCTAGAAGGCAGAACAAAGGAGCCAAAGAAGCCCATTGGGAAGCCCTGCCCAAGTTTGGGGCTACTCGTTTTCAAGAACATGTAGGAACAAGCAGTACAAACGAGCCATTCCTGGGTTCTCTGTGGAGGGAAGTCTGGCCGTGGCTGAGAGCTGCTGCAAATGTGGAGCAGTGGGTCCCCTGCCAGCCTGTGGCCGCCGGCCGTCCCTGATTCTAGCCCAGGGTCTCGTCCCGTTCTACGTGTCTGTGGATCCCTGAGAAGGGTGGGGTCGGGACTTGAGACAGCAGAGACCCTATACTCTGGTCGGTCCTTGTGCACTGCGCAGGCACCCCAAACGTATCATTGTTCCTCTGGCTTGTGGGTGGGGATTAGCCAGGGGGTTCAGGACTGCCCTCCTGCACCCTGCGTGGAGGGGCTTGGGAGCCCTAGCAGGCAGCAAGCAGCTTTCCTCCTGGCCGGGGCTAATCCTTCTTCCATTCAGTTCAGCCGCTCTGTCGTGTCCGACTCTTGGCGACCCCATGGACTGCAGCGCGCCAGGCTTCCCTGTCCCTCACCCTCTCCTCGAGCTGCTCCTTCTTAGGAAGACAGAGAAGGAAAAGGTGGAGGTGGGGTGGGCAGGAGAGAAGGAAGAAGGATCCAGGTGCCAGGCTGCTCAGGGCTCTGTTCCTGGTGGAAATTTGGAAAATCCATTCTGCTTACTGAAGGCAAGTCCCCGCTTTATGACGAGAAGTTGAAGTAACATTGGAAGGAAGAGGCGCGTGGCTGGATGGGTCCCGAGAAGGTCAGGGAGGAGGATGGCTGGCTGCAGAGGAAGAGCCGCAGTGGGTGCAGCTGGGCTGGGACGTGATGAGCACCCTGGGTACTGAGGAGGCGACCCTGCTCTGTGCCCCCCGGGCTTGCCTCTTGGGTGGAAACAGGGGCAGGTGTCTCCGGGCCCGTTTCTTTGTCACAGAATTACATACTGCCTCACACAAGGGTGATGGTGCTCAGACTGCTGAAACAGCAGCGAGGCACGGCTGAGCCTTTCTTGTTTCCCCAGGGTGCAGAGGCCCCGTGGCTCTGCTAGGAGGGGGAGGTGTGTTCTAGAAGGCAGAACAAAGGAGCCAAAGAAGCCCATTGGGAAGCCCTGCCCAAGTTTGGGGCTACTCGTTTTCAAGAACATGTAGGAACAAGCAGTACAAACGAGCCATTCCTGGGTTCTCTGTGGAGGGAAGTCTGGCCGTGGCTGAGAGCTGCTGCAAATGTGGAGCAGTGGGTCCCCTGCCAGCCTGTGGCCGCCGGCCGTCCCTGATTCTAGCCCAGGGTCTCGTCCCGTTCTACGTGTCTGTGGATCCCTGAGAAGGGTGGGGTCGGGACTTGAGACAGCAGAGACCCTATACTCTGGTCGGTCCTTGTGCACTGCGCAGGCACCCCAAACGTATCATTGTTCCTCTGGCTTGTGGGTGGGGATTAGCCAGGGGGTTCAGGACTGCCCTCCTGCACCCTGCGTGGAGGGGCTTGGGAGCCCTAGCAGGCAGCAAGCAGCTTTCCTCCTGGCCGGGGCTAATCCTTCTTCCATTCAGTTCAGCCGCTCTGTCGTGTCCGACTCTTGGCGACCCCATGGACTGCAGCGCGCCAGGCTTCCCTGTCCCTCACCCTCTCCTCGAGCTGCTCCTTCTTAGGAAGACAGAGAAGGAAAAGGTGGAGGTGGGGGTGGGCAGGAGAGAAGGGAAGAAGGATCCAGGTGCCAGGCTGCTCAGGGCTCTGTTCCCTGGTGGAAATTTGGAAAATCCATTCTGCTTACTCAGAAGGCAAGTGTTCCTTTTTCTCAGCAGCTTGTGTTATTTCATTTCAGATGTTGAAAGCTTTCTCCTCCCTCTCACCCCGAAATAATCATTTTATTTGTAGTGGGGACACGTGCAAAACTTCCTTGAAAAAAATGTGCATAAAACAGAGAACTCTGATAGTCTGTGTCTGGTGGCGTCCTGGGTGATGCTGGTGCTCTGGTCTTGGGGGCACCCCGTCAGCATCTCTGGGCGCCCACAGGGAGGCTGCAGGTGGGATGTGGTTCTGCCTCTCGCTCCAGCCTGGCGGCCTGCGCAAGAGGGCGGCTTGGCAGGCTTCCATCTCTGCCGGGTCCCCTTCACTGGCTCGTAGACGTTCATTTATTAACTCAGCCACTCACTCATTTCTTCATTTGTTGATGAATTAACTCATTTGTGCATTAATGAATTTATTGGTCAGTTAATTAAGCAATTCCTTTCCCTCCCTCCCTCCTTTCTTTCTTATTGCTTCATTTAGTAAGCAGTGTTTTCTGACTGCTTCTTGGGGAAGAGCCCCAACTGCCATCCCCGCTCAGTTTTTAGGGGTGGGGTGCTTTCAGAAGGTTTCATTAGAGTTCCACAGTGATGCCGGCTCTCTACTCCCAGAGACCCTGTGCCTGGCATATTCCCTGGGGCCTCCTCTCCAGCACTTCCCATGCCAGGAGTTGACACCCCATGCTGGGAGGGAGCACAGCTCAGGGGACATGTGGCCTTTGGCTGTGGAGGAGTTGGTAACGGAAGATCCACGCTCAGGAGGAAAGATCCATCCTTGACCTTATTTGCCTCAGGAGACTAAGGAATTAAACCTTACCCCGTGTTCCTAAGGGTGTACCACATTAGAAGAGTCAAACCTCCCAGTAACAAAAGGTGCTAATGTTAATAGCAAGAGGACCCCTTTCCCCCCCAAATTGGTCAGTGTGTGTTTGTAGACTTGAGGGTATGTACTCAGAGGCAAGGAACCAGCAACACTGGGGGCTGCCCTGGGGAAGGAACGGGAAAAGGTGGAGGTGGGGTGGGCAGAGAGAAGGAAGAAGGATCCAGGTGCCAGGCTGCTCAGGGCTCTGTTCCTGGTGGAAATTTGGAAAATCCATTCTGCTTACTCAGAAGGCAAGTGTTCCTTTTCTCAGCAGCTTGTGTTATTTCATTTCAGATGTTGAAAGCTTTCTCCTCCCTCTCACCCCGAAATAATCATTTTATTTGTAGTGGGGACACGTGCAAAACTTCCTTGAAAAAAATGTGCATAAAACAGAGAACTCTGATAGTCTGTGTCTGGTGGCGTCCTGGGTGATGCTGGTGCTCTGGTCTTGGGGGCACCCCGTCAGCATCTCTGGGCGCCCACAGGGAGGCTGCAGGTGGGATGTGGTTCTGCCTCTCGCTCCAGCCTGGCGGCCTGCGCAAGAGGGCGGCTTGGCAGGCTTCCATCTCTGCCGGGTCCCCTTCACTGGCTCGTAGACGTTCATTTATTAACTCAGCCACTCACTCATTTCTTCATTTGTTGATGAATTAACTCATTTGTGCATTAATGAATTTATTGGTCAGTTAATTAAGCAATTCCTTTCCCTCCCTCCCTCCTTTCTTTCTTATTGCTTCATTTAGTAAGCAGTGTTTTCTGACTGCTTCTTGGGGAAGAGCCCCAACTGCCATCCCCGCTCAGTTTTTAGGGGTGGGGTGCTTTCAGAAGGTTTCATTAGAGTTCCACAGTGATGCCGGCTCTCTACTCCCAGAGACCCTGTGCCTGGCATATTCCCTGGGGCCTCCTCTCCAGCACTTCCCATGCCAGGAGTTGACACCCCATGCTGGGAGGGAGCACAGCTCAGGGGACATGTGGCCTTTGGCTGTGGAGGAGTTGGTAACGGAAGATCCACGCTCAGGAGGAAAGATCCATCCTTGACCTTATTTGCCTCAGGAGACTAAGGAATTAAACCTTACCCCGTGTTCCTAAGGGTGTACCACATTAGAAGAGTCAAACCTCCCAGTAACAAAAGGTGCTAATGTTAATAGCAAGAGGACCCCTTTCCCCCCCAAATTGGTCAGTGTGTGTTTGTAGACTTGAGGGTATGTACTCAGAGGCAAGGAACCAGCAACACTGGGGGCTGCCCTGGGGAAGGAACGGGAAGGAGTTTCCAGGAGGGTAGAGTACACTTTCGTCTGACCCAGCAGGCTTCTCCAGGGGTTTCTCCTGAGAACCTTGTCACACATGAGCACAGCAGTTTGCTACAGGTGTATTGTTACAGCATTTTGTATAAAAGAAAGTTACTGATGAAACATGTATGTCTAATCACCAGACAGGGTGAATGATTTTTGTAAACTTTTTATTTTATGTTGAAGTATATAGCTCAGGCAGTAAAGAACCTGCCTGCACTGCAGGAGACCCAGGTTCGATCCCTGGGTCGGGAAGATCCCTTGGAGAAGGGAATGGCAACCCACTGCAGTTTCTTGCCTGGAGAATTCCATGGACAGAAGAGCCTGGTGGGGTTGCAGAGTTGAACATGACTGAGTGACTAACATTTTCACTTTGGTTCATAGTGAATGTGATAGTTTCAGGTGGACACCAAAGGGACTCAGCCATACACGGGCATGTATCCATTCTCCCCAAAACTCCCCTCCCATCCAGGCTGCCACATGACATTGAGCAGAGTTCCCTGTGCTAGACAGGAGGTCCTCATTAGTTATCCATTTTAATAAAGCAGTGTGTTGAGATTTAAATGCAACAGATGACTATAAGAACCACAGAGGCTGCAGTGGTGAGAACCAGGGTTCGGGAGGTGACTAATCTTTGGTTTCCTTCATGGGCTTCCCTGGTGGCCCAGATGGTAAAGAATCTGCCTGCAATGTGGGAGACCTGGGCTCGATCCCGAGGTTGGGAAGATCCTCTGGAGAAGAGAAAGGCTACCCACGCCAGTGTTCTTGCCTGGAGAATTCCATGATTTGTCCATAGAGTCACAAAGAGTTGGACACGACTGAGTCACTTTCATTTTCGCTTCTCTTTCATAGAGACACATCTGGGCAGTGAAGAGAGGCAGGGCAGAGGACGGCAATCCTCACCTCTGAGGTTGTTCCCTGGTTCCGTGCAAGGAGTGGTCCTGGGCTCCTCTCTGCTTTCCGTGTTCCTCTGGTTCACTCGAGCAGTGCATTTCCAGTCACCTTGGGCACAGCCTTGGACACCACAGTGCTTCTTTCAGCTGTCTGCAGGGAGTGATCTTAAAATAGAATTATGTACAATGATGTTTATTGTAACTTTATTTTTGGCTTTTTTTCTTTTTTTACTTTTTATTATACAGAACTAACACACACACACACACACGCACACACGCACACACACAAAGGCAGCATGAACAACAAAGCAAACCTGCTTGTACCCACTCCCCAGATCCAACTCCTGGGCCCCATTCTGTCCCATGATTATTTTTACAGAACTCTTATTGGAGTTAAGTTGCTTTACAATGTTGTGTTAGTTTCTACTGTACAGCAAAGAGAATCAGTCATACAGATACATGCATATATCCACTCTTTTAAAGATTTCTTCCTATATAGATCATCACAGAGTGCTGAGTAGAAGTCCCTGTGCTAGGTTCGTACTGTGCTGTGTTGTGCTTAGTTGTTCAGTTGTGTCTCGCTCTTTGTGACCCCCTGGAACCTTCCAGGCTCCTCTGTTCATGGGGATTCTCCGGCAAGAATACTGGAGTGGGTTGCCATGCCCTCCTCCAGGGGATCGTCCCAACCTACGTATTGAACCCAGGGATATCCTGCATTGCAGGCAGATTCTTTACCAGCTGAGTCACCAGAGGAGGCCACGGATTCTCATTAGTTATCTAGTTTGTATATAGTTGTGTATGTATGTTGGTCCTCACCTCCCAGTTCACCTCCTCCCCTCCCCCCTTGGTATCCATAAATTCCTTCCCTACATCTGTGTCTCCTTTTCTACTTTGCAGTTGAGTTCATCTGTACCATTTGTCTAGATTCTACATAGAAGAGATATTATCCAGTATTCATTTTGTTCCTTCTGAATTTGTCCCCTGATTTGTTGAAGAACATCTCAGGTACTGTGTGATTCCTCCATTGATAATTCAGAATGCATCTCTAACAGATAAGGATTCCTTAGGCAAACATAAGCACAATAAGTTTATCTCACTTTAACAAAAACCCCTTCATATTGTCAAATATTTAGCCAGTGGTCAATAGTCCTTATTTGTCTCATAATCTTTCTTTTTTCTTTTAGATTGCTTTTTGGGAGTATTGAATCAGATAAGCTCTCCATTCTGATTGGTCGATGCACCTCATCTTTTCTATCCTTAAGTCCCTACCTTCTCTTTCTCTTTTTCCCTTGGAGTTTGCTGAAGGAATTGGATGAATTGTACCATCTCACATAGACTTGATTTTGCTGCTTGCTGTGTTTTTGTATTACTTATATCCCTCTCTCTCTTGTATAGCTTGTGACTTGGTCACTAATAGAAACCACAGGTCTTTCAATATGGCGTAAAAGTTATTGTACGTACCACAAGTATAAATTGTGCTCATCTCTACTATGAAGTAGGAAATGGCAACCCACTCCAATATTCTTGCCTGGAAAATTCTGTGGACAAAAGAGCCTGGTGGGCTATAGTCCATGGGTTCACAAAGAGTTGGACACCACTGAACATGCACATACATCTCTACTAAGAAATGATTGGATCTGTCACTAGACCTTGTTATTTGCTAGGCAAATGTATATGCACATATATTTTGGGTTTTGCTCGTTTAAAAAATTCTAAAGATTTTTTTTAAACTGGTGAGTTTTGAGAGTTCTTTCTGTAGTTTAGATACTAGTTCTTTGCAGATATATGACATGTTTTGGACTTTGTCTTTTCATCTTCTTTACATGGTCCTTTAAAGAGCTATGCATTATCAATTTTTCCTTTTATGACTCATGCTTTTCCTGTGAGGGATTCCCTTGTAGCTCCGCTGGCAAAGAATCTGCCTGCAATGCAGGAGACCCTGGTTCAACTCCTGGGTAAGGAAGATTCCCCTGGAAAAGGGATAGGCTACCCATTCCAGTATTCTTGGGTTTCTTTTGTGACTCAGATGGTAGAGAATCCACCTGCAATGTGGGAGACCTGGATTTGATCCCTGGATTGAGTTCATCTGTACCATTTGTCTAGATTCTACATAGAAGAGATATTATCCAGTATAAGGTTTTCCTTAGGCCCAAAAAATAAGGCACAATAAGTTTATCTCACTTTAACAAAAACCCCTTCATATTGTCAAATATTTAGCCAGTGGTCAATAGTCCTTATTTGTCTCATAATCTTTCTTTTTTCTTTTAGATTGCTTTTTGGGAGTATTGAATCAGATAAGCTCTCCATTCTGATTGGTCGATGCACCTCATCTTTTCTATCCTTAAGTCCCTACCTTCTCTTTCTCTTTTTCCCTTGGAGTTTGCTGAAGGAATTGGATGAATTGTACCATCTCACATAGACTTGATTTTGCTGCTTGCTGTGTTTTTGTATTACTTATATCCCTCTCTCTCTTGTATAGCTTGTGACTTGGTCACTAATAGAAACCACAGGTCTTTCAATATGGCGTAAAAGTTATTGTACTACCACAAGTGTAAATTGTGCTCATCTCTACTATGAAGTAGGAAATGGCAACCCACTCCAATATTCTTGCCTGGAAAATTCTGTGGACAAAAGAGCCTGGTGGGCTATAGTCCATGGGTTCACAAAGAGTTGGACACCACTGAACATGCACATACATCTCTACTAAGAAATGATTGGATCTGTCACTAGACCTTGTTATTTGCTAGGCAAATGTATATGCACATATATTTTGGGTTTTGCTCGTTTAAAAAATTCTAAAGATTTTTTTTAAACTGGTGAGTTTTGAGAGTTCTTTCTGTAGTTTAGATACTAGTTCTTTGCAGATATATGACATGTTTTGGACTTTGTCTTTTCATCTTCTTTACATGGTCCTTTAAAGAGCTATGCATTATCAATTTTTCCTTTTATGACTCATGCTTTTCCTGTGAGGGATTCCCTTGTAGCTCCGCTGGCAAAGAATCTGCCTGCAATGCAGGAGACCCTGGTTCAACTCCTGGGTAAGGAAGATTCCCCTGGAAAAGGGATAGGCTACCCATTCCAGTATTCTTGGGTTTCTTTTGTGACTCAGATGGTAGAGAATCCACCTGCAATGTGGGAGACCTGGATTTGATCCCTGGATTGGGAAGATACCTTGATATTCTTGCCTGGAGAATTCCATATCTCATCCATGGGGTTGCAAAGAGTCAGACACGATTGAGAAACTTCACTTTTCCTATGAAGTCTAAGGATTCTATGTCTAGCTCTAGATTCTAAAGAATTTTCTCACGTGCTTTTTACTAAAAGTTTTGTAGTTTTACATTTTAGTCTGTGATCAATTTGAGTTAATTATCTTGTGAAATGTTAAACTTAAATCAATGTTCTTTTTGTTCATTTGTTTTTTGCTTATGGATGTCCAATTGCTCCAGAACCATTGGTTGAAAAGCTTTATCTTTCTTTCATTAGATTGTTTTTGTGCCTTTGTGAAAAATCAACTGAGTATACAAGATATGGAAGCAGCCTACTGCGTGCATGCTCAGTTGTGTCTGACTCTTGCAGACACATGCACTGCAACCCCATGGACTGTAGCCCACCAGGCTTCCCTGTCTATGGGATTCTCCAGGCAAGAAGACTGAAGTGGGTTGCCAATTCCTTCTCCAGGGGATCTTCCCAACCCAGAGATTGAACTTGGGTCTCTTGTGTCTCCTCTATTGGCAGGCAGATTCTTTACCACTGTGGCACCTGGGATACCATACACACACACACACACACACACACACACACACACACACACACACACACACACAAACACACACACGCAAACATGTATACATATACAATGAAATACTACTTAGCCATAAAAAGAATGACATTTTGCCATCTGTAACAACATGGATGGACTTGGAGGGTACCATGCTTAGTTAAATAAGTCAGACAGAGAAAGACAAATATTGTATGTTATCACTTATATGTGAAATCTAAAAACTGCAACAAACTAATGAATATAGCAAAAAATAAACAGTTGCAGATATATTAGAGAACATATCCATCATTGGGAAGAGGGAAGCGGGAAGGACTCTGGGGTAAGGAATCGAGTTATAACTTATTATGTATAAAGTAAGCTACAATGCTATATTGTACAATACAGGCAATGTAGCCAGTATTTTATAATAATTATAAATGAAGTATAACCTTTAAAATTCTGAATATTATATACCTGTAGCATATAATATTATACATCAATTATATTTCAATAAAAATTGGCTGGTATATTTTTGTGGATTACTTTGAGGCTCTCAATTCTATTCTATTGATATACAATTTTCTCTCTCTGCCAATACACAGTCCTAATCACTGCAGCTATATGGTAAGTCTTGAACTTGGGTAGACCAGTTCCTTCTACTTCATTCCTCTTTTTCTAAATGGTAGTTCCTTTGCCTTTGAAGTAAAATTTAGAATACCATTGTGTGTATGTGTGTATGTCCTTGTAGAATTTTGATAGAAATTGCATTAAACTTTTGTTATCAGTTTGAGGAGAATTGATTTCTTGTTGAGTCTTCTAATCTATGAACAGTTATTTAGATCTTTGATTTCTTTCATCAGCATTGTGTAGTTGTCTGCAGAAGTTATATATAGGTTTTGTTGGATTTATATCTTATTTTATTTTCTGAACAATTATCAGTTCAGTTCAGTTCTGTTGCTCAGCTGTGTCTGACTCTGAGCAATTATAAATGTATTATATTAAAACTTTTTGTGTTCATGCATTTACTGCTAGTTTATAGAAATATAATTGATTTTTGCATGTTTATCTTGTATCTTGCAACCTGGCTGAATCCACTTGTTCTAAGAGAATTTTCATCGATTTCTACATAGTTAATCATGTCATCTACATATAGAGTTTTGTTTCTTCTCTTCTGATGTGCATGCCTTTTATTTCTCTTTTTTGTTTCATTATTGCACTAGCTATAACTTTTGCCAGTATGTTAATAAGAGTAGTGAGCATGTCTTGTTTCAGATCCCTGGGGAAAAATATTGCCCTTCATCATTCAGTGTAATGTTGGCTGTAGGCTGTTGGTAGATTCCCTTTATCAGGTCGAGTAAGTTTCCGACTATTCCTAATTTTCTGAGAGCATCATTCTCTTTATATCATGAATGAGTGTTAAGGTTTTTCAAAATATTCTGTCAACGTCAATTAATATCATCATAAGATTTTAATTTTTTTAGCTTGTTAATATTGAGTCATCTTAGCATCCATGGAACATATCCCATTTGGTTAACTATGTGCAATTCTTCGTCCATACCTTAAAATTCGAAAAACCTGTAGCATATAATATTATACATCAATTATATTTCAATAAAATTGGCTGGTATATTTTTGTGGATTACTTTGAGGCTCTCAATTCTATTCTATTGATATACAATTTCTCTCTCTGCCAATACACAGTCCTAATCACTGCAGCTATATGGTAAGTCTTGAACTTGGGTAGACCAGTTCCTTCTACTTCATTCCTCTTTTTCTAAATGGTAGTTCCTTTGCCTTTGAAGTAAAATTTAGAATACCATTGTGTGTATGTGTGTATGTCCTTGTAGAATTTTGATAGAAATTGCATTAAACTTTTGTTATCAGTTTGAGGAGAATTGATTTCTTGTTGAGTCTTCTAATCTATGAACAGTTATTTAGATCTTTGATTTCTTTCATCAGCATTGTGTAGTTGTCTGCAGAAGTTATATATAGGTTTTGTTGGATTTATATCTTATTTTATTTTCTGAACAATTATCAGTTCAGTTCAGTTCTGTTGCTCAGCTGTGTCTGACTCTGAGCAATTATAAATGTATTATATTAAAACTTTTTGTGTTCATGCATTTACTGCTAGTTTATAGAAATATAATTGATTTTTGCATGTTTATCTTGTATCTTGCAACCTGGCTGAATCCACTTGTTCTAAGAGAATTTTCATCGATTTCTACATAGTTAATCATGTCATCTACATATAGAGTTTTGTTTCTTCTCTTCTGATGTGCATGCCTTTTATTTCTCTTTTTTGTTTCATTATTGCACTAGCTATAACTTTTGCCAGTATGTTAATAAGAGTAGTGAGCATGTCTTGTTTCAGATCCCTGGGGAAAAATATTGCCCTTCATCATTCAGTGTAATGTTGGCTGTAGGCTGTTGGTAGATTCCCTTTATCAGGTCGAGTAAGTTTCCGACTATTCCTAATTTTCTGAGAGCATCATTCTCTTTATATCATGAATGAGTGTTAAGGTTTTTCAAAATATTCTGTCAACGTCAATTAATATCATCATAAGATTTTAATTTTTTTAGCTTGTTAATATTGAGTCATCTTAGCATCCATGGAACATATCCCATTTGGTTAACTATGTGCAATTCTTCTTCCATACTGCTGAATTTTATTTGCTAATATTTGTGAAGGATTTCTGCACCTACATTCCTATAGTTAAGTTGTTTCTTTGCTCTCTGCCTCCCTGTCTCCTGGCTCTTCTTCCCTCGTCCCTCCCTTTTCTTTGTTCTTTCCTCTCTCTTCCTCCTCCTCTCCCTTCCTCCTTTCCTCCCCTTCTCTTTCTCTTTTTTTCTTTCAGTCTTTGGTTTTGGTATCAGGGTAATACAAACTTCACAATATGAGTTGGGGAATATTCCCTTTATTTTATGGAGGATGAAATCCTGTAGAATAGCATTAATTTTCCTTTAAACATTTGATAGAATCCATGAGTCATGCCATCTAGGCTTGGAGATTTCCTTTTTTGGATATTTTGAGTCTCAGATTCAAATTTCTTAATCATTATAGGGCTATGCACGCTCTTGTTTCATATTGGGTGAACTATGGCTTTTTTTTTTTTTTTGGGGAGTCAACCCATTTTGTTTCAGTTGTCAAATTTACGGATGTTGAGTTGTTCACAGATTTCCTTATCATCCTTTTTACATGTGCAGAGTTTGTGCTGATATTTTCTATTTATTCCTATCAGGACAATATGTGTGTCTCTAGTTTTTTCTTTTTTTGTCCGTTTGCCAATTTGTCAATTTTATTGATCTTTCTGAAGAAGTAACTGTTTCCTTGATCTCCTCTATTGTCTTTAACTTATTTCCATTCTTATCTTTATTACTTCCTTCCATCTATCTGTTTGCTTTGAGTTTATTCTGCTCTTCTTTTATCAGCTTAGATGATTTATTTGAGACCTTTCATCTTTTCTAATGGATGTGTTTAGTACTATAAATTTCCCTCTGCACTGCTTTAGTTGTGCCCTGTAGCTTATGACTTCTGTATTCTCATTTTCATTGTTTCATTCAAAGTTTCCGACTATTCCTAATTTTCTGAGAGCATCATTCTCTTTATATCATGAATGAGTGTTAAGGTTTTTCAAAATATTCTGTCAACGTCAATTAATATCATCATAAGATTTTAATTTTTTTAGCTTGTTAATATTGAGTCATCTTAGCATCCATGGAACATATCCCATTTGGTTAACTATGTGCAATTCTTCTTCCATACTGCTGAATTTTATTTGCTAATATTTGTGAAGGATTTCTGCACCTACATTCCTATAGTTAAGTTGTTTCTTTGCTCTCTGCCTCCCTGTCTCCTGGCTCTTCTTCCCTCGTCCCTCCCTTTTCTTTGTTCTTTCCTCTCTCCTCCCTCCTCCTCTCCCTTCCTCCTTTCCTCCCCTTCTCTTTCTCTTTTTTTCTTTCAGTCTTTGGTTTTGGTATCAGGGTAATACAAACTTCACAATATGAGTTGGGGAATATTCCCTTTATTTTATGGAGGATGAAATCCTGTAGAATAGCATTAATTTTCCTTTAAACATTTGATAGAATCCATGAGTCATGCCATCTAGGCTTGGAGATTTCCTTTTTTGGATATTTTGAGTCTCAGATTCAAATTTCTTAATCATTATAGGGCTATGCACGCTCTTGTTTCATATTGGGTGAACTATGGCTTTTTTTTTTTTTTTTTGGGGAGTCAACCCATTTTGTTTCAGTTGTCAAATTTACGGATGTTGAGTTGTTCACAGATTTCCTTATCATCCTTTTTACATGTGCAGAGTTTGTGCTGATATTTTCTATTTATTCCTATCAGGACAATATGTGTGTCTCTAGTTTTTTCTTTTTTTGTCCGTTTGCCAATTTGTCAATTTTATTGATCTTTCTGAAGAAGTAACTGTTTCCTTGATCTCCTCTATTGTCTTTAACTTATTTCCATTCTTATCTTTATTACTTCCTTCCATCTATCTGTTTGCTTTGAGTTTATTCTGCTCTTCTTTTATCAGCTTAGATGATTTATTTGAGACCTTTCATCTTTTCTAATGGATGTGTTTAGTACTATAAATTTCCCTCTCTGCACTGCTTTAGTTGTGCCCTGTAGCTTATGACTTCTGTATTCTCATTTTCATTGTTTCATTCAAAAGTTTCCCTTCAAGGGGTGCTGTGCGACAGCCTGGAGGGGTGGGATGGGGGTGGATATACATATGACTAATCTGGGATTATACATATCTGTAAACAGCAAAACTCTGTAAAAGTAAAAAGAAGAATAAAAATTTAAAAAAATATCCCTTTAAACTTTTCTCATAATCCATGGGTTATTTATAAGTGTGTTATTTAGTTTCCAAGCATTTGGAAAATTTTCTGTTTATCCTTCCAGTATGGATTTCCATTTGGTTTTATTGTAGGTTGAAGAGCACACTCTGTAGGACTTAAATTTCCTTCAAGTTTGTTGAGATTTATTTTATGGCCTAGGCCATGGACACTTGAAAAAAATGTGCATTCTACTGTTGTTGTGTCGACTGTTCTATAAATGTCAATTAATTCTTGGTTGATGATGTTGAGATCCTCCATATCCTTGTTGGTTTTCTATCTAGTTTCTGACAGAAAAGACTTCAAGCCCTCAACTATAATTGTGAATTTATCCCTTTCTCCTTTCATGGTCTCTTAGCTTTTACTTCTTATATTTTGAAGCTCTTTTATTTGGTATGAACATGTTTAGGATATTTACACAGTCTAATTAGATCATACATGTATACCAATAATGAATATAGGAATGCAAACATATTCATGGTGAACTGGTTCTTTTACCATTTATCCCTTTCCTATCTAAGGCAATTTTCTTTGAAGTCTGTTTTATCTGATATTAATATAAAAACTCCTTTTATTTTATTTAATATTTGCATGATCTAGCTTTTTCATCCTTTTGCTTTGCACCTATGTTGCTGTATTTGAAATGAACTTTTGATTGACAGCATGTAGTTAGGTTGTTTTTTAATCCATTTCTGCCACTTATTTTAATGGGTATGCTTAGACCATTTATACTTAATATAGTTATTGATATATTAGAGCTTAATTCTGCTATTGTCTTTCATTTGTTTTCTGTGGTTTGTTTCTCTGTTTTGTTTTTCCCGTGTGTCTATGCAACACTTAAAAAGTTCTGCTTTGATATATCTGTGGTATTTTTGAGTACATCTATTTGTATAACTTTTTTTTTTTTTGGCCACTTATATTGATCTTTCCTTCATCTTTGTTCTTTGGCCTGTGTGGGCCTCCCATCGCAGTGGCCTCTCTCACCGCAGAGTACTGGCTCTGGGCACATGCGCTCCAGAGCTCTGGCTAGGTAGTTGGGCACATTGGTCCAACCACTCCACGGCACGTGGGATCTTCCCAGGCCAGGGATCGAACCAGTGCCCTTTGCACTGAAAGGTGGTGTCTTCACCCACTGGACCACCAGGGAAGCCCTGTATAACTTTTAAAGCCGTTGTTCTAGACATGACATTCTTTATATATAGCTTATCAGCATCCACTGGCATCATCATTTCACCAGTTTGAATAAAATATAAAAACATCACCTTCCTTTGCCTTTACCTTCTCCACTTTATAATATTGTTTACATGCATTTAGAATTACATTAAAGAATGTTATAATTTTTTGCTTTGCTCATCAGACATGTTTGGAAAACTCAAAAGAAGGAAAGCCTATTGCATAATATTTACCCATTTTTTTTGTTGTTGTTTATTGTAGTCCTTCTTCTTTCCTCTGTCACAAACTTTTTGTTTTTTTAAATAGAATCCTTTCTGTTTACAGAAATTTCTTTAGTCCTTTTTTTAGCATAGGTCTGCTGGGTACAAGTTCTCTTTAGCTAGTGCCTAATTTCAGTTTCCTTTCAATGGAAAATGCCTTGATTTCCCTTTAATTAATGAAGGACAGTTTTGTTGGGTATAAAATTGGGGGTATGTGGTCTTTTTTTCCCACTGCTCAAAGAACACTGTTTCACTTCCACCTATGTTGCTGTATTTGAAATGAACTTTTGATTGACAGCATGTAGTTAGGTTGTTTTTTAATCCATTTCTGCCACTTATTTTAATGGGTATGCTTAGACCATTTATACTTAATATAGTTATTGATATATTAGAGCTTAATTCTGCTATTGTCTTTCATTTGTTTTCTGTGGTTTGTTTCTCTGTTTTGTTTTTCCCGTGTGTCTATGCAACACTTAAAAAGTTCTGCTTTGATATATCTGTGGTATTTTTGAGTACATCTATTTGTATAACTTTTTTTTTTTTTGGCCACTTATATTGATCTTTCCTTCATCTTTGTTCTTTGGCCTGTGTGGGCCTCCCATCGCAGTGGCCTCTCTCACCGCAGAGTACTGGCTCTGGGCACATGCGCTCCAGAGCTCTGGCTAGGTAGTTGGGCACATTGGTCCAACCACTCCACGGCACGTGGGATCTTCCCAGGCCAGGGATCGAACCAGTGCCCTTTGCACTGAAAGGTGGTGTCTTCACCCACTGGACCACCAGGGAAGCCCTGTATAACTTTTAAAGCCGTTGTTCTAGACATGACATTCTTTATATATAGCTTATCAGCATCCACTGGCATCATCATTTCACCAGTTTGAATAAAATATAAAAACATCACCTTCCTTTGCCTTTACCTTCTCCACTTTATAATATTGTTTACATGCATTTAGAATTACATTAAAGAATGTTATAATTTTTTGCTTTGCTCATCAGACATGTTTGGAAAACTCAAAAGAAGGAAAGCCTATTGCATAATATTTACCCATTTTTTTTGTTGTTGTTTATTGTATTCTCTCTTCTTTCCTCTGTCACAAACTTTTTGTTTTTTTAAATAGAATCCTTTCTGTTTACAGAAATTTCTTTAGTCCTTTTTTTAGCATAGGTCTGCTGGGTA
Source organism: Tragulus kanchil (assembly GCA_022376925.1). Lineage (NCBI taxonomy): Eukaryota > Metazoa > Chordata > Mammalia > Artiodactyla > Tragulidae > Tragulus > Tragulus kanchil. The sequence goes on along the minus strand of JAIOJX010000031.1, from coordinate 113,113,882 downwards.
CAAGTTCTCTTTAGCTAGTGCCTAATTTCAGTTTCCTTTCAATGGAAAATGCCTTGATTTCCCTTTAATTAATGAAGGACAGTTTTGTTGGGTATAAAATTGGGGGTATGTGGTCTTTTTTTCCCACTGCTCAAAGAACACTGTTTCACTTCCACTGACCTCCATAGTTTCTGATGAGAAATCTACTATTATTCTCATTGCCTTCTCTCAGTATTAACATATCATGTTTCTCTGGCTGTTTTCAAGATTTTGTCTTTGTTTTTAGTTTTCAGAAGTTCTTTTTATGGCGTGTATTTTATGGGTTTTTAAACAATTTTATATTGTCTGGGTAAACTTAGCCCCTAGGATATGTAGGTTTATGTGTTTTTGTCAAATCTGGGAAGTTTTCAACCATTCTTTCTTTGAATACTTTTCAGTCCTGTGCTCTTTCTCGTCTGATGAAATGAGTGTTAGGTCCTTTGTTATAATCCCATGGGATTCTGAGGCTCTACTATTTTTTTTCAGTCTGTTTGCTCTCTGTTGTTCAGATTAGAGAATACCTCTTTTCTTTCCAGGTCACTGATTATTTCTTCCTTTCCTCCATTCTGCTCTTTAGCTCAACTACTAACTTTTTTTTTAGTTCTGTATTTTTCAGTTCTAAAATTTCCCTTTGGGTTTTTCTTTACGTCTTCTGTTTATTTGTCAAGAGTCTTCTTTCCCTCATTTGTTTCAAATGAACTTGTAATTAATTGGTCACTGAGCATTTAAAAAGTGATGGCTGCTTTAAACATTGTCATCAGATAAGTCTAACATTTTTTTTCCATATTGTTGTTGGCATCTAATTGTCTATTTTATTTATTTATTTTGGGGACAGCATTTTCTTTTTTAAATTAATTTTTATCGGGGGATAGTTGATTTCCAATGTTGTGTTAGTTTCTGTTGTATGGTAAAGTGAATCAGTTATACATATACACATATCCACTCCCTTTAAGATTCTATTCCCATGTATCTGATTGTCCTTTTAAATTCAGTTTGAGATCTTTCTTTTCTGTGGTATGGTAATGATTTTTTTATTGAAACCTGGGAATTTGCATCTTCTTAGGGACTCTGGATCTTACTTAAACCTTATGTTTTAGATGGTTTCTCTGACATTGTTGTAGTAAGGGAGGGGAAAATGCCTTGATTTCCCTTTAATTAATGAAGGACAGTTTTGTTGGGTATAAAATTGGGGGTATGTGGTCTTTTTTTCCCACTGCTCAAAGAACACTGTTTCACTTCCACTGACCTCCATAGTTTCTGATGAGAAATCTACTATTATTCTCATTGCCTTCTCTCAGTATTAACATATCATGTTTCTCTGGCTGTTTTCAAGATTTTGTCTTTGTTTTTAGTTTTCAGAAGTTCTTTTTATGGCGTGTATTTTATGGGTTTTTAAACAATTTTATATTGTCTGGGTAAACTTAGCCCCTAGGATATGTAGGTTTATGTGTTTTTGTCAAATCTGGGAAGTTTTCAACCATTCTTTCTTTGAATACTTTTCAGTCCTGTGCTCTTTCTCGTCTGATGAAATGAGTGTTAGGTCCTTTGTTATAATCCCATGGGATTCTGAGGCTCTACTATTTTTTTTCAGTCTGTTTGCTCTCTGTTGTTCAGATTAGAGAATACCTCTTTTCTTTCCAGGTCACTGATTATTTCTTCCTTTCCTCCATTCTGCTCTTTAGCTCAACTACTAACTTTTTTTTTAGTTCTGTATTTTTCAGTTCTAAAATTTCCCTTTGGTTCTTCTTTACGTCTTCTGTTTATTTGTCAAGAGTCTTCTTTCCCTCATTTGTTTCAAATGAACTTGTAATTAATTGGTCACTGAGCATTTAAAAAGTGATGGCTGCTTTAAACATTGTCATCAGATAAGTCTAACATTTTTTTTCCATATTGTTGTTGGCATCTAATTGTCTATTTTATTTATTTATTTTGGGGACAGCATTTTCTTTTTTAAATTAATTTTTATCGGGGGATAGTTGATTTCCAATGTTGTGTTAGTTTCTGTTGTATGGTAAAGTGAATCAGTTATACATATACACATATCCACTCCCTTTAAGATTCTATTCCCATGTATCTGATTGTCCTTTTAAATTCAGTTTGAGATCTTTCTTTTCTGTGGTATGGTAATGATTTTTTTATTGAAACCTGGGAATTTGCATCTTCTTAGGGGACTCTGGATCTTACTTAAACCTTATGTTTTAGATGGTTTTCTCTGACATTGTTGTAGTAAGGGAGGGGGATGCTGCCTGCTAGTTTTGAGTTCACATATTTTGCTGCTCTGTTTGGTACATATGCATTTAGGATGGATACATCTTCTTGGTGATATGTCTTCTTCTTTAGTATTATGCAGTGTCTCTGCCTCTGATAGTTGTCTTTGCTCTGAAGTCAATTTTATCTGATAGAAATATAGTCGACCTCCAGGTTCCCCATGCTGTTGCCTCTGGAGGGAATAGGATCCTTTCTCCTTTTGGTCGTGGGGAGGAGAACTGGCCCCGCATGTAGGCTCCACTGGCAGAGTGATGGGGTGGCCTTGTGAACTGGTGATGACGGAAGTCTTGATTCTCCACTAGGCCTGTTTTGACTCCATCAGGAATAGGAGTGCTCTGATTCTGCTGAAAGAGAGGTGAAGTCCAGGCTCTCCACATTTCTCTCAATCACATTGTTGGGAGAGGCAGCCCAGTAGAGATGATGATCTTGTTTCTGTACCCATCCTTCTCTGAGAGTACCCAACAGAGACTCTGGGGATCCTCATTATAGCCTCTTGAGTGTGGAAGTCTAGACTCCCCACATGTGGTCTTGGTGGGTATAGCTTTTTTTTTTTCGCGTGTTGGGTGGAATAGAGTGGTTGGTTATTGCCTACGAGTTTTCTTTCTTACTAGGCTGCCCCTTTCCTTGTCTTTTTGCCAGAGATATCAGGTTTTCATTGGAGCTTTCTTTTTGTCTGTGCTGACTGTAGTTTCCACACTTCTGGCTTCTTCTGTTCCAAGGCTAGCCTAGATGAAGCAAAAAGAAAACCAAGGGAACTAACTACTCTGTCATTTCTTGGGTCTTGAGGTCCTAGCCAGGCTCCTTTTGTCTTTCTCCTTCCTCTGGGATCAGTGGGCAGTCTTTCTTCTCTGATCACTCTCCCTTGAGGACTTGTTCGATGTCATTTGGCACATGGCCACTGGCCCTCATTCATTTATTCAACAAAATTACATTGAATTTCTGCAGATTTCTGCCTATTTCTGCAGATATGGTGATTAAAAGACCTTATGAGTTGCAGTTCGTGGGAGAGATGAAGAGTCATCACAGGGTCTGGAGGGCGATTTTCCCTGGGATGGCCTTGTCTTGTCCTCGAGAAGTGCAGATTCTGGGCCTTGCTTCCCTGGGCAGGATAAGATGGGGCTCCCAGTCACAGCCCTAGTGGAGACATCTGGAGGTTTGGCCATGTCAGGACACACTCAGGTACCGAGCGTCTGCCGCAGCTGACTCCACGCTGGAATGTAGGATGTGAGGTGAGGGAAGAGAGGCCAGCTCCTGGCAGCTCCAGGCCAGAGCAAGGCTGGGGTGAAGCTGTGGAAAGAACCTGCGTCTTGAAAACTCACCTTGAATTGGAGGTGCAAGCGTAAGTGGTGGTGAGGAATCAGGATACGGCTTCCTCAGGAAGGAGGCTTCTGAGCTGCCCCTGGGCACTGACTGAACAAGATGCTAGTAGAGCCCAGGAGTGGGCTCTATGTCCTGAACCCCTCAGGTGGAGCAGCTGAAAAGGGGACCTGGGTACACAGGCTCCCAGTGGGGCCTCCACCTGGGTGTTGTCCCTCCCCTCCCCACGGGCACGGTCGTCCCTCTGCCATGATACCCTGGTGTTTCCCCCGCCCCCCATGGGCCCAGCGCTCCTGCCCGTGAGGCCCGTCCAGGCCCTGCATTGTCTCGGGAAGACGTGCGCTCACCCGGGTGGATTATTATTAGCCTGAGAGAAAGTGAAAGGCCCTGAATGGGGGATGCCGAGCTGCTGCCTGACACTGTGGCCGAGGCACGAAGGAAATGATTCATTATGGCTACAAGGCGTGCTCTAATTTCGTGTAACGGAATAAATGACAGTCGTATTTTGGGTGCCACTACGCTCAGATAGCATTGTTCCTGGACTGCCTCTCACCCAGCTGCAGGGAGAGTCAGAGCAGCCTTTGTGCTGAGAGATGAAGGGCTGGGGGTGCTTGGGGGTGAGGGTGGCAGGTGCCATGACCCTGGGAGGATGAGTCAAGTCACTGCTCAGTGGCTGGGGTGGCTGGGGAGACAGGCTCCTAGACCACCCCCACATCAAGGGCCCCCTGCCTGCTGATCTCACTTCTGCTTCCTGTGCTTCTTCCTACACTCTACCTTCCATTCTCATGGCTCCTCCAGACCCCGCCTATCCATCCAGCTCTGAGCCTCCTTCTCTAGGAAGTCCACGGGGACTCTGCTTTTCCTGTGCTGTGTCTATGCATAGTGGTGAACCCCTTTTCCCCCTCCCTATAGGCTCCTGGGCTCCTCACACAACCACACAGAAATAACTTTAGGTGAGGCTTCCTTGGCTGTGAAGGTGGCCCAAGTTCAGAGGCAGTGTGCTTTTACCTATAGGGTAGAGAATTCCCTCCAGAGTTGAGCCTCCCAATAGGGCAGCTATGGTTGGGGAGTGGGTGTTGCCCTTCAGGTCAGATTGCATGATTTGTAGGGATCAGGATCAGATGAAAACTCAAAGCCCCTTGTTACAGAATTAAGAACTTCAAGACACAATAGCAGAATCTTCAACCCAGTGCAGGGCACTTGTGAGTCCTATGATGGTCAGATCCCTAAGCATTGTACAGGTGGCATGGTTGGAGGGCAGAGACCCAGAGTTGGAGCCTAGGGTCCCTGGTGACAGAACTGGTCCCCCTTTTACCTTTGCTGTGGTCAGGCCAGCATGATGAGGCATGGGGAAGGACCCTGGATCAGCCAGGATGCCAGAACCTTCGACAGGCTCCCAGAAGTGGTCACAGAATCTTATTTCCCCAGTGCATTTCATTTGTGGTCTGGACCCCAAGATAAAAATAATAGAAAAAGAGGATAGCATTCAAGGGCAATTTCATCTCTGGGCGTCTCACCAGGAGAGGAAGCCTCAGGATCATTGGACCAAGGAATTCTTTTTCCTGCAATATTTGAACACGGAATGGTCGCAGCTAAAAATGCACATTAAAGGTCATGTCAATCATAGACACTTGGAAATAGGTGCTGCCTCGAAGGGAAATAGAACTTTTCCATGGAATTTAATTCCTTCAGATACCCTTTTCAGTTGGACTGACAGCTGGGCCATGGGGCAGGGAACTCACGCCTCCTTCTGCTGCGTGTGGATCCCCATCCCGCAAGTCACTGCTCAGTGGCTGGGGTGGCTGGGAGACAGGCTCCTAGACCACCCCACATCAAGGGCCCCCTGCCTGCTGATCTCACTTCTGCTTCCTGTGCTTCTTCCTACACTCTACCTTCCATTCTCATGGCTCCTCCAGACCCCGCCTATCCATCCAGCTCTGAGCCTCCTTCTCTAGGAAGTCCACGGGGACTCTGCTTTTCCTGTGCTGTGTCTATGCATAGTGGTGAACCCCTTTTCCCCCTCCCTATAGGCTCCTGGGCTCCTCACACAACCACACAGAAATAACTTTAGGTGAGGCTTCCTTGGCTGTGAAGGTGGCCCAAGTTCAGAGGCAGTGTGCTTTTACCTATAGGGTAGAGAATTCCCTCCAGAGTTGAGCCTCCCAATAGGGCAGCTATGGTTGGGGAGTGGGTGTTGCCCTTCAGGTCAGATTGCATGATTTGTAGGGATCAGGATCAGATGAAAACTCAAAGCCCCTTGTTACAGAATTAAGAACTTCAAGACACAATAGCAGAATCTTCAACCCAGTGCAGGGCACTTGTGAGTCCTATGATGGTCAGATCCCTAAGCATTGTACAGGTGGCATGGTTGGAGGGCAGAGACCCAGAGTTGGAGCCTAGGGTCCCTGGTGACAGAACTGGTCCCCTTCTACCTTTGCTGTGGTCAGGCCAGCATGATGAGGCATGGGGAAGGACCCTGGATCAGCCAGGATGCCAGAACCTTCGACAGGCTCCCAGAAGTGGTCACAGAATCTTATTTCCCCAGTGCATTTCATTTGTGGTCTGGACCCCAAGATAAAAATAATAGAAAAAGAGGATAGCATTCAAGGGCAATTTCATCTCTGGGCGTCTCACCAGGAGAGGAAGCCTCAGGATCATTGGACCAAGGAATTCTTTTTCCTGCAATATTTGAACACGGAATGGTCTCATTTAAAAATGCACATTAAAAGTCATGTCAATCATAGACACTTGGAAATAGGTGCTGCCTCGAAGGGAAATAGAACTTTTCCATGGAATTTAATTCCTTCAGATACCCTTTTCAGTTGGACTGACAGCTGGGCCATGGGGCAGGGAACTCACGCCCTCCTTCTGCTGCGTGTGGATCCCCATCCCCGCAGAGGTCACTGTGGAGAGCGTGCCAGCAGAGAGCTGCCTGAGCTGGCAAGGCCCTTCTCTCCCTGGTCTCTCCATTGTTCTCCAAGACCAAGTCTCAGCATCACCCATAGACCAGAGGGGAGGGCTGGGCAGGCCAGTTCCCAGGAGGGCAGATCCTGAGTCAGGGCCTGCAATGGGACTTCAGTCCAGGATGCCTTCCTTAGTTGGCTTTCCCTGGGGGACTGCAGAGGTTGCAAACACATGCCCCATGGGCTGTCCTTAGGTTGAGGTAGTTTCTTCCTTCCTTCCTTTTTATCTCTCTCTTTCTCTCTCCTCTCTTTATCTTTCTTCTCGCTCCCTTTTTCCCCTCCTTTTCTTTTTCTCTCTCTTTCTTTCTCTTTCTTTCCCTCCCTCCCTTCCTTTCTCTCTCTTTCCCTTTCTTTCTTTTTGGCCTCTAAGTCATCATTTATTTTATTTTATTTTTTAACAGATTTATTTATTTATTTATTTATTTTGGGGGGTGGGGTGAAGCGGGGGTGTGGTGGGGAGGGAGGGGGTGGGCGGGCCACTTCTATTGGTCTTTCATTTCTCTGTTTTCATCCATATTTGTTCTTTGGCCCATGTGGGCCTCCCATTGCGATGGCCTCTGTTGTCGCAGAGCACTGTCTCTGGGTGCATGCACTCCAGAGCACTGGCTTGGTAATTGGACACATCAGTCTAGCTGCTCCACAGCATGTGGGATCTTCCCAGGCCAGAGATCGAACTGGCACCCCTTGCACTGCAAGGCGGTGTCCTTACCCACTGGACCACCAGGGAAGCCCCATTTTCATCCATCTTTTTTATTCTTTGGCGTGTCTGGACCTCCCATTGCAGTGGCCTCTCTCGTTGCAGAGCACTGGCTTTGGGTGCATGTGTTCCAGAGTGCTGACTCATAATTGGACACAATGGCCCAGTCGCTCCTCGGCCTGTGGGATCTTTCTGGGCCAGGGATCAAACTGGTGCCCCTTGCAGTGCAAGGCGGACTCTTTACCCACTGGACTGCCAGGGAAACCCTCCCTTTCTTTCTTTCCATCTTTCCCTGTGCTTTGCTTTACCAAAACCTGAATTAGGTGACAACCTTTAAAAATCAAAAGTTTGCACATACTCCAGATTTCTGGCTTCTCTTGGAAAAAACCCCAAGATTCCCACAAGAGCATGGTCAGGGTGCCAAGTAGGGATGCTCCTTTCAGACGAGGCCATGCTCTGCAAGATGCTGTGGTCCCCGCAGCTCTGCCCCCTCTCCCAGGCCTGCAGTGAGTGGTGGTCCCCATCGACTTGGATTTGCACTGTAGTACTTCTTCTGCCTGCCTGGCATCACTTGTTTGGGTTGCCTGCCTCGCTCCTGTAGGCATTTTGCTTTTTTTTCCTCCTCATTTAGAAGTTTCCCATGGTACTTTGCTGATTATAGTTGGCCCAGCGTTGGGGGATGTAGAGGGTGTAGATGGGGAGGAAGGGCCCACAATGTCTGTTCCCGCCCCTTCCCTGCATTCTGTGAAAGTTCTTGATTGATGATGGTGATCAGGTTATTGGCCTGGAGATTTCCTACTGCTCATAGAGAGCAGAGTGGGGACAGAGTGAGAAGGGGCAAGAGAGGGGCTGTGGGCCCATGGACAGAGCTTTTGCCAACTGCCTTTGGCCCCTACTTGCTGAAATAGGAATCTGCATCATTATGATATTCTCTTTGAAAAGCACACTCCCTGAACTGTGTTTCTCTCCTATGGAAAGCCTGTGCTAGTGATTGACAGCTAGAGCTTCTAACACCTCCCCCGGACCCTTCAAAAGGGATGATGCCTCAGCTCCACACAGCTGTCCCTTCCTGGGGCCGAACTCACGCTCTGCCCAGGGCCTGCCTCCCTGACTGGGGAAGGCTGGAAGGCGAGCGTGTTTTCTGAGTGACCTCCACTAAGGGAGGTCAGCTGAGCTGGTTGCTGTGGTTGCCTCGTGTAGGATCTATGCCGTGTAGGAGATCCCTAAGCCCAAGAATCAAGAGACCAAGTCGAGGGCCAAGAGCCTCTTGCCTGTGGCTGCTTCTTGTCCTTAGGTCCTTGGAGAGAAGCTTGTGCTTCCGACTTCTTTTTATCCCTCAGGCCATTCTATAGGAATTGTCTCTGCTCCCCAGCAGGTGCTGGCCTGCCGTGGCATTCTGGCAAAGCAGGGACAAAGTTTTCGTATTAGCTGGAAGATGGTGAGAGCAAGGACAGGGAGCTGCCACAGTGTTCAGGTAAGGGAACAATGTGCCTTTCCCACACACTTTATTAATTGGCCATGCCACAGGTTGGCGCCCAGTTGAATTAAGTAAAGGGTAATGTATGCAGTAGTGGGAATTCGCAGCCTTCAGCATCAGGTTAATTGTTGCTTTGCATGTAGCCCAAGGCCACTGCTTTCCACAGAGCCTCCTGACTGGGGTGGGTTAGGGTTTAGGTTGACCAGGTGCAGAGGGTCCCTTTGCTGGGTGTTTCTGTGGCTGAGCTATGCAATGGGACCACCTGTCTCAGGGATGTCCCTCCATTTAGGACCCACTTGTGGCCTTCTGTTGGGAGGGAGCAGTCTATAGGGTATGACTGCCATCTAAGAACAGACTTCAGTCATTGAACTGCTGTATTACCATCAGAGGACCCTGGGCTCCTTAGCTGGAAATGGAGTTACACTCTAGAAGGGTCGCCTGTCTCCCTGAAGAAAGATTCTCTTCATCTGTTAGGTCATTTCCTTGGGAGAGTCCTTCCTGATTCTTGTAGAGGTTGCCATTTGAAGAAGCAGACTGAGGAAAACCATTCTGTCTGGAGGGCCAGTGGACTTGGCAAGGTGGCGGACGGCCTGCTGGGGAAGGTCGAGCACTGGCCTTGAGATGCCAGCCATGTGGGTCTGGGACCCTCCCACCCAGACTCTAGGGAGGTGCCTTTGTTCACCGTCAGGGCTTGGGTTTCCAAGAGCACACAAGTGCCTGAGCAGGCCCAGGGCTGCCCGTGCCTCTCCTGCAGACCTGTGAGCTGTGGCATCGCCTGCCTGCTGGTCTCTCTTCTAAGGTCCATGTCCCTTCATAAGTCAGAACCTGAAAGAGATGACCATCCATGCCCACGGGCTTCCATGGCTCTGCCAGATCGAACGAGACCAAGTCGAGGGCCAAGAGCTTTCTTGTCTTTTTAGGTCCTTGGAGAGAAGCTTGTGCTTCCGACTTCTTTTATCCTCAGGCCATTCTATAGGAATTGTCTCTGCTCCCCAGCAGGTGCTGGCCTGCCGTGGCATTCTGGCAAAGCAGGGACAAAGTTTTCGTATTAGCTGGAAGATGGTGAGAGCAAGGACAGGGAGCTGCCACAGTGTTCAGGTAAGGGAACAATGTGCCTTTCCCACACACTTTATTAATTGGCCATGCCACAGGTTGGCGCCCAGTTGAATTAAGTAAAGGGTAATGTATGCAGTAGTGGGAATTCGCAGCCTTCAGCATCAGGTTAATTGTTGCTTTGCATGTAGCCCAAGGCCACTGCTTTCCACAGAGCCTCCTGACTGGGGTGGGTTAGGGTTTAGGTTGACCAGGTGCAGAGGGTCCCTTTGCTGGGTGTTTCTGTGGCTGAGCTATGCAATGGGACCACCTGTCTCAGGGATGTCCCTCCATTTAGGACCCACTTGTGGCCTTCTGTTGGGAGGGAGCAGTCTATAGGGTATGACTGCCATCTAAGAACAGACTTCAGTCATTGAACTGCTGTATTACCATCAGAGGACCCTGGGCTCCTTAGCTGGAAATGGAGTTACACTCTAGAAGGGTCGCCTGTCTCCCTGAAGAAAGATTCTCTTCATCTGTTAGGTCATTTCCTTGGGAGAGTCCTTCCTGATTCTTGTAGAGGTTGCCATTTGAAGAAGCAGACTGAGGAAAACCATTCTGTCTGGAGGGCCAGTGGACTTGGCAAGGTGGCGGACGGCCTGCTGGGGAAGGTCGAGCACTGGCCTTGAGATGCCAGCCATGTGGGTCTGGGACCCTCCCACCCAGACTCTAGGGAGGTGCCCTTTGTTCACCGTCAGGGCTTGGGTTTCCAAGAGCACACAAGTGCCTGAGCAGGCCCAGGGCTGCCCGTGCCTCTCCTGCAGACCTGTGAGCTGTGGCATCGCCTGCCTGCTGGTCTCTCTTCTAAGGTCCATGTCCCTTCATAAGTCAGAACCTGAAAGAGATGACCATCCATGCCCACTGGCTTCCATGGCTCTGCGTGACGGCCAGCTTGTTAGGTATTTGACAGTTTAAACACATCTCCAGCAAGAAAGGGACCCGAAGGAGGCTGAGAAACCCTATAAAGCCAAAAAGCTCTGCAGAGCCCATCTGGGAGACTGGCCATCACTGCCTGGCCAGCAGAAAAGAGCAGAGGCCAGCACTCCATCCTGGAGGCCCCAGAGTTTGAACTGTGGTTTACTGGTCTCTCGGGCCCTTGGGCGTTTGCCCAGGACTTTCTGGGTTTTACTCCTGAGTGTCTACATCCTGGGAACATACTAGTTTCATGCAACTAGATGGTTGATTGCCCTACCTAGGTGTGGTCCTGGAGCCAGAGGGGCAATCAAGGTGGAAAATCTAGGATGAGTGGGATGGGTGGATATGAGGGTATGCCTATATAAAAGGCAGCAACGCCCCCTTTATTAACAGGCATTTTGACAGGGATCGGATAATTTTATTTTAAAAATGCTGGCTTTGTGGGTTCTTTGTTGCTGTGCACAGGCTTCTCCAGTTGCCGAGTGCTGGCTAAGTTGCCCTGAGCCTTGTGGGATCTTAGTTTCCTAACCAGGGATCGAACCCACATGCTTTGCATTGGAAGGTAGATTCTTAACTGCTGGACCACCAGGGAAGCTCCAGCAGCCCTGGGATGGATGCTTCATGCATGGCCCACTGTCCCAGCACAGACAACCCTGTGACGTTGTTGTCACAGGCAGCTGCAGCCTCGCCTGTGTACACAAGGCTGCCCTCCTGACAGCTGTGTTTTGTCGCTTAGGTGTGTCCAGTTCCTTGCAACCCCATGGACTGTAGCACACCAGTCTACTTATTTTTCCATTTAACTGCGTTTCATCTTTTCATCTGTCCTCACAATGTGAGACTCCTTGAAGGCAAGGCAGCATCTGAGTCAATGGTGATTCTTGCTCCAGGAGCTGACAGAGACACTGAATGGAAGGGAGATGGAAGAGGAGGCACTTCCTGGGGCCAGCTGGTCAACCCTCCTTCCTTACCCATCTTGCACACAGACCTCACCTGGGAGAACATACCAGCAAGATACATCTTGCTCTTGGGTCTCATGCATTTTTCCTAGGTGAGCCTGTGGACAAGATGACTGAGTCCTGGAACAAACAGTGGGGAGATTTCTGGGTCTTGCACTGGAATTGTGGTCTGGCCTGAGTCATTGTAGGCAATGCAGGACCTCCCTGCAGAATCTAAACACAGAAGCAAATTTGTTCTCCTCTGAAGTTGATTTGTCTTTCATATTTTATTCATGTGCCCTGTACACGTAGGCTAATGCAGGACCTCTTGAGACTGCAAGATTTTGGGGATTTGGTTTGTTAGCTCCTGAGTGTCTACATCCTGGGAACATACTAGTTTCATGCAACTAGATGGTTGATTGCCCTACCTAGGTGTGGTCCTGGAGCCAGAGGGGCAATCAAGGTGGAAAATCTAGGATGAGTGGGATGGGTGGATATGAGGGTATGCCTATATAAAAGGCAGCAACGCCCCCTTTATTAACAGGCATTTTGACAGGGATCGGATAATTTTATTTTAAAATGCTGGCTTTGTGGGTTCTTTGTTGCTGTGCACAGGCTTCTCCAGTTGCCGAGTGCTGGCTAAGTTGCCCTGAGCCTTGTGGGATCTTAGTTTCCTAACCAGGGATCGAACCCACATGCTTTGCATTGGAAGGTAGATTCTTAACTGCTGGACCACCAGGGAAGCTCCAGCAGCCCTGGGATGGATGCTTCATGCATGGCCCACTGTCCCAGCACAGACAACCCTGTGACGTTGTTGTCACAGGCAGCTGCAGCCTCGCCTGTGTACACAAGGCTGCCCTCCTGACAGCTGTGTTTTGTCGCTTAGGTGTGTCCAGTTCCTTGCAACCCCATGGACTGTAGCACACCAGTCTACTTATTTTTCCATTTAACTGCGTTTCATCTTTTCATCTGTCCTCACAATGTGAGACTCCTTGAAGGCAAGGCAGCATCTGAGTCAATGGTGATTCTTGCTCCAGGAGCTGACAGAGACACTGAATGGAAGGGAGATGGAAGAGGAGGCACTTCCTGGGGCCAGCTGGTCAACCCTCCTTCCTTACCCATCTTGCACACAGACCTCACCTGGGAGAACATACCAGCAAGATACATCTTGCTCTTGGGTCTCATGCATTTTTCCTAGGTGAGCCTGTGGACAAGATGACTGAGTCCTGGAACAAACAGTGGGGAGATTTCTGGGTCTTGCACTGGAATTGTGGTCTGGCCTGAGTCATTGTAGGCAATGCAGGACCTCCCTGCAGAATCTAAACACAGAAGCAAATTTGTTCTCCTCTGAAGTTGATTTGTCTTTCATATTTTATTCATGTGCCCTGTACACGTAGGTATGAATGCTGGTGGATGGTCATCACAAAGGACAGAGGCAACAGCCCAGCAACTGGCCTGTTGAGCAGGCTGGGTCTTGAGACTTAGTTGCAAGAGCTTTGGTCTTGACATTGCCCCCTGAGTTTGTTTAGACTATCTGAGACCACTTATGCATTCCTCTGAGATCTTTGGTGGAGATGTTGTTTTCTTTCTTTTTCTTCTGTGTTTAGGAAAAAATTTTTGTGGGAGCTTCTGGATCCCCCGTAATGATGGGGATTGCAATGAAGCACAGGAAAGAACCTGCACTAGAGCCTGAAAGGGTGAGCTGGTTCCCTCTACAGCATGGGCTCTCGTCCTCTGCAGAGTCTGACATTCTATGAAAACTGAACTCCCCTCAACCTCCAGGGCTTCCCAGGTGGCGCTCATGGTAAAGAACCTGCCTGCCAATGCTGGAAATGTAAGAGACATGGGCTCAATACCTGAGTCAGGAAGATCCCCTGGAGGAGGGCATGGCAACCCACTCCAGTAGTCTTGCCGGGAGAATCCCATGGACTGAGGAGCCCTGGGCTACTGTTCATAGGGTTGCAAAGAGTCAGACGCCACTGAAGCAACTTAGCATGCATGCATAACTCCCAGGACTCCACGGCCAGTCCTGGTAGAAGGCAGAGCAGGGCAAAGTGCCACAGGGCAGTAGGACCTCTGTATCAGTCAGCCTGAGTTCTCAACAAAAGATCGCACACTGAGTGACTTAAACAACAGAAATGACTTTTCTTGCAGTTGCGGAGGCTAGGTCAGGATGCCAGGATGGCTGGGTTTTGGTGAGCACTCTTACTGGCTTGCAGATGCTCTCTTTGCCCTCTTTCCCCCTGGGAGAGGGACTGGTTGTTAGAACAGAAACCTAGTCCTTCCCCACCTTGCCAATGGCTCTGCATTGCATTAGAGGAACTCACCACCTCTCATCACAGCCTCCACGGTTCTCTGCAGCTCGGACTAGTATGACCTCTGACCCCAGGTCACTTTCCCTGGTGCTTGGGAGCCTCTGGTCACTGACCTTTGGTTTCTTACACCTGAGCCTTAGCGTTTGCCATTCTCTCTGCTCATGAAATACAACTTGTCACTTGGGTCTTGACTTCCTGATGGCTGACTGCCGCTCTGTCACACCACAGCAGCTGCAGTTCTTCCAAGTTCTTCCACTGAGAAGGCTTCACCTTCTGGCTGGAACATCAGCTTCATGAGGGCAGGCCTCTCCTCTCTCTTGCCTGTTGTTGCGACCATCATGCCAGCACCGCCAGCACTGGATGGATGAGCATACTTCTTGGAGCCTTTCTCTTGGGGATAGGGTGGGGGAGCTCGGAGTATTTTCAGAGGCCCTCCTCTCCCTCCACCAGCCTTCAAGGTCATCCACACTTCTGCCCAGGCTTTCCTCCTTGACTTCCCCACCCCCTCCCTGCGGCCGCAGGCTGTGCAGTCAGGGCCTCCCGTTACCTCACACCACTTTGCAGGCTCAAAGCACACTCCTGACTCCAACCTCCTGAACTATGCAAGTCAGGATCTTCCAGAGGGTTCTCAAAGCTCTGTTTCAGGACCTGTCCCTCTCCATTCAGTCTTGCCGGGAGAATCCCATGGACTGAGGAGCCCTGGGCTACTGTTCATAGGGTTGCAAAGAGTCAGACGCCACTGAAGCAACTTAGCATGCATGCATAACTCCCAGGACTCCACGGCCAGTCCTGGTAGAAGGCAGAGCAGGGCAAAGTGCCACAGGGCAGTAGGACCTCTGTATCAGTCAGCCTGAGTTCTCAACAAAAGATCGCACACTGAGTGACTTAAACAACAGAAATGACTTTTCTTGCAGTTGCGGAGGCTAGGTCAGGATGCCAGGATGGCTGGGTTTTGGTGAGCACTCTTACTGGCTTGCAGATGCTCTCTTTGCCCTCTTTCCCCCTGGGAGAGGGACTGGTTGTTAGAACAGAAACCTAGTCCTTCCCCACCTTGCCAATGGCTCTGCATTGCATTAGAGGAACTCACCACCTCTCATCACAGCCTCCACGGTTCTCTGCAGCTCGGACTAGTATGACCTCTGACCCCAGGTCACTTTCCCTGGTGCTTGGGAGCCTCTGGTCACTGACCTTTTGGTTTCTTACACCTGAGCCTTAGCGTTTGCCATTCTCTCTGCTCATGAAATACAACTTGTCACTTGGGTCTTGACTTCCTGATGGCTGACTGCCGCTCTGTCACACCACAGCAGCTGCAGTTCTTCCAAGTTCTTCCACTGAGAAGGCTTCACCTTCTGGCTGGAACATCAGCTTCATGAGGGCAGGCCTCTCCTCTCTCTTGCCTGTTGTTGCGACCATCATGCCAGCACCGCCAGCACTGGATGGATGAGCATACTTCTTGGAGCCTTTCTCTTGGGGATAGGGTGGGGGAGCTCGGAGTATTTTCAGAGGCCCTCCTCTCCCTCCACCAGCCTTCAAGGTCATCCACACTTCTGCCCAGGCTTTCCTCCTTGACTTCCCCACCCCCTCCCTGCGGCCGCAGGCTGTGCAGTCAGGGCCTCCCGTTACCTCACACCACTTTGCAGGCTCAAAGCACACTCCTGACTCCAACCTCCTGAACTATGCAAGTCAGGATCTTCCAGAGGGTTCTCAAAGCTCTGTTTCAGGAACCTGTCCCCTCTCCCCACACTCCCACCCTCTAAGATGGCATTTGCTTTCTGAGGAATCACAGTTGGTGCCTCATTTCACACTGCTCCTTGGGCCATACAGGCTGACTCGGTCCCCTGGTAGCTGGGCAGACAGTGAGAGAAGAGGTGAGTGCTTCAGCCATGGTCCCCATTTCCGCTCCCTCAATGGTGCCCCCTGCCTGGGCAGCTGCTCGCTCTCCTGCACTTCCCCAGCCCTTAGCTCACAGTACAGGGGCTCAGGGTCTGCTCCCTTGTGGGTCTTAGTTCACTCATTCTTTCACTCTCGAGGGCATCCATGATGCTCCCTGAACTGATCACTGCTCAGCCTGCAGAGAGAGGTCCCTGCCCCCTAAGGGGAGATGGGTCATGATACATTTCTCAGAGGTGGCGCCTGTGAGTCTGGGTATACATAGGACTGGGTAGATGACACACTGTGGTTGTGAGAACTGATTTCAACTGAAAAGTGTTCAAGAAGCACGCAGACCACTAGCCTAGCAAAAGGTATTATTTTCATGTCAAGTGTTGTTTTATGAGAGGCTCAAGAAAATTGGACATTTGAAGATCATTGAAAAAAATCCCGTAAAACAAGGGCGGGACCTCCCTGTCCTGGCTTGGGACCGTCTCTCCGGAAC
Source organism: Tragulus kanchil (assembly GCA_022376925.1). Lineage (NCBI taxonomy): Eukaryota > Metazoa > Chordata > Mammalia > Artiodactyla > Tragulidae > Tragulus > Tragulus kanchil. Next base: position 113,097,511 of record JAIOJX010000031.1, on the reverse strand, counting down.
CCCCCTGGCTGGGAGGCACAGGTCACCAAACAGTGCATGGGACAAGCTGGGGGCTCTGCCCTCTCTGGGGCCACAGAGGGGAGCTGAGAGCAAAGTTCTCAGGAGACAGGCAGGAGCACACCTAGGACAGGAAGCCCTGGCTCACCTCCAGTGGTGCACCCTCGCCCTTATGTGTGCCTGCTGCCTGTGTGACCTGTCCACTGGGGCCTGGACGTCTCCAGGTCCTCTCTGGAATCCAACTCGAATTGCGTTTGGAATCTTCTGTAGATGTTCCTGTCTCCTTGGAAGGATGTTTCCTCATTTCCTTGGCTCTTATCTGTTCTTCATGAAACATCCTCTGATGTTCTCCCACCTTCCTGAGGCTCACTGCCTTTGCGATCATCACTTTTTCAGGCTGACAAGTGAGCAGACAGGGGGCTTAGGGTTAGGGGGACCAAGCCTCTGGCCCAGCTAGGGTGCCCCCTATGCCTTTCAGGTGGCTCTGGAACTTCTGGGTCTAGCTCCATGCAAACGCTGGCCATTGCCATCTACCCTGAGGGCTTAGGTTGTCTATATCCTCCTTTATGCCCTGGTTAGAATACACTTTCTCTGTGGTCCCATAGAGCCCAGCACTGTGCTTACCCAAGCTGAGGAGCTGGGCCCTTCAGCCATGGTCCCCATTTCCGCTCCCTCAATGGTGCCCCCTGCCTGGGCAGCTGCTCGCTCTCCTGCACTTCCCCAGCCCTTAGCTCACAGTACAGGGGCTCAGGGTCTGCTCCCTTGTGGGTCTTAGTTCACTCATTCTTTCACTCTCGAGGGCATCCATGATGCTCCCTGAACTGATCACTGCTCAGCCTGCAGAGAGAGGTCCCTGCCCCCTAAGGGGAGATGGGTCATGATACATTTCTCAGAGGTGGCGCCTGTGAGTCTGGGTATACATAGGACTGGGTAGATGACACACTGTGGTTGTGAGAACTGATTTCAACTGAAAAGTGTTCAAGAAGCACGCAGACCACTAGCCTAGCAAAAGGTATTATTTTCATGTCAAGTGTTGTTTTATGAGAGGCTCAAGAAAATTGGACATTTGAAGATCATTGAAAAAAATCCCGTAAAACAAGGGCGGGACCTCCCTGTCCTGGCTTGGGACCGTCTCTCCGGAACCCCCCTGGCTGGGAGGCACAGGTCACCAAACAGTGCATGGGACAAGCTGGGGGCTCTGCCCTCTCTGGGGCCACAGAGGGGAGCTGAGAGCAAAGTTCTCAGGAGACAGGCAGGAGCACACCTAGGACAGGAAGCCCTGGCTCACCTCCAGTGGTGCACCCTCGCCCTTATGTGTGCCTGCTGCCTGTGTGACCTGTCCACTGGGGCCTGGACGTCTCCAGGTCCTCTCTGGAATCCAACTCGAATTGCGTTTGGAATCTTCTGTAGATGTTCCTGTCTCCTTGGAAGGATGTTTCCTCATTTCCTTGGCTCTTATCTGTTCTTCATGAAACATCCTCTGATGTTCTCCCACCTTCCTGAGGCTCACTGCCTTTGCGATCATCACTTTTTCAGGCTGACAAGTGAGCAGACAGGGGGCTTAGGGTTAGGGGGACCAAGCCTCTGGCCCAGCTAGGGTGCCCCCTATGCCTTTCAGGTGGCTCTGGAACTTCTGGGTCTAGCTCCATGCAAACGCGGGCCATTGCCATCTACCCTGAGGGCTTAGGTTGTCTATATCCTCCTTTATGCCCTGGTTAGAATACACTTTCTCTGTGGTCCCATAGAGCCCAGCACTGTGCTTACAACCAAGCTGTTAATCCATATTTGTGTTGGATTTAGGGGGAAAAAAAACCAATAAATATGCTGATTTACAAAACAGAAAGTCCTTTCTTTTCCCCAAAATCCAACTCCTGGGAAAGAAAGCTTATTTGGATAAGTAAATGATTAATAATAATACACAAGGACATTTTTGGGAGAAAAAGGAGGAATGTGTATTAGATATTAGAATGCATTTTCAAGCCACAAAAGAGGACGATTCAACATAAAATCCAGAAGCGGTCCTTTCATAGCCCAGGCTGTCTTGAAAACAGGGCTTGAGGCAAGGATGAAAGCGCCGATGCTATATTTGGGAGGTGCAAACCCGGCAGAGAGAGCGAGGCAGGAGAAGTGAGGCAAAGAGGAATGGGAAGCCACAATCAGTCCTGCATGGTGATGGGACAGACATGGCAGGTGGCTTGGCAGGTGGGTTTGCTTGGCTCTGTGGTCTTCTCCAGATGGGCTGTGCGTAGAAACTCTGTCTCAGAGTAGATGGGAGTGAAAACGAAGAGGGAATTTGTGTCCCTGCCTCCCTCCCATCTCCTGGTTCTCTCTGGTCATGGTTCATCCTCTTTGAGGGTATCTCCTCTCATTTTCCCAGTGCATCTTTCAGGTCGCACAAACAGTTGACATACAAAGTCCAAGTTGCTCAGTCTTATCTGACTCTTTGCTACTCATGGATGAGCCATGGAATTCTCCAGGCAAGAATGCTGAAATAGGTAACCTTTCCTTTCTTTGGGGGATCTTCCCAACCCAGGGATCGAACCCAGGTCTCCCCTACTGCCAAGAGATTCTTTACCAGCTGAGCTACCAGGAAGCCCTCCGGGTTGCACCTTTGGCAGCTTCTCATCACACTAGTGCCATGCCCAGAGGTGAGGTATTTCCCACAAGCCTACAAGTGGCAGGAAATGCCAGAAGCCCGAGGTATTGTGACTCGGCTGCAGGTGGCACAGGGCTGATCAAACACTGAAGCCAGAGGCTGGTGCCAGGCAAGTGAGGTTGTCACCTTGGAGCAAAATTTCAGGGAGTGCCAACAAGTTTGGCAGTTGGGCTAAATCATATTTCAACACAGTATTGAAAAACTCAATATTAATGCAAACACTTGTGATGAACAGATATCAAAATTTTTAAAAAATGCTGTTTTACAAAACAGAAAGTCCTTTCTTTTCCCCAAAATCCAACTCCTGGGAAAGAAAGCTTATTTGGATAAGTAAATGATTAATAATAATACACAAGGACATTTTTGGGAGAAAAAGGAGGAATGTGTATTAGATATTAGAATGCATTTTCAAGCCACAAAAGAGGACGATTCAACATAAAATCCAGAAGCGGTCCTTTCATAGCCCAGGCTGTCTTGAAAACAGGGCTTGAGGCAAGGATGAAAGCGCCGATGCTATATTTGGGAGGTGCAAACCCGGCAGAGAGAGCGAGGCAGGAGAAGTGAGGCAAAGAGGAATGGGAAGCCACAATCAGTCCTGCATGGTGATGGGACAGACATGGCAGGTGGCTTGGCAGGTGGGTTTGCTTGGCTCTGTGGTCTTCTCCAGATGGGCTGTGCGTAGAAACTCTGTCTCAGAGTAGATGGGAGTGAAAACGAAGAGGGAATTTGTGTCCCTGCCTCCCTCCCATCTCCTGGTTCTCTCTGGTCATGGTTCATCCTCTTTGAGGGTATCTCCTCTCATTTTCCCAGTGCATCTTTCAGGTCGCACAAACAGTTGACATACAAAGTCCAAGTTGCTCAGTCTTATCTGACTCTTTGCTACTCATGGATGAGCCATGGAATTCTCCAGGCAAGAATGCTGAAATAGGTAACCTTTCCTTTCTTTGGGGGATCTTCCCAACCCAGGGATCGAACCCAGGTCTCCCGTACTGCCAAGAGATTCTTTACCAGCTGAGCTACCAGGGAAGCCCTCCGGGTTGCACCTTTGGCAGCTTCTCATCACACTAGTGCCATGCCCAGAGGTGAGGTATTTCCCACAAGCCTACAAGTGGCAGGAAATGCCAGAAGCCCGAGGTATTGTGACTCGGCTGCAGGTGGCACAGGGCTGATCAAACACTGAAGCCAGAGGCTGGTGCCAGGCAAGTGAGGTTGTCACCTTGGAGCAAAATTTCAGGGAGTGCCAACAAGTTTGGCAGTTGGGCTAAATCATATTTCAACACAGTATTGAAAAACTCAATATTAATGCAAACACTTGTGATGAACAGATATCAAAATTCTAAGTAAAGATAGAATTGGAGAGGGTTGAGATTCAGATGAAGTAAGATACCGGTCCTGCTCTTATTTATGGAGGTTTGGAGGGAGCTTTCCGGATGTGTTAAGTTTAAGACATGGGATAGATGTCCGAGTGGTGGCGACTGGATGGTGGGAGTTCAGGGCTGTGGTTGGGAAAGGAGCCTGGGGTGAGGTCTTCCCCTTGGAGCAAAGAGCAGAATGCTGGTATTTGAAGCCAAGGGACTGGTTATTGCTGTTATTCTGTTACTAAGTCATGTTCGATTCTTTGAGATCCAATGGACTACAGCATTCCAGGTTTCCCTGTCCTTCACTATCTCCTGGAATTTGCTCAAGTTCACAGTCATTGAGTAAGTGATACTGTCTACTTATCCTCTGGTGCCCACTTTATACTTGGCCTTCAGTTTTTCCCAGCATCAGAATCTTTTTCAGTGAGTTGGCTTTTTGTATCAGGTGGACAAGTTACTGGAGTTTAAACATCAGTCTCTCCAATGAATATTCAGGGTTGATTTCCTTTAGATGTCCTGGCAATCCAAAAGACTCTTAAGAGTCTTCTCCAACACCACAGTTCAAAGGCATCAATTCTTCGGCACTCAGCCTTCTTTATGGTCCAACTCTCAGAGGAGATGAGGCTCGGGGATTGAGCTCAGGGCAGCCAAGATATTCAGCTACCAAAATGCCAACAGTCGTGCTGGTTTAGGTGAATGGTGGAATCATGGGTAGTTTTATTTTGCTCATCTCTGTGAGCACACTTTTTTTTTTTTCTATTTTATTTTTTATTTATTCCTTAAAAAATTGGAGTGTGGCTGCTTTACAATGCTGAGTTAATTTCTGCTGTACAACAACATGAATAAGCAACATGTGTACATATATCCTCTCTCTCATGAGCCTCCCTCTCCCCATCCCACCCGTCTAGGTCCTCACAGAGCACTGAGCTGAGCTCCCTGTGCTGAACAGCAGCTTCCCACTAGCTAGCTACTTCACACATGGTACTGTATATGCCCAATGCTTCTCTCTCAACTCACCCACCTTCTCCTTCCCCACCTGTGTCCATATGTCTGTTCTCCATGTCTGTGACTCTGTTGTGTGTGTGTCTGTGTGTATGTACTCAGTCATGTCTGACTCTTTGTGATCCCATGGACTGTAGCCCACCAGGCTCCTCTGTCCATGGAATTTTCCAGGCATGACTACTGGAGTGGGTTGCCATTTCCTTCTCTAATGTCTCTATTGCTGCCCTGCAAATAGGTTCATCTGGACCATTTTTGTAAATTTGATCTACATGCATTAACATATTTTCTTTTCTTTTTTTGACTTCACTTTGTATGACCGACCCTAGGTTCATCCACATCACTACAAATAAGCCCATTTTGTTCCTTTTTTGTGGCTGAATAATAGTCCACTTGTATGTATATATCGCAACTTATTTATCCATTCATCTATCAATGGACATCTAGGTTGCTTCCATGCCTTGACTATTGTAAATAGTGCTGTGAACATTGGGGTCTATGTATCTTTTTGAATTATATTTTAAAATTAAGGATAAGCATCTTTTATTTGTGCAATGAAAAAATTCTCCCCATTTCAAAGATACGTCCATGTTGATGGGTGGAGGTACAGAGAAGAAACTGATCAGAAGGAAATAGCTTCCCGAGAAGTGCTAACTATGCCGGGATTTCTGGACTCCCAGGGCCAGTCCTGCCCCTCCCCTGCCTGCTTGTGGCTGATTATGGGCACTGGGGCAGATCTGCCATATTTCTAAGGCCCCCAAGTATGTCAAAGCTCAGAGGTTCTGGTGCTGGGCTATTCACTAGTGTTTGCTTTGAGGACAAGAGCTTAAACTGGATTAGGAACGTTGTCCCCAGTAGACTTTTCTTTGAGGTTAAGGGTCAGCAGGGCATAACTGGGTTCCTTGATTAGATGCAAGGCCATCTTTCTCGAAGATATGGGTCATATGTCTAGCCTGCTAGATTCCTAAATAGGTGATATCGATACAAATGTATCACAAATAAGGACATGTGATACAAATTCCAATTTGCATGTGATCAGTTTTCAACAAACGTTATAAACACTTGAATAAATTAATGTGCCTGACTCTCTCTCTCTCATTCAAGCATTACTGAGCGCTTATGGCATACAGGCACTGCGTAAGCAAGAGATCAGATCAGCCGTTGCACTTGTTGCTGTGAAATTTACCGTCTAGCAGGGAGAAGGGCTGTATGAGATTACTTATTGCATAGACCATTTGCTGATCAGAATCTTGATAAATATCTTAAAGAAAGATAACAGACAGAGAGAGACTCGCCTGTCTTGGTTGTCGGGCAGGCTTCCCGGAGGGAGTAGTATTTGAGCAGGGATGTGAAGGTGGGGTGGGCAGGATGTGGTGGCCAGGAGGGCAGGTGTTCTCACTGAGCACGTCCTGCAAAGAGACCCCTGTTGGCCAGCTTTGGAAGGGCGCCATACTGAAATGGGGAACACACGGATGGGAGACTGAAGAAATAGACGCGTGAGTCTGAGGGGATGCCATGAGTGGGTGGCACAGGCAGGAGGCAGGGTCCAGGACAGGGGTGGGGGAACTGGACCCGCAGAGGCCATGGAGGTGTGGACACAAGGCCACCACTGAGAGACATGTGACAGAGGAGGTTGGAATCTCAGGGCATCCTGATATTTCAGGAGGCTGAGGAAGGGATGGTCAGGGAGGTGGGGGGGAGCAGGGTGAAGCAGGGGAGAAGGACCCCTCAACTCCAAAAGGGAGAGACGCAGAGTTGGTGAGGGGCTGGGGAACGACCTGGGGACAGAAGGACAGGGAGGGGCCCGCAAGCCACTCCAGCCCCTTCCGCTGGTGGCGGATGTTCCCACAAGGTCTCCCTCAGTTGCTACTGGGAGGGAGCACAAGGACAAATCTGTCACGCAGGACAGATTGCTCAGCACAGCTCTGGTGGCCTCCCTAGGGCAGCTCTAAGCGTGGACACGAAGCGGGAAGGAGGCAGGCGCACAGACAGCTCAGCTGGGCCCTCCTCAGTCTATGTCCTTCTGGGAAGAAGGGATATTCAGGTTGCCTGGTGGGTGGCAGAGAGCTCCACACTGGCCCAGCCCCTAGGGGCCCCCCGGTGCAGGCTGGCTAGCATGCCAGCCATACAAATGTATCACAAATAAGGACATGTGATACAAATTCCAATTCGCATGTGATTAGTTTTCAACAAAGGTGATAAACAATATAATAAATTAATATGCCTGACTATCTCTCACTCATTCAAGCATTACTGCGCGATTATCGCATACAGGCACTGCGTAAGCAAGAGATCAGATCAGCCGTTGCACTTGTTGCTGTGAAATTTACCGTCTAGCAGGGAGAAGGGCTGTATGAGATTACTTATTGCATAGACCATTTGCTGATCAGAATCTTGATAAATATCTTAAAGAAAGATAACAGACAGAGAGAGACTCGCCTGTCTTGGTTGTCGGGCAGGCTTCCCGGAGGGAGTAGTATTTGAGCAGGGATGTGAAGGTGGGGTGGGCAGGATGTGGTGGCCAGGAGGGCAGGTGTTCTCACTGAGCACGTCCTGCAAAGAGACCCCTGTTGGCCAGCTTTGGAAGGGCGCCATACTGAAATGGGGAACACACGGATGGGAGACTGAAGAAATAGACGCGTGAGTCTGAGGGGATGCCATGAGTGGGTGGCACAGGCAGGAGGCAGGGTCCAGGACAGGGGTGGGGGAACTGGACCCGCAGAGGCCATGGAGGTGTGGACACAAGGCCACCACTGAGAGACATGTGACAGAGGAGGTTGGAATCTCAGGGCATCCTGATATTTCAGGAGGCTGAGGAAGGGATGGTCAGGGAGGTGGGGGGGAGCAGGGTGAAGCAGGGGAGAAGGACCCCTCAACTCCAAAAGGGAGAGACGCAGAGTTGGTGAGGGGCTGGGGAACGACCTGGGGACAGAAGGACAGGGAGGGGCCCGCAAGCCACTCCAGCCCCTTCCGCTGGTGGCGGATGTTCCCACAAGGTCTCCCTCAGTTGCTACTGGGAGGGAGCACAAGGACAAATCTGTCACGCAGGACAGATTGCTCAGCACAGCTCTGGTGGCCTCCCTAGGGCAGCTCTAAGCGTGGACACGAAGCGGGAAGGAGGCAGGCGCACAGACAGCTCAGCTGGGCCCTCCTCAGTCTATGTCCTTCTGGGAAGAAGGGATATTCAGGTTGCCTGGTGGGTGGCAGAGAGCTCCCCACACTGGCCCAGCCCCTAGGCTGGCATCCCGGCTACCCGCCAAGGCCCTGCAGGCTGGCCCCAGTGCTAGAGGCACTGCCTCACCTGCTCACCAGCCAGAAGTCACCCTCTCTCTGTTTGACTCGAGTTCCCCACCACCTTGCCCTCAGGTGCCTTCCAGTCATCAGGCAGCATCTGGATCTGCTCTCCTCATCCCCCCAGGGCCAGGGTCTCCTCTGGGGACAGGTGCTTTCCAACGTGCTTTGTGGTGACAAGGAGAGTAAATGATGAACCAGTAGGTGAAGGGGACAAGTTCCAGCCCACCGAGTCAGAGGTACGAAAAGTGGGACATATTTTAACTTTCTTTGTCTTGCTATAAGCACAGTGCCAGTGGTAGAACATGGATCTAATCAATTCTGGAGAAACAGATAATTTGGAATTCCCCAGTCAAGTCAAAGATTCCCTGCCTTCTTATCCCTGGGATGGTGGGGCAGTGGGGAGGGGGTTGTGGGTGGCTTGCACGCAGGCAGCGGGGACATCCAGATAGCCTTCCATCTGCTGCCTAGTGATTTCTCACTGGGCTGTGATGTGCCTGCACCTGCCAGCGCCTCACCCTGCAGCAGGTGCTCCTCTGCTGCATGCTTTCTGTCCCAGCTAATTGCACCTTCTTTCCTGGTACGTGGGAAAGAGAGATGGCCTTCCAGAACGGCTGGGAACTGGAAGGAACCTGTAGAGACCTTCCAGCTCCAGTCCACTGTCTGTCCTACCCTTTTCATTGTTGCTGCAGAAAGCTGAGCAGTCTGTTGGACTGTGCTAAGACTGAGGTAGGCAGGACAAAGATCCGCTCAGATGCCTACGTGGAGCCTGGGCTGTGTCCTGTGACCCCTTCTACGTCTCTCCTCTTCTCTAGACCAATTTTGACTAGGTGATGGGGACACCTGGACGGCACATTACTCATGGTTTTCCCCCACTATTTCTTAACATTTGAAAGACAAAGGCTAAAAAAATTTTTTTTTGAAAAATTTTCTTTAGTTTATTGAAAATTTTATTTCCAAAAGAGTGATCCAATTGTATTGTAAAAATCTCAAGTCTTCATCCCCTTGTTTTCTTGGTCTTTATATACACAGATGGGCCCTAGCCCCTAGGCTGCCTGGTGGGTGGCAGAGAGCTCCTCACACTGGCCCAGCCCCTAGGCTGGCATCCCGGCTACCCGACAAGGCCCTGCAGGCTGGACCCAGTGCTAGAGGCACTGCATCACCTGCTCACCCGCCAGAAGTCACCCTCTCTCTGTTTGACTCGAGTTCCCCACCACCTTGCCCTCAGGTGCCTTCCAGTCATCAGGCAGCATCTGGATCTGCTCTCCTCATCCCCCCAGGGCCAGGGTCTCCTCTGGGGACAGGTGCTTTCCAACGTGCTTTGTGGTGACAAGGAGAGTAAATGATGAACCAGTAGGTGAAGGGGACAAGTTCCAGCCCACCGAGTCAGAGGTACGAAAAGTGGGACATATTTTAACTTTCTTTGTCTTGCTATAAGCACAGTGCCAGTGGTAGAACATGGATCTAATCAATTCTGGAGAAACAGATAATTTGGAATTCCCCAGTCAAGTCAAAGATTCCCTGCCTTCTTATCCCTGGGATGGTGGGGCAGTGGGGAGGGGGTTGTGGGTGGCTTGCACGCAGGCAGCGGGGACATCCAGATAGCCTTCCATCTGCTGCCTAGTGATTTCTCACTGGGCTGTGATGTGCCTGCACCTGCCAGCGCCTCACCCTGCAGCAGGTGCTCCTCTGCTGCATGCTTTCTGTCCCAGCTAATTGCACCTTCTTTCCTGGTACGTGGGAAAGAGAGATGGCCTTCCAGAACGGCTGGGAACTGGAAGGAACCTGTAGAGACCTTCCAGCTCCAGTCCACTGTCTGTCCTACCCTTTTCATTGTTGCTGCAGAAAGCTGAGCAGTCTGTTGGACTGTGCTAAGACTGAGGTAGGCAGGACAAAAGATCCGCTCAGATGCCTACGTGGAGCCTGGGCTGTGTCCTGTGACCCCTTCTACGTCTCTCCTCTTCTCTAGACCAATTTTGACTAGGTGATGGGGACACCTGGACGGCACATTACTCATGGTTTTCCCCCACTATTTCTTAACATTTGAAAGACAAAGGCTAAAAAAATTTTTTTTTGAAAAATTTTCTTTAGTTTATTGAAAATTTTATTTCCAAAAAGAAGCAAAAGAAGTGATCCAATTGTATTGTAAAAATCTCAAGTCTTCATCCCCCTTGTTTTCTTGGTCTTTATATACACAGATGGGCTTCCCAAGTGGCGCTAGTGGTAAGGAACCTGCCTGCCAATGTAGGAGACATGAGAGACATGGGTTCAATCCCTGGGTCAGGAAGATCCCTGGAGGAGGGCATGGCAACCCACTCCATTATTCTTGCCTGGGAAATCCCATGGACAGAGGAGCCTGGTGGGCTGCAGGCCATAGAGTTGCAAAGGGTTGGACACGACACACACGAAGCTGCTGCTTATTTAGTGTGTTGTGCTTTCTATCTTCTCTCTTGTTTGTGCCTTTGTTTTTAACTTCTCTACAATGGTGTATGCATTGCACTGAGTCTTCTGTGAAGGGAAGGCGGTGTGGAAGGGGTTCAGGGGTCCATAGTTCACAGGGTGGTGCTTCCCCATCACTGGTGCCCACAGCTCCTGCTCCTTGCTTCCTCGCTGGTCCTCAGGCCCCATGATCACATGGCTTCCAACCACAGCCATGTCACCTTGAAGCAGGATTAGAAGGGCAAAAAGTCCATATATAGGTGCAAAGGTTTATCAGCTTGAGAAGAACTGCCCCTCAATGTCTTCAGTTTTGAAAATATAAGTAAAATGTAAATAAAGCATAAGGATCACAGAGAAGGGGTCATTTCCCTGCCTGTGTGGATGGAATGAACCTTTGGGGGCTACCAGGTGTTTCTCTTGGTAGCCTCAGTAAAGCTAAAGTGTTCATTGCTCAGTTGTGTCTGACTCCTTGTGGCCTCCTGAGCTCTGTATATAACCTGTCAGACTCCTCTGGCCACGGAATTCTCCAGGCAAGAATACTGAAGTGCGTAGCCATCTCCTTCTCCAGGGGATCTTCCTGACCTGGGGATCAAACCTAGGTCTCCTGAATTGCAGGTAGATTCTTTACCATCTGAAATACCAGGGAAGCCCTAAAGAAAGCGAATGTGTTCATTGCTCAGCAGAGCTAAGGAAAGGCAGTATGTGGACATCTACATCAGAAGTGTGCTTGAGAGGGGTGATGAGTCAAGGGTGGAAGGAGACCGGCGGTCACCGTGGTCATGGGTGGCACACTCAAGTTACCACACGCATCCATCAAGATTCAGGACCCAGAGCCTAAAGGAGGCCACGAGATCGCTGGAGGAAAGGGAAAGAAGACTGTGCTGAGGCTCTCCTGTGGACCAGGCACTGCCAATGGACACAGTCACCACAGCACTGCCCCGCCCTTTCCAACAGGCTCCAAGGTATGGTGGGCTGTCAGGAAGATCCCTGGAGGAGGGCATGGCAACCCACTCCATTATTCTTGCCTGGGAAATCCCATGGACAGAGGAGCCTGGTGGGCTGCAGGCCATAGAGTTGCAAAGGGTTGGACACGACACACACGAAGCTGCTGCTTATTTAGTGTGTTGTGCTTTCTATCTTCTCTCTTGTTTGTGCCTTTGTTTTTAACTTCTCTACAATGGTGTATGCATTGCACTGAGTCTTCTGTGAAGGGAAGGCGGTGTGGAAGGGGTTCAGGGGTCCATAGTTCACAGGGTGGTGCTTCCCCATCACTGGTGCCCACAGCTCCTGCTCCTTGCTTCCTCGCTGGTCCTCAGGCCCCATGATCACATGGCTTCCAACCACAGCCATGTCACCTTGAAGCAGGATTAGAAGGGCAAAAAGTCCATATATAGGTGCAAAGGTTTATCAGCTTGAGAAGAACTGCCCCTCAATGTCTTCAGTTTTGAAAATATAAGTAAAATGTAAATAAAGCATAAGGATCACAGAGAAGGGGTCATTTCCCTGCCTGTGTGGATGGAATGAACCTTTGGGGGCTACCAGGTGTTTCTCTTGGTAGCCTCAGTAAAGCTAAAGTGTTCATTGCTCAGTTGTGTCTGACTCCTTGTGGCCTCCTGAGCTCTGTATATAACCTGTCAGACTCCTCTGGCCACGGAATTCTCCAGGCAAGAATACTGAAGTGCGTAGCCATCTCCTTCTCCAGGGGATCTTCCTGACCTGGGGATCAAACCTAGGTCTCCTGAATTGCAGGTAGATTCTTTACCATCTGAAATACCAGGGAAGCCCTAAAGAAAGCGAATGTGTTCATTGCTCAGCAGAGCTAAGGAAAGGCAGTATGTGGACATCTACATCAGAAGTGTGCTTGAGAGGGGTGATGAGTCAAGGGTGGAAGGAGACCGGCGGTCACCGTGGTCATGGGTGGCACACTCAAGTTACCACACGCATCCATCAAGATTCAGGACCCAGAGCCTAAAGGAGGCCACGAGATCGCTGGAGGAAAGGGAAAGAAGACTGTGCTGAGGCTCTCCTGTGGACCAGGCACTGCCAATGGACACAGTCACCACAGCACTGCTGCCCTCAACAGGCTCCAAGGTTAGTGGTGTAGATGGCCAACAGGTGATCACATGGTAACATCTAGCCTAAAGTCTGGTGCCTGCCTGCATGGATGGATGGCTGGATTAGGGTATTGAGAGAGAGCTGAACAAGGTACAGAAGTAAGAACAAAAGAGGGAAAAGGTTATTCTACTCGGGATGGGGGGATGGATGGCTGGAGTAACCCTGCTGGCCTCTAATCAGACTCGGCATCTAATCCTGCCACCGTCACGGGTGCTCCCTCGGCTCTGGAAACCACTCCCAGTTTCTGGGTCTCATGTCGCTCGTCTCTACCGGACTGCCGATGCACTGGACCAGAGGCTGTGACCTCAACTGCTTGTAGAGGCCACGCTGGTAGACTGTGTGGAGGCAGGGAGCTGGCAGGTGCCAGCACCCCAGGGTGGGCATCTTTGTTCCATGGGAAACTGTAACTCCATTCTGGTCCTAAGTGTCATGTGGAAATAGGGCCCCAGACATTTCAAGTTTCCAAAGATTCTGGGAATTTGAATGATTGTGAAACATCTCTGAATTTTTGAGTGGCAAGTGTTTCAAATAAAAAGGAAAAGCAGTACGCTTCACGGGGCTAAGAATTTGACCCTGGGTCACACTTGACCCTGGCTTTTCGAGTTTTTTTTTCTTTTCTTTTCTTTTCTTTTTTGGCCACATTGCACAAGCATGCAGGATCTTAGTTCCCTGACCAGGGGCTGGTCTCATGTACCCTGCAGTGGAAGCATGGAGTCTTTTTTTTTTTTTTTTAATTTATTTATTTTTGGCTATTCTGGGTTTTCACCGCTGTCTTCTCTAGTTGTAGGAAGTGGGGGCTACTCTCTAGTTGAGGTGAGCAGGCTTCTTGTTGCGGTGACTTCTCTTGTGGAATTCAGGCTCTAGGGCACACGGACTTCAGTAGTTGTGGCACATGGGCTCCATAGTTGCGGCCCTGAGACTCTAGAGCACAGGCTCCATATCTGTGGCTCACGGGCTTAGTTGCTGTGAAGCATGTGGGATCTTTCCAGATCAGGGATCGAATTTGTGTCTCCTGAATTGGCAGACGAACTCTTTACCACTGAGCTACCAGGGCAGCCCTGGAATCATGGAGTCTTAACCACTGGACTGCCAGAGAAGTCCCTGGGTGCTCTCTGAGGGTTTTCCCCACTCTTGGTCTGGGAAATACTGTTAAAGTATGATTCTCTGGGGCACAGAAATCCTGCCAGTGATGTCAAAGTGGGATATGAGGCTCCCATAAACACCTCAGCTAGGAGGGCATATGTGGCTGTGGCCACCATGTAACTGTGCCAGGACCCCAGGCAGGGACTGATACCCCTCTGATATTCCTCATCAGGTGGCCCTACCTAAAGGCCTGGCTTGGTCATCCTTCATTTATTTGTTCCACAAATAATTATTAGAGCTTCTGGGTGTCAGATTCCTTGCAAGAACAATGGACATTTGAGAACTTTTCTGAGATTCCTCATATTGATAGATTCAGAAACCAGGAAAAGAAAAGCTGTCATTCTATGGCAACTTCTCTTTTGTCCAGGAACCTAAGGTTGTTTTAAGGTTGAGAACCCTTCAAAGAACTTCCTGGGTGGCTCAGCCGTAAAGAATTCGCCTGCCATAGAGGAGATGTCAGAGACGCGGGCTCGATTCCGGGCTCAGGAAGATCCCCTGAGAGGAGGGCATGGCAACCCACTCCAGTATTCTTGCCTGGAGAATCCCTTGGACAGAGGAGCCTGGCGGGCTACAGTCCACTGCGTCTCAACGAGCAGGGCATGACTAAAGATTCTGAGCATGCATGCATGCAACCCTTGGAAATGGGGCAGCTGCCTTCTGGAGCCTGGCAGGCAAGCCGGATCTCGACTCTGGCTTTGCGTTCTGCGTGCTGAGTTTGGAATGCCTTTCCTCTGGGCAGGGCCAAGTCTCTGCAGAGGCGAGTGGAGGACGTGCCGGACCGACCAGGACCTCGGAGGCACACCTGGCCCCTCCGGAGTGGCCACTTACGTGGCTGCAATTATTCATCACAGGCGGGTTCACAGATGTACTTAAGAAAGCAGGGATGATCTATTTTGTACATGTTCCTTAAAGGGATTCCATTTTAGCTCCAATTGTAATTTTTACCTTTTTCAGGGGAATTTATTGACGCGGTGCCCAGCTCAGCCCTCGTTTTCCGCATCCTCCTTTTGTCTGCGAGCACACTCACCAGCCGCTTAATTTGTCATAGCCCTGGAGGTATCAGAACTAATGAGCTTTGTTTGAATAGACTTTTTCCAGTTCATCTAGCACACTTTGGGGTAATCACTCAGTTTCTGTTTGCTTCTGATCCGAGGCATTGTGGGAAATATAAGAAAATAATGGTTAAAAAAGCAGTATAAATTGGTAACAGCCACATTTTCTGCAAAGCCCTGAAGATGTTATTTTTTTAATTTTACCACTTATTGAAGTATTGAGAGCACTCTAAGTACCACCATTACAACATCATATCAGAGACGAATCTGACAAAATGCTCTTTTTCAATTAGCCAGGAGTTTTCTAGTTTGCCTTCTTTAAGCAGTTCATAGCTAACAAATCTTTAAACAATCTAACCTCTTAAGGTTTAGAAGTGGACAGATAATAACCGTGAACACATAACAGTGTGTCAGCACCGAGACTTTAAAAATCTATTACAGAGATTACATACAGGGATGCTTTTTATTGGCCAGACAATTGCGTTTTCATTTCTCCCAAGTAGTTCTTCACAGTTCCTGTGGGTCCCACCAAGCGTGTGGTGGGTGGTCTAGGGAATGGAGCCTGGGGGCAGGGGCTGCGCAAGCAGGTGGGGGAGGCACGGAGGAGCACGGCGCGCTGCTTTTAACCCCCATTGCCCAGGTGGCGCTGTCGTCTGTGCTACCCAGATGGGCAGCCTGTGGTAGGGCAGGCCTTGTTTTTAAGGATTATTGGGAATGTGGCCAAAGACCAGAGACGGAGGGTTGGGATCTGCAAAATGGGCTATTGGACAGAACGCTGGACTCCCTCAGACTCCCCACTTGGGGCCAGGAGAGGGGTTTCGTAATATATGGTGCGGGCTGCTTCCTGTAGATTTCTGCTCTAAAGTCCAAGAAGCAGAGACATAGGATGTCTTTGCCCCACCAAAGAGACTGGGGTGGCCTTTCCCAGTGGGAAAGGAAGCGGAAGTGATGGGGGAGGCGGGAAGGAGGGCACTTACGCATGCGCAACACCATCTTCCCGGTGGCAGGTGGCGAAGGTGACTCCAGGCAGGATGTTAAGGCTGGGGACTGCTGTTACTTGTGGAAGGAGCGGGGAGCATGCTGCTCAGGAGAACCATGTTATATACGGATATGCATTGATTGGACAAGATTCATCCGCTTGCTTTTGCAAATAAGGAGTCTAGGACTCTGAGCTACCAGTCAGCCTGTCGGGTGATCACAGGGAACAAGTAAAGGGCTGCGACTGGAAGCCGCGGTTCTTACCGTTTCATCATGCACTTGGAGTCCTCCCTGTGTCCCGTCGTTAGGCTTAGTTAGCATTACCACCAGCAACTGCAGTAGCCACAGCAAACTTATCAGCCTCTGGGGAATGTGAGACCTCGTGCAGGCTCTGTGGGGTGTCCAGAGGTGAGGAACACGCTCCCGTGTTTCTGGGGACTGAGCTCTAAGGACAAAGCAGACTCTGAGTAACAGGACAAGAAGCAGTGAGGGCAGGGCAGGGGTGGATGGAGAGCAGACAGGCCAGCCCACGAGAGGGCCTGCTGCCTTGGTCTCCCTGGAGCTTGGATCTCCAGAGACAGCAGCAGGCTTGGTGCTGGTGATTCTGGGGTGTCCTTGGGGAACCATGGGCAGTGGCTGAGGACTCATCTGGGGAGGCCTGGGTGGAAGGGTGGCCTAGGACTGCCAGGTGAGAAGGAGTTGGGGCAATTCTTTGCGATGCAGGAGAGCCAGGTGAGACTCTCCTGGGAGGCAGGGACGTGGCAAGTGTGCATTTGGAACTTTGGAGGCTGAGAGACAGATGGTTCAGATGGGCTGAGGCTGCAGAGGGGCGAGGAGGAGGAGTCCCCTGGGCGCCATTGCTTCATCTTTATCAGTGAGGTTGTTTGATTGGTGTCTCAGCTGTGTAACAAAGCACCCCAGAGCAGTGGCTTTGAGGAACTACCATTCTGTGGGTTGCTGGGTAGTGATGCTCGCTGGGCCAGCCTACTTGGTTTGGGCCTGCCAGGCTTCCTCGTGCTTCCACAGTGAGCTGGCAGGTTGCTGGGCAGCCAGTGACCTAGGCTGGCCTCACCCGTGTGTCTGGTGGTAGGCTGGCCCTTGGCTGGGGCGCCTGCATTCTCCTCTGTGTGGGTGCTCGTCCTCTGGGGTAGGGGTGGGCTATTATCAGACAGTGTGCACAGCCCTCTCCTCCCCTCACTTCTGCCATAAGCTGGGTCTCAGATGTAACCCTTTAACTCACACTGACATGCAGAAGTAATCTCTATGTCTGGGCTTGGAGTGAGCTCACTAATAATGATAGATGTTATTATTATTTTTTTAAATTAATTAATTAATTTTTATTTTTGGCTATTCTGGGTTTTCACTGTTGCTGCAGGCTCTTCTCTACTTGCAGGGAGTGGAGGCTACTGTCTAGTGGAGGTGAGCAGGCTTCTTGTTGTGGTGACTTCCCTTGTGGAACTTGGGCTCTAGGGTGCATGGGCTTTAGTAGTTACGGCGCGTGGGCTCCATAGTTGCGACTCCAAGGCTCTAGAGCACAGGCTCTATAGTTGTGGCTCATGGGCTCAGTTGCTCGGCAGCATGTGGGATCTTCCCGGATCAGGGATCGAACACGTGTCTCCTGCATTGGCAGGTGAACTCCTCACCACTGAGCTACCAGGGAAGTCCGATAGATGTTATTAGTGACACCACAGTTTTTCATGTAAGTTCCTGTGTCAAAGGGGAAGAGAAACAATACCAGGACACATTCCGTGTTGGGGACATTCTTAATCCTTTTGTTTTATCTTTTATTGGAGTATAGACAGCCTACTGTGTTGTATTAGTTTCTACTGTACAACAAAGTGAATTAGTTACACATACATATATATCCACTCTTTTTTTAAAAATTTTTACCTTTTTTTGCCTCTAAGTTGTCATTTATTTTACACCCATCTTTACTGGCCTGTGTGGGCCTCCCATCACAGTGGCCTCTCTCGCCACAGAGTACTGCCTCTGGGTGCACGCACCCTAGAGCACGGGCTCGTAATCTGGCATGCTGGCCCAGCCGCTCGACGGCACGTGGGGCCCTCCCAGGCCAGGGAGCTAACCAGCGCCCACCCTCCGCCGTCCCCGCACCACAAGGCAGAATCTTCACCCACTGGACCACTAGGGAAGCCCTCTCTCTTTTTCACATTCTTTCCTCATATAGGTCTTCACAGAGGATTGAGTAGTTTCCCATGCTCTACCGAAGGTCCTTATTAGTTGTCTGTTGTATCTATAGCAGTGTATATATGTCGATCCCAGTCTGCCAGTTTATTCCCACCTCATTCCCTCCTGGTAGCCATAAGATCATTTTCTACATGTGACTCTATTTCTGTTTTATAGATAAGTTTATTTGTACCATTTTTTTAGATTCCACATATAAACGATATCATGTGAAATTTGCCCTTCTCTGTCTGACTTACTTCACTCAGTATAACAGTCTCTAGGTCCATCCATGCTACTGCAAATGGCATTATTTCATTCTTTTTTTTAATGACTGAGTAGTATTCCATTTATATATGTATTAATTTTCTTCTTACAAAACGTAAAAACTTCATTTAAAGAGGATCACGTCCGTAACTTTGCTAGTTCTCAGGGTCAGCATCTTAGCAGGAAACCCAGATGCACATGCCGCATCCTGCACTTTGCAAATGCTGTCTTCTGCATTCTCTCTTGAGCCTCCAAATGAACCTTGTGAGAAAGATAGGAGAGATATCATATAACTCTTACTTTATGGCTAAAAAGACTGAGACATGGGCTTCCCTGGTGGTCCAGTGGGTAAGGACACCAACTTGCAGTGCAAGGGAAACTGGTTCGATCCCTGACCTGGGAGGATCCCACGTGCTGTGGAGCGGCTGGGCCGATGTGTCCAGCTACCAAGCTGGAGCTCTGGAGTGCACGCGCCCAGAGCTGGTGCTCTGCAGCGACAGAGGCCACTGCGATGGGAGGCCCACACAGGCCAAAGAACAAAGATGGATGAAAATAAATGAAAGACTAATACCACACGCAGGGAACTCATGGAAAAACAGACAGAGCATAGACATAGGGACATCATGGTGAAGAAATAGGGAGGGGGAAGCATGGAGGAAGTAACAAGGAAACCTATAGTATTATGTGTGGAAAAGATAGCTAGTGTCATAGTGCTAAGGGAATAGGAGTGCTTACAATGGCTTGGGGCGAAGGTCTGGAGGGGTGGGACGGGGGGATCTGGTCGGGTGGGGACCATGGATATGCATATGACTGATCTGGGAACATACATGTCTGTGAACAACAAAACTCTGTAAAACCTTTAAAATAAAGAATAATAATAATAAAAAACAAACAAAAAAGAATGACAAATAATTCAGCTGTAGAGAAATGAATTTGAACTAATGTGATATAAACTATAATAAAATGGAAATTATATGGACTTGCCCCCCTCAAAAAAGACTAATAGAAGTGGCCAAAAAAAAAAAAGAATTTTAAAAGAAGATGCATATTTACCCAAAACAAATTTAATAATAATTAAAAAAAGACTGAGACATAAGGAGAGATTTGTCCAAGGTCAGTTACAGAGTGGGGAATTCTGACTTAGGGTTCATTGTTTTTCCATTTTGCTTCACAATTCTGACTTAGCATTAGTAAGAGGCCCACTGTGACCCCTGGGTCGTCCTCTTACCTAATGAAACTTCTTTGGCTCTTATTTAACAATGTGACATGTTGCTTTTGGCTATAGATATTCTCCTAGAAGACTAAGCTTTGGGTTCTGAGGAATCCAAGAGCTAATTTGAAATGCAAGTCATCCAATCTGCATTGTCATTCTCAGACTCTCTAAGGTACATTGCCAGGACAAAGTCAATGAAAAATAGACCACAAACTTTGCGCATCTCTTTCTAATTGAAATGGGCTGTCCATTTTTCTGGAAATCTTCAGAGACAACCCCACAGATGCCCCCTCAACAGCTCTGCTCAGGAAGGTTTTCCTATAATTTGGGATTTGTTTTACCCCCATTGTCCTGAAGACCTTGGGAATATGCCACATGGGTTCACCCCTTCCAACCCTGCAGATGACTAGGAGGGCCTCTGATGGCGGTTCCTCTCTGACAACACCTGTCTGTAGGGTGAAGCTGATCTCAGCTGGTAAAGAACCTGCCTGCAATTCAAGGGACCCCGGTTCAATTCCTGGGTTGGGAAGATCCCCTGGAGAAGGAGTAGGTTACCCACTCCAGTATTCTTGGGCTTCCTTTGTGGCTTAGATGGTAAAGAATCTACCTGCGATGTGGGAGACCTGGGTTCGATTCCTGGGTTGGGAAGATTCTCTGGAGAATGGACTAGATACCCATTCTAGTATTCTTGCCTGGAGAGTTCCATGGGCAGAGAAGCCTGGCAGGCTACAGTCCATGGGGTCGCAAAGAGTAGTACACAACTGAGTGACTTTCACTTCACAAGGATTGACCTCAGTGTGGCTGATGGATGACCTTTCATTTCTTCAAGGATTAAGACAGCTTCCTGTGAACATGGAGATATTCAAGGGTTCCTACAGAGGCTACTAATAGAAGTGGCAAAAAAAAAAAAAGAATTTTAAAAGAAGATGCATATTTACCCAAAACAAATTTAATAATAATTAAAAAAAGACTGAGACATAAGGAGAGATTTGTCCAAGGTCAGTTACAGAGTGGGGAATTCTGACTTAGGGTTCATTGTTTTTCCATTTTGCTTCACAATTCTGACTTAGCATTAGTAAGAGGCCCACTGTGACCCCTGGGTCGTCCTCTTACCTAATGAAACTTCTTTGGCTCTTATTTAACAATGTGACATGTTGCTTTTGGCTATAGATATTCTCCTAGAAGACTAAGCTTTGGGTTCTGAGGAATCCAAGAGCTAATTTGAAATGCAAGTCATCCAATCTGCATTGTCATTCTCAGACTCTCTAAGGTACATTGCCAGGACAAAGTCAATGAAAAATAGACCACAAACTTTGCGCATCTCTTTCTAATTGAAATGGGCTGTCCATTTTTCTGGAAATCTTCAGAGACAACCCCACAGATGCCCCCTCAACAGCTCTGCTCAGGAAGGTTTTCCTATAATTTGGGATTTGTTTTACCCCCATTGTCCTGAAGACCTTGGGAATATGCCACATGGGTTCACCCCTTCCAACCCTGCAGATGACTAGGAGGGCCTCTGATGGCGGTTCCTCTCTGACAACACCTGTCTGTAGGGTGAAGCTGATCTCAGCTGGTAAAGAACCTGCCTGCAATTCAAGGGACCCCGGTTCAATTCCTGGGTTGGGAAGATCCCCTGGAGAAGGAGTAGGTTACCCACTCCAGTATTCTTGGGCTTCCTTTGTGGCTTAGATGGTAAAGAATCTACCTGCGATGTGGGAGACCTGGGTTCGATTCCTGGGTTGGGAAGATTCTCTGGAGAATGGACTAGATACCCATTCTAGTATTCTTGCCTGGAGAGTTCCATGGGCAGAGAAGCCTGGCAGGCTACAGTCCATGGGGTCGCAAAGAGTAGTACACAACTGAGTGACTTTCACTTCACAAGGATTGACCTCAGTGTGGCTGATGGATGACCTTTCATTTCTTCAAGGATTAAGACAGCTTCCTGTGAACATGGAGATATTCAAGGGTTCCTACAGAGGCTTCCCTCCCCTGAGGGAGCAGAGAGTGAACTCTATGTGGGCATTCTAGTCTTAGGTCATCACCTTGCTGTGAGTCTTTCTGTAAGTCACTAGACCTCTCTGATCCTTCAGTTCCTCATTGTAAGTCCACTTCCTGATTCAGAAAACTACAGATCGTAAAGTTCCAGAGGGTACACAGGCTCAGGTCTTTTCTGTAGGGCATATTGTCTTTTTCTCCCTTGAAGAGAATTTGGCTGTTCAAGTAATTTAGTGGCATCCTAGCCCACATTACCTGGAGTAATTGGGAGATATGAAAATGAATGTCGGTGGTTCTAATTTCATGTGATCAATGACAAGATAGACATTCTTTTTTTTTTTTTTTTTTGTGGGGGGTGCGGGTTGGGGAGGGAGGGGCGGGTGGGCCACTTCTATTGGTCTTTCATTTATTTATTTTCATCCATCTTTGTTCTTTGGCCTGTGGGGGCCTCCCATCGCAGTGGCTCCTATTGTCGCAGAGCACTGACTCTGGGCGCATGCGCTCCAGAGCTCCGGCTCGGTAATTGGACACATCGGTCCAGCTGCTCCACGGCACGTGGGATCCTCCCAGGCCAGGGATCAAACCGGTGCCCCTTGCACTGCAAGTTGGTGTCCTTACCCACTGGACCACCAGGGAAGCCCTAGACCTTCTTTTAATTTCATAGTAAACTCTTGCAGTTTAAATCATGATACAAAGTGAAAACAATGATATTCATAAATATTGCCTGAATTCACTCAAACCTGCAGTATTACAGAAAACCATTTATTAAATGGTTAAATACTGAGCTGTCTGATTCATAGATTATAAAAGTCAACCTTTCTGTGTTCTCTTTACTACTCTGAGCTTATACACTATAATCCCTTTGATGAAGACAGTCCTGGAGTATTTTATGAGACTAGAGTTGTTTACAAGACCCCTTTCAAACGTCATCTTATCTGATTAGCACAGCAGTCCTGGTGAAGGACTCGCCTTGGAGCAGGCCAAAAAAGGACCCCTGGCTGTTCTCTGCCTTTAGGAAGGTGAGTTTATTTTTAGGATAGTCAAGTAGCATCAGCGTCAAAAATAATAGTTCTTCCTTTTCTGTTCTAGTGAGAACCTTACGGAAGCTATTTCCTGGAGCTGGGGAAGTAGGGACAGCAGTCACAACTGGGGGTGGGGGATTTCAGGAACCTAGACTTCATACCCGCTTTATCTCACCACCATCTCTGTATTGAAAAAAGATTAGAAACTCTGTGAGGGCAGGAGTCATACACTCTCATCTTCTTAGGTTCTTCCTAGGGCCTCCTAAAGGCATCTTAAAATAATTACAAAGTGCATTTCTTAGCAAAATAGATTTCCACCAATTTCATTTCAAAGGTTCACTGAGCCACTCTGTCCTAGAGTGGAAGCTCTGTGACTCAGCCAGTCACTGTGCACGCAACACTAAAATCCCCACAGCCACGTAATTCTAAAAAGAGAGAGAGAGGGAGAGACTCCTCCATGGATCCACAGTATTTACATGATGATCTGACATCTTCGAGCAGCAGATTTTAATTCTTCCAGCACCTGCAAGGCTGGTGGTGCAAATACTCTGGATTCGCCCACAGACGCTCTTGGCTGACGTGGCTTGCCCAAGGCGCTGCTCTAAGCACAAGCGTCTGAAGGTCTGTTGAGGCCACACCTCCTCAGCCACAGGGTGGTGCATAAGTAATTCAGTGCAGGAACAGGGTGTTGTCCAGAGGCTCATGGGTTCACATGGTCATGGTAGTGGCTTTGTCAGTTAGGAGAACTGAAACAGGAAGAAAGCCAGGGAGAATGTGGGAGCTGAGTGTTTTCTCAGTCAGTGATCAGCAGCGAGTTATCAGTTGCCTTGGAAAAGTGTTCAGTTGGGGACCCAGCACCTTGTCTTTTCGACCTTCTCCTGTTCTATACGGATTGCTGATGGGCACAGGGTCAGCGTGAGGGCACCCCCCAGAAAATGCGCACATCTTTCTTTTTCTAGGAGGTGCTACTGAGCTGCTCCAGGGCCTGGGATAATCCACCTAGGGAGGGAGCGCAGCCCAGCAGGGAGGAAACCTAGATTTGCACCCAATAGGGAAGGGCCCAGCCAGGGCAGGGATCAGGGACAGCCTGCATACTTGAGAACAAGTCTTGGGCTCATGCTTTTGGGCATTTATTTAACTGCTCCTCAAGCTTGAGAATTGGGGAAAAACAGGTAACTCAAGTCTAGTTCTAGAACCTGAAAGTCACTTGAGCTGGGCCAAAGGCCCCAGGTTGCCCAAGGTTAGGAGCAGGAGTGGTGGGTGGGACTAATGGTTAGTGAGCACAGGGAGGAATTGACTGACTTCTGTTATAGTCTTCCTATCGCAGGGGACCAAGGGGGTGTGATCCATACTTAAGAATATTTTTTACAACCATTCAACAATGGAAACACATCTATCCATTAGAATTGTGGACCTAAAGTCTCAAATTGGGGGCCCTAAGCTAGATTTGGGCATCAGAAGAGCTTTTATTCAGCTAGCAGAATGATCCTTTTATTTACTTTAGAAATGTGAATCAACATGAAACAGAAAAAAATGAAGACATTCTCTGAAACAGTCCAGATTCCATAAAAAATTTTGGAGTCTCTGGCGACATGGAGCAGTTGTCTCCAGGACCACATCCTTTTGCGCAGAGATGCAGCTGCCTCTTCAGCGGGGCCGTGTGTTGAAAGTCATAGTCTGCATCCTCTCTAGTATCCTTGGCTGTCAGGACTACCAGAGGGCGCCCCCTCCCCATCACCCTTGCAAAATTTGTAGGCTCCTGCTAAGGTCCCATCCCCCTGCTGAGGTCCCATCCCCTCTTGCAAGACTGCATGTCCCTGCGAAGGTCCGATAAGAAGGGGAGCAACGCCTCACAACCAAGCTGGTGGTGCACATCCTGCCGAGGCTCCATGACCAGGCTCCTGATTCTGAGATGACCCCCTTCCTAGAATGAGGCCACCTGACCTATGAAACAAAATGTTTTCCTGCCTCACCTAGCTTTTCCCACCTCAATCAGGTATAGAACCCCTGCTGTAAAACTCACTGAGGGCTGTTCTCTCCTCTGGAGGCAGACCAGCTGTTCTCCTGAATAAACCTGGTTTGTTCTGGCAGTCCAGCTGTCTCCTACTTTCCTTTCCTCCCAGAACCTTTACTGGGGCTTCCCCGGTGGTTCAGTGGGTAAGGACACCGCCTTGCAGTACAAGGGGCACTGGTTCGATCCTGACCTGGGAGGATTCCCATGTCCGGCAGAGCGGCTGGACTGATGTGTCCAACTACCCAGCCGGAGCTCTGGAGCACATGTGCCCAGAGTTCGGTGCTCTGCAGTGAGAGAGGCCACTGCAATGGAAGGCCCACACAGGCCAAAGAACAAAGATAAATAAATGAAAGATCAATAGATGTGGCAAAAAAACCCACCTTATACTGGCCTTAAGGCAGGGGGCCACTCACTACCATTGTGCTTACATTGTTATTTTCCTGCTGTAGACGAAGGACTCCCTGTTCCTAGGTCTCTGTAACTTAGAATGTGAATCAAACATGAAAAAAAGAAGGACCTAAAGTCTCAAATTGGGGGCCCTAAGCTAGATTTGGGCATCAGAAGAGCTTTTATTCAGCTAGCAGAATGATCCTTTTATTTACTTTAGAAATGTGAATCAACATGAAACAGAAAAAAATGAAGACATTCTCTGAAACAGTCCAGATTCCATAAAAAATTTTGGAGTCTCTGGCGACATGGAGCAGTTGTCTCCAGGACCACATCCTTTTGCGCAGAGATGCAGCTGCCTCTTCAGCGGGGCCGTGTGTTGAAAGTCATAGTCTGCATCCTCTCTAGTATCCTTGGCTGTCAGGACTACCAGAGGGCGCCCTCCCCATCACCCTTGCAAAATTTGTAGGCTCCTGCTAAGGTCCCATCCCCCTGCTGAGGTCCCATCCCCTCTTGCAAGACTGCATGTCCCTGCGAAGGTCCGATAAGAAGGGGAGCAACGCCTCACAACCAAGCTGGTGGTGCACATCCTGCCGAGGCTCCATGACCAGGCTCCTGATTCTGAGATGACCCCCTTCCTAGAATGAGGCCACCTGACCTATGAAACAAAATGTTTTCCTGCCTCACCTAGCTTTTCCCACCTCAATCAGGTATAGAACCCCTGCTGTAAAACTCACTGAGGGCTGTTCTCTCCTCTGGAGGCAGACCAGCTGTTCTCCTGAATAAACCTGGTTTGTTCTGGCAGTCCAGCTGTCTCCTACTTTCCTTTCCTCCCAGAACCTTTACTGGGGCTTCCCCGGTGGTTCAGTGGGTAAGGACACCGCCTTGCAGTACAAGGGGCACTGGTTCGATCCCTGACCTGGGAGGATTCCCATGTCCGGCAGAGCGGCTGGACTGATGTGTCCAACTACCCAGCCGGAGCTCTGGAGCACATGTGCCCAGAGTTCGGTGCTCTGCAGTGAGAGAGGCCACTGCAATGGAAGGCCCACACAGGCCAAAGAACAAAGATAAATAAATGAAAGATCAATAGATGTGGCAAAAAAACCCACCTTATACTGGCCTTAAGGCAGGGGGCCACTCACTACCATTGTGCTTACATTGTTATTTTCCTGCTGTAGACGAAGGACTCCCTGTTCCTAGGTCTCTGTCTGAAGCGGAAAATGAGAACCGCTCTTTTCTCACAGGTCGCGTTCTTCTCCTGTGTGACCTCTCTGGGCCCAGCAGACATTTGCGTCTCACAAACAACACTGGGCTACACCGACGACGGAACGCGTGGGACAAAGAGGTGCTTCCGGGGTGTGATGTCTCCAGATGTGTTCATGAAACCCCTGGGGGCAGGTCTGCGGGGGTTCAGCAGATGCACGTTGGGGAGGACCTGGGTGACGTCAGGGAGAACTTGTGAAGGCACAGCTGGCGAAGGGCCGCTGGAGTGTCACCAGAGCCAATTGCTCAGAATCTAAGGGTTCGTTAGGTGAGGCTCAATTTACAAATCTTAAAATGACAGTTTTGCTCTTGGCAATGTCTCGTGTTAATAAGTTGGTTACGAATGCAGGGTGAAATGAGGCAGGCACTCAACTTGTGCGTGTGTGTTGGGGGTGTGTGTGTGACACACCATGTGTGGTTTCTTGGAGTTGGGGAAAATCTGTCAGCCTTTCTAATATGGAGTTCATTTTGACAACAGAATAAGATGTGTTTTGAACACATGTCTGTCCTGCCTTTTCTCAAGGCCGTTGATGAGAGTGGGCCCCAGAGCAAAGAGGAAGGGCGAGGCTGGGTTTCTCTGTGGGATGTTTGCTGGTTGGATTTCTTCTGGGGACAAAAGCTTGGGGCATCTGTGTGCCTCCTGGATCCTGAGGGCTTCTTGTGTTAGTCCCGAGGGTCAGAGAGGGCAGGGTATCTCTCTCATCAAGATGTATTTTAGACCCTGAGCTTCCTAGTCAAAGCTGATCACCAAGCCAAATTTCTGTCCTCCCCACCCCCCACCCTCAACCAAGACAGGGTCCAGCAACTCCCTGTGAAATGGGACACAGTTTGGTCAGAGTAGCCTACACAACAGAATACATCCTTTCCACCAGTTGTAGAAAAATGCAGATGGAAAGCCAGCAATTAAAAACAGGTAGAAATTAGAGATTTGGATTTTGCCGAGCAAGCTTTCTGTGGCCACCGTCAGATCCCTGTGCCATGTATCTGGATCCTGTCTGGGGTGGCCAGACTGGCTTTTGATAAAGAGCCGCAAAATCTGTCCCTCTTCAGCTCCCGCTACTTGCCACGCACTCCATTCAAGCTGAAGCAGCCGCTCAGTTCCTTGCATAATTCGGAGTTAATCATTTGTACTTCACAGCCTCTGAGAGGCCGTAGACTTGGGGGGTGGGGACAGATTTGGCTTTTTAATCGCCTTGTATATTGTGCAGCTTGAGATAAATGACGCCGACTGTCTGAAATCTACGTTCTTGCTTCTGATGCACAACTGTAATTAATTTTGTGCAGTGTTTCAGAATTGATCGTGGTCACTTGAATTTCTAATTTTTCATTCACTTCAAAGACCCGAGTTTTTCTTTCGCCTTTCCTTAAAGCAGTGTGCACCAGCTCAGTAACATTCTGTGAGGCGGGTCTACTAAATGACTCTCTTATGCCTCTTTTTCGATAAGGTGAAACGGAGGTCAAGGCCCGAGGCTTCTGCTTATCTCCCGGCTTGTATTCAGATGCATTTCCTGACTTATAGGAAGCACCAGCAAAACTTATCAAATTATAACTAAATAGTTCGGCAGCACTTAACGTATTGTAAAATGCTCAAAAAGCTTCATTCACACATCCTATTCAGTATAAGACAATTAAGCACAATTTAGGCAATAATTACCCTAATTAACTACACTCTAATGTTTGTATTCAAGATTATGGCAACGTTGTTTCACTTCACTATTTAAATAATAACAAGGTTTCCTAATTTCTCTGTATTGATAGTTGTTGTATGTGATTCTTTGTTTGGTATATTTCACTGTAAAAATATTTGTCAGTGAAAGATTGAACAATATGAATGAATTTGATTATGCCATTGTCAAAAGCCCCATGCATCACAATTCCTTGTTTTAATCACTACTGTAAACCTTGCAGCCGGAGGGCATAGTTTTAATTTGGGTGTCTTACTAATGAAAAAATTGGAAAAACAGGTAGAAATTAGAGATTTGGATTTTGCCGAGCAAGCTTTCTGTGGCCACCGTCAGATCCCTGTGCCATGTATCTGGATCCTGTCTGGGGTGGCCAGACTGGCTTTTGATAAAGAGCCGCAAAATCTGTCCCTCTTCAGCTCCCGCTACTTGCCACGCACTCCATTCAAGCTGAAGCAGCCGCTCAGTTCCTTGCATAATTCGGAGTTAATCATTTGTACTTCACAGCCTCTGAGAGGCCGTAGACTTGGGGGGTGGGGACAGATTTGGCTTTTTAATCGCCTTGTATATTGTGCAGCTTGAGATAAATGACGCCGACTGTCTGAAATCTACGTTCTTGCTTCTGATGCACAACTGTAATTAATTTTGTGCAGTGTTTCAGAATTGATCGTGGTCACTTGAATTTCTAATTTTTCATTCACTTCAAAGACCCGAGTTTTTTTCTTTCGCCTTTCCTTAAAGCAGTGTGCACCAGCTCAGGAACATTCTGTGAGGCGGGTCTACTAAATGACTCTCTTATGCCTCTTTTTCGATAAGGTGAAACGGAGGTCAAGGCCCGAGGCTTCTGCTTATCTCCCGGCTTGTATTCAGATGCATTTCCTGACTTATAGGAAGCACCAGCAAAACTTATCAAATTATAACTAAATAGTTCGGCAGCACTTAACGTATTGTAAAATGCTCAAAAAGCTTCATTCACACATCCTATTCAGTATAAGACAATTAAGCACAATTTAGGCAATAATTACCCTAATTAACTACACTCTAATGTTTGTATTCAAGATTATGGCAACGTTGTTTCACTTCACTATTTAAATAATAACAAGGTTTCCTAATTTCTCTGTATTGATAGTTGTTGTATGTGATTCTTTGTTTGGTATATTTCACTGTAAAAATATTTGTCAGTGAAAGATTGAACAATATGAATGAATTTGATTATGCCATTGTCAAAAGCCCCATGCATCACAATTCCTTGTTTTTAATCACTACTGTAAACCTTGCAGCCGGAGGGCATAGTTTTAATTTGGGTGTCTTACTAATGAAAAGAAAAAAATAATTGTTTTGCCAGGATTTAATAATAAGCAATAAAATCAGCCAACCAGATTTTACCTCTGCATTCAATCTCTTTTTTATTATAAAACATTTTTGTCCTTTTTTTAGATTACAGGCGTAGATACTGAACATTTTACTAATAAATATTTCAGTTTGCTTATGGAGGCTAATGCTGTCATCTGAATATGGAATTATATTTCTTTCATGCTTCATTATCATTTCATGGTAGTAATGACAGTGAGGCGATGGAATATTTACAGGCTTTTCAGAAGACATTTATCCAATACATTCCCTGAAGGGCACCTAGGCTTAAAGATACATTATCCTTTTGTAAAGCTCCTCCCAGGATCCCAATTCCTGAATCAGCCAATCTGAACTTTTTTTCCCCTTCAATATTTTAACACATCAGTGAAACCTCTTTTCCCTCCACCACCACTGGTGGGCCATTCATCCTGGAATTTAAGAGACAGAGTTGGGGGAGATAGGACTGTGACCTCAGTTGCCACAATCTGTGAAATGGGCATGTAAACTATGTTCTGACTATTGCCATGGGCCCTGAGCACAAGCGTTCGGGTTTTGGTCAACGTGGTTCTTCTTCAGTTGTTTTCTAAATGGTTTCCAAGACTCTGGAGTTGTTTGTCTTATTAATTGATGCTGTCATTCAATTATGGATTATAGATGGTAAATTTCAGGCTTTAGGGGATCTAAAGGGACATGAACCTGTGGCTCCAGGAGGGAAGGTGTCTGGATGATGGTTCTTCTGAGAAATGGGGGGGCTGCAGGGGAGGGCAGAGGCTGGCCGTGTTCTGTTGTGGTCCTTGGAGTTACGGGCAGGGCTGCCATGGTGCCCGCACCCTAGACGATTGGGGATTCTGCAGAATTGGCAAGTGTGTATCCCATCAAAGGGCAGCTATTCCCTGGCTTCTGCCAGTTGGACAGACTCAGGCTCAGTATTGTCAGAGCTTCTAATTTTTCAGGGGAGACCAGAAATCGGGAGTTTCCTGTAAAGTACGGTTTTTAGGTGTTGGATTTGAATTCAAACATTTATGAACTGCTGTGCACACCAAGCAAGACCATGGCCTGTGTTGAGGCACGTGAGCTGCGGAGTTTCGGTGTCTAGTTGAGGGATGCTGAGAGGACCTTGCTGTTGTGTTCTGGGCATGTGGTGGAGGCCGAGGAGGGTTATCCTGGGTCCTCCTGCATGGAACGGGGAGTTTCTGGGCAATGAAATCTGGGAATCCAGGCTGTTAGCCTGGCTCTCAGGTCTCCT
Organism: Tragulus kanchil; assembly: GCA_022376925.1. Taxonomy (NCBI): domain Eukaryota; kingdom Metazoa; phylum Chordata; class Mammalia; order Artiodactyla; family Tragulidae; genus Tragulus; species Tragulus kanchil. The sequence goes on along the minus strand of JAIOJX010000031.1, from coordinate 113,066,860 downwards.
TATTCTTATGCATAACTTGACCACTGTGCTTCCCCTTCCCCCACCCGAATATTTAGTTATTTGGCTGTGCAGGGTCTTAGCTGAGGCACGCAGAATCTTCGATCTTTGCTTTGGGATGTGGGATCTTTAGTTGCGGCATGTGAACTCTTTGGTTGCAGCATGTGGAATCCTAGTTCCCTGTCACTGGACCAATTCCTGAATCAGCCAATCTGAACTTTTTTTCCCCTTCAATATTTTAACACATCAGTGAAACCTCTTTTCCCTCCACCACCACTGGTGGGCCATTCATCCTGGAATTTAAGAGACAGAGTTGGGGGAGATAGGACTGTGACCTCAGTTGCCACAATCTGTGAAATGGGCATGTAAACTATGTTCTGACTATTGCCATGGGCCCTGAGCACAAGCGTTCGGGTTTTGGTCAACGTGGTTCTTCTTCAGTTGTTTTCTAAATGGTTTCCAAGACTCTGGAGTTGTTTGTCTTATTAATTGATGCTGTCATTCAATTATGGATTATAGATGGTAAATTTCAGGCTTTAGGGGATCTAAAGGGACATGAACCTGTGGCTCCAGGAGGGAAGGTGTCTGGATGATGGTTCTTCTGAGAAATGGGGGGGCTGCAGGGGAGGGCAGAGGCTGGCCGTGTTCTGTTGTGGTCCTTGGAGTTACGGGCAGGGCTGCCATGGTGCCCGCACCCTAGACGATTGGGGATTCTGCAGAATTGGCAAGTGTGTATCCCATCAAAGGGCAGCTATTCCCTGGCTTCTGCCAGTTGGACAGACTCAGGCTCAGTATTGTCAGAGCTTCTAATTTTCAGGGGAGACCAGAAATCGGGAGTTTCCTGTAAAGTACGGTTTTTAGGTGTTGGATTTGAATTCAAACATTTATGAACTGCTGTGCACACCAAGCAAGACCATGGCCTGTGTTGAGGCACGTGAGCTGCGGAGTTTCGGTGTCTAGTTGAGGGATGCTGAGAGGACCTTGCTGTTGTGTTCTGGGCATGTGGTGGAGGCCGAGGAGGGTTATCCTGGGTCCTCCTGCATGGAACGGGGAGTTTCTGGGCAATGAAATCTGGGAATCCAGGCTGTTAGCCTGGCTCTCAGGTCTCCTTATTCTTATGCATAACTTGACCACTGTGCTTCCCCTTCCCCCACCCGAATATTTAGTTATTTGGCTGTGCAGGGTCTTAGCTGAGGCACGCAGAATCTTCGATCTTTGCTTTGGGATGTGGGATCTTTAGTTGCGGCATGTGAACTCTTTGGTTGCAGCATGTGGAATCTAGTTCCCTGATCAAGAATCACACCCAGCCTCCTGCGTTGGGAGTGTGGAGTTTGAGTCACTGGACCACCAGGGAGGTCCCAACTGCTGTTCTCTGGAGAGGCTGTTAGTGGCTAATCTGATAGGAAGTTGATCTCTTCTACAGTTTTTCTCTGGATCTCCCAATGTTTGTTGGGACTCCTTTGCTGGCTATCTTATTTGTATGTGTGTTTTCCAACACAGCTCTATTTGCTCCTGGGCCCTAGCTTGTAGAACCTTTAAAGGAGCCTATAGAACTCTTCTGAAGGGAATTGAATGATGTGGCTTCAGGGGTCCTGGTGCCAACCTGGGGGCTGGCTCCACGGGTTCCTAAGCAGCAGGGCACACTATGAGATTCTGCCTCAGCAGTCTTCTCTGGAGCCTGCAGCCCAGGGCTGAGGCCCCAGGGCAGATGGCAGTGAGCATTCCTTTGACCAAGGCAACCTCCTGCCCTGTAACCAGTCCTGTGTCCTTGTCACTACGCCATCTCCCGGTGGGATTGAGTGGGTGGTTTGTCCAGAGGGGAGAAAGTGGGGTACAGGGAGCCCCTGCCTAGCAGCAAACTTGGAGCCAGGTCCGAGTTACCACCGTGGCTCTGACGGGCTCCTACCCCACCCACCGTGGTAGGATCCCTGCCAGGGACCATCCCCAACCCAGTGTCGCGGGCCGCCCAGCACTCTCAATTCAGGCAAACAGTGTCAGAATCGAGCTTTCCCTTGGGATTGCAAGGGCATTGACTTTCTCAGGCTTGTCCTTCTGCAAACCTCTCTCTATTTAGGTTTCCATATGACTAAGAAGCAATGAGATGCGAGGCTCTCTGGTCTTCGAGAGAAGATGAGTCAGTCTGGCCATAACTGACTTGAGAAAGGAAGCCGAGCTGACTTCTCTCCTCGCCTCCCGCCTACCCGAGTGCATTGTATGGCTCTGTTCGGGGAAGGCTGCCAGGCCAGGTGGAGACAAGGATCTCCAAACTTCCACTGTTTTCTAACCAGGCTGTGGGGAGGTGATGATGTTCTGGGTGTGGGAAGGGATTTGCCCAGAATTCCCCGGGCCACCATCTCTTATGGGGCTGCTTTGATGTCTCAGCCTGAGATACCCCTGCTCACACCCTCTTACCCTCCAGGTAGGCGCTCACCTGTGGTGGCCCAGAGTCCAGACACGGGGCCTCCTCATCTGTGATCCAGTTCTTCCTCCAGTGGTCTGGGCTCTGGGCTCAGGAGGCTGGGAGTTAGAGGAGGGGCAGGCGGGACTCCTGTGGATGGCTAACCTGTTTTTGCTTTCTTCTCTTGGGTTCCACTTAGGTTTTTCCCTAAATACTTTCACAGAGATTTCATAGGATTGCTAGATGAAAGACAGGATGTCTGGTTAAATTTGAATTTCAGATAACGAGTCATTCCCACCCCGCCAAAGGTCTATGCTAATATTTACTAAGTATTTATACAGTATCACTTTACTTGGATTATTTCACTTGATTCTCATAAAATCCCTATGAGACAGATGCTATTATTTTTTAACTTTTTATGGTATATAAGAGTTTGTGTGATTAACAGTGCTGTGTTAGTTTCAGGTGTACAGTAAAAGGATTCAGCCCTACACATACATGTGTCTGTTTATTTTAATTCTTTCCCCATTTAGGTTATGTAATATTGTAGAGTTCCCTGTGCTATATCGTATTTTATTTTATGTCTTTAAATTTTTGGCTGCACTGCATGTGGGAGCCCAGCTCCCTGACCAGGAATGGAACCTGCATCCCTGTGTTAGAAGCGTGGAGTCTCAACTGCTGGATCACCAGGGAAGTCCCTGGTTATCCATTTTCAAATATAGCAGTGTGTGTATGTCAATCCCAAACTCCCTAAGTAGTCATTTTTTTAGCATACGTATGTCTCAAATATAATACTGATACACACACTAGTATTCGATAGACATACTAATACTAGCACTTATTTTCTTAGTGTATTATTTTAGTAATTAGTGTATGGTACAACTTTTAAAGCATAAGTATGTCTCATGCATACAGACATGGATACTAAAAATTTATTTATTGTTTATCTGAAATTCAATGTCTCCAGTTTCCTGAATATTTATTTATGAAACCTGGCAATGCTAACTGGAGACTCTGTGTGCTTGAAATACCATCATCTGCTCTCAAGGCTGCTTGGTTAGGGAAGGGCTCTTGACCCTGTGTGCATTGCTTAGGACTGTTTGTTTAGAAGCAGAACGGAAGTGATGCTGAAACTCAGTTGCCCTTCACAAGTGCTTCAGCTGGTCCATGTTGCTAATCAAAGCTCTCACTGAGTTTTTGAGAACGCTCTCCTAACACTCCAAATACACGCTCAAACTTTTACCCACTCCTGGGTGTGGGCAGTGGTGCAGCCATGGCATAAAAACCAAATTACGATGAGCAGTGAGCACAGTGGACCCAATTCCTCTTTGCGAGGGTTCGAACTCCTCACACTGGGGTTAGAGGAAGAGAAACGGAGTCGGTGCTGTTCACCCATCCCAAATGAAATGCCCGAGAGGCTTTGGGTGTGTGTTTCACTCCCGTATCTTGGTGTATCCTGGAGATGGGCAGTGACGTGGCCAGCAGGACCCCGACCCAAGGTATGACTGCAGGTTGTCCTCCCGTGTCAACAAACGGCCTTTCCCTTGGCGTCAGCATGGGAAATGCTCCCTGCCCCGCCTGCCACAGATGGGTCAGGCTACAAGTAGCGAGGTCAAGGTCTGTGGCCCTGTCCCTCCAGCGTCTGCAGGGCCACTGCTGGCTTCTCCGCTGGGAAGGAGAGGCCGTTTGAGAGCACGTCCATTTTTTCAATTTTGCACTAGCAGTGGTGAACCTGCATCCCTGTGTTAGAAGCGTGGAGTCTCAACTGCTGGATCACCAGGGAAGTCCCTGGTTATCCATTTTCAAATATAGCAGTGTGTGTATGTCAATCCCAAACTCCTAAGTAGTCATTTTTAGCATACGTATGTCTCAAATATAATACTGATACACACACTAGTATTCGATAGACATACTAATACTAGCACTTATTTTCTTAGTGTATTATTTTAGTAATTAGTGTATGGTACAACTTTTAAAGCATAAGTATGTCTCATGCATACAGACATGGATACTAAAAATTTATTTATTGTTTATCTGAAATTCAATGTCTCCAGTTTCCTGAATATTTATTTATGAAACCTGGCAATGCTAACTGGAGACTCTGTGTGCTTGAAATACCATCATCTGCTCTCAAGGCTGCTTGGTTAGGGAAGGGCTCTTGACCCTGTGTGCATTGCTTAGGACTGTTTGTTTAGAAGCAGAACGGAAGTGATGCTGAAACTCAGTTGCCCTTCACAAGTGCTTCAGCTGGTCCATGTTGCTAATCAAAGCTCTCACTGAGTTTTTGAGAACGCTCTCCTAACACTCCAAATACACGCTCAAACTTTTACCCACTCCTGGGTGTGGGCAGTGGTGCAGCCATGGCATAAAAACCAAATTACGATGAGCAGTGAGCACAGTGGACCCAATTCCTCTTTGCGAGGGTTCGAACTCCTCACACTGGGGTTAGAGGGAAGAGAAAACGGAGTCGGTGCTGTTCACCCATCCCAAATGAAATGCCCCGAGAGGCTTTGGGTGTGTGTTTCACTCCCGTATCTTGGTGTATCCTGGAGATGGGCAGTGACGTGGCCAGCAGGACCCCGACCCAAGGTATGACTGCAGGTTGTCCTCCCGTGTCAACAAACGGCCTTTCCCCTTGGCGTCAGCATGGGAAATGCTCCCTGCCCCGCCTGCCACAGATGGGTCAGGCTACAAGTAGCGAGGTCAAGGTCTGTGGCCCCTGTCCCCTCCAGCGTCTGCAGGGCCACTGCTGGCTTCTCCCAAGCTGGGAAGGAGAGGCCGTTTTGAGAGCACGTATCATATTTTTGACATAGGACTCCAATCACAAAACCCAGCGATGGCGACTGCAAATGGATCGATTTGTTTTTTCTCCATAGACCTGTGTGCTGTTTGTAGGTAGAGGGGGAGAAAGCCTGCGAACAGAGTGGAATCTACTTCTTAGAAGCCTGGGTTATCAAACTCATTAATCTACATGTCAGGAGGCTAGGAATGAATAATTGTGTGTAGAATTTATCTGCCAACATGATAGCTACTTTTCAGCTTTCTACGAGGGGCTCCTCCATGGCGCCCCCGATTAGATGCTTTGTCTGCTGGGCAGTGGGGATGCTGGGGGTGCTGCAGCCCCCCAGAGGACGGGGACAGGCTCTGACACACGCCACACCGGTCCTGCCACTGCCCTGGCCCAGGCAGAGGGGAGCGCGCTCACGGGTGCCCTGGAGTAGCCCTCACGGCAGAGTGCTGGGTAATTAGACACACGTGGCAGGGGCCTCCTTGTCTGATGCAGTGGAATGCTGCTGCTGGAGGAGGGCTGGTGGCGGGGGTTCTCAGCACCTTTGCCTCCGTTAGAAGGGAGGGGTTTGGGTGTGAGGGGTGGGCCAGGTGGGCTTTCTAGGTCGCTGGGTTCTGGGGTAGAGGCTCGTCCCCTTCAGCTCCATAAAGCAGGAAACAGGGACAACGGCAGAGACAGCCAAGATACTCTGAGCTGAGTGGACAGGAGAGAACGTGGCTGGCTTTAGGGTTTTTGCCTTTTTTCAAAGTGATTTTGTTTGCTTTTTACTTTTGGCCTTGCTGTGAAGCATGTGGGATCTTAGTCCTGGACCAAGGAATGAACCAGTGACTCCTGCATTGGGAGTGCTGAGTCTTAACCACTGAACCACCAGGGAAGTCCCATTGTTTCAATTTTGGTATTTCTTTTATTTTGGCCCTAAGTCATTGTTTCTTTTTCATCCATCTTTATTCTTTGGCCTGTGTGGGCCTCCCATTGCAGCGGCCTCTCTTGCTGTAGAGAACCGGCTCTGGGCGCATGTGCTCTGGAGTGCTGGCTCGTAAATTGGACACACAGGCCCAGCCTTTCCTCGGCATGTGGGATCTTCTCGGGCTAGGGATCGAACCGGTACCCCTTACACTGCAAGGTGGACTCTACCCACTGGGCCACCAGGGAAGCCCTATTTATTCTTTTTTTAAATTGAAAAGACTTATGATGACCAAAAGAGAACGGGAGAGGGGAGAAGGACAAATTAGGAGTATGAGAATAACCAGTACAAAGTACAGTGCATAGAATAGATAAATAACAAGGACCTACTGTGGGGCAGGGGTAATTCTGCCCAATATCTTGTAACAACCTATAATGGAATATAACCTGCAAAAAACACCCCCAAATGAAAGAACTGACCTTAAGTCTCAAGACCGTGTGGTTGATGTACCTGAGAGTTTGAGGCGCTGATGAGGACCCAGCATTGTCCCGCCCAGTGCCCCCATCCAGCCATCAGTCCCCAGGACACTTCAGAGGGACTTGGTGGAGAAGTGTCTTTGCCCTGGCCTGTCATGGAGGCATCAGCGACTGCTTTCCACACCAACTCCTTTGCCAGGAGCCTCTCCAGGCGACCTCTGCCTTGTCAGCTGCGTTTATGATGTGCTCATAATTAAATGTCCACGAAGCTTGTGGCATGCTGACCACAGAGGGGCCATAAGCCGTAAGATAAATGAGACTGGGAGATGGAATATTGCTTCACGTGTGGACTTCGGCTGATGTTAAAGATGGTCAGTGGTAATTATGAATACGTGACCTGGCTGAATCTTTACCTGAACGATCACAATCTTAATAAAGTGATAAACCCATGTCTGTGTCTCCTTCATCTGACACCCTCACTTCCCACGTGTGAATTTTAGAAGAGCCCTCCTTCCCTCTGTTTGGCGGGTGATAGGTACCCACTAATGGAAGCTTCTGCACATATGCAGTTGATGCAAAGTCTGGCAATGACAGGAAGTCCAAGTGTGGCCTCTTCAACATCTCCACTTATGACAGGAGGGGGCGACAGACAGTGAAGCCCGGGTGAGGAGGGCGAGGTGAGGGGCTGCCTGTAGGAAGTGCAGCTGGTTCATCCCCACGGGCGCATGTGCTCTGGAGTGCTGGCTCGTAAATTGGACACACAGGCCCAGCCTTTCCTCGGCATGTGGGATCTTCTCGGGCTAGGGATCGAACCGGTACCCCTTACACTGCAAGGTGGACTCTACCCACTGGGCCACCAGGGAAGCCCTATTTATTCTTTTTTTAAATTGAAAAGACTTATGATGACCAAAAGAGAACGGGAGAGGGGAGAAGGACAAATTAGGAGTATGAGAATAACCAGTACAAAGTACAGTGCATAGAATAGATAAATAACAAGGACCTACTGTGGGGCAGGGGTAATTCTGCCCAATATCTTGTAACAACCTATAATGGAATATAACCTGCAAAAAACACCCCCAAATGAAAGAACTGACCTTAAGTCTCAAGACCGTGTGGTTGATGTACCTGAGAGTTTGAGGCGCTGATGAGGACCCAGCATTGTCCCGCCCAGTGCCCCCATCCAGCCATCAGTCCCCAGGACACTTCAGAGGGACTTGGTGGAGAAGTGTCTTTGCCCTGGCCTGTCATGGAGGCATCAGCGACTGCTTTCCACACCAACTCCTTTGCCAGGAGCCTCTCCAGGCGACCTCTGCCTTGTCAGCTGCGTTTATGATGTGCTCATAATTAAATGTCCACGAAGCTTGTGGCATGCTGACCACAGAGGGGCCATAAGCCGTAAGATAAATGAGACTGGGAGATGGAATATTGCTTCACGTGTGGACTTCGGCTGATGTTAAAGATGGTCAGTGGTAATTATGAATACGTGACCTGGCTGAATCTTTACCTGAACGATCACAATCTTAATAAAGTGATAAACCCATGTCTGTGTCTCCTTCATCTGACACCCTCACTTCCCACGTGTGAATTTTAGAAGAGCCCTCCTTCCCTCTGTTTGGCGGGTGATAGGTACCCACTAATGGAAGCTTCTGCACATATGCAGTTGATGCAAAGTCTGGCAATGACAGGAAGTCCAAGTGTGGCCTCTTCAACATCTCCACTTATGACAGGAGGGGGCGACAGACAGTGAAGCCCGGGTGAGGAGGGCGAGGTGAGGGGCTGCCTGTAGGAAGTGCAGCTGGTTCATCCCCCCCACGGGCCACTGCTCCCACCTGCTGTTTGCATTTGTGGGTTGGTTGGGTCCAGACCCCTCTCATGTCTTTAGCAGCATCTGTGAGTTTTGCTTTTAGTTCCCTCTTTTCACCTTCTGTTTTTGGCCCTGAGTCCCTTGGATGTAAGGAGAGGTGGCACTCCCTTACAGAATGAATTCTGTCATTCCCCAGCCCCAGATGTGGCTCATGGCAAAGGACTGTTGGTGTAGGAAAAGGCCCAGGTCTTTGCCTGGAAGAGGTTGGGCAAGCTTTAAGTCATAATTTATGCTTTAAGAAACGCTAGTCTAAATAACTGAGACATTGAAAAACTAAATTTCAATGTAAAAAACTGTATGTCTGTTAACAGAAGAATGAATAAAGAAGATGTCACACACACACACTCATATATAGAATGGAATCCTACTCAGCTATAAAAAAGAATAAATGTCATTTGTGACAATGTAGCTGGACTTAGAGGGTATTATGATTATGGGCTCCAAAATCACTGCAGTTGTTGACTGACTCCATGAAATTAAAAGACACTCCTGGGAAGAAAAGCAATCACAAACCTAGACAGCATATTCAAAAGCAGTGATATTACTTTGCCAACAAAGGTCCCTATAGTCAAAGCTATGGTTTTCCAGGAGTCATGTATAGATGAGAGAGTTGGACCATAAAGAAGGCTAAGTGCCAAAGAACTGATGTCTTCGAATTGTGGTGTTAGAGAAGATTTTTGAGAGTCCCTCGAACTGTGAGGAGATCAAACCAGTCTATCCTAAAGGAAATCAATCCTAAATATTGGAAGGAACTTTGGAAGGACTGATGCTGAAGCTGAAGCTCCAATACTTTGGCCACCTGATGAGAAGAGACAACACACTGGAAAAGACCTTGATACTGGAAAAAATAGAAGGCAGAAGGAGAAAGGGACGGCAGAGGACCAGATAGTTGGCATGGCATTGCAGGCTCTGGGAGATGGTGAAGGACAGTGAAGCCCGGGTGAGGAGGGCGAGGTGAGGGGCTGCCTGTAGGAAGTGCAGCTGGTTCATCCCCCCCACGGGCCACTGCTCCCACCTGCTGTTTGCATTTGTGGGTTGGTTGGGTCCAGACCCCTCTCATGTCTTTAGCAGCATCTGTGAGTTTTGCTTTTAGTTCCCTCTTTTCACCTTCTGTTTTTGGCCCTGAGTCCCTTGGATGTAAGGAGAGGTGGCACTCCCTTACAGAATGAATTCTGTCATTCCCCAGCCCCAGATGTGGCTCATGGCAAAGGACTGTTGGTGTAGGAAAAGGCCCAGGTCTTTGCCTGGAAGAGGTTGGGCAAGCTTTAAGTCATAATTTATGCTTTAAGAAACGCTAGTCTAAATAACTGAGACATTGAAAAACTAAATTTCAATGTAAAAAACTGTATGTCTGTTAACAGAAGAATGAATAAAGAAGATGTCACACACACACACTCATATATAGAATGGAATCCTACTCAGCTATAAAAAAGAATAAATGTCATTTGTGACAATGTAGCTGGACTTAGAGGGTATTATGATTATGGGCTCCAAAATCACTGCAGTTGTTGACTGACTCCATGAAATTAAAAGACACTCCTGGGAAGAAAAGCAATCACAAACCTAGACAGCATATTCAAAAGCAGTGATATTACTTTGCCAACAAAGGTCCCTATAGTCAAAGCTATGGTTTTCCAGGAGTCATGTATAGATGAGAGAGTTGGACCATAAAGAAGGCTAAGTGCCAAAGAACTGATGTCTTCGAATTGTGGTGTTAGAGAAGATTTTTGAGAGTCCCTCGAACTGTGAGGAGATCAAACCAGTCTATCCTAAAGGAAATCAATCCTAAATATTGGAAGGAACTTTGGAAGGACTGATGCTGAAGCTGAAGCTCCAATACTTTGGCCACCTGATGAGAAGAGACAACACACTGGAAAAGACCTTGATACTGGAAAAAATAGAAGGCAGAAGGAGAAAGGGACGGCAGAGGACCAGATAGTTGGATGGCATCACTGAGTCAATGGACATGAGTTTGAGCAGGCTCTGGGAGATGGTGAAGGACAGGGAAGCCTGATGTGTTGCAGTCCATGGGGTCACAAAGAGTCCGACACAACAAGCAGCTGAACTGAACTGAACTGAACTGAAACTTAGTGAAGTAAATCAGATAGAGAACAATGAATACTGTTTTCACTTATATATGGATCTAAAAAACAAAACAAATGAACAAATAACAAAACAGAAAAAGACTAATAGAACAGATTAGTAGTTGCCAGTGGGGACAGAGATGGGGGAGGGGCAAAACGGGTGAAGAGGATTAAGAGCTACAAACTACAGAGTGTAAAGATAGATAAGTTACAAGGAAGTAAGGTACAGCACAAGCAATATAGCCAATATTTTATACTGACTTTAAATGGAGTATAAGCTATAAAAGTATTGAATTGCTATGCTTTATACCTGAAATGAATAAAATATTGTAACTTAAGTATACATCAACTAGAAACAAAGTACCAATGGAAGCTTTTGAAGTCATATTATGTAAAAATTAATAATAATTGAAATGTAAGATTCAAGTTTATTTAACATGTCAAAGGTCTAGATAAAGACACAGAGTATATGAGAAGAGAACAAAAATATGTGGATTATGATGTGTTAAATATAGGGGTTAAATCATACTTTTAAAAACACTTAAAGCTGTTTAATAACTGAATTCTAACTGGATCACTGCTTATTGCATATAATTACCTACAAAGTAGATTTCAGTAGATCAAGGATAGGGCAGGAAAAGAAACATAAAAAAGAAGAAAAAAAGCAAAAACAAGATATGCAAGGTATATACGAGGCAAAACAAATCAAGAAAATAAAGAGACAGAATACTGGCATCAGAAAAATTTGAATTGAGGTTAAAAATGCTATTTATAAGAGGAACTATTTTTATTGATGAAAGAAAGGCATATACTTTCTTACATTTTTCGACAAATACTGAGCCTAGTCCTTCTCTTGTGCTCCAGTGGTTAAGAATCCACCTCCCAATGCAGAGGACTTGGGTTTGACACCTGGTCAGGGAACTAGATCCCACGTGCTTCAGCTGAGAGTTCTCATGGCCCAGCTAAAGATCCCACACACTGCAGTGAGAAAAGATCCCACGTGCCACCTCCAAGATAGGGGTATAAATGAATAAATAAGCAGATGTTGACTAAAACGTGCGAAGATATTGCGGAGGACAAGACATAAAGTAGTGAATCAGAAAACACATAATAGATTCTCAAGTCTAAGACTGAGCACTGGATAAAGGCATTTGAACAATTATTCAAGTAAAACAGAGTGAGAAAACATGTGAAACACTAGAAATAAAAAAGGAGAAATATTCATGTATCCAAAATGTTTGAAACTTTGTTGAAATAGCTGATTTTTCTAGGAAATTTTAAATTACAGTTTATTCCTATTTGTAAATTTTTATTGGGGTATAGTTGATTTACAATGTTGTGTTTGTTTCAGGTGTACAACAAAATGAATCAGTTATACATATACATATACCCACTCTGTTTTAGGTTCTTTTCCCAGATATGCCATGACAGAGGACTGAGCAGAGTCTGCTGTGCTCTACAGTAGGACCTTATTAGTTATCTGTTTTATATATAGTCGTGTGTATGTGTCAATCACAATCTCCCGATTTATCCCTCCTCCACTTAAATTACAAATTTTAATTGTAGAATAGTTGAATAATGAAGAAAAGAAAGAATGTTAAAACAGATGGTTGTGTAGGAAATCCACTTAAATCTCTTTAGAGATAGAGGATCATCATACTAATAATAAAAGATGGAAAACTTCCCAATTCACCTTATAAATCAAGCATAATCTTATGTTGAACCCAGCAAAAATGGCAAATAAAACCTATAAATAGGGCTTCCCTGGTAGCTTAGTGGTGAAGAGTTTGCCTGCCAATGCAGGGGACATGGGTTCAATCCCTGATCCAGGAAGATCCCACATGCTGCCGAGCAGCTGAGTCCATGAGCCACAACTATTGAGCCTTTGCTCTAGAGCCTCGGAGCCACAACTATGGAGCCCATGTGCTGCAACTACTGAAGCCCGTGTGTCCTAGAGCCTGAGTTCCACAACAAGAGACATCACCAGGACAAAAAACCTGCTCACCTCTACTAGAGAGTAGCTCCCACTCCCTGCAAGTAGAGAAGAGCCCGCAGCAGCAGTGAAAAGCCAGAATAGCTAAAACTAAATAAAATTTAAAAAATAATAAAAAAAAGAAGGTTGAGTACTGAAGAACAGATTTTTTTAAAAAAAAATTTATGGATAATCCTTACATGTAAATGTAAAAGTAATAAGAAATGAAGACTACATCTATATCTGAACTCTATTGAGGTATAACTGATGAACAAAAATGTGTACACATTTAATATATATATCAGTGTAGGCTTCTCAGGTGGTGTTAGTGGTAAAGAGGCTGCCTTCCAATGCAGAAGACATAAGAGTCCTGGGTTCTATCACTGTGTTGAACGATACCCTGGAGAAGGGCGTGGGTTAGCTGGTAAAGAGGCTGCCTTCCAATGCAGAAGACATACAGTTTATTCCTATTTGTAAATTTTTATTGGGGTATAGTTGATTTACAATGTTGTGTTTGTTTCAGGTGTACAACAAAATGAATCAGTTATACATATACATATACCCACTCTGTTTTAGGTTCTTTTCCCAGATATGCCATGACAGAGGACTGAGCAGAGTCTGCTGTGCTCTACAGTAGGACCTTATTAGTTATCTGTTTTATATATAGTCGTGTGTATGTGTCAATCACAATCTCCCGATTTATCCCTCCTCCACTTAAATTACAAATTTTAATTGTAGAATAGTTGAATAATGAAGAAAAGAAAGAATGTTAAAACAGATGGTTGTGTAGGAAATCCACTTAAATCTCTTTAGAGATAGAGGATCATCATACTAATAATAAAAGATGGAAAACTTCCCAATTCACCTTATAAATCAAGCATAATCTTATGTTGAACCCAGCAAAAATGGCAAATAAAACCTATAAATAGGGCTTCCCTGGTAGCTTAGTGGTGAAGAGTTTGCCTGCCAATGCAGGGGACATGGGTTCAATCCCTGATCCAGGAAGATCCCACATGCTGCCGAGCAGCTGAGTCCATGAGCCACAACTATTGAGCCTTTGCTCTAGAGCCTCGGAGCCACAACTATGGAGCCCATGTGCTGCAACTACTGAAGCCCGTGTGTCCTAGAGCCTGAGTTCCACAACAAGAGACATCACCAGGACAAAAAACCTGCTCACCTCTACTAGAGAGTAGCTCCCACTCCCTGCAAGTAGAGAAGAGCCCGCAGCAGCAGTGAAAAGCCAGAATAGCTAAAACTAAATAAAATTTAAAAAATAATAAAAAAAAGAAGGTTGAGTACTGAAGAACAGATTTTTTTAAAAAAAAATTTATGGATAATCCTTACATGTAAATGTAAAAGTAATAAGAAATGAAGACTACATCTATATCTGAACTCTATTGAGGTATAACTGATGAACAAAAATGTGTACACATTTAATATATATATCAGTGTAGGCTTCTCAGGTGGTATTAGTGGTAAAGAGGCTGCCTTCCAATGCAGAAGACATAAGAGTCCTGGGTTCTATCACTGTGTTGAACGATACCCTGGAGAAGGGCGTGGCAGCCCACTCCAGTATTCTTGCTTGGAGAATCCAATGGACAGAGGAGCCTGGGGGTGGGGCTACAGCCCATAGGGTCACAGAGTTAGACGTGACTGAAGCAATTTAACATGCTATATATATCAATACATCTTGATGAGCTTTGTTGTTGTTATTCAGTGGACCCCACGGACTGCAGCAAAAGCAAACTCTGTCCTATGTCCATTGAGTCAATGATGTCATCCAACATCTCATCCTCTGTCTCTCCTCTTCTCCTCCTGCCCTCAGTCTTTCCCAGCATCAGTGTCTTTTCCAATGAGTCGGCTCTTTGAATCAGATGGCCAAAATATCAGAGCTTCAACTTCAGCATCAGTCTGTCGAAGGAATATTCAAGACTGATATCTTTTAGGACTGACTGGTTTGGTATCCGTGCAGTCCAAGGGACTCTCAAGAGTCTTCTCTTACAACACAATTTGAAAGCATCAGTTCTTCAGCACTCAGTCTTCTTTATGGGCCAGCTCTCACATCTGTACATGACTACTGGAAAAACGATAGCTTTAACTATACTGACTTTGCTGGTAAAGTGATTTCTTTACTTTTTAATATGCTTTCTAGGTTTGTCCTAGCTTCTCTTTAAAGGAGCAAGCATCTTTTAACTTCATGGCTTTGAGATTAGACATATGCATATACCTATGATATCATTACTACAATTTTAGTACTAAACATATTCATCACCTCCAAAATTTTCCTTGTGTTCTGTGTGTGTGTGTGCATGTGTATGTTTGGGGGAAAGAACATTTAATATGAGACCTGTCTGCTTTATATATTTTAAAGTACATGATACAGTATTATTAACTCTGAGTACTATTGGTTTATTGTATGGCAAATCTCTAGAACTTATTCATCTTGCATAATTAAAATTTTATACCTATTCACAAATCTCCCTATTTTCCCTGTCTCCAAACTCTGGACAACATCTATATCAAAAGGTATAACTGATGAACAAAAATGTGTACACATTTAATATATATATCAGTGAGTTGGGGAAAGAGGCTGCCTTCCAATGCAGAAGACATAAGAGTCCTGGGTTCTATCACTGTGTTGAACGATACCCTGGAGAAGGGCGTGGCAGCCCACTCCAGTATTCTTGCTTGGAGAATCCAATGGACAGAGGAGCCTGGGGGTGGGGCTACAGCCCATAGGGTCACAGAGTTAGACGTGACTGAAGCAATTTAACATGCTATATATATCAATACATCTTGATGAGCTTTGTTGTTGTTATTCAGTGGACCCCACGGACTGCAGCAAAAGCAAACTCTGTCCTATGTCCATTGAGTCAATGATGTCATCCAACATCTCATCCTCTGTCTCTCCTCTTCTCCTCCTGCCCTCAGTCTTTCCCAGCATCAGTGTCTTTTCCAATGAGTCGGCTCTTTGAATCAGATGGCCAAAATATCAGAGCTTCAACTTCAGCATCAGTCTGTCGAAGGAATATTCAAGACTGATATCTTTTAGGACTGACTGGTTTGGTATCCGTGCAGTCCAAGGGACTCTCAAGAGTCTTCTCTTACAACACAATTTGAAAGCATCAGTTCTTCAGCACTCAGTCTTCTTTATGGGCCAGCTCTCACATCTGTACATGACTACTGGAAAAACGATAGCTTTAACTATACTGACTTTGCTGGTAAAGTGATTTCTTTACTTTTTAATATGCTTTCTAGGTTTGTCCTAGCTTCTCTTTAAAGGAGCAAGCATCTTTTAACTTCATGGCTTTGAGATTAGACATATGCATATACCTATGATATCATTACTACAATTTTAGTACTAAACATATTCATCACCTCCAAAATTTTCCTTGTGTTCTTGTGTGTGTGTGTGCATGTGTATGTTTGGGGGAAAGAACATTTAATATGAGACCTGTCTGCTTTATATATTTTAAAGTACATGATACAGTATTATTAACTCTGAGTACTATTGGTTTATTGTATGGCAAATCTCTAGAACTTATTCATCTTGCATAATTAAAATTTTATACCTATTCACCAAAAATCTCCCTATTTTCCCTGTCCCTCCCCACAACTCTGGTGACAAACATTATATTTTCTGCTTCCACGAGTCTGACTATTTTAAATACCTCATATAAGTGGAATTATATTAGTATTTGTCCTCCTGCGTGTGGCCTATTCACTTAGTTAATGTCCTTTAGATTCATCCGTATTGTCACAAATTGCAAGGTTCCCTTTTTTAAAGGCCAAACAATGTTTTATTGTATGTATATACCACAGTTTCTTTATCTGTTCTTCTGCTGAAGGACATTTGAGTTTTTTCCATAGCTATGCTATTGTGAATGATGCTATAAAGAATTTGAGATTACAGATACTCTTTGAGATCTGGATTTCAGTTCTTTTGGATATATACCCAGAAGCAAGATGGCTGGATCATCAGTTCAGTTCTCAGTCGTGTCTGACTCTTTGCAACCCCATGAACTGCAGCACACCAGGCTTCGCTGTTCATCACCATCTCCCAGAGCCTACTCAAACTCATGTCTATTGACTCAGTGATGCCATCCAACCGTCTCGTCCTCTGTTGTCCCTTTCTCCTGCTGCCTTCTATTTTTCCCCAGTATCACGGGCTTTTCCAATGAGTTGGCTTTTTGCATCAGGTGACCAAAGTACTGGAGCTTCAACTTCATCATCCATCCTCCCAATAAATATTCAGGATTGATTTCCTCTAGGATTGCCTAGTTTGATCTTCTTGCAGTCCAGGGACTCTCAAAAGTATTCTCTAGAACCACAGTTCAAAGGCATCAATTCTTCGGGGCTCAGCCTTTTTTATTGCCTAACTCTCACATTTATACATGACTACTGGAAAAACCATAGCTTTGACTATATGAACCTTTGTTGGCAAATTAACTCCTCTGCATTTGAATATGCTGTCTAGATTTGTCATCGTTTTTCTTCCCAGGAGCAAGCATCTTTTAATTTCATGGCTGCAGTCACTGTCTGCAGTGATTTTGGAGCCCAAGAAAATAAAGTCTGTCACTGTTTCCACTGTTTGCCTATCTATTTTCCATGAAGTGATGGGACTGGGTGCCATGATCTTCTTTTTTTGAATGTTGAGTTTTATACCAGCTTTTTCACTCCCCTCTTCACTTTCATTAAGAGACTTTTAGTTCCTCTTCACTTTCTGCCATTGGAGTGGCATCATCTGCATATCTGAGGTTACTGATATGTCTCCTGGCAGCCTTGATTCCAGTTTGTGCTTCATCCAGCCTGGCATTTTGCATGATGTACTCTGCAAATAAGTCAGATGAGTAGGGTGGCAGTTTACAGCCTTGACGTACTCCTTTCGCATTTTGGAAGCAGTCTGTTGTTCCGTGTCCCGTTCTAACTGTTGCTTCTTGACCTGCATACAGGTTTTGCTGGAGGCAGGTAAGATGGTCTGGTATTCCTATCTCTTTCAGAATTTTCCAGTTTGTTGTGATCCACACAGTGAAATCTTACTAGATAGATGGTTTGCAATTTTTTCATCCTTTTCTGTTGTATGCCTTTTCAGTCTGCTGATCGTTCCTTCCCAGTACAGGAGCTTTCTATTTTGATATAGTTCCCCTTGTGTATTTTTGGTTTTGTTGCTATGCTTTTGATGTCAAATCCAAGAAATCATTGTCAAGACCAATGCAGTGAGGCTTTTCCTCCTTTCTTCAAGGAGTTTTTTCAACTTTAGGTCTTATGTTTAAGCCTTTCATCCATTTGGAGTTGATTTTGTATGTGGTGTAAAAAAGTGGTGAAATCTCTTTCTTTTGCTTGTGGATTGATTTCCTCTAGGATTGCCTAGTTTGATCTTCTTGCAGTCCAGGGACTCTCAAAAGTATTCTCTAGAACCACAGTTCAAAGGCATCAATTCTTCGGGGCTCAGCCTTTTTTATTGCCTAACTCTCACATTTATACATGACTACTGGAAAAACCATAGCTTTGACTATATGAACCTTTGTTGGCAAATTAACTCCTCTGCATTTGAATATGCTGTCTAGATTTGTCATCGTTTTTCTTCCCAGGAGCAAGCATCTTTTAATTTCATGGCTGCAGTCACTGTCTGCAGTGATTTTGGAGCCCAAGAAAATAAAGTCTGTCACTGTTTCCACTGTTTGCCTATCTATTTTCCATGAAGTGATGGGACTGGGTGCCATGATCTTCTTTTTTTGAATGTTGAGTTTTATACCAGCTTTTTCACTCCCCTCTTCACTTTCATTAAGAGACTTTTAGTTCCTCTTCACTTTCTGCCATTGGAGTGGCATCATCTGCATATCTGAGGTTACTGATATGTCTCCTGGCAGCCTTGATTCCAGTTTGTGCTTCATCCAGCCTGGCATTTTGCATGATGTACTCTGCAAATAAGTCAGATGAGTAGGGTGGCAGTTTACAGCCTTGACGTACTCCTTTCGCATTTTGGAAGCAGTCTGTTGTTCCGTGTCCCGTTCTAACTGTTGCTTCTTGACCTGCATACAGGTTTTGCTGGAGGCAGGTAAGATGGTCTGGTATTCCTATCTCTTTCAGAATTTTCCAGTTTGTTGTGATCCACACAGTGAAATCTTACTAGATAGATGGTTTGCAATTTTTTCATCCTTTTCTGTTGTATGCCTTTTCAGTCTGCTGATCGTTCCTTCCCAGTACAGGAGCTTTCTATTTTGATATAGTTCCCCTTGTGTATTTTTGGTTTTGTTGCTATGCTTTTGATGTCAAATCCAAGAAATCATTGTCAAGACCAATGCAGTGAGGCTTTTTCCTCCTTTCTTCAAGGAGTTTTTTCAACTTTAGGTCTTATGTTTAAGCCTTTCATCCATTTGGAGTTGATTTTGTATGTGGTGTAAAAAAGTGGTGAAATCTCTTTCTTTTGCTTGTGAACAAACAATTCTTCCAGCACTGTTTTGTTCAAATTTTTATATATATTTATTTTTTCTTTTGAACTTATTATTTTGTATGGGAGTATAGCTGATTAATAATGTTGTGATAGTTTCAGGGGAACAGTGAAGGGACTGAGCCATATGTATATATGTATCCATTCTAAAATTTATTGTGTTTATTTTTGGCTATGCTGGGTGTCCATCTGGCACATAGATTCTTTGTCTGTGTATGTGGGCTTTCTCTATTTGCAATGCACTCACTTCTCATTGCAGTGGCTTTTCCTGTTGCAAAGCACAGGCTCTAGAGTATTCAGGCTACAGCACTTGTGGCATGTGGGCTCAGTAATCGTGGTTCATGGGCTTATTTGCATGGCGGCATGTGGGATCTAGTCCTTGGGCCAGGGATTGAGCCCGTATCCCGTGCATTGACAGGTGGATTCTTAACCACTGGACCACCAGAGAAGTCCTAGCTGCACTATTTGTTGAAAAGAAATCCTTTCTCCATTCTATATTTTTGGCACTTTGGTTGAAGATCATTCAACTGTATATGTGTGAGTTTATTTCTGAGTTCTCTGTTCTTGTTCCATTGGTCTATATATCATCTTTATGCTAGTATGATGCTGTTTCAACTACTATAGCTTTTGTAATGCATTTTGAACCCAGAAAGTGTGATGTCTCCAGCATTTTCAGGGCAATATCCGTGGTGAACAAAGATGTAAAATTACTTAACAAAATTCTAACAAGCAGACTTTAACAGCACATTAAAGCGATTACACATCATGATCAAATGATATTTATCCCTGGGATGTAGGATGGCTTAACATATGCAAATGGATCAGTGAAAGAAGGGTCAACTTTATATGATTATCTCAGCAGAGGCAGAAAAAGCATTGAACAAAATCCAGCATCTTTTCACAATAAAAATCCCTCAACACAGTAAGTACAGTAGGAGTATACTTCAAAATAATAAGCGCCATATAGTACAAGCCCACTACTGACATCATCCTCCACAACGAAAAAACTGAAAGCTTTTCCCCTGAGCTCAGATACAGGACAAACTTATGATTCCCCCTCTTGTCATTTTTACTTGACATAACATTGGAAGTCCTAGCAACAGCAATGAGGCAAGAAAAGGAAATAAAAGGCATACAGGAACAAAACTTATGAATTGGTGAAATCTCTTTCTTTTGCTTGTGAACAAACAATTCTTCCAGCACTGTTTTGTTCAAATTTTTATATATATTTATTTTTTCTTTTGAACTTATTATTTTGTATGGGAGTATAGCTGATTAATAATGTTGTGATAGTTTCAGGGGAACAGTGAAGGGACTGAGCCATATGTATATATGTATCCATTCTAAAATTTATTGTGTTTATTTTTGGCTATGCTGGGTGTCCATCTGGCACATAGATTCTTTGTCTGTGTATGTGGGCTTTCTCTATTTGCAATGCACTCACTTCTCATTGCAGTGGCTTTTCCTGTTGCAAAGCACAGGCTCTAGAGTATTCAGGCTACAGCACTTGTGGCATGTGGGCTCAGTAATCGTGGTTCATGGGCTTATTTGCATGGCGGCATGTGGGATCTAGTCCTTGGGCCAGGGATTGAGCCCGTATCCCGTGCATTGACAGGTGGATTCTTAACCACTGGACCACCAGAGAAGTCCTAGCTGCACTATTTGTTGAAAAGAAATCCTTTCTCCATTCTATATTTTTGGCACTTTGGTTGAAGATCATTCAACTGTATATGTGTGAGTTTATTTCTGAGTTCTCTGTTCTTGTTCCATTGGTCTATATATCATCTTTATGCTAGTATGATGCTGTTTCAACTACTATAGCTTTTGTAATGCATTTTGAACCCAGAAAGTGTGATGTCTCCAGCATTTTCAGGGCAATATCCGTGGTGAACAAAGATGTAAAATTACTTAACAAAATTCTAACAAGCAGACTTTAACAGCACATTAAAGCGATTACACATCATGATCAAATGATATTTATCCCTGGGATGTAGGATGGCTTAACATATGCAAATGGATCAGTGAAAGAAGGGTCAACTTTATATGATTATCTCAGCAGAGGCAGAAAAAGCATTGAACAAAATCCAGCATCTTTTCACAATAAAAATCCCTCAACACAGTAAGTACAGTAGGAGTATACTTCAAAATAATAAGCGCCATATAGTACAAGCCCACTACTGACATCATCCTCCACAACGAAAAAACTGAAAGCTTTTCCCCTGAGCTCAGATACAGGACAAACTTATGATTCCCCCTCTTGTCATTTTTACTTGACATAACATTGGAAGTCCTAGCAACAGCAATGAGGCAAGAAAAGGAAATAAAAAGGCATCTATATCAGAAATGAAGGAGTAAATTTGTCCTTATTTGAAGATGACATGATCTTATATATAGAAAACCCTAAAGACTCAACAAAAAACTATTAGAATTAATAAACAAATTCAGCAAAGTTTTAGGATAAAAAAATCAACATGCAAAAATCATTTGCATTTCTCTACACTGAAAATGAACTATCTGAGAAGGAAATTAAGAAACAATCACATTTAAAAAATAGCACCAAAAAGGGTAAAACATTTAGAAATAGACTTAACCAAGAAGATAAAAGCTTGTAAATTGAGAAGTATAAAATACCAATGAAAGAAAGAAGACATAAATAGAGGGAAAAACATTCCATGTTCATAGATTGGAAGCATTAATATTGTTTAAATGTACTACCCAAAGTGATCTACAGATTTAGTGCAATGCCTATAAAAGTTTCAGTGGCATTTTTTTAAATAGAAATAGACAATTATAAAATTCACATAAAAGCACAAAAGACCCCAAATAGCTAAAACGATCTTCAGAAAGAAGATTTTTATGAAAAATATAATATACTTTGACCAGTAAGTCCTTACTCCGTCCAGTATTGTTAGAATGGACCATATTAGGGTATATACAAGTAAAAATGTATCCTATCTATAGGCCATTGCAGAAAATTGTGTAACCATGTGCCCAAAAGGTATTTGATAAAGTTCAATATCCAGTCTTTCCAAAGGTCATGATTCAAATAGTAACAGAAAGATAATTTATTGCATGAATGGTTCTCAACCAGGGAAAATTTTGCCACCAAGGGGACCTTTAACAATGTCTGGATACATTTTTTTTACATGTTTTTTTTCCCTTTGGCCATTTCGATGGGCCTTTCATTTATTCATTTTCATCCACCTTTTTTCTTTGGCCTGTGTGGGCCTCCCATTGCAGTGGCCTCTGTCGCTGCAGAGCACTGGCTCTGGGCGCATGCACTCCAGAGGTCTGACTCAGTAGTTGGACACATCGGTCCAGCTCCTCCACGGCACATGGAATCTTCCCAGACCAGGGATCGAACCGGGGCCCCTTGCACTGCAAGGTGGTGTCCTTACCCACTGGATCACCGGGGAAGCCCTGGATACATTTTAAATTGTAATTTGGAGGTGATGGTGCTGTATCTATTTGGTACAGATCAGGGATGTTATTAAACATCCCAAGATACACAGGACAGCTTCCTTCCCCTCACCCATCCCCCCAAAGAATTATCCTGCTCAAAATAAAAATAGTGCCAAGGTTGAGAAATCCTGGTTTGTGTGATAAAGAGGCTCTATCTGGAAATGACAGCCTATACCATACTCAGAACAGAAAACTTAAAGGAATTCTTGTGATAGTAACAAAATCTGAGATAGTTTTGTATGTGCATGCCCAATCAGTCATGTCAGACTGTGACACTTTGGACTGTAGCCCACCAGGCTCCTCTGTCCATGGAATTCTCTAGGCAACAGTACTGTGGGCTGCCATGTCCTCCTCCAGGGAATTTTTCCGACCCAGGGATGGAACCCTCGCCTCCTGCATCTCCTGCATTGGCAGGCGGTTCTTTACTGTTGAGCCACCTAGACTGGAACATGATAGTCAAAATAATAAAAACTGGGAATAAAGATTGGGATGATCAAATAAAAAGTATTGCTATTTTATGACAATTTTACCATCTCTAAGATCATCATCTGAAATATTCCAACCATATTCAACATGTCCAATTATAAAACACATACATAGAAGTCAATAGATGTCCTATATAAAATTAAAACAGTCATAACAGAGATAAAAGAGAAAGAAAAATATTCTATTTATATAGATGACACAAAATAGAAAATACCTGAAAAAAAGAAAATAATTAAGAGGACTAGACACAAATGAAAGAAATAAAATTTTCCTGAGGCTTGTGTGGGAGATTTAAGTACCTTGAGATCTGCCCAAATTGATTTATAAATAATTGTATTCTAGAAAAATTTTAAGTTTAGGGAAAAAAAAATTTGGAAAAAGGAAAATATCCTCCCTTTTTTCCCCCAGTGGCCTCTGTCGCTGCAGAGCACTGGCTCTGGGCGCATGCACTCCAGAGGTCTGACTCAGTAGTTGGACACATCGGTCCAGCTCCTCCACGGCACATGGAATCTTCCCAGACCAGGGATCGAACCGGGGCCCCTTGCACTGCAAGGTGGTGTCCTTACCCACTGGATCACCGGGGAAGCCCTGGATACATTTTAAATTGTAATTTGGAGGTGATGGTGCTGTATCTATTTGGTACAGATCAGGGATGTTATTAAACATCCCAAGATACACAGGACAGCTTCCTTCCCCTCACCCATCCCCCCAAAGAATTATCCTGCTCAAAATAAAAATAGTGCCAAGGTTGAGAAATCCTGGTTTGTGTGATAAAGAGGCTCTATCTGGAAATGACAGCCTATACCATACTCAGAACAGAAAACTTAAAGGAATTCTTGTGATAGTAACAAAATCTGAGATAGTTTTGTATGTGCATGCCCAATCAGTCATGTCAGACTGTGACACTTTGGACTGTAGCCCACCAGGCTCCTCTGTCCATGGAATTCTCTAGGCAACAGTACTGTGGGCTGCCATGTCCTCCTCCAGGGAATTTTTCCGACCCAGGGATGGAACCCTCGCCTCCTGCATCTCCTGCATTGGCAGGCGGTTCTTTACTGTTGAGCCACCTAGACTGGAACATGATAGTCAAAATAATAAAAACTGGGAATAAAGATTGGGATGATCAAATAAAAAGTATTGCTATTTTATGACAATTTTACCATCTCTAAGATCATCATCTGAAATATTCCAACCATATTCAACATGTCCAATTATAAAACACATACATAGAA
Organism: Tragulus kanchil; assembly: GCA_022376925.1. NCBI lineage: Eukaryota > Metazoa > Chordata > Mammalia > Artiodactyla > Tragulidae > Tragulus > Tragulus kanchil. Next base: position 113,042,746 of record JAIOJX010000031.1, on the reverse strand, counting down.
GTCAATAGATGTCCTATATAAAATTAAAACAGTCATAACAGAGATAAAAGAGAAAGAAAAATATTCTATTTATATAGATGACACAAAATAGAAAATACCTGAAAAAAAGAAAATAATTAAGAGGACTAGACACAAATGAAAGAAATAAAATTTTCCTGAGGCTTGTGTGGGGAGATTTAAGTACCTTGAGATCTGCCCAAATTGATTTATAAATAATTGTATTCTAGAAAAAATTTTAAGTTAGATATTTGGGGAATTTTACAAAATACATATAAAGTTAATATGGATAAATAAATATAGTAGAATAACCAATAATTTATCTAGCTAGAAAATTAATTTATAAAGCCACAGTGGGCAAAAGGTGATAGTGGCCCCCAAATAAATGAAATCAATGGAGAGAAACAGTCAAGAAATATGCCTCACTGTATAAATATTTTAAAAATGTGATTTAGGTGTCATTTAACTTAAGACAGAGGAACACATTAAAGAGTACACATAGGGATTTATAGTATTAAAAAAATCTACCAAGATGATGTAATAATTATGTAGCTGTGCTCTTAAAAATGTATCTTTGGAAAATATAAACCAAAAACAAATAGAAAAACAAAGACTAACAAATCTGTAATCATGGGAGGACAAATTGGATACTTTTAAAATAAATGACTGTTTTAAAAATAGAATTTAAATGGCACAATGAACAACCTGTACTAATTTCTCATACTTATTCTTTTCAAACTTATATAAACAAATTGATGAAATACTTGATGAGACAGGAAATCTCAGCCAATTATAAGAAGTAGAGATCATAGAGGCCTGTTCACTGACAAAATGAGGAAATAACCACTCAAGGAATGAGGAAATAAATCTCTCTTATTATAAATATAAAAATACTTATAAAAATTCTTGTGTTAATAAGGAAATAAAAAGTGCAAGTTACAAACTGTTTAGAAATAAGTCACAGAGCATTAAATATTAAAACCTGTGAGATGTGGCCAAAGCAACAATCAGAGGAAAATTTATGGACTTAAGTGCACACATGAGAAAAGAAGGGAAATTGAAAGCAAATGGACCAAGCATAATATTCAGGATACTCAAAAAAGAACAAAAAAATCAAATCTCCAGAAAGTAGGAGAAAGTAATAAAGATAAAAGCTGACATTAATAAAGCAAATAAGGAAATAAGGAAAAATAAAGCAAGCTAAGAGAATTGATCAATAAAATCTTCTCCAATGTAATTAAGAAAAAAGAGAGAGTATAAATAAACAGCATCATGAATAATATAAGGGGCTGTAACTGCAGATAGAGAGGGAATTAAGTTTTATAAGATGCTTGCTTTGTACTAATAGCTTTTAGAAAACAGATGAAATGTATGACTTTATTAAGAAAAACAAATTACCCAACTTAGCTCAAGAAGTCAGAGAAAATCTACATATGCTAATTTCCATGGAAGAAGTTAGCAAGTTAGTCAAAAGTATGCTCTTCTAGAGAACTTCGAGCCCAGATGGCTGTTCTTTGCAGCTTTGTTAATGACAAAAGATTGGAAACAACCAAAATATACATATACATGAGAGAAGGGTAAATAAACTGTGGTTAAACCGTACTGTACAGCAGTTTAAAAATAATTGATTTATATGAATTGATATGGAAAGACAACCCAGATATATTGACATTTGGAAAAAGTAGGTTGCAGCATAATACTGTATTGTTCGTTCAGTTGTTAAGCCATTTCTGACTCTTTGTGACCTCATGGACTGCAGCATGCCAGGTTTCCCTGTCTTTCACCATCTTCCAGAGTTTGCTCAAACTCATGTTCATTGAACAGTGATGCTATCCAACCTTCTCATCCTCTGTCACCCCTCCTCCTCTGCCCTCAATCTTTCCCAGAGGCAGGGTCTTTCCAGTGAGTCGGCTCTTTGTATCAGATGGCCAGAGTACTGGAGTTTCAGCTTTAGCTTCAGTCCTTCCAATGAAGATTCAAGGTTGATTTCCTTTGGGATTGACTGGTTTGATCTCCACTTTCCAGAGTAGTTTGCCTACATCACCGATCGAAATCATCAATTCTTTGGTGCTTGGCCTTCTTTATGGTTCAACTCTTACCTCCGTACGTGACTGGTAGAGAAAACATACCGTTGACTACACATGAATAGTATGTATTATATCACATCAAATCCCCATACTCTCTTTTTAAAGTATTTTATTTATTTATCTGGGTGTGGTAGATCTTAGTTGTGGTATGTGGGACCTAGTTCCCTGAGTACAAATCAAACTTGGGCTCCCCTATTTTGGGAGCAGGGAGTCTTAGACACTGGACCACCAGGGAAATCCCACAAAATCTCTTTTATTTGTTTATTTAAATTTTGGCCTCCTTTATTGGTTATTTGTTTATTTATATATTTTTATTCTTTGGCCTGTGTGGGCCTCTGATTGCAGTGGCCTCTTGTTGCAGAGCACCGGCTCTGGGTGCATGCACTCCAGAGTGCTGGCTGGTAATTGGACACAATGGTTCAGTCGCTCCGCGGCATGTGGGATCCTCCAGGGCCGGGGATCAGTCCAGTGCCCCTTGCACTGCAAGGCGGACTCTTTACCCACTGGACCACCAGAGAAGCCCTCAGAATCTCTTTTTAAAAGTAAATAACGTGTATATTTTTCAGTTATAGTACACTTATGCAGGTAAGTATACTATGAGACACCTGGACACTGATTCATGTTCTGGCTAATTCTGGAGCAGATTTCCTGGGATTCAGATTCTGATTCTGCCATCTGGGTGCCCCTGAGAAAATTGTTCGTATGTAAGCACAACCCAGATATATTGACATTTGGAAAAGTAGGTTGCAGCATAATACTGTATTGTTCGTTCAGTTGTTAAGCCATTTCTGACTCTTTGTGACCTCATGGACTGCAGCATGCCAGGTTTCCCTGTCTTTCACCATCTTCCAGAGTTTGCTCAAACTCATGTTCATTGAACAGTGATGCTATCCAACCTTCTCATCCTCTGTCACCCCTCCTCCTCTGCCCTCAATCTTTCCCAGCGGCAGGGTCTTTCCAGTGAGTCGGCTCTTTGTATCAGATGGCCAGAGTACTGGAGTTTCAGCTTTAGCTTCAGTCCTTCCAATGAAGATTCAAGGTTGATTTCCTTTGGGATTGACTGGTTTGATCTCCACTTTCCAGAGTAGTTTGCCTACATCACCGATCGAAATCATCAATTCTTTGGTGCTTGGCCTTCTTTATGGTTCAACTCTTACCTCCGTACGTGACTGGTAGAGAAAACATACCGTTGACTACACATGAATAGTATGTATTATATCACATCAAATCCCCATACTCTCTTTTTAAAGTATTTTATTTATTTATCTGGGTGTGGTAGATCTTAGTTGTGGTATGTGGGACCTAGTTCCCTGAGTACAAATCAAACTTGGGCTCCCCTATTTTGGGAGCAGGGAGTCTTAGACACTGGACCACCAGGGAAATCCCTCAAAATCTCTTTTATTTGTTTATTTAAATTTTGGCCTCCTTTATTGGTTATTTGTTTATTTATATATTTTTATTCTTTGGCCTGTGTGGGCCTCTGATTGCAGTGGCCTCTTGTTGCAGAGCACCGGCTCTGGGTGCATGCACTCCAGAGTGCTGGCTGGTAATTGGACACAATGGTTCAGTCGCTCCGCGGCATGTGGGATCCTCCAGGGCCGGGGATCAGTCCAGTGCCCCTTGCACTGCAAGGCGGACTCTTTACCCACTGGACCACCAGAGAAGCCCTCAGAATCTCTTTTTAAAAGTAAATAACGTGTATATTTTTCAGTTATAGTACACTTATGCAGGTAAGTATACTATGAGACACCTGGACACTGATTCATGTTCTGGCTAATTCTGGAGCAGATTTCCTGGGATTCAGATTCTGATTCTGCCATCTGGGTGCCCCTGGGCAGGTTTCTCAGCCTTCCCTGCCCCCTCCAGATACCTGTCTCGGTTTCTCTTTTGTAAAGTGGTAAAATTACACTTGCATCTACTTTGTAGGCTGTTGGGAAGATTATACAAGTTAATATATGTAAAGCCTGCCTGGCATGTGGTATGCACTCATAAGTTGGTTATTTTTACTACAAAAAAAATCTCTGGGTTTTCACATATCAAACTGATAGCACCAGTTATTTCTGATGAGAAAACGCAATTGGAGATTGAATAAGGGTTTCGTCAAAGAGAAATTTTGCTTTGTCTAGATTGACTCTCATAATAAGGATAGATACTAAGATTTCTTTTGGAATTAAGACAAATGGTATTTATTAAGAAATCAGTGGGCAAAGCAGAAATGTTATCAGGACAACTATTTAATGATTTGGAAGAAGTAAGGATAGAGCCTTAGCTTAAAGCTGAATAGTCCCAGGTGTATTAGAGATCAGACCACAAAAATGAAACCAAAATAGAATAAGAATAAAGGTTATGTGTATGCGTATACATTCAGTCGTGTCCGACTCTTTGAGACCCCATGAACTATATCCCGCCAGGCTGCTCTGTCCATGGGATTTTCCAGGCAAAAGTACTGGAGTCCATGGGATTTTTCCATGCCCTCCTCTAGGGGATCTTCTTGACCCAGAGTTTGGATTTACATCTCTTGTGTCTCTTGCATTGGCAGGAAAATTCTTTACCACTAGTGCCACCTGGGAAGCCCCCAAGAATAAAGGTAAATGTTGACATAATAGTTAGGACAACCTTTGTAACATGACATCAAAGGCAGAGAACACAATGAAAAATAACACCTTAGATGGCATAAAAATATAAATTGTTTTAAAAATAACATCACAAGTGAGATTAAAGGGTAAATATACATTTGAAAGGGATAAGGCCATTATTTGTTATAGATTTTATAGATTAATATGAAGTATAAAAATGAAGAAAATAACCAGTTACCAAAATTGAAAATATGAATGGACAATAAGTACACAGAAGAACTGCTTAACCTTATTGCTTCAGTAATTATCAAAGGTATGCAGCTTTGAACAGTCTTGTCAGAAATTTAGACAAAATATTGGTAAGTGCTGAAGGAAGTTTGATGAAGATGATTTTACTCCATATTAACTGAGATATATTAATATTCTGTGCAGGACAGTTTTGCAATAAGCATTAAATGTCTTAGAAATGCTTATAGTCTGATTGATTTCCTGGAAATTCAACTGGAGTCATCACAAATGTGCTCAGAGACTCATATATGGTGATGTTCATTGTGGTGTTATTTAAATCAGCCAAAAATGGAAAACGACTTAAAATTGTTTAAAATTTCCTCTTTATTTAGTTGTTCTTGTGGGATTTTATCCTGTTTCCCCACTGCCCAGACAGTCTCTAGTCTCTCCGGGGTCTGACTGCTGAAACCTGAGCTTTGGTGCCCAGCCCCTGGCTGCACCGACAGAGGAGCGTCTCAGGCAGGACTGCAGGGCAGCAGTGCTGCCTTTCCTTGCAGGTGACTCTCCGTTTTGCCTTCCACAAACCTGGGTGCTGTGTGCTCCTCCTAGGCTCTGAACCTCCAGCTCTGTCTGGTCCAGTCTGATCTCCCTGCTGGGAAGGAGATTTCCCTGGGTGAAGGAACCTTTCCTGCTCCACCCTGTGGCACAGGCTGCACCCAGATTCCTTCTTCTTTCCTTCTCCTTATGTCTTACCTGGTTATGTGGAGGTTTTCTTGTCTTTTCGAAAGTCTGAGATCTTGTGCAGTCATTCAGTAGCTGTTCTGTGTGAACTGTTCCATGTGTCGATGGTTTTCATGTTTTTTATGAGAGAAGGTGAGCTTCTGGTCCTACTGCTCCACCATCTTGATCTGATAAATTGTTAAGTAAATCATGGTGCATAAAGTATGGAATATTATTCAGGCATTAAAAATAGTTCTGCTGAAGACTGTTTACTGGTATGGAAATATAAATGTGTGGAAGAACTGCAAAATGCCAATAAATCAAAAGGTGTAATTTTATAAAAAGACAGAAAACCCCACTGTATGCGGATAAATAAAAAGATATCTTTATCTCTATTCGCCTCTAAATCTCTCTCTCTATTCATAGCATAAATAAAACTAGATAGAAATGCACTACAGTGTTAAAATTTACTATCTCTGGGGTAGTGATGACATTTATCCTTCTCTCTGTGCTTTATATTTGCTTTATTTAGTTAAACATCACAAAAGCACATGAATGTATTCTTGTAAAAGTAAGCTGAAACCCTTAGATGGAACTGAAATTCCTCAGACTAACTTGGCCCTCTGTCTCTGTATCTCCCTGACAGGGACTCATCTTTAACCGTGGGTGTCCCCCTGGAGCCTCCTCCTACACATTTATATACATATCTTCTCTCTAAGTCTTTCAGCAGTTAAAACATTAAACATTTTGGTCAGTTCTCTTTGAGTTGACCCACTGTTCTAGCAGCGTCTTCCATGCTGATTCTCCCTTAAGCAGGCCGGCTGTCCTGGCAGCGACTCTGCCTTCCCCCACTCTAATAAACTTTACTTTCCCCTCAAAAAAAGAGAAAAAAAAACCCATTAAACATTTTGGTTTGTATTTACTCTGAAAATATTGATTAAATTTACTTTTGATGTCTAGAATTAATTGAGATCTTTTTCCTACTCTTTGCTTTCCACCTTCTGCCCTGCCCCTGCCACCTCCTGTATTCACTGAAGACCACCTCCTGTATTCCTCGATTTTTGCTCCAAACCGGGTGGCCCCCCCCAGGCTGCACCCAGATTCCTTCTTCTTTCCTTCTCCTTATGTCTTACCTGGTTATGTGGAGGTTTTCTTGTCTTTTCGAAAGTCTGAGATCTTGTGCAGTCATTCAGTAGCTGTTCTGTGTGAACTGTTCCATGTGTCGATGGTTTTCATGTTTTTTATGAGAGAAGGTGAGCTTCTGGTCCTACTGCTCCACCATCTTGATCTGATAAATTGTTAAGTAAATCATGGTGCATAAAGTATGGAATATTATTCAGGCATTAAAAATAGTTCTGCTGAAGACTGTTTACTGGTATGGAAATATAAATGTGTGGAAGAACTGCAAAATGCCAATAAATCAAAAGGTGTAATTTTATAAAAAGACAGAAAACCCCACTGTATGCGGATAAATAAAAAGATATCTTTATCTCTATTCGCCTCTAAATCTCTCTCTCTATTCATAGCATAAATAAAACTAGATAGAAATGCACTACAGTGTTAAAATTTACTATCTCTGGGGTAGTGATGACATTTATCCTTCTCTCTGTGCTTTATATTTGCTTTATTTAGTTAAACATCACAAAAGCACATGAATGTATTCTTGTAAAAGTAAGCTGAAACCCCTTAGATGGAACTGAAATTCCTCAGACTAACTTGGCCCTCTGTCTCTGTATCTCCCTGACAGGGACTCATCTTTAACCGTGGGTGTCCCCCTGGAGCCTCCTCCTACACATTTATATACATATCTTCTCTCTAAGTCTTTCAGCAGTTAAAACATTAAACATTTTGGTCAGTTCTCTTTGAGTTGACCCACTGTTCTAGCAGCGTCTTCCATGCTGATTCTCCCTTAAGCAGGCCGGCTGTCCTGGCAGCGACTCTGCCTTCCCCCACTCTAATAAACTTTACTTTCCCCTCAAAAAAAGAAAAAAAAACCCATTAAACATTTTGGTTTGTATTTACTCTGAAAATATTGATTAAATTTACTTTTGATGTCTAGAATTAATTGAGATCTTTTTCCTACTCTTTGCTTTCCACCTTCTGCCCTGCCCCCTGCCACCTCCTGTATTCACTGAAGATCACCTGGAGACGTTTAAAAAAGTCTTGCCTCTTGCTTTGTTTTATTTTGCCACAATGTGTCTTCCTGTAATTCTTCCAGGAAGGATTGACGTGTGGTAAGCTTTGAGTCACTGAATGATTTGGAGAGTATCTTTTCTGCTTTAATGCTTGACTGATATTTCAGCTGGATATAGAAATAGAAACTCAATATAAGTAGTTTCACAGAAATTTTATGATATTTATCTTCAGTATTCTGAATTCCCCAAAAGGAATCAGTTGCAGTGTGATCTTTTTATTTTTTAAGTCCTTTTTCTTTTGCAGGCAACATTAAAAAACTTATTCACTTATTTATTTATTTTTGGCTATGCTAAATTAACCCAGTCCATCCTAAAGGAAATCAGCCCTGAATATTCATTGAAAGGACAGATGCTGAAGCTGAAGCTCCAGTACTTTGGCCACCTGATACAAAGTGATGACTCACTGGAAAAAACCCTGGTCTTGGGGAAGATAGAAGGCAGGATGACAGAGGATGAGATAGTGGGATGGCATCTCTGGACATGAGTTCGAGTAAACTCCAGGAGATGGTGAGGGACAGGGAAGCCTGGTGTGCTGCAGTCCATGGGCCTGCAAAGAGTCGGACACGAGTGATCGACTGGACTGAACTAATGGAGGGTCTTTGTTACTGTGCATGGGCTTTCTCTAGTTGCAGCGAGTGGGGGATTCTCGTGTTGCAGAGTGTGGGCTGTAGGCTCCAGGCTTGAGAAGTTGTGGCTTGCAGTCTCTAGAGCTCGGGCTCAGTAGTTGTGGTTCAGGGTCCTAGTTGCCGCTCTACATGTGGAATCTTCCCTGACCGGGGATGGAACCCGTATCCCCTGCATCGGCAAGCAGATTCTTAACCACTGGACCATTAGGACAGTCCTTGCATCTTTCTGGAAGACTTTAGGGATCTGTCTTTTACTCGTGTCTCTAAATTTCACAGATGTAATCTGAATTGCAGTTTTTCCTTTTATTCAGCTCTGTATGGATCCTTTCAATGTAAAGATTTGATTTTTCTTTTCTTCAGGAGATTTTCACATGTTATTTCTCTGCCTTTTTTCTTGCATTCCATTCTCTCAGTTTCCTCTGGAATCAAATAGATTTCAGGACTCTTAGATCTACCTTTCAAGTCTATCTCTTGCTCTCTTCCTCCCCATCTCCCTCCACCACTTCCTTCCTTCCTTTTTGCTATCATTTCGTCCTGTGTTTTATTCAGGGGAATCAGTATTCCGGTGCATTAATTTGCTCTTCACATGTGTCTGTTGTCTATTTAAAGTGTTACTGAGTTCTTTCAAATTTTAACTGTTACGTTTTCCCTCTATAAGGTCTCAAGTTGATTGTTTGAAGTAGCCATCTTCATAGTTCTGAATTGCAGTGTGATCTTTTTATTTTTTAAGTCCTTTTTCTTTTGCAGGCAACATTAAAAAACTTATTCACTTATTTATTTATTTTGGCTATGCTAAATTAAACCAGTCCATCCTAAAGGAAATCAGCCCTGAATATTCATTGAAAGGACAGATGCTGAAGCTGAAGCTCCAGTACTTTGGCCACCTGATACAAAGTGATGACTCACTGGAAAAAACCCTGGTCTTGGGGAAGATAGAAGGCAGGATGACAGAGGATGAGATAGTGGGATGGCATCTCTGGACATGAGTTCGAGTAAACTCCAGGAGATGGTGAGGGACAGGGAAGCCTGGTGTGCTGCAGTCCATGGGCCTGCAAAGAGTCGGACACGAGTGATCGACTGGACTGAACTAATGGAGGGTCTTTGTTACTGTGCATGGGCTTTCTCTAGTTGCAGCGAGTGGGGGATTCTCGTGTTGCAGAGTGTGGGCTGTAGGCTCCAGGCTTGAGAAGTTGTGGCTTGCAGTCTCTAGAGCTCGGGCTCAGTAGTTGTGGTTCAGGGTCCTAGTTGCCGCTCTACATGTGGAATCTTCCCTGACCGGGGATGGAACCCGTATCCCCTGCATCGGCAAGCAGATTCTTAACCACTGGACCATTAGGACAGTCCTTGCATCTTTCTGGAAGACTTTAGGGATCTGTCTTTTACTCGTGTCTCTAAATTTCACAGATGTAATCTGAATTGCAGTTTTTCCTTTTATTCAGCTCTGTATGGATCCTTTCAATGTAAAGATTTGATTTTTCTTTTCTTCAGGAGATTTTCACATGTTATTTCTCTGCCTTTTTTCTTGCATTCCATTCTCTCAGTTTCCTCTGGAATCAAATAGATTTCAGGACTCTTAGATCTACCTTTCAAGTCTATCTCTTGCTCTCTTCCTCCCCATCTCCCTCCACCATTTCCCTTTCCCTTTCCCTTTTTTGCTATCATTTCGTCCTGTGTTTTATTCAGGGGAATCAGTATTCCGGTGCATTAATTTGCTCTTCACATGTGTCTGTTGTCTATTTAAAGTGTTACTGAGTTCTTTCAAATTTTAACTGTTACGTTTTCCCTCTATAAGGTCTCAAGTTGATTGTTTGAAGTAGCCATCTTCATAGTTACTCTGAAGATATTTTATTTTGTTAGTACCTCTTTTAAAGTTGGCTTCTACTTGTTCTGTTGACTTAATTTACACTCATTATTTTTCTATTTATTGAATTTGATTCCCCTCATTGATTGGCTTGGTTTCCTCAAATGTTTGATAGCTGCATCATTATCCTCATAATTAGGATGCTCAGCTAATTTTTTCATTCTTTTTAGACTTAACAGTTTAATGAATTTTGACAAACGTAGACAGTGTGTGAATACCACCATGATCAACACATACATTATTTCTTTTAACCCCCAAATCCCTTGGGCTCCTTTTCAGTCATTCTGTTCCCCTTTCCCTGACAATCACTGATTTATTCTCTCTCCTAGAGCCTTGCCTTTCCAGAATGCAACATAAATGGAATCATACAATATGTATCCTTTCAAGTCTGGCTTCATTCAGTTAGCACAAGGCTTTTGGGCTTCATCCATGTTGTTGCAATATGTCAATTGTTTCTTCCTTTGTATTGCTAAGTAGAATTCCTTTGTATGGATGTGCTCCTAGTTGATGAACAGTTGGGTGTTTCTAAATGTTGGTGATCATGAAAATTGCATAAAAGTTTTTGTGGGAGCCTGTGTCTTCATTTCTCTTGGGTAAATGCCTCAAAGTAGGATGACTAGGTCATAAGGCAAGTGTGTGTTGAACTTTATAAGAAACTATCAAAATGTTTTCCAAATAGCTGTGACTTTTAAGGGGCTTCCCAGGTAGCACTACTAGTAAAGAACTTGCCTGCCAATGCAGGAGACTAGAGACACGGATTTGATCCCTGGATCAGGCAGATCCCCTGCAGGAGAGTATGGCAACACACTCCAGTATTCTTGCCTGGAGAATCCATGGACAGAGGAGCCTGGTGGGCTACAGTCCATAGAGTCGCAAAGACTCAGACACGACTGAATTTCCTATTCTCTTGCTCTCTTCCTCCCCATCTCCCTCCACCACTTCCTTCCTTCCTTTTTGCTATCATTTCGTCCTGTGTTTTATTCAGGGGAATCAGTATTCCGGTGCATTAATTTGCTCTTCACATGTGTCTGTTGTCTATTTAAAGTGTTACTGAGTTCTTTCAAATTTTAACTGTTACGTTTTCCCTCTATAAGGTCTCAAGTTGATTGTTTGAAGTAGCCATCTTCATAGTTACTCTGAAGATATTTTATTTTGTTAGTACCTCTTTTAAAGTTGGCTTCTACTTGTTCTGTTGACTTAATTTACACTCATTATTTTTCTATTTATTGAATTTGATTCCCCTCATTGATTGGCTTGGTTTCCTCAAATGTTTGATAGCTGCATCATTATCCTCATAATTAGGATGCTCAGCTAATTTTTTCATTCTTTTTAGACTTAACAGTTTAATGAATTTTGACAAACGTAGACAGTGTGTGAATACCACCATGATCAACACATACATTATTTCTTTTAACCCCCAAATCCCTTGGGCTCCTTTTCAGTCATTCTGTTCCCCTTTCCCTGACAATCACTGATTTATTCTCTCTCCCTAGAGCCTTGCCTTTCCAGAATGCAACATAAATGGAATCATACAATATGTATCCTTTCAAGTCTGGCTTCATTCAGTTAGCACAAGGCTTTTGGGCTTCATCCATGTTGTTGCAATATGTCAATTGTTTCTTCCTTTGTATTGCTAAGTAGAATTCCTTTGTATGGATGTGCTCCTAGTTGATGAACAGTTGGGTGTTTCTAAATGTTGGTGATCATGAAAATTGCATAAAAGTTTTTGTGGGAGCCTGTGTCTTCATTTCTCTTGGGTAAATGCCTCAAAGTAGGATGACTAGGTCATAAGGCAAGTGTGTGTTGAACTTTATAAGAAACTATCAAAATGTTTTCCAAATAGCTGTGACTTTTAAGGGGCTTCCCAGGTAGCACTACTAGTAAAGAACTTGCCTGCCAATGCAGGAGACTAGAGACACGGATTTGATCCCTGGATCAGGCAGATCCCCTGCAGGAGAGTATGGCAACACACTCCAGTATTCTTGCCTGGAGAATCCATGGACAGAGGAGCCTGGTGGGCTACAGTCCATAGAGTCGCAAAGACTCAGACACGACTGAAGCGACTTGCCATGCATGAACGTGACTTTTAAGAATTTTGAGATTATTATAGATTCATATGCAGAAAAAACAGAGAAATCACATGTACTCTGCCTAATTTTTCTAATAGTAACATCTGTTAAAACTATAGTGTAATATAACAACTAATGCATTGACATTGAACTACTATATTTGTTATATATAATATGTTTACATTTAAGGTAATTACTGCTGTGTATGACTGAAATGCACCATTTTATTTTATTTTGTTTTCTATTTGTTTCCTCTGCTTCTCCATTCCCACCTGTATATGGGTCACTTGAAGATTTAAAGAGATTTATTCTTGATTTATTTATAGTTCTTTTTAAAAATTGAAGTATAGTTGATTTACAGTGTTGTGTTAGCTTTAGATGTACAGTAAAATGATTCAGTTATGCATACATATATATTTATTTTTTGAGATCCTATTGGTTTTACAAAATATTGAGTATAGCTCCCTGTGCTATACAGTAAGTCTTTGTTGGTTATCTACTCACAGAGCTTTTGAATATATCATTTCACATAGTTTTCTTAGTTGTTGCTATGGTTATCATAGGTTTTCCCAGGTGGCTCACTGGTAGAGAATCTGCCTGCCAATGCAGGAGACGCAGGAGATGTGGGTTCAATCCCTGGATCAGGAAGGTCCTTGGGATAAGAAAGCCACAACCTACTCCAATATTCTTGCCTAAGAAATGCCATGGACAGAGGAGCCTGGGAGGCTATAATCCATGGGATCATCAAGAGTTGGACTTGACTGAGCATGCACATAGCAGCGGAGTTGGTTATCACAAGATCGATATGTGATTTATCATTGCCTACTAATATCAACATTTTACTATTTTGAGTAACGTGTAGAAACTTTACTTACATTTCAGTCCTCCCTTTCGAAAAAGATCCTCACTTTTAAATACCATCTTGAATAACAGATGGTGTTATAGTGTTTGTTTCAGTCATCACACGTGATAGAAAACTCATGAGGAGATAGTCTATTATATTTAATCCATATTTCTATTCTTTCATCACTCTTTTTTCCTTCTCAGTCTTATCATCTTTTACTTCTTTCTATTTGAAGAAGTTTATTTAGTCGTTCTTTATGGATTGATCTATTAGTGATAAGTTCTTAGGTTCCCTTTGTCTCAGACTTTCATTTGTTTCTCTTCATTCCCCCAAAGATAGTTTTGCTGGATATAGGATTCTCGGTTGAGAGTTTTTTTCCTTTCAGCTACTTCCTTCTGGACTCCATGGTTTTAGGTGAGAAATCTGGTCATTTGATTTGACCAGCTCTCCTTAAGTGATGCACTGTTTCTCTCTTGCTGCTTTTATGATTTTCCTTTGTCATTAGTTATCAGAAATTTAATTACAAATTAAATTTGTAATTAACTTTCTTAGCATGAGTTTTTTGGGGGGGACTTTATCCTCCCTGAAATTTACTTGCTTTTTGAAGTCTGTGGATTTATATCTTTTGTGAAATCAGAGAAGTTTTCAGCCATATTTCTTTGAATACCCTTTCAGCCTCCTTTCTTAATCCTCTTCTTGGACTCTAGTGAGACTAATCTTGCATTTTTTGCTTTTCCTTTTTCCACAGATGGTTGAATGTCTGTTCATTTTTTTTTCAATCTACTTCGTGCCTGTTGTTCAGAATGGGCAGCTTCTCTTGGTCTACCCTTGAGTTTATTGATTTTATTTTCTGTTGTTTCCATTCAACATTGAGCCCTCTAGCAAAATTTAAAATTCTTTATCATTGACTTTTCAGTTGTATAATTTCCGTATAGCAAAATTTTAAAATTTTTTTTTTTATTCAAAAATTTGACTTTGGTTCTCAAGAGTTGGACTTGACTGAGCATGCACATAGCAGCGGAGTTGGTTATCACAAGATCGATATGTGATTTATCATTGCCTACTAATATCAACATTTTACTATTTTGAGTAACGTGTAGAAACTTTACTTACATTTCAGTCCTCCCTTTCGAAAAGATCCTCACTTTTAAATACCATCTTGAATAACAGATGGTGTTATAGTGTTTGTTTCAGTCATCACACGTGATAGAAAACTCATGAGGAGATAGTCTATTATATTTAATCCATATTTCTATTCTTTCATCACTCTTTTTTCCTTCTCAGTCTTATCATCTTTTACTTCTTTCTATTTGAAGAAGTTTATTTAGTCGTTCTTTATGGATTGATCTATTAGTGATAAGTTCTTAGGTTCCCTTTGTCTCAGACTTTCATTTGTTTCTCTTCATTCCCCCAAAGATAGTTTTGCTGGATATAGGATTCTCGGTTGAGAGTTTTTTTCCTTTCAGCTACTTCCTTCTGGACTCCATGGTTTTAGGTGAGAAATCTGGTCATTTGATTTGACCAGCTCTCCTTAAGTGATGCACTGTTTCTCTCTTGCTGCTTTTATGATTTTCCTTTGTCATTAGTTATCAGAAATTTAATTACAAATTAAATTTGTAATTAACTTTCTTAGCATGAGTTTTTTGGGGGGGACTTTATCCTCCCTGAAATTTACTTGCTTTTTGAAGTCTGTGGATTTATATCTTTTGTGAAATCAGAGAAGTTTTCAGCCATATTTCTTTGAATACCCTTTCAGCCTCCTTTCTTAATCCTCTTCTTGGACTCTAGTGAGACTAATCTTGCATTTTTTGCTTTTCCTTTTTCCACAGATGGTTGAATGTCTGTTCATTTTTTTTTCAATCTACTTCGTGCCTGTTGTTCAGAATGGGCAGCTTCTCTTGGTCTACCCTTGAGTTTATTGATTTTATTTTCTGTTGTTTCCATTCAACATTGAGCCCCTCTAGCAAAATTTAAAATTCTTTATCATTGACTTTTTCAGTTGTATAATTTCCGTATAGTTCTTTTTAATAAGTTATGTTTCTTAACTGAGATTTTTTTCTAGTTTTTAATTTATTTCCAAAGAATGTATAATGGCTTACTGAATCATTTGTATGAAAGTTGCCTGAAGATTCTTGTTAATTCCAGTATCTGCATCATTTCAGTGTTGGCATCTGTGGATTCTCTTTTTTTTCAGTCAAGTTGTGATTTTCCTGATTCTTGATATGATGGATGTCGTTGGATTCATGTACCCTGAACCTTTTTGGTCATTATGTTAGGAGACTTAAGATCCTCCTTAAAATTTCCACTTTAACAGCCAGTTACCTGGCTGCTAGACTTGTTTAGGCTCGGCATGCAGGCTCTGGACAATATCTGTGGGCTGTGGTTTCAACGTCATTCTAATTTTCAGAACCTGTGTGGTGTTATTTTGCTCCGCTTGGTTTACCTCCTCCCCGAGGGGCTCCCACTGATCTCTGCTGGCTCTCTTTGAAGGGGAAGAATCTTCCTCAGGCTGGGCCATCTGGTAAATCTTGCTGGGAGAAGCTCTTCCCTAGAGACAAAGAACACTTCCAGATGGGTGCCTGTGGAGAAGGTGCCCCCTACCTGTGAGGGATGGAAAAAGTGTCCTGGGCCCTGTGATTGTTGTGAGAGGGTCCCTCTTGCCAGATGCCCTCTGACTTCTTGTGCCTCTGAGTGAGGAAGGGGACCTCAGGCCCTGAGCCGAAGGCTACTCGTTGGTCTGTTACAGTGTGAGCCCCTCATCGGTGCTCGTGGCTATGGCCTGTCTCTGGGGGGAGGCAGAAATCTCAAGGCTGATGCTTCAGCTAACCTTTCATCTTTCTCTGTCACTTGTCCCCATGTGTTGTGTGTATAAGAAGGGACTGGCCATACCCTGGAGTGAAGGGTCTGGTTACATAGGCCCTTGCTTCTCCCATCCAAGTGCTAACCAGGGCCGACCCTGCTTAGCCTCTGAGCTCAGACAAGATTGGGCACATTCAGGGTGGTATTGCTGATGCCGGCCCTTGCTTCTTTAGAGGAGGCCCTCATGATGGTTGCCTCTCCTCCAGGCTAGTGTCCAGACTGCTGCCTGACATGTTGGTTGTGGGGAGGCGGTGGCTGGGGGGACCTGCTTGACTTCTCCTCGTGTGGTCCTCCATCGGTGTTCTGCAGGTTCCCCAGGGGTGCCTCACCCCCACCCCCTGCTCGAGCCTCAAGCTGGGTACACCTGGGCACCCTGGCACCATTTGCTGTGGTTCTTTTCTGAGCATATATTTTCCTTATCAGGTTATAGGTGCCTGCTTAGATTTGATCTTGGATTCATTGATATGATGGATGTCGGATTCATGTACCCTGATCCTTTTTGGTCATTATGTTAGGAGACTTAAGATCCTCCTTAAAATTTCCACTTTAACAGCCAGTTACCTGGCTGCTAGACTTGTTTAGGCTCGGCATGCAGGCTCTGGACAATATCTGTGGGCTGTGGTTTCAACGTCATTCTAATTTTCAGAACCTGTGTGGTGTTATTTTGCTCCGCTTGGTTTACCTCCTCCCCGAGGGGCTCCCACTGATCTCTGCTGGCTCTCTTTGAAGGGGAAGAATCTTCCTCAGGCTGGGCCATCTGGTAAATCTTGCTGGGAGAAGCTCTTCCCTAGAGACAAAGAACACTTCCAGATGGGTGCCTGTGGAGAAGGTGCCCCCTACCTGTGAGGGATGGAAAAAGTGTCCTGGGCCCTGTGATTGTTGTGAGAGGGTCCCTCTTGCCAGATGCCCTCTGACTTCTTGTGCCTCTGAGTGAGGAAGGGGACCTCAGGCCCTGAGCCGAAGGCTACTCGTTGGTCTGTTACAGTGTGAGCCCCTCATCGGTGCTCGTGGCTATGGCCTGTCTCTGGGGGGAGGCAGAAATCTCAAGGCTGATGCTTCAGCTAACCTTTCATCTTTCTCTGTCACTTGTCCCCATGTGTTGTGTGTATAAGAAGGGACTGGCCATACCCTGGAGTGAAGGGTCTGGTTACATAGGCCCTTGCTTCTCCCATCCAAGTGCTAACCAGGGCCGACCCTGCTTAGCCTCTGAGCTCAGACAAGATTGGGCACATTCAGGGTGGTATTGCTGATGCCGGCCCTTGCTTCTTTAGAGGAGGCCCTCATGATGGTTGCCTCTCCTCCAGGCTAGTGTCCAGACTGCTGCCTGACATGTTGGTTGTGGGGAGGCGGTGGCTGGGGGGACCTGCTTGACTTCTCCTCGTGTGGTCCTCCATCGGTGTTCTGCAGGTTCCCCAGGGGTGCCTCACCCCCACCCCCTGCTCGAGCCTCAAGCTGGGTACACCTGGGCACCCTGGCACCATTTGCTGTGGTTCTTTTCTGAGCATATATTTTCCTTATCAGGTTATATTCTCCTTTTACATTCCAGGAAATTTGTATGCCTTCTGAGCTACCAAGACTATACCTTCCTATCTCCAGTGAAAGTCGCTCGTTTGTGTCCGGCTCTTTGCGACCCCATGGATGAGCCATGGGTTTCTCGGCAAGAATGCTGGAGTGGGTAGCCTATGTCTTCTCTAGGGGGTCTTCCCAACCCAGGAATTGAACCCAGCTGAGTGACTAGCTGAGCTACCAGGGAAGTCCTATATATATATATATAATTCTTTTCCTAAGTATTTTGAGAGTAGAAGTTTAGCTCATGTTCATCCAAACTCTTAATGATCTGTATTTTCTCAAGGTTTCTAAAAATAAATGTGCATTACTTTTTTTTGGGCCACTTCTATTGGTCTTTCATTTATTTCCATCTTTGTTCTTTGGCCTGTGTAAGCCTCCCATTGCAGTGGCCTCTCTTCCTGCAGAGCACCGGCTCTGGGTTCATGCGCTCCAGAGCGCTGGCTCAGTAGTTGGTAGTTGGTCCAGCCGCTCCATGGCACGTGGGATCTTCCCAGGTCAGGCATCAAACTGGCACCGCTTACACTGCAAGGCGGTGTCCTTACCCGCTGGACCACCAGGGAAGCCCGTGCATTGCTTTTATAATCAATAAAACCATGATGAAAACTTTTCCTCACAACTGTGTAGGATATTGTGCTAGGGTAAGTGCTCAGAGGCCTCCAATTGGGGAGAATTACAGGGAAGTAAAAATGTGTGTTTCCTGAAGAAGGTCTTCGGGGCAGTGGAGAGCCTGTCCACCCTTCTGGGCATGCTCAGCAGGGCTCCCCCACCGCAGCCCCTGGGTGTAGCTGCCGTAGGGCACTCTCCACTGGAAGATTGCTCCAGGTTCTCATTGGAGGGGCTAATCCTTCCACTTCTTCAAATTGCCGGTGTGTGCAAAATGCTAACACCACACATTCAAGTGACGTATAGATCAGAACAGAATCATAGCTTGATGACATAAATTAAAGTAATTATATTCATTAGCATGATAAAAAATATGCAAACAAATGTTTATTAAACGCAACCATATATCAACTCCTAAGGCTCTGGCGTTGTTTATGTCCTCGTTCCTCCAGCACTTCGTCAAAGGTGGCCTGTCAGGCTTAACTTAATTGACACAGTAATAGTGGAGGGAGGAGGAGTCAGCCCAGAATATCATTTGGGTCTGCAAACCCTGGAGATTGGGGAATTTGCGCCCAGGCTTCCCTGAGAAAGTCTTGGGGTAAAGAAAGGATCTGGAGGCCATTTCTCCCATTGAGGCAGGCTGGGACCTGGGACCCTTAGCTGCAATGCTGCCCTGCTTGCACCTGGACGCACCTTTCCTTGAGCAACAAAATACAAAGAAACTGTAAGAGATTAAAAATTATTAAAAAAAAATAACTGCATGCATTTTGTTGCAAATTCTGGATAAGAAGATACAAAAAGACCGAGAAAACCTCAGCCTCTGCTTCTGAAGAGCCAGGAGCAAAAGCAGGGGCCTGAGCACGCCCATTGCACTCAGCTCCACCCAAGAGGTGGGCAGACCGCCTAAGCCACTACTCTAGCCTGACCCTGGCCACTCCCGTGCCCTCACCCTATATAAAGAACCAACTCAGTGCCCCTTGGGGAGAGAGCGAGCAAGGGAACTGCTGTGGCAGGGACCCCAGTAAAGCCTTGCCTGAGTGTCTTATCTGGCCTCCAGTCCATTTCTATTGGTTGGGGAAGGCCAAGAGCCCTGGTCGGTATCACAATCAGTGCCTGATAACATACTCACCACTGAGAGGGAATCCTTAGATGTATCTGTCCAGCTGTCAGGGACTCCCTAGCAAGCATCAGCACTGGAAGTTCTGGAGTCCCTGGAAATGAGAAACAGGCTCCTAATGGGAAGGCTGCTCTACTTTTGGGTGGGGTTCTTGCTGGGGAACCTGGCAGGCGGCTCCGTTGAGGCATCTCCTTTTTTTACCAGAAAGCATGGGAACCATATCCACAGTCACAGGGAGAGCTGAGCTCCTTAGCTATGATGCTCAGGGACACTCATTTGGCACCAGAGGGCTGATGTATCACAGCTATGCTTATGGGTGAGGCTCCTGCCTGTTGTGTAGATGGCCAGCAATGATTACCATTGTTTACTGGACTTGGAGTAGTTGTTTAGAAGGATCTGGGTGCAAGTGAATAATCTGTCCATCCATTCAGCATACGATGTGTGTAATACCATGTGCAGGCTGAGAGATGTCAGGTGTGGTGAAGGAGGATGAGCAGGAGAGCTTGTTTAGGGCTTTAGATCAAAGTCCACAGTTGCCTCTTCTCACACTGGACTTCTGTTATTGTTGGTTTTAGTTTAAGTTTTATGTATTTATTTTACTTTTACAGAGTTTTGTTGTTCACTGCCGCACATCAACCAGAATCAGCCCTAGGCATACATATGTCCCCTCCCTCCTGAATCTCCCTCCCATCTCCCTCCCCTCCCCTCCAGGTGGCTACAGAGTCCCTGTTAGAGTTCCCTTCATCTTACAGCAGATCCCAACTGGTTGTCTATTTTACATATGGTAATTCATCTTTGTGTATGTGTGTCTGTTTTCAACCTCTGCCATATCCTTCCAGTTCTAGGCAGACCCTCCTCAGGAGGATTTGGCATGGCTCTGGTTGCAGGCTGGGCTGTTGTTCAGTTTTAGCCATTCCCTGTGATCCCAGTTCTGTGAGGGAAGGTGGCCCTTGCGGTCCCCGAGTGTTAGCCAGCTTCAGGGATTGGCTTGGCAGTCAGTCTGACTTCCCAGGGGTCACCTGCACTTGTCTGCCTGCCTTTTAGATGAGATGCTAAGAGAGTTAGGCTTCTTTTCTCAGAATCTGCACCGTCCCTGTCTTTTGTGAAGGAAGTAGAAAGTGGAGAGGCTGGATTTTTTGTGGTCAGCGCCAGTACGGAGCGGGGCCCAGAGAGGATGGTCTGAGGGCTGCCTGGCTGCTGCCCGGGTAGTGGGGAGAGTTCAAGGCACCCCAGGACCAGTCCCTGAGAACACTCAGCTCTCCTTCCTGGAAGAAGGGAGTGTGTAATTTATTTCTGTGGGGTGGTTTATGCTGGGAGGAGGAGAACAGATGTTAAGAAAACAAAGGAAGGCACCCGACTTTTGTCTCTCAAGACTTTTCCTTGTATCACAGCTATGCTTATGGGTGAGGCTCCTGCCTGTTGTGTAGATGGCCAGCAATGATTACCATTGTTTACTGGACTTGGAGTAGTTGTTTAGAAGGATCTGGGTGCAAGTGAATAATCTGTCCATCCATTCAGCATACGATGTGTGTAATACCATGTGCAGGCTGAGAGATGTCAGGTGTGGTGAAGGAGGATGAGCAGGAGAGCTTGTTTAGGGCTTTAGATCAAAGTCCACAGTTGCCTCTTCTCACACTGGACTTCTGTTATTGTTGGTTTTAGTTTAAGTTTTATGTATTTATTTTACTTTTACAGAGTTTTGTTGTTCACTGCCGCACATCAACCAGAATCAGCCCTAGGCATACATATGTCCCCTCCCTCCTGAATCTCCCTCCCATCTCCCTCCCCTCCCCTCCAGGTGGCTACAGAGTCCCTGTTAGAGTTCCCTTCATCTTACAGCAGATCCCAACTGGTTGTCTATTTTACATATGGTAATTCATCTTTGTGTATGTGTGTCTGTTTTCAACCTCTGCCATATCCTTCCAGTTCTAGGCAGACCCTCCTCAGGAGGATTTGGCATGGCTCTGGTTGCAGGCTGGGCTGTTGTTCAGTTTTAGCCATTCCCTGTGATCCCAGTTCTGTGAGGGAAGGTGGCCCTTGCGGTCCCCGAGTGTTAGCCAGCTTCAGGGATTGGCTTGGCAGTCAGTCTGACTTCCCAGGGGTCACCTGCACTTGTCTGCCTGCCTTTTAGATGAGATGCTAAGAGAGTTAGGCTTCTTTTCTCAGAATCTGCACCGTCCCTGTCTTTTGTGAAGGAAGTAGAAAGTGGAGAGGCTGGATTTTTTGTGGTCAGCGCCAGTACGGAGCGGGGCCCAGAGAGGATGGTCTGAGGGCTGCCTGGCTGCTGCCCGGGTAGTGGGGAGAGTTCAAGGCACCCCAGGACCAGTCCCTGAGAACACTCAGCTCTCCTTCCTGGAAGAAGGGAGTGTGTGTAATTTATTTCTGTGGGGTGGTTTATGCTGGGAGGAGGAGAACAGATGTTAAGAAAACAAAGGAAGGCACCCGACTTTTGTCTCTGAGCCAATGGTGATCAATTCTGTATACTTTACTGCCTTGTCCATGTTTTGGGGATGGATATTTCAAGCCATTTCAATCAAAAGTGGTGCCACTCTAGGCTCTAAACAAAGGCCTAGATTTATTTTTTTTCTGGCAGCACAATCCTCAAAGATTACACTTGCGGCAACATTTTTAGCCACGTCAACATTCCTTAGGAAATACAAATATGGGCATTATTTCATGGAGATGGCACTGGGTAATATAATAAAATGGATTTATTTCATCTTAATTTATTTAAAATGTGCATAGACAGAACTGGGATAAAATCCATGAGATGAAATATCTCGTTTGCATGAATATATTGAAAAATTCAGCCACCTTCTCAGCCAAAAAAAGAGGCAACTTTTTTTCATCCTCAGAATAATAAGAAGAATAGGTGCTCTTTTTAAAACAAGAAAATACAACCTTGACAGGGGGAAGTGATTCATGTCCCATGATCCCTGTGAAGGTGTGAGGGATGAGGGAGACGGCAGAGAGAGCTCTGGTTGAGGAACTGGGAGAGACGAGGCTGCGGTTCTGTGTGGAGGGACTGGACCAGGCTGAGACCAGGAGGAGGGCAGGGCGGGTGGCCTGGCTTTCCTGACACGCTGGTGGTCAGGGCTGCAGCGCCAGCCCAGGTGTTCCTTCCTCTGGACTCCAGGTCTCTAAAGCGTCTATTGGTGGAGAGCACTGCAGGGCCGGAGACTGGCCAGTCCCGCCAGGGCTACAACACAGGCGGCTCCTCACCCTACACCCCTGCAGGGCATCCGTATCCAGGATACGCTGAGGATACTGCACTGGTCCATGAGGTTCAAAGTCCAAGGGCCTGAGCTGCAGTGTGGGGCCCAGCTACGTTATCTGGAGTAATCATCGACATCTTCTGACCTTTGGTTGTTCAGTCGGTAAGTCGTGTCCAGCTCTCTTTGACCCAGTGGACTGCAGTATGCCAGGCTTCCCTGTCCTTCACCATCTCCTGCCGTTTGCTCAAACTCATGTTCATTGAGTCAGTGATGCCATCCAACCATCTCATCCTCTGCCTCCCACTTCTCCTGCCTTCAACCTGACCTTTACCTGTGAAGTAAAACGTGGAGACTGAGTCAGATGGCTTGAGTTCAAATATGAACTCTACCACCCACAAGCTGTGCGATCTCAGGGGCAAGTTTCTTAACCTCTCTGGGCTGCATTTGCCCTAGTAGAGCCTACCACAAATGATGCCATGAGGTTTAAGAAAGATGATCATGACAAATGCTTAAAGGATGTCTGACTTATAATTAGCATCCAATGAATGTTAGTTAAAAGCCTTCTTGTCGATAGAATGGACAGAATCTTTTAGTCTCAAAGGGTAGATTACCAGCTATGATTATTAGCTGATATTGATCATGTAGTGTTTAATGTTAATAGCTATTTTCAATTTATTTTGTCTGTGTCTATAAACTTTTTTTAAGTTATACTTTTTATTTAATTAAATTAGTTTATTCTTTGGCTGCAGTAGATCCTTGTTGCAGTGGATGAGCTCTTGGTTGTTGCCTGTGGGCTTTATCTGCGGTGAGCAGAGGCTACTCTTTAGTTGCAGTGTGCGGGTTTGTCCTTGCAGTGGCTTCTCTTGCTGCAGAGCATGGGCTCTAGGACTTGCGGGCTCCAGTAGTTGTGGCATGTGGGTTCTAGAGTACAGGCTCAGTAATTGTGGCGCACAGGCTTAGTTGCTGTGTGGCATGTGGGATCTCAGATCCTGGACCAGGGATTGAACCTATGTCCCCTGCGTTGGCAGGTGGATTCTTAACCACTGAACCACCAGGGAAGTTCCTCTTCTGTGTCTATAAACTTCTTGAGGGAAAAGATGAAAAGTGTTTGCTGAAGCTGTTGATTCACAACTTAGGGATAGTGATTTCTGCCCAGGTGTGCAGTGCCTGGGCTGCTCCAGCCAGGGTAAAGGGAGGCCTGAGGACAGTGTTTTCCATTGATGGGGCAGGCCAGTGCTGATGAGTGCTTGTTCTTGGGAATCCTGAGCCTGAGTTTGCTGCCTTTGACCCAGTGGACTGCAGTATGCCAGGCTTCCCTGTCCTTCACCATCTCCTGCCGTTTGCTCAAACTCATGTTCATTGAGTCAGTGATGCCATCCAACCATCTCATCCTCTGCCTCCCACTTCTCCTGCCTTCAACCTGACCTTTACCTGTGAAGTAAAACGTGGAGACTGAGTCAGATGGCTTGAGTTCAAATATGAACTCTACCACCCACAAGCTGTGCGATCTCAGGGGCAAGTTTCTTAACCTCTCTGGGCTGCATTTGCCCTAGTAGAGCCTACCACAAATGATGCCATGAGGTTTAAGAAAGATGATCATGACAAATGCTTAAAGGATGTCTGACTTATAATTAGCATCCAATGAATGTTAGTTAAAAGCCTTCTTGTCGATAGAATGGACAGAATCTTTTAGTCTCAAAGGGTAGATTACCAGCTATGATTATTAGCTGATATTGATCATGTAGTGTTTAATGTTAATAGCTATTTTCAATTTATTTTGTCTGTGTCTATAAACTTTTTTTAAGTTATACTTTTTATTTAATTAAATTAGTTTATTCTTTGGCTGCAGTAGATCCTTGTTGCAGTGGATGAGCTCTTGGTTGTTGCCTGTGGGCTTTATCTGCGGTGAGCAGAGGCTACTCTTTAGTTGCAGTGTGCGGGTTTGTCCTTGCAGTGGCTTCTCTTGCTGCAGAGCATGGGCTCTAGGACTTGGGGCTCCAGTAGTTGTGGCATGTGGGTTCTAGAGTACAGGCTCAGTAATTGTGGCGCACAGGCTTAGTTGCTGTGTGGCATGTGGGATCTCAGATCCTGGACCAGGGATTGAACCTATGTCCCCTGCGTTGGCAGGTGGATTCTTAACCACTGAACCACCAGGGAAGTTCCTCTTCTGTGTCTATAAACTTCTTGAGGGAAAAGATGAAAAGTGTTTGCTGAAGCTGTTGATTCACAACTTAGGGATAGTGATTTCTGCCCAGGTGTGCAGTGCCTGGGCTGCTCCAGCCAGGGTAAAGGGAGGCCTGAGGACAGTGTTTTCCATTGATGGGGCAGGCCAGTGCTGATGAGTGCTTGTTCTTGGGAATCCTGAGCCTGAGTTTGCTGCCTTTACCCTCCATCCTGAGCACTTACTATTCCTCGGACTGAACTGCTGAAGGCTGGGCACAGCTACCTTCTGATAAGTTGCACGGTGAATCGCAAGTCTCAAATCTTTTCCTTGAAGATTTTCCCATTCCTCTTTTTCCTGTTTTCCACCCTAGGCTGGCGAGGAACTCGAGGAGCAACATCCTCAGATTTTGAAAATTGAGTAAAGAAAGGGGACCTCCTTTGGACCCATATGTGAGCCAAAGAATCTAAAGGGATTCCAGCGTGTTTTACAGGTTGAGGAATGGTTGCAAGAGGAGACCATAGTCTGGGGGCTCAGAGAGCCCGTGGCCCAAAGATCTCCCTGGTGTCTGCCTCCTCACTCTGCTTGTGGGCAAAACCCACCACGCCTGGGGGCTGCCGTGCATCCTGCCTTCTAGGAAAGTGTCAGCACAGGTACTGAAGCCGTCGGAGCTGGGTGTGAGTACCGCTGGCACAGGGACCGTCATCTTCAAACCATTCAGAGTCCTGTGAAACCTTCCTGGAGAGCGCTCCTTTGCCATCACTCACTGTCTAAGGCTGCTCGGGGGACGCAGCCGCTGATCTCAGAGACCCTCACGGGTGAGTCGGAGGCCAGGACCCACAGATACACGAGGCATCTCAGCCGGGCCCGAGTTCCCCTCTTACGACATCGGGGTGTTACCCACCAGGGTTCTTGCCTTCCCCAGTAGATAGAAATTGACCAGAGGCCAGGCAGGAAATTCAGGCCAGGCTGTATTGAGGCCCGAGCCAACAGCAGAAAGGAGTGAGAACCAACAACTTGCTTGCTCCCTTCTTGAGGAGAAGGCCAAGCTTGTTCCTTGTGCCTGGTGAGGGTAGGGGTGTGTCCGGGGATCAGGCCAGAGGGCGGCCCTGGTGTTTGCCCATCCCTGAGGTGGTGGTATGTGCAGGCGGAGTGTGTAGTACCTGCTTTTGCTTCAGACACCTAGTTTTGCTCCAAGGCTCTTCAGAAGTGGCAGTTGGGGTTTTTGGTCTCTTTATATCTTTTGGATCCCTTGGCACTCGCCCCAAGTGTTTTCCAGAATCCCCATGGAGGAGTCCTGAGCCTTTTTTTGGGAGGCTGCCTTTACCCTCCATCCTGAGCACTTACTATTCCTCGGACTGAACTGCTGAAGGCTGGGCACAGCTACCTTCTGATAAGTTGCACGGTGAATCGCAAGTCTCAAATCTTTTCCTTGAAGATTTTCCCATTCCTCTTTTTCCTGTTTTCCACCCTAGGCTGGCGAGGAACTCGAGGAGCAACATCCTCAGATTTTGAAAATTGAGTAAAGAAAGGGGACCTCCTTTGGACCCATATGTGAGCCAAAGAATCTAAAGGGATTCCAGCGTGTTTTACAGGTTGAGGAATGGTTGCAAGAGGAGACCATAGTCTGGGGGCTCAGAGAGCCCGTGGCCCAAAGATCTCCCTGGTGTCTGCCTCCTCACTCTGCTTGTGGGCAAAACCCACCACGCCTGGGGGCTGCCGTGCATCCTGCCTTCTAGGAAAGTGTCAGCACAGGTACTGAAGCCGTCGGAGCTGGGTGTGAGTACCGCTGGCACAGGGACCGTCATCTTCAAACCATTCAGAGTCCTGTGAAACCTTCCTGGAGAGCGCTCCTTTGCCATCACTCACTGTCTAAGGCTGCTCGGGGGACGCAGCCGCTGATCTCAGAGACCCTCACGGGTGAGTCGGAGGCCAGGACCCACAGATACACGAGGCATCTCAGCCGGGCCCGAGTTCCCCTCTTACGACATCGGGGTGTTACCCACCAGGGTTCTTGCCTTCCCCAGTAGATAGAAATTGACCAGAGGCCAGGCAGGAAATTCAGGCCAGGCTGTATTGAGGCCCGAGCCAACAGCAGAAAGGAGTGAGAACCAACAACTTGCTTGCTCCCTTCTTGAGGAGAAGGCCAAGCTTGTTCCTTGTGCCTGGTGAGGGTAGGGGTGTGTCCGGGGATCAGGCCAGAGGGCGGCCCTGGTGTTTGCCCATCCCTGAGGTGGTGGTATGTGCAGGCGGAGTGTGTAGTACCTGCTTTTGCTTCAGACACCTAGTTTTGCTCCAAGGCTCTTCAGAAGTGGCAGTTGGGGTTTTTGGTCTCTTTATATCTTTTGGATCTAGAATTTGCCCCAATTGGCAACTCGCCCCAAGTGTTCTTGCCTGGAGAATCCCCATGGAGGAGCCTGGTGGGCTACCATCCATGGGGTTGCAAAGAGTTGGACACAACCGAGTGACTAAGCATAGCCCAGCACAGAATGTGCACAGAATTATCTTTGGCCCCATATTGTTTCTTTGTACTTTTTTGCTGGAGGAGAGGGGTGTCCAGGTACAGGCACTGCAGCAAAGGGGCCCCTGGGCCCAGACCTGTCTCAAAGGTCCGTTCTGTCAAGTCTTGATCCTTGAGTCCCTGGGGACTGCCTGCCAGTGAGCTGGCTCTTTCTGATCGAGGAGGTAAAGTCTGAGGACCTGGTCAAAGGTGCGAAGGAACTACAGAGAGAACTGCCTCCATCTTTGCTCTCCCTTAAGCACCAAAGCCAATCCAGGTGGGATTCATTCAGCTGCCTCTTGAGGGGAAGCTGGGGTTACTCTTCTCATGGCAGCAGCGCCTACTAGACTCTCTGAGTCGCCCCCAGCACATCTATGGAGAAACTCAGGCTGACAGGAGATGCAGCCTTGCCCACAGCCCATGGGCTTGCCTATGGCCCCCAACCACTGGGTAGCAGAGCCTGCAGTCTGCCGTGGGTTGGGAACAAGAACAAAGATGAGGTGGTATTTTTTTTTTTTAATTTTGGTCTCTTTGTATTGATTTTTTATTTGTTTATTTTTCATCCATCTTTATTTTTTGACCTGTGTGGGCCTCCCATTGTGGTGACCTCTCTCGTTGCAGAGCACCGGCTCTGGGCGCATGTGCTCCAGAGCGCCAGCTCCTAATTGTACGCACCGGTCTAGCCACTCCATGGCATGTGGGATCTTCCCAGGCCAGCGATTGAACCAATGCCCCTTGTGCTGCAAGGCGGACTCCTTACCCACTGGACCAACAGGGAATCCCTGTTTTTTTTGTTTTTTTAATCATGGAAAAATTTCCTCCAGTTTTAAGAATTAGGCCAACCCTGGATGAGGATTTGTGCTTTAAGGAGGTGAGTCAACTCGTCTCCTCAAGCCCCCAAATCAAACTCAGAAAGGGACAGAAACCCCCATTGTCTGGCTCCTCCCGCCTCTCCTGACTCTGCCTCCTACTGTCTCAGGAAAGAGACCACAGCCAAGCCGCAGAGAAAGTAAGAGAAGCTTGACCTTGCCGCTTCTCAGGGCACAGGTAATTTAGGAAAGGTCTGGGGCATGTTTCTGCAATAAGTGATGTTCGCTTTGGGCTGGAAGAAGTGCAGCGTCCAGGCAGGTGTACCTTACTGTGAACTGTTGGTCCTGTCTGGTCCACTTGGGTGGACTGTCAGGCCCTTCAGCTCACCCAAGACCACGAGGCTCCAATACATTTCCTGGGGAGGCTCTTGAAGGCCAGGCTTTGTGGCAAAGGCACAGTGGGCTTGGAGGGCTTACTGGGCCTTTGGGTTCCATGCTGGCTGGGAAGGGACCCCAAGAAGGACCCCTGAACCATCTGTTGGTGCTGGGTCAGGTCCACAGGCTGGAGGATCCCTTCCAGGTGGCCCCGACCCATACATCTTCTTATCATTTCCCAGGTGTCGTGGCAGGGGTGTGTGTGTGTGTGTGGGGGGGGGGTGGGTGGGTGGGTGTGTGCTCAGTGGTGTCTGTCTCTTTGTGACTCCATGGACTGTAACCCTCTAGGCGCCTGTGTCCATGACCTTTTCCAGGCCAAGAACACTAGAGTGGGTGGCCATTTCCTCCTCCAGGGGATCTTCCTGACCCAGGGACCAAACCTGTGTCTCCTGTGTGGCAAGGGGCTTCATCACCACTGCACCATCTGGGAAGCCCCGGGCTTAGGTGCAGGGCTCCAAGCAGGTGACTGGCTCTCTGGTTGTTTGTCAAGGGAACCTAACACGACAAAGCTCTGAGCCCCTGTGTGTGTGCCCCCAGCAGACGTCCCATTACTGTCTATGATGATGTCCGTGATGATGTTTTCCTGTCGTGGTGAGACCTGACGGGGTCTGGAGGCCAGGTCATGCCCCACACATGGGATGATTTCAGGAGCAGCAGGCCCAGCCGGCCCCCAGTGTCTGGGGTTCTGGATGTAAATTCCATGCAGGGGCCGCTGGGTTGCTTGGAGGGAGTCGCTCTGAATGGCAGGCCTGCTGCTTTGATCTCGGGGTAGGGGTTGGGTAAGGAGAGGCGGGTGCTCCCTGAATAGGAGAAATCACAGCATTTTCTGTTCTAATCAGTCTTATGTGCGCTGAGCCAGCGTATAGACTGGGCGACCGTATAATTTATTGTCCAAACCAGGGCACTTTTGGGAGTCAAGGCAGATGTGATAAAAATTTAAGAGTAGAAGGAGGGATGTATTGATTATTAAATGGAGACTGTTCCTATCGAACTGGAACACAAGGTTGCCTTAGAAATAGATGAGTTTGGAGCCGCCGGAACCCGCCCGCCGCGAGGAGCCGCGGACGCCGCGAGGAGCCGCGGACGCCGCGAGGAGCCGCGGACGCCGCGAGGAGCCGCGGACGCACCTCTTGTTCCTCAGATGCTAGTGTGTGAACTAGTATCACAGAACACCATAGCAAACCAGACATAGAGCCTACACTCCCTGACCAATCATCAAACCAAGGATCCTCGAAGCGGAAGCCCGGATTCCAAGACCCCACACTGATTATCAAAGAACATACAACACTACAGATTATTCACCTGTAAACAAGGTCTATCACCACCCAAGACACAAGCCACTGAACCCTTCTACAAGGACAAAAACCCAAAGGAAGGGAGAATTCAACCAAGAAGCCTGGTGGGAATAAGAACTCCATACACACAGACACACACAAAGAAACAAAAATTAACCTAATAATGAAACGTCAGAGAAACACTGTACAAATGAAGGACCAAGCTAGAGAAACACCACTTCAAATGACAGAGGAGGAGATAGACAAGCTATCTGAAAGAGAATTCAGAAAAAATATACTAATGAGGATGCAAAACACCGAAAACAGAATATTAGAGGAAATTAGTGCATTGAGAAAAGACATGCAGGAAATGAAAAATAAGCAAATAGAGACCACCAACTCAATTGCTGAACTCAAAAATACTATAGAAGGTCTCAACAGTAGAGTATCAGAGGCTGAAGAACGGATAAGTGAGCTGGAAGACAGAATGGTGGAAATAAGTGCTGAAGAACAGAACAAAGCCCAAAGAATTAAAAGAACTGAGGATAGCCTCAGAGACCTATGGGACAATATTAAACTCACCAACATTAGAATTATAGGAGTTCCAGAAGAAGAAGAAGAGAAGAAAGACTATGAAAAAATTCTTGAAGAGGTTATAGTTGAAAACTTCCCCAGCATGGGAAAGGAGATAGTCAGCCAAGTCCAGGAAGCACAAAGAGTTCCATACAGGATAAACCCCAGAAGAAACACACCAAGGCACATACTAATCAAACTAACGCAGACTAAATATAAAGACAGATTACTAAAAGCAGCTAGGAGCAAACAACAAATAACATATAAAGGAAACCTCATACGTTTAACTGCGGATCTCTCAACAGAAACCCTACAGGCCAGAAGAGAATGGCAAGATACATTTAAACGGCTAAAAGAGAATAACCTGCAACCACGAATTCTCTACCCAGCAAGAATCTCATTCAAAATCGATGGTGAAGTCAAAAGCTTCACAGACAAGCAAAAACTAAAAGAACTCGGTACCACAAAACCAGCCCTACAACAAGTGTTAAAGGACCTGATATAGCCAATAAATACAAGAGTAGGAGAAGCCTTACAAATCAAACCCCAAATTTCTAAGAAGATGACAATAGGAACATTCGTATCAATAATTACTTTGAATGTAAATGGACTAAATGCTCCAACCAAACAACACAGGCTGGCTGAATGGATCCAGAAGCAAGACCCATATATATGCTGCTTACAAGAGACCCACTTCAGACCTAGAGACACTCATAGACTGAAAGTGAAAGGCTGGAAAAAGATATTTCATGCAAATGGAAATCAGAAGAAAGCTGGAGTAGCAATCCTTATATCAGACAAAATAGACTTTAAAGTAAAGAAGATTCTAAGAGACAAGGCAGGTCACTACATCATGATTAAGGGATCTATCCAAGAGGAAGACATAACAGTCATGAATATCTACGCACCCAACACAGGGGCACCTCAATACATAAGACAGGTACTTTCAGATATAAAAGAAGAAATCAACAATAACACAATAGTAGTAGGAGACTTTAACACTCCTCTCACACCAATGGACAGATCAACAAAACAGAAAATTAATAAAGAAACACAAGCCTTAAATGCCACACTGGAAAAGATGGACCTCATCGTATAGAGCTCAACAGAAGACAGTGAAGAACGGATAAGTGAGCTGGAAGACAGAATGGTGGAAATAAGTGCTGAAGAACAGAACAAAGCCCAAAGAATTAAAAGAACTGAGGATAGCCTCAGAGACCTATGGGACAATATTAAACTCACCAACATTAGAATTATAGGAGTTCCAGAAGAAGAAGAAGAGAAGAAAGACTATGAAAAAATTCTTGAAGAGGTTATAGTTGAAAACTTCCCCAGCATGGGAAAGGAGATAGTCAGCCAAGTCCAGGAAGCACAAAGAGTTCCATACAGGATAAACCCCAGAAGAAACACACCAAGGCACATACTAATCAAACTAACGCAGACTAAATATAAAGACAGATTACTAAAAGCAGCTAGGAGCAAACAACAAATAACATATAAAGGAAACCTCATACGTTTAACTGCGGATCTCTCAACAGAAACCCTACAGGCCAGAAGAGAATGGCAAGATACATTTAAACGGCTAAAAGAGAATAACCTGCAACCACGAATTCTCTACCCAGCAAGAATCTCATTCAAAATCGATGGTGAAGTCAAAAGCTTCACAGACAAGCAAAAACTAAAAGAACTCGGTACCACAAAACCAGCCCTACAACAAGTGTTAAAGGACCTGATATAGCCAATAAATACAAGAGTAGGAGAAGCCTTACAAATCAAACCCCAAATTTCTAAGAAGATGACAATAGGAACATTCGTATCAATAATTACTTTGAATGTAAATGGACTAAATGCTCCAACCAAACAACACAGGCTGGCTGAATGGATCCAGAAGCAAGACCCATATATATGCTGCTTACAAGAGACCCACTTCAGACCTAGAGACACTCATAGACTGAAAGTGAAAGGCTGGAAAAAGATATTTCATGCAAATGGAAATCAGAAGAAAGCTGGAGTAGCAATCCTTATATCAGACAAAATAGACTTTAAAGTAAAGAAGATTCTAAGAGACAAGGCAGGTCACTACATCATGATTAAGGGATCTATCCAAGAGGAAGACATAACAGTCATGAATATCTACGCACCCAACACAGGGGCACCTCAATACATAAGACAGGTACTTTCAGATATAAAAGAAGAAATCAACAATAACACAATAGTAGTAGGAGACTTTAACACTCCTCTCACACCAATGGACAGATCAACAAAACAGAAAATTAATAAAGAAACACAAGCCTTAAATGCCACACTGGAAAAGATGGACCTCATCGATATCTTTAGGACGTTCCATCCAAAAGCAGAAGAATACACTTTCTTCTCAAGCGCTCACGGAACATTTTCCAGGATAGACCACATCTTGGGCCACAAATCTAACCTCAGTCAATTCAAGAAAACCGAAATTATATCAACCATCTTCTCGGACCACAATGCAATGAGACTGGAGATCAACTACCAGAAAAACCCTAAAAACAGAAACACATGGAGATTAAACAATACATACCTAAAAAACCAACTGATCATTGAGGAAATCAAAGGAGAAATTAAACAATTCCTAGAAGAAAATGACAATGAACACACGACAGTGCAAAACCTATGGGATACAGCAAAAGCAGTTCTAAGAGGGAAATTTATAGCAATACAATCCCACCTCAAGAAACTAGGAAAATATGAAGCAGATGACCTAACCCTCGCTTAAAACAGTTGGAGAAAGAAGAACAAAAACATCCCAGAGCCAGCAGAAGAAGAGAAATCATAAAGATCAGAGCAGAAATAAATGAGAAAGAAACAAAAGAAACAATAGTAAAGATAAATAAAACAAAAAGCTGGTTCTTTGAAAAGGTAAACAAAATTGACAAGCCACTGGCCAGACTCATTAAGAAAAAGAGAGAGAAGAACCAGATCAACAAAATCAAAAACGAAAAAGGAGAGATTGCAACAGATAATGCAGAAATCCAAAGGATTCTAAGAGACTATTATGAGCAACTCTATGGCAACAAACTGGACAACTTGGAAGAAATGGACAGTTTCTTGGACAGGATTAATCTCCCAAGACTGAGCCAGGAAGAAACAGAAACTTTGAACAACCCAATCACAAGCTCAGAAATCAACTTTGTGATTAAAAATAGACTTTAAAGTAAAGAAGATTCTAAGAGACAAGGCAGGTCACTACATCATGATTAAGGGATCTATCCAAGAGGAAGACATAACAGTCATGAATATCTACGCACCCAACACAGGGGCACCTCAATACATAAGACAGGTACTTTCAGATATAAAAGAAGAAATCAACAATAACACAATAGTAGTAGGAGACTTTAACACTCCTCTCACACCAATGGACAGATCAACAAAACAGAAAATTAATAAAGAAACACAAGCCTTAAATGCCACACTGGAAAAGATGGACCTCATCGATATCTTTAGGACGTTCCATCCAAAAGCAGAAGAATACACTTTCTTCTCAAGCGCTCACGGAACATTTTCCAGGATAGACCACATCTTGGGCCACAAATCTAACCTCAGTCAATTCAAGAAAACCGAAATTATATCAACCATCTTCTCGGACCACAATGCAATGAGACTGGAGATCAACTACCAGAAAAAAACCCTAAAAACAGAAACACATGGAGATTAAACAATACATACCTAAAAAACCAACTGATCATTGAGGAAATCAAAGGAGAAATTAAACAATTCCTAGAAGAAAATGACAATGAACACACGACAGTGCAAAACCTATGGGATACAGCAAAAGCAGTTCTAAGAGGGAAATTTATAGCAATACAATCCCACCTCAAGAAACTAGGAAAATATGAAGCAGATGACCTAACCCTCGCTTAAAACAGTTGGAGAAAGAAGAACAAAAACATCCCAGAGCCAGCAGAAGAAGAGAAATCATAAAGATCAGAGCAGAAATAAATGAGAAAGAAACAAAAGAAACAATAGTAAAGATAAATAAAACAAAAAGCTGGTTCTTTGAAAAGGTAAACAAAATTGACAAGCCACTGGCCAGACTCATTAAGAAAAAGAGAGAGAAGAACCAGATCAACAAAATCAAAAACGAAAAAGGAGAGATTGCAACAGATAATGCAGAAATCCAAAGGATTCTAAGAGACTATTATGAGCAACTCTATGGCAACAAACTGGACAACTTGGAAGAAATGGACAGTTTCTTGGACAGGATTAATCTCCCAAGACTGAGCCAGGAAGAAACAGAAACTTTGAACAACCCAATCACAAGCTCAGAAATCAACTTTGTGATTAAAAATCTACCCAAAAATAAAAGCCCAGGACCAGATGGCTTCACAGCCGAATTCTACCAAACATTTAAAGAAGAGCTAATGCCTGTCCTTCTAAAACTCTTTCAAAAAATTGCACAGGAAGGAAAACTCCCAAACACATTCTACGAGGCCACCATCACCCTGATACCCAAACCAGGCAAAGACAACACAAAAAAGGAAAACTATAGGCCAATTTCACTGATGAACTTAGATGCCAAGATCCTCAACAAAATCCTAGCAAACAGAATTCAACGACACATCAAAAAACTCATACATCACGATCAAGTTGGGTTCATCCCAGGCATGCAAGGATTCTTCAACATCCGCAAATCAATCAACGTGATACACCATATCAACAAGTTGAAAGACAAAAATCACATGATCGTCTCAATAGATGCAGAAAAAGCCTTCGACAAAGTACAACATCCATTTATGATCAAAACTCTTCAGAAAATGGGCATAGAAGGAACCTATCTCAACATAATAAAAGCCATCTATGAGAAACCTACAGCGAACATTATTGTTAATGGTGAAAAACTGAAAGCATTCCCTCTAAGATCAGGAACAAGACAGGGGTGCCCACTTTCACCACTGCTATTCAACATAGTCCTGGAAGTCCTAGCAACAGCAATAAGACAAGAGAAAGAAATCAAAGGAATCCAGATTGGAAAGGAAGAAGTCAAGCTCTCTCTTTTTGCAGACGACATGATATTATACATAGAAAATCCCAAAGACACGGTTACAAAGCTACTAGAACTAATCAATGAATTCAGCAAAGTTGCAGGATATAAAGTCAACACACAGAAGTCACTGGCATTCCTATACACAAACAATGAAAAATCAGAAAATGAAATCAAAGAGGCAATCCCCTTCATCATTGCAACCAAAAGAATCAAATATCTAGGAATAAACCTACCCAAAGAAACAAAAGAATTGTACACAGAAAATTACAAGACACTCATGAGAGACATTAAAGAAGACTTAAACAGATAGAGAGATATTCCATGTTCCTGGATTGGAAGAATCAATATTGTGAAAATGACCATACTTCCAAATATCATCTACAGATTCAATGCAATACCTATTCAACTACCACTGACATTTTTCACAGAACTAGACCAAATAATAACACAGTTCATATGGAAACACAGAAGACCTCGAATAGCCAAAGTAATCCTGAGGAAGAAAAATGGAGTTGGAGGGATCAGCCTCCCTAACTTCAGACTCTACTACAAAGCAACAGTTATCAAGACAGTATGGTACTGGCACAAAAACAGAACTATAGATCAATGGAACAAGATTGAGAACCCAGAGATCAACCCACGCACCTATGGGTACCTTATTTTTGATAAAGGAGGAGAAACTATAAAATGGGACAAAGACAGCCTCTTCAACAAGTGGTGCTGGGAGAATTGGACAGCGACATGCAAAAAAATGAAATTGGAACATTCCCTGACGCCATACACTAAGATCAACTCAAAATGGATTAAAGACCTCAATGTAAGACCAGAAACCATCAAACTCTTAGAGGAGAATATAGGCAAAACCCTCAAGGACATCAATCAAAGCAAGATCTTCTCTGACCCACCAACTAAAATAGCAGAACTGAAAAGAAAAATGAACATATGAGACCTCATGAAACTTAAAAGCTTTTGTACAGCAAAAGAAATTACAAAAAAGTTCAACAGACACCCTACAGAGTGGGAGAAAATCATAGCAAATGAAACAACAGACAAAGAATTAATCTCCAAAATCTACAAGCAACTCAGACAACTCAGCACAGGGAAAATGAGCAGCCCAATCAAAAAATGGGAAAAAGATCTAAAGAGACGCCTCTCCAAAGAGGACATACAAATGGTCCAAAAGCACATGAAACGATGCTCAACCTCGCTTATTATTAGAGAAATGCAAATTAAAACCACAATGAGATACCACCTCACACCTGTCAGAATGGCCATCATCAACAAATCGACAGACAACAAATGCTGGAGAGGGTGTGGAGAAAAGGGAACCCTCTTGCATTGCTGGTGGGAATGTAAATTAATACAACCTCTATGGAAGACAATATGGAGATTCCTTAAAAAACTGAAAATAGAAGCACCCTATGACCCAGCAATCCCACTATTAGGCCTATATCCTGATGAAATCAAAACTGAAAGAGGCAGCTGTACCCCAATGTTCATTGCAGCTCTCTATACAATAGCCAGAACATGGAAGCAACCTAGATGTCCATCGACAAATGAATGGATCCAGAAGCTCTGGTACATATATACAATGGAATACTACTCAGCTGTTAAAAGAAATGCAGAAGACTCAGTCCTAATGAGGTGGCTGGCTTTAGAACCTATCATAAAAAGTGAAGTAAGTCAAAAAGAAAGACAAGTATAGTATACTAACTCATATATATGGGATCTAGTAAGATGGTCATGATAACACACACAGTGAACTCATGAAAAAACAGAGAATAGACATAAAGACATTGTGGAGACCGAACAATGGGAGGGAGTAACATGGGAACCTATACTGTCATGTGTAGAAAAGATAGCTATTGTCATTGTGCTAGGGGAATAGGAGTACCTACAACCACTTGGAGCAATGGTCTGGAGGGGTGGGGGGGGAACCTGGGTGGGGGGAGGGTCAAGGGATATGTATCTGATTGATCTTGGAACATACATGTACAAAAATAAATAAAAAAAAAAAGAAATAGATGAGTTTGACATGGCTCGGTCTTTAATGTGATCACTTCTGCGGCCCAGCTCTTGGGAGGTTTTCCATTCTGGTGCCAGTGTGGGCATGGAGGGCTATGAAGCACAGGTGGGTTTGCAGGGTATCGAGATGGCCTCTGACCTTACTGGCTGATGGCTTGCTCCAGGATCCAGCTGGGGATCCTGCCATGTTGGCTGTGTCCACCTGGGTGGAAAGAGAGTCGGGGATGTGTGCTGGTCCCTGAATGTGGTTCCCTTTGACTGGCTGCCCCCAGGGTGGGGTCTCCGTGCCAAGCTGTAGGGTATGAGTTGTGGGGTGAGGTTCCCGTAGGTTTTTTTTTTTTTTTGGCCACTTCTATTGGTCTTTATTTTCATCCATCTTTGTTCTTTGGCCTGTGTGGGCCTCCCATTGCAGTGGCCTCTCGGCTGCAGAGCACCAGCTCTGGACACATGTGCTTTAGAGCTCCGGCTAGGTAGTTGGACATATCTGTCCAGCCGCTCCACAGCATGTGGGATCTTCCCAGGCCAGGGATAGAACCAGGGTCCCTTGTACTGCAAGGTGGTGTCCTTACCCACTGGACCACCAGGGAAGCCCACCCATCATAGGTTTTTATCCTAGCTCTTTCCAAGCTTCCCTGGTATCTCAGCTAGTAAAGAATCCTCCTGCAGGAGACCCTGGTTCAATTCCTTGGTTGGGAAGACCCCCTGGAGAAGGGACAGTCTACTCACTCCAGTTTTCTTGGTCTTCCCTGGTGGCTCAGCTAGTGAAGAATCTGCCTGAAATGCAGGAGACCTGGGTTTGATCCCTGGGTTGGGAAGCTCTCCTGGAGAAGGAATGGCTACCCACTCTAGTGTTCTCGCCTGGAGAAGCCCAAGGACAGAGGAGGCTGGCGGGTTACAGTCCATAGAATTGCAAAGAGTTGGACACAACTGAGTGACTAAGCACATCACTGCTGCTTGCTGACTGTGACAAGGGTCAAGTTCCCTAACTTATCTGAAGCTCACTTTTCCCAGCCATTAAAGGGGGATGTGAACAGACTTTGTGGGGATGTGGGAGGATTATTGTGTTAACTGTGATGGTGCATGTGTTTGACACAGAACACATGCTCACCTGTTGCTTAGGGTAGGGTCTGATGTCTAGGAGAAGTGGTTCCACTTTGGTACTCAAAGGAAGCATAAACTATTAGTATTTGTTTTATATTTAAATTTAAAATCTTGGGTAGTTAAAATATCTATGATATATTACTTATTTAATAATACATAGGACTGATACTGAAGCTGAAGCTCCAGTACTTTGGCCACCTGATGCAAAGAGATGACTTATTGGAAAAGACCCTGATGCTGGGAAAAATAGAAGGCAGAAGAAGAAGGGGACGACAGAGGACGAGATGGTTGGATGATGTCACTGAGTCAATGGACATGAGTTTGAGCAAGCTGAGAGACAGTGAAGCATGGGGAAGCCTGGTGTGCTGCAGTCCATGGGGTCACACAGAGTTGGTCATGACTGAGTAACTAAAGTGAACTAGTAATATAAACATACTTAACCAAAGATGTGAACAAACTGTCCATATATTGGAGTGCATGGCCAGAATTTATTTTTTTTTGCTATATACATGTTTTTAATTTTGGCCTCTTTTACTGGTCCTTCATTTATTTATTTTCATCCATGATAATTCTTTGGCCTGTGTGGGCCTCCCATCGCAGTGGCCTCTCTTGTTGGAGAGCACCGGCTCTGGGCTCATGTGCTCCAGAGTGCCGGCTCGTCATTGGACACACCGGCCCAGCCGCTCCATGGCACGTGGGATCTTCCCTGGCTAGGGATTGAACCAGTGTCCTTTGCACTGCAAGGCAGATGCTTTACCCACTGGACCACCAAGAAATCCCCATGGCCAGAGTTTTTAATGATAGGTTTTTGTGGTCAGTAAAAGTTTGGGTTCTTCTTTCTCAATTAGGACAGGACCACCCATTCAGCTACCAGTACCCCCAATAGAGATACTCATGAAACATGGGAAAGCTGATTTGTGTTGTCGTTCATTCATTCATTCACTCACCAGGTATTTGTGGAGTACCCACCATGTTCTAAGCACCTGGGATACTTCAGAAAATGAGAAAATAAATTATACACTATATTGTCAAGCGTGAGTGCTATTTATAAGAAGCAGGGTGGGAGGCCCGGGAGCAGGAGTGGGAGGGTGCTGTTTAGTGTTAAACTGGGTGATCAACTTGTTGAAAAAGATATTGGAGTAAAGGCCTGAAGGAAGTGAAGGGCGGGCGTCCATCCCACCCCAGAGCTGTCTTGTTTCACGTTCCAGATTCGGATCCACATTTCTCCAGAAATCTCCTTAACTTCAGAGCAGACTTCCATCAGCGTGTTGGAGCTGTCAGACTCCCAGCATGTGCTAGTGAGGGAGAAACAGGCTTTAACTCATTAGCATGGGATCTTATTCTAGTTCAGCAACAAACAAACAACAACAAAACCCTGGGATCTGGTGGTTTTTTTTCTCCCCTGCTCCTTTCAGATATCTTTTATTGTTCTTCCCCACCTCTCCCCCCCACCCCACCCTCAAAGGGGGATAAAAACTTTTAAAGTCCATGGGGTCACACAGAGTTGGTCATGACTGAGTAACAAAGTAACTATTAAACATACTTAACCAAAGATGTGAACAAACTGTCCATATATTGGAGTGCATGGCCAGAATTTATTTTTTTTTGCTATATACATGTTTTTAATTTTGGCCTCTTTTACTGGTCCTTCATTTATTTATTTTCATCCATGATAATTCTTTGGCCTGTGTGGGCCTCCCATCGCAGTGGCCTCTCTTGTTGGAGAGCACCGGCTCTGGGCTCATGTGCTCCAGAGTGCCGGCTCGTCATTGGACACACCGGCCCAGCCGCTCCATGGCACGTGGGATCTTCCCTGGCTAGGGATTGAACCAGTGTCCTTTGCACTGCAAGGCAGATGCTTTACCCACTGGACCACCAAGAAATCCCCATGGCCAGAGTTTTTAATGATAGGTTTTTGTGGTCAGTAAAAGTTTGGGTTCTTCTTTCTCAATTAGGACAGGACCACCCATTCAGCTACCAGTACCCCCAATAGAGATACTCATGAAACATGGGAAAGCTGATTTGTGTTGTCGTTCATTCATTCATTCACTCACCAGGTATTTGTGGAGTACCCACCATGTTCTAAGCACCTGGGATACTTCAGAAAATGAGAAAATAAATTATACACTATATTGTCAAGCGTGAGTGCTATTTATAAGAAGCAGGGTGGGAGGCCCGGGAGCTGGAGTGGGGAGGGGTGCTGTTTAGTGTTAAACTGGGTGATCAACTTGTTGAAAAAGATATTGGAGTAAAGGCCTGAAGGAAGTGAAGGGCGGGCGTCCATCCCACCCCAGAGCTGTCTTGTTTCACGTTCCAGATTCGGATCCACATTTCTCCAGAAATCTCCTTAACTTCAGAGCAGACTTCCATCAGCGTGTTGGAGCTGTCAGACTCCCAGCATGTGCTAGTGAGGGAGAAACAGGCTTTAACTCATTAGCATGGGATCTTATTCTAGTTCAGCAACAAACAAACAACAACAAAACCCTGGGATCTGGTGGTTTTTTTTCTCCCCTGCTCCTTTCAGATATCTTTTATTGTTCTTCCCCACCTCTCCCCCCCACCCCACCCCAGATATCTTTTAAAGTGCTTGCTGGGGTTGTACCTTTCTAGTGAAATGACTTACTAATGGGATCCACTGGAGTCTCCCTAGTCGAGATTTAAACATGCCATAACAATATAATCAGAAAGAGAAGGTTGCTTGCTGAACATGGCATTGGAGTCATGGCAAAGGAGAACTCAGCCAGGCTATCATGAGCATGGCCATGAGTCCCTGTCCCATTATTGAGACCAGTCTGTATCACTGGAGACCAATACTGCTCCTCCCAGACTCAGCTATGCCTCCTCGCCGGTACAAGGCTGGACCAGTTCTGATAGATCCTGTCCTCTAGGCATTTGTTTCTATTTTGTCTTTGTTGGTTTGGTTTGGGTTGAGTTCTTGGCTCCATATGGACCATCTCCTTCAGCATAAGGGGGTGGTAGCAGATCTGGTGTTCTGGATTTGGGCAGGGAGCAGAACTGTGCATGCTGCTGATGGATGCTGGGTCCTGTGTTTGGGAACTGGTGGCATGCATGGTGGTGCTCACTCTCATGTTGAGGTGGCTTGTTGGCAAAAAAAGCAGTGTTGACCTGAGTTTGGTGAGCATTTTGGAAGAGTTCTGTTTCTCCTCCGTTACATCTGTCCCAGAGATCTTGTATGTTGGGTGATGTGGCCCTTACAGAAGGGCTTCAGTAGCTGTTATGCATGGGTGTAATTGCCCTGTGGCCTGTGGGACCTTCGTTCCCTGACCAGGGATCAAACCCACGTCCCCTGAATTGGAATGTGGATTCTTAACCAGTGGATTACCAGGGAGGTCCCAAGGGCTCACATTTACTTTCTCATTCTAGCCCTTCTGAGGTCTTTAGCCTATAAAACGGGCTTTTCACACCTGCTGCACCTGCTTTTGAGGCTCCAGTGGAGATCACATATAATGGAGGTTTTATAAACTGAAGGTTGTTATCATTATTCAGCATGTGCTAGTGAGGAGAAACAGGCTTTAACTCATTAGCATGGGATCTTATTCTAGTTCAGCAACAAACAAACAACAACAAAACCCTGGGATCTGGTGGTTTTTTTTCTCCCCTGCTCCTTTCAGATATCTTTTATTGTTCTTCCCCACCTCTCCCCCACCCCACCCCAGATATCTTTTAAAGTGCTTGCTGGGGTTGTACCTTTCTAGTGAAATGACTTACTAATGGGATCCACTGGAGTCTCCCTAGTCGAGATTTAAACATGCCATAACAATATAATCAGAAAGAGAAGGTTGCTTGCTGAACATGGCATTGGAGTCATGGCAAAGGAGAACTCAGCCAGGCTATCATGAGCATGGCCATGAGTCCCTGTCCCATTATT
The DNA here is from genome assembly GCA_022376925.1 of Tragulus kanchil. Classification (NCBI taxonomy): domain Eukaryota; kingdom Metazoa; phylum Chordata; class Mammalia; order Artiodactyla; family Tragulidae; genus Tragulus; species Tragulus kanchil. The sequence goes on along the minus strand of JAIOJX010000031.1, from coordinate 113,000,393 downwards.
GAGACCAGTCTGTATCACTGGAGACCAATACTGCTCCTCCCAGACTCAGCTATGCCTCCTCGCCGGTACAAGGCTGGACCAGTTCTGATAGATCCTGTCCTCTAGGCATTTGTTTCTATTTTGTCTTTGTTGGTTTGGTTTGGGTTGAGTTCTTGGCTCCATATGGACCATCTCCTTCAGCATAAGGGGGTGGTAGCAGATCTGGTGTTCTGGATTTGGGCAGGGAGCAGAACTGTGCATGCTGCTGATGGATGCTGGGTCCTGTGTTTGGGAACTGGTGGCATGCATGGTGGTGCTCACTCTCATGTTGAGGTGGCTTGTTGGCAAAAAAAGCAGTGTTGACCTGAGTTTGGTGAGCATTTTGGAAGAGTTCTGTTTCTCCTCCGTTACATCTGTCCCAGAGATCTTGTATGTTGGGTGATGTGGCCCTTACAGAAGGGCTTCAGTAGCTGTTATGCATGGGTGTAATTGCCCTGTGGCCTGTGGGACCTTCGTTCCCTGACCAGGGATCAAACCCACGTCCCCTGAATTGGAATGTGGATTCTTAACCAGTGGATTACCAGGGAGGTCCCAAGGGCTCACATTTACTTTCTCATTCTAGCCCTTCTGAGGTCTTTAGCCTATAAAACGGGCTTTTCACACCTGCTGCACCTGCTTTTGAGGCTCCAGTGGAGATCACATATAATGGAGGTTTTATAAACTGAAGGTTGTTATCATTATTCCGCTGTGTCTCCAGTGGCTGTGTTTGCCTTTATGCCTCACTTACTGTGATGTCTTGTACATTCTCCTCCAACCACTTGGGCTGCATGGTGCTGCCCTAGGAGCTTGCTTCCTCTGTCAGCAAGAGGACAGAAGCCACGGGTTCCTAATGCCCTCAGTTCTTTACCCCGACCCTCTGCCTGCTTAGGTAACCCCTCCTCTCCCTCTTCTCTTCCCTTTCCCTCTAAACTTATTAAGGACTCTGCTTGTTCCCATCCACGGAGCTTCTCTCTCCCATGTTTCTTACCTCTCCTTCTTGGCGGGATGGTTAGAGTAGTTTCTAAACAGGCTGTAAAAATGTGGAATCTATTTTTTTTGAAAGAACTTATTTATAAAACAGAAACAGATTCACAAATTTCGAAAACAAACTTACGATTACCAAGGGGGACACTTGGTAGGTAGGGATGGATTGGGAGCTTAGCATCATTAATATACACACATGTATGCATGGGACAGGTAACCAACAAGGACCTGCTGTGTAGCATGGGGAACTCTACTCAGTACTCTGTAATAGCGTATGTGGGTAAAGAAGCTGAACAAGAATGAATAGATGTTTATGGGTAACTTAATTTGATGTAATACCTGAAACTCACATTATAGATCAACCACATTAAGTCCCCTACATGTGGGGACTTTTGCTTTCGCTCTCAAGTCCCCTACCTATGAATATTCCAATTGCAAACGTTCAAAGATGTGAACGCACGTCTGGTTCCAGCAAGGAACCAGCACCTGTGCCATCTGCATCAGATGGGAGTGATGTTGCAGCTTGTTCTCCGTCTCCTCTGGCTGCTGATCCTTCCGCTCCACCGTCTCCCACCCCGCCTCCCTCCTCCAGTCAGTCACTCTTCCTGCCTGTTCATTCAATGCCAGTGCCTGTGTGCCACTGTGTTTTTGAAGATACTCTACTGCAAGATTGAAAATGTTTTCTCTATTTTTTGTGTTTGTTTATGAGTACTGGTGTGAAAAGTATTATAAACCTATTACAGTATAGGGCTATATAGTTGATTGTATTAGTTGGGTACCTAAGCTAATTTTGTTGGATTTACAAACAGATTGGATTTAGAGAAGCACTCTCAGAATGGAACTCATTTGTATGTGGGGGACTTCGTGTATACTCTAGTTAAAAAGAAGGCTATACTATCTCCCCCAATTTTTTTTATTTTGCTTTATTGCTTTTACAGAATTTTGTTGTTCATAGATATGTATAATCCCAGATTAGTCATATGAATATCCCATCTCCCCATCCCACCCTCTCCCCAAATTTTGAAAGGATCCTTCTTGATTTTGTATGTCCCCCAGTCATTTCCTTTTTCTTTTTTTGTCACCTTAAAAGCAGAAAGAGCTTATAAAAGCTTACAGAGAGTTGTCTACATGGGTCTTAACTTCCCACTCTCTTCTTTTTTGACTCCTAGGGACTGGCTTCTGTTCCGTTCCTCCTGGTGGCTGCCATGTTGTCACACCTGGAAACTTAGGGGTTGCTTTTTTCTAGTCTCCTCTCTGCGTTATTGAAAAATCGATTAAGGGGTTAGGTAGGGATGGATTGGGAGCTTAGCATCATTAATATACACACATGTATGCATGGGACAGGTAACCAACAAGGACCTGCTGTGTAGCATGGGGAACTCTACTCAGTACTCTGTAATAGCGTATGTGGGTAAAGAAGCTGAACAAGAATGAATAGATGTTTATGGGTAACTTAATTTGATGTAATACCTGAAACTCACATTATAGATCAACCACATTAAGTCCCCTACATGTGGGGACTTTTGCTTTCGCTCTCAAGTCCCCTACCTATGAATATTCCAATTGCAAACGTTCAAAGATGTGAACGCACGTCTGGTTCCAGCAAGGAACCAGCACCTGTGCCATCTGCATCAGATGGGAGTGATGTTGCAGCTTGTTCTCCGTCTCCTCTGGCTGCTGATCCTTCCGCTCCACCGTCTCCCACCCCGCCTCCCTCCTCCAGTCAGTCACTCTTCCTGCCTGTTCATTCAATGCCAGTGCCTGTGTGCCACTGTGTTTTTGAAGATACTCTACTGCAAGATTGAAAATGTTTTCTCTATTTTTTGTGTTTGTTTATGAGTACTGGTGTGAAAAGTATTATAAACCTATTACAGTATAGGGCTATATAGTTGATTGTATTAGTTGGGTACCTAAGCTAATTTTGTTGGATTTACAAACAGATTGGATTTAGAGAAGCACTCTCAGAATGGAACTCATTTGTATGTGGGGGACTTCGTGTATACTCTAGTTAAAAAGAAGGCTATACTATCTCCCCCAATTTTTTTTATTTTGCTTTATTGCTTTTACAGAATTTTGTTGTTCATAGATATGTATAATCCCAGATTAGTCATATGAATATCCCATCTCCCCATCCCACCCTCTCCCCAAATTTTGAAAGGATCCTTCTTGATTTTGTATGTCCCCCAGTCATTTCCTTTTTCTTTTTTTGTCACCTTAAAAGCAGAAAGAGCTTATAAAAGCTTACAGAGAGTTGTCTACATGGGTCTTAACTTCCCACTCTCTTCTTTTTTGACTCCTAGGGACTGGCTTCTGTTCCGTTCCTCCTGGTGGCTGCCATGTTGTCACACCTGGAAACTTAGGGGTTGCTTTTTTCTAGTCTCCTCTCTCTCTGCCTCAACACAGCTGACCCCTTTCTTCCTCGTTGTCCTCTGCATGGCCCTCGTATTCCCTGTCTTACCTTTCTGGCCTCCCTTGCTGATGTGTCTTCCCTTACCTAGCCACTGAATGTTGGCCTTCCTTAGGAACTTAATACTGGGGCCTCTTCTCGTAATACTGGGTCCTTCTTCTCTTCTCTTCTATGTTGCCCTCAGCTGATCTCATGTGTATCTTTAGTGTCTCTCTTTACATATAAACCTATGTTCATTTTTAAAAATCTCTAGCTAATATCTCCCACCTGAACCCTGGACTCTCATCACCAAATATTTCCCTGGAAATACCCTTCAGACTCCTAGGCATCTCAGGGTAACATGTCCAATACTTTCAACCTTTACCCCCAAATAATTTCCTCCTGTTTTCTCCAGCCCAGAAAGCAGAACCAATATCTACCCATTGCACAATCCCTAAACCTAATTGCTATTTTTTCTTTTTGGGTTTTTAACTAATTTATTGAGGTATAATTTACATAGTCTGAAATTAACCGTGTTAGACAGTTTGGTGGAACCCAGTGCATTTGCACTACAGTGTACCCACCTCTTCTGTTCATGTGTGGCTCCCAGCTGCCTCCAGACTGCAAAGCAAGCCACTCCTCCCCGCTCCCAGTAACTGCCAACCAGAGTTCTGTCCCTGTGGATTTACCTATCCTGGACATTTTATATAACTTACAAATGTGTGATTTCTTGATGTCTGGCTTCTTTCACTGTGAATAATGTTTTGAGGTTCATCCATACAGTGTGTATCAGCCTCTACTCTTTTTTATGGTTGAATAATATTCTTTATTTATCCATTTGTCTGCTATTGATGGACATATAGGCTATTTTCCACCTTTTGCCTATGGTGGACAGTGCTGTTATTTTGTATGTCCCCAGTCATTTCCTTTTTCTTTTTTGTCCCCTTAAAAGCAGAAAGAGCTTATAAAAGCTTACAGAGAGTTGTCTACATGGGTCTTAACTTCCCACTCTCTTCTTTTTTGACTCCTAGGGACTGGCTTCTGTTCCGTTCCTCCTGGTGGCTGCCATGTTGTCACACCTGGAAACTTAGGGGTTGCTTTTTTCTAGTCTCCTCTCTCTCTGCCTCAACACAGCTGACCCCTTTCTTCCTCGTTGTCCTCTGCATGGCCCTCGTATTCCCTGTCTTACCTTTCTGGCCTCCCTTGCTGATGTGTCTTCCCTTACCTAGCCACTGAATGTTGGCCTTCCTTAGGAACTTAATACTGGGGCCTCTTCTCGTAATACTGGGTCCTTCTTCTCTTCTCTTCTATGTTGCCCTCAGCTGATCTCATGTGTATCTTTAGTGTCTCTCTTTACATATAAACCTATGTTCATTTTTTAAAAATCTCTAGCTAATATCTCCCACCTGAACCCTGGACTCTCATCACCAAATATTTCCCTGGAAATACCCTTCAGACTCCTAGGCATCTCAGGGTAACATGTCCAATACTTTCAACCTTTACCCCCAAATAATTTCCTCCTGTTTTCTCCAGCCCAGAAAGCAGAACCAATATCTACCCATTGCACAATCCCTAAACCTAATTGCTATTTTTTCTTTTTGGGTTTTTAACTAATTTATTGAGGTATAATTTACATAGTCTGAAATTAACCGTGTTAGACAGTTTGGTGGAACCCAGTGCATTTGCACTACAGTGTACCCACCTCTTCTGTTCATGTGTGGCTCCCAGCTGCCTCCAGACTGCAAAGCAAGCCACTCCTCCCCGCTCCCAGTAACTGCCAACCAGAGTTCTGTCCCTGTGGATTTACCTATCCTGGACATTTTATATAACTTACAAATGTGTGATTTCTTGATGTCTGGCTTCTTTCACTGTGAATAATGTTTTGAGGTTCATCCATACAGTGTGTATCAGCCTCTACTCTTTTTTATGGTTGAATAATATTCTTTATTTATCCATTTGTCTGCTATTGATGGACATATAGGCTATTTTCCACCTTTTGCCTATGGTGGACAGTGCTGTTATGACCATGTGTGTCTATGTGTTTGAGCATTTAGGTTCAGTTATTTTGGGTATATACCTAGGAGTGAAATTGCTGGGTCGTAAGATAAGTCTGTGTTTAAATCTTTTATACAATGGCTGTACCATTTTATATTCCTAGGAGTGAAGTACAAAGGTTTCAGTTTCTCTAAATGCCCGTCAAAAATTGTTATTATTTTTTCAGTTAATTTTTAAAAATTGTAGCCATCTTCATGAGTATGAAGTGGTTGTCACCATATTATGGTTTTGATCGGCGTTTCTATACTGGCCTCTAATGTTGAACATCTGTCCATGTACTTGTTGATCATCGGTATATATTTTATCCTTTTAATTATTTTTTAAAATTGGAGTTTAATGGCTTTACAATATGAGGCTTCCAATAGCCACATGTGGAATCTTTGTCGTAGCACATGGGCTTGGTTGCCTTCCTACATGTGGAATCCCATTTCTCTGACTGGGGATGGAACCTGAGTCCCCTGTGTTGGAGAGGCTTCTGACCTTGTTTCTAACCTGCCTGATCGCTGCCCTGACTGTACCTGACTGTGAGTGACTGCTGGCTTGAGGACAAGGCTTGTAGCACCAGAGATAAGGGGTGCATCTTGAGACTGCTGAGCCCCTGGAGGGGGTCTGGCCAACCAAGCCCAGGTTGAGCAACATTCCAAATTTTACAAGATAAAACAAACAGCATCAGCATGAAACCAGAGCTGCCATTGGCTCACAGATTGATGAGGATAGCAGTGTGAGCCCTGGGATTATAAACAGGAATTAGAACTGCAATCTAAGAAGTCTCCCTTCTCAGACACACTGCCTGGAACCTTTTCCCAGTTGGGACTCCAGACGTGCTGTGACATGGCACTGTGAGGGCTGTGAGTCCGGACGGTGGTCAGAACCCGATGTGGTGATGCATCCTCTGCTGTTTCTATTTCTCTTTTCTTTTAATGTTCGTATATAGAAAGTCGGCTAGGTAATTCTCTAATAAATATCGCTATCATTTATTTGATGGAATGAGTGGCTTATTTTGTTAACACATCCTTTGAACCTGAGATGAAAATGAAATTAAAAGGGGTACCCTTTTTTCTTCAGGGACAGAGGAGCCTGGATCAGGCCTATGGTGGACAGTGCTGTTATGACCATGTGTGTCTATGTGTTTGAGCATTTAGGTTCAGTTATTTTGGGTATATACCTAGGAGTGAAATTGCTGGGTCGTAAGATAAGTCTGTGTTTAAATCTTTTATACAATGGCTGTACCATTTTATATTCCTAGGAGTGAAGTACAAAGGTTTCAGTTTCTCTAAATGCCCGTCAAAAATTGTTATTATTTTTTCAGTTAATTTTTAAAAATTGTAGCCATCTTCATGAGTATGAAGTGGTTGTCACCATATTATGGTTTTGATCGGCGTTTCTATACTGGCCTCTAATGTTGAACATCTGTCCATGTACTTGTTGATCATCGGTATATATTTTATCCTTTTTAATTATTTTTTTAAAAATTGGAGTTTAATGGCTTTACAATATGAGGCTTCCAATAGCCACATGTGGAATCTTTGTCGTAGCACATGGGCTTGGTTGCCTTCCTACATGTGGAATCCCATTTCTCTGACTGGGGATGGAACCTGAGTCCCCTGTGTTGGAGAGGCTTCTGACCTTGTTTCTAACCTGCCTGATCGCTGCCCTGACTGTACCTGACTGTGAGTGACTGCTGGCTTGAGGACAAGGCTTGTAGCACCAGAGATAAGGGGTGCATCTTGAGACTGCTGAGCCCCTGGAGGGGGTCTGGCCAACCAAGCCCAGGTTGAGCAACATTCCAAATTTTACAAGATAAAACAAACAGCATCAGCATGAAACCAGAGCTGCCATTGGCTCACAGATTGATGAGGATAGCAGTGTGAGCCCTGGGATTATAAACAGGAATTAGAACTGCAATCTAAGAAGTCTCCCTTCTCAGACACACTGCCTGGAACCTTTTCCCAGTTGGGACTCCAGACGTGCTGTGACATGGCACTGTGAGGGCTGTGAGTCCGGACGGTGGTCAGAACCCGATGTGGTGATGCATCCTCTGCTGTTTCTATTTCTCTTTTCTTTTAATGTTCGTATATAGAAAGTCGGCTAGGTAATTCTCTAATAAATATCGCTATCATTTATTTGATGGAATGAGTGGCTTATTTTGTTAACACATCCTTTGAACCTGAGATGAAAATGAAAACTTTCGGCAAAACACAGTGGGTGGCCTCCTACTCCAGTGTTCTTGCCTGGAGTGTCCCAGGGACAGAGGAGCCTGGCAGGCTATCAGGGTCCATAAGGTCACAAAGAGTCGGGCACGAGTGAAGGGATTTAGCATGCACATAGTAACATAAATCCATCATCATTATATAACACTGAGTACTGACACTTAAAATCCTCTGTTCTCTGCCTGTTCTTCCCCAAACCTGTGCAACCCACTGATATTTTGACTCTCTCTATAGTTTTGACTTTTCTCTTGGAATCACATGGCATATAGCTATTACAGACTGGCTTTTTTTTCACTTAGTAATATGCGTTTAAGTTTCCTTTATGTCTTTTCTTGGATTAATAGCTCATTTCTCTTTAGCAGTGAATAATATTTTGTTTTCCAAATGTTACCCATTCACCTGCTGCAGAACATCCTTATTCTCAACTTTTCATAATTACAAAGAAAGATGATATAAACATCAGTGGATAGGCTTTTGGTATGGAATGTAAGTTTTTAACTCTTTTGGGTAAATTCCAAGGCGTGGAATTGTTGGTTTGTATGGTAAGAATATTTTTAGTTTTGTTAGAAACTTCCAAATGGTCTTCCAAAACGGCTGTCCCATTTTGTCTGTCTGTGTAAATGGGAGGATCTGTAGCTCCCTATCCTCACAAGCACTTGGAGGTGTCAGTGCTCTCGATTTTGGTCATTTTAATAGATGGAACGTCTTTTCATATGCCTGTTTGTCATCTGTACATCTTCTGGTGTGATGTCTGTTAAGATCTTTGGGCCATCTTAAAATCAAGTTGTTTGTCTTTTCATTGCTGAGTTTTAAGGGTACTTCATATATTTTGCATAACAGTCCTTTATCTGATGTGTCTTTTATAAACATTGTCTCCTCATCTGTGACTTGTCTTCTCATTCTCTTGACATCATCTTTTTGGACGGAGCTGGTTGGAGAGAGGGAGGCGGGTGGCCCTCTATTGGTCCTTCTTTTATCTATTTTCATCCATCTTTGTTCTCTGGCCTGTGTGGGCCTCCCATCGCTATCATTTATTTGGTGGAATGAGTGGCTTATTTTGTTAACACATCCTTTGAACCTGAGATGAAAATGAAAACTTTCGGCAAAACACAGTGGGTGGCCTCCTACTCCAGTGTTCTTGCCTGGAGTGTCCCAGGGACAGAGGAGCCTGGCAGGCTATCAGGGTCCATAAGGTCACAAAGAGTCGGGCACGAGTGAAGGGATTTAGCATGCACATAGTAACATAAATCCATCATCATTATATAACACTGAGTACTGACACTTAAAATCCTCTGTTCTCTGCCTGTTCTTCCCCAAACCTGTGCAACCCACTGATATTTTGACTCTCTCTATAGTTTTGACTTTTCTCTTGGAATCACATGGCATATAGCTATTACAGACTGGCTTTTTTTTCACTTAGTAATATGCGTTTAAGTTTCCTTTATGTCTTTTCTTGGATTAATAGCTCATTTCTCTTTAGCAGTGAATAATATTTTGTTTTCCAAATGTTACCCATTCACCTGCTGCAGAACATCCTTATTCTCAACTTTTCATAATTACAAAGAAAGATGATATAAACATCAGTGGATAGGCTTTTGGTATGGAATGTAAGTTTTTAACTCTTTTGGGTAAATTCCAAGGCGTGGAATTGTTGGTTTGTATGGTAAGAATATTTTTAGTTTTGTTAGAAACTTCCAAATGGTCTTCCAAAACGGCTGTCCCATTTTGTCTGTCTGTGTAAATGGGAGGATCTGTAGCTCCCTATCCTCACAAGCACTTGGAGGTGTCAGTGCTCTCGATTTTGGTCATTTTAATAGATGGAACGTCTTTTCATATGCCTGTTTGTCATCTGTACATCTTCTGGTGTGATGTCTGTTAAGATCTTTGGGCCATCTTAAAATCAAGTTGTTTGTCTTTTCATTGCTGAGTTTTAAGGGTACTTCATATATTTTGCATAACAGTCCTTTATCTGATGTGTCTTTTATAAACATTGTCTCCTCATCTGTGACTTGTCTTCTCATTCTCTTGACATCATCTTTTTTTGGACGGGAGCTGGTTGGAGAGGGAGGGAGGCGGGTGGGCCACTTCTATTGGTCTTTCATTTATCTATTTTTCATCCATCTTTGTTCTCTGGCCTGTGTGGGCCTCCCATCGCAGTGACCTCTGTTGTCGCAGAGCACTGGCTCTGTGCACATGCGCTCCAGAGCTCCGTTTCGGTAATTGGACACATTGGTCCAGCTGCTCCGCAACACTTGGGATCTTCCCAGGCTAGGGATCGAACCGGCGCCCCTTGCACTGCAAGGCGATGTCCTTACCCAATGGACTACCAGGTAAGCCCTTGACATCGTCTTTCACAGAATAGGTATTTTTAATTTTAATATAGTCCAGCTTAACAAGTATGTCTTTCATGGATCCCGTCTTTGGCAGTGTGTCTAAAAAGTCATTGCTATCCGACAATCACCTAGGTTTTCTCTTCGTGGTGATCTTTTTCAAATATCATTTTGTAAACCAGTAAAGCTTTTGGGGACAAGAGGGAACTGCGCGGCATGTAGGATCTGAATTCCCTGACCAGGGTTTGAGCCTACACCTCCTTGCATTGGAAGCGTGGCATCTTAACCACTGGGCCACCAGGGAAGACTCCACATCTACTTTAAGTCCTTTAGAGCCTTCCTGTTGCCTCCTTCACACATCTCAACCTTCCATTCCAGCCACACACCCTATTGTCTGTATCTTTTTTTTCTTTTTTATACTTAAACAAATTTTTTTGGCCTCTTTTATTTTTTTTTTTTTATTTATTCATTTTCATCCATTTTTATTCTTTGACCTGTGTGGACCTCCCATTGAAGTGGCCTCCCTTGTTGCAGAGCATCGGCTCTGGGTGCATGCGCTCCAGAGCTCTGGCTCATAATTGGACGCACCAGTCCAGCCGCTTCACGGCATGTGCAATCTTCCCATGCCAGAGATCCAACCGGTGCCCCTTGCACTGCAAGGCAGACTCTCCACCCATTGGACCACCAGGGATGACCTATTGTCTGTATCTTAACCATGATGCCTTCCTTCAGTTCCTCCAACACAGGACTTTCTTGTCTTGGAGACTTGAAAGTCTCCTCCACTGTTCCAGGAACTTTTTTCTCCAGTGTCCCTGGTGAGCCTCATCATCCTTCTGGTCTTGGCTTATCTGTTACCTTCTCAGAGCCAGCTTCCCCAACCCCCACTCCCTGAGATTAGGCCTCCCAACCTCATAGGTTACCTCAAAACCTCTGTGTTTCTTTTGTACTTTTAAGAACTCCTCTGCATGCTGACCATGTGCTGGGCACAGTGCACACTGGTTTTTAGCAGCTTCCAAGACTATTACGTTTCCTGTCCTTACCCTGTTGGCATTCTAGCTTGAGAGATAGTAAGTAAAAATAAGTGGACAAAACTTTAGTAAGGGATGTGAAGGAACTAAACAGGGTAAACAGCGTCATCTCACAGAAGGAAGAGGGGAGAGGAGGTGAGTTTCTACGGCGGGCCCCTGAGGATATGGTACCTCAGCTGAGTTGAAGTGCCTCAGCTGAGAGTTGAAGTGCAAACAACCGAGGACGGGAGAATGGACCTTCCAGAGGGAACGAGGCCCAGCAAGCAGTAAGGCGCTGGGCCGTGTTCCAAAGGCAGCTGAACCCTGTAGCTGTAGCCCAGCGAAGGCAGTCGAGGATGAGGGTGGAGAGGTGGGCAGGGGCCAACCTGCTGTCCGGAGTCGGCCCTGTGCTCTCCTGTGGGCCTTGTCTGGTTTTGCAAAGGATGCTTACCTTCTGTTGCCACCTCTGTGCACCCAGCTCCTAGGGAGGGCCTGCCCCAGAGTAGGTGCTGGGTAAATGTTTATGAGCACAGAGTAAATATTATTGTTATCAGTGAGATTAACTAGCACTCTTTCCCCCTCCTTATTTACATTTCCTGTGTCCTTTCAGCTCAGCCCTGGTTGAATTACTGCAAAGTTGGATTTGGAGCAGCCTGTATTTCATCAAGAAATTGTTCTAGGCTTCCATGTCTCCCAGGGGATGGCTGGTTTTACCACAAAACCTTCCCCCTTTAGTGTTCATTAAGAGTCTCAGAACATTCTAGAAGCTCAGTCACCAATTCCTACAAGAAGCCTGAGCATAATGTTGCGAGTCTTAATGGCTGAGACCCTTTTCCAGGAAGGTGGACGCTTCCCCAGGTCTGCCGGTTTCTGGCGGCTGGGATGGGGGGAGCACTGGAGAGCTCCTCTCTGCGCCTGAGAAGAGGGCTGTGTGGTTTCCACGTGCAGGGATGTCTAGACAGCTCCATCTTTTCTGCATTTGATGTGAAATCTTTGTTCAGGGATCCAGGAGAAGCTCAAATCCAAATCAGCTTCAGCAGGAGGGGGACCCTTGCCAGGGAAGTCTGGGTCCTAATGAGATCTTTATGTTGGCAGGATCTTTATTAACTTGGGGCCAACCCGCCTTTTTTTTTTTTCTGCACATGAAATTAATTTATTGGCTATAGTGCTCAGACGTCATTTGGCTCCTGCTCCTGCTTGTATGTGCCGGCTTCTTTCGGAAAAGACTTACTGTTTTTCAGAACCCCGGCCTCATGATTCTTCCTGCGGCATTTGACTCTATTGATTGCCTGGATTTCCTAGAGGTGGGGGTGATGGACTCTGTCCACCTTGGAGTGTGTATCTGTGTGTGTCGTCTGCATGGACTTACATGCTGAGAAATGGCACGCAGGTGTAAACCTGAACTTGACAGAGCCTAGGAGGCTGGGTGTGGTGGACGGGGGACACACGAGGAAGGACAAAGATGCTTGAAAAAAGACATCTCAGCATACATTCTACCCAGAGAGTGTCACCCAGAACAGACAGTAGCTCAGCATATAAGGAGGTGTGTTCAGGGCCAAATGCCTGTATTTGAAGCCTACTTACCCTGTGCACACCTGTGTGTGACCCTGTGCACATCACTTCATTTTCTGTGCCTTGATTTTCTCTTCTCAAAATGGGCTTAGCAGAAGCGTCTCATAGAGGAGTCAACACCTATCTAGCACTTGACACAGAGCCTGGTGTAGGGTGCTGCTGCACTGTGATGTTCTCAGTTGTGTCGGACTCTTCGCAGCCCACCAGGCTCCTCTGCTCATGGAATTTTCCAGGCAAGAGTGCTAGAGAGGGTTGCCATTTCCTCCACAGGGGGATCTTCCCGACCCAGGGACTGAACTTGTGTACTTTACACACTAGGTGGATTCCTTATCATGGTGCCACCTGAGAAGCCCCTGGTATACAGCAGGCACCCCATAAATCAGTTCCTGTCATCATTATGACCTCTCCTGCATAATTTCCCTTCCCATGGGCTATTTCCAGCCTTTTATGAGACTCCTCTGCGCCTGAGAAGAGGGCTGTGTGGTTTCCACGTGCAGGGATGTCTAGACAGCTCCATCTTTTCTGCATTTGATGTGAAATCTTTGTTCAGGGATCCAGGAGAAGCTCAAATCCAAATCAGCTTCAGCAGGAGGGGGACCCTTGCCAGGGAAGTCTGGGTCCTAATGAGATCTTTATGTTGGCAGGATCTTTATTAACTTGGGGCCAACCCGCCTTTTTTTTTTTTCTGCACATGAAATTAATTTATTGGCTATAGTGCTCAGACGTCATTTGGCTCCTGCTCCTGCTTGTATGTGCCGGCTTCTTTCGGAAAAGACTTACTGTTTTTCAGAACCCCGGCCTCATGATTCTTCCTGCGGCATTTGACTCTATTGATTGCCTGGATTTCCTAGAGGTGGGGGTGATGGACTCTGTCCACCTTGGAGTGTGTATCTGTGTGTGTCGTCTGCATGGACTTACATGCTGAGAAATGGCACGCAGGTGTAAACCTGAACTTGACAGAGCCTAGGAGGCTGGGTGTGGTGGACGGGGGACACACGAGGAAGGACAAAGATGCTTGAAAAAAGACATCTCAGCATACATTCTACCCAGAGAGTGTCACCCAGAACAGACAGTAGCTCAGCATATAAGGAGGTGTGTTCAGGGCCAAATGCCTGTATTTGAAGCCTACTTACCCTGTGCACACCTGTGTGTGACCCTGTGCACATCACTTCATCTCTCTGTGCCTTGATTTTCTCTTCTCAAAATGGGCTTAGCAGAAGCGTCTCATAGAGGAGTCAACACCTATCTAGCACTTGACACAGAGCCTGGTGTAGGGTGCTGCTGCACTGTGATGTTCTCAGTTGTGTCGGACTCTTCGCAGCCCACCAGGCTCCTCTGCTCATGGAATTTTCCAGGCAAGAGTGCTAGAGAGGGTTGCCATTTCCTCCACAGGGGGATCTTCCCGACCCAGGGACTGAACTTGTGTACTTTACACACTAGGTGGATTCCTTATCATGGTGCCACCTGAGAAGCCCCTGGTATACAGCAGGCACCCCATAAATCAGTTCCTGTCATCATTATGACCTCTCCTGCATAATTTCCCTTCCCATGGGCTATTTCCAGCCTTTTATGAGAAAGCCTCTTGTACCATTTGATCTCACCAGGCTCGGTTTGGGTATTTATGTTCCATCTGGCTCCCAGACAAGTCACCACAGGGCTCTGTTCGGGCTTTTGCTGGGATTTCCCCTCATCTGACATCTCACCCATGCCCACCCCTTGGGGTCTCAGTCTTGTCCAAGCACACTCACTCCTGCCTGCCGTCCCTCCTCCGTGAAAGTCCCCAGCCTCCAGCTAGGCACTCTCTCACTCCTGCTTTGCTCTCAGGTTCTTCCCCCGAAGGCAGAGTCTAAGTATTCCCAGACCCTCCCCCCAGGGGTTTCTCCCAGGTCCTGGACCTGTGTCCTGCAAACCCCAAGGAAAGGATCTCCTTTTAGTGTTCATTGAATAGAGAAGAAGCTTCACTCTACCAGTTTCTTGAAAAGCCCTTCTAACAAATTTATTCACTTTTTAAGCACTCCTCTGTGGTCAGTAAGTCTAGACTAAAGGGACCATCATATAAACACCATCACTGGGAGATACTGAACCATGGTGCGGTCTTCTCCAAAGGTATTGTCGATGGAATCGCACACGATGTGGCCTTTTGTGTCTGACTTTCGCTTGACATGACACTGTTGGGATCCGCCTGTGTCCTTGGGCGTCTCAGGAGTATGTTCCTTTTCATTACTGAGTCGTGGTCCATTGTTTCAGTTGGTTGATCCATTCACTAGCTGCAGGACACTGGAGTTGTTTCCAAGTTTTTGGAGATGGTAAAGAAATTCACTATAAACATTGGATTCAGGGTCTTGTGGGAATCTCTCTCACTTCTTTAAGGTTATAATTTATAAGAAACTGCCAAGCTGATTTCCAAAGTGGCTGAACCATTGTGAACCAACACTGTATGAGAATTTCATTTATTCTGCATTCTTACTGGCACTTAGTATGGTCACTTTTTTTTTTTTTTGGTTAGTATTTTAGGTAATCTACTAGGCATGCAGAGGTACAAAATTAGTTGGTAATAGGGCTGTTAGTTGATGTCATCAGCCTGAAATGCAATCACCTAGTAAGACACAAAGCAGGCATCTCTGGACATTATCTCTGGACAACAAAACCAAATATCAGCTGAGGACCTCACTGTGGTTTTAATTTACATGTTTCCTGATGGCTTATGGTACTGAGGACATTTTCTGTGTGCTTATTTGCTTTGTCTATTTTCTTTGGTTAAATACTTGCTGAAAGTTTTGCTCATTTTTTTTTTATTGAGTTGTTTTCCTACTGTTGAGAGTTTTTAATACAGTCTGGATTGACGTCCTTTGTTGGATACGTGACGTGCAAACATTTTCTCTCAGTCTGTGGCTTGTCCTTTCACTCACGACACAGTGTCTTCGGCAGAGCAGAAGGGTTTATTTTGATGAAGTCCAATCCATCATTCTTTCCTTTCACGGACTTTGCTTTTGGTGTCACCCAGGCAGTTTTTAATTTTGCTCTAATTTTCCTCAGACGACGGACAATGTTTGTTTGAGTGCGGCTTTCAGGCAGCAGCTGTGCAGGGCATGGGCTCTGTCTGTCTCTGGCTTCCTCATGGCCACCATGGTCACCAGAACCCCTATTGAGAGGAACACTGATCCATAGATGCCGTCCCTCTGAAGTCCCAGGGGCAAGTGTCATTAGAGAGAAGTCACAGAGGCAGTCTCTCTGTGCTCCTGGGGTGGGCTGGCTCCCCTGTCTGGACGCTCACTTGCTACATGGCCTTATTCATTTATTTAACTGTTTTTGGCTGCATGGGGTCTTCCTTGCTGTGCCAGGGCTTTCTCTCCTTGTGGCGAGTGGTGACGACTCTTCATTGTGAGGCATGGGGCTTTCTCTAGTTGTGGCGAGCAGGGACGACTCTTCATGGTGATGTGTGGGCTTCTCACAGAGGTGGTTTCTCTTGTGGAGCCTGGGCTCTAGGTGTGTGGGCTTCAGTCGTGTGGCACACAGGCGTGGTGGCTGTGGGATGGGGACTCTAGAGTGTGCAGGCTTCCATAGTTGTGGTGCACAGGCATGGTAGCCGTGGCAAGGACTGACCCTGTGTCCCCTGCCTTGGCAGGCAGATTCTTAACCACGGGATCACCAGGGACATCCCTCTTGCAGTGTTTTTATTCCAGAAGCTCCATGGCTTTTCACACCCTGGTCTTGGCTGGCGCCACTACAGACACTCATGGGCTGCCCTAGCCTTGGTGTTAGGCAACAAGTTTGAGATGTTCCAGATGGGTCTGGGACTTGATAACAATGGCTCAGGGAGTGGCACCCTTGTTAGACCTGCAAAATCCTAGGATACCGACCCTGGACTCCCCTCTGCATTGCTGGATGGAGAAGTGAGCTTAGGTTCTCTGCTCCCAGAAACAGAACTCAAAGTGTCCAGTTCAGAGGCTTTCTTGTTGGACCTCTGCCCTGACTGTGTGCTGTGGCACCGCTCCCCCTGCAAAGACATGGCACGTAGTCATAAGTGGGGTCTTCCCAGTTTTGCTGGAGTGAACCTGAAGTCCAAGCCTTGCATCTGGGTATCAGTGCTTAGGGTGTCCGGCCTTATCCTGAGCAGGCTAGGGGGGTCCCTCCCATTCTGGCCTTTGTTTGAGTGCGGCTTTCAGGCAGCAGCTGTGCAGGGCATGGGCTCTGTCTGTCTCTGGCTTCCTCATGGCCACCATGGTCACCAGAACCCCTATTGAGAGGAACACTGATCCATAGATGCCGTCCCTCTGAAGTCCCAGGGGCAAGTGTCATTAGAGAGAAGTCACAGAGGCAGTCTCTCTGTGCTCCTGGGGTGGGCTGGCTCCCTGTCTGGACGCTCACTTGCTACATGGCCTTATTCATTTATTTAACTGTTTTTGGCTGCATGGGGTCTTCCTTGCTGTGCCAGGGCTTTCTCTCCTTGTGGCGAGTGGTGACGACTCTTCATTGTGAGGCATGGGGCTTTCTCTAGTTGTGGCGAGCAGGGACGACTCTTCATGGTGATGTGTGGGCTTCTCACAGAGGTGGTTTCTCTTGTGGAGCCTGGGCTCTAGGTGTGTGGGCTTCAGTCGTGTGGCACACAGGCGTGGTGGCTGTGGGATGGGGACTCTAGAGTGTGCAGGCTTCCATAGTTGTGGTGCACAGGCATGGTAGCCGTGGCAAGGACTGACCCTGTGTCCCCTGCCTTGGCAGGCAGATTCTTAACCACGGGATCACCAGGGACATCCCTCTTGCAGTGTTTTTATTCCAGAAGCTCCATGGCTTTTCACACCCTGGTCTTGGCTGGCGCCACTACAGACACTCATGGGCTGCCCTAGCCTTGGTGTTAGGCAACAAGTTTGAGATGTTCCAGATGGGTCTGGGACTTGATAACAATGGCTCAGGGAGTGGCACCCTTGTTAGACCTGCAAAATCCTAGGATACCGACCCTGGACTCCCCTCTGCATTGCTGGATGGAGAAGTGAGCTTAGGTTCTCTGCTCCCAGAAACAGAACTCAAAGTGTCCAGTTCAGAGGCTTTCTTGTTGGACCTCTGCCCTGACTGTGTGCTGTGGCACCGCTCCCCCTGCAAAGACATGGCACGTAGTCATAAGTGGGGTCTTCCCAGTTTTGCTGGAGTGAACCTGAAGTCCAAGCCTTGCATCTGGGTATCAGTGCTTAGGGTGTCCGGCCTTATCCTGAGCAGGCTGGAGCCCGGGGCAGGGAGGCGGTGGGTCCCTCCCACCCAAGTGAAGTGGTCTTGGCCACTGATTTTGCTGCGACTTTAACAACCATGCTCAAATGTCAGCTGGTGCTTCCAGGACCCTTGCCGCCAGCATTGATGACTTGCCTGATGGGGCAGGAGCCAGACTCTGGAATTTCACCACTGTATTGCATACACAAAGAAACCTCTTCCTTTGTGTGGTCCGGTCCCCCTGGGACTCCCTCACATGATTCTTGGGGAGAGGGATTTGCTTCAGACCGCAGAGCATCCTTACCTCATGTTGAGGCATTTTTTTCCTGTCCAAGTCTCCCAAACAATACAGCGACTTGTAGTGCTTGATGACCTTCTGCTGTGGTAATTCCCTCCTTTGGGCATTGAAATTGATTTTCTTCCTTGTGGCATGTAAAGATTTAAAGTGTGCCCCTTGCTCCCTGTCCCAGGAGGGTTCCTACCTCGGCAGCTGAGGCGGGGCGGGGACTAGGCAAGCGCTGGCCACCCGTGTGGGGAGGAGGGGTCCCTGGAGCATCGGCCAGCTCCCCAGCCCTGTCAGTCTGTCCTTGTGCGTGGGAGCGGGGATGCTTCTGCAGAGTCGGAGCAGGGCACCTTTTGCAGAGCTTCCTTGCCGAACTGGATTTTAATAAAGAAGGACCAATGGGCCCCTCAGCTTTCAGGGGCTGCTTCTTGGAAATTCTGTATTTGTGCCAGTCCCCAGGGAACTCTCTGTGTGCCCTCCTGCATCTAAAGCTCTCCTGGGGTGAGGAGAGTGCAAAGCACATTGCCCGGGGAGAACCTCTCCTCTCTTGTCCATAACAGCATCTTGCCTGGGAAACCTCTGCCAACCTTCCGGCCTGCCCCGCCCCCGCTGGGGCGGAGGACCCTCCCCTCTGCCTTCTGGCCTGGCTCCCGCCCCGCCCCATCTTTTCTTCTGCAGAACCCTGCACCAGGACCAGTGGAAATCCCCGATGTTGCAGGACAGGGCGGAGGTAATTTAGAGGACTTAGGTGCACCTCAGCCCCTGTGCTTTTCCAGAGGATCCAAAGAGGACAGCCCTGACTGGTTCCCCTTTCCTCCTCCTGACCTCTGCCAGGTTGTCTGCCCCTACCGGGATCTATCCATGGTCCCTCCCACCCAAGTGAAGTGGTCTTGGCCACTGATTTTGCTGCGACTTTAACAACCATGCTCAAATGTCAGCTGGTGCTTCCAGGACCCTTGCCGCCAGCATTGATGACTTGCCTGATGGGGCAGGAGCCAGACTCTGGAATTTCACCACTGTATTGCATACACAAAGAAACCTCTTCCTTTGTGTGGTCCGGTCCCCCTGGGACTCCCTCACATGATTCTTGGGGAGAGGGATTTGCTTCAGACCCAGAGCATCCTTACCTCATGTTGAGGCATTTTTTTCCTGTCCAAGTCTCCCAAACAATACAGCGACTTGTAGTGCTTGATGACCTTCTGCTGTGGTAATTCCCTCCTTTGGGCATTGAAATTGATTTTCTTCCTTGTGGCATGTAAAGATTTAAAGTGTGCCCCTTGCTCCCTGTCCCAGGAGGGTTCCTACCTCGGCAGCTGAGGCGGGGCGGGGACTAGGCAAGCGCTGGCCACCCGTGTGGGGAGGAGGGGTCCCTGGAGCATCGGCCAGCTCCCCAGCCCTGTCAGTCTGTCCTTGTGCGTGGGAGCGGGGATGCTTCTGCAGAGTCGGAGCAGGGCACCTTTTGCAGAGCTTCCTTGCCGAACTGGATTTTAATAAAGAAGGACCAATGGGCCCCTCAGCTTTCAGGGGCTGCTTCTTGGAAATTCTGTATTTGTGCCAGTCCCCAGGGAACTCTCTGTGTGCCCTCCTGCATCTAAAGCTCTCCTGGGGTGAGGAGAGTGCAAAGCACATTGCCCGGGGAGAACCTCTCCTCTCTTGTCCATAACAGCATCTTGCCTGGGAAACCTCTGCCAACCTTCCGGCCTGCCCCGCCCCCGCTGGGGCGGAGGACCCTCCCCTCTGCCTTCTGGCCTGGCTCCCGCCCCGCCCCATCTTTTCTTCTGCAGAACCCTGCACCAGGACCAGTGGAAATCCCCGATGTTGCAGGACAGGGCGGAGGTAATTTAGAGGACTTAGGTGCACCTCAGCCCCTGTGCTTTTCCAGAGGATCCAAAGAGGACAGCCCTGACTGGTTCCCCTTTCCTCCTCCTGACCTCTGCCAGGTTGCCTGTCTGCCCCTACCGGGATCTATCCAGAGGACAAATCACATTCTGTCACTCTCTTGCTTCAAGCAGCTCCTTCTTTTCTGGAGCTTAAAGTAACCAGCTTCAAGTCAATCAGGCCCTGAGTGTCTTTGTGCCGGATAGACACATGTCCCCTTCCTAGTTCCAGAAAGCAGCTGCCGCCCTGCTCCAGCTCTGACTTCCTCTCCGGTCCTTCTAGGGGCAGCTGCAGGGGCCTGCCTGTGATGAATTCCGCCTCCTTCCCCTGCCCCTGCAGGTCAGGTAAGGCTCCCCAGAGGTCAGGGGTCAGAGGTCAGGGCTTCTCCTGTAGGCTTCTTACCTGCTGGGCTCAGGAGAGGTAGGGAAATTGTGCAGCACAGACCCCCGGGTTTCCATGCTGGAAACTGGACCTGGGCAATGAACAAGCCATTGAGAAATAGGATAGCACCAGGCTGGGAAAGACAAATATCACACGATATCCCTTAGATGTGGAATCTAAGTAAGAAAGATATAAATGAACATATTTAGAAAACAGATAGATCCATAGACATATAGCATGAACTTTTGGTCACCAAAGGGGGAGGGTGAGGTGGGGGAGGTATAAATTAGGAATTTGAGAGTAATATATGCACACTGATAGAATAGTAGTAGTACATTCATGTGTATAGATAACCAGCAAGGGCCTACTGTATAGCATAGAGAACTATGCTTAGTATTTTGTAATAACCTATAATGGAAAAGAACCTGAAAAAGAATATATATAGATAGATAGATAAACACAGATGCACACATGGACTTCCTGGGTGGTGCTAGTGGTGAAGAACTCACCTGCCAATGCAGGAGATAAGAGATGCCAGTTTGATTCCTGGGTCGGAAGATTCCCTGGAGGAAGGCATGGCAGTGCATGCCAGTATTCTAACCTGGTGGGCTACAGTCCATGGGGTCACAAAGAGTCCAACACGACTGAAGCGACATGACCATATACACACATATATGTCTGAATTGCTTTTTTGTGCACCTGAAACTAACACAACATTGTAAATCAACTGTATTTGAATAAAAACATAATAAAAAATTAAAAAGGATCAAGAGACCTGTGTGGAGAAAGCAGACGAGGCCCTCTGAGAGGTGGCAGCTGCTGCCAACCCCCTCCCATGGAAGATACAGGAAGGTTTGTGCTTCCCTCAGGGAAAAGGGCAGGCTCAGAGGCTCAGTGTTGGCCAGAGGCTTGCTGTGTCCGAAGGCGCCCAGGAGCAGAGGTGCTCTTGGAGCATTGGACACAGAGGGACTTGTTTCCAATCCTCTGTATGCTCTGCGTACCAAAATGATTTTCAGCAATAATTCAGAACTGAAATAATGATAACAATGACCAGAAAATAAATGTAGACAGTGAAGGCATTTTCTTTCACTGAACTTTGTATATATAATCACGCCAGAAAAAATTACAGTACAAAAAAGAAAAATACATAATAGAATAATACTATTAAATTACACTAATGTGGAAAACCATTCCTACATATTGGTCTGCTGCAGCAGTGAATAATAACATTATGGTTTCTCCATTTTGAGCCCCAACTCCTGCAAATTTGCCAGTGGCTTTGCTAACTTTTTCATATATTTGTGTTCACGATTCACTGCAGGCAGACGTCTGTCTTTGATTGTACTTGGTTGAAGAAGATTTCCTTATTAATTTTAAAGGGTTTTTTTTCCCCATGAAGCAATAGGTATACAAATAGTTATGAAAAGTCTTTGGAACCTGATAGAATAGTAGTAGTACATTCATGTGTATAGATAACCAGCAAGGGCCTACTGTATAGCATAGAGCACTATGCGTAGTATTTTGTAATACCCTATAATGGCAAAGCACCTGCAAAAGAATATATATAGATAGATAGATAAACACAGATGCACACATGGACTTCCTGGGTGGTGCTAGTGGTGAAGAACTCACCTGCCAATGCAGGAGATAAGAGATGCCAGTTTGATTCCTGGGTCGGAAGATTCCCTGGAGGAAGGCATGGCAGTGCATGCCAGTATTCTAACCTGGTGGGCTACAGTCCATGGGGTCACAAAGAGTCCAACACGACTGAAGCGACATGACCATATACACACATATATGTCTGAATTGCTTTTTTGTGCACCTGAAACTAACACAACATTGTAAATCAACTGTATTTGAATAAAAACATAATAAAAAATTAAAAAGGATCAAGAGACCTGTGTGGAGAAAGCAGACGAGGCCCTCTGAGAGGTGGCAGCTGCTGCCAACCCCCTCCCATGGAAGATACAGGAAGGTTTGTGCTTCCCTCAGGGAAAAGGGCAGGCTCAGAGGCTCAGTGTTGGCCAGAGGCTTGCTGTGTCCGAAGGCGCCCAGGAGCAGAGGTGCTCTTGGAGCATTGGACACAGAGGGACTTGTTTCCAATCCTCTGTATGCTCTGCGTACCAAAATGATTTTCAGCAATAATTCAGAACTGAAATAATGATAACAATGACCAGAAAATAAATGTAGACAGTGAAGGCATTTTCTTTCACTGAACTTTGTATATATAATCACGCCAGAAAAAATTACAGTACAAAAAAGAAAAATACATAATAGAATAATACTATTAAATTACACTAATGTGGAAAACCATTCCTACATATTGGTCTGCTGCAGCAGTGAATAATAACATTATGGTTTCTCCATTTTGAGCCCCAACTCCTGCAAATTTGCCAGTGGCTTTGCTAACTTTTTCATATATTTGTGTTCAGGATTCACTGCAGGCAGACGCGTCTGTCTTTGATTGTACTTGGTTGAAGAAGATTTCCTTATTAATTTTAAAGGGTTTTTTTTTTCCACATGAAGCAATAGGTATACAAATAGTTATGAAAAGTCTTCAACAAGAGGACACTCTTGGCATCGATGAATAGAAATACCCTAGTGGAAAATCATTAAAATTCCTTCCCCAGAACATTGGTCACAAATTTCTTTTTTTTTTTTTTTCAGTAAAAACAAAATTTTCCTTCTTTTACAAAACTGGAAAGATGGTTGAATAAGAATGAACTGACATTGTTAGATCCGCTGCCTTGGAGCTGAGTGTCCAGTTCTTGATGTAGAAGTATCAAGGCATTCTTTCAATATTTTCTGGTACTTTTTATCTTTTCTTTTCTTTTTTTTAAAATTAATTAATTTATTTTTTTCCTTCTGGTACTTTTAGAGGAGTGTCTTTTGTCATTTTCCCTGACACTCTTTAAAATTTGATTCTTTTTCTGTTTAATTATACAAT
Organism: Tragulus kanchil; assembly: GCA_022376925.1. Taxonomy (NCBI): domain Eukaryota; kingdom Metazoa; phylum Chordata; class Mammalia; order Artiodactyla; family Tragulidae; genus Tragulus; species Tragulus kanchil. The sequence goes on along the minus strand of JAIOJX010000031.1, from coordinate 112,977,143 downwards.
TCCTAGCATTTGTTTGCTGCGGTTAATGGCCTTCTCAGCAATCTCTGGGCATAGATCTTCAAGGAACGTTCTTTTTAAAATTGAAGTATAGTTGATTAACAATGTTACCTTTGTTTCAGGTAATAGCAAATGATTCAAATATAAATATATATTCTTTTTCATATTCTTTTCCATTATAGGTCATGACAAAATATCAAATATAATTCTCTGTGCTATGCAGTAGGTTCGTGTTGTTTATGTATTTTATATATTGGAAAAATGAAAGTCGCTCAGTTGTGTCTGACTGTTTTATGACACATGGACGAAACATGCGATTCTCCAGGCAAGAACACTGCAGTGGGTAGCCTATCCCTTCTCCAGGGCATCTTCCCCACCCAGGGATCAAACTGGGGTCTCCTGCATTGCAGGTGGATTCTTTACCATCTTGGTCGCATGCATGTATATGTTAATCTCAAACTCCTCTAATTTATTTCTCCTCCTTCTGCTTCAAGGAATAGTTTTTGAAGTTTGATGTTTCATTATACATCATTCAAGGCAGGTTTTAGCTGGGGGCAAATATTTCTGTGACTCATTAGCCTCAACTATAACTTCACCTTAGGATAAAAACTACTAAGTTGAACCATTGTTGTAAGATTTTATTTTGTTGATTCTCTTTTAGTTAAAAAAAAAACAATGAACAGTAAAAATCGTGAATTTCAACCTTAAAGACAATCTTTAGTTTCAATAAATTATGCATGAGTTTGGCTTTCCAGGTGGTGCTAGTGGTAAAGAATCTGCCTGCCATTGCAGAAGGCATAAGAGATGTGAGTTCAATCCCTGGGTCGGGAAGATCCCCTGGAGAAGGAAATGGCAGCCCATTCCAGTATTCTTGCCTGGAGAATCCCATGGACAGAGGAGCCTGGGGAGCTAGAGTCCATAGGGTCACAAAGAGTTGAACACGACTGAAGGACTTAGCACGAATTAAAATGTGCACCCGTGAAATGAGGTAACACCAAGTTGTTCACAGTCTGTTTTAAGTTTTAAACACAAACACATTTGCAAATGATCTTTCAGGACGACAGTATTGACATCATGTAAGTTATGTTTCTTGGTTGAAATCATGAGGGCGTCAACATTTATTTTGAATCTGTCATTTAAATGCAGGGATGTGTATATAGTTCCACAAGGATTGGACATGGTCTGTGCCCAGAGTGAACTTGAAGAATTCTGAACTGCTAGCCACTTATTCTTAAGTGCATATAGTTGAGTTCATGTGTCTCAGGGATCTCTATATAGGTGGGAGTTATGTTAATTTCCATATAGAAACCAGTGTGTATTTAAAATGTCAAAATGATAGATATGTGTTAATTTGAAGCTTGTTTATATACTATTAAAACTCAAAGGAATGGTAGCAGTTGTTTAGAACCTATATCAGCAAAAGATTTTTTTAGAGTAGGAGTATTTTTTTTTAAAATTTTGGCCTCATTTATTGATTTTTGTTTATTTATTTTCATCCATCTTTATTCTTTGACCTTTGTGGGCCTCCCATTGCAGTAGCCTCTCTCATTGCAGAGCACTGGCTCTGGGCGCATGTGCTCCAGAGCTCTGGCTCATAACTGGACACACCAGTCCAGCCGCTCTGCGGCATGTGGGATCTTCCAGGGCCAGGGATCGAACCGGTGCCCCTTGCATTGCAAGGCAGACTCCTTACCCACTGCACAACCAGGGGAAACCCAGGAGTATTTTATCACCAATATTGTTTAGAGTTGCTGGCACATGATGATGAAAACGTTCCGAGACAATGCACCTGGTGTCTGCTTGCACCTGGGGTGGCTACTTTTCCACTGGCCAGATGGCGGCTTGGAGAACAGTAAGTGAAGAGAGGGCAGGGAGAAATGGGATTGAAGGGGCTGGCAAGAGCCACAAACTGAGGTGTCTTGCAGGCATGGTGATGGGGTGTGACTTTCACCTTAAGTGCAGTGTACTCGCTCTCAGAAGATAGATGTCCTTACCATAGCAGACAGGAGCTAGAGTCCATAGGGTCACAAAGAGTTGAACACGACTGAAGGACTTAGCACGAATTAAAATGTGCACCCGTGAAATGAGGTAACACCAAGTTGTTCACAGTCTGTTTTAAGTTTTAAACACAAACACATTTGCAAATGATCTTTCAGGACGACAGTATTGACATCATGTAAGTTATGTTTCTTGGTTGAAATCATGAGGGCGTCAACATTTATTTTGAATCTGTCATTTAAATGCAGGGATGTGTATATAGTTCCACAAGGATTGGACATGGTCTGTGCCCAGAGTGAACTTGAAGAATTCTGAACTGCTAGCCACTTATTCTTAAGTGCATATAGTTGAGTTCATGTGTCTCAGGGATCTCTATATAGGTGGGAGTTATGTTAATTTCCATATAGAAACCAGTGTGTATTTAAAATGTCAAAATGATAGATATGTGTTAATTTGAAGCTTGTTTATATACTATTAAAACTCAAAGGAATGGTAGCAGTTGTTTAGAACCTATATCAGCAAAAGATTTTTTTAGAGTAGGAGTATTTTTTTTTAAAATTTTGGCCTCATTTATTGATTTTTGTTTATTTATTTTCATCCATCTTTATTCTTTGACCTTTGTGGGCCTCCCATTGCAGTAGCCTCTCTCATTGCAGAGCACTGGCTCTGGGCGCATGTGCTCCAGAGCTCTGGCTCATAACTGGACACACCAGTCCAGCCGCTCTGCGGCATGTGGGATCTTCCAGGGCCAGGGATCGAACCGGTGCCCCTTGCATTGCAAGGCAGACTCCTTACCCACTGCACAACCAGGGAAGCCCAGGAGTATTTTATCACCAATATTGTTTAGAGTTGCTGGCACATGATGATGAAAACGTTCCGAGACAATGCACCTGGTGTCTGCTTGCACCTGGGGTGGCTACTTTTCCACTGGCCAGATGGCGGCTTGGAGAACAGTAAGTGAAGAGAGGGCAGGGAGAAATGGGATTGAAGGGGCTGGCAAGAGCCACAAACTGAGGTGTCTTGCAGGCATGGTGATGGGGTGTGACTTTCACCTTAAGTGCAGTGTACTCGCTCTCAGAAGATAGATGTCCTTACCATAGAGCACGAACAAGTAAGCAGGAAATTATAAAATTAAAAAACAGTGGGATGTCTTTTCCATCAGACCATCATCTCCTTCAGGACAGCGTATTTACACAGTATGTTTTTCTCAGTGCTCATGAGAAACTGAATATGCAGATAAGTCAGACCAGAGATAACAACTGAACTCTGACCCACCACCTGCAGCATCCATCCCTGAAGATGAACCTGTTACCTGTACTAACCAGCTAGGAGGAAGTCACACTACTGTCTTTGGTAACCAGCTCCGGAAGCCAAGCCAACCCATAATGCCTGTAATCTTTGCCCTCAAAGGCTTAAGACTTGATCACTGACTGACAGTGTCGAATTTTTGCCCCAGCTTTCTAGAACCAATTGCAAAAAGCCAAATGTGCTTCTGCCTCTACCCGCGCCCCCGCCCCAGCCAATTACCAAGGAAGTCTTCTTTCTATGTAGCCTGTCTCCAGCTTCTCTGTGTCAACAGAGTCTTCCTCTTCCACTATAAAGCTTTCCCTCTCTTCTGCTTGCTTTTGAATGGTTGACTCTCTTTCTGGAGCAAGCTCTGAATAATAGTAGCCCTTTGTGTTATGGTTTGGGTAGTCTTCATGTATTTGCATACTTGAAAGTGAAGTAAAAGTGCTTGTTGCTCAGTCGTGTCCGATTCTTTGTGACCCCATGGACTGTAGCCCACCAGGCTTCTCTGTTCAGAGAACTCTCTAGGTAAGAATATGGGAATGAGTAGCCATTTCCTTCTCCTGGGAGTCTTCCTGACTCAGGGATTGAATGTAGGTTCAGTTGGCATTGACACATAGATTCTTTGCGTTCACCACCTGGGAAGCCCAACTAATGGGCTAAACATCCTTTAAATATCGTCATTGACCATGTTATTCCTTTTTCGGTAAACTTCTTGTTCATGTCTGTCTTTTTCTAGATCAGCTTCACACTTATTATCCTATAGGATATACCTGTATAATTCTCATTTTGTCAAAATTTTTAGGAACATATTATTTTTATGAAGATTTTGGTTGAAATTGCATTATAGTTATACACAGATTGTAATTTTTAAATATATTTTTATTGAGATCATACTGTGATGTGAAACTTATGAGATCTTAATGCCCCAACCAGGGACTGAACCTGGGCTATGGAAGTAAACCTGCTGAGTTCTAACCAATGGGCTACCAGGAAACTCCCTGTGTTTATTGTTTAGTTTACTTCTATGTGTTCTGATTTTATATATTGCTATTGCGGATGATGTTATTTTATACCATTAATTATGATTAGTTTTTACTGATCATATAGAAAAATGTATTTTAAAAATTCTGTATTTACCCTGTCACAGGCCACCAGACAGACCTCTCTTAGTTGTTCTACTTTTTATTTTCAACTGATTCCCTTGGGGCTTCCAGGTCAACAGACATGATAGGAAAGACCAGGGCTTCCCTGGTGGTCCAGTGGGTAAAGAGTCCACCTTGCAGTGCAGGGGCACTGTTTCGATCCCTGGCCTGGGAAGATCCCACGTGCCATGGAGCATGTATCCAATTATGAGCCAGCGCTCTGGAGCACATGCACCCAGAGCCAGTGCTCTGCAACAAGAGGCCACTGCAATGGGAAGCCCAACATGCCAAAGAATAAAGATAGATGAAAATAAATAAATAAATGAATAGATAAATAATAAATATAAATGTTTAAAAAGAGAGAAGAAAGAAAGACTAAACATGTGCCTTCACTTTTCCAATAGTCATGCATTGTGTATCTCGTCTTGTTCTTATTGACTGGCTTAGAACAGACACGCTCTGTTAATGGTAATGAGCAGCCTTCTTGTCCCCCTGCTCACCTGAGTGGCAGTGATCCTAGTTTGCCATTATGGTGTATGATACTATCTATGGTTTGAAGTAGATATTTTTGTATCATTTTAAGACTGGGGGTTTCTTTTACAAATTTATTGTGTTTTCATCAGGAAGGTGTTTGGATTCTTATCATGTCTTTCAGGTTCCATTAAGATGACTGCATGGTTTTTCCTCTTTGATGGTCCACTGAAAAGTTTAAAAAATTGAGTTGAATAAATGAGTTAATAAATGATTTTAATGTTGAGGCATCTTTGCATTTTGGCAAGAAAACCTTTATGATCTTGTTGGATTTGAATTGCAATATTTTAGTTAGGGTGTTTGCATCTGTATTCAATAAATGAGACTGGCTCATAGATTTCTAAGACTTTCTGATGTGGATCCTTCTTAAAGCCTTTATTGAATTTGTTACAACATTGCTTCTGTTTTATATTTTGTTTTTTGGCCCCAAGGAATGTGGGGGTCTTAGCTCCCCCACCTGGGATTGTACCTGCACCCTCTGCATAGGGAAACTAAGCCTTATCCACGGGACCTCCAGGGAAGTCCATGGTTCATAGATTTTCACTTTTTGTTCTGTCTTTGGCGAGTTTTGGTATCAAGATTATACTTGCTTTGAACAATGAACTGGGAAAATTCCTAAGTTTCTCTTTCCTCTGAAGCAACTTAAATGGCATGGGGACCATCTTTGCCTTCATGTTTGAAAGAAATTGCCCTTAAAACATAATTCATTGCGTGTATGCATGCTCAGTCATGTCTTTGTGATCCCATGGACTGTAGTCCGCCAGGCTTCTCTGCCCCTTGGATTTCCCAGGCAAGAATGCTGGAAGGGCTTTCCTGGGGGCTCAGATGTTAAAGAATCTGCCTGCAATGTAGGATCCCGGGGTCAGGAAGATTCCCTGGGAAAAGGGAATGGCAACCCACTCCAGTATTCTTGTCTGGACAAGAATTCCACGGAGAAAGGAGCCTAGTGGAGCTACAGTCCATGGGGTCACGAAGAATGGACACAACTGAGCAACTAACACTTTCACATGGTACTACTGTCTAATTCATAATCCATATTTGAATTTTGTCAGTTGTCCCAATACTATCTTTTATGACTGTTGTTTTTCTCCTTTGCAGGATAGAGATGAATCCAGGATCAAGTTGTATTTAATTCTCAAGTCTTTTGAACCTTCTTTAATCTAGAATTCAGTCTTTTATTGTGCTTCCTGATCTTGATATTTTAAGAGAGCACAGGCCAGTCACTTCACAGAATGCCTGTCTTTGGGGGTTGTTTGATGACTCCTCTCAGATCTAGGAGGATGGTGCACTCTGGGCAGGAGTGTCTCACAAGGGATGTGGTGCCTTTCTCCGTGCATCATAGTGCCAGGTACATTCTGTCTGTTGCTTCACTCTTGGTGATGTTAACTTCGGTCACTTGATTAGATGGTGTCTCTCTAGTTTCTCCATTGTGAAGTTGCCACTTCCCACTTTGTAACTAAGAAGTAATTTGTGGGGAGATACTTTGTAAAAATTATGCAGACATTTATTTCCTCATCAAATTTTTACCTACTTGTTTTTAGTATACATTGATGGTTTTCTAGCTTCATCATTCAGTCTGTATTATCAGTTGGTGTTCTTCTATTAGGAAGAGTTTTTTCTCCTTACCTTCTTATTTAAGATTTATTTATTCATTCATTTCATGTGGACTCATGGGCTCTTAATTTATTCAGTGCATTACAATCCAGTTCTGTGATTATGGAAAAACATATTCTGATGTTCAGAGAGCCCTATATTTGTCAAGGGTGAGTCCCTTCAGTCTGGTTCTTGTCCTAGGACTCATTGAATCCTTCTTTGCTTTCTGTCACAGAGAGATGTTTACAGTGCACCCTGTGCTGTCTGTGCCCTGGCTCTAAACTCAGTTATTTCTCCCAGGGGACTCACCTAAAACAACAGACTGTAAGCAAATACTGATCACTAGTTCCTGGGCTTCTAGTTGGCTTCCTTTTAGATCGAAGAATGGACCCACAAGGCCTGAGTTCCCTGGGAAAAGAATGGCAACCCACTCCAGTATTCTTGTCTGGACAAGAATCCCACGGAGAAAGGAGCCTAGTGGAGCTACAGTCCATGGGGTCACGAAGAATGGACACAACTGAGCAACTAACACTTTCACATGGTACTACTGTCTAATTCATAATCCATATTTGAATTTTGTCAGTTGTCCCAATACTATCTTTTATGACTGTTGTTTTTCTCCTTTGCAGGATAGAGATGAATCCAGGATCAAGTTGTATTTAATTCTCAAGTCTTTTGAACCTTCTTTAATCTAGAATTCAGTCTTTTATTGTGCTTCCTGATCTTGATATTTTAAGAGAGCACAGGCCAGTCACTTCACAGAATGCCTGTCTTTGGGGGTTGTTTGATGACTCCTCTCAGATCTAGGAGGATGGTGCACTCTGGGCAGGAGTGTCTCACAAGGGATGTGGTGCCTTTCTCCGTGCATCATAGTGCCAGGTACATTCTGTCTGTTGCTTCACTCTTGGTGATGTTAACTTCGGTCACTTGATTAGATGGTGTCTCTCTAGTTTCTCCATTGTGAAGTTGCCACTTCCCACTTTGTAACTAAGAAGTAATTTGTGGGGAGATACTTTGTAAAAATTATGCAGACATTTATTTCCTCATCAAATTTTTACCTACTTGTTTTTAGTATACATTGATGGTTTTCTAGCTTCATCATTCAGTCTGTATTATCAGTTGGTGTTCTTCTATTAGGAAGAGTTTTTTCTCCTTACCTTCTTATTTAAGATTTATTTATTCATTCATTTCATGTGGACTCATGGGCTCTTAATTTATTCAGTGCATTACAATCCAGTTCTGTGATTATGGAAAAACATATTCTGATGTTCAGAGAGCCCTATATTTGTCAAGGGTGAGTCCCTTCAGTCTGGTTCTTGTCCTAGGACTCATTGAATCCTTCTTTGCTTTCTGTCACAGAGAGATGTTTACAGTGCACCCTGTGCTGTCTGTGCCCTGGCTCTAAACTCAGTTATTTCTCCCAGGGGACTCACCTAAAACAACAGACTGTAAGCAAATACTGATCACTAGTTCCTGGGCTTCTAGTTGGCTTCCTTTTAGCAATAGCAATAAATGAACGGTTTTGAACATTCCTTCTGTGAGTTCTAGGTTTGAACAAATGAGAACATGTACTGAGGACAATGGGAATCCAGTTCACATTCTTCGGGAGATACGAAAAGGAAGCAATTATAAATGTACCCTATTGTGCTGGAAAGTAGCAGATGAACTTATGATTTTCTTTTTTTAAAAAATTTGGCCTCTTTTATTGGTTTTTTATTTATCCATTTTCATCTGTCTCCATTCCTTGACCTGTGTTGGCCTTCCACTACCCTGGCCTCTCTCGTTGCAGAGCACCGGCTCTGGGTACATGTGCCCCAGAGCGCCAGCTCACAATCAGACACACTGGTCCGGTTGCTCCGTGGCACGCAGGATCCTCCTGGGCCAGGGACTGAACTGGTGCCCCTTGCACTGCAAGGTGGCCCCCCACCCTCTGGACCACCAGGGAAACCCAAACTCATGATTTTAAATAGCTAGTTATCTACCTATCTTGGAGAAGAGAATGGCATCCCACTCCAGTACTCTTGCCTGGAAAATCCCATGGACAGAGGAGCCTGGCGGACCACAATCCCCTGGGGTCACAGAGAGTCAAACATGCCTGAGCAACTGAACACCCAATCATACAATCTTATCTATCGTGTATCTTTGTATCACGTATCTATCTATCTATCTGTCCATCCATAGATCTGTAGATGCAGAAGTCAATACTGATGCCTAGGTTATGTGTGTGTGTATGTGTGTGTGTGTGTGTGCGTGTGCGTGTGCATTCACCCCCAATTCTGTCTGTTGAAGAGGAACTACAGTGAATGACATACCAGTAGCAATAAGCATATCTAATATTAAGATCTTGATTTTTAATTATTAATCTCAATTAAATTTTTAAAAAGTTTATCCTTCTCTTATGCATGTTATATTAGAGGGAAATTTTGTAAATGCTATGTAGCATTTTAAAAACTGCTTTCTGTATAACTGCACAGCCCAATGGAACCTTTTCTTTTCAGTTGTCTACTTGCCTTTAGTAACATGATTTATAAGGGAGAGTATATGACTGAAAAAAATATCAGTGCCAATACATTTTTATTTTCCTAGAAGCTGGCCAAAAATATCATATAATAGACAATGCTTTGAATTTGCAATTGGACTTTGTTTCTCCTCTGTGAAAAGATTTTTTCTATGTCTAAATGTAAGTTTTAGAAGATTGAACATCCAACTAAAGTAGTTCAGTGTAACTTTTTTTTTTTTTTTTTTTTAAAGATTTGCTTATTTATTTACTTTTGGCGGGGGTCGGGTTGGGGAGGGAGGGGAGTGGGTGGGCCACTTCTATTGGTCTTTTTTTTTTTTAATTTCTCTATTTTCATTTGTCTTCGTTCTTTGGCTCCTGTGGGCCTCCCATCGCGGTGGCGTCTGTCGTTGCAGAGCACCGGCTCTGGGCGCATGAGCTCCAGAGCTCCAGCTTGGTAATTGGACACATCAGTCCAGCCGCTCCGTGGCACGTGGGATCTTCCCAGGCCAGGGCTCGAACCGGCACCCCTTGCACTGCAAAGCGGTGTCCTTACCCACTGGACCACCAGGGGAAGCCCCTCAGTGTAACTTTTTGCAGTGAAAGACATGTTATGTACCTGCACTATTTAATATGGAATCCACTAGACTCACAAAAGGCACCTAGTAAGACTAGAGATGATTTTTCATTTCATTTAAGTTGTTTTTAAATTTTATTTATTTTATTTTAATTTTTTTGCTATTCTGGGTTTTCACTGCTGCTGCAGGCTCTTCCCTAGTTGCAGGGAGTGGGGGCAACTCTCTAGTTGAGGTGATCAGGCTTCTTGTTGCAGTGACTTCTCCTGTTGTGGAACTCGGGCTCTAGGGCACACGGGCTTCAGTCATTGCGGCTCATGAGCTCCATCGTTGCGGCTCCGAGGCTCTAGAGCACAGGCTCCATAGTTGTGGCTCATGGGCTTAGTTACTCTGCAGCATGTGGGATCTTCCCGATCAGGGATCAAACCTGTGTCTCCTGCATTGGCAGGCGAACTCTTCACCACTGAGCTACCAGGGAAGCCCTTCATTTAATTTTAATTAGTTATAATTTAAGTAGCCACTTATGTTTTATGGCTACCATATTAGACTTTTGGGTGTAAGATTTAAAGGATGTGTGTGTATATATATAAATACATCTTATTAGAAATATATATATATGTACATGTACATATTCAGGTTCATTAATATCATTAAAATCCATTTTGTTCAAATATCAGATTGGATCTTTATGTATATAATTTTTCATGACATGTATATTCAAGGTTATTAATAATATTGGTCAAATCCTCTACGTTCTTTGCATATCTGGCAAAGATAGAGAAATGCTCACACTGACCATTTTGCTTCAATCTCTACCTTGTTAAATATTAATATTATCATCTCTGATTTATTTTTGTTTGTGTTTGCATGGTAAGTCTTTGCCCATCACTTTATTTGGCATGTAGAAAGAGCTCAATATTTATTTGTTCAATGAATAAATGTATAAATGAATTTTTTAAACTTTCTGGGACATTTTATTATAGATGTGTTCCTTTATACTAGCACAAAGCTGGATTTTGGTTTTGACCCATACTAAGTCTTTTAATAGAGGAATTTAACTCATTTACATTTTATGCTTAGTTCCTTCCAGGGCCTTATTCTCTTTGTGTGAAATTAAAGCATTTCATGTGCAATTCTCTCTGGGTGGGGATTGCTGTAATCCTTTCAATTTGAAGACCTTCCGTATTCATGCAGCCTAAGGAAGACATTTTCTTTTCAATTATTACTTCTCCACTCTTATTTCTCTTTGACTATTTTTATATCCCTGGAGAAAGCAATGGCAACCCACTCCAGGATTCCCTTCTGGAGAATCTCATGGAGAGAGGAGCCTGGTGGGCTACAGTTCATGGGATCACAAAGAATCAGACATGACTCAGCCACTGAGCCCATCTTTATACCCAGTTTAAGTCTTTCTCTTCTTTTTCATTTTGCACTCATTGACTTCTTAACAAATTTGGCCTCTTTTATTGGTCTTTCATTTATTTATTTTCATCCCTCTTTGTCCTTTGGCCTGTGTGGGCCTCCCATCGTAGTGGCCTCTCTCGTTGCAGAGCACCAGCCCTGGGCACATGTGCTCCAGAGTGCTGGCTCACAATTGGACACACCAGTCCAGCTGCTCCACAGTATGTGGAATCTTCCTGGACCAGGGATCTAACCGGTACCCCTTGCACTGCAAGGCAGGCCTTTACCTGCTGGACCACCAGAGAATTCCCCATTCATTGACCTTTTTTCAGGCCTAGTAATATATCTTGAGCTGGTCTTTTAATTCTCCATTTAAAAATGTGGCAATCATGTTTCTCACCCCCATTGCTGTCTTTTCTTTTAAGATTTTTCCTTTTAATACTCCCATACTTTTCATAGTTGAAATGGTCTCTTGGAAGAACATTAAAGAATCTTTACCTTTTCTCCCCATTTCTTGCACTAACTCTGCCATATAATGTGACATTTGTCCTAATTGCTCAGGTGTATGTCTATATCTTCAATAGCTAAAGATTTCCATAGAAGTCATATTTTCTGTTTTCTCTCCCATACAGCAGAGTTCCAAGTGTTATCGAGGAGGAAGTTTTGAGAGAGTGTAAAGGCTCCTGTTTAAATCTTTCCGGCACACGTGAAAGGAAGGAGGGATAAGCTTAGTTTTACCGTGGTTTTCCTTTGCCCAGTTAGCTTCAGTGAGCCACAGGCAGAGGTCCCCAGGGAGGGGACTTCAGCCCTCTGTCACAGAGCATCTGTTTCCTGTTGGTTGTGGCAGTCTTGTGTCAGGAGGTTGATGCCCTCTTTCTCTCTCAGCCAGGGCGACAGAGGTAGAGAGGTGTTTAAGGATCTCAGCTCTCCAAACGTGTGTGTGTGTGTGTTCATACCATCTTCATAATATATATGAATATATATGCAAGAGAAACTAAGCTAAAGACTATGGCAGAGAATTTCCTAGAATGGAGGGTAGGTAGCTCTACACAGTTAGACTCCCCTCATCTTCCTTGTCTGGCCACCACCTTGTCCCACCAGGATGACCTTCACTGCATGGACCAGGGTCAAACCAAGTCAACCAAAAAGGTGTTGTCTTTTGTTCCATTTGTTCCTATTGGTGTCTGAAGTTCAAGTTTGGAAGACCCCCAGGTTTCAGGGCACCAAGGTGAAAGCATAAAGGTTGGTTAGTTTGGGAATCTAGAAAGCTAACCTGCCCAAATTGATTTCTCAAAGCTCTGCTGCCCTTCCTCAGGCCATATCCACCCTCAACGTCACCTGGGTAGTGAACGTGAAAGTGTGAGTCCCTCAGTTGTGTCCAACTCTTTGTGATCCCATGGATAGTAGCCTGCCAGGCTACCATTCCTCAGTTCAAGGAATTCTCCAAGCAAAAATACTGCAGTGGCCAGCTGTTCCCTTCTCTAGGTGATCTTCCCGACCCAGGAATCAAACCTCGGTCTCCCACAATGCAGGCAGATTCTTTACCGTCTGAGCCCCCAGAGTAAGAAGTGGCAAAGATGAAACTGTGCCTTCCTGTCCTCCTTCAAAGAGGAGGGCTTTTTGGAACTGGGGGTCTTTTTCTGTGCAAAGAGGTACCAGGAGGTGTGGAGAAGCTCAGGGTGTTCATGATGGAAGTGGATGAGCACAGGCCAGACTCTGCTGGGAAGGACGCTCAGGGGACTCCTTCATCCTAGTGTCTGGCCAGGCAGACTTGCCTTCTGAGCTCAAGTGACCATAAGCCTTGGTGGCCATACCCCTATAGCACACCTACATCTTCAGAAGAACAGAGAGGTTCTGGCAGGTCCTCGCTCTTCTCTTTCTTAGCAGTGGGATCTGGTAAAGCTAATGAGCTCCAGTCTCTTCTCTGATATGAGGAGACAAGCATTCCAACCTCATTAATTGAGATGATTCACTGATGTAACATCATCAAACTTCTTGCTACCCAATGAATGGCACACTTTGGGCTTTCGATTCACAAATGCAAACTTGTTCATAAATACACACCATGGGCTGAGCAGCACAGCAGTCAGGGCCACAAGTGCTGGAGTCCAACTGGCTGGTGTAAACATTCTGGTTTTCTCTTCACTGACTGTATATGCTGAGCAACTTAACTTGGCTTCTTTGAGTCTTAGATTTCTCATTTCATGCGAGAATTTGGAAGACCCCCAGGTTGTCAGGGCACCAAGGGTCAAACCAAGTCAACCAAAAAGGTGTTGTCTTTTGTTCCATTTGTTCCTATTGGTGTCTGAAGTTCAAGTTTGGAAGACCCCCAGGTTTCAGGGCACCAAGGTGAAAGCATAAAGGTTGGTTAGTTTGGGAATCTAGAAAGCTAACCTGCCCAAATTGATTTCTCAAAGCTCTGCTGCCCTTCCTCAGGCCATATCCACCCTCAACGTCACCTGGGTAGTGAACGTGAAAGTGTGAGTCCCTCAGTTGTGTCCAACTCTTTGTGATCCCATGGATAGTAGCCTGCCAGGCTACCATTCCTCAGTTCAAGGAATTCTCCAAGCAAAAATACTGCAGTGGCCAGCTGTTCCCTTCTCTAGGTGATCTTCCCGACCCAGGAATCAAACCTCGGTCTCCCACAATGCAGGCAGATTCTTTACCGTCTGAGCCCCCAGAGTAAGAAGTGGCAAAGATGAAACTGTGCCTTCCTGTCCTCCTTCAAAGAGGAGGGCTTTTTGGAACTGGGGGTCTTTTTCTGTGCAAAGAGGTACCAGGAGGTGTGGAGAAGCTCAGGGTGTTCATGATGGAAGTGGATGAGCACAGGCCAGACTCTGCTGGGAAGGACGCTCAGGGGACTCCTTCATCCTAGTGTCTGGCCAGGCAGACTTGCCTTCTGAGCTCAAGTGACCATAAGCCTTGGTGGCCATACCCCTATAGCACACCTACATCTTCAGAAGAACAGAGAGGTTCTGGCAGGTCCTCGCTCTTCTCTTTCTTAGCAGTGGGATCTGGTAAAGCTAATGAGCTCCAGTCTCTTCTCTGATATGAGGAGACAAGCATTCCAACCTCATTAATTGAGATGATTCACTGATGTAACATCATCAAACTTCTTGCTACCCAATGAATGGCACACTTTGGGCTTTCGATTCACAAATGCAAACTTGTTCATAAATACACACCATGGGCTGAGCAGCACAGCAGTCAGGGCCACAAGTGCTGGAGTCCAACTGGCTGGTGTAAACATTCTGGTTTTCTCTTCACTGACTGTATATGCTGAGCAACTTAACTTGGCTTCTTTGAGTCTTAGATTTCTCATTTATAAAGTGATAAGAATAGGAAATGAGATTGTTTTTGTAAAGCACCCTAGCATACCGCCTGACACAAAGCAACAATTCAATAAAAGGTAGACATCTTTAATTAAAAAAAAGAAAACCCTAGTACTTCCACTTCTTGGTATATATATCCCAGAGAAGCAATAACATAAAAATACACAAGGATGTTGATTGCAGAATAGTTTGTGATACAATAGGAAAACCTGAAAATGACGAAGTGTTCATCAATGGGGCAATGACCGACAACTGTGTACGACACCCTGCAGCAGCTTAAAAGGGTGCTGTTTTGTGTTACTCACTCGACCATGTCTGATTACTTGCGACCCCATGGACTGTAGCCTGCGAGGCTCCTCTGTCCATGAGATTCTCCAGGCAAGAATACTGGAGTGGGTTGCCATTCCCTTCTCCAGGGTTTAATTGGGTATATCCCAATATAAAATAAAAAGTTTAAATATATATATATATAGCCACTCAGTCATGTCTGACTCTTTGCAACTCCACAGACTGTAGCTCACCAGGCTCCTCTGTCCATGGGATTCTCCAGACAAGAATAAAAAGGTGAGGCAGCTGTGTATGCACTAATGTGGACAGAGCTCCAGGATCTACCTGTGAGTGAATGTGAAGTCGTGGACCACACCTTTAGTAGACTCGTCTTCTATAATAACCTCCACAGTAGAAGCCTACATGCGGAGCTGGTTTCACGGCCATGTGATCGAATTCTGGGTATGCCAGTGCTGTGTGGAGGCATTCTTAATCGTTTTCACATAAAGATTTCCTAATAATTTAATCCTTGAATTGGATTTTGTAAGCAGGGTCTGATGGGATGATGGAGCATGTACCTGAGCAGAGATATGACCCTGAGTAGCAGCGTGGATTGATACTTGGACTCAGATTGGCACTGGTGGCAGAGGCAGATAGGGCACCACCGGGGCACAGCAATGGCACCTGTGGTAGAGGAAAAGCTTGCCTGTCCATCCAATTAGACTCTGCACCATTACTGGCTGGTGTAAACATTCTGGTTTTCTCTTCACTGACTGTATATGCTGAGCAACTTAACTTGGCTTCTTTGAGTCTTAGATTTCTCATTTATAAAGTGATAAGAATAGGAAATGAGATTGTTTTTGTAAAGCACCCTAGCATACCGCCTGACACAAAGCAACAATTCAATAAAAGGTAGACATCTTTAATTAAAAAAAAGAAAACCCTAGTACTTCCACTTCTTGGTATATATATCCCAGAGAAGCAATAACATAAAAATACACAAGGATGTTGATTGCAGAATAGTTTGTGATACAATAGGAAAACCTGAAAATGACGAAGTGTTCATCAATGGGGCAATGACCGACAACTGTGTACGACACCCTGCAGCAGCTTAAAAGGGTGCTGTTTTGTGTTACTCACTCGACCATGTCTGATTACTTGCGACCCCATGGACTGTAGCCTGCGAGGCTCCTCTGTCCATGAGATTCTCCAGGCAAGAATACTGGAGTGGGTTGCCATTCCCTTCTCCAGGGTTTAATTGGGTATATCCCAATATAAAATAAAAAGTTTAAATATATATATATATAGCCACTCAGTCATGTCTGACTCTTTGCAACTCCACAGACTGTAGCTCACCAGGCTCCTCTGTCCATGGGATTCTCCAGACAAGAATAAAAAGGTGAGGCAGCTGTGTATGCACTAATGTGGACAGAGCTCCAGGATCTACCTGTGAGTGAATGTGAAGTCGTGGACCACACCTTTAGTAGACTCGTCTTCTATAATAACCTCCACAGTAGAAGCCTACATGCGGAGCTGGTTTCACGGCCATGTGATCGAATTCTGGGTATGCCAGTGCTGTGTGGAGGCATTCTTAATCGTTTTCACATAAAGATTTCCTAATAATTTAATCCTTGAATTGGATTTTGTAAGCAGGGTCTGATGGGATGATGGAGCATGTACCTGAGCAGAGATATGACCCTGAGTAGCAGCGTGGATTGATACTTGGACTCAGATTGGCACTGGTGGCAGAGGCAGATAGGGCACCACCGGGGCACAGCAATGGCACCTGTGGTAGAGGAAAAGCTTGCCTGTCCATCCATAGAGCTTGTCACTGTGACTCTGCACCATTACTGACTCTTAGACCCAAGTGCCAGAGGAGGAATGGCTGATACCTAAGGAGCCGACTTAGTTAGTAAATTCCTACAAATCTAAGCACACGTGTGGGTATTGTGGGCAATAATGTATGGAGGGAGTTATCAGTTTCTACTACATCAAAAAGCAAATATCCACAGGCTTATATGTCCCATTTGATGGCACATTTTCCTTTTCCTTCTTTAAAATTTTAATTTCATACTGGAGTATAGTTGATTTACAATGCCGTGTTAGTTTCAGCTGTATAGCAAAGTTATTTAGTTATATGTACACATAGAAGAAACAATCCTAATATCTGTGTCAAACCACAGAAGACCCCAAATAGCCAAAACAGTCTTGAGAAGAAAGAACCATGCTGGAGGTATCATGCTTCCTGATTTCAAACTATATTACAAAGCCAGAGCAATAAAACTGTATGGTACTGGCACAATATAGACAGATAAACCAGTGAAACAGAATATAAAACCCAGAATAAAATTTTGGCATATAGGGTCAACTAATATTTGGTGAGGGAGCCAAGAATACCCAGTGAGGAAAAGATGATCTCTCCAATAAATGGTGTCAGGAAAGTTGGATATTTACATGCAGAACAATGAAACTGGACCTTTATGTCACACTACTTCCCAAAATTAACTTGAAATGAATCAAAGATATATAATTGCAAGAAAAAAATATAGGAAAGAAGCTCATTGGAATTGGTCTTGGCAATGATTTTTTTAGACATGACATCAAAAGTGTAAACAATAAAAGCAAAAATCAACAAATGGGACTACATTAAACTCAAATCTCCCTCACAACAAGAAACCAAGTAATAAAATTAAAAGACAGCCTACAGGAGAGGAGATATAAAAAACAGAATAGGGCTTCCCTGGTGGTCCAGTGGGTAGAGTCCGCCTTGCAGTGCAAGGGGCACTGGTTCAATCCCTGGCCTGGGAAGGTCCCGTGTGCTGAGGAAAGGCTGGGCCGGTGTGTCCAGTCATGAGCCAGCGCTCTGGAGCACATGCACTCAGAGCAGGTGCTCTGCGACAAGAGAGGCCACTGTGATGGGAGGCCCACAGATGCCAAAGAGTAATAAAGATTAATGAAAAATAAATGATGACTTAGAGGCAAAAAACCCAAAACAAAACAGGGCTTCCCTGGTGATCCAGTGGGTAAGGATACCGCCTTGCAGTGCAAGGCATGTGGGTTAGATCCCTGGCCTGGAAAAATCCCACGTGCTGTGGAGCAGCTGGACTGATGTGTCCAACTACCAAGCCAGTGCTCTGGGGCACATGTGCCCAGAGCCGGTGCTCTGCAGTGAGACACTGCTGCAATGGGAGGCCCACATGGGCCAAGGAGCAAAGATGGATGAAAAGTAAGTAAATGAAAGACCAATAGAAGTGGCCAAAAAAAAAAAAAAAAAAAAGGAAAGAAACCTGAGAATAAGGTGGTGGTTATCAGGGGGTGGGCGGTGAAGCGAAAAGACTGGTAGTGTTTAAGGGCACAAATTTGTAATAAGTAGTAATTTAGCCATAGAGATCTAATGCTCAGGATAATCAATATAGATAATAATATTGCCCTATGATTATATAATGTGATAAATGTCACTACAATGACAGTCACATTACAGTGTCTAAAGGTATAAAGTAACACCCTATACACATTAAATTCACACAACAGGGGCTTCCCTGGTGGTCCAGTGGGTAGAGTCCGCCTTGCAGTGCAAGGGGCACTGGTTTGATGCCTGGCCCAGGAAGATCCCACATGCCTTGGACTGATGTGTCCAACTAGGAGCCAGTGCTCTGGAGCGCATGTGCCCGGAGCTGGTGCTCTGCAGCAAGAGAGACCACTGTGATGGGAGGCCCACACAGGCCAAAGAATAAAGATGGATGAAAATAAATATAAAAAACCAATAAAAGAGGCCAAACTTAAAAAAAAATTACACAGCATTATATGTCAAATTTATTCAATAATAAAAAATAACAACAACCAAAAAATAAAAGCACCTTCTATTAAAATGTTCATGAAAGTGGTATTTACAGGATACATTGAATAGAAAGTTATTTTAGGGAATAGACATTAGAGCTCTTTCATAACACTTTAAAGAATACTGCACATAAACACTTGTAACAATGAAGTTCATAAATGTGGTGGCCCCTTGGAATGAGGTAAAGTGTGGGGTTTTTTTCCTCTTTTATTTATTTATTTGTAAAATTTATTTATATTCATGTAAATTGATACATCCTTTATGGAAGACAGTATGGAGATTCCTTTAAAAACTAAAAATAGAAGCACCCTATGACCCAGTAATCCCACTATTAGGCTTATATCCTGATGAAATCAAAATTGAAAGAAGCACCTGTACCCCAGTGTTGATTGCAGCTCTCTATACAATAGCCAGAACATGGAAGCAACCTAGATGTCCATCGATGAATGAATGGATACAGAAGCTCTGGTACATATATACAATGGAATACTACTCAGCTGTTAAAAGAAATGCAGAAGACTTAGTCCTAATGAAGTGGCTGGCTCTAGAACCTATCATAAAAAGTGAAATAAGTCTAAAGTGTGTTTTTAAGTGAAAAAAATGATTATACCATCCTGTTCGTTTAATGGTGACTTTGTATTTTTGTTATTCCATCTACACTTGCGAATTAAAATTCCATAGTAAGGAAGAATGATCCCCATCCCTATTTGTCTATTTATTCAATTATTTCTAGATATCAATGTGGATTTATGGATATATGTTTATTCTAAGGGTTGTAGTTAGTTACTATCATTTATCTTCTTGCCTAAATGGTCCTGCTTCTGGAAGGATGAACCTAAAAACTGTCATAGAGTGCAGTAAGTCAGACAGAGAAGGAAAAATATTGTACGACATCCCTTATATGTGGAATCTAAAAAGAAATGATAGAGATAAACTTACAAAACAGAGACAAACTCACAGAGTTAGAGAAGGAGCTTATGGCTGCTTGCATACTTCGCTATATTTAAAATGCATAACCAGCAGAGGCCTCCTGTCTAGCACAGGGCACTCTGCTCAATGTCATGTGGCAGCCTGGATGGCGGGGGTTCTGGGGAGAATGGATACATGCCCGTGTATGGCTGAGTCCCTTCGGTGTCCACCTGAAACTATCACATCTGCTATGAACCAAAGTGAAAATGTTAGTCACTCAGTCCTGTCCAACTCTTGGTAACCCCATGGACTGTCAGGCTTCTCTGTCCATTGAATTCTCTAGGCAAGAATACTGGAGTGACATGCCATTCCCTTCTCTAGGGGACCTTTCAGACCCAGGGATCAAACCCAGGTCTCCTGCATTGCAGGCAGATTCTTTACCAGCTGAAGGTTTACTGAGTAGAATCAGTTTTAGGGAGGACCAAGGTTTGAGTTCTCAGTGATGAGAGTATCAGAGATTAATTGCCTTCGTTAGAGAAATGCACATTTGCGTTTATACTTGCCTATTGGATTTTTTTCTTTAAAGTTCTTTTTTTCACATTTTGGATACTGTTATTCATATTGCTTCCCTGCTATATGGAGGGAAGAATTGGTGTCAGGGAGAGTAGGAGCAGGCGTCACTATCAGGGTACCCCAGGGAGGAGGGACGGACCCAGCTGATTCTTGGCACATCAAACAGATGACGTGCCCCCTGCCGAATCTGCCTCCCCAAGTGTGGCTCTGCCACAGAAGTCAAAGAGGCCCGGGCTGAGGAATCAGGGCCTTTTGTGCTACAGACCTGTCTTTTACTGTTTAAATTACAATGCGGAATAATTTTGTACGTGTAAAAACTGTCAAAAGTATCCTTAAACCGTACCTTTACCGCGTGCTAAAATCACTCTTCATTATGACCTATTTGTACATCCTGTGAACCAAATATCTCAACCGGGAAATGTAAATGTGTTTTTGTTTTTGCTCCGCAGGTTAGGTCAGCAGCCGTCAGCAACAAATATGATTGCAAGGGTGAAGGTGGCAGGATTTACCTAAAGCAGGCCATTTCTCCATTAAAGCATCGAAGCCTCAACTCATAAAGGCACTCTTGAGCAGATGAACTATAATGTTGCCCAGCATTTGTCATATTAGGTGATTTGAAAGGAAAGAACAGTTATAAAATGAATGAATGTAATTCTCTGTTGAAGAAAAGAAAAAAAAAATTCAGTTTTTGCAGTAGAGGGTGGTTAATTTTCCATAGATAAAAACAGGTTTCACAACAGTTCACAGCCATAATGTTCCACGGTGAAAACAGAAGAAGGATCCAGCGTGAAAGCCGACAGTCGCAGGCAGTCCTCGTCTGGGGCTGGGGCAGCAGGCTTTCTGTCCAACATCAAAGGTTATTTTGTTCCCTGTAGGCACAGCTCCAGTTGGCGGAGTGGCCCCAACCCCCCACCTCACCCCTGTTTCTGAGCTGCTTTCAATTAGCAGGGATTATTAAACTGGAAACATTTTAAACTGCTGCTGAAGCTGCTTTCCTGGGTTATGAGCTGAGCTGGAGGCATCACGATAAAAGCTGATTGATTAGCAAAGAATGTACTTACAGCAACTGATGCCCAGTGTCATTTTCTATGTGTTTCACAAGCTCCCCTACTCCCTGAATTTTGTGTTTTCATTCAGAGATTAACCTAGGTTTTTCTCTCTCTGGCACTTTCTAATTCTGGGCTAAGAAATTCTCTACTTCCATCTCACAAACCTGCCCTGGACCCACCTGCTCTTCACCTTCCTCTCTCACCTGGACCCCGGGGAGGGTGACCCACAGGCGAGGGAGGGCAGATACCCAAGGGAAGACTATTAGGTTCCTGCCTTATCAGCCTTTGTTTTTCTAGTATTTGATGGTCAGAATCCTAGAATGACAGCAACAAATAACACATCTCTTAAAAAAACAAAAGAAAACAAAACAGGTCGCAGAGCACTGGCGTGGGGCCAGAGGGTGGAGGCAGGTGTTTGTGTCCTATTGGAGTTTTCAAAAACTGAAGGCATGATGAACTTTGAAGCATCATCTAGTCCTCAGTGATCTTAGATGGTCTTGTGTGAATCCTTTGTTTCTCCAGTTAAACTAATGTACTTGTTTGATATCATATTTGCTGGGCTGGGCCAAGACACTGCAGTGGTGTCGGACTCTTTGCAATCCTATGGACTGTAGTCCTCCAAGCTGCTCTGTCCATGGGGTCCTCTGGGCAAGAAATTTTCTGTCATATTAGGTGATTTGAAAGGAAAGAACAGTTAAAAAGAATGAATGTAATTCCGAAGAATTCAGTTTTGCAGTAGAGGGTGGTTAATTTTCCATAGATAAAAACAGGTTTCACAACAGTTCACAGCCATAATGTTCCACGGTGAAAACAGAAGAAGGATCCAGCGTGAAAGCCGACAGTCGCAGGCAGTCCTCGTCTGGGGCTGGGGCAGCAGGCTTTCTGTCCAACATCAAAGGTTATTTTGTTCCCTGTAGGCACAGCTCCAGTTGGCGGAGTGGCCCCAACCCCCCACCTCACCCCTGTTTCTGAGCTGCTTTCAATTAGCAGGGATTATTAAACTGGAAACATTTTAAACTGCTGCTGAAGCTGCTTTCCTGGGTTATGAGCTGAGCTGGAGGCATCACGATAAAAGCTGATTGATTAGCAAAGAATGTACTTACAGCAACTGATGCCCAGTGTCATTTTCTATGTGTTTCACAAGCTCCCTACTCCCTGAATTTTGTGTTTTCATTCAGAGATTAACCTAGGTTTTTCTCTCTCTGGCACTTTCTAATTCTGGGCTAAGAAATTCTCTACTTCCATCTCACAAACCTGCCCTGGACCCACCTGCTCTTCACCTTCCTCTCTCACCTGGACCCCGGGGAGGGTGACCCACAGGCGAGGGAGGGCAGATACCCAAGGGAAGACTATTAGGTTCCTGCCTTATCAGCCTTTGTTTTTCTAGTATTTGATGGTCAGAATCCTAGAATGACAGCAACAAATAACACATCTCTTAAAAAAACAAAAGAAAACAAAACAGGTCGCAGAGCACTGGCGTGGGGCCAGAGGGTGGAGGCAGGTGTTTGTGTCCTATTGGAGTTTTCAAAAACTGAAGGCATGATGAACTTTGAAGCATCATCTAGTCCTCAGTGATCTTAGATGGTCTTGTGTGAATCCTTTGTTTCTCCAGTTAAACTAATGTACTTGTTTGATATCATATTTGCTGGGCTGGGCCAAGACACTGCAGTGGTGTCGGACTCTTTGCAATCCTATGGACTGTAGTCCTCCAAGCTGCTCTGTCCATGGGGTCCTCTGGGCAAGAATACTGGAGTGGGTTGTCATGCCCTCCTCCAGGGGATCTTCCTGAGCCAGGGATCAAACCTGCATCTCTTTAAGTCTCCTGCATTGGCAGGCTGCTTCTTTACCACTAGTACCACCTGTGAAACCCTTTATATACATGTATATGTGTATAAATATTTATGATAGTTTATTGTATACTTATATATTATGTATCAATTAGTATATTTTTATGTATCCTTCAATTCTAATAACAATGCTCTGAGCTAGGTATAGTTCATGACCCCATTTTTACAGATAAGTTAAACTGAGGCTTGGACGTGGTTGAAGCTTACTTCAAAATGGGGCAGAAGGCTTAACAGTGTTGCTTCTTTGTCTTTTCTCTGAGCGTCAGATTCTCATCTGTCTCTGTTCCTTTTCAGATTATTCATTTAGAAAAAATTGGTTTCGGGCTTCCGTGGTGGGCCCATGGGTAGAAAGTTCACCTTGCAGTGTAGGGGGCACCGGTTCGATCCTTGGCCTGGGAAGATCCCACATGCCAAGGAACGACTGGGCCGGTGTGTCCAATTGTGAGTCAGCGCCCTGGAGCACATGCACCCAGAGCCGGTGCTCTGCAAGGAGAGAGGCCACTGCAGTGGGAGGCCCACACAAGCCAAAGAATAAAGACGGATGAAAAATAAACTATGACTTAGAGGCAAAAAAAAAAAAAAGGTTTCTTCAATACATGAGTATTCTGTGATCGCTTTGTACCTGGCTTGTTCCAAGCTTGGGAACAGATGTGGCCAGTCAGACCAGCTGCCTCCTGATGTGTGGAGGTGGATCAGGCCCCAGCTATGCTGTTTCTGACCTGTTTGTAAGGTCAGAGCCTACCTGTCTTTTTTTTTTCCATTTCTATTGGTCTTTCATTTATTTCCATCTTTATTCTTTGGCCTGTGTGGGCCTCCCATAGCAGTGGCCTCTCTTGCTGCAGAGCACCTGCTCCAGGCACATGTGCTTCAGAGCTTCGGCTCAGTAGTTGAACACATCGGTCCAGTGGCTCCAAGGCACGTGGGATCTTCCCAGGCCAGTGATTCAACCGGCGCCCGTTGCACTGCAAGGCTGTGTCCTTACCCACTGGGCCACCAGGGAAGCCCCCAACCTGTCTTTGATTCTCCATTGGGCCCATGGGCTCCACTGGAGGGCACCTATGGCTGCTGCCGGGCCTGTTAGGAAAGTGTGTCCTTCTTATTGACTGCTTGAGAGAGGATGCAAGGAGGAAATGTGTGCACAAGCCAGGGGTTGCGGAGGGCATTGAGCAGACTGGAGTAACTGTGGGCGCCTGCATGACCACTCACCCTGAGCAAGGAGTCCGGCCTCTCAGCTTTGCATCGTTGAGTGAGTGACACAGAACAGCCACAGCCCGTGATGTGCAGACCAGAAGGAAGAGGCTGAGTGTCCTTTCTGGTTCAGCCTGCGCCGTCTCCTGTGGGGCAGAGGCGGGGCTGCGGTTAAGGCTGGAGGAGGGTGGGGATAACCTGGCTCTCCTAGAGGCGGGGCTGCGGGTGGGGGAGGCCCACCCCAGTGATTTCTGGATTACGACTCCAAGCGCACAAGAAGCAGCATTTATTACCTCCAAAGAGGCGCCGGCTCTGTAGTGCTGAATGGAGAGCTGAGGCATTACTGCTGTTATCTTCTGAACTAACTGCTGCTGCGTGTCCCATGACCAGCCATGGCAGGGTTTTTGTTCCCATGAATGAATGGGCTATAAATCGGTCGGAGTTGACACTAGCAGCCGTCCTAGAAGGTGTAAAGAGAAAATGTGCAGAAGAGTCTTGTGGTCTTTGCTTGCCTGGAAAATGAGTTCAATAAAATGGAGGTGATCAGCGCTTATTTATAGGCTAAATGGATACATCCAGCATCGCCGTCAGGAGCCAACTTCGTGTTTTCTCATTTACACTCACTCGGTTCGGCGCGTCCTGCTCTGGGGCAGCTCGTGGGGCTGCCTGTCGTGGAAGCGGCTGCGGAAGGAAAGGAGCTGCCCGCCTGCAGACAGGGAGCATTTCCCTCTGTTTCTGGGCTGGGGAGTGGTCATGAAAACTGGCCAGAGGGGTTTAGGGGTTTGAGGTGTGTAAGGAGAAGGAAAACCCAAAGCCCCGAATGGTTTTTTATTTGCATTTCTGTTTCAAGGGTGAATGACAGCCAATGCGACAGAATTCATTGCCATTTTTCAGGTCTCTGAAACAATAAATTGCAGCAACCATAAATTTGGAGTTGGGTTAAGTACTGAAAACAATTTATTGCTAATTTTTCCCTTAATTGCATTCCCAAGAAGAAGGTTTGGTGCTCACTGGCGGAATTATTATATAAAAATTATTCGTTAGAAAGCACAATGAATTGTAAATCAGAGGCTTACCTGAAACAGGGTCAAGGTTCCCCACAATTCATCCCACCCCCTACCAGCAGACTGTCTCCAGTGAGGGTCTCAGAAAGTAGAAGGATCAGGGATAATGCACCGGCCGTCCCAACCCCCTCCTCTGAGACATGGCACGGAGATTAAGTGTTGATTCAATAAGATGCCTCACCTCCTAAAAGTGATCGTGTGAGTCACTCGTGGAGAGGGAGCAAAGGCGCCGTAATGGAATGATCACCGCATGGCCTCCTTGCCTCATTTAATTTGTTTTCAGGCTCCAGCTTGTCAGGCTAACTGCAGTGGAGGCCAGGGGACTGGCTGACCCTGTTGGTGGAGAAAGTTGAAAGGCAGTAGCATCCTGTCAGAAATTGCTGGGATGGAGTGAAACCCTGCCGCTGTCTCACCTTGGGTGTCGATAACCCCGTCCTAGGGTGAGCTTCCTTTGAAAGCTGAGTGAGACAGGCATTCCCCTGAGGATCACAGCCTATCAGAAATCATCTGTTATCTCCTGGTTCTTTGGCCGGAAGTCTTGGGCTTCCCTGGTGGGTCAGACAGTAAAGAATCTGCCTGCCAGGCAGAAGACCATGGTTTGATCCCTGGGTTGGGAAGATCCCCTGGAGAAGAAAATGGCAACTCACTCCAGGATTCTTGCCTGGAGAATCTCATGGAAGGAGGAGCCTGGCGGGCTACCGTCCATGGGGTAATGGAGAGTCAGACACAACGGAGCGACTAACGCTTTCCTAACGCTTGACTCCTTGGGAAGGATGGAGCTGTCCTGTTCCTGCCATCTGTGTTTCCGTAGGACCAGAGGAGGCCATTGACTGGAACTCATCCATATGGAGCCAGCTTCTTGGCATTTTGTGGGTCAGAATGGGTAAAAGATTGACCTGACCAAACCAGCCAGAGATAGAGCCTGACCCGAACCTGCACCCAATGGTGAAACTGCCATTTGAACAGCCATCTGGGGAGAGCCGCTGGCTCCTGAGGGTTTATTGTGTGAGAAGCACATGCCTCAGAGTGGAAAGGTCATCTGTTTCTTTCCCTTCTACAGGAACCCTCCCATCCCCGGCCAGTGTTGGCGTGTGGGGGCAGGACTCTGCTGTACGTTGTGCAGAGCTGGGCTGCCATCACGGACAGCTAGTGTCCCAGTGCTGACCGTGGGATGGGGACACAGGACTTGAGGGAGGGGCCTGGTATTCAGGGCTCTGAGAGTCTTTCCAGAGGTCTGGAAGGATGTGGAAGTGGATCCTTTGGGACAGAACGATACAGCCCATCCTCACAGTACTCGGGAGGTAGGATTGAAAGCCAGTGTGCTGTACCAAGCAAAATTAGAAAAAAGCCACAATCTCCTAGCCTGCTGGGAAGGCACAGTGTTAGGGAATGCTCCCAAGTCTGCCATAGCCTGTTTGACTCTAGCGATGGGCTAGATGACAGTTTCTCTGCTCATCTCTAGAATCTGAATCATTTGGTGACACCATCAGGCCATGAGGGCCTCCAAAGATTTGAGGCCCTGACCAAGGAACCAGCAGGTTCTACTCTCTCTTTCCAGGCCACCCAGGATATAGAGGCTTGCTGATGGGGCAGCAGGCTGCAGCAGCATCCCCACTCTGTCTTATGACAAGGGCTTATCGATACCCTCCCAGGATAAAGCCTGTGCACCAACTCAGTCCACAGCAGCCAGTTTTCCAGCAGGACAAAGAGAGTTTCTTGGACCTCTTACCTGGCCACCCTCTCTACCAGTTCCCTCCAGTTCCCACTCCTTCCATGAGCAGATGACCTTAGAAGGCTCTTCCAATGGGAGTTCCGACCCTGAGTTCATGGTGAAATGTGGTTGAACACTGGGCTCATGGCTGACTGTGGGTGAGAGTGTGGCAAACTGCAGGGTGGCCGTCGAAGCCTTGGCTGCTCCTTTGACTCTGGGTGGATAAGAACTCTGTGCTCCATGGACCACCACACAGGAGAGCCAGGACAGCCCAGCTGGGGCTGAACTTGTTCTTGTGGACGTTGTGTGTGGATGTTGGGTGCCTGCCACAGGGAAGCATGGCAGCTTGTCTGGGATTTGTTGGTACAGGCTAAGTGGTCAGATGGGGGAAAACAAAAATAATAAGGAACTGAGTGCATAGACCTTGGGTCAAGAGCCAGACAGGGGGAAGACTGATTCTTCCTGGGGAGGTCCAGCCTGGAGGAGAAGCCAGAGCGAATTCCCACAGAAGTGGGGTCACAGTGGGCAATTTGCCATAAGTCTCTCCAACAGCAAGGACTGTGGGGGATATAAGCACATATTAAGAGCAAAGGATAGAGGAAGAATATATATTTTGTGAACATATGAAAATTCAAGGAAGTTTCCAGAAGTAAATAAAAATTTCCTGTAATCCCCACTATCTAGTGATTAACATTGCCAAATTTTTTATGCATTTTTTCACAGGTCCATGGGCATTTAGATGTATTATTATTATTTTTCCAAATGGGGTTTTACTATACCTATAGTTTAGGTTTCACCTTTCCTTAACATATTCTATACATTTCCCAAGTCTGCCATAGCCTGTTTGACTCTAGCGATGGGCTAGATGACAGTTTCTCTGCTCATCTCTAGAATCTGAATCATTTGGTGACACCATCAGGCCATGAGGCCTCCAAAGATTTGAGGCCCTGACCAAGGAACCAGCAGGTTCTACTCTCTCTTTCCAGGCCACCCAGGATATAGAGGCTTGCTGATGGGGCAGCAGGCTGCAGCAGCATCCCCACTCTGTCTTATGACAAGGGCTTATCGATACCCTCCCAGGATAAAGCCTGTGCACCAACTCAGTCCACAGCAGCCAGTTTTCCAGCAGGACAAAGAGAGTTTCTTGGACCTCTTACCTGGCCACCCTCTCTACCAGTTCCCTCCAGTTCCCACTCCTTCCATGAGCAGATGACCTTAGAAGGCTCTTCCAATGGGAGTTCCGACCCTGAGTTCATGGTGAAATGTGGTTGAACACTGGGCTCATGGCTGACTGTGGGTGAGAGTGTGGCAAACTGCAGGGTGGCCGTCGAAGCCTTGGCTGCTCCTTTGACTCTGGGTGGATAAGAACTCTGTGCTCCATGGACCACCACACAGGAGAGCCAGGACAGCCCAGCTGGGGCTGAACTTGTTCTTGTGGACGTTGTGTGTGGATGTTGGGTGCCTGCCACAGGGAAGCATGGCAGCTTGTCTGGGATTTGTTGGTACAGGCTAAGTGGTCAGATGGGGGAAAACAAAAATAATAAGGAACTGAGTGCATAGACCTTGGGTCAAGAGCCAGACAGGGGGAAGACTGATTCTTCCTGGGGAGGTCCAGCCTGGAGGAGAAGCCAGAGCGAATTCCCACAGAAGTGGGGTCACAGTGGGCAATTTGCCATAAGTCTCTCCAACAGCAAGGACTGTGGGGGATATAAGCACATATTAAGAGCAAAGGATAGAGGAAGAATATATATTTTGTGAACATATGAAAATTCAAGGAAGTTTCCAGAAGTAAATAAAAATTTCCTGTAATCCCCACTATCTAGTGATTAACATTGCCAAATTTTTTATGCATTTTTTTTCACAGGTCCATGGGCATTTAGATGTATTATTATTATTTTTCCAAATGGGGTTTTTACTATACCTATAGTTTTTAGGTTTCACCTTTCCCTCCTTAACATATTCTATACATTTCCCAAGTACTTAATGGTGATTTCAAACTTTTTATTCCTTTTTTTTTTAATTTTAGGGAAAAAATGGTATAGATGAACCTTTTTTCAGAGCGGGAATAGAGAGGCAGATGTAGAGAACAGATATGTGGAAATGGGAGGGGAAGGGAGTGGTAGAGGGATTTAAAAGATTGGGATTGACAATAGATGCACAATCTATGCACAGAGAGCAGAGTTTGGTGCCCTGTGATGACCTAGCGGGCTGGTGTGGGGGTTGAGTGGGAGGGAGTCTCAAGAAGGAGGGGACATATGTTTACTTACTTGCAGATGCCATCACCCTTATGGTAGAAAGCAAAGAGGAACTAAAGAGTCTGTTGGTGAAGGTGAAAGAGGAGAGAAAACTGGCTTAAAACTCAACGTTCAGGGCTTCTCTGGTGGTCCAGTGGGTGAAGAGTCTGCCTTGCATTGCAAGGGGCACCAGTTTGATCCCTGGTCTGGAAAGATCCCACGTGCTGCAGAGCAGCTGGGCCATTGTGTCCAGTTATGAGCCAGCACTCTGGAGTGCATGCACCCAGAGCCAGTGCTCTGCAATGAGAGAGGCCACTGCAGTGGGAGGCCTACGCAGGTTGAAGAATACAGATGGACGGGGAAAAAAAAAAAGAAAAACTCAATATTCAAAAAACTAAGATCATGGCATCCAGTCCCATCACTTCATGGCAAATAGATGGGCAAACAATGGAAAGAGTTGACAGACTTTATTTTCTTGGGCTCCAAAATCACTGTGGATGGTGACTGCAGCCATGAAATGAAAAGACGCTTGCTCCTTGGAAAGAAAAGCATTCAAAAGCAATATTAAGGCAAAGGATAGAGGAAGAATATATATTTTGTGAACATATGAAAATTCAAGGAAGTTTCCAGAAGTAAATAAAAATTTCCTGTAATCCCCACTATCTAGTGATTAACATTGCCAAATTTTTTATGCATTTTTTTTCACAGGTCCATGGGCATTTAGATGTATTATTATTATTTTTCCAAATGGGGTTTTTACTATACCTATAGTTTTTAGGTTTCACCTTTCCCTCCTTAACATATTCTATACATTTCCCAAGTACTTAATGGTGATTTCAAACTTTTTATTCCTTTTTTTTTTAATTTTAGGGAAAAAATGGTATAGATGAACCTTTTTTCAGAGCGGGAATAGAGAGGCAGATGTAGAGAACAGATATGTGGAAATGGGAGGGGAAGGGAGTGGTAGAGGGATTTAAAAGATTGGGATTGACAATAGATGCACAATCTATGCACAGAGAGCAGAGTTTGGTGCCCTGTGATGACCTAGCGGGCTGGTGTGGGGGTTGAGTGGGAGGGAGTCTCAAGAAGGAGGGGACATATGTTTACTTACTTGCAGATGCCATCACCCTTATGGTAGAAAGCAAAGAGGAACTAAAGAGTCTGTTGGTGAAGGTGAAAGAGGAGAGAAAAATCTGGCTTAAAACTCAACGTTCAGGGCTTCTCTGGTGGTCCAGTGGGTGAAGAGTCTGCCTTGCATTGCAAGGGGCACCAGTTTGATCCCTGGTCTGGAAAGATCCCACGTGCTGCAGAGCAGCTGGGCCATTGTGTCCAGTTATGAGCCAGCACTCTGGAGTGCATGCACCCAGAGCCAGTGCTCTGCAATGAGAGAGGCCACTGCAGTGGGAGGCCTACGCAGGTTGAAGAATACAGATGGACGGGGAAAAAAAAAAAGAAAAACTCAATATTCAAAAAACTAAGATCATGGCATCCAGTCCCATCACTTCATGGCAAATAGATGGGCAAACAATGGAAAGAGTTGACAGACTTTATTTTCTTGGGCTCCAAAATCACTGTGGATGGTGACTGCAGCCATGAAATGAAAAGACGCTTGCTCCTTGGAAGAAAAGCTATGACAAATCTAGATAGCATATTCAAAAGCAGAGTCATCACTTTGCCTACCAAAGTCCATATAGTCAAAACAATAGTTTTCCCAGTAGTCATGTATGGATGTGAGAGTTGGACCATAAAGAAGGCTGAGTGCTGAAGAATTGATGCCTTTGAACTATAGTGTTGGAGAAGACTCTTGAGAGTCCCTGCAAGGACTCTTGAGAGTCCCTGGACCGCAAGGAGATCAACCCAGTCAATCCTAAAAGAAATCAATCCTGAGTATTCATTGGAAGGACTGATGCTGAAGCTCCAATACTTTGGCCACCTGATGTGAAGAGAGAACTCATTGCAAAAGAACCTGATGTTGGGAAAAATAGAAGGCAAAAGGATAAGGGGAAGACAGTGGACAAGATAGTCGTATGGCATCACTAAATCAATGGACGTGAGTTTGAGCAAGTTCTGGGAGATGGTAAAGAACAGAGAAGCCTGGTGTGCTACAGTCCATGGGGTTGCAACGAGTCAGGCACGACTGAGCAGCTGAACTGAACTGAACTGATAGTTGATTCGCTTAATTGTTCAGCAGAAACTAATACAATGTTATGATGTGACTGCACTCCAATAAAAAAAAAAAAAGAATGAACAAAATTGCATTTTTATGGATGTACCCTTTTATCTAATCATTTCTCTTTTGGGAAACATTGGTTGTTTCTCATATTTTGACCTTATCAGTGAAGTTGTGACAAATATCCTTTAACATAAATCAGAGGGTGTGTCTCTGACTTTACCTTATGGTGAATTCCTAGAAGATGAAGTCCTATATGGTGAGGCCCTGTATCTCCAGGGAAGATTGGTTCTCTGAGCCACATGAAAGAGTGGCAGGCTTGCTTTCCAAACAGAAGATGGTCTTTACAAAGCTGCCTGTTTGATAGATGAAACTGCTTAGAACTAGAGTCCATGTTCATCTGTCTATTGAATATGTATATTTCTTCTCCTGGAAATTGTGTGGTCACCTCTCCCCACCCCTTCTTTTTCCCTTGAGCACTGAGTTCTCCTTATGAACTCTTTCGAAGGAAAGGAGTCTTTCTAGCATAAAATTCAACAGTTAATCTTCGCTGTTCTAGTGGGGTTGAGAAGGGAAGGTTGGGGTTTGAAATGGGACTTGAAGAATTGAAGGATTTTGATTAGTTGGGTACCTGGTTGAATGAGTCACAGGAACTACATCTAGGAAAACACAATCTCACTTTATATATTTAAGAAAGTAAGTTAGGTGAACAGGGCAAACTATTTTTGGCTTTGGTCTCCACTACAAATAGAATGTAAAGGACTGCAAGCCTTACCCAATAAAGAAGGCGTGTCAACAACCTTCCAACAAGACAACTTGACTTCACTTTGATTTTCTTCCCGGGGCTACCATCTTGGTCCGAGACACACAGAGTTTAGGGACGGGGGTGGGGTAGGTGGAATGACAAGGCTTGGGGGGCTTGCCTGTGTATGTGCCTTGGTATGGTGTGTGCACATTGAATCCCACAGGCCAACCAGCTGGACACATTATGGAATGTTGCTCACCCCTAGTTTTATAGGGGCAGGTCTGGTTTTAAGCATTTCTATGGTGACTGTCCTGTCTTCTTTGTGTTTGCACAAAGTGGGATTGGGTATGACTTCGCTGATTCAGAATTTGTGCCTGCTCTGACTCTCTGGCTCCATGGGAGACGACTAGTGATCACTCTGGCGTTTCTGAGGGTGTTGGCCAGACCATAATGCAATTAGCATCTCTGTCTTTGATGGAGAGTGAGGTGAGGACAGACTCATGTTTTTGGAGCCTGATAATTAGGGGAAACCCTTAAGCGGAATATATTGTTTTTTTTTTTTTTAACATTTATTTATTTATTTATCTTTGGGGGGGTGGGGTGGGGAGGAGGGGGTGGGTGGGCTGCTTCTATTGGTCTTTCATTTGTCTATTTTTCATTCATCTTTGCTCTTTGGCCCTTGTGGGCCTCCCATTGCGGTGGCCTCTGTTGTCTCAGAGCACCGGCTCTGGGCGCATGCTCTCCAGAGCTCCAGCTCGGTAATTGGACACATCGGTCCAGCTGCTCCGCAGCACGTGTGATCTTCCCAGGCCAGGGATCGAACCAGCGCCCCTTGCACTGCAAGGCGGTGTCCTTACCCACTGGACCACCAGGGAAGCCCTATTGGGTTGTTTTAATACCTGTACCCAAATGCCTGTGTAGTGAGTCCCCCCAAAACAATGGG
This sequence comes from Tragulus kanchil, assembly GCA_022376925.1. NCBI lineage: Eukaryota > Metazoa > Chordata > Mammalia > Artiodactyla > Tragulidae > Tragulus > Tragulus kanchil. The sequence goes on along the minus strand of JAIOJX010000031.1, from coordinate 112,944,249 downwards.
TGAGGCAGATGCATGCCCGTCGATCCCATACCTTTGGGGTTGGGGTGGGCATAGCTGCTCTGTGTTGTATTTTTAGCAACTATGTATAGCTCGGTGGCTATAGCCACCGATGTTGTTTCAGGAAATTTATTTAAAATTCAATTTGTACATTGTGACTTCCAGCACTACTTTTGGGAAGTGTGTTCTGCATTAGCCATAGCAGTTCAGGATTATGGACTCCAAGGGAATATGTATAATTTTTATGCACTATGTTTATTGGCACATTTGTGTTAATAGCCAATAAGATGATATTGCCGTCTTAATACCTTGCAGTCTCTGTGACTGTGAGTGGGGGCTTGCCTGTGTATGTGCCTTGGTATGGTGTGTGCACATTGAATCCCACAGGCCAACCAGCTGGACACATTATGGAATGTTGCTCACCCCTAGTTTTATAGGGGCAGGTCTGGTTTTAAGCATTTCTATGGTGACTGTCCTGTCTTCTTTGTGTTTGCACAAAGTGGGATTGGGTATGACTTCGCTGATTCAGAATTTGTGCCTGCTCTGACTCTCTGGCTCCATGGGAGACGACTAGTGATCACTCTGGCGTTTCTGAGGGTGTTGGCCAGACCATAATGCAATTAGCATCTCTGTCTTTGATGGAGAGTGAGGTGAGGACAGACTCATGTTTTTGGAGCCTGATAATTAGGGGAAACCCTTAAGCGGAATATATTGTTTTTTTTTTTTTTTAACATTTATTTATTTATTTATCTTTGGGGGGGTGGGGAGGAGGGGTGGGTGGGCTGCTTCTATTGGTCTTTCATTTGTCTATTTTTCATTCATCTTTGCTCTTTGGCCCTTGTGGGCCTCCCATTGCGGTGGCCTCTGTTGTCTCAGAGCACCGGCTCTGGGCGCATGCTCCCCAGAGCTCCAGCTCGGTAATTGGACACATCGGTCCAGCTGCTCCGCAGCACGTGTGATCTTCCCAGGCCAGGGATCGAACCAGCGCCCCTTGCACTGCAAGGCGGTGTCCTTACCCACTGGACCACCAGGGAAGCCCTATTGGGTTGTTTTAATACCTGTACCCAAATGCCTGTGTAGTGAGTCCCCCCAAAACAATGGGTGAGGCAGATGCATGCCCGTCGATCCCATACCTTTGGGGTTGGGGTGGGCATAGCTGCTCTGTGTTGTATTTTTAGCAACTATGTATAGCTCGGTGGCTATAGCCACCGATGTTGTTTCAGGAAATTTATTTAAAATTCAATTTGTACATTGTGACTTCCAGCACTACTTTTGGGAAGTGTGTTCTGCATTAGCCATAGCAGTTCAGGATTATGGACTCCAAGGGAATATGTATAATTTTTATGCACTATGTTTATTGGCACATTTGTGTTAATAGCCAATAAGATGATATTGCCGTCTTAATACCTTGCGAGTCTCTGTGACTGTGAGTGGGGGCCTCTGAGTACCTGATTGAGGGGAGAAGTGGGCATGATGGGCTCGAGAGTGTGGGGAATGATACTAGAAACCCAAATACTGCCTTGGCAGGTAGTGTCTCTGCAATGAAAGAGAAACCTGTAATGCAGAGGGGAAGCTGGGCTAAATCAGGAGACGGACCACCAAGGAGGTGTTAACATGCTTGTACAGCAAAGCGTCCTTCCTTGGGAGAGAGAAAACAATCCCAAAGATATTTAGTCCTCCATTACATAAAGCCACGTCCTCTTGACTTTCTTCCAGCAACCCTTCTCCTCCCGGGATCCAGGATTGTGCTTTTTGCAGCAGATTTATGATGGCTTTTGGACAGTTAACAGGAAGTCACACAGCTGACCCTCCAAATTCGATCTGGCTTCTCACTGCATTTCCTGTGATGCTGTTCTAAAGTGTACCTCTCACAATGGACCAAGAAACATTGTAGTGTCGTTTATCACAGAGTACAAATGATGTTCATTGGAAAATTAAAATAAAACAAAACAACAAAACAAAAAGAAAAAAACAAAACGGGGCACAAGCATTTTCTGGCCCCAGGATTGTGTGTTGGCAATGAAGTCTCTCTCTCCCTATAGGCAGCCAATGGAGATGGAAACCTGGTTGTGGAAGTCATCACCTTTCTGAAGTGCCAGAGCCAAACAGCAGCAGTTAGGCGGGTTGTGAATATTTTTAGCTACACTGTCTAGGTCCTGTTGTGATTCTGTTTTACATCAGGGTAGGTGATTTTGTTGCATTTAAATGTAGAGAAGTAGGGCTTCCCTGGTGGTTAAGAGGGTAGAGAGTCTGCCTTGCAGTGCAAGGGGCACCAGTTTGATCCCTGACCTGGGAAGATTACATGTGGAGCGGCTGGACCAGTGTGTCCAGTTATGAGTCAGCACTCTGGAGCACATGAGGCCAGAGCTGGTGGTCTGCAAACGAGAGAGGCCACTGAAATGGGAGGCCCACACAGGCCAAAGAATATAAAGATGGATGAAAATAAATATAAAAATAAAAACAGGGGCATGACGGGGGGAAAAAAATTAAAGAAATGTGGAGAAGTAATATTGATTGGCAGCTTCTGCGAAGTCTGGTAAAAGAGATGTTGTCAGGTAGAGCGGCCTCAGAGATTCCTGTTCCCGGAAAGGCATGGCGTTCTGTGGGCCAGGAGGTGATTGCGTCCATGACTTACTGGGGCAGACCACTCGGTCTGGGTCTTGCCTGCACCCTCAGGCACTGAACCCTCGGCAGACAGCGTATCTATGTTCTTAACGACCACGTCACTACCTACAGAACAGGATGAGACACACAGTAGGACCTCCACAAAGATTTCTAGAATCTGGGTGGGGCTGTGGGGAAACAACCCCTGCAACCCTGGAATACCATGGGCTGCTCTCCTCAGGACTCCAAGGATACCCTCTGTTCTGCTCCAGCTCCCCTCCCCCGACCCTAATCTAGACTTCTTTGCTCAGGGCCTGTCCCCTCTCCTGTGTGCTGTTGGGCTGGAAAGAAAGCCAACAAGAAGCTACTTCTGTAGAAGGTGATGCCCCTCTCAGGGAGATTATGCATCTTTTTTTTGGGGGGGGGCACTTCTATTGGTCTTTCATTTCTCTATTTTCATCCATCTTTGTTCTTTGGCCTGTGTGGGCCTCCCATCACAGGGGCCTCTCGTCACAGAGCACCGGCTCTGGGCGCATGCGCTCCAGAGCTCTGGCTCAGTAGTTGAACACATCAGCCCAGCCGCTCCACAGCACATGGAATCTTCCTAGGCCAGGGATTGAACCAGCACCCCTTGTGCTGTAAGGCAATGTCCTTACCCACTGGACCACTGGGGAAGCCTGAGATTATGCATCTTTTTAAAAAAAGTAATTTTATTGAGCTTTGGCTGTGTTGGGTCATTGTTGTTACACACGGACGTTTTCTAGTTTCTGGCGAGCGGGGGCTACTCTCCAGCTGCAGCTGCAGTGTGCTGGCTTCTCATTGCAGTGGCTTCTCTTATTGCAGGGCATGTGCTCTAGGGTACACAGGCTTCAGCAGATGGTTCCCAGGCTCCTTAATTGTGGTGTAGAAGCCTAATTGCTCCTGTGGGATCTTCCCGAATCAGGGATCGAACCTGTGTCTCTGTAGTGGCAGACAGACTCTTCACCATAGAGCCACCAGGGACGCCCAAATCTGCATCTTAATGAAAGAGGCTTGAAGACCTTTTTCCTTTCAGCCAAGGCGAGGGGCAAGTGAGGGTGAAAATCTAGGTAGTGGGTCTAGCTCTATCTGGCACTATTTTGTAAATCCCATCCTATCATTATAAAAATGATCATCTAATTTTCACCTGGAATTTTATGGTTTTATTTTTGTCACATGTAAACCTTGTGTCTACCTAGGATTATTATTATTATTTTTCATGTGGTGCTAAGTATGGTAAGAGATGCATTTTGTTTTTTTCCAAATGACCCACACAGGGTGATGGTATTGTTGGTTCTGCTGTGCTGTGAAGGTCACGGCCCCACCCTGGTGATCCCCTCTCTCTGCCTTGCTCATGGAGAAGCTGAGGTTGCAAATAAACAGTCTGGGTTAAGAGAATGAGCTTGGGAACCTCTGAGGTCTGGGTTTGAATCCAAGCTCCATGCCAACCAGCCGTCCGGTGGAATGACTTACTTACCCTCTCGGAGCCGGTGTCTCCTGGTCAGGAAACAGGGACTACACCCCCCTGCCTGGCTGGGGGGAGGCTGGAATGAAATGACAGATGCATGGTGGGCATGCCTATACCAGCCGGAACCAGACCCTCAGGGAATGGGAATTCTGCTCTTATTACCGATCCCTTGTACTTACACACTCATTCCATTGAAAAATTTCCTGTGAAACTCACATGGCTATCATCTTCCATCTCATCTCCTGTCTTCCTGATCTTGTTACCTCCCCCCAACTGAATCTTCATCCCCATGTTTATACCAACCACTCAGGCATCCAAGGAAAACAATAAATTCTCTTGTCTCTTCCTTCTGGTCCCACCCGCTGTTTCCAGTCCATCATGGGGGCTGCAGGAGTGATCAGAAGCATGGCCCCTCCCTACTGCTAGCTCCACCTTCCTCTGTTCAGCTTCCAGACTGGGCTCTGGCCTCCCCAGCCAGCCCCATGCTCCCTCTGCACAAGCCTTCTTCGTCTCCCTGCTCATTTTGCCAGAATGTCTTCTCTACCTCCTATGTCTGTTTAGTCCCGGGTCTCGTGATGCTGACTCTTGGTCAGGACCCACTCTTTTCCCTCCTTTACCTCTGAACCTTAGTTTCTGCTTCTGCTGCTGCACCTTGATTGCCTGCCTCCGCTGCTGGTGGGGCCCCTCCAGATGGGGCTGGGTTCGCCCCACACCTGAGCACAGTGCATTAGCTATAACGATCATAGGGATAACTTCCATGGTCAAGGGCCTGAGGATGTAGCCGAACCAAGGTCCTGACTCGGGGCAGGCTCTTTCAGACCCTGACTACCACTGATGCCCCGGGTGTGGGCTCCCGTCATCTGGGTCGGCGTGTGGATAACAAGGAATAGAATGCTCATAAATACCCACTGAACACCGAGCACGTGTCCAGACACTGTGCTTAGCATACGCTATGAAAGAGCCGCTGCTGTCCCCATTGTCCAGACAGGACGTGGCAGGCCACAGGGCCAGGTGTACTCAAGGAGAAGGGAAGTGTGTGGAGGTGGAGATGGAGGAGCTGGAGAAGGGATCACCACACCTCCCTGCAAATCCCCTTTCTCCCTAAGGAACTGGACATGAATGGCTCTGTGTCTGCCACTTGTCTTTCTCACGCATCTCCCTGTCCTGATAGGCTGCATCAGGTGGAGCTCAGGGCCCAGAGCTCAGAGGGCCGGGAGGAAAGGCCGGAGGGGAGACCTCACAGCCGCTCTCTCCGTCCCCGTGGGCAGCTATCATCTTGGAGATGCTCCAAATTTCCCCCTTTTAAAAAATGTCCCATTTCATCACTCTCCTTAGGTGTTTTTCTTTAGACCCCATAGTGTTTGCAACAACCGTTATGGCTCTATTATGATAATACAAGAAAGTTACATTATGAAATAAATGCATTTTAAGGTTTTTCCCTGGCAACATAATATAAGGATCATTCTGCATGTTGGTACTAAAGAATCAAAAACAGTTTAGTCAGGGGATGTGAACACTGTTTCTTGTCATCCACTTAATGGATCTACTGTACTATTTGTGCTCCTTGCAGCCCTGCATCAATGAAAAATTATGTTTTTTTCCTCTGTGCTACAACACCCGTCATCTTTATAGGCAATGCATTCCCCTTCAAGTCGCGCAGTGTAAAATGCCTACCATTTCTCGGCCCCTTTCCCTCCCCGTCATTTACCTGGTTCTTGGCCATCGAGGGTCAGTGCCTTCTCTTATTAATGTTCTGTGTAATAGGAATCAGCGCGCCCGTGTTACTCACGTGGAAGCCGGGCCAACAGTGGCTGTTAGTGTGCAAAGGGCAGACAGGAAGCCTGGCTTTATTTTTTTAACCTTCTTTGTTTACTGGATCTCGGCAGTCAATCACAAGCTCTCCCTGCATTTAAAGCAGGCCTGCCTGCCTCCAGAAAGAACTACCAGCGGAGGACCTATTTGCCGTTCATATCCTGGGAACCAGGATGCCAGCTGCATTTCAGAAGGACTCATAAAGACTGGGCCTGGCCTCTCTGAAAAATGTATTCCCCTAACCATCAGAGTTTTACTGGCTCTAGGATGATCTGGCAGGCCCAGGTGGACCTCCTTGGAAAGAAAATTGTCTCTCCAAGGTCACATTCTTTGGGGTGATGCAAGAGTAGGGATCCCAATGGCCAACATCCACCCCAGGTGGGCAAACCAGGTACCTGCCGGGGCTGGGCGGTGGCTGACATTGGTGGATTGGGCTGGAATGTTACTCCAGCCCACCTTGCCAGGTGCAAGTGTGACCCAGGCTCAGGTGTTATAGTTTACATAGAAGTGGTGGCCCAGATGTTAAAAATGACACAACTTTCTGAATTGTAAGTGGTGGGTAAAGTGGAAAAAATAGTTGGTGCTCAACCATGCTGGGCCATGGAATTGTAGCTTTCTGCTCCTGGAAACAGCCTCTGTTTGCCCAGCTTCCATGTGAATAGCATGCCTCCCACATCCGGGACTTGCTGGGTGACCTCAGTCTTGGTTTCAGATTAGGGAGTTGGGGGTAAAATTGTCAGGACACCAGCTCATCCAGCCTGCTTTGAATGGATTCTCATAGCTTTGGAGCAGTCTGGAGTTTAGCAATAGGAGATGTCTGAGATCCTAAGGCCAGGGGGATTCCCATGATAGCAGTGCCACCAGGAAGGATGAGCAGGTTCACCTGACACCTCTCTGGTCTCCAGCTGCAGTCTAGCTCTGTGTAAACATCCTGCCAAGCAGTGGCTTCCAGACTTGGGCTTGGTAGGGGGCTTCGGGAATGATCAGAGGCTGGGTGAGCACTGGGTAAAAGATATGTGTAAGATTCAGGAATTTGGGGGCATCTCACCTGACATTCTGTGTTAGGGAATTCCCTTGTAGGCTTCCCTGATAGCTCAGCTGGTAAAGAATCTTCCTGCAATGCAGGAGACCCTGGTTCCAGTCCAGGGTTAGGAAGATCCCCTGGAGAAGGGATAGGCTATCCACTCCAGTATTTTTGGGCTTCCCTGGTGGCTCAAATGGTAAAAAATCCACCTGCAATGCAGGAGACTTGGGTTTGATGCCTGGGTTGGGAAGATCCCCTGGAGAAGAGAAAGGCTACCCACTTCAGTATTCTTGCCTGGAGAATTCCATGACTTGTCCGTGGGTCTCAAAGAATCGGACACGACTGAGCAACTTTCATACCTGGCATTCTATGCACCCTTGGAATCCCTGACGGGGTGCTGTTGAAACCGGGTCTGTGGTGTGGTTTCTTGCCCGTGTCTGATTATGTGAGCCAGTGGCTCGCTCTCTCTCTCTCTCTCCACTTTATCTTAGATTCTTAAGGGCAGGAACCAGGGTTTAAAAAAATTTTCATCCTTGTTCAGTGCCTCAGTTTAGGCTCTACATTGGTTTAAATGGCTCCTTTCCTGGGGAGAGGTGTTGTTGAGCTGCTGACATTAGAGAGGGAAGAGAGAAGGAGATGAGAGAGATCCCTCCCATGGTGTGTGCCTGGAACGGGGCAGCTCGTTTCCAGGCGAGAGGGGACGTCTGCCCTGGGGAGGAAGCGAGCTGACATTGAAAGTCCTGAGAACAGGACACCCCGGCTTGCTGGGTGACCTCGTCTTGGTTTCAGATTAGGAGTTGGGTAAAATTGTCAGGACACCAGCTCATCCAGCCTGCTTTGAATGGATTCTCATAGCTTTGGAGCAGTCTGGAGTTTAGCAATAGGAGATGTCTGAGATCCTAAGGCCAGGGGGATTCCCATGATAGCAGTGCCACCAGGAAGGATGAGCAGGTTCACCTGACACCTCTCTGGTCTCCAGCTGCAGTCTAGCTCTGTGTAAACATCCTGCCAAGCAGTGGCTTCCAGACTTGGGCTTGGTAGGGGGCTTCGGGAATGATCAGAGGCTGGGTGAGCACTGGGTAAAAGATATGTGTAAGATTCAGGAATTTGGGGGCATCTCACCTGACATTCTGTGTTAGGGAATTCCCTTGTAGGCTTCCCTGATAGCTCAGCTGGTAAAGAATCTTCCTGCAATGCAGGAGACCCTGGTTCCAGTCCAGGGTTAGGAAGATCCCCTGGAGAAGGGATAGGCTATCCACTCCAGTATTTTTGGGCTTCCCTGGTGGCTCAAATGGTAAAAAATCCACCTGCAATGCAGGAGACTTGGGTTTGATGCCTGGGTTGGGAAGATCCCCTGGAGAAGAGAAAGGCTACCCACTTCAGTATTCTTGCCTGGAGAATTCCATGACTTGTCCGTGGGTCTCAAAGAATCGGACACGACTGAGCAACTTTCATACCTGGCATTCTATGCACCCTTGGAATCCCTGACGGGGTGCTGTTGAAACCGGGTCTGTGGTGTGGTTTCTTGCCCGTGTCTGATTATGTGAGCCAGTGGCTCGCTCTCTCTCTCTCTCTCCACTTTATCTTAGATTCTTAAGGGCAGGAACCAGGGTTTAAAAAAATTTTCATCCTTGTTCAGTGCCTCAGTTTAGGCTCTACATTGGTTTAAATGGCTCCTTTCCTGGGGAGAGGTGTTGTTGAGCTGCTGACATTAGAGAGGGAAGAGAGAAGGAGATGAGAGAGATCCCTCCCATGGTGTGTGCCTGGAACGGGGCAGCTCGTTTCCAGGCGAGAGGGGACGTCTGCCCCTGGGGAGGAAGCGAGCTGACATTGAAAGTCCTGAGAAGATCCCTCTTAGCAACATCCCATTAGGTCACAGGGCTGCAGGCCGCAAACAGAACCCGTTTGAAAAGCAATATCCTGTTACAGAGGGAGACGGCTGCAATCTGTGGGCTCCCCCAGCCAGTCTCGGGGCCGCCAGCGCTGCCTCTCGGGTGCCACCAAGTCCAACTCGGCTGCTTTGTCAGCTCTTCTTGGAGCTGACCTGGAGCAAGAGGGCCACTGGACTGAGGCCCAGAGTGTCCGGGTGGCAGACTGGGGACAGTGATGGCTGTCCTGGAGACATGTGTGGATGACGGAGGGGCTGGGACTGCACGTGCAGGCAGTGGGAGCAGCAGAGCCATCATCTGGAGCAGTAAATAGGAGAGGGCTGACACAGCCCGCAGGGTCCCTGTGGAGTCCTGGAGCATGGTGGCCTGTCCCACTTCCACAGCCTCTGCTTCCACAGTTGACCTAAGTTGCTGCGTGGCTGGGACATGCTGATGGTGTCGGCCCTCAGGGACCGATGGCAGCACAGGGACCTGGCCCACTTGTCTTCTTCCACAACACAGAGCAGCTCTGCTGGGTGCTGGCTTTCCCCATGTGTTAGAGGTGGACTCAGAGAGGGTCCTGGCAGTGAGAGCCTTGCCAGATGCTCCGAGCTCTAACTAGGACGCGGGACGGTGTGTCCCTAGGGCTGGGACCTCACACCACAGCCCTTCCCACTCATCCATCCTTGGAACATCGTGAGATTCCTTGGAAAGTGGTCATTGTCTTCTCCCTGTACACCATTCCCTGCTTTTACCCGTGTGTGACATCCTCTCTTGCAAGGCCTCCTCTCTGCCTTCTGAATCTCCTTCATGAGATATTTGGCAATTCAGGAAGGAGGGAGCTGGGGAATCTTACCCAGCATTCTGACATCCCGGGAATTCTGGAAGAAAAGATGCTCCTGTGTGCAGACCTGCAGTTTGGTTTCCTGACTTTGCTCAACTGTGTGATCTCACGGCCTCCCTTCCCCGCTCTCTTCTGGGGTCCCAAAGGGCAGGAACCAGGGCTTGCTCTGTTCTCCTGTCACTCTCTGATTCCCTCCCACCTCTGATCTCTTCCCATCCAAGTGCCCGACTGGCCTCATCATCCACACTTGTCTTCCTTAGCCGGAAACAGGAGCTGTCGCTGCCCTTCCCTCCCCACTCTGCAGATGTGTGACATAGCCCTTGAGGAGGGTCCCACGTCCAGGTGATGCTGCGGGAGCCTCAGTGCAGGGGTGAAGGGGAGGCGGCCCCCACACCTGGGTTGACCTTGGTGTGCTTGGCCTGGGCGGAGACTTGCTGTCTGTCCTCAGAGACTCACATGTCTCATGCCTGGCTGGCCCGGCCCAACCCCTTGGTCAGTGCTTTTTTAGACTGGAACTGTCTCTCACGACCCCCAGAGGCCCTGCTCATCTGAGCGAGGCCTCAGTCAGCAGCACGTAGTGCTTCTGCTTCTCCTGGATGGGGGTGAGCTGCCTTTTCAGGTAAGCCTGGAACAGAGCAGAAACCTCACTTCTTGGCAGTCTTTCTGCAGAGGCTTCTCCAAGCCAAGCACCAGGCCTTGGAAGGGAGAAGCCCTCAGTATTTGCCACAGGAGGGACACACAGACAACTCCCCAAATCCTGCCACCCCAAAGACAAGCCAGTCCTATAGTCGGCCCTCAGGGACCGATGGCAGCACAGGGACCTGGCCCACTTGTCTTCTTCCACAACACAGAGCAGCTCTGCTGGGTGCTGGCTTTCCCCATGTGTTAGAGGTGGACTCAGAGAGGGTCCTGGCAGTGAGAGCCTTGCCAGATGCTCCGAGCTCTAACTAGGACGCGGGACGGTGTGTCCCTAGGGCTGGGACCTCACACCACAGCCCTTCCCACTCATCCATCCTTGGAACATCGTGAGATTCCTTGGAAAGTGGTCATTGTCTTCTCCCTGTACACCATTCCCTGCTTTTACCCGTGTGTGACATCCTCTCTTGCAAGGCCTCCTCTCTGCCTTCTGAATCTCCTTCATGAGATATTTGGCAATTCAGGAAGGAGGGAGCTGGGGAATCTTACCCAGCATTCTGACATCCCGGGAATTCTGGAAGAAAAGATGCTCCTGTGTGCAGACCTGCAGTTTGGTTTCCTGACTTTGCTCAACTGTGTGATCTCACGGCCTCCCTTCCCCGCTCTCTTCTGGGGTCCCAAAGGGCAGGAACCAGGGCTTGCTCTGTTCTCCTGTCACTCTCTGATTCCCTCCCACCTCTGATCTCTTCCCATCCAAGTGCCCGACTGGCCTCATCATCCACACTTGTCTTCCTTAGCCGGAAACAGGAGCTGTCGCTGCCCTTCCCTCCCCACTCTGCAGATGTGTGACATAGCCCTTGAGGAGGGTCCCACGTCCAGGTGATGCTGCGGGAGCCTCAGTGCAGGGGTGAAGGGGAGGCGGCCCCCACACCTGGGTTGACCTTGGTGTGCTTGGCCTGGGCGGAGACTTGCTGTCTGTCCTCAGAGACTCACATGTCTCATGCCTGGCTGGCCCGGCCCAACCCCTTGGTCAGTGCTTTTTTAGACTGGAACTGTCTCTCACGACCCCCAGAGGCCCTGCTCATCTGAGCGAGGCCTCAGTCAGCAGCACGTAGTGCTTCTGCTTCTCCTGGATGGGGGTGAGCTGCCTTTTCAGGTAAGCCTGGAACAGAGCAGAAAACTCACTTCTTGGCAGTTTTTCTGCAGAGGCTTCTCCAAGCCAAGCACCAGGCCTTGGAAGGGAGAAGCCCTCAGTATTTGCCACAGGAGGGACACACAGACAACTCCCCAAATCCTGCCACCCCAAAGACAAGCCAGTCCTATAGGGCCCTTTCAAGGGGAAGAGGCCTGGGGAGTTTTCAGGGGTAGAGTGGCTGTCTTAGATGGTCTGGGGCAGTGGTTGGGTCCCACCTTGGCCTTGGAGACTTCCTAACTGGGGAGTCAGAGATGGTAGGAGTAGTAGCTGCTATCAAAGAGTGAGTAGTTTCTTTCCTTTCAGGAGGTCTCCTGTTTGAAGCCTGGCCCTGTGTCATCCAAGGCAAAGACTCACCCTCTTGGGGCCTCAGTCTCCTTGCTCCATCAGGGCAAAAAAGCTCCTGGACTCTAGTGGTAGAGTGTGAGGAGATAGTTTGAGAAGGAAAGCGAAATCCTCAGTGCCAGTCATTATCAGGATGCCGTCACTGTGGACTTATGCCAAGGGACTCAGGGCATGGGGGCTCTTGTCCTACTTGGCTCAGATTCATCCATCCATCTACCCATCAGCCATCCATCCATCCACCTATCCATTCATCCATCCACCAACTGTCCATCCTTGCATCAGTCCATCCATCCATGCATCAGTCTGTCCATCCATCCATCAGTCCATTCATTTATCCATCAGTCCATCCATCCATCCATCAGTCCATCCATTCATCCATCCATCAGTCCTTCTGTTCATCCATCAGTCCATTCATCCATCCATGCATCAATCCATCCATCCATCAGTCCATCCATTTATCCATAAGTCCGTCCATCCATCCATGCATCAGTCCATCTGTTCATCCATCAGTCCATCCATCCATGCATCAGTCTGTCCATCCATCCATCTGTTAGTCTTTCCATCCAGCCATGATCAGTCGGTCCATCCATCCATCTTGTTGATAGTGTTAGACACTACATAATGCTGCAAAGATGACTGTGTTAATATCTTCGCCTTCAGAAGGCAGAACTCATAATGATGTGCTTGTTTCTCCTGGCTCCCTACTCCTTCTGAATTTGTTGCATGAATGAGATACAAAGTTTATTGTTTGTTACAGCCCAGGTAAAGCGTGATGAATGCTGAGCAGAGGGAGAGATCAGGTCTGGCTGGAGGGACTGGAGAAAGTTTCAGGAGGTGCCGTTGAGGTTGAGCCTTGAGGCTCCTCTGATATGGATGCAGTGATGGTGAGGCAGGAGAGCCTCAGTGTGTTAGGGGTGAGGGGCATCTCTCTGTAAGGTCTTCCCTTGGAAGAGGGGCTGGGTTTTGACCTCTTTCCCCGCCTTGGTGCTCAGCCGCTCATTGGTGCCCTATGGGTGTTGTCTGAAGGCTGAGGCTGGGCTCATGGAAGGCAAACCATCTCCATGTAGGACAAGGGCAGCTTAAACACAACCATGTGGGGCAATCAGAGAAAGGTCATCCCTGAAGAGCAGCTTCTGCAGCCAGGTGGGATAATCATGCCATTAGCATGGCTGCTTCCATAGGTTTCGAAGATGCAGGAGCATCAACACCGCATGGCTCCATGGCTGATGGGAAGAGGGAGAAGACAGCCAGAGGGCCCACAGCCAGATCAAAGGGTTGGCTTCCTGGGACCATATCTCCCAAGCAAGCTTTTGGGTTAACTGGGGAAACTTGGCCCAACTTAATGAGAGCAGCAAGCAAAGTTGTGGGGCTGAGTGATTGGTATGCATTGTTTTGTTTCTTTCATTAATTCCTGCTGCCATTCGGGATGCAGGGATGAACAATAGCAGGGGCCTGTTCAGATCAATACCAGATTGCTGATAGTGCCTATCTGTTCTTGGAGCAGATTATTTGATAAATGGCGTGGTCCATACGTTTTGACAGGTGTTTGCTGTACAGCCCAGACCAAGCCGGTTCAGTGGAACCCCATCACAGGAGGCCAGGAAAGCAGAGAGAATATTTCCTTTTTTGGTACAAACCCACATCGAAGTAGTTGCTTTTAAGCTATAGTTAATGAATTTCTAGCAAGAGAGGGTCTGGGGTGGGGGGATGGAAAGAATCTGGGCTTTACACCCCACCCAGAGAATTATTTTGAGAGTAGCAGGGTCCTGCCTTGGATTGGGGCTCTGATAGGGGAGAATGTGAAGAGCTTTATTTCGAAGGCAGGGCGGCCACAGACGGAGGGACTGATTTACAGGTAGAAGATACTACTGTCCCCTGAGCTGTGGAAGGGCCCTTGAGGGAATGCTGATGGCTGGAGGCAGGGCTGCAGAGAGTGGTACCAGTCTTAGTGAAGCTGGGGTGGGGGTGGCGTGAGATTTCCCAGATGAGCTCAGGGCAGACGGGGCCCCTTGTACAGTGAGAGCTCCGGGACCAAGGAAATGGCATCGACGGATGGTTGTCCATGGCTCTGCCTTGAGCTAACAATGGACACTCTCTTTTCAATTCCTTTTGCTGCTTTCTCAGTCCTGGGTGTTATGCTCTGGGATTCTTCCATGCCTGAGAGGTTCGAGTTGCCCCACAGAGGGTATCTCCAGTGTCTGGGCGTGAAAAGGGAAGGTGTCAAAGGGACCTGGATGTGGGGACTGATGAGGGGACGGAATGAGGCAGGCAGGTGATACCTGCGGGGCCCGTCTGCCTGTACCTCCAGCCCCCTCGCCTGCGTCCTAGGGAAGCAACTGGAACTCAGGGTATCCTCGGAGACAGCAGGACATGATGCGTCAGGGAATCACGCCATTAGCATGGCTGCTTCCATAGGTTTCGAAGATGCAGGAGCATCAACACCGCATGGCTCCATGGCTGATGGGAAGAGGGAGAAGACAGCCAGAGGGCCCACAGCCAGATCAAAGGGTTGGCTTCCTGGGACCATATCTCCCAAGCAAGCTTTTGGGTTAACTGGGGAAACTTGGCCCAACTTAATGAGAGCAGCAAGCAAAGTTGTGGGGCTGAGTGATTGGTATGCATTGTTTTGTTTCTTTCATTAATTCCTGCTGCCATTCGGGATGCAGGGATGAACAATAGCAGGGGCCTGTTCAGATCAATACCAGATTGCTGATAGTGCCTATCTGTTCTTGGAGCAGATTATTTGATAAATGGCGTGGTCCATACGTTTTGACAGGTGTTTGCTGTACAGCCCAGACCAAGCCGGTTCAGTGGAACCCCATCACAGGAGGCCAGGAAAGCAGAGAGAATATTTCCTTTTTTGGTACAAACCCACATCGAAGTAGTTGCTTTTAAGCTATAGTTAATGAATTTCTAGCAAGAGAGGGTCTGGGGTGGGGGGATGGAAAGAATCTGGGCTTTACACCCCACCCAGAGAATTATTTTGAGAGTAGCAGGGTCCTGCCTTGGATTGGGGCTCTGATAGGGGAGAATGTGAAGAGCTTTATTTCGAAGGCAGGGCGGCCACAGACGGAGGGACTGATTTACAGGTAGAAGATACTACTGTCCCTGAGCTGTGGAAGGGCCCTTGAGGGAATGCTGATGGCTGGAGGCAGGGCTGCAGAGAGTGGTACCAGTCTTAGTGAAGCTGGGGTGGGGGTGGCGTGAGATTTCCCAGATGAGCTCAGGGCAGACGGGGCCCCTTGTACAGTGAGAGCTCCGGGACCAAGGAAATGGCATCGACGGATGGTTGT
This sequence comes from Tragulus kanchil, assembly GCA_022376925.1. Lineage (NCBI taxonomy): Eukaryota > Metazoa > Chordata > Mammalia > Artiodactyla > Tragulidae > Tragulus > Tragulus kanchil. The sequence goes on along the minus strand of JAIOJX010000031.1, from coordinate 112,929,148 downwards.
CCATGGCTCTGCCTTGAGCTAACAATGGACACTCTCTTTTCAATTCCTTTTGCTGCTTTCTCAGTCCTGGGTGTTATGCTCTGGGATTCTTCCATGCCTGAGAGGTTCGAGTTGCCCCACAGAGGGTATCTCCAGTGTCTGGGCGTGAAAAGGGAAGGTGTCAAAGGGACCTGGATGTGGGGACTGATGAGGGGACGGAATGAGGCAGGCAGGTGATACCTGCGGGGCCCGTCTGCCTGTACCTCCAGCCCCCTCGCCTGCGTCCTAGGGAAGCAACTGGAACTCAGGGTATCCTCGGAGACAGCAGGACATGATGCGTCAGGGAATCACAAAGAATAAAGCGCTTCTGCGGTGTTACTGTGTGTGAACCCCAGTGTTCCTGTGACGTGGGCTGGGCATTCCCCCTGCCCCGCTGACATGGACCGCTCAGCGCCTGCCGCCTGCCATGAGGTCCCCTGAGCCTGCCTGCCTGCCTCTGTCTCAGGGATGAATGGTGGCCTCACAGCTGGGGTCCCAGGGATGGACTTGGCCTTCTTTGCTCTCAAGTCCGCAGTCCCCCTAAAACAGGGGAACCTGGAGGCCCTGGGGAGCCATCTGTCTCACAGCGCTGAGTCCTTTTCCAAGGACTTATTGCTGAACAAAAGGCAATTACATGGGGGATGCTGACCCTCGTCTCCCATAGAATGTTGGGGAGGCGGGGACCATGATCTATGAAATGTCAGGCACGAGATTTTAGACTTTGCTTTTAAAAATCTCTAACCACCTCCTAAGGAATGATTTGACATCCTGAAGTTCAACACTGGCACACAAAAAAGCTTATGGCAAAATTAACATAAATCATTAGCATTAATCACACTGGGTTATTGATAGCCGTATGCAGGCATGTATCACAATCCTGGCCAGGGACACGGGCCGGGCTATATTTCTTCAGCTGTCCCGGCCAGCTTCGCTGCGTATGGTGGTGAGCGGCTTTCCTTTCTGATTTTCCTTCCTCAGCTTGAGCAGTCAGAGACAGCCCCGTTCCCATTCCCTTCTCCTCACGCTGGGCACTAACTTTGTTGTCTCCTCTGCCTTTCCTCTCTCTCTTTTTCAGAAATCAGATTTCTCATCTGGGTCAGACTCTATCAACGTCCATGACTGTCACCCACCATGCAACTAGTGGCAACAAAATAGCCGGGTGACGATTAACAGTGGGTGCCTGCATAGATCAGGTTCAATTTTGGTAGCCTTCACTTTTGCTCACACAATCATCACTGAAGCTGAGAAAAGACTCCCCCGCCCCTGCCGCCTGGATGCTGGTGTGTCTTACCTTCCCCTGCACTCCCTCACCGGCCCACGATGCTGGGGATGGTGGATGGTATAACAAGTAGAATAGAACCAGGAACGTGGCTTTACAGTCACTGACAACTCTGAGATGTAACAGCAGGACAGATGTTACTTTTGTTGAAAAATGAGGAAGGGAACTCTGTTGGTCTGACTTGGCTCTATGTCTCTCCAACCACGATGCAATTGTGGTTGCATTAATGGGAGTATAGTATAAAGAACATTGGAGGTGATGAGAAGGAGCTTTGTCCTACTAGGCTGACCAGACCACGCTGGAAATTATTGTGGTCCAAAAAGACAGGGACAGGTGTAGGTACATAGGGCCAGGGCTCTGTGAGGAGTAAATAGGAAACATTCAGCTCAGACGTATCAACACCCAGGAGATTATAATTTCTGGCTTTCTGTATGGGAAGAGCCATCCAGGGGGAAGAGGAGGCAGTGAGTTCTGAGCAGCTTTAAGGACTGAGAACTTCAGTAAGGTGGAAATGTATCCATAACAAGGGGAAACTTGTGACTTTCAGCAACAACTCAAAATGATATTTCTGCCATAGGAAGTAGAGAGTGAGTTCTTCATCATAAGAGATATTCAACACAGGCTATGTGGCTACTTGTAGGAGAGCTTGGGGAAGAATTATATGTCAAATTCGGGGTCAGAGTAGATGACATTTTAAGGTCCTTTCGACCAAGGGAGAACTTGAAATTCCATGTTTGTGCTCTGATCTGAATGTTGGAAAAAGAGAAACAGCAGTGCCGTCTCCCTCCATTGCCCTTTGCCTGTCATCTTTAGGTGTTAGAGGGAGGGGTCAGAAAGCCTCTCTACACTTCAGGACACAGGATTTTAGGAAAGAAATTTCAAATCCTGAGAATATGGCATGTCATGAAAACCACAGAACTCATGATGGATTAATGAACTAATGATGGGTTAACTCATTTTGGTTTTTGGAAACAAGTTCCAAGTCAGTTCTGCTTCAGGGAAGTTGTGATCCAGCAAATTACAGGGTCTCATGAAGGGGCCTCATGGTACTGGCTGCCTCATCAGCTTCCACACAATAATACCTCCTCCTCCCAATAGCTCTAAACCCTTCCTTTCACGAATGCAAATGTTTCTGACATCAAAGGCTTTGTATCTATATGTAATCACAGACTGTTTGGCCAAAACTGGGTCCTTAATTCGTGTGGCTAGGGTAAAGTCATGTACTGATGGCCTTAGGACGCTGAGTGTCCAACCTGGATGCTGCATGTAGGGTAAACCTCACCCAAACTTCGTGACTAAGAATGGAAAGGAATCCTTTACCAAAGGAAGTTTGGAGTCTTATTTTCCAGAGAAATTGAAGATGGCTGCTGTGTGGAAAAATGAAAGTGTGCCCATGTTAGCCTTAAAGTGGCAAGTCCTTGGAAGATGGTTCCCACCCTAACTTTTCTTATCTCAGGTCTCCTGGCGGATCTCAGCATCTCTTATCTTTTCTCTGCCATTTTTTACCCAAGTTTTTGTAGCATTCAGATGCTGAGGCATCTTTATTTTCTTGGAGAAACTTAGAGGAGATTGATGTAGCTGAGACATCACTTTGCTGACAAAGGTCCATGTATTGTCAAAGCCACAGTTTTCCCAGTAGTCATGTATGAACGTGAAAGTGGGACCATAAAGAAGGCTGAGCACCGAAGAGTTGAAGCCTTTGAACTGTGGTGCTGAAGAAGACTCTTGAGAGTCCCTTGGACAGCAAGGAAATCAAACCAGTCAATCCTAAAGGAAATCAACCCTGAGTATTCATTGGAAGGACTGATGCTGAAGCTCCAATACTTTGGCCACCTGATGCAATGAGATGACTCATTGGAAAACAACCTGATGTTGGGGAAAAAGAAGGCAAAAGGAGAAGGGGATGACAAAGGATGAGTTGGTTGGATGGCATCACTGACTCAATGGACATGAGTTTGAGCAAGTTCTGGGAGATGGTGAAGGACAGGGAGCCTGGCGTGCTGCAGCCGGGCACAAAAGTTTGACTGAGCAACTGAACTGAAATAAAGGCAACTCATTTTGGTTTTGGAAACAAGTTCCAAGTCAGTTCTGCTTCAGGGAAGTTGTGATCCAGCAAATTACAGGGTCTCATGAAGGGGCCTCATGGTACTGGCTGCCTCATCAGCTTCCACACAATAATACCTCCTCCTCCCAATAGCTCTAAACCCTTCCTTTCACGAATGCAAATGTTTCTGACATCAAAGGCTTTGTATCTATATGTAATCACAGACTGTTTGGCCAAAACTGGGTCCTTAATTCGTGTGGCTAGGGTAAAGTCATGTACTGATGGCCTTAGGACGCTGAGTGTCCAACCTGGATGCTGCATGTAGGGTAAACCTCACCCAAACTTCGTGACTAAGAATGGAAAGGAATCCTTTACCAAAGGAAGTTTGGAGTCTTATTTTCCAGAGAAATTGAAGATGGCTGCTGTGTGGAAAAATGAAAGTGTGCCCATGTTAGCCTTAAAGTGGCAAGTCCTTGGAAGATGGTTCCCACCCTAACTTTTCTTATCTCAGGTCTCCTGGCGGATCTCAGCATCTCTTATCTTTTCTCTGCCATTTTTTACCCAAGTTTTTGTAGCATTCAGATGCTGAGGCATCTTTATTTTCTTGGAGAAACTTAGAGGAGATTGATGTAGCTGAGACATCACTTTGCTGACAAAGGTCCATGTATTGTCAAAGCCACAGTTTTCCCAGTAGTCATGTATGAACGTGAAAGTGGGACCATAAAGAAGGCTGAGCACCGAAGAGTTGAAGCCTTTGAACTGTGGTGCTGAAGAAGACTCTTGAGAGTCCCTTGGACAGCAAGGAAATCAAACCAGTCAATCCTAAAGGAAATCAACCCTGAGTATTCATTGGAAGGACTGATGCTGAAGCTCCAATACTTTGGCCACCTGATGCAATGAGATGACTCATTGGAAAACAACCTGATGTTGGGGAAAAAGAAGGCAAAAGGAGAAGGGGATGACAAAGGATGAGTTGGTTGGATGGCATCACTGACTCAATGGACATGAGTTTGAGCAAGTTCTGGGAGATGGTGAAGGACAGGGGAGCCTGGCGTGCTGCAGTCCACAGGGTCACAAAGAGTTGGACATGACTGAGCAACTGAACTGAAATAAAGGCAACTGAGAAAGAGCTGTTCTCCTGACACACAGCTTGGGTGGGCCACCCTTTTAGAAGAACCATGGGAGCCAGGGGCCCACTGTCCATGACAAATCTACATGACGCTCTTGTGGTATGGGGCTTCCCTTGCACACGATCAGCCATGCCTTCATTGAATATGTAGAGTGTTCCCAGGCTTGCAGAACCCAGGCAAACAGGTCAGGGAGATTTCTTCACTCTGATCCCAGGATAGTTTCCACCAAAGCTTGGTCCACTTCTTGTAGAACAGTCCACCCTTCCCCAGTGTTCAGGAACCGCCTTGCAGGGGATCATTGTCACGGAGAGCATTACCGTCGATAGGCATGAATAGATCCCTTAATTTCATAGTTTAAAAATACGTTAGTTGACCTCAGTATAATTCCAATATTTCAGTCATTTACATGTTATGACTCAGTACTCATTCATTAAATATAGCGCTTTTTAAATGAAGAGCGGAGATGAAAATTTTTCATAATGATGACAAGTGATATCATTTACTTTTATTTCTGTCATATCATGGTGCCCATGGAGCCTGGCTACAGCTCAGGTCTGCCCGTGGTGCCATCGTGAGCTCCTATTAGCAAAAGGCTTCACTGGACACATCCCTCAAGCTGTTACTGGTCACACATGTCTTAGTTGTTTGCAACTTGGATCCTTGCTGCTGCTAGATTTGAGCTCTTTGAATCCATCGTAGGACCTTCTCCATAAAGTCATGCCTGCTGGAGGTAGGAGGTGTGGCTGGGGTAGGGGAGGGAAGGTGATTAGGGAGGGGGATGGAGAATCTCGAGAACTGAGAACCTGGGGCTTTGTGGCCGTGAGGGAACTGGGTAGGGGGCTGGAGTGAGCCTGAGCATGGACGAGATCCACTTATCCTCAGTAGTGCCTCCTGGCCTGGCTGCTTCGGATGCTGTTCACAGACCAAGTGTCTCAGTCTTGAGCAAGTTCTGGGAGATGGTGAAGGACAGGGAGCCTGGCGTGCTGCAGTCCACAGGGTCACAAAGAGTTGGACATGACTGAGCAACTGAACTGAAATAAAGGCAACTGAGAAAGAGCTGTTCTCCTGACACACAGCTTGGGTGGGCCACCCTTTTAGAAGAACCATGGGAGCCAGGGGCCCACTGTCCATGACAAATCTACATGACGCTCTTGTGGTATGGGGCTTCCCTTGCACACGATCAGCCATGCCTTCATTGAATATGTAGAGTGTTCCCAGGCTTGCAGAACCCAGGCAAACAGGTCAGGGAGATTTCTTCACTCTGATCCCAGGATAGTTTCCACCAAAGCTTGGTCCACTTCTTGTAGAACAGTCCACCCTTCCCCAGTGTTCAGGAACCGCCTTGCAGGGGATCATTGTCACGGAGAGCATTACCGTCGATAGGCATGAATAGATCCCTTAATTTCATAGTTTAAAAATACGTTAGTTGACCTCAGTATAATTCCAATATTTCAGTCATTTACATGTTATGACTCAGTACTCATTCATTAAATATAGCGCTTTTTAAATGAAGAGCGGAGATGAAAATTTTTCATAATGATGACAAGTGATATCATTTACTTTTATTTCTGTCATATCATGGTGCCCATGGAGCCTGGCTACAGCTCAGGTCTGCCCGTGGTGCCATCGTGAGCTCCTATTAGCAAAAGGCTTCACTGGACACATCCCTCAAGCTGTTACTGGTCACACATGTCTTAGTTGTTTGCAACTTGGATCCTTGCTGCTGCTAGATTTGAGCTCTTTGAATCCATCGTAGGACCTTCTCCATAAAGTCATGCCTGCTGGAGGTAGGAGGTGTGGCTGGGGTAGGGGAGGGAAGGTGATTAGGGAGGGGGATGGAGAATCTCGAGAACTGAGAACCTGGGGCTTTGTGGCCGTGAGGGAACTGGGTAGGGGGCTGGAGTGAGCCTGAGCATGGACGAGATCCACTTATCCTCAGTAGTGCCTCCTGGCCTGGCTGCTTCGGATGCTGTTCACAGACCAAGTGTCTCAGTCTTCAGAGTTTGGGATATGATGGCTGGCACTGTACTTCTAATGGGAGCTCTCCGAATAGGCACTTCGAGAGCCTCCTAGATGGAGCTGGTATTTTGGCATCCCCTGACGAACGAAAAGTCTCATGTTGAAAACTGAGAAAACAACTCTGTCCCATATAGTGCTTCCAGAGCCTGGGACTCAGGACCACACTGTAGGAACCAGAGGTCCTACCCTCTGGACTCACTTGGCCAAGCCCCGAATGTCCCCTTCGGTTATTTTCTTTTGTGGTGACTTGGTGCTGCTTCTAAAGGATTGCTTTATTTGGTGTCCATTTGTAAGGATACTAAGACCTTCATGCATTATTGGTACAGAATTTGTAGAGCATGGGAGGAGCTGAAATCTACACCTTTGACTCTAAACTCCTTTTTCTTTTTTTTGGCCACTTCTATTGGTCTTTCATTTAGTGCCATCTTTGTTCTTTTGGCCTTTGTGGGCCTCGCACTGCAGTGGTCTCTCTCACTGCAGAGCACTGGCTCTGGGCACATGCGCTCCAGAGCTCCGGCTCAGTAGTTGGACACATCGGTCCAGCCTCTCCGCGGCACGTGGGATCTTCCCAGCCCAGGGATCGAACTGGTGCCCCTTGCACTGCAAGGCAGTGTCTTTACCCACTGGACCACCAGGGAAGTCCTCCTTTTTCTTTTTTTAAAGACTAGGCTTATTTATTTATTTTTGGCAGCCCTGAGTCTTAGTTGCTGCTCACAGGCTCTTTGTCACGGGCACAGGCTTCTCTCTGGTTGTGTCACGCAGGCTCAGTAGTTGCGGCACTAGTTCAGTTGCCTCCCAGCACACGGAGTCTTAGTTCCTCAGCCAGGGACTGACTCTGTGGCCCCTGTGTTGCAGGCAGATCCTTAGTCACTGACCTGCTAGGGAAGCCCCTGCTTTTAACTTGGAGGACAATCATTTACATTTACCACCCTTCCAACGCTGTCATATGGGGTGCAGCCCTGGCCCTTCTGCTGGCCCTGGGTTATAACTCTTTTTTTTTTTTTTAATATGATCTTGTATCTTCTCTTTTTATTAAAGTTTATTTATTTTATTTTATATTTTGGGGCTATTCTGTGTTTTCACTGCTGCTGCAGGCTCTCTCTAGTTGCAGGGAGTGGGGGCTCCTCCCTTGTTGAGGAGAGCAGGCTTCTTGTTGCGGTGACTTCTCTTGTTGTGGAACTCAGGCTCTAGGGCACACGGACTTCAGTAGTTGCGGTACGTGGCTCAATAGTTGCAACTCTGAGGCTCTAGAGTACAGGCTCCATAGTTGTGGCTCATGGGCTGAGTTGCTCCACAGCATGTGGGATCTTCCCGGATCAGGGATCGAACTCATGTCTCCTGCACTGGCAGGCGAACTCTTCACCACTGAGCTACCAGGGAAGCCCTGGGTTATAATCCTTGAGGCAACGATGGCAGCAGACATGGATTATTACTCACTTAAAGAAACCCTCAGTCCCACCAGGCATCAAGTGAGAAAGAGAGCCTTCTCCAAACTCTCAGAGGCCAGGTGACTTTGTTCCTCCTTGGGCTGGCTTCTCCTGGGGGTCCAAGCACAGTTCTCGGGGGATTTAGAGATGGAAATGGATACACCCAGGCTGCAGTGGATCCATAACAGCACCAGGAGGCCTGGGCTGGGAGTTGGACCTCCTGGCTTTGCACCCAGACTTTTGGTCTAAGTCCTTTGCCCCAGGTGTGTCAGTTTTTCCATCTGTAAGTGGTGCAAGTGGTCTTTGATGCCTGTTCTTGTCCCACTAGTCTGTAATTCTGTTTATTTAAAAATTTTTAATATGTCACTTTATTTACTTTATTTTTGGCTGGGCCAGGTCTTTGTTGCTGTACTCTAGTTGTGGAGAGCAGGGTCCACTCTCTAGCTGCAGACTTCTCATTGCCATGGCTTCTCATGTTGCCAGGCACGGGCTCTAGGTGTGCGGACTTCAGGAGCTGCAGCCCGTGGGCTCTAGAGCACAGGCTCAGTAGTTGTGATGGACAGCTTTAGTTGCTCTGGGTCATGGGGGATCAAACCTGTGTATCCTGCATGGGCAGGTGGACTCCTTACCCCTGAGCCACCAGGGAAGCCTGCAGTTTCCCTTGCCTGGACTGCTATTTGGGATTGCTGGAAAGTGGACTGTGTCCAGGCCTGCAGGCCTGAGGAGGCAGATGGGTATATGTGAGACTAGGAAGGCTTTGTCTCTCATGGAGTTTCCGCAGGGTGGACCCTGCAGGAAGAGGTAGCTTAGAAAGTCTGAGTGGACTCAGCGAGGACTCTGTGGAGGCAAAGGTGTGGCGGGGAGCAAACCAATTCTGGCTCCATGTTGCAAACTGTTTCTTTGACTTGCTTTCCATTGCTGTTATTATTATAATCGTACTTAATGGCTTGCCTTGAGGACCCAGCCTTTCTGCCTGAGTTCTAAAGTAAAATACCTTTGTTCAAGAACCCTGAGTTGCTCCACGATGGCTTCCAGGCAAGCCCACTGGCAGGCGAACTCTTCACCACTGAGCTACCAGGGAAGCCCTGGGTTATAATCCTTGAGGCAACGATGGCAGCAGACATGGATTATTACTCACTTAAAGAAACCCTCAGTCCCACCAGGCATCAAGTGAGAAAGAGAGCCTTCTCCAAACTCTCAGAGGCCAGGTGACTTTGTTCCTCCTTGGGCTGGCTTCTCCTGGGGGTCCAAGCACAGTTCTAGGGGGATTTAGAGATGGAAATGGATACACCCAGGCTGCAGTGGATCCATAACAGCACCAGGAGGCCTGGGCTGGGAGTTGGACCTCCTGGCTTTGCACCCAGACTTTTGGTCTAAGTCCTTTGCCCCAGGTGTGTCAGTTTTTCCATCTGTAAGTGGTGCAAGTGGTCTTTGATGCCTGTTCTTGTCCCACTAGTCTGTAATTCTGTTTATTTAAAAATTTTTAATATGTCACTTTATTTACTTTATTTTTGGCTGGGCCAGGTCTTTGTTGCTGTACTCTAGTTGTGGAGAGCAGGGTCCACTCTCTAGCTGCAGACTTCTCATTGCCATGGCTTCTCATGTTGCCAGGCACGGGCTCTAGGTGTGCGGACTTCAGGAGCTGCAGCCCGTGGGCTCTAGAGCACAGGCTCAGTAGTTGTGATGGACAGCTTTAGTTGCTCTGGGTCATGGGGGATCAAACCTGTGTATCCTGCATGGGCAGGTGGACTCCTTACCCCTGAGCCACCAGGGAAGCCTGCAGTTTCCCTTGCCTGGACTGCTATTTGGGATTGCTGGAAAGTGGACTGTGTCCAGGCCTGCAGGCCTGAGGAGGCAGATGGGTATATGTGAGACTAGGAAGGCTTTGTCTCTCATGGAGTTTCCGCAGGGTGGACCCTGCAGGAAGAGGTAGCTTAGAAAGTCTGAGTGGACTCAGCGAGGACTCTGTGGAGGCAAAGGTGTGGCGGGGAGCAAACCAATTCTGGCTCCATGTTGCAAACTGTTTCTTTGACTTGCTTTCCATTGCTGTTATTATTATAATCGTACTTAATGGCTTGCCTTGAGGACCCAGCCTTTCTGCCTGAGTTCTAAAGTAAAATACCTTTGTTCAAGAACCCTGTCCAGAGCTTCCCGGGTGGTCCAGTAAAGAGTCTGCCTCGCAATGCAAGGGACACCGGTTCATCCCTGGCCCGGGAAGATCCCACGTGCTGCAGAGCAGTCAGACCAGTGTGCTCAATTACGAGCCAGCACTCTGGAGCGTATGCGCCCAGAGCCGTTGTTCTGCAACAAGAGAGTCCACTGTGATGGGAGACCCACACAGGCCAAAGAACAAAGATGAATGAAAATAAGTCAATGAAAGACCAATAAAAGAGGCCAAAATTAAAAAAAATATATTACTACTTACTGGTAATTAAAAAAAAGTCCTGTCCACCTGCAGATGGCAGGAAGAGAGAAGTTAACACTTCCCCTGCCTGAGGCTTGCCATTCTAAGAGATGTTGGCAAGATTAATGGCCTTTTTGCTTTGCTTCCTCCCCTCCCCTCATATCAATAAAATAACCTGACATCCAAATCCCAATAAGATGGTTTACTTCGAGGCGCTAGCCTGCCATCTTCTCCATCAGCTGCTTTCCAAATGAAGTCATTTTCCTTGCCTCAACGCCTCATCTCTCGGATTCATTGGCCTGTTGTGTGGCAAGCGGAGCAAGCTTGGACTCGGTAACAACTGGATTCAGTCTGGGCCCTTCGTGGTGCTAGGAACGAATGGAGATGTCTTTTATGTTTACCGGAGGGTGGGTGTGATTCTCACTAGAGACTGTTGGGGAGGGAAGAGAAGATATAAGAAAACAGCCCGTTCCCTCCCCTGACCTGGGACCCCAGCCTCCCAGGGCACTGCTAGTCTTGTAAACTCCAGTGCAGGGTCTCCCTCCAGTGCTGTCGGGAGGGTCTGTCTTCAGGAGAGTAAGAGAGCAATACTTCAGTCCTTCTAAACCCAACGTCCTCTGGTCATCCCTGGCCCAGAATGACTGGGGCCTCACTCAGCTGAACTTGGGACAGGGAGGCTCTGAAAGGTCAGCTAGCTTCCTGGCACGTGGGCTTCCAAGAAGACCTTGCTGGTGAACTGTCCCCCAGATCTGGGGCTTGGAGTCTCCCCTTATCCTCTGCATGCGGTGTTGGCCTTCTTCCTGGACCACAGAGTTGAGTGGAGGTACTGGGACTGGCCGTGGCTGCATCTCTGTAGCCAGGGTTCTGGCTGTGTCTGTGGGCTCCCAGGGCTTCTCTGGCTGCCATCACCCTGCAGCCAGCTGGAAGCCCAGTTGAAGGGCTGGGGGAGCTGGGCCCTTCCTGGTCTTCATTTTAGCCTCAAAAGGGAGAAATGGACAGATGGTTTTGTTTTTGTTCCTATCCAAACTCTTGTTTTCTAGGGCCCAGGACCCAGGCAGTACACGACAGCCTGAGGCGTACAGATTCTAGAGTACAAACTTGGGAGTTTGGGGGCCCAGCCAGAGACAGATGGCACACTCAAAGGGTGCAAATTAGAGGAGTTTAATGAGAACACCATTTATAAAGGAGCAGGTGGGGCTTAGGAGTAAATGGGTATGGGAGTGGAAGTGGGGAAGCCCAGATCTGAGTGTTAGGGGGCAAAGCACCTTGGGGCCTGAAGACGGAGAGGAGCAGGGAGAAAGAAGATCACCCATAAGGAGCATCCTCGCCTGGAGGGAGCTGGTAGAATGGATGGCCCTGCTTTTCCTATCCCTCTCTGCTCTCTTCCATGGCTCCCTTTGGCTGAATCTGACAGGAAGCCCATGATGTGGTCCATAGAGGGGCAGCCTCCCTGTGTGGAGAGAGGACCTCCAAGTTTATTTACATAAACCGCAGTTGACTTGAGCACACCACTTCCCTTCCCTGTGTCTCAGTTTCCTTATTGGTCAACCAGGGAACAATAGTGGCTCCCATCTCATAGTTGTAAAAAGTAAACGAGAGAGTCATCTGTGCCAGTTTTCTAGATTCCACAGATGAACCTATCTGCAGGGCAAGAATAGAGATACAGACGTAGAGAAGGACCAGGTGGCCATGGGGAGGGGAGGGTGGGGTGAACGGGCGGATCAGGCCTGACATATATTAACGCCCTTGTGTGACATGGACAGCTAGTGGGAGGCTGCTGCAAAGCACAGGGAGCTCAGCTGGGTGCTCTGTGAGGACCCAGGGGAGTGGGATGGGGGTTGTGGGAGGAAGGTCCATGAGGGAGGGCATCAATGTACACATGTAGTTGATTCACTTCATTGTACAGCAGAAACACAACGTTGTAAAGCAATTATGCTCCACCACCACCAAGAAAGTAAATGAGAGGATGGTGGCAATTGCTGAACTGTCGCTGCAAGGTGTTTGTAGGGGTTTTGGTGGACCACATTCTGGGCCCTACTGTTGCATTCACAGACTCCTTGAATTATATGAGACTGCGAGTGAGCGTCATGGTCTGGGTTTGAGTCGGGACCGTTTGAAACCTGAGGGCTTCTCTTAGGCCCTGCCCTTCTCCATCTGGCCTGGGAAGCAGCTGTGAAGGAGAGGGTGATGGTGTGACGTGTCACAGCGGCGTGAGCCATGGGTGCCGTTCAGGGGCCCCATCTGAAGGCCCGTTCATGCCATGGGCAGTGGGGGACCAGGTCTGTGATAGGGAAGGCAGAGATGCAGAAGTGGTGCCACTCAGCTGTTGGGATTGAGAGCCCTCCTGAACATAGTGCGAGGGCTTCAGCTCTCATGTGAGCAGGGAGCAGTTTGCAGGACAAGCTCCCACTTTCATATTGGCCCCAGGGAGCAGAGCCTTCCAGGGCCTGGCTGCTTGGACGCCAGGTCCAGTCCTCTCTTCAGAAGCAAAGTCCCACTATGTTTGGGACATGGAGCTTCTCTTGGCCAGGCAGGCATATGTCTCCTTTGGGAGCCGGAGGCCAGAAACTCCCAAAGCCAGCAGGAAGTGAGCTGGCTGGGTTTGTCTAGGTACCAAAGGTACCCCTAATTTATGTTTCCCTGAAAAATAGCCAGTGTGTTTTGATGATTTCTAAAGAGTTTCAGAACAATTACTTAATTGCTAGGAGTAATTTCAGAGCTCATTAATGTGATAAATCTCTGGAGAGAAATATTCTTAGTTAACGATCAGCATAAAAGCAGTCTCTCAGCTCAGATTTTCCATCACACCACAGCGCAGGCAGCATGGTGGACAGGTGGATGGAGGAGACTTTGCTCTCCAAGGCAGGCTCACTGGCATCATCAGTAGGTTTTGTGGTCTTGAGATTTTGGAACTCCATCTTGGTCTCTTTTGTTTAAAATGAGAAGGGGAACACCCTTCCAGCCCTGGCCAGCTCCCATGATCCCTCACTGAGTGTTTTAGAGAACTTACAGCTTCCCTTAGAGTTAGTCTAGCGGCTCAGTTGTGTCTAACTCTTGGTGACCTGATGAACTATAGTTTGCTAGGGTCCTCTGTTCAAGGAATTCTCTAGACAAGAAATCAGTTTGCCACCACCAAGAAAGTAAATGAGAGGATGGTGGCAATTGCTGAACTGTCGCTGCAAGGTGTTTGTAGGGGTTTTGGTGGACCACATTCTGGGCCCTACTGTTGCATTCACAGACTCCTTGAATTATATGAGACTGCGAGTGAGCGTCATGGTCTGGGTTTGAGTCGGGACCGTTTGAAACCTGAGGGCTTCTCTTAGGCCCTGCCCTTCTCCATCTGGCCTGGGAAGCAGCTGTGAAGGAGAGGGTGATGGTGTGACGTGTCACAGCGGCGTGAGCCATGGGTGCCGTTCAGGGGCCCCATCTGAAGGCCCGTTCATGCCATGGGCAGTGGGGGACCAGGTCTGTGATAGGGAAGGCAGAGATGCAGAAGTGGTGCCACTCAGCTGTTGGGATTGAGAGCCCTCCTGAACATAGTGCGAGGGCTTCAGCTCTCATGTGAGCAGGGAGCAGTTTGCAGGACAAGCTCCCACTTTCATATTGGCCCCAGGGAGCAGAGCCTTCCAGGGCCTGGCTGCTTGGACGCCAGGTCCAGTCCTCTCTTCAGAAGCAAAGTCCCACTATGTTTGGGACATGGAGCTTCTCTTGGCCAGGCAGGCATATGTCTCCTTTGGGAGCCGGAGGCCAGAAACTCCCAAAGCCAGCAGGAAGTGAGCTGGCTGGGTTTGTCTAGGTACCAAAGGTACCCCTAATTTATGTTTCCCTGAAAAATAGCCAGTGTGTTTTGATGATTTCTAAAGAGTTTCAGAACAATTACTTAATTGCTAGGAGTAATTTCAGAGCTCATTAATGTGATAAATCTCTGGAGAGAAATATTCTTAGTTAACGATCAGCATAAAAGCAGTCTCTCAGCTCAGATTTTCCATCACTCCACAGTGCAGACAGAATGGTGGACACGTGGATGGAGGAGACTTTTCTCTCCAAGGCAGGCTCACTGGCATCATCAGTAGGTTTTGTGGTCTTGAGATTTTGGAACTCCATCTTGGTCTCTTTTGTTTAAAATGAGAAGGGGAACACCCTTCCAGCCCTGGCCAGCTCCCATGATCCCTCACTGAGTGTTTTAGAGAACTTACAGCTTCCCTTAGAGTTAGTCTAGCGGCTCAGTTGTGTCTAACTCTTGGTGACCTGATGAACTATAGTTTGCTAGGGTCCTCTGTTCAAGGAATTCTCTAGACAAGAATATCAGAGTGGATTGCCATCCCCTTCTCCAGGGGATATTCCTGACTCAGGGACTGAGCTCAGGCTTCCTGCATGGCAGGCGGATTCTTTACCGGTGAGTCACCAGCTGCCCTACCTACCCCTAAGCCAAGGTAGAATTCCTGTTTCCTGAAACCCCCAGTGCACTCCTCTCTCAGCCTGCTCCAAGTCAATAAACGCAGCTCCAGGGGCTCAGTTATGCCAGCCAAACCCCCAAGGCCATCCTTGGCAGACCAGTTGCAGAAGTGGCCTACGTCTGCACCCCTTGCCATCCATCTCTGGCATGCTGCTCTTTCCACTTGCTCCCATCAAAGGGTGTCAGGAACAAGAAGCAGCAGAGACCTGAAGGTGTTTTAGGACGAGGCTCATCCACACTTCTGCCTTGGCCTTCCTCACGAGGCCTTGCCTGTGCTAGGCTGCTGGAGGAGGAGAGCCAGGTGGCCCACTTGCCCACCGATAGCCAGCCACCTGCCAGATGTCTACGTGAGCACGGTCAAGACCAGAAGAACCATCCTGCCGAGCTCAGCCTAAATCGCCCAGTAGTTCTGATTTGTCAGCTAATTCAGTGCTTACTGTCTCAAGCCCCTGAGTCTGGGGTTTTTCATACCACATCACTGTGGCAGACTGCAGCAAAGCCCTCCTGCTCTCCTCTGCAAATCCCCACGTCCTGCCCCAAAGAGGCATCCTTCTCTCCAAACCCATCCCTGTTATACTCAAGTCTCTCTACACCACACTCCCCGCCCCTCCCTGCTTACTTGAGCTGCTGTCTTGGCTCATCTAGGACCCATTACCTTGCCTCCACTCTTTCCCACTCAGAGCCTCTTTGCCCTCTGGGGCCTAAATGGTCTTTTTGCCAACAGAGCATCCTGCTCACCTGTCCAAACCCTTACAGGTACTTTTGATTCATTTAAAAAGGAAATATTTCCCCTTGACCATGGCCTTGAGGTCTGCATGTGATCTGGTTTACCCCTGTTTCTTTTTGGGCTACAGGATCTCACTTCTGTACTTGGAACACAGAACTCTCGGCCCTACCCCAGGGCCCTTGTACCTGCTCATGTTCCTGCCTGGGTTGGCCAACTGCCTTGCCCTTTATCTGCGGTGTGTCTGTCCAACTGTGCCACCTCCCCCCCAGGGAGGCCTAGGCTCCCTCCACCGGGACATGTGTTTCTTAGCCCAACCTTCTGATTGAAGCCATGTGTTGCAACCGGCAGGCACTCCAGGATAAAAGTTTGTCTCAAGGCCACGCCCAGGAGAAATGCTATGAGTGGCACTCTGGGCTGGGAGCAGAGTGTTGTCTGGGGGACCAGGGCAGGTGGCCTCCCTGCTAGATTGGTGGCCCCGTCTGGGCCTCTGCGTGGCCAGGGCGTGGGCTGGGGGCTGCTCCTACAACCTTGTGAGAGACTTGGGGCTGAAGTCTTGGCCCTGGTTTGGATTTTCTTTCACAGATTAGTCAGGAACTCCCCTCTGCTGTAGACTGAAGGCTGTGCATCTCAGGCCCACCTTCTTGGGACCCCTCTGGGACCCAGGTCATGCAGCACAAGGAGGGTCCAGGTGACTCTACTCTGGGGAGTTCTCCTTCCCAGCCTGGTGACTGGGTGGCATGGTGCCGCGTGGTGGCAAGAGCAGGAGTCCCCGGCAGCAGCAGGGTGACACTGTACCTAAGCTGTGTCAAGCTGGCATGCTGTGAAACTGTGTGACCCAGCTTGAAAGAGAGCAGATGGGTTATCCACGCCTTTGTCTCATTCCTTCACTGCTCGCTGGAAGGTCAGCTTCCTTCGGAGGAGATTCCGATTTCTGTGTGGGGGTGGGGTCATGGGCCTTGAGCGGCATCGGGCATCGGGGCAGTGGAGAGTAGGATGGAGACTAGGGATGGGGTGGGGGGTGAGTGTCTGGAAGCTGGGTCCTATCCCCACCCTTCCCCCGGGACATCATGGGAAGGCAACCAGCTTGGCGTCATCCCTCCCCAACCACCGCCCCCGCCACCTCCCCCTCCCCAGCTCTGGGTTTTAGTGTTAGCTGCACAGATGAACACCAGCAAGTACTTTAAAACTGTGGTTCTCAAATGGTGTCATCTGGCACCCACCTCCCATACCCCATTTCCAAGGGACATTTTATATTTCCTGGAGATATTTTTGTTTAATTTTATTTTTTTTTAAATTTTTACAGAGTTTTGTTGTTCACAGACATGTATGTTCCCAGATCAGTCATATGTATATCCCTGGCACTCTTCCACATCCCAGGCCCCCCATCCCACTCCTCCCGGCTGCCACACTGTGTCCCTGCAGGATCTCCTATTCTGCAGCGCAATGACAATAGCTGTCTTCTTCACATATGATAGTATAGATTTCCATGTTACACCTTCTACGCCTCCCATCCACTGTTCATTCCCCACAATGTCCATATGTCTGTTATCTATGTCTGTTTTTCCATCGCTTCACTGCGTGTGTTACCATTACCCTCTTACTAGATTCTATATATATGTTAGTATACTGTACTTGTCTTTCTCTTTTTGACTTATTTCACTTTTTATGATAGGTTCTAGATCCATCCACCTCATTAGGGCTGATTCTTCTGCACTTCTTTTTACAGCTGAGAAGTACTCCATTGTATATATGTACGATTGTTTGTTCGTCCATTCACTCGTCGATGGACATCTAGGTTGCTTCCATGTTCTAGCTATTGTAGAGGGAGGTGCAATGAACATGGGGGTACAGGTGCTTCTTTCAGTTTTGATTTCATCAGGGTATGCAAACTTCTTTTTTTGAACACTACCCCTAAGCTGTGTCAAGCTGGCATGCTGTGAAACTGTGTGACCCAGCTTGAAAGAGAGCAGATGGGTTATCCACGCCTTTGTCTCATTCCTTCACTGCTCGCTGGAAGGTCAGCTTCCTTCGGAGGAGATTCCGATTTCTGTGTGGGGGTGGGGTCATGGGCCTTGAGCGGCATCGGGCATCGGGGCAGTGGAGAGTAGGATGGAGACTAGGGATGGGGTGGGGGGTGAGTGTCTGGAAGCTGGGTCCTATCCCCACCCTTCCCCCGGGACATCATGGGAAGGCAACCAGCTTGGCGTCATCCCTCCCCAACCACCGCCCCCGCCACCTCCCCCTCCCCAGCTCTGGGTTTTAGTGTTAGCTGCACAGATGAACACCAGCAAGTACTTTAAAACTGTGGTTCTCAAATGGTGTCATCTGGCACCCACCTCCCATACCCCATTTCCAAGGGACATTTTATATTTCCTGGAGATATTTTTGTTTAATTTTATTTTTTTTTAAATTTTTACAGAGTTTTGTTGTTCACAGACATGTATGTTCCCAGATCAGTCATATGTATATCCCTGGCACTCTTCCACATCCCAGGCCCCCCATCCCACTCCTCCCGGCTGCCACACTGTGTCCCTGCAGGATCTCCTATTCTGCAGCGCAATGACAATAGCTGTCTTCTTCACATATGATAGTATAGATTTCCATGTTACACCTTCTACGCCTCCCATCCACTGTTCATTCCCCACAATGTCCATATGTCTGTTATCTATGTCTGTTTTTCCATCGCTTCACTGCGTGTGTTACCATTACCCTCTTACTAGATTCTATATATATGTTAGTATACTGTACTTGTCTTTCTCTTTTTGACTTATTTCACTTTTTATGATAGGTTCTAGATCCATCCACCTCATTAGGGCTGATTCTTCTGCACTTCTTTTTACAGCTGAGAAGTACTCCATTGTATATATGTACGATTGTTTGTTCGTCCATTCACTCGTCGATGGACATCTAGGTTGCTTCCATGTTCTAGCTATTGTAGAGGGAGGTGCAATGAACATGGGGGTACAGGTGCTTCTTTCAGTTTTGATTTCATCAGGGTATAAGCCTAATAGTGGGATTGCTGGGTCATATGGTGCCTCTATTTTTAGCTTTCTAAGGAATCTCCTGGCGATATTTTGACTGTCACTATTGGGAGATGAATACTACTGGGATCCAGAGGTCAGAGGCTCGGGGGTTGCTGCCTAAACAGTTACAATGCACAGGGCAGTCAAAGAGCCCATGGTACTCAGGTTGAGAAAACCTGCTTTAAACTTTCCCAGCTGTGTTTTCATCATGAGGCAGGGGCTTGTGATGCACACATAGTTACAACTTACGCAGGATTGAGTCTATATATGGCCATAGAAAAACCCCATTGAAAACTACCCAGCTGAGACTTGCTGGTGGTTCAGTGGCTAAACCTCAGAGCACCCAACACAGGGGACATGGGTTCAGTCCTTGGTCAGGGAACCAAATCCCACAAACCGCAACTAAGAGTTTGCATGCCACAATTAAAGAGACTGCAACTAAGACCCGGTGCAGCCAAATAAATAAATAGTAAAAAAAAAAAAGAGAGAGAGAGCACCTGCAGCCTCTATAATTTTAAACAACAACAACAACCCCCTTGCCGAAAACAAAAAAAAACCACCAAGGCAAAACAAAACAGAAAGAAAAATAAAACTCAAATCTACATGGTTCTAACAGTTCCACTCACTTTCCACCCATTTGATGAGTGTTGCCCCAGAATGAGCTTCCTGGGGGAGACACGGGAAAAGCTTTATCAAAAGTCCAGGGTCTTAAGTACAATATACTAGCACATATATATGGAATCTCGTAGGATGGTAATGATAACACATCCAGTGAAGCGATGGAAAAACAGACATGGAGAATAGACATATGGACATTGTGGGGAATGAACAGTGCATGGGAGGCGTAGAGGGTGTAACATGAAAGCCTATACTATCATATGTGAAAAAAAAATAGCTATTGTCATTGCGCTGTGGGAAAAGGGGATCCGGCAGGGGTGCTGTGCAATGGCCTGGAGGGGTGGGATGGGGGGATATACATATGACTAATCTGGGATCATACATATCTGTAAACAGCAAAACTCTGTAAAAGTAAAAAGTAGAATAAAAATTAAAAAAAGAGAGAGAGAAAAAAAGTCCAGGATCTTGTTCAACTCTTTCAAGAAGAATTTGGATGAGGAACACAAAGAAGGAAACAACAAAAAAAGAAAAAACCTGAGGCTGAGGAGCAAAGAGCAAGAACAAAGAAGCACTTCATTGAGTCAAAAGCAAGGGCGAGGTCCTTATGAGCCAGCCCTTTTTTTCATCTCCTTTTAATCTTAATTTTAGCCCTTTGAATGGGTGGGGTCTTTTTGATGAGGGGTGGAATATTCATGAGGGGAGGGAAGAGGTGTGGCCTGGTCTCAGCTCCTGTTCTTGAGCCACTGCACATGCGCTCTGAGAGCTGTTTTCCCTGACTTTTTCCTTTACTAGGGGAAGGTCATACAGGATCATCAGCAACCTGTGCCTTTCTGTTGCACCTGGTCCATGGTTTTCATGGTCAGAGTTTCTTTTTTTGATTTATTTATTTTGAATGGAAGGATAATTGCTTTACAGTGTGGTGTTGGTTTCTGCCAAACATCAACATAAGTCAGCCATAGGTTTACCCCTGTCCCCTTCTTCCTGAACCTCCCTCCCACCTCCCTCCCCATCCTACCCCTGTAGGCTATTACAGAGCCCCTGCTTGAGCTCCCTGAGTCACACAAGTTCCCACTGGCAATCTATTGTATGCTTGGGCTTTCCTGGTGACTCAGAAGGCAAAGAATTCGTCTGCAGTGTGGGAGACCTGGGTTGATCCCTAGGTTGGGAAGATCCCTGCTCCAGTATGTTTCCATGTTATTCTCTCCAGACATCCCACCTTGTCCTCCCTCCCCTACCCCTAACCCCATGTCCGAAAGTCTGTTCTCTATATCTGTGTCTCACGGTCAGAATTTCTTGTTCAGCTACTCCAGTGTTTCTGTTTTAGATGCCATTCTTGCATACATCATGGCCTCATTAAGAGCCAGACGAGGAGGTGGCTTTGCCTTCTGCCTAATGCCTCTGCATGAGGTGCTCTCTTGGGTCCTGTCCTGTCTTTCCTGCCTTAGGAAGCAGAAGTCAGAATGGGCAGTACCCTTGGGGCACATGGAGAGAGGTCCTAGTGGTTATAAACATTCAGAGTTCAGATCATATGGTTCCTGTAAACAGCAAAACTCTCTAAAAGTAAAAAGTAGAATAAAAATTAAAAAGAGAGAAAAAAAGTCCAGGATCTTGTTCAACTCTTTCAAGAAGAATTTGGATGAGGAACACAAAGAAGGAAACAACAAAAAAAGAAAAAACCTGAGGCTGAGGAGCAAAGAGCAAGAACAAAGAAGCACTTCATTGAGTCAAAAGCAAGGGCGAGGTCCTTATGAGCCAGCCCTTTTTTTCATCTCCTTTTAATCTTAATTTTAGCCCTTTGAATGGGTGGGGTCTTTTTGATGAGGGGTGGAATATTCATGAGGGGAGGGAAGAGGTGTGGCCTGGTCTCAGCTCCTGTTCTTGAGCCACTGCACATGCGCTCTGAGAGCTGTTTTCCCTGACTTTTTCCTTTACTAGGGGAAGGTCATACAGGATCATCAGCAACCTGTGCCTTTCTGTTGCACCTGGTCCATGGTTTTCATGGTCAGAGTTTCTTTTTTTGATTTATTTATTTTGAATGGAAGGATAATTGCTTTACAGTGTGGTGTTGGTTTCTGCCAAACATCAACATAAGTCAGCCATAGGTTTACCCCTGTCCCCTTCTTCCTGAACCTCCCTCCCACCTCCCTCCCCATCCTACCCCTGTAGGCTATTACAGAGCCCCTGCTTGAGCTCCCTGAGTCACACAAGTTCCCACTGGCAATCTATTGTATGCTTGGGCTTTCCTGGTGACTCAGAAGGCAAAGAATTCGTCTGCAGTGTGGGAGACCTGGGTTGATCCCTAGGTTGGGAAGATCCCTGCTCCAGTATGTTTCCATGTTATTCTCTCCAGACATCCCACCTTGTCCTCCCTCCCCTACCCCTAACCCCATGTCCGAAAGTCTGTTCTCTATATCTGTGTCTCACGGTCAGAATTTCTTGTTCAGCTACTCCAGTGTTTCTGTTTTAGATGCCATTCTTGCATACATCATGGCCTCATTAAGAGCCAGACGAGGAGGTGGCTTTGCCTTCTGCCTAATGCCTCTGCATGAGGTGCTCTCTTGGGTCCTGTCCTGTCTTTCCTGCCTTAGGAAGCAGAAGTCAGAATGGGCAGTACCCTTGGGGCACATGGAGAGAGGTCCTAGTGGTTATAAACATTCAGAGTTCAGATAATATGGTTCCTGTAGTCAACTCAACCATGTCACTGGGCGCTCCAGAGGAGAGTGGTGAGAGAGAGAGAGATTCATCCCAAGGCTAGAGGGACACCCACCTGGGGGGCTTTGATTGAGAGATGGATGTTGCTCTGCATCCTAGAGAATTCCCGGGGGCTTCCAGTTCAACAATGACCCCATCAGGGACTTCAGAGTTGCACTCATCCTCTCTGTCCCACTTAAGGGGCAGGCTTGGGTAGGAGTGGGGTACAGGGCTGTGGATGTGGCTGGTGCTTAGCTGGGGAGGGGTGCTTTGTCCTCAGGAGCATTCAAGCTTGGTTCTGTCCCAAGGATTTCAGGGTCTCATGCAGGAGCAGTCGCTGTAGTTTCTCTGGTAGACGAGGGCCCCCCAACTGCTGCCCACCTGTCTCCCATCACCTTCAGGGTGTTCCTGAACTCAGAGACACGGGGCCCGGCTCAGTCTCCTCCCTTTGCATTCCCTCTGCTCCTGGTGCCGCCAGGAGCAGCAGCAAGGCTGCTGGAGGGGACACGCGGGCTCCCTGTGAGACAAGACACACCTGTGCGTGTCTCATCGGTCGGAGGTGGCGCCACGTCAGCATCTGCATCCTCCCCAGCTCCTGGAGCACGAGGTGTCTGACCTCACCTCGGACCCTGGGACCACAGGACTGCCACCCGTCTTGTCTGTCCCTCCCCAGAGCCATTCTCAAACAGCTACAGAGTGACGTCAGAAGCTTGCGACTGAGGCAGGCCAGGGACCTGGGACCCTTGGCTGCAGCGCTGCAATGCCTGCACTGGGATCCACCTCTCCCCGAGCCACAACATACAGAGAAACTGTAGGGGCTAAAAATAACGGTGTGCAACTGCAGTTGGGGCAAACTCTGGACCCCAAAGATACAAAGAGACCAAAAAACCCAACTGCCACTTTTGAAGAGCCGGGAGCAAAACTAACGTACCACGCACACGCCCTGAGCACAATACCTAAGCCTCTCCTCTTACCTGGCCCCTGGACACACCCCTACCCTCATCCTGTATAAGGAGCCCGCTTGCCTCTCCTCCGGGAGCAATCAAAAGAACCTGTTATTTGTTCTCGCTCCCCCTTAAAGCCTTGTCTGAATTTCTTGTCTGGCCTCTAGTCAATTTCTATTAACTTGGGAAGGCCAAGAGCCCTGATCAGTAACAAGCTGAAGCAGACATGGTTCTAGTGAGGTCCTCTAACAAAATTCCCGCCAGATTCCTTTGTGTGTATTTTCGTGCGGTGTAAGAAGGAAAGACTCCCATCAGCGCTCCTGGTTGTAGTAGGTAGCAACCGGAGGCTTTCTATTTTTACTGACTATTAAGTACAACCAAGGCAGGAAAGGAAAACGGGGAGAGGAGGGTGTGGCTTGGAGTAAGCATTAACCTCAGGGTTAGATGAAATGTACCGTCTGGGTTTGCCCCTGACCCTGGTCCACAATAACCACAGCGGATGCTGAGAGAGGGTTTCCAACAAACAGCTTGCAGTTGTGTCGAGGCGGGTGGCGTAATCAAAGCCAGAAAAACCAGGGTGATTGGAAGAGCATGTTTGTATTTTATTTGGTTTTCTGCTTGGAAACAGCAAACACTGTCTCCCTGATAGGACTGGTTAGTTCCCTCAAAGGCAGGGAGCGAGGTGGGGGCGGGGGGATGCATGTCCTGGCAGCCTGTGAGAGATCCGTGCAACTGGGAAGTGTGTTTCTTGAGTTTATTTGCAGCAAACTCTCCTCTTGCAAGTGAAAAAATGGATGCCACCCGTCTTGTCTGTCCCTCCCCAGAGCCATTCTCAAACAGCTACAGAGTGACGTCAGAAGCTTGCGACTGAGGCAGGCCAGGGACCTGGGACCCTTGGCTGCAGCGCTGCAATGCCTGCACTGGGATCCACCTCTCCCCGAGCCACAACATACAGAGAAACTGTAGGGGCTAAAAATAACGGTGTGCAACTGCAGTTGGGGCAAACTCTGGACCCCAAAGATACAAAGAGACCAAAAAACCCAACTGCCACTTTTGAAGAGCCGGGAGCAAAACTAACGTACCACGCACACGCCCTGAGCACAATACCTAAGCCTCTCCTCTTACCTGGCCCCTGGACACACCCCTACCCTCATCCTGTATAAGGAGCCCGCTTGCCTCTCCTCCGGGAGCAATCAAAAGAACCTGTTATTTGTTCTCGCTCCCCCTTAAAGCCTTGTCTGAATTTCTTGTCTGGCCTCTAGTCAATTTCTATTAACTTGGGAAGGCCAAGAGCCCTGATCAGTAACAAGCTGAAGCAGACATGGTTCTAGTGAGGTCCTCTAACAAAATTCCCGCCAGATTCCTTTGTGTGTATTTTCGTGCGGTGTAAGAAGGAAAGACTCCCATCAGCGCTCCTGGTTGTAGTAGGTAGCAACCGGAGGCTTTCTATTTTTACTGACTATTAAGTACAACCAAGGCAGGAAAGGAAAACGGGGAGAGGAGGGTGTGGCTTGGAGTAAGCATTAACCTCAGGGTTAGATGAAATGTACCGTCTGGGTTTGCCCCTGACCCTGGTCCACAATAACCACAGCGGATGCTGAGAGAGGGTTTCCAACAAACAGCTTGCAGTTGTGTCGAGGCGGGTGGCGTAATCAAAGCCAGAAAAACCAGGGTGATTGGAAGAGCATGTTTGTATTTTATTTGGTTTTCTGCTTGGAAACAGCAAACACTGTCTCCCTGATAGGACTGGTTAGTTCCCTCAAAGGCAGGGAGCGAGGTGGGGGCGGGGGGATGCATGTCCTGGCAGCCTGTGAGAGATCCGTGCAACTGGGAAGTGTGTTTCTTGAGTTTATTTGCAGCAAACTCTCCTCTTGCAAGTCTAGAGAAAACACCCTAACCTCTCAGACGATGACATTACTGTCACCTGCTTAAAATAGTATGACGTTCTTCAAGTCTCAGAATACTCCCCGGGGCTCTCTGTTTTCCATGCAAGCGTTTATTTCAGTCAAAATACTTCATGTTTTTCTGCACTCCGACACTTCGCCAAAAAGGAGTTGCAAGAGAATACAGCGACTCAAAAAACCATCATCTCATTTTTAAAGGAATGATTTCCCTTTCTTTGTCTCCTTGCCTCTTATCAGGGGGCAGGTGTGGTCCTGAGCTCCCACGTGGCTGCATACATCGCTGGGGGCTGGAGCTTGCCTGGGAGGGGCTCCAAGAGCTCGTGGGGTGCGTACCACCTCCCCGAACCGAGCCCCTGCCCAGACGTGCTCTCCCTGCCCTGTTACACCTGACCGTTTCTTCACCCCTGATTGAGAACAGGGCCAGGTGCTCCTTCCTGACCCCTCCCCGCTCCCGCACTTGCCTCCCACACTCCTCATCCTGGACGGCCCGGCCGCCTTCATCACCCGCATGATGAAACTTTTGAATATTCGGACGAGGGCTCCTGGGTGGAGATGTCATGTCTTTCCCTCTGTTGTTGGTCCGGAGACAACACGGACTCCCTGGTTTACCTGTGTAGTCCCAGGGCGTTTCAGGTGCCAGGAGCCGCCGCGGTGATCGCCTCGTCTCCTGTCAGATGTGGTTGGAGAGAGACGAGGACAGCATGACCACTGGGCAGCGCATACTACAGAGGTCAGCTTGCAAGGACAGCGGGACGGCGGTGATGTGGCTGTGACTAGCTGTCAAGTGAGTGGAGAAAAACTTGGGAAGGAGGGGGGACGTGGCAGGCAGGGTGATGGAGCAGGTGAGGGCGGGGGCGGGGGACGGGGAAGAGAAAATTCCTGTCATCCTGATGAAATATTCAGTGTGGTCGGTGATGTTCCTTAGGCTGTTTCCCCCAAGGGGGTGGATTTCTAGATCATTCTTCAAGCCCCTTGCTGGCGACTGGAGCACTTTGTTTAATAGATTGGCGGTGCTCATCAGAGACATCTGTAAGGCATTACCAGCAATTTAATATTGGTGGTGGTGGGGCGGGGGGCGTTGGAAGGTCCGAGAGGATTTTATTGTGTCTCAGCATCACCCACATGCACGCACGTGTGCAAGCCGGTCTTGCCGCCGGGACCCGCGTGCTTCCTGCCCCAAATGACTTCCGCCTCCGGCACGCCACCTTTTCAAGCCTATAGAACTCCGAAACTGCTGTATAGTAACAAGTTTGTGAGATTTTGGAAAGGAAACCACAGCAGTGATGCCAGTTCTTAGGATCATAAATAATCATAATTAACAGGACTGCTGTATATTTATGTTGGTTTGTTTTCAGACACTTTTCATTTTATTTTGAATTTTTTCATATTGTGTTGACTTGAAACACTTCTGTCTAGAGCGTGGCGTGCTCTACCCAACACTAAAGAGCGGCATACTTTATTTGTCCTCGGAAACAGACCACAATAACGTGGTAACTTCTATCTGCTGGCAGGTTCACAGGATGGCGGTATTAGTCTCAGGGAAGCTGCTGAGTATTAAAAGCCGGCGGCTTTGAGCTTGCTTTTGGACCAATAATGGTTTTTCCTGACTTTCCCCATGTCTCTGTCGAGCCCTGCCACAGGAAGGCGCATGTACATATTTTTCCTTTTAAATTCTTGATAAGCTTGGGTAGGATAACTTGACTATGAATAATTGCTGTGTGTCGGAACATGGTAGGATGACTCATGGTTAGAAGCCTGGGAAGGAGAACAATAGCTCTCATTCTGACATTGAAAGAGAGGCTGTGATCTGGGTCCTTAGTGATCAATAATCTATAACCCATACATTGATTCTGGGGGAGGGGAGCACTCAGAAATCATAGGTTGTATTGAAAGTGCTAACATGCTCTTAGGGTTAGAAACGAGACCTTGGTTCCATCAATCAGATCCGAGGGGAAACACATACATCCACTGTATTTCCAGTTGTGAGTTGATGGCTGGGTGTCTCTCCCCCTCTCAGTCTCTCACTCTGCCCCTCCAAGGAGGGGTGCCCCCCTCAACACTCCGTCTGTGACAGTCACCCCCCGGATGCCCCGGCTCAGGGGGAGGAGAGGAAGGCTCTGGCCGGGAGGCCGTGGACTGCTTCAGAAAGGGGTGAGCTTTTCAGCCCGGGAAAAAATGAAAGGGAAGTTTGTTTTTCCCTTCCTACTCTCTTTGGCTTTCCCTGGGTTGTGGTTTTCAGCTTTGAGTATGTGTGTACTGGTGAGGCATAGTCCCCAGGTGAAGGAGGGCCTCCCTGTGCGGCAGTTTTGTGGGGAAATGACCCATCTGCGGAGCTTTCAGCATCACAGTGGGTGTCAGTTGAAGCCTTAGGCCAGGTCTCCACCTCTAATGGCCGCAGATGATTAGGATTATGGCTTCAAGCTCTCTTTGCCGGTGGTTATCTGGATATTTCAACCAGAAGCAGCAGCAATTTTATTTATTTATTTTCTTTAATTTTTAAACTTCATGTCCTCTGGCCGGGTGGAGGGGGAGGCACCTAGCCATGGGCTCAGTAGATGTTGGGACACCTTACTCTATGGTTCATCAGCTCTAGGCACCTGGGCTATTTGTTCAAATGTAGGCATAGATCCCAAAGTGCCTTGGTAGTGCGGGACCCAGAGGAGAGTCCTTTGGAGGTTAGTGGGGAGGAGCCAAAGGGCAGGAGGGACGGGAATGACCTTGAGAGTTACTGAAGATGGAGAAGGACAGGAGATACCCAGGGACCTGAGGAGGGGAATGTACATTTCTTTTGATAAGCTTGGGTAGGATAACTTGACTATGAATAATTGCTGTGTGTCGGAACATGGTAGGATGACTCATGGTTAGAAGCCTGGGAAGGAGAACAATAGCTCTCATTCTGACATTGAAAGAGAGGCTGTGATCTGGGTCCTTAGTGATCAATAATCTATAACCCATACATTGATTCTGGGGGAGGGGAGCACTCAGAAATCATAGGTTGTATTGAAAGTGCTAACATGCTCTTAGGGTTAGAAACGAGACCTTGGTTCCATCAATCAGATCCGAGGGGAAACACATACATCCACTGTATTTCCAGTTGTGAGTTGATGGCTGGGTGTCTCTCCCCCTCTCAGTCTCTCACTCTGCCCCTCCAAGGAGGGGTGCCCCCCTCAACACTCCGTCTGTGACAGTCACCCCCCGGATGCCCCGGCTCAGGGGGAGGAGAGGAAGGCTCTGGCCGGGAGGCCGTGGACTGCTTCAGAAAGGGGTGAGCTTTTCAGCCGGAAGAAATGAAAGGGAAGTTTGTTTTTCCCTTCCTACTCTCTTTGGCTTTCCCTGGGTTGTGGTTTTCAGCTTTGAGTATGTGTGTACTGGTGAGGCATAGTCCCCAGGTGAAGGAGGGCCTCCCTGTGCGGCAGTTTTGTGGGGAAATGACCCATCTGCGGAGCTTTCAGCATCACAGTGGGTGTCAGTTGAAGCCTTAGGCCAGGTCTCCACCTCTAATGGCCGCAGATGATTAGGATTATGGCTTCAAGCTCTCTTTGCCGGTGGTTATCTGGATATTTCAACCAGAAGCAGCAGCAATTTTATTTATTTATTTTCTTTAATTTTTAAACTTCATGTCCTCTGGCCGGGTGGAGGGGGAGGCACCTAGCCATGGGCTCAGTAGATGTTGGGACACCTTACTCTATGGTTCATCAGCTCTAGGCACCTGGGCTATTTGTTCAAATGTAGGCATAGATCCCAAAGTGCCTTGGTAGTGCGGGACCCAGAGGAGAGTCCTTTGGAGGGTTAGTGGGGGAGGAGCCAAAGGGCAGGAGGGACGGGGAATGACCTTGAGAGTTACTGAAGATGGAGAAGGACAGGAGATACCCAGGGACCTGGAGGGGAGGGGAAGGCTGAGACCCAGCCTCCTGCCTCCCTCCACACTGTAACAAGCCCTGGTCTGGTGTCCCCTGGAGGTCTGGCCAGGTAGCACCAGGCAGTTACCCTGGAAACAGGGGCTTGGGGGGCTGAAGAGGAGAGACCATCGCAGTGCTGGGTGGTGTCCACAGTAGGTGGACGGAGCAATCTGTGTTGAAACTCCCTTTGAAGACGCCTAGGAATAACTGGAGGTGCTTGGAAGAGGGCAGGAGGAGAGGGCCAGAGTTCAGAATCAAGGCAGTAGAGACTTGGGTCACCGTAGTTTGGGTATTTATGACCCATGTGTATGTACATGTTAATCCCAAACTCTCAGTCTGTCCCCCCACCTGCCCTGCCCCCAGGAATCATAAGTTTGTTCTCTAAGTCTGTGAGTCTCTTATATTTAAAATAGATAACTAACAAGGACCTACTGTATAGCACAGGGAACGTCTGCTCGATATTCTGTAACAACCTAAATGGGAAAAGAATTTGAGAAAGAATAGACATAAATATGTGTATAGTATACCCGAATCCCTTTGCTGTACCCCTGAAACTAGCGCGGCACTGTTAATCAGCTCTGGTGGTGGTGGTGGTTTAGTCCCTCAGTTGTGTCCGACTCTCGCGACCCCATCGAGCCCACCAGGCTCCTCTGTCTATGGGATTCTCCCGGCGAGAATACAGGAGTGGGTTGCCGTTTTCTTCTCCATTAATCAGCTATCCTCCAATATAAAAAAATCAAATGGCAAAAAAGTCAATGGGCCTCCTTTTCCACTTCCTGGATGCTGGTGACGTGTGGAGGGACCAGTTTCATAGGCAGGTCCGGGGCAGGAGCAGCCTGCCATGCTGCTCCCTCCATCCTGCCCCGCAGGCATGGGCTCCATGCCCCTGGGGCAGCACAGAAGTGCACTTTCTCTCTTCATGAGAGGATGGAAGGAGCTTTGCTCTCAGCTGATTCACCGAGTTCTCAAACCATGCTGGGTCCCACGTCCCAGCCAGAGACAGATGTTCGGTCTGGCTGAGAAAACACTGTTACCATGAATGTTGATGTTCTGATGAGCTGGCAGAAATGGACAGTTTTTTTTACAGCTTCCTATGTACCAAGCACCTCATATGCCCTGTCTCATCCTTTTAATGACTGTCTAAAATGGGTCTATGTTTTTCCCCTTTAAACCAAAAAAGTCTTTTCCAGGGGGAGTGGTCACACAGTTACCCTGGAAACAGGGGTTTGGGGGAAGAGGAGAGACCATCGCAGTGCTGGGTGGTGTCCACAGTAGGTGCGGAGCAATCTGTGTTGAAACTCCTTTGAAGACGCCTAGGAATAACTGGAGGTGCTTGGAAGAGGGCAGGAGGAGGGCCAGAGTTCAGAATCAAGGCAGTAGAGACTTGGGTCACCGTAGTTTGGGTATTTATGACCCATGTGTATGTACATGTTAATCCCAAACTCTCAGTCTGTCCCCCCACCTGCCCTGGCCCCAGGAATCATAAGTTTGTTCTCTAAGTCTGTGAGTCTCTTATATTTAAAATAGATAACTAACAAGGACCTACTGTATAGCACAGGGAACGTCTGCTCGATATTCTGTAACAACCTAAATGGGAAAAGAATTTGAGAAAGAATAGACATAAATATGTGTATAGTATACCCGAATCCCTTTGCTGTACCCCTGAAACTAGCGCGGCACTGTTAATCAGCTCTGGTGGTGGTGGTGGTTTAGTCCCTCAGTTGTGTCCGACTCTCGCGACCCCATCGAGCCCACCAGGCTCCTCTGTCTATGGGATTCTCCCGGCGAGAATACAGGAGTGGGTTGCCGTTTTCTTCTCCATTAATCAGCTATCCTCCAATATAAAAAAATCAAATGGCAAAAAAGTCAATGGGCCTCCTTTTCCACTTCCTGGATGCTGGTGACGTGTGGAGGGACCAGTTTCATAGGCAGGTCCGGGGCAGGAGCAGCCTGCCATGCTGCTCCCTCCATCCTGCCCCGCAGGCATGGGCTCCATGCCCCTGGGGCAGCACAGAAGTGCACTTTCTCTCTTCATGAGAGGATGGAAGGAGCTTTGCTCTCAGCTGATTCACCGAGTTCTCAAACCATGCTGGGTCCCACGTCCCAGCCAGAGACAGATGTTCGGTCTGGCTGAGAAAACACTGTTACCATGAATGTTGATGTTCTGATGAGCTGGCAGAAATGGACAGTTTTTTTTACAGCTTCCTATGTACCAAGCACCTCATATGCCCTGTCTCATCCTTTTAATGACTGTCTAAAATGGGTCTATGTTTTTCATACCCATTTTCCAGAGGAGGCAAATGAGACTTAGAAAGATGAAATGTCTTTCCCAAACTCACATAGCCAAGTGGAGCAGGGACTTGAACTCAAACCGTTAAATTTTAGACCCTGTACCCTTGGCCTCTTTATATCCCGACAAAGACTCTTCATCCTCATGTATTTGCAGACGGACTCTGCTCATCGGGGGCAGGGGTCAGGGGATAAGGAGTACAGGTCTAGGCGCTAGGAAGCCTGAATGCTTCCACCCCTGATGTGCTCTGGGGTCTTGAGCCAGTCACAGCGGCTCTTTGCCTCTCAGTTTCCTTCTCTGGCCAAACAGAGACTGGGCTGGGATTGACCCGTGAGCTCCATCCACTTGCTACATCAGGATGGTCTCTGCCAGGGAAACTCCAGGGTATGACCCGGATGTTTACTGAGGACTTCCAGGATGAAGCAGGCATATGCGTGCACCCCTCGGTTGCTCGGGGTGCTGTAACACCTGCTCCAGATGTCACGTGGCTCTGCTGACGGGGAACTGTCAGAGACCAAGCAGGTGCGCAGCCTGTAAAACGGCGCCAGATGTCACGTTCTGCACTGACGCCGCGATGTCAGAGACTGTGCAGGTGCAGGGTGCTGGCTGCGCCGGTGGCTGACCTGTGGGCTGGTGCTCCCCCTTACCTGTGGTGCTCCCGGCTCTGCTCCTGTAGCCCCTGGCTCTGTGTGCGTGCGTGTGTGTGTGTGTGTGTGTGTGTGAAGGGAGTGGGGCCTGGGGCTTCATGAGCCCTGCCTGGGAGGAATTCTCGAGCAAAGCACTTGGAGAAGCCTTTGAAGGTGAATAACCTTTGTTTATTCTAAGCTAAACTTTGCCTTCTTGGATATTGAACTTTACGACAGAGCTGATTGATCAGTACCCTTATTAGAAGGGCACATCCCTTTTGCCTGCACATCAGAGGGCTTTGTTAGTTGAGGAGCTGAATTCAGAGGCATCTGTTCAAGCCTTGCAGGGAAGTACCTGTTCGGTCTGGCTGAGAAAACACTGTTACCATGAATGTTGATGTTCTGATGAGCTGGCAGAAATGGACAGTTTTTTTTACAGCTTCCTATGTACCAAGCACCTCATATGCCCTGTCTCATCCTTTTAATGACTGTCTAAAATGGGTCTATGTTTTTCATACCCATTTTCCAGAGGAGGCAAATGAGACTTAGAAAGATGAAATGTCTTTCCCAAACTCACATAGCCAAGTGGAGCAGGGACTTGAACTCAAACCGTTAAATTTTAGACCCTGTACCCTTGGCCTCTTTATATCCCGACAAAGACTCTTCATCCTCATGTATTTGCAGACGGACTCTGCTCATCGGGGGCAGGGGTCAGGGGATAAGGAGTACAGGTCTAGGCGCTAGGAAGCCTGAATGCTTCCACCCCTGATGTGCTCTGGGATCTTGAGCCAGTCACAGCGGCTCTTTGCCTCTCAGTTTCCTTCTCTGGCCAAACAGAGACTGGGCTGGGATTGACCCGTGAGCTCCATCCACTTGCTACATCAGGATGGTCTCTGCCAGGGAAACTCCAGGGTATGACCCGGATGTTTACTGAGGACTGCCAGGATGAAGCAGGCATGCGTGCACCCCTCGGTTGCTCGGGGTGCTGTAACACCTGCTCCAGATGTCACGTGGCTCTGCTGACGGGAACTGTCAGAGACCAAGCAGGTGCGCAGCCTGTAAAACGGCGCCAGATGTCACGTTCTGCACTGACGCCGCGATGTCAGAGACTGTGCAGGTGCAGGGTGCTGGCTGCGCCGGTGGCTGACCTGTGGGCTGGTGCTCCCCCTTACCTGTGGTGCTCCCGGCTCTGCTCCTGTAGCCCCTGGCTCTGTGTGCGTGCGTGTGTGTGTGTGTGTGTGTGTGTGTGAAGGGAGTGGGGCCTGGGGCTTCATGAGCCCTGCCTGGGAGGAATTCTCGAGCAAAGCACTTGGAGAAGCCTTTGAAGGTGAATAACCTTTGTTTATTCTAAGCTAAACTTTGCCTTCTTGGATATTGAACTTTACGACAGAGCTGATTGATCAGTACCCTTATTAGAAGGGCACATCCCTTTTGCCTGCACATCAGAGAGGGGCTTTGTTAGTTGAGGGGAGCTGAATTCAGAGGCATCTGTTCAAGCCCCTTGCAGGGAAGTACCTGGTGGTGATATGTGGGTTTGAAGGAGCCTTTGACCACGCGTAAGCCTCTGTGCTGGTTACGACCTCCACGGCATCCATTCCCAGCCTTCCCTGTCCTGCCCTCTGCCCCGGGGGCTGACCGAGTGGGTGGTCCTTGTAGCCTGGTTCCGGCTGGACTTGGGCACCGCGAGCCCTCGATGGAAGCCAGAGAGGCAAGGGGAGAGCAAGGTGGGGACATGCTGTCTCATTTGCCTGGCTTTGGGGCACCCCTGACGTCAGCTCTTGTTCAGGGGCTCTGTCCTCAGAGGTTCCCGTGCACCCTGGCCCTGGGAACACTGTTTCCTCTCCCTGGTCCCTCTGGGGAGCCCACGCTCCTTGTGTCCTCCCTACCCACTCTTCCCTGTGGTCCCATCTGGGAGGATGGGTTTCTTGGGGCTCTCTCTCTGCCTCCTGCAGCCTCTCTCGCCGCGTTGGGCACCGCCTGATGCTCCTCATACCCTCCACGAGATGGGGGACCAGGGGAAAGTGTTCGCTGAGGACACAGCCACCGAGGGGAGAGGGTCCACTGAGGACATAGGAACCCAGGGAGAGGCTCATAAGCCGGAGTTACACAGGAGCTTCATGCATGAACTGGGACTCAAACCTGGGCCTCCCGATTCCAAGGCTGGTATTGGCTCCACACCTTCTCACTGGTAAGAGCTTCTGAGTGCTCACGACATAGTCTCAACTATTCTTTCTTAAATATGTAGCTTAGAAAATAGAAGCAAACTAGGCATGTAACGCACAAATTTTCCAATTGTTTCCACTGCCAAAGGCAATCACCCTCATTCAATCTTAAAGGAGAACCTATCAATTTTAAAGAATATTAATGATACTGAGATTCATACAAAGAGGATTGCTTGCCCTGCTGAAAACTGGCCATCCTGCGTCAACATAAGCCCTTTTGAAACTGAGATTCCATCCACTTTACGACAGAGCTGATTGATCAGTACCCTTATTAGAAGGGCACATCCCTTTGCCTGCACATCAGAGAGGGGCTTTGTTAGTTGAGGAGCTGAATTCAGAGGCATCTGTTCAACCCCTTGCAGGGAAGTACCTGGTGGTGATATGTGGGTTTGAAGGAGCCTTTGACCACGCGTAAGCCTCTGTGCTGGTTACGACCTCCACGGCATCCATTCCCAGCCTTCCCTGTCCTGCCCTCTGCCCCGGGGGCTGACCGAGTGGGTGGTCCTTGTAGCCTGGTTCCGGCTGGACTTGGGCACCGCGAGCCCTCGATGGAAGCCAGAGAGGCAAGGGGAGAGCAAGGTGGGGACATGCTGTCTCATTTGCCTGGCTTTGGGGCACCCCTGACGTCAGCTCTTGTTCAGGGGCTCTGTCCTCAGAGGTTCCCGTGCACCCTGGCCCTGGGAACACTGTTTCCTCTCCCTGGTCCCTCTGGGGAGCCCACGCTCCTTGTGTCCTCCCTACCCACTCTTCCCTGTGGTCCCATCTGGGAGGATGGGTTTCTTGGGGCTCTCTCTCTGCCTCCTGCAGCCTCTCTCGCCGCGTTGGGCACCGCCTGATGCTCCTCATACCCTCCACGAGATGGGGGACCAGGGGAAAGTGTTCGCTGAGGACACAGCCACCGAGGGGAGAGGGTCCACTGAGGACATAGGAACCCAGGGAGAGGCTCATAAGCCGGAGTTACACAGGAGCTTCATGCATGAACTGGGACTCAAACCTGGGCCTCCCGATTCCAAGGCTGGTATTGGCTCCACACACCTTCTCACTGGTAAGAGCTTCTGAGTGCTCACGACATAGTCTCAACTATTCTTTCTTAAATATGTAGCTTAGAAAATAGAAGCAAACTAGGCATGTAACGCACAAATTTTCCAATTGTTTCCACTGCCAAAGGCAATCACCCTCATTCAATCTTAAAGGAGAACCTATCAATTTTAAAGAATATTAATGATACTGAGATTCATACAAAGAGGATTGCTTGCCCTGCTGAAAACTGGCCATCCTGCGTCAACATAAGCTGGCCTTTCCTGCAGCCAAACTATTTTCTTGCAGCAGTTTTCTACCTTTCCCAATAGGCTGCGAGTTGCCCACTCTTCTCAAATGATTGACCGTTCAGGCAGAGCCTCTCCTAAATAACGTGGGTTTTACTTTTTGGCTCCACTTTCCTACAAGCCTGATAAACTAAATTCTGCTTGAGGAGAACCAATGGTGCTGTTTTCCTTGACCTTCCTGGATGCCAGACCTGACAACCTTGGGCACCTATTTGCAGGAGAAGGAGACGGGGAAGTCAGATGAGGAGGGGGAAGTTCCTTGGTTACTGTGGCAGTTTTTCCTGGCAGTGCTCGTTCCCAGTGTGGGAGATGCCTCTTGAGGCTGAAGGCAGGGAGGAAGCCACAAGGTGAATGGAGTCCTAGGAGGTCATGGCAAGTGGAGCCACGAGGAAGCGGAAGCTTAGAAGCAGTGGAAGTTAGGAGGCAAGAGAGCATGTGGGTCCTCAGAGCATCGCAGGAGAGAGAGGGTGTCGTGGGAGGACGGAGATGATGCTCAGAGAGGCAGGTGGGGTTTGTTCAATGGCAAACAGACCTAACACGGTCACACCAGAGCCTGCATTTCACTTTGCAGGCTTCAGCCAGGGTCTTCTCTGGCAGAGAGGGTGCTCCTTCCCCAGAGCCTGTATTCCCTTCTTCTGGGTTCTGCAGGGACTATCAGTGTTTTCCGCATTGGGCTTGGGCATGTGGAGGCCAAGCCAGGCCAGACCAGGAGTGTCTGGTTTGCCCAGGTCCAGGCTGCCTTCCCGGGGATCCCTGCTTGAGATGCCCACAGCCGGCAGCTGCCCACTGAGCTGAGCTGGTGTGAATGGGGCACGTCAGCTGGTTTAGAAAACAGATTGGAAACCCAGCTTTTTTTGCATTGTCTACACCAGTCGTATTCCATAATAACTATTACTGGGAGAACAAATGAACAGTGCCTTTCTCTCACGCTGCCGTCTCTCACGGTGATCTGCATCTTGAGCTGATTTGCAGATGTGCGGTTCTAAGTGGCGCGTGGTCGGAAGCAGTTAGCTCCTAATGTTATGCTGCCTCATGGGCAGCAGCCGAACCTATTAATGAACTAATCCCAGACTCTCCAGTGGAGGCCGTCTGGGCTCCTCTGCGCCACACTTTGCATTTCAGCTAAAATCAACAACGTTAAAGGAAGAAGAATTTAAATGGATTATGCTACTTATCTCTGGAATCAGACAGTGTGCCCGACAATTCTGGAAGACAGGCAGGAGGGTAAGAAGGTTTGGGGTCAAGAGCGCTGACTCTGATCTCCTGGTCCTACCCCTCACCAGCTGTGTGACCCTAGGCAGGTGACGTAGCCACTCTGTGCCTCTGTTTCCTCATCTGTGAAATGGGTTAGTGATAACACTTGTGTATGAGAGCTGCTCTGAGGGAGAGTTTTATTTTCAAAAAGGGCTTAGCTGTGCCTGGCGCATAGAACATGCTGTAGAAGGGTTTGTTTGTTCATTTATTCCACAAATATTTATTAAGCATCTATCCTGCACCTGGCAGAATTCCTCGTGCTTGGGATTCCGCTTGAGCAAGATAAGGCTCTTGCCTGCATGGAGTTTACATTCAAGTTGGGAGGGAATGCCAGATGGTGGTAGGCCCTAGGACGGTACCGTTAGCATGAGGCAGATGTGTCACAGACAGCTTCCTGAGCAGGGGACATTTGAGAGGAAACCTAGGTGATGTGCTTCCCTGGTGGTCCAGTGGGTAAGGACACTGCCTTGCAGTGCAAGGGGCGCCGGTTTGATCCCTGGCCTGGGAAGATCCCATGTGCTGCAGAGCGGCTGGACTGGTGTATCCAACTACCGCACCAGAGCTTTGGAGCACATGCGCACAGAGCTAGTGCTCTGCAGTGAGAGAGGCCACAGCGATGGGAGGCCCGCATGGGCCAAAGAACGAGGATCGATCAAAACAGATAAATGAAAGACTAATAGAAGGGGCCCGCCCACCCCCCTCCCTCCCCAACCGGCCCCCACAAAAAATTTTTAAAAAAAATTAAAAAAAAAAAAAAAACCTAGGTGATGAGAAGGCATCAGTGTGCTCAAGCTCCCCCGACCCTTCCTGGGTGGCTGATGTGAGGGACAAGCAGGTGTCGAGGCACCAACACGCTGGACAAGCAGGTAGAGCCCGGAGCCCATGGCGAGGGATCTGTGGAACAGACCTCTGATCTCTTCCTGTTGTCTCCATCTTCGAGTAGAAACCCCCTCAGCAAACAAACACTGAAGAGATAAGCCCAAAGCTGACTGTCTCAGGGCTAGGGAACAGCCTGGGAAAACTGCCTTTTCAGATTGTCCTGGGCATTTATGGAGCAATGTTTCAGGAGCCGACCTGCCAAATACCAGGTCTGAAATCTGCTGTTGTTATGTGATAAGGACTGGGGATCCACGCCGTGTTCCATTCCCTTGGAGGGAACCCACTGGTGAAATTTCTCTTAGCTCTCCACTGCAGAAAAGCCTTTTCAGTTTTCTGAACAGAGTTCTCCTTCACCCCACTTTTTTGCCTCTAAGGCATCATTTGTTTTCACCCATCTTTGTTCTTTGGCCTGTGTGGACCTCCCACTGCAGTGGCCTCTCTTGGTGCAGAGCACCAGCTCTGGGCGCATGCGATCCAGAGCACTAGCTCTTCATTGGACACACCGGTCCAGCCACTCCGCGGCACGTGGGATCTTCCTGGGTAAGGGATTGAACCGATGCCCCTTGCACTGCAAGGTGGACTGTTTACCCATTGGACCACCAGGGAAGTCGTCCTTCACCCCTTTGGTTTCCTTCTTTGCACTGCCTCTGGGGAAGCTGAGAGCTGTTTCTCATTTCTCTCTGGACACTGCATGTTCATATGGCTCTGTTTTAAACTTATTTCTGGCTCCCCACTGACTTGCCTGCTCTTGCCTTACCCATGTCCCTTCCTCTCGTTACTTCATCCCTTTGTTTCGTGGGCATCCCTGTGAGGAGGGGTGAGGAGTCAAGGGAGCAAGGAAGGCGCACCTAACTGAGGATGCAGCCAGGAGTAAATGTTCCTGACTTGGAGACAGCAGCAGGTGGGGGTGCTCATCCTGCAGGAACACCACCTGGAGTGGGGCAGTGACAGGGGGCTCCTGCCTGGTGCCTCTCAGAGCTGGAACATCTTGCTGTGTTTCATGGGTTATTATATGTTCAATGATAACATGCTTAAAAAATATAGTATTGGGCTTCACTGGTGGTCCAGTGGGTAAAGAGTCCGCCTAGCAGTGCCAGGGGCACTGGTTCGATCCCTGGCCCAGGAAGATCCCACATGCCGTGGAGCAACTGGACCCGTGTGTCCAATTACGAGCCAGAGCTCTGGAGCACATGTGCACAGAGCTGGTACTCTGCAGTGAGAGAGGCCACTGCAGTGGGAGTGCAATGGGAGGCCCACACAGGCCAAAGAATAAAAAAGATGGATGAAAATAAATATAAATAAAAGAGGCACGATGGGGGAAAAAGAAAAGGAATTGTAAAAAGAAAAAAAAAATATATAGTATGGTCCAGAAGCCAGCCAAACACTTCATCTGGTATTCAGCCGAAGAAGGGATAACCACCCAAAGATGGAGGCAAGTGAATACGCCGCAATTACCAGGAGAAGAATGTTGGTGTCCAGTGCGATGCTGTCTCAAGGGTCTTCTGAGCCCACTCAGATTCCCCTGTATGTGCTGACTGAGGAGCCTCACTCCACGGAATCTCTGACTCCACTGCCTGTGTAGACAGCAGGAGGGTGGTGGGAAGGTGGAAGGGGCTGCAGAGTGTGACACGGTCCTCAGGGATTCCTCTCCCCTCCACAGAGCCACCCCGGGTGCTCCCTTGAGAGCAGTGGCTGACACGTGCCCGTCTGGCTCTGATGCCGGCAGCTTTCCTCTGTCAAGATTGGAATCTCAAGCTACTTCTCAAGTCAGGCTGTCAACAGAGCATGGCAGATCCTCTGTCGGAAGAGAGCCGGGGTCTGGAAGTCAGTCTGGGAAATAGACCCATGTCCCTTCCTCTCGTTACTTCATCCCTTTGTTTCGTGGGCATCCCTGTGAGGAGGGGTGAGGAGTCAAGGGAGCAAGGAAGGCGCACCTAACTGAGGATGCAGCCAGGAGTAAATGTTCCTGACTTGGAGACAGCAGCAGGTGGGGGTGCTCATCCTGCAGGAACACCACCTGGAGTGGGGCAGTGACAGGGGGCTCCTGCCTGGTGCCTCTCAGAGCTGGAACATCTTGCTGTGTTTCATGGGTTATTATATGTTCAATGATAACATGCTTAAAAAATATAGTATTGGGCTTCACTGGTGGTCCAGTGGGTAAAGAGTCCGCCTAGCAGTGCCAGGGGCACTGGTTCGATCCCTGGCCCAGGAAGATCCCACATGCCGTGGAGCAACTGGACCCGTGTGTCCAATTACGAGCCAGAGCTCTGGAGCACATGTGCACAGAGCTGGTACTCTGCAGTGAGAGAGGCCACTGCAGTGGGAGTGCAATGGGAGGCCCACACAGGCCAAAGAATAAAAAAGATGGATGAAAATAAATATAAATAAAAGAGGCACGATGGGGGAAAAAGAAAAAGGAATTGTAAAAAGAAAAAAAAAATATATAGTATGGTCCAGAAGCCAGCCAAACACTTCATCTGGTATTCAGCCGAAGAAGGGATAACCACCCAAAGATGGAGGCAAGTGAATACGCCGCAATTACCAGGAGAAGAATGTTGGTGTCCAGTGCGATGCTGTCTCAAGGGTCTTCTGAGCCCACTCAGATTCCCCTGTATGTGCTGACTGAGGAGCCTCACTCCACGGAATCTCTGACTCCACTGCCTGTGTAGACAGCAGGAGGGTGGTGGGAAGGTGGAAGGGGCTGCAGAGTGTGACACGGTCCTCAGGGATTCCTCTCCCCTCCACAGAGCCGCCCCGGGTGCTCCCCTTGGAGAGCAGTGGCTGACACGTGCCCGTCTGGCTCTGATGCCGGCAGCTTTCCTCTGTCAAGATTGGAATCTCAAGCTACTTCTCAAGTCAGGCTGTCAACAGAGCATGGCAGATCCTCTGTCGGAAGAGAGCTGGAGGCTGGGGTGGGTTGTCTTGGCTGGAAGTCATGGATCTGGTATGTAGCTCCATTTATGAAGATTTATGTTGGTGATCATCTGGGAGTTCCTCCATTCTTTTGTGGGATCATTTCAGCAGCACCGCTCGTGATGCCCTAATTTGGACTCAACAGATGTCATTGTAGAAATGGCTCATGGTGGAACCCTTCCTATTACTAGGGGCATGCTCTTTCCTCCCAAACGAAGGGAAAGGCATCCCTTTGGGTCTTGAAGCCAGCGGTGTAACCCAGACCTGGATGAAGTTTGAATGTCTGAAGATGAGTCCATCAGCCTTAATTTGCACTGCATCACATTTGCAAGTTGCAAAATGGAATTTGCAATTGCTTTGCGGCAATGTTCAAATTAGCACTTCTTAGCATATTAATGAACTACTTTTTTTTTTTTCATTATGGGACCAATTTTAATGTAAATAGCAGTCCCCATACCGAGATTAGGTCATTGTTACATGAGAATAAAGTTTCAAAGCTTCCTATGGAGGTTGAGAATCCAGCCTTTGGAGGGGGCATGGCTTCAGCCCAGAGCAAAAGTCCAGAATGTCTGGATTTTTCAGGTCCAGGGTGAGATGTTTGGCTACTGGCTCGAGAGACTGGTCAACCACGAAGGAGACTGCCGACCCCTTGTCTGACGAGGCTGCTGACTCAGCCAGACAGGCAGAAGTGTCTGTTTATCTCCAGTCTGAGCCGGAGATCAAAAGGTAGACCACACACCTCATATCATGGTCACATTTACAAAGGGAGCAGCTTTCTTCAAAACAGGTCAAAATCAGCTAGAAAGGGGTGCTATGTGAATTCCTTTTTCTAAGGTATTTTCCTATATCGATGCTCCTCTGGTATAGGCGTTGAGGAGCTGCTCCCAAGTCTTAAGAACATTGTCCGTAATTACCCAAGCCGTTTCTGGAGAAATGTCAGGAGAAATTGGAAGGATCTTGTAGCTCCTGGCTGTGAGCAGGCTGGTGATGGGACCCCATGCACCGAGAAGAACCAGAAAATGAGGCTTTTAAGTGTGTGCAGAGACCACAGAGCTGTGCACCGTGTCCTGCAGAGTCAGCGGCTGGTGAAACGAGAGACCTCGTGTGGCCTCCCAGAGCCCTGGAGTCGGACGAGAAACCAGAGCCTGAGAAGTCGGCCGGGGTGGTCTCCAGCCGGCCACCGCCCTGGCTGAGGACCGTGGCCTGGGGCTCTGGGAGGGGCGGGGACCTTGTTGATCAGAGTGACACAGCCACACCAGGCATTCCACAAGGAGGGACCCCAAGGTTTCCAAATGGCAGGGCTTTCTTGGATCATTATTCGGAATGAACTGATTATTCATCCCCAGCTTGAATTACCAGCTAAATAGTATTTTCCTGCTGAGTATACATTTGTAATGCTATCCATTTCTTCCCGCGTGATGACATTCCCTTCTAGGTCCTTCATCTACCTATTCCTTACTATCTATAGATGGGCGTGTGGGTGTGCTGATTGCATTTTAAAAACAAGAGTTTGTGTATCTGATGGATCTGGAAATAATCAGTAACTAAGGTAGCAGAGTGGGAAAAAAAAAACTAGCTCTTGATGAGTAATTTTAAAACTGTGAATACTTCACAGCTTGATAGATTCCCAGGGAAGGAGTCCTTCAGTCACAATGTCTCCCAGAATGCAACTGGGCCGGCAGGTGCTTTTTTTGGAGACCCTGGGAACCTGGTAGGCATTTTGTTCCCTGGGAGAGGAGAGCCTTCTACCTCTCATCATTCCTGTGATTTCATAGAAAGTGTTTATATGCATCAGTCCATCAGGGAACCTTTGTCAAGACTATCTCAGAAGAGCTCAAGTCACATGAACTTGTCAAACCAGAGATTATTTTAGCTTGTGTGACTGCAAATGCCAGCTTCAGGTGTGGCTGGATCCAGGGGCCAGCACACTCTTGGCAGGGTTCAGCTTTGATGTATTCTGCCATGATTCCATTTTCAGGCAGTTTGGCCTCTCTTTGTGGTAGCAAGTCGGCTGCCAACCATCTAGCCTCTCAGGAATTCCAGGGAAAAAAGATTCTCTCTTTGCATAAACACCTGTTACTGAGTCAGTCTGGTCCTGATTTATGTCCTGAGCCCACCCCTGAGGTAGTCATGGTGACTAGTGGGCTGTGATGTCCTCATGGCCTGGGTCTGGGTCACCTGTCCATCCCTGGAGCTGTGGGTGGGTTCAGCTCCACCCAAGAGCACGTGGATGGAGCGTGGGGGAGGAGCGATGCCTCAAGGAAAATCAGAGTGCTATTTCTAGTAAAAGGAGGAAAGAGGCTGGGCAGGCAAAAACAACAGATGTCCACTCCAACAGCTTTTCAGTTAACTATTCGCAGAAGTCCATGAGCAAGTTATATCCAGAGAACAGAAAAGGAGGCTGATTCTACCCATTTAACTATTTATATTTTCTCAGTGAGTGGTTGGCCCGCAGTCTGTGGGTTTCCTTTTATGTAGAGGCTAGCAACTTTCACCCCTTATTTGCAAGCTTGTAGCATCTGCTAGGCTCACCTACCAGAAGCTTGGAGCTCCCCTGGCTGGGGTCAGGTTGGGCTGGAAAGCTTCCTCTGCCCCTGGTGGCGGGGTTAGTCCTAGTACCTTGGTGGGCTCTTTTGGCTCCAGCTCTCTGAGCACAGCATGGTGCTGGTGGAGTCAGAAACAGGGTCTGGGAAGAGTCCTCACAGGCAGTCACCAGTCTTTCAAGCATTCTTTTCCTGCAATGTGGCTACCCTCCCCTGCCTTCCTGTCCTGGGATGTTGGCTCCTGGGATGTTTCCTAGAACATGTGGCTCATGGGGTGGTGGAAGCATCAGTCTTTTCTCCTTTATCTCTGGTGGATTCAGCCATTGGAGCCCAGACAGGTTGGAGAGAACGGCACCTCATGTCTCTTTGACTCACACGAGGAGGAGGCTTAGCAGGGAGACGATCTTTTGCTTCTTTCTGCTTCTCCCCACCCCTCCTTCCCAATCCTGCTTTGTCTCCTACGCTCCTCCCTCT
Organism: Tragulus kanchil; assembly: GCA_022376925.1. Lineage (NCBI taxonomy): Eukaryota > Metazoa > Chordata > Mammalia > Artiodactyla > Tragulidae > Tragulus > Tragulus kanchil. The sequence goes on along the minus strand of JAIOJX010000031.1, from coordinate 112,886,039 downwards.
GATAGGTCCTGGAACAAGCTACGGGTGACTTCTTAGCCCCTTTGTTGATGCCCCCCGTCCATCTTCTATAGGTGCCATAGACTAGGATGGCGCTTAGGTTGGGTCTGATGAGGGCAAGAAGGAAGAATATCAGAGCCTGCTGTCCCCTACTGGCATCCCAGCCACCTTGGATCTCCAGAAGGTTTAGCGGACAGACCTTGACTGCTGCTTCAGGTCTGGAAATGACCTCTGTGGTTCGCCCTTCATTCCAGGTGTTCAGTCTCTCCTCTCACACCCATTCGAAGTTCGCCATCCCTCTGAGGCCGAGTCTAATCCCGTGAGGACAATTCAGGGGCAGGGGGCCGTTCACACCTCCTTCTCACTTATTAGGGGAGAATCGCTCTGACGAAGCTGCAACGGCCCGCCAGAGCCTCATTATTTTGGGCTTCATTGAAATGCGCTGCAGAGCCATCCCCGGTACTTTATGTACTAAACTTAACTACAATAATGTATTCAAATCATTCTGAATTTATCTAGACTGAGCATCCTTTCCTCCTCCTCCTCCTCCACATTTTTTTTTAAAGATAGCAAATGTGCTTTTGGAGACAACAGCTTAGGGCTCCCTATTCTGCATGGAAAGCACAGGTGACCCCTTCGTGCCCCACCCCCTTCCCGGCAGTGGCCAGCGGGAACTCACTGGATGACAATGGTGTTTGGGGACCTTTGGTGCTTTGTTTTGGCTCTGTGTCCCACCTCTTCCACTCTCTCTGCCCCAACATCTTGCCCTTGCTGAGAAATGTGCTCTGGCGTGTGAGGGGTGGTGATGTCTAGATAGGAAACTGAGGATCCAGAAACCTGCGAGAAGGCACAGAGGGAAACCATTTCTCATCCCTGTTTGGACACTAACTTTCACGGGACTTTGGACCACTCCCTCCTCATCTCTGGTGGATTCAGCCATTGGAGCCCAGACAGGTTGGAAGAACGGCACCTCATGTCTCTTTGACTCACACGAGGAGGAGGCTTAGCAGGGAGACGATCTTTTGCTTCTTTCTGCTTCTCCCCACCCCTCCTTCCCAATCCTGCTTTGTCTCCTACGCTCCTCCCTCTGATAGGTCCTGGAACAAGCTACGGGTGACTTCTTAGCCCCTTTGTTGATGCCCCCCGTCCATCTTCTATAGGTGCCATAGACTAGGATGGCGCTTAGGTTGGGTCTGATGAGGGCAAGAAGGAAGAATATCAGAGCCTGCTGTCCCCTACTGGCATCCCAGCCACCTTGGATCTCCAGAAGGTTTAGCGGACAGACCTTGACTGCTGCTTCAGGTCTGGAAATGACCTCTGTGGTTCGCCCTTCATTCCAGGTGTTCAGTCTCTCCTCTCACACCCATTCGAAGTTCGCCATCCCTCTGAGGCCGAGTCTAATCCCGTGAGGACAATTCAGGGGCAGGGGGCCGTTCACACCTCCTTCTCACTTATTAGGGGAGAATCGCTCTGACGAAGCTGCAACGGCCCGCCAGAGCCTCATTATTTTGGGCTTCATTGAAATGCGCTGCAGAGCCATCCCCGGTACTTTATGTACTAAACTTAACTACAATAATGTATTCAAATCATTCTGAATTTATCTAGACTGAGCATCCTTTCCTCCTCCTCCTCCTCCACATTTTTTTTTAAAGATAGCAAATGTGCTTTTGGAGACAACAGCTTAGGGCTCCCTATTCTGCATGGAAAGCACAGGTGACCCCTTCGTGCCCCACCCCCTTCCCGGCAGTGGCCAGCGGGAACTCACTGGATGACAATGGTGTTTGGGGACCTTTGGTGCTTTGTTTTGGCTCTGTGTCCCACCTCTTCCACTCTCTCTGCCCCAACATCTTGCCCTTGCTGAGAAATGTGCTCTGGCGTGTGAGGGGTGGTGATGTCTAGATAGGAAACTGAGGATCCAGAAACCTGCACGAGAAGGCACAGAGGGAAACCATTTCTCATCCCTGTTTGGACACTAACTTTCACGGGGACTTTGGACCACTCCCTCCTCTTCTCTGGACCTCAGTTTCCTTGATATAGAAACTCACATTGATGAGGGTGTTGCCTTTGCGCCAGTTCAGGGGCTCTTAGCCTGGGGTCCATGCATGAGCTTTGGGATGGTCCATAGATCTTTTGAAATTGTATGCAATATTGCAGGGTGTTTTTTTTTTTTTTTTTTTTGTCTGGAAAAGACATTGCATCGCTCCCATTGGGTTTTCAAAGAGCTCTTCTCTAGCAGAGACTAAGATCTCAAACACCTGCAGGCACTCAGGACCCCAGGCACCTTCCTGTGCATTTGCTCAATGCTCTGGCTTTACCGGTGGCGCTGCTGAGGCTGGGTGAGGGCCCTGGCTGGGAGGCTGGGCAGTGCTGTGGTGGGGACCACTGGAGACGGGTCCTGGGAGGGCTCCAAGTGCAGGGAGGCTGGGAAGGACCAGTTAAGAACCTTCCTGGGAAGTCCTTCCTGGGAAGGACTCCCTTCTAGAACCTTCCAAAAGGAATTCTAGTGGATGTAAAAATGAAACACATGCAAACCAAAGCTCTGGGTCAAAGTGACCAGGATGTGGGGAATTGGTTAGTGGTCACGGTGTGATGTGCATTTCTGCCTTCATGTCTGCCTCCTGGCTATGGATGGAAGCTCTCTTCTACCAGGGTGCTTGAACATGGAGGCACACAGGGACTCACCTGCCCTTCCTTCACTTGTTTCTGAATTTGTCTCCTGCTGTCTGTTTAACTGGGCTCTGGCAGGAGGCAGACCACTGGGGGCCCTGGTCTTTGTCATCCTTTGGCTTCTTTTCATGTGAAATGACTGAGCCCCCATCCGTTTTGCCTGGCTTCTCCTCATCAGAACTGTAAGTTATCTCTTCGGAGTCTGTGCAGCTACAGGTGCTGTTTGGTTCCAACAGGAAGCCCTGCGCATCCCGTAAGTGGTTCAGCATCCCTGCTTGCCTGCAAACCATGCTTTTCTCTAGGCTTTTCCAACCAGAGAGGCATATTGAGGCCACTTTGCTGAGTATTCATCCCCCACACAAAATGCTGTTGCCCTCTGGGCATGGAGGAAATATTAATAAAGAGTTATTTTAAAACATTTGGTTAAAAGATGTAATTCTACTGTCGTTGAAAAGGCAAAGGCAAGCTTGCTCTCGGGTTCTGAACGTGTCATCCTGCACAGCCCAGCCAGAAGGTCTGTGTGCTCACCATTAAATAAAATTTTATAATGAAAATTTTGTCTTATGAAGGTGAAACTTTGAGAACGTATTAGAATTCTCATTTTTCTATGCATAGTCATCAAATGACCTTCACATACTGCCACATAAAGTATAGATTTAAAGTTAAATGATCCAGTCAGTCATTTACCATTTTCTTAAAGAGTAATTTCTTCTGTAACTCTGGATGTTTACATATGGTTTTCTTTTTGGTATTTACCTTTTAAGAATTGAAGAAAAACTGACATTCTTTTGGGGAACTGTTTTTTAATAGCCTTTGTTTATTTTTAATATGTGGCGTTCCAGGCCCTTGCTCTAATGATTTTTTTCACACTGCATTGATAATTAAATTCATTCATTTTCCCAGCTGCACAATTCCTTTAACTAAAAAGTTATGGGTAATAACACCTCTTATGTTCAGCGCACAGAGGAGGAAAGGGTATATCAGGAGCTCTCCGTCGGGGGAAATCACTCAGATTGTGTAGGTCATGGGTTAAGGTGAAAAATCTGTGTACCAGACCTCAGGTATTCAGAGTCTGTTAGTTCACTGACTATGACCTGCGGGGTGTGATTTTCTGAGACTTTCTTTTTCTTTATGTCCATAAAGATGTGATGGATCTTCATCGATGCTATTTAAAATTTTAGTTCATAATGTGTAGTCATTGTGTGTTCAAAAGCAGTAAAAGTGTTGGTTTCTATTAAATGATTGGAGACTGTTTGCATGCTGTTACCAACTCGCGGCCACAGAAGGAGGGCAGTAAAATGGAGGTGAGATATTTAGTGACATAAAAAAAACCCATGTCGATTTGTGAAAATGTAAAACTGTGATCATGGAAGAGATTCTTGAAGTAATGAGAGAAAGGCTTCGTCTCTGGGCTAGTGATTCACTTGTAGCTTCTGTAATTTCATGGATGCTATAAGGATTTGGTTTTTACACATTTTAATTTAGTCCGGAGATGTTCCTATTTTAATTATCCATACACAAGGGCACAGTATCTTTCTACGGTTATTGCTATATGTTACATTTATATATAGCAATAGCAATTTGAAAAAAAAAAAAAAAACCAACAAAATGCTTTCACCTAGATGACCAAAGGGTTAGACTCATTTGTTTTAATGACACTGTATGGACCTTTGCATTCTTAAATAGGATTTTTAAATACACGAGATGCAAACGCTCATGGATGTGCACCCAGATGGTTGCACGCAAGAGAATGGAAAAAGGATCTTGTCGATGCCCTCTTGTGTGAAAATGTGGTAGATGCCTTGGTGGCAGCCCTTGAGTGGGGGATGTTTGGAGCCCCTGCCTTTCCTCGTCTACATCGGAGGGCACAGACTCAGGGAACCTGAGAGCAAATTGATTGCCAGGGAGTCTCAGCTATTGCATTTCAATACAGAAAAGCCCATTTGGTGAAATGTGATATTTTCACTATTGCATTGGGCTCAATCTGCAGCAAGGAAAGAGACTATATATATATATATATATATATATTAGGTACATTTCTAAATTATGTGTATTTGCAAATATACACAAATATATAATACATAAAAAGAACAAAATCGGATGGAAGCAACTGCTGACAGAAAGTAAAATTTAAGGCATCCAGCTCACACACTGTCTGGGTGAGGTGATTCCCGTACAGCCAGGGGCTAATTCTGCCTCTTTCCACGGAGAAGCAGCAAGCAGAAATCGCATTTAAACGAATCCTCCTGCAAACCCTCCTCCCTGGAGAGGTTGTGGAACATTGTGCCGAATGGGGACCTTCTGCAGCAGCTCTGTGCGGATGTCTGGAGTCTCCTGAAGGAGGCCCCCGATTTCACCCGCTCAGAGCAAAGCCTTTGAACTCGGCCAAACAAGTGGGTCCCACTGCTGAGTCCCCTTGCCCAAGGGGCCAGCACGGAGTGTCACCCCGTTTAATGGGGTGACACCTGACTCAGGGGAAGGAGCGGAAGTTAAAGGGTTACATGAGCTCCCAGGAGACCTGGAGGAAGGGCCTAGGCCTGGGTCACAAAACCGGGCATCTTGGGGGCATGAGCCACACACAGATGTGTTCTGCCTGTTCTCAGATTATTAAAAAGAAATAAGAATTTATTGTCCACATTTCGTAATCGGAGAGTTCACATATTTATCCGGATTTCTGGCTTCATTTGAATGTTTGGAAGTGCTAGAACCTTTGAGTCCTCACATCTATGGAGAGCAGTTCATCAGGGCTGACCCAGCCCTTTTAGGCTGCTCAGAGCTCTCCCAGGTGTCTGCAGCCCAGCAGCCCATGTTCCCTGCCTCTGGCGGGGGCAGGCTTCCCCACCCGGCCGGCATCTGTCTGGCCCTCCTGCCGCTTCAGGTATTTACAAAACCCTGGTGTCTGCTTGGGGACGCTTTGACCACTGCCTCGGACAGCCCTGCCCCCCTCACCATGAGGCCAGCTGGGGTTTGTTACAAGTGACAACCAGGCTAAGGAGTGTCAGCCGCCCGGCTCAGAGGTGGGATCTTTCAGACTCTCCACTGGGACCATGTTCTTTCAGCCCGGACACAACCAGACTTCTGAGAGCAAGCTCCTCCCAGCCTCGGGCAGGACCGCAGAGGCTGATCTGTGAGGGGTTGGCAGGGCAGCCCCTTGAAATCTGCAAAGCTAGCCCTGCACACCTGTCTCAGGAAGAAGTGCATGCCCGCGGCATTTAAAGACGCTGTTGTGTCTGAGACGGGTACATGCTGGGGTTCTGGGGTGTTGCAACACTGTTATTGCCCAAGGTTAAATTTTCCTTTCCCTCCCAGTGGAGGTGAGGTATGTGTAGGCACACTCAAGTGTGTGGGCGTGGAAGCACCCGGGTGGGGTCTCTGTTGGCTCTGTTCTGGCCTGGCATGAGGGAAGGTACTGAGAGAGTGTGGATGTCTCTAGGTAAGGGCATCCCGGCACCAGGGACACAGCTTGGAGATCCTGTGTGTCGTCACTGCCCCTTGCTGGACCAGAGGAGAACAAGGCTGGTGTCATGTCTGTCCTGTCTCTCCAGCTCTAACTTGTAACTGGTGCTAACTGGATGGACAGATGGATGATGAAGGGTTCTGCCTTCTTCCCGCGTCTGGAACCAGAAGTGGCCCACTTAGCCCAGCTCTTGAGGTCCAGCAGGCTCCTGAGGCTGCGGGAGGAGAAGCCTGTGCTGGCAGAAGCCTACTGAGAGATCCCGTGGGCCCAGGTCCTCGCCTAGCTGCTGCCCCTTCTCAGCCATTTCCTTTCCTAAAGAAGCAGAGCCAAGTCCTATGTTTAAGAGGACTTTTCCTGTGGAACCCATCATTCCCCTTTCCCCCCACCCCTTGCTGTGTTGTCTGCTCATCACAACAGTCAGACTCAACCCTGCAGTGCAGTTTTCCTGTGGGCCTCCAGGATCTCGCCCCAGTCTGAGCTGGACCTGGGAGGGGGTGCTTCACAACCTTCATTATCAAGGAGAACTCGTTATCCTGAAATTGGGCACATGTCCTTCTTTCCCTTTTCCCCAAGAAGCCTCCTTCCCTGCACCCCACAGCAGCTGTCACTGGTGCAGGAGCCTGGTACCCTGGCCAAGGTGGCTGGACTTCAAGGCACGATGCATTAGGTGAGGCTGCAGCTCGAGGGGTTTGCTGAGGTGGTGGCCACCTGAGAGGAGCATCTGGCCCAAGCTGGGCTCCCTTTTCTGTGAATCCGTATTCAAAAGCTTTGGTCTTAAGAAAAGAAAAGGATACAACACGTTGGTCTTTGTTCCTTGTGTCTAAGGAGAAGTGAAGACACATTCAGCATTTGAGACCCCAGTAAGGACAGAAGCCGTCTTACACCAGTCTCAAAAGGGTCCCTTTTCAAGCTACAAAAGTAGTGGATTTGGAATAGATTTTGAGGGGACACACGTGGCAAAACAACAAAATCCTGTGGGTGAAGAGCTTTCACGGGAAGAACTGTGGACTCCTAACCTATGTGGATGACACGGGCTTTCTGAGTCAAAGGAACTGGAAAAAGGAAATTACCAGCAGACATAGGATGAGTGGAATGACTCTCAGCTAAAGCTCTTGGAGGAAAAGAATTCCTTTTCTCATGTTGAGACTAAAGGTTTCCTGAAAAGGTGCCAAGGTAGAAGGTCGGGGCAGAAGTTATCGCCACTAAGGATTACAGACTCAGGTGCCTGCCCCGCCAGAAGAGGGCCATGGGTCCAACCCTGCTCCGCCCTTCTTGTCCTGGTGTGGCTGAACCCTGCCTGAATGGCTGGAGGGAAAGTAAGTGCAGGAGGAGAAAGTGGGCCCAGGTGAGTCTCTATGCATCCTTGTCTTCTTAAATAGGCCCCTGCTGACGCTCCCCCAAAGGTTTTACTGTTTGTGTTCACAGGCTCCCATCTGCCAAGAGCTGCTAGTTGACCTAACCTAGAATGAAGTCAGTCTGGGCAGCTGGCTTTTCTTTTTTTCCCTTTCTTTCTTATCTTTTCTTACAACAGAATTTAAAAGTAGTTTATTCGATTTTTTTTCAAAGCCTGTGCCATGCAGTATTCAGGGCTTCCCAGGTGACATGAGTGGTAAAGAACCTGCCTGCTAGCGCAGGAAGTGTAAGACGTGGGTTCGATCCCTGGGTCAGGAAGATCCCCCGGAGGACAGGATGGCAGCCCACTCCAGTATTTTTGCCTGGAGAATCCCATGGACAGAGGAGCCTGGCGGGCTATAGTCCATGGGGTCGCAAAGAGTCAGATGACTGAAGCGACTTGGCACGCACACAGTACGCAGGATCTCTGTTCCCCGACTGGCGAAGGATCCTGTGCCCCCTGCACTGGAAGCTCAGTAACAACCCAGAGACTGCCAGAGAAGTCCTGGTGTCTGGGTTTTCTTTACTTGTTCTGTCAAGAAATCATGCATATTTTACATCCACACTTGCCTCTTCTGACTCCCTATGCACCCCTTCCCACCCCCACACACCCCTCCCCAGATTGTAACACCTCCGGGCAAGGACAAGCACCCACTCTTCTCTCCGGACCGAGGACTGGGCAGTACAGCCAGGGCTCATGTGTCCCTTTCTGCTTTGGCAAAACAACAAAATCCTGTGGGTGAAGAGCTTTCACGGGAAGAACTGTGGACTCCTAACCTATGTGGATGACACGGGCTTTCTGAGTCAAAGGAACTGGAAAAAGGAAATTACCAGCAGACATAGGATGAGTGGAATGACTCTCAGCTAAAGCTCTTGGAGGAAAAGAATTCCTTTTCTCATGTTGAGACTAAAGGTTTCCTGAAAAGGTGCCAAGGTAGAAGGTCGGGGCAGAAGTTATCGCCACTAAGGATTACAGACTCAGGTGCCTGCCCCGCCAGAAGAGGGCCATGGGTCCAACCCTGCTCCGCCCTTCTTGTCCTGGTGTGGCTGAACCCTGCCTGAATGGCTGGAGGGAAAGTAAGTGCAGGAGGAGAAAGTGGGCCCAGGTGAGTCTCTATGCATCCTTGTCTTCTTAAATAGGCCCCTGCTGACGCTCCCCCAAAGGTTTTACTGTTTGTGTTCACAGGCTCCCATCTGCCAAGAGCTGCTAGTTGACCTAACCTAGAATGAAGTCAGTCTGGGCAGCTGGCTTTTCTTTTCCCTTTCTTTCTTATCTTTTCTTACAACAGAATTTAAAAGTAGTTTATTCGATTTTTTTTCAAAGCCTGTGCCATGCAGTATTCAGGGCTTCCCAGGTGACATGAGTGGTAAAGAACCTGCCTGCTAGCGCAGGAAGTATAAGACGTGGGTTCGATCCCTGGGTCAGGAAGATCCCCCGGAGGACAGGATGGCAGCCCACTCCAGTATTTTTGCCTGGAGAATCCCATGGACAGAGGAGCCTGGCGGGCTATAGTCCATGGGGTCGCAAAGAGTCAGATGACTGAAGCGACTTGGCACGCACACAGTACGCAGGATCTCTGTTCCCCGACTGGCGAAGGATCCTGTGCCCCCTGCACTGGAAGCTCAGTAACAACCCAGAGACTGCCAGAGAAGTCCTGGTGTCTGGGTTTTCTTTACTTGTTCTGTCAAGAAATCATGCATATTTTACATCCACACTTGCCTCTTCTGACTCCCTATGCACCCCTTCCCACCCCCACACACCCCTCCCCAGATTGTAACACCTCCCGGGGCAAGGACAAGCACCCACTCTTCTCTCCGGACCGAGGACTGGGCAGTACAGCCAGGGCTCATGTGTCCCTTTCTCTTTGCTGGTGGACTGTTGAGGTCAACGCACATCTGACCTCAGAGGTTTTGCACTCCAGAGATCCTCATTGTGAAGGCCTCCCAAAGACAAACTGGGAACTGTTTTGAACATATTGCCCCGCGTGGGAAGCCGACACGTGGGGTCTGAATAGTCAAGAGACAGCTGGAGCTCTAGGCTTTCCAGATCTGGCAAAATTAGAGAGTTAAATGATTTACTGAAACCCGAGAATATTCTGCTTTGACTGCTCAGAGCTCCCCATTCCCAGTTACTTTGTTTGACACTTTTCCCCCATTAGAAAATGAAGCATAGCAATTAGAAGACAGCTCTGAGGTTCTGTATTCAGGGGTGTTTGCATATCTATTTGGTAATTTCGTTTCTGTAGCCACTTGGGCAGAGCCTCCTTAAAGAGCCTTGTTTGGATTTGTCTGGATAATGTTTTCCAGTTCAGAGTAACCGCTAGAGCAGTAAGAAAATGCTTGGCAAAACTCAGATCCATTAAGCTTTGCTGTTCACACCTACAGAGCTTCTCCATCCAGGCATGGGGTTAACCTAAGCACCTGATATTTGCAAGGGCTCTTGGAAAAAAAGAAAAAGAAAAAACAAATCAAGATGCCTAATCAGAAATTACCTTACTTGTAGTAAAACCTAAATTCATGAGAATTTATAAAAATAGATTTCTTTTAAATGCCGGAGCAGAGATTTAGAAGCAATTTGGCAGATTGGGATGCATGGGACCGACCTGCGCCAGGTTCTTCTTAGGTTAATAAATATTCATTTTGTTTTTTTGGGGGGGATTCCAAGTAGGAGACAGAGGGTCCTTGTTGTAGAAGTCAGATCTATTTCGACAGCAAGAATTTCAGATTCTTTAGTATCAGGTATTCTTTTCTAAAAATGTAACTCTTTCCTAACAAGGCAAACCTCCAGTGGGAAATCTGCTCCAGGAGATGCATTCGGCCACGGCCTCTCCTTCCCGCGTGCAGCTAAGCAAAGCCAGGTCTGAGAATGATGCTCTCTCCCCTCTGAGTAACCTGTTTCTATTTTTTTTTGGACACGCAGAAAAAGCTTCATTCAATATTGATAGTGTTTCGATATATTAAAATCAACAGCAAGTCAGGAATCTTACATAAAATGTGTACAGATGGCATAGTTTTTCCTGGTTTCACCTGTTTTTTGACCAGACGAGTCCATTGTAAAAGGGATTTCTCCTCTCTTTAAACCTGCAGTCTGTCTAGTTCTCACACAATGTAGGTCCAATTGGTACTGAAATGGTTCCTCCAAGATGTCTGTGAAGGTGTTATTATTAGTAATACCATCTATTTTCTACCAATGTTCAGTTTAGCATATTTGGGAGCTTTAAAGAAAAAAATCTTAAAATAATTTTTCTTCATCTGAGAAACGCGAGCGCAACATTGTCCATAAGAGGTAAAAATAGATGCCTTGTCATTTCTAACAAATATTTTAAAGCAAACCAGCAGATATATTTCAAATGTATTTCACTGAAATTTATTTGAAAGACAAAGAGAGAACGAGACTCAGTTTTAGCTGCAGCTGTTCCCAAAGAGTTTGGGCACAAGTATTCTTTCTTTCCTTTGTATGATTTCGATAAAATTAGGTCAAAGAAATGTTCATTTGAAAACAGTGCTTTGTCATATTATCTACACCACAGGGTTCGCAAATCTATTAATCCAGCATTCATCGCGTGAAGTTCCCAATCCTAATGAATGGTTTAGACAGCATTGTCATCAATTTTCCGCAGGTGCATTCTTTTAAATGCCGGAGCAGAGATTTAGAAGCAATTTGGCAGATTGGGATGCATGGGACCGACCTGCGCCAGGTTCTTCTTAGGTTAATAAATATTCATTTTGTTTTTTTGGGGGGGATTCCAAGTAGGAGACAGAGGGTCCTTGTTGTAGAAGTCAGATCTATTTCGACAGCAAGAATTTCAGATTCTTTAGTATCAGGTATTCTTTTCTAAAAATGTAACTCTTTCCTAACAAGGCAAACCTCCAGTGGGAAATCTGCTCCAGGAGATGCATTCGGCCACGGCCTCTCCTTCCCGCGTGCAGCTAAGCAAAGCCAGGTCTGAGAATGATGCTCTCTCCCCTCTGAGTAACCTGTTTCTTTTTTTTTTTTTTGGACACGCAGAAAAAGCTTCATTCAATATTGATAGTGTTTCGATATATTAAAATCAACAGCAAGTCAGGAATCTTACATAAAATGTGTACAGATGGCATAGTTTTTCCTGGTTTCACCTGTTTTTTGACCAGACGAGTCCATTGTAAAAGGGATTTCTCCTCTCTTTAAACCTGCAGTCTGTCTAGTTCTCACACAATGTAGGTCCAATTGGTACTGAAATGGTTCCTCCAAGATGTCTGTGAAGGTGTTATTATTAGTAATACCATCTATTTTCTACCAATGTTCAGTTTAGCATATTTGGGAGCTTTAAAGAAAAAAAATCTTAAAATAATTTTTCTTCATCTGAGAAACGCGAGCGCAACATTGTCCATAAGAGGTAAAAATAGATGCCTTGTCATTTCTAACAAATATTTTAAAGCAAACCAGCAGATATATTTCAAATGTATTTCACTGAAATTTATTTGAAAGACAAAGAGAGAACGAGACTCAGTTTTAGCTGCAGCTGTTCCCAAAGAGTTTGGGCACAAGTATTCTTTCTTTCCTTTGCATGATTTCGATAAAATTAGGTCAAAGAAATGTTCATTTGAAAACAGTGCTTTGTCATATTATCTACAACACATGTCTAGCAAATTTATGAATCCAGCATTCATCGGCGTGAAGTTCCCAATCCTAATGAATGGTTTAGACAGCATTGTCATCAATTTTCCGCAGGTGCAGCTGAGGCAATCAGTCACTTCAATCAAAAGCCTCCGTCAACTTGCGTGGCGCTGTCATTTTTTACACTCGGATTGCTGAAATTAACAAAAACGGTCTCTCCGGGTATGGCTTGACACCCCTCCCGCCTGTGGGTGGTGCTTTTGAGCAGCGCTTTGCTGCTAGCCGAGCGGCAGATTTTGAAAGCATTTTTTTTAACTTTATACTAACATAATATTTCTTTTGTGATAGTATGGAGATAAAATTGCACTGTGTGTTTTAACATACATTACAACAACTCTTAAGGCAAAAAAGTAAATTCATGCAAATGAGTTTGGAGAAAGTCTTAAGACTGGTTGCTGGTTGCGGTGCAAAGTGGGACCCGGATGCTGCAGGGAAAGGCTCCAGTGGCCACCTGGGATGTCCGCAGGTTCTGAACTTCCTCGTCCCTTCCTCTATGGGACCATCTAGCAGTTTGGGCTCTGAACTTTGGACGCTGTGACTTTAAGAGTTAAGATTGAAAAACCAGGCCACCTGGTTTGTTTCACCTTGTTATTTCCTCCGAGTGTGCCTTTCTCTGACTTCTAAGTCTCTGGAAATCTTCTCCAGGGGAGGCTTTATCGATATCAGGAGAGGTACGTCTTATCACTCTATGGGCGATAAGAATTATATTCTTCCCTTTGCAGCCAGTGAGCTGCTTCTCCTCCAAAGGGTAAAGCCGCCTCCACATCCTCTCACTTAAACCTTAAAAGATTCCACGAAAGAGCCGAAGAAGGAAGAGCTTTGGCTTTCTGTATCACTGAGAAATAACCTTGTTTCCAGAACTCTATAGAGTCCAAAAAAGAATTTCAATAGTTGCAGCAATACAAAGAGAAAGCTGCGAGAGACTCTTGCATATGCCAAAGATGAGCGCGCCTGTCTTTATCCCGAGAACACCACCAGGTGCCTTCTAAATCTTTAAAATATATGGACAGACAGAAAGCACTTAGCATTCGTTCCTCTGTGATGAATAGAGTTAACCTTTGTAGTTTGCCAAAAGTCAGTAAGTTTTTCTTTCCCATTTGTTTCAGCAGAATCTGGAGTGGAAATGCAGGTGGGATGAAATCAGCTCACGTTGTCTTGGCCTTTTTTGGCTTACTGGACAGTGGTCAGACTGATTATAGCAGCTGATAAGAAAGATGTGCCGTATTAACTCATTTGAACCAGTGGGTTACTTTTAGTGACAGAAGCTCTTGACACTGGCTGGAAAAACATCGAGGTGTCTTTCCCTTGTAGGTGTGAGGAATGGTCAGTTACCCCAAGGTTTCTGTGGCTGCATTTCACAATCCATGGGGTTTCTGAAGAAGGCACATCCTAAGATGATAATAAAAATGTACTTTTTAGGAACGAGTTGTGTCCCTTTGCAAATAGCTTGGAGGCAGGATTCCTGCCTGCATCCTTGTCATCCATACCTGCGTGGACGATCCCTTCCCTCAGAGAGCAATTAGGGACTGGAGAGACTGGTGTTTCTGCTAATATTTGAAGCTGCGTGTGCCTCTGCCGCCAAAGGGGAGAAGGGGCTGCGATTATCTGTACCTAGAGAAAAGCATTCCAGCAGCGCCCACCTTCTAGACACTCGATAAGAATGCAGTGGGGGTGGGGTGGGGAGCCTGCAGACTCCCGAGAGGGTGGCTGTTCTGCTGAGGAATGAAGGTGGCCACCCAGCAGCCAGCCAGGCTTGCTAGAGGAAGTCTGTTTTGGCTTGCTTCCGTGGAGTCTGAAGTTAAATGGTCCTGTCTGCTGCTTCTCCTGCTAAAGATCTCTTGAAATGCACGATTACAGTTTCCCTTTCGTTTACGGCAACAGAACTAACCAGTCCGTGTGCAGTTCGGCCACCCCTAATTTCCTAGGAGTGCCTATGGAATAGATCTTTTCTTTTGCTTTTATTACCCAAATATAAAAACATTTGACTTGCTATCACTCTTCATGTAACTGTAGATGTTGGAATAAAAGGAGGAGTTGAAATAGAGTGTCCATAAATCAAACAAATGGATACAGGGGAAAGAATCTGCAACATGTATAGTCAAAGATAGGTATCGTCTTAAAGGAGATGGTTTGCGTTGCCTGGGTGTTTTAACATTGTGCTCTCCATTAGGCTGTTCTCTGTTTTACAAAGAAGGCAAATAGTTCCATATTTGATTTTTTTTCTTTCTCTTCCAAACCAAATGAGAATTTCTTTGTGGTGGTTGTTGTTATTTTCTTGCTAAAAGGAAGGGAATTAACATGTTTTTTTTTTCCCCCATGAATATATGTGGTGAAAAGACTTCAGCGTGTTTTGACTAAGCATGCAAAATGTTTTATTAATCAGAGCCCCAGCATAGAAATGAAAGCACTACGTCTTTAAAAGTGCCTGGGCGTCCAGGTACGTGGGGAGATCCGTAAAACCGTTGACCAAGCACAATATACGTAGACAAATGTCTTCTCATTGTGTGATGCATGAAGGCCATGATAGATGGTTTCTAACAACAAAGCGTGGCCACAGAGACAAAATTAGTGTTGTTTTAATTACCAGTGTCTGTAATGTTATCTATCCATAACTGCCTGAAAGAGACCGTCACGGAGGGTCAGCGGGCGACCTGAGCTGGCACTTCCAACACAGGGCTCTTATCAGCTCCCTGGTCACAGCACCGTGCTTAAAAAAAAAAAAGAAAGAAAAAGTTTCATGCTTCCCTCACAACATTTACTGAGAGCGAAAAAATTGTTTCTTGTTTAGGGGAAGCGCCCTTATCTTTCTCTTTCAAAGTGAAGAAAACAAGCAGATCTTATTAAATGCTATTTGGAGGTCAGAGTAATGGGTGGAAAATGGAACCGGCCTTGACATTCTTCAACCAAAGTTTATGCTCTTGGAGTGGTGTTTTTTGTCAGTCACAAATAGCATTATGACACTAATAGGAAGGAAGATTCTTTATTTTTGAAACCTCCTTGAGCTGAGACGGGCCCCTCTTCAGACGTTAGTAAGTGTGTAGATTGTGAAGATGAAGTAGTCCTTACTTTCTGAGCTTGCGGGAGATGAAAGATAGCCCAGCTTTTGAAAATGGCCTGCGTGGCACATGCTATAAATGAACAGGGAAAGCAATCGAGCTAATAGATTACAGTAATTATCCAATCTTTGGCTAGTTTGTATTGGCAAACTATAAATACAGTACACATTAGAACAAGGTGCTTACAGAATGTACATGAAAGGTCATTGTAATTTGCAAGTCGCTAGTCATTAGAATATGCTAAAAACCATTGCTTCAGGGCTCAGATTTTAATGATGAATACATTGATTATTAAGTAGTGGAGGAAAAATGTACAAGAGCTGCTGTGGTGTAATGATAGGTCGCTTTATTTTGGGAAGGAAATCAACTCAGCTTCAGAATGCATGCATTGAGGAATATAATTGCAGTGAAGAAAATTCCTCAGAGGAGCTTGGCACATATTAAAAGCAAAAACTTGAGACATGTTTGTGATAAGATTACTAATAAATCTCTGGTAAGTCTTAGACTCCTGACAATAATACAGCAACAGGGTACTTCATCTTCTCCAAGCTTTAGAATTTAAGATCAGTCACAAACAATCTAAATTACGACTGATGCTAGGCAGATGCAGTACTGGACGATGCTGCTCGCCGTAAATCTCTCGTTCCTTATATGCAAATTAAACTCCATTTTAAAAGATAATTTTTCACATGGTGATCGCCTTTATTTGCGAAATGCTGGTGATTTTTAATGGGGAGAGAAAAAGCCAGGCTCCAGATCCGGGAATGATTTTGTGCGAGAGGGGCGTCTGGACGCCTTGGGTGGCTGCCACCGACTTTGGAGAGAAGTTAGGAACCACGTGGGGCTGCAACTTGGCCTGGTTGTGCCCAGCGGCCACCTTGGCAACTGGCCGTCGGGGTTCCCTGGTCCCATCTGTGCGGCGAGGCTCTCTGACCTTTCCCAGCAGAGCCAGGTGCCAGTTCCTGCTCCTTCTGGGATGGAAACATTTTGTCTCACAGCCTCTCCTCTCCCAGTGCAAGCTTCCCTCACAGAGCTCCTAGCTCAAGGAGCTAACAGTCCTGACTCTTTCTGGCTTGTTTGCATTTTAGAGGTAAAGCAGCTTTGCGTCCCAAGGGAGAAGAGCTTGTTTTTCTTTCTCCTCGCCTATCCTCTTGAAATGTTTGTCTCTCAAGCACTGCATTTTTATTGTGGGGGCTGTTGGTGAGAAACTTGGAAAGAGTAAAAGAAATTTAAAAGGGCAGGACGGACTTCCTTTTTCTGAAATCTATCATTCTGCTGCTAGGTCAGCTATCAGTGCCTGATCTGTGGGTGGAACCACAGGGCAGTGACCTGAGTGCGGTGAGGGTTCCCTAAGCTCCTGGGGACATGGAGGTTGGCTGCCAGCGATCTGGCAAAAGGACCAGTCCAGGGGGTTTTCACGTTCCCCCTGGACTCCCTGAGGAAGCCCGGCAGTGAGTTGACTGGGACATTGTCACTCTTCATGCACCTCCAAAGAAACGTCAGGACCAGGAGCCAATGTGGCCCATGGGTTCCTTTCTTTGAGCCACAGCACCAGGTTGGAAATCTGGGTTCCCTCAGAGGCTTGGCAATTGCCTGCCTTTCCCTGGTGCGATGGGCCCGAGACACCTACGTATTTGGGGATGTTTTCTTGATTCTGTAGCTGTAATGGCAGGTTTCAAGGAAGTGTGCAGTCTATTTGTGTTGTCTTTGTCATTCCACCCCACAGCCTACACACACACACACACACATATACACACTCTTTCTCTCTCTTCAAGTTAATGGACTTAAAACCCAAGTGCTTGTTGATCCATGCCAGTAAAACCCTTTCCAGGGGGAAGGGACGGGCAATGCCGCGAGAGCTAGGTGGTGTATCACTTCCCGTTGGGTCCTGTATACCAGAGCTTTCATCAGCCTGTGCATTAAGTGGCAGCACTGCACAAGGGTAAGCATATAAATATGCTTTACAATGCTCAGCTTCCTATCATAAGGATACTTCCTGAGTGGATGTAAATTTACAACAGGTGCTTATCAAATGTGAAAATGCTTGCAAATCAGAAACAAACTTTCGGGTTGTGAACGTATTTCAGTGATGGCTCCTGTAAGGGCTGTGCGCCATGCCAAGCGGTCATGTTGCTCTTCGTTCGTTTCCCCGTGAAGTGTCTTGCCGTGGTTTGCTACAGGGAAAATGATGTTGGCTCATTCTTGGATTCTGGTGTTAAGATGCAGATTTGTTTAATAAAATCTGGATTTACCACTGGGGCACACATACAGCCGATATACCCTGAATTCACCAGAGAGATCTTCTACCTTCAGAAGAACTAATATTTCCCTTAATTGCGTGTTTCTACCAGAAGGCAGGCATCCTCTAGCCATCTTTGCAGAGTTCGCGATAGAAACATTTTTTAACTGTCTCTTTTTTGATGAGTGAAATGTGCTGGATCTGGAAAATAAGGGGAAGAGATCGGTTCTTTTGCTGATTGGCTTGCCCTAAACTCTAAATTCCTCAGCGTAATTGGGTGTTGTGTGTTTTCCTCTGAATTGCACTTTTTTTTTTTTTGCAGCTTTAAAATAGTCCCCACCCCTTTGCCCCCCAAATCTTTAAGGTTTGCTCACAAGATGTACTTGTTGTGCAGGGAGTAATTAGCCTGTTACAGAGATATTAATTAACATGTTGGCAATGTTTTCTTTATTAATGAGAAATTCACACATTCTATTTAAATTAATTTGTATAGTTTCAAATTAATTTATCGTGGCCTTTGATGACCTCACATCTACTAAGACAAAACCGGAGTATTGTACTAACTGTTAAACCATTCATTAAACATTTTATGCAAATAGTGTTTGTTTATAAACAAATTAACTGCAAGGATTTTCAAAACAGGTGCTGTGTTGTGAATGCGTACTAAATGATGTGGTACTGAAAGAATTAATTAGACCTTCAGATGTAATTAGTTGCAATAATTTGCGTGATTAGCGGCTTGGTTAAGAAGTAAGACACACACATTGTAATGCATGGGAGAGTCACTGCAGTGGTTTTGTCTTTCATATGGTGAGGATAAGCCTTCTCCATGTTTAGGAAATTTTTCAAAAAATTGCTGACATAGCTGCAGTTAATTGCCAAGTGTCCTGTGTGGGGGAAAGTGGTGGTGGTTGTTTCTTCCCCCTCTTTCTCCCTTGGCTTCTTCCGGTGTGTGCAGCGCACTGCGTTGTTTGCCTTTTTTTCCCGTCTAAGGGCTGTCCATCCTTTCCCCCATCTTGCCGTGGTTTGCTACAGGGAAAATGATGTTGGCTCATTCTTGGATTCTGGTGTTAAGATGCAGATTTGTTTAATAAAATCTGGATTTACCACTGGGGCACACATACAGCCGATATACCCTGAATTCACCAGAGAGATCTTCTACCTTCAGAAGAACTAATATTTCCCTTAATTGCGTGTTTCTACCAGAAGGCAGGCATCCTCTAGCCATCTTTGCAGAGTTCGCGATAGAAACATTTTTTAACTGTCTCTTTTTTGATGAGTGAAATGTGCTGGATCTGGAAAATAAGGGGAAGAGATCGGTTCTTTTGCTGATTGGCTTGCCCTAAACTCTAAATTCCTCAGCGTAATTGGGTGTTGTGTGTTTTCCTCTGAATTGCACTTTTTTTTTTTGCAGCTTTAAAATAGTCCCCACCCCTTTGCCCCCCAAATCTTTAAGGTTTGCTCACAAGATGTACTTGTTGTGCAGGGAGTAATTAGCCTGTTACAGAGATATTAATTAACATGTTGGCAATGTTTTCTTTATTAATGAGAAATTCACACATTCTATTTAAATTAATTTGTATAGTTTCAAATTAATTTATCGTGGCCTTTGATGACCTCACATCTACTAAGACAAAACCGGAGTATTGTACTAACTGTTAAACCATTCATTAAACATTTTATGCAAATAGTGTTTGTTTATAAACAAATTAACTGCAAGGATTTTCAAAACAGGTGCTGTGTTGTGAATGCGTACTAAATGATGTGGTACTGAAAGAATTAATTAGACCTTCAGATGTAATTAGTTGCAATAATTTGCGTGATTAGCGGCTTGGTTAAGAAGTAAGACACACACATTGTAATGCATGGGAGAGTCACTGCAGTGGTTTTGTCTTTCATATGGTGAGGATAAGCCTTCTCCATGTTTAGGAAATTTTTCAAAAAATTGCTGACATAGCTGCAGTTAATTGCCAAGTGTCCTGTGTGGGGGAAAGTGGTGGTGGTTGTTTCTTCCCCCTCTTTCTCCCTTGGCTTCTTCCGGTGTGTGTAGCCACCGGCTGCACTGCTGTTTGTTTGCACCTTTATGAATTTTTAAAAGAGAAAGTTGTTAACCCCAGATCTTTGCATCCCCAGAGGAAATGACGACACTTAACACTTTGAGGGTTAAAAGACAGAATGCAATTATTATAAGGCAAAAGAAACATGTCCCACATTTCAAGATGGGCTGTTCTCGCTCAGGGAACCAGCTGCAGTCATTTTTTTTTTTTTTGACGTCCTCACTGGGGAGGTGTCTCGCCTCTCCTTGCAGAAGATGGGCGGCCACAGTGAGCAGCTTCGTCTGAAGGGCTGCAGAGACGGGCGATCGTCACTGCGGCTGGTTTGTTTGCCCGATGCTGACATTCTAGGGACAAGGCCACCGAGAGGCCTGGATCACAGCATTCAGTGAAGTTTAATCTCTAGGGCCTTGTGGCCATGACATGGATCTCCAAGTCTTGAGGAGTGGCAGATCCCTGCCTTTTCTGCTGGGGGTGGGGCTCTGCATAGCCAGATCTGGCTTGGGAGAGTCCTGGTGAAAAGCAGAGCATAATTATTTCATTCCTTGATTCAAAGATACCCTTTGGGGATCCTGGGGCAACAGTAGCGATTGACACAGACGGAGCTCTTTTTTGATGGTGCTTGGTAGAAGGCGGAGACAAACCAACCGAGGTTGTTTCCATTCATTTCAGCTCTGGAGAAATACGAAGAGAATAAAGCACAGTAATTGAATGGAAAGTGAGCCAGGGAAGTGGAGAAGGATGAAGCCCATACAAGTTTTTCAGTTTTTAAGTGGGTCTCAGTTCCTCACAAGGTTCTCTCTGTTCTGTTTTGATAGGAAACCTCTTTGACTGTAATACATGTTAATTTCTTTAGGTGTGGCTCCATTAAATGACACAGGATATCCATAGATAATAGCATGGGACCTCCTGGCAAAGTGGGTGCTCACTAAATGACTTCTGAAGGTGAATCTGAATCTTGCTCGATCAGAGCCTTGTGGCCACTGTTATGATTTTTAAAATATATATATAGAATAATTTTTATTTGACTTTTACAGACTTTTGTTGTTTACAGCTATACACAAATCCAAATCAGTCATAGGTGTACCCTTGACCCCTCCCACCTGAACCCCCCTCCCAGACGCTCCCCATCCCACCCCTCCAGGTCGTGGCATAGCTCCCATGTAAGTCCCCTTAGCCTTACAGCATATTCACAATGGTGGTTTCTTTTGCATATGGTCGTGTAGGTTTCCATGTTACTTTTTCCATAATTCTCATCCACCCCTCCCTCCCCCCAGTGACCATAAGTCTGTTCTCTATGTCTTTTTCTCCACTGCTGCTCTGCCTATGCATTCATCCATACCATCTTTCTAGATTCCATATATATGTGAACACGTGTGATTTTGACAAGTTCTGGAGAAGTACTGAGATGGTGCTTCTCATTCAAGCATGTGCTTCCTTTCACAGCCCCTCTGAGCAGCTGTCCCTCTGGGGCCTTCCAGAGGCTATGGTGACCTCTCATGCTGAAGAGACAGGGTCGACGTAGCAGGTGACCAGTGAAGGGGCACCCCAGGTCTAAATAAGCCTGTTACCTGCATATGTCTGTGTGTGACATGCCTTGCTCTTCCTGAAACCTGGTAAATGACAGCAAGGCTTGAAAGGCTTGAGTTTCATGATTTATTAAAGGCTCCTTTACTTCGAGATACTTAGCTTACTCACCACCAGGCTGAATGACCCCAGGCAGGGCTGGGATGATGCCTGAGTTCCCTTCCGGCTCTAGAAATCAGTGATTCTACTTGACTTGGAGGATTTAGAGATGAAAACCTGGAAGCTGCCAGAGGACTGGAGCTTTGTCTCCTCTGAGTTTCTTGGTGGTGTTTGATTCCGTTCATCCTCATTTTCAGCTGGTGTTTGCCAAGTAGTCTTTAAAATAGGCCCTTTTTGGACGATGTTTGAACTTGAGCAGAATTAACATTTGTGTGTCATCGGTAGCCGCCGTGCATCATTCTGGGCAGTGAAGGATGAAAAGTCAAAGAACGTGGGCCACTTGATTAAAATGAACAATCAGGGCAAGTTCTGAAAGATGGATACGGAGAACTGGCCTGTTAATTTATGTGGACTCGATTCCAATTGCAAAGGGACATTTTTTTTCCCCTTTGAAACTTTTAAGAAATTAGGTTTTAAAGCTGAACCGGTGCACCACTCAAGTTAAAATAGAAGAGAATTTGATTTTATGCCTTTCCCATCCTGGCACTCTCTAATATTGCATATCAAGAGCTCCTGGCTGCAGAGGGGTGGGGAGACGGTGCTGGTTTGAATGATTCCTAAGACAGTTATGAACAATGCAGCCCTTTGGCTCAGCACTTGGAGAAGCACTTCCTGTGGTGTTCTAACACATCTCTCCTCTCGGCTGGGGCATTTCCATCCCTTTCTTGAACTGGGATCACAAATACCATCCCATCCTGTAAGATTCAACTTGAAGGTGGTCTCTGCCCACCTTGCCCAGGTATCGTGAGTAGATGATCCCTCTGAAAGAACCTCTAGAGAAGCATTTCTCTCTGGATTGTGACCTGTTGGCATGTGTGCTTGGGAAAACGGTTGGCCTTTACAGTAGAGCACCTGTCCTGTGCCTGTGCGGTGGAACCACTCACAGGATTGTTTATGGTCAAAAGAGAGAAGCCAAACCAAACGCCCCCAATGCAGGCTTCTGTCCGAAGCCAGTGTTGCCCCCTTGCCTTTCCACTTCTGCAGGGGGAGGAGGGCCGATTGGCAGATTATAGGGGAATGAAATCCATCGGCCTCTCAAGGCTTGCCTTCAAGTCTTTCTCTTCCAGCTGGAGGAGGGCTTGGTGACTCACATTCTTGACATTGCCTCTAAGTGCAGTAGGGATTGTCTTTTGAGAATGCTCTGATTAAAAAACAAACAACTTTTTATTTTGTATTGGAATGCAGCTGGTGAACAATGTTGTGATAGTTTCAGGTGAACACCAAAGGGACGCAGCCATCCATTTACACGTATCCATTCTCCTCCAAACTCCCCTGCCATCCGGGCTGCCACGTGATGTTGAGCAGAGTTCCCTGTGCTCTACAGTAGGTCCTAGTTGGTTACCTGTTTTAATAGAGCCCTCATTGTTCACATGCTCTCAGGGAAGACCCAAATCAAAACCTAGTGTTCTCCTTATTGGTATATTACTTCTCTTTTCTGGCCCTCAGTTTCTTCCACTGCAGAACGGTTCTTGCATGTGAAGGGTTTCTTCCCTCTCAGATACTTTAAGAGCCTATATTTGGTCTTGAACCAATTATAGAACCAGGGAGAATTTGATTTTATTTTTTTTGGGCCTTTCCCATCCTGGCACTCTCTAATATTGCATATCAAGAGCTCCTGGCTGCAGAGGGGTGGGGAGACGGTGCTGGTTTGAATGATTCCTAAGACAGTTATGAACAATGCAGCCCTTTGGCTCAGCACTTGGAGAAGCACTTCCTGTGGTGTTCTAACACATCTCTCCTCTCGGCTGGGGCATTTCCATCCCTTTCTTGAACTGGGATCACAAATACCATCCCATCCTGTAAGATTCAACTTGAAGGTGGTCTCTGCCCACCTTGCCCAGGTATCGTGAGTAGATGATCCCTCTGAAAGAACCTCTAGAGAAGCATTTCTCTCTGGATTGTGACCTGTTGGCATGTGTGCTTGGGAAAACGGTTGGCCTTTACAGTAGAGCACCTGTCCTGTGCCTGTGCGGTGGAACCACTCACAGGATTGTTTATGGTCAAAAGAGAGAAGCCAAACCAAACGCCCCCAATGCAGGCTTCTGTCCGAAGCCAGTGTTGCCCCCTTGCCCTTTCCACTTCTGCAGGGGGAGGAGGGCCGATTGGCAGATTATAGGGGAATGAAATCCATCGGCCTCTCAAGGCTTGCCTTCAAGTCTTTCTCTTCCAGCTGGAGGAGGGCTTGGTGACTCACATTCTTGACATTGCCTCTAAGTGCAGTAGGGATTGTCTTTTGAGAATGCTCTGATTAAAAAACAAACAACTTTTTATTTTGTATTGGAATGCAGCTGGTGAACAATGTTGTGATAGTTTCAGGTGAACACCAAAGGGACGCAGCCATCCATTTACACGTATCCATTCTCCTCCAAACTCCCCTGCCATCCGGGCTGCCACGTGATGTTGAGCAGAGTTCCCTGTGCTCTACAGTAGGTCCTAGTTGGTTACCTGTTTTAATAGAGCCCTCATTGTTCACATGCTCTCAGGGAAGACCCAAATCAAAACCTAGTGTTCTCCTTATTGGTATATTACTTCTCTTTTCTGGCCCTCAGTTTCTTCCACTGCAGAACGGTTCTTGCATGTGAAGGGTTTCTTCCCTCTCAGATACTTTAAGAGCCTATATTTGGTCTTGAACCAATTATAGAACCAGGGGATAAATTAGCCTAAGGTATTTCCTTTGCCCTTCTTACGTCCTCTTTAATTTGGGGTTGTGCATTTATTTTTGGGTCCTTCTCTCTCCCTCTTTTCAGTGTGATGTATGGAAAAACAGTATTTAAAAGAGACCTTGGAGAATTATTCTTGGATTTAAGCAAGAATTCTATGAAATGTGTGATTAAGCATGTTGGGAGTAAAAAGAATTGAAAAGGGGATATTCTCTTAGATTTAAGTAGCTGGGACTGATAATAAGTTGAAAGGAAGAAGAAAGTAGTACCCAGAGAAATCCAGTGCATCCTTTAGGGTCTGGCTGCCTAGGACTCAGAAATGGTGCCTTTTTGGTGGGGGGGCTTGGGAGATGTTAAAAACGAGGCAATGATCTGAACAACCACAATGATTAATACTAACACTCGTCTTCAAAGAGCCATGAGCTCTTTAGTATCTACAAAATATATGAGGCTTCAGTTGAAGTTTTTATCAGAGAGATGCATGTGGGGCTCTATTTCATCTTCACTCAGCTGAAGGCAACCTTGAGGGCTGCGTGGAAAAAGGTTGAGGTGGGTAGAGAGAGTTCTGAGGAGAGAGAAACAATATCATTGCAGAGGCACCTTGGAAAGTTTTGTGTCCTATGTTGGCTCATGGAAAAATTCAGCAGGTGAGACCGCCATCTTGGATGGTATCACATCTGGGTGTTAGTCTGCCCTGGACCCCTAACTTGACTGAGCAACCTCTCTGGTCTTATACATGCATACTGTAAGAATGACAAGCTCTCCCTTTCAGGGTTGTTACAAGAAATAGAATCTACGGCACATGCATGCAACAAGAAGCATTTCATTATTAACTGCATGGATGCTATCACGCTGGTTTCCAGATACCATTTTAGTTGGGGTCTATTTTCTCTGCCTCTCCCACACTTTGGATCTTCTTAACGCTGGTTTACTGTGTACCAGGTATACTGTTGAGTTACCCTGCCCTCCCACACTTTTGAAACTGAAACAAGGTATATTACTTCTCTTTTCTGGCCCTCAGTTTCTTCCACTGCAGAACGGTTCTTGCATGTGAAGGGTTTCTTCCCTCTCAGATACTTTAAGAGCCTATATTTGGTCTTGAACCAATTATAGAACCAGGGGATAAATTAGCCTAAGGTATTTCCTTTGCCCTTCTTACGTCCTCTTTAATTTGGGGTTGTGCATTTATTTTTGGGTCCTTCTCTCTCCCTCTTTTCAGTGTGATGTATGGAAAAACAGTATTTAAAAGAGACCTTGGAGAATTATTCTTGGATTTAAGCAAGAATTCTATGAAATGTGTGATTAAGCATGTTGGGAGTAAAAAGAATTGAAAAGGGGATATTCTCTTAGATTTAAGTAGCTGGGACTGATAATAAGTTGAAAGGAAGAAGAAAGTAGTACCCAGAGAAATCCAGTGCATCCTTTAGGGTCTGGCTGCCTAGGACTCAGAAATGGTGCCTTTTTGGTGGGGGGGCTTGGGAGATGTTAAAAACGAGGCAATGATCTGAACAACCACAATGATTAATACTAACACTCGTCTTCAAAGAGCCATGAGCTCTTTAGTATCTACAAAATATATGAGGCTTCAGTTGAAGTTTTTATCAGAGAGATGCATGTGGGGCTCTATTTCATCTTCACTCAGCTGAAGGCAACCTTGAGGGCTGCGTGGAAAAAGGTTGAGGTGGGTAGAGAGAGTTCTGAGGAGAGAGAAACAATATCATTGCAGAGGCACCTTGGAAAGTTTTGTGTCCTATGTTGGCTCATGGAAAAATTCAGCAGGTGAGACCGCCATCTTGGATGGTATCACATCTGGGTGTTAGTCTGCCCTGGACCCCTAACTTGACTGAGCAACCTCTCTGGTCTTATACATGCATACTGTAAGAATGACAAGCTCTCCCTTTCAGGGTTGTTACAAGAAATAGAATCTACGGCACATGCATGCAACAAGAAGCATTTCATTATTAACTGCATGGATGCTATCACGCTGGTTTCCAGATACCATTTTAGTTGGGGTCTATCTTTTCTCTGCCTCTCCCCACACTTTTTTGAAGAGCTCGTTGCTTTTAAACAAGCTATTGATTGACTGTGTCTCAGGTATACTGTTGAGTCCACCCTGAACACCTCCAAGTGAACACTGGAAAGACAAAGAGGAAGAGGTAAGGGTGTGAGAAGGCTGGCATTGAACGTTGACTCAAAGAAGAAGCCAGGCCACCTCATCAGTGTAGAAATTCACTGATCTTGGCTCAAAGAAGAAGCCAGGCCCTCTCATTAGTGTAGAAATTCACTGATCTTGGCTCAAAGAAGAAGCCTGGGGGATTCCCTGGTGGTCCAGTGGGTAAAGACACCACCTTGCAGTGCAAGAGGTGCCGGTTGAATCCCTGGCCTGGGAGAATCCCACGTACTGTGGAGTGGCTGGACCTGTGTGTCCAATTACTGAGCCAGAACTCTGGAGCACATGTGCCCAGAGCTGGTGCTCTGCAGCAAGAGAGGCCACTGTGATGGGAGGCCTCCACAGGCCAAAGAACAAAGATAGATGAAAATAAATAAAAGAAAAGTCAATAGAAGTGGCCAAAAAAAAAAAAAAAAAAGAAGCCAGGCCATCTGATCAGTGTAGAAATTCACTGATCTTGGCTCCAAGATAGAGTTGTGGTCAGTGTTCCTTATTTGGTCCGTGTCCCTGGTTGAAAGGAGTGAACCTGTCCAGACCAATGCCCTCGCTAAGTGGTTTTTTTCTACTTATAAATTCCTTTTCAAATCCAACATGCCATGATGACTCACCAGACCATTGTCTTTCATCTTATTTTCTTTGGGGCAATTCTATCTAGGGCCCATGCTTGGTGTTTTGTACCAATGGCAGGATGAAAGGGAGGCTGGAGAACACATTTCTCTGGTTCCTAAGCATCTGCAAGTTCAAGTATGCGTCCAAAGGTAATCATATTAGGCAACATATTAGTTCTTCTCTAGCAATCGTTATGGGCCCCAATGATAAAGCGCGTATGTTCCAATGATTATAGGAATTTTATTTTCATCTGGTTTTATATTGCTATAAATCTACACATGCATGCAACAAGAAGCATTTCATTATTAACTGCATGGATGCTATCACGCTGGTTTCCAGATACCATTTTAGTTGGGGTCTATCTTTCTCTGCCTCTCCCCACACTTTTTTGAAGAGCTCGTTGCTTTTAAACAAGCTATTGATTGACTGTGTCTCAGGTATACTGTTGAGTCCACCCTGAACACCTCCAAGTGAACACTGGAAAGACAAAGAGGAAGAGGTAAGGGTGTGAGAAGGCTGGCATTGAACGTTGACTCAAAGAAGAAGCCAGGCCACCTCATCAGTGTAGAAATTCACTGATCTTGGCTCAAAGAAGAAGCCAGGCCCTCTCATTAGTGTAGAAATTCACTGATCTTGGCTCAAAGAAGAAGCCTGGGGGATTCCCTGGTGGTCCAGTGGGTAAAGACACCACCTTGCAGTGCAAGAGGTGCCGGTTGAATCCCTGGCCTGGGAGAATCCCACGTACTGTGGAGTGGCTGGACCTGTGTGTCCAATTACTGAGCCAGAACTCTGGAGCACATGTGCCCAGAGCTGGTGCTCTGCAGCAAGAGAGGCCACTGTGATGGGAGGCCTCCACAGGCCAAAGAACAAAGATAGATGAAAATAAATAAAAGAAAAGTCAATAGAAGTGGCCAAAAAAAAAAAAAAAAAAAGAAGCCAGGCCATCTGATCAGTGTAGAAATTCACTGATCTTGGCTCCAAGATAGAGTTGTGGTCAGTGTTCCTTATTTGGTCCGTGTCCCTGGTTGAAAGGAGTGAACCTGTCCAGACCAATGCCCTCGCTAAGTGGTTTTTTTCTACTTATAAATTCCTTTTCAAATCCAACATGCCATGATGACTCACCAGACCATTGTCTTTCATCTTATTTTCTTTGGGGCAATTCTATCTAGGGCCCATGCTTGGTGTTTTGTACCAATGGCAGGATGAAAGGGAGGCTGGAGAACACATTTCTCTGGTTCCTAAGCATCTGCAAGTTCAAGTATGCGTCCAAAGGTAATCATATTAGGCAACATATTAGTTCTTCTCTAGCAATCGTTATGGGCCCCAATGATAAAGCGCGTATGTTCCAATGATTATAGGAATTTTATTTTCATCTGGTTTTTATATTGCTATAAATATTTTGCATTTACCAAATAAAGTGCTTGCTATGTAGAGATCATAACTTCTGGGACCTAAATTTGCTTCAGATGATAGGCAAATTATAGACTACAATATGTGATCAAACAGCAGTATGGGGAACTTAAACAGAGTGAGCCCTGAGGACGGAGGCTGCTCAAAACTATGGGGGATGGACTAAATGGTGGTTTTAGCAAAGCTATCGCTGATTCCAGGAGATAAATTATGCTCTGCCTTTTTGTATCTCTTTGGGACTGTACTACATAAATTATGACCAAATATAATTTAGGCTATCAGCCTATATTTCTGAACATCCATCTTGTACATTTTAAGTACAAAATTACCATTTTGCAGAAGTATAAAATTGAGACAAATTTTTTTCCATCTGTGCATTTAACTTCTGCATACTTTATAGCAGCTAAAGGGTTCGAGAGGACCTCATTACCATCCAGAGGGGACGTTAGCCCGCAACTATATAACTGTATTAAGATCTACATAAACGGGAATAAAGTTCGAGAGACAGTAGAATGTAGAATTATATATTCTTTCTTAAATGGAGATGTAACTTTTACATAAAACTGCTCATCTCTGCTTTCCTGAATAAGAGGAACTGTTTATAAATTCAGACTTGCTGATGAAGGAGTCTGTGTATATGAAAAGCCCCTTGAAACATGCAGAGAAGTACAGGCTTTCAGTGACCAAGAGGGTACCAGGGGGATTTCAGAGATCTCCAGACTATTGGTCTGGACTTGAACTCTGGTATGGTCCACAGAGATGGCAAGGAACCCTTAAGGCCCCATCTGACTGTCACTCAAACCTACCTCAGACTTCTTTTTTAAAAAATTTATTGGGCTGCACCAGATTTTAGTGGTAGCATATAGCAGCTTTGGCTGCAGCATATGGGATCCAGTTCCCTAACCAGGGATCAGACCTGGCCCCTTTGCATTGGGAGCATGGCATCTCAACCACTGGACCACCAGGAAAGTCACTCAGCTTTCTGAGTGGTATCAAGTGGGGACCTCAGACATCTCCTGTGGCGACCTAATAGGCACACCGAATAGGCATACTCCTAATAGAGTAAGGTGGGGTAAGGCTTCCTCGCTTAGTTGTGTCTGACTCTTTGTGGCCCCATAGACTGTAGCCCACCAGTCTCCTTGATCCATAGAATTTTCCAGGTACAGGGGGAATTTTATTCTGTTTTTGCATTTACCAAATAAAGTGCTTGCTATGTAGAGATCATAACTTCTGGGACCTAAATTTGCTTCAGATGATAGGCAAATTATAGACTACAATATGTGATCAAACAGCAGTATGGGGAACTTAAACAGAGTGAGCCCTGAGGACGGAGGCTGCTCAAAACTATGGGGGATGGACTAAATGGTGGTTTTAGCAAAGCTATCGCTGATTCCAGGAGATAAATTATGCTCTGCCTTTTTGTATCTCTTTGGGACTGTACTACATAAATTATGACCAAATATAATTTAGGCTATCAGCCTATATTTCTGAACATCCATCTTGTACATTTTAAGTACAAAATTACCATTTTGCAGAAGTATAAAATTGAGACAAATTTTTTTCCATCTGTGCATTTAACTTCTGCATACTTTATAGCAGCTAAAGGGTTCGAGAGGACCTCATTACCATCCAGAGGGGACGTTAGCCCCGCAACTATATAACTGTATTAAGATCTACATAAACGGGAATAAAGTTCGAGAGACAGTAGAATGTAGAATTATATATTCTTTCTTAAATGGAGATGTAACTTTTACATAAAACTGCTCATCTCTGCTTTCCTGAATAAGAGGAACTGTTTATAAATTCAGACTTGCTGATGAAGGAGTCTGTGTATATGAAAAGCCCCTTGAAACATGCAGAGAAGTACAGGCTTTCAGTGACCAAGAGGGTACCAGGGGGATTTCAGAGATCTCCAGACTATTGGTCTGGACTTGAACTCTGGTATGGTCCACAGAGATGGCAAGGAACCCTTAAGGCCCCATCTGACTGTCACTCAAACCTACCTCAGACTTCTTTTTTAAAAAATTTATTGGGCTGCACCAGATTTTAGTGGTAGCATATAGCAGCTTTGGCTGCAGCATATGGGATCCAGTTCCCTAACCAGGGATCAGACCTGGCCCCTTTGCATTGGGAGCATGGCATCTCAACCACTGGACCACCAGGAAAGTCACTCAGCTTTCTGAGTGGTATCAAGTGGGGACCTCAGACATCTCCTGTGGCGACCTAATAGGCACACCGAATAGGCATACTCCTAATAGAGTAAGGTGGGGTAAGGCTTCCTCGCTTAGTTGTGTCTGACTCTTTGTGGCCCCATAGACTGTAGCCCACCAGTCTCCTTGATCCATAGAATTTTCCAGGTAAGAATACTGGAGTGGAGTGCCATTTCCTTCTCCGAAGGATCTTCCTGACCCGGGGATCAAAACTGGGTCTCCTGCGTGGCAGGCAGATTCTTTACCATTAAGCCACCTGGGAAGCCCCAGGGGTAAGTCATGGAACTTTTTGTTGTGACTTCAGGTTACTGGCTTCCCAAGAGGCCAACGTGGTGCTGGGGGGCCTTGCGTGAGTCAGAAGCAATGAGGATGGAAAAGGGGAGCAAGGCAGGTTCCTTCCATCTGCCTGGTGAATGGAAGTTTTCCAGGGGCACCTGCCAAACCTCCAGCGAGGGACCAGAGCTGCCTCCAGCCTGGATTTCTGAGAACTTAGGATGACACTGCTTGATGACCCTCACTGCATCTGAGGATGATTGTTCTAGGGTTGGACTGCTGGCTAGTCCTAGAAACTGCAGGAATGGAGCCTCTTATGGTTTACAGCATGCAGTGATAGCAAAGAGGGATGATATAAGGCTTTAAACCATTAGGCTAAAGAAGACAGCTCTGTTTAACCTTCAACTCATAGAGCCTCTCACTCCCTCTCACAAAGAGTTGTTTTGAAAGATATTAGTGAATTTGTTCTCTCTCTCTTTTTTTTTTTTTTTTAAACTTTGGCCTCTTTTATTGGTTTCCTATTCATTTATTTTCATCCATCTCCATTCTTTGGCCTGTGTGGGCCTCCTATTGCTGTGGCCTCTCTCGTTGCAGAGCACCGGCTCTGGGTGCATGCACTCCAGAGCGCTGGCTTGTCATTGGACACACTGGTCCAGCTGCTCCACAGCATATGGGATCTTCCTGGGCTAGGGATTGAACTGGTGCCCCTTGCAACTGCAAGGTGGACTCTTTACTCACTGGACCACCAGGGAAGCCTGAATTTGTTCTCTTAATATTTCTTTGTTTCTATATACGACTCTTTCCCCCCTCCGAAACTACTTTTTCATTTTTTCTGACTCTTTTTGACCCCATGGATGACAGCTTCCCAGGCTTCTTTGTCTTTCACTATTTCCTGGGATTTTCTCAGATTCGTGTCCACGGAGTAGGTGGTGCTATCTAAGCATCTCATCCTCTGCCAACCTCTTCTCCTCTTGCCCTCAATCATTCCTACAGTCAGGATCTTTTCCAATGCATCAACTCTTCACATCAGGTGGCCATAGTTTGGGAGCCTTGTCTTGGGCTCTCTGAATCCAAAGTGGAGATGCGTCCAGCAGAGGAACCCAGCTTTTACATCATTGATGACATGTTTGGAGAAGAAAGTGACAAGAAGCAGAACCCCTGAAACTCAAGTTTTGGGCCCTTGAAAGCCTTGAGGCCCCCCCACCGTAGGGCAGAGGATGTCAACTCACCTTTTTTTGCATTCCTTCATTCACTAACCAGTTATTTTTTACTGAGAACCAGCTACGAGGCAGGCATGTTCTACCTTGGACTAAGATAGATCTAGAGTTTTCAGACCACCAGATAATAAATAAGAAATATAACAAATAAATGAAAAAAATTCAATTGGTGATAACTACTGTTCATATCTTCTTGAGAAAATAAAACAGAGCCATCAGTTCAAAAGTGACAAGAGCTGGCGCTATGCCAGCATGGGCAGCAGGCAGTCTTCCCTAAGGAGGTGTCTCCTGAGCCTGGAAGGGGAGGAGCCAGCCGTGAACAGGGTACTGGCGGAGGGACACATGTCAGGAGGGGCTAGGAAGGAACTATGAAGGCCACCCCCACCCCTGGCTACAACCTTTGCCTCTGGTTTACTCACTGCATTAGAGCCTTGAATCAACCCACTTTCCCAAAGTCACCTACAAGTGAGTGACACAGAGGGCAGCTGAATGCAGGCCTTCTGCTCTGACTTCCTCCCCAGAACCCCTCTGTGTTTTCAGACGTGTATGGAACTTCCAAGGGGCTTCCCAGGTAGTGCTAATGGTAAAGAACCCGCCTGCCAATGCAGGAGACATAAGAGACTCAGGTTCAGTCCCTGGGTCAGGAAGACACCCTGGAGAAGGGCGTGGCAACCCCCTCCATATTCTTGCCTGGAGGATTCCATGGACAGAAGAACCTGGCAGGCTATAGTCCACTATTTCTTGCATCCTCTTCCCTGAAATTTTTTTGCCAATGGATGACAGCTTCCCAGGCTTCTTTGTCTTTCACTATTTCCTGGGATTTTCTCAGATTCGTGTCCACGGAGTAGGTGGTGCTATCTAAGCATCTCATCCTCTGCCAACCTCTTCTCCTCTTGCCCTCAATCATTCCTACAGTCAGGATCTTTTCCAATGCATCAACTCTTCACATCAGGTGGCCATAGTTTGGGAGCCTTGTCTTGGGCTCTCTGAATCCAAAGTGGAGATGCGTCCAGCAGAGGAACCCAGCTTTTACATCATTGATGACATGTTTGGAGAAGAAAGTGACAAGAAGCAGAACCCCTGAAACTCAAGTTTTGGGCCCTTGAAAGCCTTGAGGCCCCCCCACCGTAGGGCAGAGGATGTCAACTCACCTTTTTTTGCATTCCTTCATTCACTAACCAGTTATTTTTTACTGAGAACCAGCTACGAGGCAGGCATGTTCTACCTTGGACTAAGATAGATCTAGAGTTTTCAGACCACCAGATAATAAATAAGAAATATAACAAATAAATGAAAAAAATTCAATTGGTGATAACTACTGTTCATATCTTCTTGAGAAAATAAAACAGAGCCATCAGTTCAAAGTGACAAGAGCTGGCGCTATGCCAGCATGGGCAGCAGGCAGTCTTCCCTAAGGAGGTGTCTCCTGAGCCTGGAAGGGGAGGAGCCAGCCGTGAACAGGGTACTGGCGGAGGGACACATGTCAGGAGGGGCTAGGAAGGAACTATGAAGGCCACCCCCACCCCTGGCTACAACCTTTGCCTCTGGTTTACTCACTGCATTAGAGCCTTGAATCAACCCACTTTCCCAAAGTCACCTACAAGTGAGTGACACAGAGGGCAGCTGAATGCAGGCCTTCTGCTCTGACTTCCTCCCCAGAACCCCTCTGTGTTTTCAGACGTGTATGGAACTTCCAAGGGGCTTCCCAGGTAGTGCTAATGGTAAAGAACCCGCCTGCCAATGCAGGAGACATAAGAGACTCAGGTTCAGTCCCTGGGTCAGGAAGACACCCTGGAGAAGGGAATGGCTACCCACTCCAGTATTCTTGCCTGGAGGATTTCATGCACAGAGGAGCCTGGTGGGCTATAGTCCACAGGGTCGCAAAGAATTGGACATGACTGAAGTGACTTATAAGGCACATATGGAGCTTCTGGGATTTGGAACAGAAAGAAGTGACTGTCTATCACCTGCATCACCTTCAGGTCCTTGCAAATCAAGGACAGCAGTTTTGAGAAGAGAGCAACGTCAAACCTGTTCAAAGGGCGCTTCTTCCCAATGGCCATCTCCCACCCCTCTGGCAGGGTTGTGACATCACACAGCCTCAGGTGCTGCCCTATACCCAGGTGAACACGAACAGGGCCCTGCCCTGTGCCCCGGAAGCAGCTGGCCCAGAAGAGCTGGAGGCTGGCTCTACCCATCATCAACGTGGGAGTTTTCTCTAAATCACAGGCTCAGGTTCAGAAAGGGTGCAAGTGGAGATCAACTTAGAGCCAAGATAGATGGGCAGGGCTGTGCATTATTGTGGGAGAGGGAGGTGATGGACTCGGATCCTTCTTCAATACCCAAGGTCTCACCCTTGGTAGAGGCTGGTTATCAGAGCTGAGACCAACACTCACCTCTTTCAGGTGCTGGGGGAACTAACCATTACTTCAACATGAGGAATGGAATGAACATGACCTGGAAGTGCACCTCTGGTTGTTATCAGCCTCATCCCTATGGTCAGTCACCCCAGGAAGCTGGCCTGTAATCCCAAACCAGTTTATCCAATCACCATGAAAAAGAAACCATAGACACTGGGCACTTACCACGTGCACATGTTTATTATTATTATTATTATTATTATTATTATTATTATTACTGAAGGCAACTGTCCAGCCAGATTGAACCTAAGTCTGAAGTCTGTAGGAATAGCATGGAGTGGTGATTAAAGTTGTGAAGGGCGGAGGGGGATGGGCGATGTGATGGATGGTTAGTAGAAGCCTGAAGAAAACCAACCTCAAGGAGCAGATTGAGAATGCAGAAGCCACAGATGGAATGGAGCCTGCATGGTCAGGGAGGCAGAAGGCAAACCAATGGTAGACAGTTTCAAGATGGTGGAAGTGGGGCTTCCCTGGTGGTCCAGTGGATAAAGAGTCCACCTTGCAGTGCAAGGGGCGCCTGTTTGATCCCTGATCCTGGAAGATCCCATGTGCCGTGGAGTAGCTGGACCGGTGTGTCCAGTGATGAGCCAGTGCTCTGGAGCACATGTGCCCAGAGCCAGTGCTCTGCAATGAGAGAAACCACAGCAATGGGAGGCCTACAAAGGCCAATGCATAAAGGTGGATGAAAAATAAACGAATGGAAAACTAATAAAAGTTTTGAGGCCAAAATTTAAAAAGAAAGATGGTGGGAGTGGTCCTCAGTAGTATATGCAGCAGAGACCACCAGTGTAAGGTTTGACAAGTGTCCTCAAAATAGACTGAGCAGCTGGCCCAGAAGAGCTGGAGGCTGGCTCTACCCATCATCAACGTGGGAGTTTTCTCTAAATCACAGGCTCAGGTTCAGAAAGGGTGCAAGTGGAGATCAACTTAGAGCCAAGATAGATGGGCAGGGCTGTGCATTATTGTGGGAGAGGGAGGTGATGGACTCGGATCCTTCTTCAATACCCAAGGTCTCACCCTTGGTAGAGGCTGGTTATCAGAGCTGAGACCAACACTCACCTCTTTCAGGTGCTGGGGGAACTAACCATTACTTCAACATGAGGAATGGAATGAACATGACCTGGAAGTGCACCTCTGGTTGTTATCAGCCTCATCCCTATGGTCAGTCACCCCAGGAAGCTGGCCTGTAATCCCAAACCAGTTTATCCAATCACCATGAAAAAGAAACCATAGACACTGGGCACTTACCACGTGCACATGTTTATTATTATTATTATTATTATTATTATTATTATTACTGAAGGCAACTGTCCAGCCAGATTGAACCTAAGTCTGAAGTCTGTAGGAATAGCATGGAGTGGTGATTAAAGTTGTGAAGGGCGGAGGGGGATGGGCGATGTGATGGATGGTTAGTAGAAGCCTGAAGAAAACCAACCTCAAGGAGCAGATTGAGAATGCAGAAGCCACAGATGGAATGGAGCCTGCATGGTCAGGGAGGCAGAAGGCAAACCAATGGTAGACAGTTTCAAGATGGTGGAAGTGGGGCTTCCCTGGTGGTCCAGTGGATAAAGAGTCCACCTTGCAGTGCAAGGGGCGCCTGTTTGATCCCTGATCCTGGAAGATCCCATGTGCCGTGGAGTAGCTGGACCGGTGTGTCCAGTGATGAGCCAGTGCTCTGGAGCACATGTGCCCAGAGCCAGTGCTCTGCAATGAGAGAAACCACAGCAATGGGAGGCCTACAAAGGCCAATGCATAAAGGTGGATGAAAAATAAACGAATGGAAAACTAATAAAAGTTTTGAGGCCAAAATTTAAAAAGAAAGATGGTGGGAGTGGTCCTCAGTAGTATATGCAGCAGAGACCACCAGTGTAAGGTTTGACAAGTGTCCGTTAGATCTGGCTGTAGGAAGATCATGGATGACTTGAGCAGGTAAAGGAGCAAGTGAGGGTCGAGGGTGGTTTTTTCAGTCTGGCAGAGCCTTGAGCCAGGGATGATGGACAGACTGGAGGAGAGGAGAAAGGAGAAGGGTCTGTCTTCAGCAGAAGGATCGTTTGCTGAGACAGGTGGGAAGGAGATATGGCCGCACATGTTTCTAAGTCTGTAGGTGGCAGACCTCACACTGTGTGATGAATGAGAAGGAGGGAGCGGGGTTCAGATGAGATGAGATGGTTGGTGGTGGGAAAAGATGAATGAGGTGAGGACCCTGAGTCTGGACCTGAGAGCAGTCAGTTCAATGAACCAAGGTGAGTTCTGGGCTAAAGGGAATGAGGAACAACCAGGATGGGGCTGTTACAGGAGGGGAAAGTTGGGGTCCATTGACCAGAGGTCTCTTGGAAATCAAAACCCTGGAGTTTCTGGAGACTGAAAGGTGAGGCACCTGTGTTCAGAGACATGGATGTGGAGCTGCTGAGAATCCTGACAACAGGCCCTCCTACTCCGGGACAACTCTGGTGGGCGACTGTGTGGAGGACAGTTACGCTTGAATCCTGGCTCTCCTGTGTGAGCTCAAGCAAGATACTTCACCTCTCTGGGTTTCCCCTGCATTGGCAATGCTGCTTCCATGATGGGTTGGAGGCACCATAATGCAAAGCAGAACCAGGCTGGGGACTGGGTGAAATGATCCATCCAGCCTTGGGCTAGAGCCTGGAATAGTGCAGTGCTTGATACCTGATACCTGTCATCATCATCATCATCATCATCATCATCATCATCATATCTTTGCGTCAGGGAAGCAGGCTTCTAGAAAGCTCTATGACAGATCCTAGGAGGGAAATAAAAAAACTGAGGATGTTCAGAGCAGTAAGGGGATAGGAGCAGGAGGTGTGGAGCCTGGATGGGCATATACCTGAGCGTGTTGTGACACAAGAGTGTGGGGAACGGGTCTTTATAAACTCAATTGCTTCTCCTCTCCTTGCCTTGTGCCTCAGTTTCTTTGCATTTGGGGTCAGGAACTGGAGAAGGGGACTTCTTAGTGCCTTCCAGTACTGCCATCCTGGTTCTGTCACCCTACCCTGGGGTTTTGCTGAAATGTCACCCGCCCAATCTTCCTGCAGGACTGGAGGCTCCTGGCGACGAAGTCACGTGGCTCCAGGGGCAGCGGGTGGTTCCCCAGAGGGGAGGACCATGCATCGTGGCCGCCCAGAAGCCAACGATGTGTACAGAGCAAGGCTGCTGAAATGCAAAGTGGAAACGTGGCCAGGGAAAACAGGTCCTGTCCCTTGAGAGATGGTTCCATGGTGAGCAGACCCACAGGACAGAGAGGAGTGGTGGCAGAGTGTCTGAGGCCTCTGCGTCTGTCCGCTGGTGTTCGTTTTGTTTCGTTTTGCTTTAAATCTTGGCCTCTTTTATTGGTTTCTTATCCATTTCTTTTCATCCATCTTTATTCTTTGGCCTGTGTGGGCCTCCCATCACAGTGGCCTCTCTCGTTGCAGAGCACCAGCTCCAGGCGCATGTGCTGCAGAGCGCTGGCTCTTAATTGGACACACTGGTCCAGCTGTTCCTCGGCAGGTGGGATCTTCCCGGGCTAGGGATCGAACAGGCGCCTCTTGCACTGCAAGGTGGACTCTTTACCCACTGGACCACCAGGGAAGCCTCTGCTGGTGTTCTTACCGGCAAAACCAAGGGGCAAGGGGCAAGTAACGGGATGTGAAGCTGGGGGTGACAGAGGGCTGATTCAGTGTCTGAGATGTGGCCTCTGCTTTGGATAGTAAGCTTGTGGTTATCAGGTGGGGCGTTGTCCTTCCCAGTAGGTTTGGGGGCAGTGGGGAGTGTGTCTTCTTTCAAATGTCCCCTTTGTGGGGTCCTGGAAGGCTGTGGTGACTGACCTCAGGGTTATTCAGAGCAAGCAGAATCCTTCCAGCCACCGTCCCTCCAACACACACACACAGACTGCTGAAGATCTGAACTTGGAGAGGTCGAGAGGTCCGTCCTGGCCCCTCTGGGCGAGAGGCAGGACAGTGAAATGCAAACTGACAATACCAACTGTCAGGGCCAAATTCTTCAAAGGCAATACAGCTCGAGCCTGCAGGTCCTGCCACAGCCTTGAACAAAGGTACTGGGATGCGCCTGAGGTCAGAAAGCAAAACCTTCAGGGGAAGACCTCTTCCGGAAAAACAGGGCTCCCTGATTTCCAGCCTGAGCTCTGGCGTGGGAGTGGGGGGCCTCTGAAAAGGAGCGGGGTCCTGCTGCAGAATGTATCTTGTGCCTGTTGACCCAGCACCCTGTTTGTTTCCTCCGTTCAGAACAATGACCTCTCCTGAGCCCGCGCTTTCCAGCCTCACGGAGGGTTACTGTGCAGCCCTGATTCCTCCCCTGATTATCTTGAAGCCTGTCAAGCTGTAAGGTTCTCCCTCCGCTCTCTGCTCTTTCTTCCTAATAGACATGAAACAGTCCAGTCAATAATATTTTACTTGTCTTCCCACGGCGTGTCTCTTCTTCTGATCAGTTTAGGCGGGTTTGACTGCAGAAAGTCAGAAGGGAGGTTAAGATCTGAAAAGTTCAGCCAAATGTTATCAGCCTCAGAGATGTTGCTAAGGGAGAGGCCCCCCAGCCCTTGGCGACCGGAGCCAATAATAGCTGCGATGCACTGATAGCGTCAACGCCTGTCAGAGATCCAGGCGTTTGCGGTTCGTCCGTAAACGCAAACACCTGTATCCAGTCAAGCTATGATGGTTATCCTCTCTTTGCCTGTCATTCCCTTCGGTTCCTTGAAGGGGCTGCCAGGATGTTCTAAGCTGTGAGCTGATTTATAAAGTGAAGGGTCCCTCCGAAACTTTGGCATGGACGGGGAAATTGACTGAAGCGCGCCTCTCCTCCAGGGGGTGATGTGGCCCCTTGACAACGGTGAGTGAAATTGATGGTCTCCTTTTAATTACATTTTTGAACCCGTGGCACCCATGGCCGAGCTGTGGGAACTGGGGCCTAGGCAGAACTTGGATTGTCTCAACCTGCTTCCCTTCCTCTCCCCCACCCAAAGGACCCTTGGTACTTGTTTGAGATTTTCCTGTGTGATGAATTAGATCAAAGTGACTAATAAACAGTGTTTGTGGAAGAGCTTCAGAGCCCAGTATGTGCATACTTGAGATATTTCCAAGAGTGAACAGGCAAGGTTCAAACTGTGAGACAGCTTATGTGTTGACGTCTCAGCAGGGGCAGGGGGCTTTTCCTCAGTGAAGCAGCAGGCGGGGATGTGGATGCGGGGGCCGTCACCCGTTGTCGCCTGGGGCAGAGGGAGGCGTGGAGGTTACATTGTGTCCTTTCTAGGCATCGCCTCATGGGATAAGTGACTCCCAAGGAGCCCTGCGTGTGTCTCCCATGTGCACTGAGGGTCCATGAACCTGTGGTTTCCACCACAGTGGGGTGAAGGCGCAGCTGCCCAGGGCAGGGCGGTCAGTTGCTGGCCTGCCTGTGGCTGTTCACTGGATACACCTGGTCAGTCGTGTTTGCTCATCCTTTATCATCAGCAGCTTGCCGCTTGGGGAGGGCCAGGGAATGGATCAAAGGGTTGGGGAATCAAGTGTGGAATTAGACCTGGGATGAGCCAGGCTCTCCCATGTCCTGGAACCGCATTCTCGCTCCTCAGTGTCCTTGTGTAAGAAGAGGGTAAAATCAGACCACTTGTTGTGAGGCTCAAAAGAGACAGTGTATTTGGAGGAATGATGTAAACTGGGGCCACAAAAATGGCAGCTTCCTAGGGCTGTAACATAAGGGGGGGGGGAATTTGCGATGCACTGATAGCGTCACGCCTGTCAGAGATCCAGGCGTTTGCGGTTCGTCCGTAACGCAAACACCTGTATCCAGTCAAGCTATGATGGTTATCCTCTCTTTGCCTGTCATTCCCTTCGGTTCCTTGAAGGGGCTGCCAGGATGTTCTAAGCTGTGAGCTGATTTATAAAGTGAAGGGTCCCTCCGAAACTTTGGCATGGACGGGGAAATTGACTGAAGCGCGCCTCTCCTCCAGGGGGTGATGTGGCCCCTTGACAACGGTGAGTGAAATTGATGGTCTCCTTTTAATTACATTTTTGAACCCGTGGCACCCATGGCCGAGCTGTGGGAACTGGGGCCTAGGCAGAACTTGGATTGTCTCAACCTGCTTCCCTTCCTCTCCCCCACCCAAAGGACCCTTGGTACTTGTTTGAGATTTTCCTGTGTGATGAATTAGATCAAAGTGACTAATAAACAGTGTTTGTGGAAGAGCTTCAGAGCCCAGTATGTGCATACTTGAGATATTTCCAAGAGTGAACAGGCAAGGTTCAAACTGTGAGACAGCTTATGTGTTGACGTCTCAGCAGGGGCAGGGGGCTTTTCCTCAGTGAAGCAGCAGGCGGGGATGTGGATGCTGGGGCCGTCACCCGTTGTCGCCTGGGGCAGAGGGAGGCGTGGAGGTTACATTGTGTCCTTTCTAGGCATCGCCTCATGGGATAAGTGACTCCCAAGGAGCCCTGCGTGTGTCTCCCATGTGCACTGAGGGTCCATGAACCTGTGGTTTCCACCACAGTGGGGTGAAGGCGCAGCTGCCCAGGGCAGGGCGGTCAGTTGCTGGCCTGCCTGTGGCTGTTCACTGGATACACCTGGTCAGTCGTGTTTGCTCATCCTTTATCATCAGCAGCTTGCCGCTTGGGGAGGGCCAGGGAATGGATCAAAGGGTTGGGGAATCAGGTGTGGAATTAGACCTGGGATGAGCCAGGCTCTCCCATGTCCTGGAACCGCATTCTCGCTCCTCAGTGTCCTTGTGTAAGAAGAGGGTAAAATCAGACCACTTGTTGTGAGGCTCAAAAGAGACAGTGTATTTGGAGGAATGATGTAAAAACTGGGGCCACAAAAAATGGCAGCTTCCTAGGGCTGTAACATGAGAAGCAATCAGCTAAGCACCAGCCTTTAAGTCAGCACTCACAGGTGTCTCCTCTGCCTCCTGATTACTAGCATACTTCTCATCTTCCAGCCCCTCCTTTAAGATGGAACATGTCTAATTTGGATCAGGATTCATGAAAGAATTCACATGTCCAGCTAATATCAACATAAAGGAAAAACCCAGCAGTGGTTTTAACCAAGAACATCAGAGTTCAACTCACATGCATAATAACCCCTGGAGGCATCTCAGGGTCCCCTCGAAAGCCCAGGTGATCGAGCGGGAACGTGGTCCATTGTTATGGCCAGGTTTCATGCAGCAAACCCACTGGGTCAGTGTGAGGGTGCTTCTAATTCTCTGGGGTTTAAAAGGTTGGAAGTGTCCTGAGTCTCAGAGCTCTTTAGGTGACAAAACCCCAAACTGAATTTTCTTTTTTTGCCTGTAATGGACCGGGTATAATGGTTCTATACTTTCTTAAAAATTTATTTTATATTGGAGTGTAGATGAACAATATTCTGTTTCATGGGTACTGCAAAGTGATTCAACTATACATGTACATGTATCCAGGCTTCCCTAGTTGCCCAGTTGGTAAAGAATCTGCCTGCAATGCAGGAGACATGGGTTCAATCCTGGGTCGGGAAGATCCCCTGGAGAAGGAAATGGACACTCCAGTATTCTTGCCTGGAGAATTCCATGGGCAAAGGAGCCTGGCAGGCTCCAGTCCATGGGGTCATAAA
Organism: Tragulus kanchil; assembly: GCA_022376925.1. Classification (NCBI taxonomy): domain Eukaryota; kingdom Metazoa; phylum Chordata; class Mammalia; order Artiodactyla; family Tragulidae; genus Tragulus; species Tragulus kanchil. The sequence continues at coordinate 112,844,221 of JAIOJX010000031.1, read as the reverse complement.
AGTCAGACACGACTTAGTGAGACTAAACCACTACCCCCATTCTCTTCCTAATTCTTTTCCGATTTAGGTTATTACAGAGTACTGAGCAGAAATGCCTGTGCTAGGCAGGAGGTCCTTGTTGGCTACCTGTTTTAAATACAGGAGTGTGTGCGTGTCCACTCTAGACTCTCAACCTACCCCTCCCCTCATCCCCCTGTAACCATAAATTCATTCTCCAAGCCTGTGAGTCTGTTTCTGTTTTAGTAAATTCATGTGCATTGGTTTTTCTTTATTCTTTTTTTAATCTTGGCTTCTGTTATTGTTTTTTTATTCATTTATTTTCATCCATCTTTATTTTTTGGCCTGTGTGGGGCTCTCATCACAGTGGCCTCTCTCGTTGCAGAGCACCGGCTCTGGGCACATGCGCTCCAAAGCTCTGGCTCATCATTGAACACACGGGTCCAGCAACTCCACGGCACATGGAATCTTCCTGGGCCAGGGATTGAACCAGCGCCCTTGCACTGCAAGGTGGACTCTTTACCCGCTGGACCAGCAGGGGAGCCCTGTTTTTTCTTTTTAAAAGACTCCACATATAAGCGATGTCATATGCTATTTGTCCTTCTATTTGATTGCTCTTTTATATTTTAATTCAAAGTAGCAAAACTATGATGGGCCAGTCCTTGGGGAGAAGACTGTTTTTCCATGTGGGAAACTCAGGGGAATTCTTTCTGTTGGGTACTGGGCTAAGTGGTGAAAGTTGTGTGAACTGCTGGGTTGGAACCATTGGCAAGACCGCTGTGGAGGAGAATCTGCAACCCTGTCCATTGTTTTCCATTCTCCTGGCTCAAGCCCTCAGCCTGCTTTAGAGACAGGGTAGCAGCACCTAACACTTCAGCCTTCTCCTTCCCGTATAAGGTGGCTTACTTCCCAATAGCAGTTGTTGCTCCTCTGCTCAGACTCCCAAGTGGGGCCCACTTTCCACAGGCTGGTGGACAGGCTTCTCCATCTGCCACTACAAAATGGTACAACTCTGTTTAGTTTGTCACATGTTGGGAGGCTTACACTAGACCGAAATGCTTGGCTTACTAGAGGTAAGCAACTCTACTGCTGACCTGGGACTTCTCCCTGGTCATAGCACTGAAAGTCCCAAGGAAACCCTTCGTCTGAAGCAACCGGGAAGGTTGGCCACCCAGATTAAAGAAAAAGGCATTGCACTCTACCTTCCCAAGGGAAAGACTAACAGGAGACAAGAGAATGAGGGAACAGCATAGCCAGGTGCTAAGACTTCAATAGCATCAGAGGCAGTGGGTTATTTTGGGACAATTTCCAGAGCACGTGAATTGCTCTGGAGGGAACCAGAGGGAAGTTTCTTTCTGATTTTGAAAATGTGGTAAGGGAAATTCTGTTCCATCTCTTTCCCACCAACCCCTTTAAGACACACCATTTTCTTTCATTTCTAGAAAGATTTAATTCCTTTGGAAAAGCATCACTTGAAGGAACCAGGAACTTTTTCCACTGTGAACCTGCTCCACACAGGTGGATGTGCTTGGGTAGCAGCTCTCAAAGTCAGGCTCTTAGGGATGAGAGGAGTGGGCTTTCAGCCTCGGCTGGAGTCCCTAATAGCACATCCCAAGTGAGGTTACCCGCTGGACCAGCAGGGGAGCCCTGTTTTTTCTTTTTAAAAGACTCCACATATAAGCGATGTCATATGCTATTTGTCCTTCTATTTGATTGCTCTTTTATATTTTAATTCAAAGTAGCAAAACTATGATGGGCCAGTCCTTGGGGAGAAGACTGTTTTTCCATGTGGGAAACTCAGGGGAATTCTTTCTGTTGGGTACTGGGCTAAGTGGTGAAAGTTGTGTGAACTGCTGGGTTGGAACCATTGGCAAGACCGCTGTGGAGGAGAATCTGCAACCCTGTCCATTGTTTTCCATTCTCCTGGCTCAAGCCCTCAGCCTGCTTTAGAGACAGGGTAGCAGCACCTAACACTTCAGCCTTCTCCTTCCCGTATAAGGTGGCTTACTTCCCAATAGCAGTTGTTGCTCCTCTGCTCAGACTCCCAAGTGGGGCCCACTTTCCACAGGCTGGTGGACAGGCTTCTCCATCTGCCACTACAAAATGGTACAACTCTGTTTAGTTTGTCACATGTTGGGAGGCTTACACTAGACCGAAATGCTTGGCTTACTAGAGGTAAGCAACTCTACTGCTGACCTGGGACTTCTCCCTGGTCATAGCACTGAAAGTCCCAAGGAAACCCTTCGTCTGAAGCAACCGGGAAGGTTGGCCACCCAGATTAAAGAAAAAGGCATTGCACTCTACCTTCCCAAGGGAAAGACTAACAGGAGACAAGAGAATGAGGGAACAGCATAGCCAGGTGCTAAGACTTCAATAGCATCAGAGGCAGTGGGTTATTTTGGGACAATTTCCAGAGCACGTGAATTGCTCTGGAGGGAACCAGAGGGAAGTTTCTTTCTGATTTTGAAAATGTGGTAAGGGAAATTCTGTTCCATCTCTTTCCCACCAACCCCTTTAAGACACACCATTTTCTTTCATTTCTAGAAAGATTTAATTCCTTTGGAAAAGCATCACTTGAAGGAACCAGGAACTTTTTCCACTGTGAACCTGCTCCACACAGGTGGATGTGCTTGGGTAGCAGCTCTCAAAGTCAGGCTCTTAGGGATGAGAGGAGTGGGCTTTCAGCCTCGGCTGGAGTCCCTAATAGCACATCCCAAGTGAGTCAGCTTTTGAGGAGGGGCCTCACCCAAGTGGTAGGATAAACAGGCTAACCCAGTCACAGGCTGGAGGCAAACGCCCCCTTGGTTGTAGGCATGCTAAGTCACTCAGCCACGTCCAACTCTTTGCTACCCCATGGACTGTAGCCCACCAGGCTCCTCTGTCCACGGAATCCTCCAGGCAAGAGTACTGGAGTGGGTTGCCATGCCCTCCTCCAGGGATCTTCCCCACCCAGGGACTGAACCTGTGTCTCTTATGTCTCCTTCATTGGGAGGCAGGCTCTTTACCATTAGCACTATCTGGATTTAGCTAATACGGTAAAGCCATATGATAGAAGTAACCTAGTTCATGTCTAGACATTTAATTTTCAAATCTTCTGAATAATATCAGCTTCTAAAATGAACATGTAGGTATAGTCATTAATACATCAGTAGTATCTACTCTGTTATTAATCAAGAAGTCTCTTTTTGTGTTTTGTTTTCAAAGCTGACTCTCTGGGAAATCTTAGAGCCGGCCTGTGCCGATTTGTAATGCAGGTGAGGGATCACACGGGGGTGGCCACCTCGACCCTCAGGTCCATGGCTGCTGTGGTGCCTGCTCCCAAGGCCTCCACTGAGGATGTAATTGTTCCCATCCAACTGGAATTCACAGTGGCTTCACACCAGCCCCTGATTCCAAGAGCAAAACTCCAGTCACCTTGGCAAAGACTAACAGGAGACAAGAGAATGAGGGAACAGCATAGCCAGGTGCTAAGACTTCAATAGCATCAGAGGCAGTGGGTTATTTTGGGACAATTTCCAGAGCACGTGAATTGCTCTGGAGGGAACCAGAGGGAAGTTTCTTTCTGATTTTGAAAATGTGGTAAGGGAAATTCTGTTCCATCTCTTTCCCACCAACCCCTTTAAGACACACCATTTTCTTTCATTTCTAGAAAGATTTAATTCCTTTGGAAAAGCATCACTTGAAGGAACCAGGAACTTTTTCCACTGTGAACCTGCTCCACACAGGTGGATGTGCTTGGGTAGCAGCTCTCAAAGTCAGGCTCTTAGGGATGAGAGGTGGGCTTTCAGCCTCGGCTGGAGTCCCTAATAGCACATCCCAAGTGAGGCAGCTTTTGAGGAGGGGCCTCACCCAAGTGGTAGGATAAACAGGCTAACCCAGTCACAGGCTGGAGGCAAACGCCCCCTTGGTTGTAGGCATGCTAAGTCACTCAGCCACGTCCAACTCTTTGCTACCCCATGGACTGTAGCCCACCAGGCTCCTCTGTCCACGGAATCCTCCAGGCAAGAGTACTGGAGTGGGTTGCCATGCCCTCCTCCAGGGATCTTCCCCACCCAGGGACTGAACCTGTGTCTCTTATGTCTCCTTCATTGGGAGGCAGGCTCTTTACCATTAGCACTATCTGGATTTAGCTAATACGGTAAAGCCATATGATAGAAGTAACCTAGTTCATGTCTAGACATTTAATTTTCAAATCTTCTGAATAATATCAGCTTCTAAAATGAACATGTAGGTATAGTCATTAATACATCAGTAGTATCTACTCTGTTATTAATCAAGAAGTCTCTTTTTGTGTTTTGTTTTCAAAGCTGACTCTCTGGGAAATCTTAGAGCCGGCCTGTGCCGATTTGTAATGCAGGTGAGGGATCACACGGGGGTGGCCACCTCGACCCTCAGGTCCATGGCTGCTGTGGTGCCTGCTCCCAAGGCCTCCACTGAGGATGTAATTGTTCCCATCCAACTGGAATTCACAGTGGCTGCACACCAGCCCCTGATTCCAAGAGCAAAACTCCAGTCACCTTGGCAGTTTCTTCCGCGGCTGCAGAAAGCTCTCAACAACTCTCCCCGGAACCCGGGCTCCTTAGGAATTGACCTTTGAGACTATGTGCTCAGTAGTGTCGCCAGCTTTGCTTGGTTAAACATGGAAAAATGTTCCTCTGGATAGAACCAGCTCCCCATTTATTTCAGCGCCTCCTGTCTCTGACGTCATGCCGCCTGGTTTATGGCCTCGTTGCTCGGTGTTTGAGTAACGCCGGCTGTTGCACGAGCCACTGCCTCCATAACCACAAGGAAGGGGCAGCATCCAGGCAAGCCTGGGAGCAGGCATCTGCTGGGAAATCGCTTCCTCTGTGCCAGACGGATGAATGTTTTCCGTGTTTCTCACAAAAGGAAAAGGGTTGCATGACGAAGGTTAACATAACAGTCTTCTCTTATTACTGTGATTTATGTGTGCATAACTTCAGCAGCGGAATGTCATCCAGGAGGTCTTTAATTGGCAGACTTCAGGGACCACAGAGGGAGATGACAGAGCGAGCTCTGGAGAAATGAGTGTCGGCTGCCATTCCCGGGCCCATCCCCGTGGAGGAGGTCTAAATAAATCTCAGGGGGAAGGCAGTCAACTTTTAAACTTTTTATTAACCTGATCTCTGCTAATGAAATACAAAGAGGAGGAGATGATCTTCAGCTTGAGATGATTTGGGCCTCGTGATGCAGCAAATGACTGCCTAGGGTTCTTGACAAAACGAAGCATGAGTCCTCTGGCAATTCTCATTCAAAGACAACAATACTGCAATTTGCAGTGATTATGACTTCAGTGAGTCACTTGATCTTGTCTTGCCACATAGGATATGATCCTGTATTTTTAGGAATGTCAAAAATGTATTTTCTTTTGTGAACATATTCTAAAACGGAAACACTAGCTGCTTCTGCACTGTGATGCATTTCCGAGCAGGGTCTCTACCCTTCTGGGAGGTTGCTAGCTCCCTGGGAGGTGGGCATGCACAGGACTGGAGAGGGACTTCTTGGACAGCCTGGTTGGTCCTAATCTGGAATGTGGCAGTCTTTCTAAAGTCACAATCTATGTCTCTGGAAACAGCTATGTTTACATGGCCACGAAGTTGAGGTGCTTTCTAGGTATTAAACTCCAGAACTAGGGCATGTATCTGGAAAAGTAAAAACTCTAATTCAAAGAGATATGTGTATTCCAGTGTTCATAACACATTATTTACAATAGCCAAGACATGGACACTACCTGGTTATTCATCGAGCTCCCCATTTATTTCAGCGCCTCCTGTCTCTGACGTCATGCCGCCTGGTTTATGGCCTCGTTGCTCGGTGTTTGAGTAACGCCGGCTGTTGCACGAGCCACTGCCTCCATAACCACAAGGAAGGGGCAGCATCCAGGCAAGCCTGGGAGCAGGCATCTGCTGGGAAATCGCTTCCTCTGTGCCAGACGGATGAATGTTTTCCGTGTTTCTCACAAAAGGAAAAGGGTTGCATGACGAAGGTTAACATAACAGTCTTCTCTTATTACTGTGATTTATGTGTGCATAACTTCAGCAGCGGAATGTCATCCAGGAGGTCTTTAATTGGCAGACTTCAGGGACCACAGAGGGAGATGACAGAGCGAGCTCTGGAGAAATGAGTGTCGGCTGCCATTCCCGGGCCCATCCCCGTGGAGGAGGTCTAAATAAATCTCAGGGGGAAGGCAGTCAACTTTTAAACTTTTTATTAACCTGATCTCTGCTAATGAAATACAAAGAGGAGGAGATGATCTTCAGCTTGAGATGATTTGGGCCTCGTGATGCAGCAAATGACTGCCTAGGGTTCTTGACAAAACGAAGCATGAGTCCTCTGGCAATTCTCATTCAAAGACAACAATACTGCAATTTGCAGTGATTATGACTTCAGTGAGTCACTTGATCTTGTCTTGCCACATAGGATATGATCCTGTATTTTTAGGAATGTCAAAAATGTATTTTCTTTTGTGAACATATTCTAAAACGGAAACACTAGCTGCTTCTGCACTGTGATGCATTTCCGAGCAGGGTCTCTACCCTTCTGGGAGGTTGCTAGCTCCCTGGGAGGTGGGCATACACAGGACTGGAGAGGGACTTCTTGGACAGCCTGGTTGGTCCTAATCTGGAATGTGGCAGTCTTTCTAAAGTCACAATCTATGTCTCTGGAAACAGCTACGTTTACATGGCCACGAAGTTGAGGTGCTTTCTAGGTATTAAACTCCAGAACTAGGGCATGTATCTGGAAAAGTAAAAACTCTAATTCAAAGAGATATGTGTATTCCAGTGTTCATAACACATTATTTACAATAGCCAAGACATGGACACTACCTGGTTATTCATCGACAGGTGAACAAGTAAAGAAGATGTGGTGTATTTCAACTCAATCGGGAAGTCCCCTGGAGAAGGGACAGGCTACCCACTCCAGTATTCTTGGGCTTCCTTTATGGCTCAGAGGGTAAAGAATCTATCTGTAATGCAGGAGACCTGGGTTCAGTCCTGGGTTGGGAAGATCCCCTGGAGAAGGAATAGGCTACCCACTGAAATATTCTTGCCTATAGAATTCCATGGCTTGTCCATGGGTTGCAAAGAGTGGACACGACAGAGTGACTTTCACTTCACTTCAACCATAGAAAACAATGCCATTTATAGCATCATGGATGGACCTAGAGATAATCATACTAAGTAAGTCAGATAATTTTTGTATGATATCACTCATATGTGGATTCTCAAAAAATGGTACAAATGAACTTATGTATAAAATAGAAACAGACTTACAGACATAGAAAAGAAACTTATGGTTACAAGAGGGAAGGGTGGAGTAGGGATATGTTAGGAGTTTACAATTAACAGATACACATTACTGTTCATAAAATAAATGAACAAAGTCCTACTGTGTAGTACAGGGAACTGCATTCAGCATCTTGTAATAAGTGACAATGGAAAAGAATATATCTGTCCATGGAATTTCCCTGGCAAGAATACTGGAGTGGGTTGCTGTTTGTTTCTCTAGGGGATCTTCCCAACTCAGGGATTGAACTTGGATCTCTTGCATTGCAGGTAAATTCTTTACCACTGTACCACCTGGGAAACAACTGATGATGGAAAAAAATCTGAAAAAAAAAAAATCTAAAAAAGTGAAAAATGTTAGTTGCTCAGTCATGTTTGACTCTTTGTGATCCTGTGGACTATAGTCTGCCAGGTTCCTCTGCCCATGGAATTCTCCAGACAAGAATACTTGAGTGGGTTGTCATTCCTTTCTTCAGAGGATCTTCCCAACCCAGAAACTGAATGCGAGTCTTCTGCATTACAGGCAGATTCCTTACCATCTGAGCCACCAGGGAAGCCATATATATGAATATAAACATATATTCATATATGTCTAAAAAGTTTATTTTGGTTTGCCCAAAAAATTTATTTGGGTTTTTCTAAAGCTATATATATATATATAGATCACTTTGGTGTACACCACAAACTAATATAACATTGTAAATCAGTTGTATTTCAATGAAAGAAAAACCTAAAACAAAAAAACACAAGCAAAGATATCCTCCAGCATCTGTGATGCAATGGTTCCCAACTGGGGGCCAAGTTCCTTCATAGGCCACTGGGCCTTTGAAAGAGGAGTGGAAATGTATAAAGTTGCATTTACTTTCTAAACTGTACTTTGCCGAAGACAATGTTTTTGAGTTTCCTCAGAAACCAGCTCCATTTTAAGAACTGGAGTGCAAGCCATTTATCTGAGTGATGATCTTAGGGCACGCTGGCAGGAAGGGGTGAGGAAGAGAGGTTGGGGGGGTAGTTTAGTTGTGAAGTCATGTCCGACTCTTGAGACCCCAGGACCTGTTGCCCCCCAGGCGAGAATACTGGAGTGAGTAGCCATTTCCTGAGGAAAGGAGGTATGATGGTTAATTCTTTGTATCTACTTGGCTGGGCCATGGTGCCCAGATATTTTGAAACATTGTTCTGGGTGTTTGTATGAGAAAGGTTTTTGAATGAGATTAACATTTAAATGGGTAGACTTTGAATAAACAGATGATGGATTTGAGGCCACACCCAGAATGTGGGTGGCCTTCATCTAATCAGCTGAAGTTCTGAGTAGAATAAAGACTGCTTCAGGGCAAGAGATAATTCTGCCAGCAAATGGCCTTTGACCTTTTTTTTCTCTCTCTCTTTTTTTAAAGATTTATTTATTTATTTATTTTTGGGGGGAGGGGTCGGGAGGGAGGGGGACGGGCAGGCCACTTCTATTGGTCTTTCATTTCTCTATTTTCATCCATCTTTGTTCTTTGGCCCATGTGGACCTCCCATCGCAGTGGCCTCTGTTGTTGCAGAGCACTGGCTCTGGGCACATGTGCTCCAGAGCTCCGGCTCCGTAGTTGGACACACTGGTCCAGCCGCTCCGCTGCATGTGGGATTCTCCCCGGCCAGGGATCGAACCGGCGCCCCTTGCACTGCAAGGTGGTGTCCTTACCCACTGGACTACCAGGGAAGCCCGGCCTTTGATCTTGAACTATAACTTTGGCTCCTCCTGGGGTCTCAGGTCTGCCAGTCCACTCTGCAGATTTTGAGCTTGATAGCTTTCAAATAATTTAGGGTGTGCACACAAACTCTAGCAAGACTAACAAAAAACACAAGCAAAGATTCCTCCAGCATCTGTGATGCAATGGTTCCCAACGGGGGGCCAAGTTCCTTCATAGGCCACTGGGCCTTTGAAAGAGGAGTGGAAATGTATAAAGTTGCATTTACTTTCTAAACTGTACTTTGCCGAAGACAATGTTTTTGAGTTTCCTCAGAAACCAGCTCCATTTTAAGAACTGGAGTGCAAGCCATTTATCTGAGTGATGATCTTAGGGCACGCTGGCAGGAAGGGGTGAGGAAGAGAGGTTGGGGGGGTAGTTTAGTTGTGAAGTCATGTCCGACTCTTGAGACCCCAGGACCTGTTGCCCCCCAGGCGAGAATACTGGAGTGAGTAGCCATTTCCTGAGGAAAGGAGGTATGATGGTTAATTCTTTGTATCTACTTGGCTGGGCCATGGTGCCCAGATATTTTGAAACATTGTTCTGGGTGTTTGTATGAGAAAGGTTTTTGAATGAGATTAACATTTAAATGGGTAGACTTTGAATAAACAGATGATGGATTTGAGGCCACACCCAGAATGTGGGTGGCCTTCATCTAATCAGCTGAAGTTCTGAGTAGAATAAAGACTGCTTCAGGGCAAGAGATAATTCTGCCAGCAAATGGCCTTTGACCTTTTTTTTCTCTCTCTCTTTTTTTAAAGATTTATTTATTTATTTATTTTTGGGGGGAGGGGTCGGGAGGGAGGGGGACGGGCAGGCCACTTCTATTGGTCTTTCATTTCTCTATTTTCATCCATCTTTGTTCTTTGGCCCATGTGGACCTCCCATCGCAGTGGCCTCTGTTGTTGCAGAGCACTGGCTCTGGGCACATGTGCTCCAGAGCTCCGGCTCCGTAGTTGGACACACTGGTCCAGCCGCTCCGCTGCATGTGGGATTCTCCCCGGCCAGGGATCGAACCGGCGCCCCTTGCACTGCAAGGTGGTGTCCTTACCCACTGGACTACCAGGGAAGCCCGGCCTTTGATCTTGAACTATAACTTTGGCTCCTCCTGGGGTCTCAGGTCTGCCAGTCCACTCTGCAGATTTTGAGCTTGATAGCTTTCATAATAGTGTGAACCAGTTCCTTACATGTCTGTGTGCATGCGTGCACACACACATACACTCTATTGCTCTTGTTTCTCTGGAGAATTCTGACTTATACAGGAGGTCTCTAGGTCCTGAGTCCATCTGGGCTTGTGGGAGAAGTGAAAGAAGACAATACAGGATGTGTCAAAAAGCAGGTTTCTGTGCTGGGTGGTTGAAGCTCCATCAGCTTGGAACTCTGGGAGAGTGTTAAAACAAGCCACAGAGGTGTTCCAACTGAGTGGAGAGACAGGGTGTTAATTCACCAGTTCCTATCTGCCATTGGCACTACCTCCCTGGCACATGCTTGCAGCAGAATAATGCCCTTGGCATGTGTACTAAAATATGAGTGTCAAGGGAATATGGCAGGGCACTGATTGCTCTATACAAAGACCACTATGTCAGGGTCTATAAAACTTTATGCTTAAAAAACTTTATCCTTCAAAAATGATAGGAATATACATTTAATGGTGATGAAGATTCTGCCATGCAGGATTACAAAGAATATATTACAGGCTGTGTCTTGACAATAGGAAATGGTCCACGTGCAACTTAGCTGTGGCTCAGTTTTCCTTGGCTTGGTATGGTCCAGCAGAAGTATGATGGTCAGACCATCCTTGATGCGACTGAACTGGGTGGAGAAACTGGTAGGTTCTATGGAGAGCTCCTCTACATACTGATGGATGGTGACTGCAGCCATGAAATCAAAAGACGCTTGCTCCTTGGAAGAAAAGCTCTGGCAAACCTAGGTAGCATACTCAAAAGCACAGACATCACTTTGCCAACAAAGGTCCATATAGTTAAAGCTATGGCTTTTCCAGTAGTCATGTATGGATGTGAGAGTTGGACCACAAAGAAGACTGAGTGCCAAACAACTGATGCTTTCAAACTGTGGTGTTGGAGAAGACTCTTGAGAGTCCCTTGGATAGCAAGGAGGTCAAACTAGTCAATCTTAAAGGAAATCAGCCCTGAATATTTACTGGAAGGACTGATGCTGAAGCTGCAGCTCTGACACTTTGGCCACCTAATGCAAAGAGCCAAATCATTGGAAAAGACCTTGAGGCTGGGAAAGGTTGAAAGCAGGGGAGAAGGGGACGACAGAGGATAAGATGGTTGGATGGCATCACCAGCTCAATAGACATATGAGTTTGAGTAAGCTCTGGGAGACAGTGAAGGACAGGGAAGCCTGGCATGCGGCAGTTCAAAGGGTTGCAGAGTCAGACATGGCTGAGCGACCGAGCAACAACGACTACATTACTGACATGTATGTGGATCTAGAGAAGAGTTAAACCTAGTGCAGGCTCTACCTGGTGGCAGCAGGGTGCATGTCTTGGAGAATAGATTTCATTGGTTTAGTTGGGTACTTAGTTTCTTCTTCACAGGCAAATTCTTCATTTTCACGTTAATGTCTAAATATCTGGTAAGCTAAACCAATTATAATCTTTCAAGCTGACGGTTCCCTGATCATGTGTTTCTAGCATAGGCTCTTCTATCCTTTTGTTCACCAAGCTGGAACCAAGCGGCCAGTTCTGATTTTTCCCCACCATTCTCCCAGCCGTGCGGCCATAACATCTTGGTTTTTTTCCCTTTGAAAGCTTTCTCCATCCTTAGAGCTTTGACTGGTGTTATTATTTGAGGGGAAGATGAGTTTTCTAGCTCACAGTTTATATTTAAAAAATTCCTTTGCTTATAGCTCAGATGTTTAGGGGTCTACAATGCAGAAGGTAGACTGTGTGCTTTCCTGCATTTCTGGTGTTGTTCAACTGCTAAGTCATCTCCTACTCTTCTTGACCCCATGGGCTGCAGTCTACCAGGCTCCTCTGTCCTTCACAATCTCTCAGAGTTTGCACAAATTCATGTCCATTGAGTCAGGTAATGGCCTTACCCTACCTACCTGTGAAGCATTTGAGCTAGCTCGTACATAATAGGTGGTAAAATGCACCCAGAGTAATCATTTCATATGTTTAACAACCAGTGTGGAAACAGGACTGCCATTCTCTGCCTCCTGCAAGCTCCAAAGGGTGCCATGTTTTTATAATCTCGTGAGCTAGGGGAACAAATCCTTTAAAACTCAAAGTGGTTGAGGTGTTCCAATGGTCCTTGCTTTCCTTTTGTGAAAACCCGTGTGTCTGTGGGGCTCATGTGCCACTACTCACAAGGTGACAGCAGTGATCAGAAACATAATTTTCAATATTTATGATTGAAAATGTAATTTAGAAATGAAAGAAAGGGCACTTGTTCCTCCTCAGCGTGAAGTGAAATCATTGTTTTGAGACATGTTCTTTACACAGTTAATCTGGCCAGTGTAATTTACCACACTGTGGCTGAATTGTAAGTCTGGCACTCTATTCATCAAGTAAGAATTATTTGTGCAAAATGCATATGAATTAGTAGGTGTTGTGTGGTGTCATGGTGGTTTGATTAAAAAAATCTGGATAGGGATTCATGGGCAGGAGTTCAGAGAGTTGAATCTATAGCAGCTGTCACCTCCAGGGAACAGGTTTGGGGTCAAGAAGTCACTAGCTGAGTCATATCAGGTCTGTAGGTTCTTATCCCACCAGGACTGGCCATCATGGCTGCTGCTAGCCTGTTTAAACTTGGTCAAAAGATGTCACCATACTTAAGGGAGAAGACCAGTGGTTGCTTGAGGTATGTAGTTTGGCCTTTGTGTGTGTTTAACTTTTTGTTTTGAAGTAATTTAAGATTATACAGCCATGAAATGAAAAGACACTTGAACCTTGGGATAAAACTTATGACACATCTAGATAGTGTATTAAAAAGCAGAGACATCACTTTGCCAACAAGGGTTCATATAGTCAAAGCTGTGGTTTCTCCAAAAGTCACATATGGATGTGAGAGTTGGACCATAAAGGAGGCTGAGTGCTGAAGAACTAATATTTTTGAATGATGGTCTACCTGCCTACCTAGAGTTTGCACAAATTCATGTCCATTGAGTCAGGTAATGGCCTTACCCTACCTACCTGTGAAGCATTTGAGCTAGCTCGTACATAATAGGTGGTAAAATGCACCCAGAGTAATCATTTCATATGTTTAACAACCAGTGTGGAAACAGGACTGCCATTCTCTGCCTCCTGCAAGCTCCAAAGGGTGCCATGTTTTTATAATCTCGTGAGCTAGGGGAACAAATCCTTTAAAACTCAAAGTGGTTGAGGTGTTCCAATGGTCCTTGCTTTCCTTTTGTGAAAACCCGTGTGTCTGTGGGGCTCATGTGCCACTACTCACAAGGTGACAGCAGTGATCAGAAACATAATTTTCAATATTTATGATTGAAAATGTAATTTAGAAATGAAAGAAAGGGCACTTGTTCCTCCTCAGCGTGAAGTGAAATCATTGTTTTGAGACATGTTCTTTACACAGTTAATCTGGCCAGTGTAATTTACCACACTGTGGCTGAATTGTAAGTCTGGCACTCTATTCATCAAGTAAGAATTATTTGTGCAAAATGCATATGAATTAGTAAGTGTTGTGTGGTGTCATGGTGGTTTGATTAAAAAAATCTGGATAGGGATTCATGGGCAGGAGTTCAGAGAGTTGAATCTATAGCAGCTGTCACCTCCAGGGAACAGGTTTGGGGTCAAGAAGTCACTAGCTGAGTCATATCAGGTCTGTAGGTTCTTATCCCACCAGGACTGGCCATCATGGCTGCTGCTAGCCTGTTTAAACTTGGTCAAAAGATGTCACCATACTTAAGGGAGAAGACCAGTGGTTGCTTGAGGTATGTAGTTTGGCCTTTGTGTGTGTTTAACTTTTTGTTTTGAAGTAATTTAAGATTATACAGCCATGAAATGAAAAGACACTTGAACCTTGGGATAAAACTTATGACACATCTAGATAGTGTATTAAAAAGCAGAGACATCACTTTGCCAACAAGGGTTCATATAGTCAAAGCTGTGGTTTCTCCAAAAGTCACATATGGATGTGAGAGTTGGACCATAAAGGAGGCTGAGTGCTGAAGAACTAATATTTTTGAATGATGGTCCTGGGGAAGACACTTGAGAATCCCTTGGAGAGCAAGGAGATCAGACTAGTCAACCTTAAAGGATATCATCCCTGAATATTCATTGAAAGGACTGATGCTGAAGCTGAAGCTCCAGCAATTTGGCTACCTGATGTAAAGAGCCGAGTCATTGGAAAAGACCCTGATGCTGGGAAAGATTGAGAGCAGGAGGAGAAGGGGTTGACAGAGCATGAGATGGTTGGATGGCATCATTAACTCAATGGACATGAGTTTGTGCAAGCTCCACGAGATGGTGAAAGACAGGGAAGCCTGGCATGCTGCCCTCCATGGGGTTGCAGAGAGTCGGATATGACTTGATGACTGAACAGCAGGTAGAGTTCCTGTGTAGTCTTCTTCCCAGCTTCTCCCAATGATAATACCTTGTCTAACCATAGTATATTACCCAAGCAGGATTTGATGCTGCTACAATACTATAAACTATAGACTTCATTTGCATGACATATTTAGGTTTTAAAAATTGAATTGGTTCGTTGCACATTCAGGTGTTGTCTTGCAGAAGTAAGATTTGTTCAGACTGACCCTGCACTCAGCTGGCAAGAACTCATGAAGAAGTATGTGCTTGCCAATTTGCTGTGGGCCTCACGCCTTTACAATGACAAATACCTTACTTGCTTTGGTCATGGAGTTTAACTGTTGCTTCACTGCAGGCATGCGAGTTGGAGATCCCTGTCATGATTGCTGCAAGCCCCCCAGTGGTCTGCTGGTTCTGAGATGCAGTACCACCAGAGGAGGGCTTCTGCTTCAAGAGGTGGTTGACTCTGAGACCTGCTACCCTGCAGAGAAATTTTATTTGGTGTGGGATAGGCTTTCTCTCCGCAATACACAGATGTAAGTGGACGGTAGGACCTCTCATTGCTAGTAGGGAGGTATTCAAGAGACATGGCATGCGCTTGCTGCCGAAGTATGGAAGCACGGAATTTTTACTAAAAACATCTGCTATTGCTGAGGAAAAGCACCAGCTTACCTCCTGGCACTAGTTCTCTGGCTGAGCTGCATGGTGTTTTGTGGTATATAGTACACTCTTTTCCAAAGCAGTGGAATAGATTGGGAGGCAGACACATCCTTTTCCCATTTCTCCTGTGATGGCATTTCATTCATGATCAATAGAGACATTAGATCTTGGTTTCAAGGAGACACTTTCCTGTCTTGCCAAAATCAGAGAAGATGGAAAATTTGATGGAGGTACCAGCAGAACTGAGGCTCCCGAGATGTTGTCCCTGGAGGGGTGTCCATACAGAAGGCTTTGTAAACGAGTGGAGAGAGGTATAGTCATCTCTCCAGATTAAATTCAGCAGACATCTATGGATGCCCACCCACTGCATGCTAGGTGCAGTGCTGACGGTGGGGTTGTGACCGACGGATAAGTCACAGGCCCTGTCTTTGAGGAGCTCTTGACTCTCTGAGAAAGCACCCTCTCTACCCCTGAGGAGCCTAACAGGGCGCAGTGGGTGCTCTTTGACCAGAGCAGCAGGGGGAAGAATGAGATGAATCCTGCCTGACGTCAGAGGCTGGGGAAAAGCACACACCATTTGTTACCATAAAGAAGAGCGATGAGAGCACCAAGTATTTTCTAG
This sequence comes from Tragulus kanchil, assembly GCA_022376925.1. NCBI lineage: Eukaryota > Metazoa > Chordata > Mammalia > Artiodactyla > Tragulidae > Tragulus > Tragulus kanchil. The sequence goes on along the minus strand of JAIOJX010000031.1, from coordinate 112,828,396 downwards.
AAGGCTGCAGGGGAAAGTGGCTGCATAAATGGTGGTGGTGGAAGCGGAGAAGGAAGCAAAATGAACATCTGGAAAGAATGACAAACAGAATCGCGTTAAGCACGCCTCTTTCTCGGCAGGGCTGGTGCTCCTCCCCGGCCTCGCGGTGTTAGAGGATTAGTTCTGGATTCTCTTAGTAATTAATAGCATTTAAGTTCCAGGGCAGTCAGTTTTGATTAAGCAAACATTAAATTAATCCAATCTGCAAACACTTACTCTCCAAGCACTACTGGGTGTGGGGGGAGGGGTGGAGGAGAGGCAGCTGGATGGACAGAAGGATGCGTCCTGATTGGAGTGCCAGCCACCTCCGAGTAGTTACAGCCGGATCAATACGGCTCCTAGAGCTATAATAAAATGGCTTCGACATGCTCATCTGTGGCCGAGAACACAGTATACACATTGATTTCCTGGCCTGATATAACCCATTTACCTATTCAGCTCCTCCATTCAGGAAGGTGGAGGGGTCCCCAGGCCCTGGGGAGCAATGATGCCTGTAAGTAGGTTAGCAGATGCTTGGGAAATGTCTTAATCGGCTGCACGGCTCCTTCTCCAGGAGGACGTGTTTCTTTGTAAAGAAAAGGTCTCCTTAGAAACCCACTGGCTTCATTAGGGAAACGTTGGAAGCCCCGTGAGCCCATCTGTGGTCCCAAAATGTTGATGGTACCAGCAGAACTGAGGCTCCCGAGATGTTGTCCCTGGAGGGGTGTCCATACAGAAGGCTTTGTAAACGAGTGGAGAGAGGTATAGTCATCTCTCCAGATTAAATTCAGCAGACATCTATGGATGCCCACCCACTGCATGCTAGGTGCAGTGCTGACGGTGGGGTTGTGACCGACGGATAAGTCACAGGCCCTGTCTTTGAGGAGCTCTTGACTCTCTGAGAAAGCACCCTCTCTACCCCTGAGGAGCCTAACAGGGCGCAGTGGGTGCTCTTTGACCAGAGCAGCAGGGGGAAGAATGAGATGAATCCTGCCTGACGTCAGAGGCTGGGGAAAAGCACACACCATTTGTTACCATAAAGAAGAGCGATGAGAGCACCAAGTATTTTCTAGAAGGCTGCAGGGGAAAGTGGCTGCATAAATGGTGGTGGTGGAAGTGGAGAAGGAAGCAAAATGAACATCTGGAAAGAATGACAAACAGAATCGCGTTAAGCACGCCTCTTTCTCGGCAGGGCTGGTGCTCCTCCCCGGCCTCGCGGTGTTAGAGGATTAGTTCTGGATTCTCTTAGTAATTAATAGCATTTAAGTTCCAGGGCAGTCAGTTTTGATTAAGCAAACATTAAATTAATCCAATCTGCAAACACTTACTCTCCAAGCACTACTGGGTGTGGGGGGAGGGGTGGAGGAGAGGCAGCTGGATGGACAGAAGGATGCGTCCTGATTGGAGTGCCAGCCACCTCCGAGTAGTTACAGCCGGATCAATACGGCTCCTAGAGCTATAATAAAATGGCTTCGACATGCTCATCTGTGGCCGAGAACACAGTATACACATTGATTTCCTGGCCTGATATAACCCATTTACCTATTCAGCTCCTCCATTCAGGAAGGTGGAGGGGTCCCCAGGCCCTGGGGAGCAATGATGCCTGTAAGTAGGTTAGCAGATGCTTGGGAAATGTCTTAATCGGCTGCACGGCTCCTTCTCCAGGAGGACGTGTTTCTTTGTAAAGAAAAGGTCTCCTTAGAAACCCACTGGCTTCATTAGGGGGAAACGTTGGAAGCTGTGGATGTTGCCTTTCCTGCTCCCCAGGATTTGCCCTTCTCATCGTTGAGCGCTTTAATGGTGAACAACTCTCTTAGCTTCCTGGAATCTTAGGGACTCTCTTACAAAATCATTCCAGGCACGTCTTCAACTTAGGAAAATGTGGGGGAATCTCCTAGAGAATTGGCCAGGATTGCTCACACAGAAAGGATAGCTTCCTGCACCTATTTTTGCTTTCCCATCTTGTTTAAAAAGAAATAGAGGGTTTTTTTCTTAATATTTTTATTTATTTAGCTTTGGCTGTGCTGGGTCTTTGTTGCTACACGGGCTTTTCTCTAGTTGTGGCATGCGGACTTCTCATTGCGGTGGCTTCTCTTGTTGTGGAGCGTGGGCTCTGAGGTACTTGAGCAGTAGTCGCTGTTCCCTGGCTCCACAGCACAGGATCAAGGTTGTGACATATGAGCTTAGTTGCTCTTTGATACGTGGGATCCTCCTGGACCAGGGGTCGAACCCATGTCCTGCAATGGCAGGAGGATTTTTTTTTTTTTTTTTAACCACTGAGCTACCAGGGAAGTCCAAGAGGCTGTTTTGATATAAATCAGTAAGAAGCATGGTGTATCATGTTTAGGACTCAGTGCAGTTTTGTTAAATGAGGATATGGATGCTTTAAAACTAAGCTAATTGGTCCCTGTAAAATACTCATCTTACCTACATACTTAATAAAACAAGTAATAAGGCTATTATTGTTTTAAAGCATTAAATTTTTAAAATTGAAGTATAATTGATTTACAGTGTTGTGTTAGTTTCAGGTGTAACAGAGCATTTTTAGACTATTAGGAATTTTAATGCTGTAGTTGGTCTAGAGCTATAATAAAATGACATGCTCATCTGTGGCCGAGAACACAGTATACACATTGATTTCCTGGCCTGATATAACCCATTTACCTATTCAGCTCCTCCATTCAGGAAGGTGGAGGGGTCCCCAGGCCCTGGGGAGCAATGATGCCTGTAAGTAGGTTAGCAGATGCTTGGGAAATGTCTTAATCGGCTGCACGGCTCCTTCTCCAGGAGGACGTGTTTCTTTGTAAAGAAAAGGTCTCCTTAGAAACCCACTGGCTTCATTAGGGGGAAACGTTGGAAGCTGTGGATGTTGCCTTTCCTGCTCCCCAGGATTTGCCCTTCTCATCGTTGAGCGCTTTAATGGTGAACAACTCTCTTAGCTTCCTGGAATCTTAGGGACTCTCTTACAAAATCATTCCAGGCACGTCTTCAACTTAGGAAAATGTGGGGGAATCTCCTAGAGAATTGGCCAGGATTGCTCACACAGAAAGGATAGCTTCCTGCACCTATTTTTGCTTTCCCATCTTGTTTAAAAAGAAATAGAGGGTTTTTTTCTTAATATTTTTATTTATTTAGCTTTGGCTGTGCTGGGTCTTTGTTGCTACACGGGCTTTTCTCTAGTTGTGGCATGCGGACTTCTCATTGCGGTGGCTTCTCTTGTTGTGGAGCGTGGGCTCTGAGGTGCTTGAGCAGTAGTCGCTGTTCCCTGGCTCCACAGCACAGGATCAAGGTTGTGACATATGAGCTTAGTTGCTCTTTGATACGTGGGATCCTCCTGGACCAGGGGTCGAACCCATGTCCTGCAATGGCAGGAGGATTTTTTTTTTTTTTTTAACCACTGAGCTACCAGGGAAGTCCAAGAGGCTGTTTTGATATAAATCAGTAAGAAGCATGGTGTATCATGTTTAGGACTCAGTGCAGTTTTGTTAAATGAGGATATGGATGCTTTAAAACTAAGCTAATTGGTCCCTGTAAAATACTCATCTTACCTACATACTTAATAAAACAAGTAATAAGGCTATTATTGTTTTAAAGCATTAAATTTTTAAAATTGAAGTATAATTGATTTACAGTGTTGTGTTAGTTTCAGGTGTAACAGAGCATTTTTAGACTATTAGGAATATGCTTGCTTTTAAGTGCAAGTCTTGGACAAGAGTGATTTCATGCTTTGAAAGTATTTTAACTGGGTTTCAGAATGACGAGTGATTATTCTGAGTCTCAGGTAGTGGTCAAGTTGAGTCTGATCACTTTTGGTAAGAAACTATTTTCTGGAGAAAGTGAAGAAGATGGCTTGTGGGGTCAGAGGGTTTTCCTTTTGTTTGTCTCAGAACCTGGAAAGTGTTTTAGGATTTCCACACATGGCAAACTGGAAGAGGTTTAAGACCTGATGATGGAGGAAGGTCAGTCAGTGCACCAAAGACCCCGCCATGGGGGTTTCCCTTGAGAGTTTTGTGAGAGGTTGTATAAGGATTCTGCCGGGGAAGTGATGCTTCGTTAGAAAATACACAGCTTTTAAAAAATCACCACTGGCTACCATTTCCTTCAAAATCATGCTCCCTTTGAGAGGGCAAAACGAATGTCAAGTTTTGATTATGTTCATTCCTCACTTGAGATTCTTAGCAGTCTTTGAAGATACTTTCCTTCCATTGAAGCTTCTGTTTTGAGTCTGTGTTTTCATTGAATCAGAACCATGCCCTTTGTTACTCTTGCTTCAGAATTTAGAGGTGACTTCGGGGTCATCCTGGACATCTTCCTGGTTCTGTTTTGGCCTCATGCTAAAGCTCTTGACCAAAGTCTACCCTGAACAGTCCCTTGAATAGGCTGGATATTTATTTTATAGTCTTGTTCAGCTAAAGACCATTCACAAATTCTGTTGAGAGAATCCCGATCAGTTGTGAGATAGTCACAGACTCCTTAACCTGTTAAAAACTTGGAGAAGTAGAAACCAGGTCAGCTTTGTTGATCTCCCTCAACTGACCAGGTACGTTTTTATTTGCCCAATGGAGCACTTATTAATATTTGAATTGTTCTATGGAACAGACTTTGGGAAATGGTTTATGTTCACTATGAATTTATTCTTTGCCTTAATAATAAGGATTAACATCTCTGGATCATTTACATTTTAAAAGACAGGGTGCTAATTTGCACCCAGGACTAGCTCCTTTAATCCTTACAAAAATCCTGAGATGTAGGGACTGGTGTTGAGACTCTGTCACAATAAGAAAAGCTGGACTTGAGCATGGCAGGGTTTGGTCCAGGAAGGTCTGCTGCAGAGCCCAAGCACAAAACCACCATAGTCTTCTGGGTCTGCATGGGCAGTCTCAATGGATTTTTACATCAGCCTGAAGCTCAAAAGTTCTGCTTATCAGTCTTGGGACATACAGTTGAATGGCTGAGATATATTATGAAATACATCATAACATGTCCCTGACAACCTGTTCCTCCTCTGCTTTTAGAGGCCACACCAGATATACTGAGCGTCTTTCATCACTGCGTGCATCTGTTCATATTTTCAGAATGAGTGAGGGCAAGCGATGACTAATGCATGCTGCGGTATGGATGTTCCATCATCGTGGGCACCGCAGCCCTGCCCCGTCTTTCCATGGCTGCTCAGCAGCACCTTCCTGGATACCTGTAGTGAGTGGAGATGGTTCGGTGGCATCACCAATTCCTTAATCTCGTAAATGATTACAGTACACATTAGATGTTCATTCTGGCTTTTGATGTGTCGTCCTTCTTATTAGGCTGTATGGAATACAACTTTCAGTATCCATGTGTGTCTTACACATATGTTCAGAGAACACATTATGTTATCAGGTGCTGGAAAGGAAGGGAAAAAAGCTGCCAGTAATCTTAAATACATCCAAGGGCCTTTATGAAATTCAATCAACCATGCATTAATTCCCTCTATCTATCATTAGTTGAGTGCTGAAAATATATGCAAAAGAAAATGGAACCTGGGTAGGAAGGTAGTGAAGAGGTTTTTTTTACAAATTAGATTATTTGAGTAAATGATTCCTCAGACAGAAAGCTATTGTCCAAAGGGCCCTTTAATTATTATTCACTTCCTTTGGTGCACAAAAGAATAGTGTCAGGGCAGCAAGAGCACTTTACTGCAGTTAAATTAAAAAGATGATTGTCAGACTTAGGACCGGATCCACACCTGATGCAATAGATAACAAGGAAGGCATTTCCAGGACTCTGTCTAGATGTCTGCTGGTGTGGTACCATGGTCCATGCCCATCAATGGCTGAGTGATTGATCAGCGCCCTCTCTCTCTGTAGGTGGCTGAGCAACCCCTGCACCCCAATCCTCTTTTTATTTAGTGGCATGTGCTCTGGCCGAGATACCCAAGTGTCTCAATTAGCTAGAAAAGCCCAGCCATCCAAGACTATTTTCCCTTTTCTAAAAAACATGACCAAAAAGAAAGCAGTCACAAACAAGAGTCATTTGGTTTCCATCAGCCTGAAGCTCAAAAGTTCTGCTTATCAGTCTTGGGACATACAGTTGAATGGCTGAGATATATTATGAAATACATCATAACATGTCCCTGACAACCTGTTCCTCCTCTGCTTTTAGAGGCCACACCAGATATACTGAGCGTCTTTCATCACTGCGTGCATCTGTTCATATTTTCAGAATGAGTGAGGGCAAGCGATGACTAATGCATGCTGCGGTATGGATGTTCCATCATCGTGGGCACCGCAGCCCTGCCCCGTCTTTCCATGGCTGCTCAGCAGCACCTTCCTGGATACCTGTAGTGAGTGGAGATGGTTCGGTGGCATCACCAATTCCTTAATCTCGTAAATGATTACAGTACACATTAGATGTTCATTCTGGCTTTTGATGTGTCGTCCTTCTTATTAGGCTGTATGGAATACAACTTTCAGTATCCATGTGTGTCTTACACATATGTTCAGAGAACACATTATGTTATCAGGTGCTGGAAAGGAAGGGAAAAAGCTGCCAGTAATCTTAAATACATCCAAGGGCCTTTATGAAATTCAATCAACCATGCATTAATTCCCTCTATCTATCATTAGTTGAGTGCTGAAAATATATGCAAAAGAAAATGGAACCTGGGTAGGAAGGTAGTGAAGAGGTTTTTTTTACAAATTAGATTATTTGAGTAAATGATTCCTCAGACAGAAAGCTATTGTCCAAAGGGCCCTTTAATTATTATTCACTTCCTTTGGTGCACAAAAGAATAGTGTCAGGGCAGCAAGAGCACTTTACTGCAGTTAAATTAAAAAGATGATTGTCAGACTTAGGACCGGATCCACACCTGATGCAATAGATAACAAGGAAGGCATTTCCAGGACTCTGTCTAGATGTCTGCTGGTGTGGTACCATGGTCCATGCCCATCAATGGCTGAGTGATTGATCAGCGCCCTCTCTCTCTGTAGGTGGCTGAGCAACCCCTGCACCCCAATCCTCTTTTTATTTAGTGGCATGTGCTCTGGCCGAGATACCCAAGTGTCTCAATTAGCTAGAAAAGCCCAGCCATCCAAGACTATTTTCCCTTTTCTAAAAAACATGACCAAAAAGAAAGCAGTCACAAACAAGAGTCATTTGGTTTCCAATCTCTGAATTTCTTCACCAGGTGACTTGCTGCTTGTGGTTCCCTAAAAGACAAATGTCCGGTGGACAGTCACCCAGAGGAGCCCGAGTTCCTTTACCTAGGAGGCTTCAGGAGTCAGCCCCCTCTTTCCCACGTGTTTCCAGAATGATGCTGCTCATCGTATTCTACAGAAAAGCATAAGCTAGAGTTATTCTCAAAGAGGCAGTGGGAAACAAAACCATCCCAGTGGTTTTGGGGGGAAATCTGGACATTTTTGGACATTCTTGGACTGAATGTATGTTTGCTATCTAGATTTTTAATTAAGTCCTGTGGATTAAGGGGAGCCAGCGAGTCCTGTATTCTTTCTTCTTCTTCTTCTTTTTTTAAAAATTTTGGCCTCTTTTATTATTTATTTATTTATTTATATTCATCCATCTTTTTTCTTTGGCCCGTGTGGGCCTCCCATTGCAGTCGCCTCTCTCGTTGTAGAGCACTGGCTCTGGGTGCATGCGCTCCAGAATGCTGGTTTGTAATTGGACGCACTGGTCCAGCTACTCTGCGTCACGTGGGATCTTCCCAGGCCAGGGATCGAACCTGTGCCTATTGCACTGCAAGGCAAATTCTTTACCCACCGGACCACCAGGGACACCTGCCCTGTATTTTTTCTCCTGATCGTTCCAGGGCTTGCCTTTTCTGGCATGAACCTGATCCTAGAAGAGCCTGGCAGGGGCACCCTGCCTGCCCAGTCTTCTCTGGGATGTCCCCCTGCCGCCCCTGTCCCTCTTCATGCTTTGCTTCTGGCTGCAAGGTGTGCTGGGGCCCAATCAGGCAGCTAATATTGCCCATCGGAAAAGAGAGACAGAAAACTTGCTGAGAGGTGGTTCTTAGAGGCAGAGAAACTATAATATTGGCTCACCTTATGCATTAATAATTGCTAAAAAATGCCCTTCCCTGGAGCATTTTGGAGTGCACCCCAATCCTCTTTTTATTTAGTGGCATGTGCTCTGGCCGAGATACCCAAGTGTCTCAATTAGCTAGAAAAGCCCAGCCATCCAAGACTATTTTCCCTTTTCTAAAAAACATGACCAAAAAGAAAGCAGTCACAAACAAGAGTCATTTGGTTTCCAATCTCTGAATTTCTTCACCAGGTGACTTGCTGCTTGTGGTTCCCTAAAAGACAAATGTCCGGTGGACAGTCACCCAGAGGAGCCCGAGTTCCTTTACCTAGGAGGCTTCAGGAGTCAGCCCCCTCTTTCCCACGTGTTTCCAGAATGATGCTGCTCATCGTATTCTACAGAAAAGCATAAGCTAGAGTTATTCTCAAAGAGGCAGTGGGAAACAAAACCATCCCAGTGGTTTTGGGGGGAAATCTGGACATTTTTGGACATTCTTGGACTGAATGTATGTTTGCTATCTAGATTTTTAATTAAGTCCTGTGGATTAAGGGGAGCCAGCGAGTCCTGTATTCTTTCTTCTTCTTCTTCTTTTTTTAAAAATTTTGGCCTCTTTTATTATTTATTTATTTATTTATATTCATCCATCTTTTTTCTTTGGCCCGTGTGGGCCTCCCATTGCAGTCGCCTCTCTCGTTGTAGAGCACTGGCTCTGGGTGCATGCGCTCCAGAATGCTGGTTTGTAATTGGACGCACTGGTCCAGCTACTCTGCGTCACGTGGGATCTTCCCAGGCCAGGGATCGAACCTGTGCCTATTGCACTGCAAGGCAAATTCTTTACCCACCGGACCACCAGGGACACCTGCCCTGTATTTTTTCTCCTGATCGTTCCAGGGCTTGCCTTTTCTGGCATGAACCTGATCCTAGAAGAGCCTGGCAGGGGCACCCTGCCTGCCCAGTCTTCTCTGGGATGTCCCCCTGCCGCCCCTGTCCCTCTTCATGCTTTGCTTCTGGCTGCAAGGTGTGCTGGGGCCCAATCAGGCAGCTAATATTGCCCATCGGAAAAGAGAGACAGAAAACTTGCTGAGAGGTGGTTCTTAGAGGCAGAGAAACTATAATATTGGCTCACCTTATGCATTAATAATTGCTAAAAAATGCCCTTCCCTGGAGCATTTTGGAGAACTGAAACCTTTACTAACGCTGCCCGGGAGGGTTTGACAGGTGGGCACAGCTGCCTTTGTCTACACCTTGGAAGTGTGGCGCTAATGTGTTGGCGGCATTGGATGTATCCTTCCACCTTTTAGATGGCTCAGACAGCAGTCTCCGTTTACACCCTGGCGTTCATAGTGACAGAATTAGAGTAAAAGGTAATCTGATCCCTGGTCAAAGAGGAAAGTCAGTAACGAAGTACCTGGAGATTTTACTTAGTTTCAGTGAGGTGCCTTCACGTTTGGACTTCCCAGGTGACTCAGTGGTAAAGGATCCTTGCCAATCAGGGGGTGCAGGTTGGATCCCAGAGTTGAGGAACCCCAGGAGAAGGGAATGTCAGCCCACTTCAGTATTCTTGCCTGGAGAATTCCATGGACAGAAGAGCCTGGCTCCATAGAGTCCCAAAGAGCGGGGCACAACTGAAGCGACTTAGGGCACATGCAGGCCTTCATGTTTATTTTCAACATGCTGGATTTTTAGCTGCTACCTGAGCTGATCCCACCCCAGGCATGAGCATTTTTTTCATAGGAAATGCTAATCTTACAGTCCACTGGCTTTCTGTTACGTGGGCTGGTGGGCTCCATGTGAGGTTCTCATGTTTACTGCTTGCCTGAGCACTGTGATTTGGACAACGAATCATCTGACTGTTGTAGGTTAGGTGCGGATCTATTTTATTTATCAACAGTTAAAAGTCCCCGTTGACATGGGCTACCAGTGCTGACGGAGAGGGGACCATCCCTGCTCTGGCATGTCCCACAGCTTCACTGTAACAATGCTTCATACTTCTTGGACTCTCATTTAAAAAGCAGCAACAGCATCTTTTTTTTTTTTTTCATATTCATCACTAATACACGCTCATTGTGAAAAACTGAGAACACACATGTAAAGAATTATCAAGTTAAAATCATCTTAATCTTAAAGATGGGAACACAGACTTTTGAAACATTTCATATCATTGTTTCTTGTGCAGAGACTAAGTACATATCCATATATAGGTTGTTTTTTAAAAAATGGATCATGATTTATATTTGGTTTTATAACATGAACTTTTAGTTTAATATATAAATGGCTTTCCCTCCAAATATTCAAATAGTTTTATTATTTATATTATTCACTTACTATGTCATGACAATTTTGTATCAAAATATCATGTAAAACATTGTTTTAAATGATCAATAGCTGCCTATTGTATGGAGATTTCTTTATTGTTAGACACGTCTGCTGTATAATTAAACTAAGTTTATTGGATTTCTGAGATTGACCAGTAAAAACTGTTTTTACCTGTACTTCTAGTTTTTGAATTTTCTGTTTTCTATTTGATAATTCTTTGCCCATTTGATTTATAAAAGCTGATTATATATTAAAGACATGTAATTTTCATCATATATAATGCAATGTATTTTTCTCTATCAAAACTTTTTTTCTTAAATGACGAGTGCCGTCTACAATATTTTTTTCAAATTTTTGGCCTCTTTTTTTGTTTTATTTATTTATTTATTTATTTTCACCCATCTTTATTCTTCAGCCTTTGTGGGCCTCCCATTACAGTGGCCTCTCTCGTTGTAGAGCACCCACCGGCTCTGGGTGCATGCACTCCAGAGTGCTGGCTCATAATTGGACACACCAGTCCAGCCACTTTATGGCACGTTGGATCTTCCCAGGCCAGGGATCCAACTGGTGCCCCTTGCACTGCAAGACAGACTCTTTACTCACTGGACCACCAGGGAAGCCCTATCAAAACTTCTTATTATGAAATATAGCATATACAAAAATGAACAGAACAGAAACATGTAGCTCCATGATAATCACACCTGGGCACACATTTAACTTCCAACCAAGCCCATGGCCTGCAACATCCCTGTGCTCCTTGCCAATTGCTACCCATTTTGCTATTAGTTTTTAAGAGGTCTGATTTTTTCTGTTTCTCCTTCACTGCTTTCCTTTAATTTTTTTTTGTTTTTTTTTTTTTTTATAGATTTATTTATTTATTTATTTTGGGCGGAGGTTGGGCTGGGGAGGGAGGGGAGCAGGCGGGCCACTTCTGTTGGTCTTTCATTTCTCTATTTTCATCCATCTTTGTTCTCTGGCTCCTGTGGGCCTCCCATCGCGGTGGCGTCTGTCGTTGCAGAGCGCCGGCTCTGGGCGCATGCGCTCCAGAGCTCCGGCTCGGTGATTGGACACATCAGTCCAGCCGCTCCGCGGCACGTGGGATCTTCCCAGGCCAGGGATCGAACTGGCACCCCTTGCACTGCAAGGCGGTGTCCTTATCCACTGGACCACCAGGGGAAGCCCTACTGCTTTCCTTTGAATAAGCATTTTTAGTATGCCATTCTTATTTCTCTGTTTTCTGATTTTTTTCCATAGATGTTGCTCTATGGGTCTGAAATACACAGAATGAGGTATCACTATTTCGGGTCAACACTCACCGAATTCAAGGCAAATTCAGCCATTCTGCTACAATACAGCCCCATTTACTTTCCCTTCTTTTATGGTATTATTGTCATCTATGAACGCAACAATGCAGTTTTAGGAATTACTCATGGCAATTGTATACTTTTGGAAGAAATTAAGAAAACAGAACAAAATTACTCAACAATGTGTATATATAGTTACCATTCCTGGGCTCTGTATTCCTTCCTCTGGATTTGAATTACTATCTGGTGGTGCCCTCTCCTTTCATCCTGAGGAACTTGCTGTGGTGTTTCTTGTAAGGCCAATCGACTGTCAACAAATTTTCTTAGTGTGTATCTAGGAATATATTTTGCCTTCATTTCTTAAGGAGTATTTTGCTGATTATAGAATTCTTGATTAAAGCTCTTGACTTTTTCCCCTAGCACTTTGAATAGGTCACTCCACGGCCTTCTGGGCTTCACTGTTTCTGATACAAAGTCAGCTGTTAATTGTATTGTTAGTCTACATGCTGAGTCATTCTACACTTGGTTCTTTTAGCATTTTTTTGCTTGTCTTTGGCTCTCACCAGGCTGAATATAATATATTTATCCTATATTATATTTGTTTGAGCTTCTTGGATCTGTAGATTATACTTTTTCATCAAATTTGAGAATATTTGGCTATTATTTCTTTGAATATTCATTTTCCCTGCATCTTGCTCTCTCTTTTTGAAAACTTTCACTACAGGTATATTGGCATACTTGATCATTTCTGCTAGTCTTTGTGTCTCTGTTTATTAGCAATTTTTTCCCCTGTTTTTCATATTGTGTAAGTTTTATTTTTCATCTTGAAATTTACTGATATTCTATTTTGCCATTTCAGGTATTGAGCTTAAGCAGTGAATATTCATTTTAATGATTGTACTTTTCTTTCTAGAATTTTCATTTTTCACTTAGGTTTTTTTTTAGCTTATACTTCTCTATTTTGGTTTTTGACTTGAGTAATTGCCATTTTATATTCCTTTATTTGGGCTTCACAGTCATTAGTGGTAAAGAATCTGCCTCCCAACGCAGGAGACACAAGAGATGTGCATTTATTCCCTGGGTCAGGAAAATTCCCTGGAGTAGGAAATGGAACCCCACTCTGGTATTCTTGCCTGGAAAATTCCATGGGCAGAAGAGCCTGGTGGGCTACAGTCCATGGAGCCACAAAGAGTCAGACATAGCTAAGTGACTGAGCGTGTATGCTAAGTTGCTTAAGACATGTCTGACTCTTTTTGCCTGGCCCTATGGACTGCATGCCACCAGACTCCTCTATGGGATTTTCCAGGCAAGAATACTGGAGTGGATTGTTATGCCCTCAACCAAGAGATCTTCCTGATCAAGGGACCGAATCCATGTCTTCTGCAGTGGTAGATTACTATCTTTCCTTTAGAGGAACTTGCTGTGGTGTTTCTTGTAAGGCCAATCGACTGTCAACAAATTTTCTTAGTGTGTATCTAGGAATATATTTTGCCTTCATTTCTTAAGGAGTATTTTGCTGATTATAGAATTCTTGATTAAAGCTCTTGACTTTTTCCCCTAGCACTTTGAATAGGTCACTCCACGGCCTTCTGGGCTTCACTGTTTCTGATACAAAGTCAGCTGTTAATTGTATTGTTAGTCTACATGCTGAGTCATTCTACACTTGGTTCTTTTAGCATTTTTTTGCTTGTCTTTGGCTCTCACCAGGCTGAATATAATATATTTATCCTATATTATATTTGTTTGAGCTTCTTGGATCTGTAGATTATACTTTTTCATCAAATTTGAGAATATTTGGCTATTATTTCTTTGAATATTCATTTTCCCTGCATCTTGCTCTCTCTTTTTGAAAACTTTCACTACAGGTATATTGGCATACTTGATCATTTCTGCTAGTCTTTGTGTCTCTGTTTATTAGCAATTTTTTCCCCTGTTTTTCATATTGTGTAAGTTTTATTTTTCATCTTGAAATTTACTGATATTCTATTTTGCCATTTCAGGTATTGAGCTTAAGCAGTGAATATTCATTTTAATGATTGTACTTTTCTTTCTAGAATTTTCATTTTTCACTTAGGTTTTTTTTTAGCTTATACTTCTCTATTTTGGTTTTTGACTTGAGTAATTGCCATTTTATATTCCTTTATTTGGGCTTCACAGTCATTAGTGGTAAAGAATCTGCCTCCCAACGCAGGAGACACAAGAGATGTGCATTTATTCCCTGGGTCAGGAAAATTCCCTGGAGTAGGAAATGGAACCCCACTCTGGTATTCTTGCCTGGAAAATTCCATGGGCAGAAGAGCCTGGTGGGCTACAGTCCATGGAGCCACAAAGAGTCAGACATAGCTAAGTGACTGAGCGTGTATGCTAAGTTGCTTAAGACATGTCTGACTCTTTTTGCCTGGCCCTATGGACTGCATGCCACCAGACTCCTCTATGGGATTTTCCAGGCAAGAATACTGGAGTGGATTGTTATGCCCTCAACCAAGAGATCTTCCTGATCAAGGGATCGAATCCATGTCTTCTGCAGTGGTAGATGGGTTCTTTACCCACTAGGGCCACTGAGCACATTCCTTTAATTAAATTTTTTTATTGAAGTGAAATTGCACATGCATAAAATTAATTATTTTAAGTGTGTAAATCAGTGACATTTAATAGACTCACAATGTTGTTCTAAAATATTTCTATCACTCCAGGAAGAAACTTTGTACCTATTAAAGAGTTGCTTCCCATTCATCTTTCCTTCCACTTGCCTGAACTTAGTCTGTACAATTTGTCTTCTAAGGGTGTATGACTACTGATGTATATGCTTCGTTTTTAAAAATTCTGGCTTCATAAACATTGCTTCCTAAGAACTGAGACAATTTTGTCTCAAGATTTAGTTTTAGTTTCTTCTGGGCTCTCTTGAGTTTTACCTGTATACGTCAGAGGTTCTCTAGGCAGCAAAGTGTGTGTGGAAGGCTTAGTTAGCTCTTCTGGGATATCCTCATTACATTTCTGGCTATTCCATCACTCAGCATAAGTGGAATTACAATTTCACACTAGCACAGCTATGGATTTCCCCACATTCATTTTCTTCTTAGTTTGCAACTTTTATTAACAGAGCCATCAGGTGCAGATTTGTCCTCCATTCCAAGACAGGTCAGCCCCATTTGGCAGTGAAAATGATGTTTTTCACAGCCAGTTTTGCCCTGACAAAACTGCTGTGCCAACTGAGCTAGAAAAGTAAATTGGGGTAGGTGTAGGAAGAAAGCCACAGGTTTTCAAATTTCTGCTAGTTTTTCATGAGTCCGTCCTTCGGGTTCAGTTGCTCAGTCATGTCTGACTCTTTGTGACCCCATGGACGGTGGCACACCAGGCTTCCCTGTCCTTCACCATCTCCTGGAGCTTGCTCAAACTCATGTCTATTGACTCAGTGATGCCATCCAACCATCTCGTCCCCTTCCCCTTTTGCCTTCTATTTTCCACACCATCAGGGTCTTTTCCAATGAGTCATCTCTTCACATCAGGTGGCCACAGTATTGGAGCTTCAGCTTCAGCATCAGTCCTTCTTTATCCATTTTCATGAATAGACATTTCCAACTTGCTGCTTGCCTTGGGTCAGTTTCCAGAGTTCTGAAATGTTTCCTTTTGACAATCCCCTCCTCCAGTTTTATAGCTGTTTTGTGAGGAGGAAAGGTTGCTGATTTCTTTGCTTCATTATGACTGGCAGTCTTTCCACCACAATAATTGTTTCTAAGTTTGACCTTTTCATTTTCACATGGCCGATTATATCAATATTTTCTTTAGTATCATACTTAGATATCATCATTTCAGATGACATCATAATTATCAAAAGTTTTTATTCCATAATATTATGGTTTAACTTTCCATTCAAATGAACTGACTACATTTCAGATTCACTTAGTTCACTGTAAAGAAGTCAGACTCTACTTATTTTTTCTCCTTGTTGTTAGTTAGTTGTCCCAGACCAAGTTTTAAACAATCTTTTCTTTTCCCTGCTCATTTGAAAAGCAACTGTTTGAATATCTGAATGATATGTTTGCTTATTTATTTGACTGTTGATTCTATTCCATTGATTTGTTTTTCTATGTACTCTTTATTGGCAATGGTACTATGGTAATTATTGTACCTTTCTAGAATGGCTTCTCCTATGAAGTGAGATGAAGATCCTCCCTTCATCCAGCTTACATTTCAAGTCATACAGTGGACTTTTTTTTTTCATAGCACAGAGTCACCATAAATTCATTCTTTTTTTCTCGTTCATTCTTCCATCCTAAAGACGTTTTTTGAGCTTGTGCTATGTGCCAGGCAATATGGTGACCAGGGAAGCAGTGGTGAGCAGCAGCAATGACATTGTTCCTGCCTTGCTGGAATTTGCCTCCTAGCATGGAAATAAGGAAAAAAAGTAAATGAGAAGATTAATAAAACAATTGAAAGCTGTAGCATGTAATTTGAAGCAAACAATTAACATGGTCTGATGGAGAGTAGCAGAGGGAGCTTCTTTTAGGTGGTGTGGTTGGAGGAGATCCAGTCAAAAAATTGACATTTAAGTCCAATCCTACATGGTAGGTAAGAGCTCAATAGGAGCTAAACATTGTTTTCTTTAATTTCCAAAACAGTTGTCTATTTGTCCAAGCACCATTTATTTTAAGGTTTATCCTTTCATCTGTGGATGGGAGGGAGCAGTCTGGACCGAGAGAATAGCACCTGCCAGCATACCTGGCTGTAGAAAGGACACTAGGAGCTGAAGCAAGCCCCTCTGGGGTAAGAACCTGGCATGTGAGAGGACTTGAGAAGGGTGCAAGAGAGTAAGTAGGCCTCAAGTCTTACCTGGCTTTGTGGACCACAGAGGGAAATCTGCATTGCATTTTAGTACAGTGAGAAGCCCTAAAGGGACATCTGCAGCACAGTGACGTACCATGTTTTCAGAAGAGCACTCCTGTTGGGATGTGGATAAGGAAGTGAAGAAGAAAAGGGAGGAAGTGGAGACATAGTTCAGTGTGTGCTTGCATGGCTGGGGACAGGGGATGGTGGTGGTCCACCCTGGTGGTCCAGTGTGCCAGCCAGAGGATGGGCATCTGGTCCTGTTGATGAGCTAGACCTGGGGTAGATGGAGACAGGTAAAAGTGGAGGGGGGCACCTGTGGGATCTAAAAAGTTTGGAGGGGCAGTGATTCTATTCCATTGTTTTTTCATGTACTCTTTATTGGCAATGGTACTATGGTAATTATTGTACCTTTCTAGAATGGCTTCTCCTATGAAGTGAGATGAAGATCCTCCCTTCATCCAGCTTACATTTCAAGTCATACAGTGGACTTTTTTTTTTCATAGCACAGAGTCACCATAAATTCATTCTTTTTTTCTCGTTCATTCTTCCATCCTAAAGACGTTTTTTGAGCTTGTGCTATGTGCCAGGCAATATGGTGACCAGGGAAGCAGTGGTGAGCAGCAGCAATGACATTGTTCCTGCCTTGCTGGAATTTGCCTCCTAGCATGGAAATAAGGAAAAAAAGTAAATGAGAAGATTAATAAAACAATTGAAAGCTGTAGCATGTAATTTGAAGCAAACAATTAACATGGTCTGATGGAGAGTAGCAGAGGGAGCTTCTTTTAGGTGGTGTGGTTGGAGGAGATCCAGTCAAAAAATTGACATTTAAGTCCAATCCTACATGGTAGGTAAGAGCTCAATAGGAGCTAAACATTGTTTTCTTTAATTTCCAAAACAGTTGTCTATTTGTCCAAGCACCATTTATTTTAAGGTTTATCCTTTCATCTGTGGATGGGAGGGAGCAGTCTGGACCGAGAGAATAGCACCTGCCAGCATACCTGGCTGTAGAAAGGACACTAGGAGCTGAAGCAAGCCCCTCTGGGGTAAGAACCTGGCATGTGAGAGGACTTGAGAAGGGTGCAAGAGAGTAAGTAGGCCTCAAGTCTTACCTGGCTTTGTGGACCACAGAGGGAAATCTGCATTGCATTTTAGTACAGTGAGAAGCCCCTAAAGGGACATCTGCAGCACAGTGACGTACCATGTTTTCAGAAGAGCACTCCTGTTGGGATGTGGATAAGGAAGTGAAGAAGAAAAGGGAGGAAGTGGAGACATAGTTCAGTGTGTGCTTGCATGGCTGGGGACAGGGGATGGTGGTGGTCCACCCTGGTGGTCCAGTGTGCCAGCCAGAGGATGGGCATCTGGTCCTGTTGATGAGCTAGACCTGGGGTAGATGGAAAGACAGGTAAAAAGTGGAGGGGCAGTTTGGTCCACCTGTGGGATCTGGAAACAGACCTCTAGGGAAGGCATTTCTGGAGGCAGCTGCCTTTTTTCAGGCAACCTCTATCCTGAGAATGGAGCATCCTCTGTGAGAGCTCTGGGAGGTGATGGATGTGGGATGTAGCACACTTTACTGAAAGTCAGTGGTGTGGACAGTGAGGAGAGAGGCTCTGAACCTTTTGGTAAGCATCACACACCAGGACTGGGACGGGCCGAGAATTCAACAGAAATGGCAATCAGTGTGAGAAGGAGATATAAACAATTGACAGAATGTTACAGCTCTGCAGAAATGTCAGGGTATTAAAGTGGGTGTCTGAAAAAACAGAGAGTTGCAATCTGAAATGATGAATAAGCCACTGCTGGTTGTCACAGACTGTGTGAGGAGTGTGTGTGAGCAGAGAGAGGCTGAGCTGCACTCCTGGCTGGCAGGCCCTGGTGGGCATGGCACACAGCAAGGCCTCCCTGAAGCCAAGATGCCCTCCCATGGCACCCTGTCCCCGGCTCGCCCCTCTGCCATCACACGCCCAGCCTTGCCCTCCTGACTGGGATGGCAGTTCCACTGGGGCAGTGTGGTAGGTGGTGGAGAGTCCTGCTGGTGTGCACACTCTACACCCCCCTCTCCCCTTGAGTGTGAGTGAGACCTGTGAACAGGACATTGTGTGTGACAAAGAGGAGGGAGTCTCCAGGTATAATGGAGGTCCCAAGTCAGTTGATTTTGAGTTAATCAAAAGGGGGACCACCTGGGTGAGCCTGACCTAATCAGGTGAGCCCTTTAAAGGCGAGTCTAGAAGGCAGACTTGAAACAGCAGAGAAGCTCTCTTGTTGGTCTGGAAGATGCAAACTGGTGCATTGCAGAGAAGGCCACGTGGCAGGGATCTGTGGTGGCCTCCGTTTGCTGAGAGCCTCAGTCCTATCTCGGCAAAAAACTAGGTTCTACCATACCCAGTGATTCTGGAAGAGGACTCTAGGCCTCAAGAGAGATCACAGCTCTGGCTAACACCTTAGTTGTGGCTGGTGAGATCCTGAGAACCCACTGAGCCATGCCTCCTGCTCCACAGAAACTGTGAGATAATAAATGGAGGTAGTTATGTTCTGCTATGTTTGTGGTCATTTGTTATGTAGCAGTAGATAGCTTTAACACACTGTCTAGGATTGTCGTAGCTTTTCTTCCAAGGAGCAAGGGTCTTTTAATTTCATGGCCCAGACAGCATATTAAAAAGCAAAGACATCACTTTGCTGACAAAGGTCCATCTAGTCAAACCTATGCTTTCTCCAGTAGTTAAGCACAGATGTGAGAGATGGACCAGAAAGTAGACTGAGCAATGAAGAACTGAGGCTTTTGAACTATAGTGCTGGAGAAGACTCCTGCTAGTCCCTTGGGCAGAAGGAAATCAAACCAGTCAATCCTGAAGGAAATCAACTCTGACTCTTCACTGGAAGGACTGATGCTGAAGCTGAAGCTCCAGTCCTTTGGCCACCTCATTGTAAAAGACTCTGATGCTGGTAAAGACTGAGGGCAAGAGGAGAAGGGAGGAGAGAGGATAAGATGGTTGGATGGGATCACTGACTCAATGAATATGAATCTGAGCCAACTACGGGTGATAGTGAAGGACAGGGAAGACTGGTATGCTGTAGTTCATGAGGCTGCAAAGAGTTGGACATGACTTAGCAACTGAACAGCAACAACAGTAGACAGGCTGCATAGACGGGGGCCCTTTGACTTTCTCGGTCATTGCTGTGTCCTAATATCAGGCCCAGTGCTTGGCCTAGGTAGATGTTCAATGCAGGATGTGTGTTTAGTGAGTAAATGGACAGATAAAGGGTGGACAGACAGGAACTTGTGTGTGCTCTGTCGTACGATGGGCTATTCTGTGTGCCCTAGTCAGGGGGCCTAATCCTGAGCTGAAGATGCAAGACTTGAAACAGCAGAGAAGCTCTCTTGTTGGTCTGGAAGATGCAAACTGGTGCATTGCAGAGAAGGCCACGTGGCAGGGATCTGTGGTGGCCTCCGTTTGCTGAGAGCCTCAGTCCTATCTCGGCAAAAAACTAGGTTCTACCATACCCAGTGATTCTGGAAGAGGACTCTAGGCCTCAAGAGAGATCACAGCTCTGGCTAACACCTTAGTTGTGGCTGGTGAGATCCTGAGAACCCACTGAGCCATGCCTCCTGCTCCACAGAAACTGTGAGATAATAAATGGAGGTAGTTATGTTCTGCTATGTTTGTGGTCATTTGTTATGTAGCAGTAGATAGCTTTAACACACTGTCTAGGATTGTCGTAGCTTATCTTCCAAGGAGCAAGGGTCTTTTAATTTCATGGCCCAGACAGCATATTAAAAAGCAAAGACATCACTTTGCTGACAAAGGTCCATCTAGTCAAACCTATGCTTTCTCCAGTAGTTAAGCACAGATGTGAGAGATGGACCAGAAAGTAGACTGAGCAATGAAGAACTGAGGCTTTTGAACTATAGTGCTGGAGAAGACTCCTGCTAGTCCCTTGGGCAGAAGGGAAATCAAACCAGTCAATCCTGAAGGAAATCAACTCTGACTCTTCACTGGAAGGACTGATGCTGAAGCTGAAGCTCCAGTCCTTTGGCCACCTCATTGTAAAAGACTCTGATGCTGGTAAAGACTGAGGGCAAGAGGAGAAGGGGAGGAGAGAGGATAAGATGGTTGGATGGGATCACTGACTCAATGAATATGAATCTGAGCCAACTACGGGTGATAGTGAAGGACAGGGAAGACTGGTATGCTGTAGTTCATGAGGCTGCAAAGAGTTGGACATGACTTAGCAACTGAACAGCAACAACAGTAGACAGGCTGCATAGACGGGGGCCCTTTGACTTTCTCGGTCATTGCTGTGTCCTAATATCAGGCCCAGTGCTTGGCCTAGGTAGATGTTCAATGCAGGATGTGTGTTTAGTGAGTAAATGGACAGATAAAGGGTGGACAGACAGGAACTTGTGTGTGCTCTGTCGTACGATGGGCTATTCTGTGTGCCCTATCAAGTCACGGGGTTCCAGCTACTTGTGAGTTGTACAGGAAGCGCACTGTGATGGGATTGCTAGTAGCTGCTGATATGGCCGAGGTCACATTCTCTGGGTCCAGGGTGAGGGGCTGCAGTGAGCCTGTCTGCCACAGTGTGTTAAGGTCTGTGTGCTGGGATTTGACAGCGGACCTGCAGTCTGAGAACATCACAAGAGGATCACCAGACAGACTCAGAGCTTGAGACGTCATCTTGTGACATGGTGCAGGGTACCTCTGGACTCAAGGATGGGTGGCTTGGGGTAGGGACAGACATGGTGGCTTTGGACATGTTGGGTAGAGTTTGGCCTGCTGGTGGGAGCCTTGTGTATGGGGAACAGATACCATTCTTGATTCTGGCAGGAGCTGTGTGAAATCTTGCGGTGTTTTCCCAATGCCTTGGCATAAAATCCAGGTCCTTCCACATATGCATCAAGCCTAGCCTTTGGTTCTGGGCTCAGTTCGGGCTGCTTGGCCCTTTTCTCACTCATCTCTGAGATGCTGGCCTACTCCCTGCCCCAACAGCACCAGGCTTCAACCTGCCCAGATGTTCCCTCTGCCTCAGTGCTTGGCTCTAGCTCTTCTCTGAGACGGCTCCTTGCACTTCCTCTTCCCAGAGGTTTCCACTGGGCTTCTTATGTCTGAAGGCACCCCTGCCCACTGGCCTACCCACCTGGCCTCTCGGCATTGCAGTTATCAGTAGCTGAGTGACCAGGCTTACTCATCTACGAACTTGCTTATTTATTGGCTGTCTCAGCCGCTAGAATATGAGCTGGGAGCCTGCCTTCCCGTGGCTGGGTGTTCAGCAACTTAGCACAGGTACACTTTGTACACAGTAGATACTAAAGGAACTTTTTGTGGAATAAAGTACTTTTTCCTTCTGTCTTTATTTCTCTACCTCTAAACAGCTCATCTTGTTCTCTATGACCTCAGAGAGAGAGAACTGTCTAAAACATTTTCAAAAGTGGCTGGTGACCATCCTTGAAGAGAAGGAGGTTGAATGAATTCTGATGAAGATGGGACAGGACAAGGGACTATTGGCCAGCAAGGCTAGAGAGCAGGTGACATAGAACATTCCCCAGAGAACTGGGTACCAGTCCTCATATGTCCCTGACCTGTGGTGAACCCATAGCTCTCTGAGGGGTGCTGGGGAAATCAGCCCAAATCCTGTCTTGTGGTTAAGATCCTATGGAATTCTCTCTTATCAAGAGCTCTTGGATTCTCAGAGGGTTAAACATCTTTGCCAGTGATCTTTAATGTGATAAACATTTAGAAAAACCCTTGGTTTGGATAGTTACTTGGAGTTTTATTACACAGGAATTTAACTTATACAAAAAGAAAAGATATTGTTTCTGCTCTCAAGAGCCTTTCGAAACAACAGGTAAAACAGAACAGCCAATGGGAAGTTTAGGATGGAGAATACTGAGGACTTCCCTGAGGCTACTTAAGTCATTCACTCTCTGCACCAAGAGTCTTCAACAGATCATGATATCTGTTTGTTTTTGTTTTTTTGCCAGTGGTCCTGGATATTCCCATTTAGACACTGAATTACTGAATTAGACATATGATGATATTTGGTACTTTTTCAAAGTCAGGTATATTATGGAAGAAAACAGGAATCACTCTGATTACCTCAGATAGGAAGAGGTTTAGTACAAGATGCAATGCTTCTAAAATCACTCCAAAGGCTGGAGGCAGGGTAATAGTTCCACTGGGCCTTCTTTTATTTGAGACGGCTCCTTGCACTTCCTCTTCCCAGAGGTTTCCACTGGGCTTCTTATGTCGGGGCCCCCACTGGCCTACCCACCTGGCCTCTCGGCATTTCAGTTATCAGTAGCTGAGTGACCAGGCTTACTCATCTACGAACTTGCTTATTTATTGGCTGTCTCAGCCGCTAGAATATGAGCTGGGAGCCTGCCTTCCCGTGGCTGGGTGTTCAGCAACTTAGCACAGGTACACTTTGTACACAGTAGATACTAAAGGAACTTTTTGTGGAATAAAGTACTTTTTCCTTCTGTCTTTATTTCTCTACCTCTAAACAGCTCATCTTGTTCTCTATGACCTCAGAGAGAGAGAACTGTCTAAAACATTTTCAAAAGTGGCTGGTGACCATCCTTGAAGAGAAGGAGGTTGAATGAATTCTGATGAAGATGGGACAGGACAAGGGACTATTGGCCAGCAAGGCTAGAGAGCAGGTGACATAGAACATTCCCCAGAGAACTGGGTACCAGTCCTCATATGTCCCTGACCTGTGGTGAACCCATAGCTCTCTGAGGGGTGCTGGGGAAATCAGCCCAAATCCTGTCTTGTGGTTAAGATCCTATGGAATTCTCTCTTATCAAGAGCTCTTGGATTCTCAGAGGGTTAAACATCTTTGCCAGTGATCTTTAATGTGATAAACATTTAGAAAAACCCTTGGTTTGGATAGTTACTTGGAGTTTTATTACACAGGAATTTAACTTATACAAAAAGAAAAGATATTGTTTCTGCTCTCAAGAGCCTTTCGAAACAACAGGTAAAACAGAACAGCCAATGGGAAGTTTAGGATGGAGAATACTGAGGACTTCCCTGAGGCTACTTAAGTCATTCACTCTCTGCACCAAGAGTCTTCAACAGATCATGATATCTGTTTGTTTTTTTGCCAGTGGTCCTGGATATTCCCATTTAGACACTGAATTACTGAATTAGACATATGATGATATTTGGTACTTTTTCAAAGTCAGGTATATTATGGAAGAAAACAGGAATCACTCTGATTACCTCAGATAGGAAGAGGTTTAGTACAAGATGCAATGCTTCTAAAATCACTCCAAAGGCTGGAGGCAGGAAGATCAGGGTAATGGCTTGGCTCTCAGGCTTGCTTCTGACCGTCAGAGTTGAGCTCTTGCTAGAGACCGCCAGTGATGACTCCAGCTTCCCTGACAGATAGCCTGGTCCACTGCAAGCTGCTGCAAAGCTTCCAGTCTGGAGAGCCTGTGTGTTTGCCCATTGCTGCCAGGGAAGCAATGGTCAGATTTCCACTTTTTAAAGACTGGGCATGTGTTTCTCTCTGGCAGCATCCAAGAGGTTCCAGAAAATAGAGTTCCCATTCAGGAAGAACATACCAGAGCAGGTAATAGGGCTGTGTGGCTGGCAGACAGCATGGAGTCAAGAAAAACTACAGGAAGTCCATCACCATCCAGGGCATGTCTTGTCCCAGAAATGCAGTTAATTCCAATCATCTTTAGACTCACAGACTCAGTACCCATGAATTGTCCTGAATTCATAACTGTGGGAAACAGGCACCAGGGAAACCAGTAACAACCCCATTGAAACATCAAGGAGCTTCCCGGTCCCATCTCACGCTTCATCTCTGTTCCGTTGGAGCCGCCCCTGTGCGATGGGAGAAGAAAAGGCAGTGGTCACAGACGGAGAGGAGAGGAGGTGACGTGAGAAAACAGGTCCTCATGGAGGCTGTGGGCCCAATGGGAGCATAGCCCAATGGGTCCCTGGGGCAGTTAGAGAGTTCCAGAGAAAGTGACTCTCAAGTGAGCCAGGCTTGAAGCAGCCCCATGGAGTTTCAGAGGTGTGATCTAGAGCTGTGCTTGTGTGTGTGTATTATATGTGTGCACGGATACCCGTGCACATGTTTAAAGTCAAAAGCAGAGTGAAGTTAAGGGAGCCCCTTAGTCGGTGACCAGGCCCCATCCTCCAGCCTGGGAATAGACCATGTGTTCCTGGGATCTGTCTCTGTGGCTCATTCAATCCGGGTTTGGGGTTTTCCTGCTGCCTGAGAAGCTGGGAGGTGTCTGTGATGATATTTGGTACTTTTTCAAAGTCAGGTATATTATGGAAGAAAACAGGAATCACTCTGATTACCTCAGATAGGAAGAGGTTTAGTACAAGATGCAATGCTTCTAAAATCACTCCAAAGGCTGGAGGCAGGAAGATCAGGGTAATGGCTTGGCTCTCAGGCTTGCTTCTGACCGTCAGAGTTGAGATCTTGCTAGAGACCGCCAGTGATGACTCCAGCTTCCCTGACAGATAGCCTGGTCCACTGCAAGCTGCTGCAAAGCTTCCAGTCTGGAGAGCCTGTGTGTTTGCCCATTGCTGCCAGGGAAGCAATGGTCAGATTTCCACTTTTTAAATACTGGGCATGTGTTTCTCTCTGGCAGCATCCAAGAGGTTCCAGAAAATAGAGTTCCCATTCAGGGAAGAACATACCAGAGCAGGTAATAGGGCTGTGTGGCTGGCAGACAGCATGGAGTCAAGAAAAACTACAGGAAGTCCATCACCATCCAGGGCATGTCTTGTCCCAGAAATGCAGTTAATTCCAATCATCTTTAGACTCACAGACTCAGTACCCATGAATTGTCCTGAATTCATAACTGTGGGAAACAGGCACCAGGGAAACCAGTAACAACCCCATTGAAACATCAAGGAGCTTCCCGGTCCCATCTCACGCTTCATCTCTGTTCCGTTGGAGCCGCCCCTGTGCGATGGGAGAAGAAAAGGCAGTGGTCACAGACGGAGAGGAGAGGAGGTGACGTGAGAAAACAGGTCCTCATGGAGGCTGTGGGCCCAATGGGAGCATAGCCCAATGGGTCCCTGGGGCAGTTAGAGAGTTCCAGAGAAAGTGACTCTCAAGTGAGCCAGGCTTGAAGCAGCCCCATGGAGTTTCAGAGGTGTGATCTAGAGCTGTGCTTGTGTGTGTGTATTATATGTGTGCACGGATACCCGTGCACATGTTTAAAGTCAAAAGCAGAGTGAAGTTAAGGGAGCCCCTTAGTCGGTGACCAGGCCCCATCCTCCAGCCTGGGAATAGACCATGTGTTCCTGGGATCTGTCTCTGTGGCTCATTCAATCCGGGTTTGGGGTTTTCCTGCTGCCTGAGAAGCTGGGAGGTGTCTGTGATGGATGTCGGGAGGAAGTTATGTCACGGCCCAGTGCATGCAGCACAGGCTGGCTCCTGCCAAGCACATGGCCCACACAAAGGCCTCAGGTAATTCTTGAACATTTTTGTGTTCAAGCTCTGATTGGTTCAAACATGGGAGCTGCCTTTCCTCATGTTCAGAGCCACAGTCCTGAGTTTCCATTCCAGCTACCTCCCAGGTTCTCAGGCCAAGAGACGCTGCTGCCCAGACCGTGGGGGAATCCTATGGGGCAGATGCTGTTGGATGCAGAGTGAGCCGCGGGACATCCTCTTGGTGTCCAGGATGGGCTTTTGGGATCAGTTCCATTGGGCTACCTTCTCTGGAGGAAAGTCACGGTACTGCTGAGCACAGTGCTGGATGCAGGGCAGAGAGAATCTCAGAGCTGGAGAGTCAAAGTCATGCCCCAGGTATGGGCCAGCCCCTCTCCCCACCCTGCATGTGAATTTGACTTCAGGACAAAAAAGGCAGTAGGTAAGGCTTCCCTGGTGGTTCAGTGGGTGGAGAGTCTTCCTTGTGGTGCAGGGGGGCGCAGGTTTGATCCCTGGCCCAGGGGGATCCCGTGTGCCGTGGAATGGCTGGAGTGGTGTGTCCATTTGCGATCCTGTGCTCTGGAGCGCATGTGCCTGGAGCTGCTGCAATGGGAGGCCCACATGGGCCAAGGAATTGAGATGGATGAAAATAGATGAATGAAGGACCAATAAAAGAGGCCAAAAAAAAAAAAAAAAAAAAGGCAGTAGGTAGTTGGACAGACCTGCCAATCCACACGCCTCTGTCACCATGATCTCCTCCCCATGTGTGGTCCAGCCTACCCCACCAAGCCACTGCGGGCGGGGGTAAGGTGGGGGAAGGATTCTTGGAGTCAGAATCTACTGCACCTGTTGTGATTGTGAAACACCTCCATCTCTAGGAGCTTACTTAAAAAAAAGATGTCCTGAAAAGTTTGCATTCTGTGTTAATATCTGTATCTGTTCTATGACATAAAAGGTAATGTTGGAGCCTCATGACAGCATACAAAGCCAACTCTAACAAGACACGTTGCTTTCACCCTGAAGCTCCCCTCTGTGCCCCGCTCCAGCTCCATGGACACCCCTCTCCCCCAGCCTGTGGTGTGAGAGGCTCTGCAGAGAGGATGGCCACTTGAGAACGTCTGCAGCCCACTCTGCCCACCTCCTCCCGTCTCCCCTCCCTCCACGGAAGATTCTAGCAGCTGGGTAGTAAGGTTCTGCCTGTGAGTTTTCAGGGCGGCAGTTGTATTAGTCAGAATTCTCTAGGGAAATAACACCAATAGTCAGTCCCCTACTTAACAAATGTTGAAGTTGTGGACTTTCAAGGATGGGAACGTATGTTTGCATGTCCAGCCATGTAAGCTAGTTCACATGTGTTCATCCGCTATGTGGTACTTTTGTGCACTTTACTAAGCAGTACTGTATAGAATACGGTGGTACAGTATCTTTATCTCAGGCCCAGGATGTCTGGAAGCAAGGGAAAAACAGAAACAATATAGCTGTTACTTCTGTACTCTTCAAGGTACTATGTGTGTGTGCTTAGTCACTCAGTCGTGTCTAACTCCTTGTGACCCCATGGACTGTAGCCTGCCAGGTTCCTCTGTCCATAGGATTCTCCAGACAGGAATATTGGAGTGGGTTGCTATTCCCTTCTCTAGGAGATCTTCCCAACCCAGGGATCGAACCCAGGTCTTACGTATTGAAGGTGGATTCTTTACCCCCTGAGCCATCAGGGAAGTCCTACAAAGTATTATACTGTAAGATTAAAAGTGTTTATTTTTTTGTTTTGCTTCTGTGAGTGAAATAGCATAAACCTATTCCAATACAGTACTGTGTAACTGACTGTGTCAGTTGGGTACCTAGGCTAACTTTTGTTGGACGTATGAACAATTTGGAGTTATGAATGTACTCTCAGAATGGAGCTCATTCGTATGTGGGAAACTTACTGTATAGACACATGAACACACACACACGTACAAAATAATAAGTTCTCTCACATGATGATGGAGGCTGCTAAATCCGAATGTGCAGACCTGCTGGACTAGCTGGAAGTTGGAGTCTCGAGGCCGGCAGGCTACTAATGCCCAAATTCTGTGTTAATATCTGTATCTGTTCTATGACATAAAAGGTAATGTTGGAGCCTCATGACAGCATACAAAGCCAACTCTAACAAGACACGTTGCTTTCACCCTGAAGCTCCCCTCTGTGCCCGCTCCAGCTCCATGGACACCCCTCTCCCCCAGCCTGTGGTGTGAGAGGCTCTGCAGAGAGGATGGCCACTTGAGAACGTCTGCAGCCCACTCTGCCCACCTCCTCCCGTCTCCCCTCCCTCCACGGAAGATTCTAGCAGCTGGGTAGTAAGGTTCTGCCTGTGAGTTTTCAGGGCGGCAGTTGTATTAGTCAGAATTCTCTAGGGAAATAACACCAATAGTCAGTCCCCTACTTAACAAATGTTGAAGTTGTGGACTTTCAAGGATGGGAACGTATGTTTGCATGTCCAGCCATGTAAGCTAGTTCACATGTGTTCATCCGCTATGTGGTACTTTTGTGCACTTTACTAAGCAGTACTGTATAGAATACGGTGGTACAGTATCTTTATCTCAGGCCCAGGATGTCTGGAAGCAAGGGAAAAACAGAAACAATATAGCTGTTACTTCTGTACTCTTCAAGGTACTATGTGTGTGCTTAGTCACTCAGTCGTGTCTAACTCCTTGTGACCCCATGGACTGTAGCCTGCCAGGTTCCTCTGTCCATAGGATTCTCCAGACAGGAATATTGGAGTGGGTTGCTATTCCCTTCTCTAGGAGATCTTCCCAACCCAGGGATCGAACCCAGGTCTTACGTATTGAAGGTGGATTCTTTACCCCCTGAGCCATCAGGGAAGTCCTACAAAGTATTATACTGTAAGATTAAAAGTGTTTATTTTTTTGTTTTGCTTCTGTGAGTGAAATAGCATAAACCTATTCCAATACAGTACTGTGTAACTGACTGTGTCAGTTGGGTACCTAGGCTAACTTTTGTTGGACGTATGAACAATTTGGAGTTATGAATGTACTCTCAGAATGGAGCTCATTCGTATGTGGGAAACTTACTGTATAGACACATGAACACACACACACGTACAAAATAATAAGTTCTCTCACATGATGATGGAGGCTGCTAAATCCGAATGTGCAGACCTGCTGGACTAGCTGGAAGTTGGAGTCTCGAGGCCGGCAGGCTACTGTTGCACTTGGAAGGAAGGTCCCAGGCAGGCGTGTGCTCTCTTACTTGGGGAATGGTCAGCTTCACCTCCTGTTCAGGTCTTCCATGGACTGATAAAGGCCCACCCACACGGGAGAGGACAAGCTGCTTTACCCGAAGCACTGATTTAAATGTTAACCTCATCCAAAAGTACTTTCACAGACACATACAGAATAACGTCTGGCCAAATACCTGGCACTGTGCAGCCCCATCAAGTTGACCTGTAAAACTAACTGCTTCGGGCAGGAATTAGAGACACTGAGGATTTTGTCTATATGGTCTTTGTTTTTCTCTTTTGCTGGGTACAGAGACTCAACCCTCTTATTTAAGGTCCCATTAAATGAGACACGCTCTACACTGCTCACCAGACCTGGTGACTGACAGAGCAGGTGCTCAAGGGAGAAAGGGAAGGGCTTGCTGGTTTCTTCTGTCTCCAGGTGGGTGAGGTCTGGCCTATGCTTGGTCTGAGTTGGGGGGTGAGTGTCACAGTACAGAACCTGAAGGTAGCAGCTCTGCAGACCATGAGGCATTTTCGATTTCGGGTTCAACAGAAAGCCACCCCGACCCCTGACCCTGACCATGTCCTATGCCCCGTCATCTCACGGTCCAGCGAGTCCTGTTGGCTCAGGGCTGGCCAAACACCACACTTCCTGTCTGTACCCTTTGCCTGAAGCCAGGTGTGTAGACAAACTTAGACAGTGTATTAAAAAGCAGAGACATCACTTTGCCAACAAAGGTCTGTATAGTCAAAGCTATGGTTTTCCAGTAATCACGTATGGATGTGAGAATTGGACCAGAAAGAAGGCTGAGCACCGAAGAATTGATACTTTCAAACTATGATGCTGGAGAAGACTCTTGAGAGTCCCTTGGACTGCAAAGTGATCAAACCAGTCAATCCTAAAGGAAATCAACCCTGAATATTTATTGGAAGGACTGATGGAAGTTGAAACTCCAATCCTTTGACCACCTGATGTGAAGACTCAACTCCTTGGAAAAGACCCTGGGCGGCTGGGAAGGATTGAAGGCAGAAGGAAAAGAGTGTGGCAGAGGATGAGATGGTTGGATGGCATCACTGGTTCAGTGGACCTGAATTCGAGCAAACGCCAGGTATGGTGAAGGACAAGGCAGCCTGGTGTGCTGCAGTCCATGGAGTTCAGTGGACCTGAATTCGAGCAAACGCCAGGTATGGTGAAGGACAAGGCAGCCTGGTGTGCTGCAGTCCATGGAGTTGCAAAGACTCGGGCATGACTTAGTGACCAAACAACAAAAAAGGTGTGCAGCAGCTCTAGAAGGCAAGACCGTGCTGTTGTTAGCAGCAGGACCTGGGAAGCACAGGGCAACAACCTGCTTTTCGGGCCCAGCCTGACCGTCTGAGTCAAGAAGGCAATTGCCTGGGTAGTGCAGCAATAAGCAAAGCACAATCAAGGGAGCTCTTTGTTTCCTTCTTCCTTCCTTTCTATTTTTCTTTCTTCCTGTCTTCCCTTCCTGCCTTTCCTTCTTTCTCTTTCTTTCCGGCAAGGGGGAAAAAAATCTTTTTTTCAACCTGGACTGATAGGGTTTCAGCTACACACAGAACTGGCTTTTAAATTGCTCCTCACACTTCATATAGCAGCTGGTTAGGAAATAAAACATCTTCCATTTAGATAAATAAGCCAAAAAAAAAAGGCCAGAAAATTAATAACCAAAAAGATGCACTCGTTTATGACCCTATTTTGAAACAAAACAAAGCACCGTCTCTGTAAAAGGCAGACCAGTAGTAGAGATGTGCGGAGACCTGGGCTGGGGCAGGCGTGGTGGATTACCAGTAACTCGACCCTTTGCCTACGGGGAAAACTGACTAAAAGAAATTTGCCAACAAAGGTCTGTATAGTCAAAGCTATGGTTTTCCAGTAATCACGTATGGATGTGAGAATTGGACCAGAAAGAAGGCTGAGCACCGAAGAATTGATACTTTCAAACTATGATGCTGGAGAAGACTCTTGAGAGTCCCTTGGACTGCAAAGTGATCAAACCAGTCAATCCTAAAGGAAATCAACCCTGAATATTTATTGGAAGGACTGATGGAAGTTGAAACTCCAATCCTTTGACCACCTGATGTGAAGACTCAACTCCTTGGAAAAGACCCTGGGCGGCTGGGAAGGATTGAAGGCAGAAGGAAAAGAGTGTGGCAGAGGATGAGATGGTTGGATGGCATCACTGGTTCAGTGGACCTGAATTCGAGCAAACGCCAGGTATGGTGAAGCCTGGTGTGCTGCAGTCCATGGAGTTCAGTGGACCTGAATTCGAGCAAACGCCAGGTATGGTGAAGCCTGGTGTGCTGCAGTCCATGGAGTTGCAAAGACTCGGGCATGACTTAGTGACCAAACAACAAAAAAAGTGTGCAGCAGCTCTAGAAGGCAAGACCGTGCTGTTGTTAGCAGCAGGACCTGGGAAGCACAGGGCAACAACCTGCTTTTCGGGCCCAGCCTGACCGTCTGAGTCAAGAAGGCAATTGCCTGGGTAGTGCAGCAATAAGCAAAGCACAATCAAGGGAGCTCTTTGTTTCCTTCTTCCTTCCTTTCTATTTTTCTTTCTTCCTGTCTTCCCTTCCTGCCTTTCCTTCTTTCTCTTTCTTTCCGGCAAGGGGGAAAAAAATCTTTTTTTCAACCTGGACTGATAGGGTTTCAGCTACACACAGAACTGGCTTTTAAATTGCTCCTCACACTTCATAT
Source organism: Tragulus kanchil (assembly GCA_022376925.1). Taxonomy (NCBI): domain Eukaryota; kingdom Metazoa; phylum Chordata; class Mammalia; order Artiodactyla; family Tragulidae; genus Tragulus; species Tragulus kanchil. Next base: position 112,796,583 of record JAIOJX010000031.1, on the reverse strand, counting down.
AGCAGCTGGTTAGGAAATAAAACATCTTCCATTTAGATAAATAAGCCAAAAAAAAAAGGCCAGAAAATTAATAACCAAAAAGATGCACTCGTTTTATGACCCTATTTTTGAAACAAAACAAAGCACCGTCTCTGTAAAAGGCAGACCAGTAGTAGAGATGTGCGGAGACCTGGGCTGGGGCAGGCGTGGTGGAGTCTGGGCTGATGGCCGGGGTGGGTAATGGACCCCCACCTAACCTGCTCCCTGTCCTGGCTTTGCTCTCAACTGGCCAGAGCGGAACGCAGGTCTGTGCAGGCCTGGGCTGGGTCTGTTCTGAAGATCTAGCCCCAGGGATTACTGTGTCCTAATCCCACCTCTGAGACTGTTTTCCCTGGAATGTGGCTGCTATGAGGTTGCTCTTGCACAGAAAGCTCTGGAAGCTCTCCTCTGCCTCATGTCCAGCTGCGTCCACCTACGGCCTGCTCCTGGCACTGTTTTCTAGGCTCATTTCCTGCCCAGGGTAGATCACTGATACTCAGAACTTCTTTCTCTGTATCAGCATCCAACACATATTAGACCTGTTAAACTTCATGGCAACTCTGCTAGGTGGTTGCTGGATTTATTATACCCATTTTATAGATGAAGACAATAAGGCACAGAGGGTGCCCAGCATCTACAGGTGAAGGTCAGGGAGCTCACCTTGCACATCCATGCTCCCTGAAGGGCTCCACAAAGGGCCCTGCACACACAGGTGCTGACTGGTCATCAGCCCTGAGATGGGTCCGGTGGGGACTTGTCATTCAGCGGAAGCCCTCAGAGTTGAAAGTCTGTGCCCAAACCTGGGTGGGTGCTCTGGGAAGATATAAGTGTGTATGTGGGGGCAGCGTCCTCAGAGGGGAGGATAAGATATTTGCTATAGAGGTATTGGCCCCTCTGCACAGAGGCTGGGGTACAGCGTGGCCTGTCTTCTGACAGCAGACACACATGCGGGATGCCCTTCCTGCCTTTCCTTCTTTCTCTTTCTTTCCGGCAAGGGGGAAAAAAATCTTTTTTTCAACCTGGACTGATAGGGTTTCAGCTACACACAGAACTGGCTTTTAAATTGCTCCTCACACTTCATATAGCAGCTGGTTAGGAAATAAAACATCTTCCATTTAGATAAATAAGCCAAAAAAAAAAGGTCAGAAAATTAATAACCAAAAAGATGCACTCGTTTTATGACCCTATTTTTGAAACAAAACAAAGCACCGTCTCTGTAAAAGGCAGACCAGTAGTAGAGATGTGCGGAGACCTGGGCTGGGGCAGGCGTGGTGGAGTCTGGGCTGATGGCCGGGGTGGGTAATGGACCCCCACCTAACCTGCTCCCTGTCCTGGCTTTGCTCTCAACTGGCCAGAGCGGAACGCAGGTCTGTGCAGGCCTGGGCTGGGTCTGTTCTGAAGATCTAGCCCCAGGGATTACTGTGTCCTAATCCCACCTCTGAGACTGTTTTCCCTGGAATGTGGCTGCTATGAGGTTGCTCTTGCACAGAAAGCTCTGGAAGCTCTCCTCTGCCTCATGTCCAGCTGCGTCCACCTACGGCCTGCTCCTGGCACTGTTTTCTAGGCTCATTTCCTGCCCAGGGTAGATCACTGATACTCAGAACTTCTTTCTCTGTATCAGCATCCAACACATATTAGACCTGTTAAACTTCATGGCAACTCTGCTAGGTGGTTGCTGGATTTATTATACCCATTTTATAGATGAAGACAATAAGGCACAGAGGGTGCCCAGCATCTACAGGTGAAGGTCAGGGAGCTCACCTTGCACATCCATGCTCCCTGAAGGGCTCCACAAAGGGCCCTGCACACACAGGTGCTGACTGGTCATCAGCCCTGAGATGGGTCCGGTGGGGACTTGTCATTCAGCGGAAGCCCTCAGAGTTGAAAGTCTGTGCCCAAACCTGGGTGGGTGCTCTGGGAAGATATAAGTGTGTATGTGGGGGCAGCGTCCTCAGAGGGGAGGATAAGATATTTGCTATAGAGGTATTGGCCCCTCTGCACAGAGGCTGGGGTACAGCGTGGCCTGTCTTCTGACAGCAGACACCAGGGTCGGGTATGCGGAGTGCTGGGTATTCTGCAGAGAATACCTCCCACCTTCTGGACACGGATCACAGGGAAGGCTGTCTGGCACTGGGTGCCCAGGTGCTCAACTTAGGGTCCTTCTTCTTCATCTCTGGAGGCTTGGTGGGTACTGTCTCCTGGAGATGTTCCAGGAAGCCCCCTTTCCCTTGCTCTCAGTTCACTGAGGTCGTATTAGATTTGGGGGTTCCTACAGGGACCCTAAGTCCTGTATATGGACCAGGTCATCCAGGGGACAGGTGGGTATGTGCCCCAGGGGACACATATACATGCACCATTTGGAGGGGTATTAGGAGGGAGGTGTCCCGAATTCAAAAGGCTCCAGGCTTCAACCACCAAAACCAATAAGTGAGGTGGGCCATGTATAACAAGTGGTCTTGGATAGCTAACTTCCCTTGTTATGGCTGTTAGCATTCACTTGATGCATTGAGGTGCTCCTATGTTGGGTTCACACATATTTCCAATTGTTAATTCTTCTTAGCTTGACAACTGATAACGCTTCACTGTACAGCAGAAACTAACAACACTGTAAAGCAACTATACCCCAATTTAAAGAAGAGCGAGGGAATTAAAAGGGGGGGGAATCATGTTCTTCTTCTGACTTTCCTTAAGGAAATCTAAAGATTTTGAATACAGAGACGTTACAACGATAATACAGAATGTTTTCATGTACCCGACATCCAGTTTCCCCTTAATATTAGGAACTTACATTCCTTGGGGACATTGGTCATAATAAAGGCACAAAGTTGGTTCTCAGACTTTATTTGGGTTTCACCAGTTCCCCATGAATGCCCTTTTTTTCAGGTCCGAGATCCAGCCCCAGACTTCACACTGACTCCAGTCATTGTGTCTCCTTCATCTCTTCTGATCAAGTTTTAGTGCTTTTGGTTCCAGTCAGATCTTTCTTTTCTGGGTGGGTGCTCTGGGAAGATATAAGTGTGTATGTGGGGGCAGCGTCCTCAGAGGGGAGGATAAGATATTTGCTATAGAGGTATTGGCCCCTCTGCACAGAGGCTGGGGTACAGCGTGGCCTGTCTTCTGACAGCAGACACCAGGGTCGGGTATGCGGAGTGCTGGGTATTCTGCAGAGAATACCTCCCACCTTCTGGACACGGATCACAGGGAAGGCTGTCTGGCACTGGGTGCCCAGGTGCTCAACTTAGGGTCCTTCTTCTTCATCTCTGGAGGCTTGGTGGGTACTGTCTCCTGGAGATGTTCCAGGAAGCCCCCTTTCCCTTGCTCTCAGTTCACTGAGGTCGTATTAGATTTGGGGGTTCCTACAGGAACCCTAAGTCCTGTATATGGACCAGGTCATCCAGGGGACAGGTGGGTATGTGCCCCAGGGGACACATATACATGCACCATTTGGAGGGGTATTAGGAGGGAGGTGTCCCGAATTCAAAAGGCTCCAGGCTTCAACCACCAAAACCAATAAGTGAGGTGGGCCATGTATAACAAGTGGTCTTGGATAGCTAACTTCCCTTGTTATGGCTGTTAGCATTCACTTGATGCATTGAGGTGCTCCTATGTTGGGTTCACACATATTTCCAATTGTTAATTCTTCTTAGCTTGACAACTGATAACGCTTCACTGTACAGCAGAAACTAACAACACTGTAAAGCAACTACACCCCAATTTAAAGAAGAGCGAGGGAATTAAAAGGGGGGGGAATCATGTTCTTCTTCTGACTTTCCTTAAGGAAATCTAAAGATTTTGAATACAGAGACGTTACAACGATAATACAGAATGTTTTCATGTACCCGACATCCAGTTTCCCCTTAATATTAGGAACTTACATTCCTTGGGGACATTGGTCATAATAAAGGCACAAAGTTGGTTCTCAGACTTTATTTGGGTTTCACCAGTTCCCCATGAATGCCCTTTTTTTCAGGTCCGAGATCCAGCCCCAGACTTCACACTGACTCCAGTCATTGTGTCTCCTTCATCTCCTCTGATCTGTGACAGTGTCTTGTGTTTCCAGTGACTTTTCTCAGCGAGTGCTGGCCATGGATGCAGAATGGCTTCTCGGTTTTGACAGAAGCGGGAGGTGAAGTGAAAGTCAGTCAGTCGTGTCTGATTCTGCAGCCCATGGACGAGCCATGGGATTCTCTAGGTAAGAACACTGGAGTGGGTAGCCTGTTGCTTCTCCAGGGCATCTTCCTGACCCAGGAATCAAACTGGGGTCTCCTGCACAGCAGGTGGATTCTTCACTGTCTGAGCCACCAGGGAAACCTGAAATAGGAGATAGGCCTAGAAACACCCTGTTTTTGTTTTTTTACCCAAAGACAATACCTTTTCATGTGGACTTTCCTAACTTTTTTTCATGGATTGAAGCATACTTGATTTACAATGTGTTAATTTCTGCTGTACAGCAAAGTGATTCACTTCACTCACACACACACACACACACACACACACACACACACACACACACACACATTCTTTTCCATTATGGTTTATCAAGGATACTGAATATAGTTTCTTGTGCTATATTCCAAGGAAGACCTTATTGTTTGAATTTCCTAATTCCTAATGTTACTAGTTTATACATACTGGTGACTACCAGTTCTAACACCTCCAACTCCGGGAGGTAGGATTGACATCAAGTCACTGGGCATGCTGCTCTCTGAGTCAGTGCAGAGGTGTCTGGGAAGGCTTTGGAATGACACCTAAGTCAACATTTAAAAAGAAAAAGGAGACATCCAAACCAACCCAGCCACAGGGGCTCTTACCCATGTGGTTCAAAGGTGAAGGGTTTTTGTTGGCTGCCCAGAAGCATGGATTTGGAAAGACTCAACATTTTGGTTTTTGTGTGCTTCCCTCTCACTCTTGCTTACTGTTTAATCCCATTGATTAATCTGTAGCCAATTTTCCTGTAGAGTTCCTGGCTCTATCTGGCCCCTGTGACCTTGCTCAGGGATGCTGGTGCTGAGATGCTTTTCCCCGGAGAGGGTTGTGCAGATGAGTTATCTGCTGGGTTCCTAAAGAACTTTAATGCCTCAGGGCTGGAGTCTATTTGGAAAACAGTCCTGTCCAGGACTGGCTTAAGAGAGACTCATACATGCGTGCTAAGTTGTTTCAGTTGTACCCAACTCTTTGTGATGCTGTGAACTGCAGCCTGCCAGTCTCCCCTGTCTATGGGATTCTCTGGGCAATAATACTGGAGTGGGTTGCCATGCCCTCCTCCAGGGAATCTTTCAGACCCAAAGATCGAACCCGCATCTCCTGGGGCTCCTGCACTGCAGGTGAATTTTTTTTACCACTGAGCCACCTAAGAAGCCCTAAGAGAGACTGACTTCTGGAAAGTACCATGGGACGTGTTTCTGAGCAGTCAGTCTGTTAGGTAGTGTCTGCCCTCAGAGACCAGAGCTGGAGTTCAAAGTCTTCCCACAGCAACTACCACCAGCCCCTGTAACCTGGGCAGTAGGTACTACAGTTGGAAGATCCTCACCTTAGCCCCTGCCATCTTCTCCTCTTTATGGATGTAGCACAGGGAGAGTCAGTCACTGGCCTGAGATCACGTAGTTGCTTAGCCCTGGACTGGAAACTTGTCCCGAGCAGACTAGATTAGGACCCAGACCCACTGCCTGTGGACTGTGGCCGAGATCTTGATTGTTGTAATGGGAGAAAGGCAAGTCTCTTAGGAAAACGTGTATGAGGTCTGGAAGGAGGTGGCATTTGAGTGAACATCTGAGGAAGGGTTAACACCATTTGCAGGCTGATGTCCCAGAAGGTGCTTAACTGCATGGGACCTATCCCTCAGAAGAGTAGGTAGAGCTTGGAAGCTTAGATTTGCACCTCTGGGGCCACTGGTACCAGCCACCGTGCAGAGAAAACTGCAAGACTCAATGTTTGCGCAAAAGGCCTGCTTCTGAAAGGCCTGTCTGTTGTAGGTTCCCTGGTCCCTTCTGCATCTTCTTGGAGCAGCAAGCTGGGGAGGGAAGGATATTTTTGTGCTCGTAGAGTTGTCTCATCCCAGCGGGGCTCTGGGGCAGTGTGAAAACCCTCAGCTACTTCTGAGGAGGAAGACAAGCCCTGCATGATCCGGTTGGAAGCCCGAAGGTGGTGTTTCGCTGGTTGTTCAGTGCTTCGTGTGACTCAGTGATAGTTTACAGAGGAAGCCCCGTTTCCAGGCCTCATGGCCTGCCGCTGCTAGGTAATAGTTGTTTTCCCCTTATCTACATAAACAACACAACTTTGTCAGAAACCTGAAAATCTGCACTTTGTCCCATCAGCTAAAATGGGCTGTCAGATAAGGCTTTTTTCCCCTTCTTTTCTTTCTCTCTCGCATCCGATGAATGATGTAAATGGTTTTTGGCTTTGGAGTTTTTTTTGCCAGGCACTAGAGTAAATGATCAGAGTAGTAACATTTTTAACCTTATCTATCATACTGAAACATTTTTTCTGCCTCCAATAAAACATGTCAGAGTCGATTAAGGACATTTTTCAATGAGGTATAATTCACAGATTTTTAGTAGCGAATCCAAGAGCACTGAAGTATTAAAGAGGCTGTGAATACTTAATTACGGGGATGTTCCCATCCTACCTTTTGCCTGAATTCCCTGAGCGCTATGGAGCTCTGCTCAGAAACTGCACGGGGTCGGGAGAGCGGCAGGTACGATGGCCGGGGATGTGTCACATCGTATCTGGTGACAGGGCCGTGAAAGATACGGCGGCTCAGTCCGTTTGGCGGTGCTTATCTGGTACATGAGCGCACATTACTTCCCAAAGACCGGGATCACTTTGGACAGTATCATTAAATGCCACGTCATTACCTGTTATGGAGCAGTGCTTTCGCTTCAAGGGCCCCTTGGGACACGCGCAACAGTCAGAAGAATGATGGGCCAAGATGGAGCCGGCATTAAATTTTCAATGGAAGCAGTATTGGCTTTGACTTTTCAGAAGCCTTATCTGTTAGATGGTGTTTGTCACTAGGCCGCGGAGCTGTGGATGTTCGTCAGTTGAAAGTTGCAGGCAGTTGAACGATATGGACAGGTGAAGGCTCCGTGGGGACTGGCCAGGCTCGCGGAGAGCTGGAGGGGGTAAATTGAAGGTTTATTTATCCCATTCGCTGTCAAGGTCAGCTTGCTAGAGAGCTGTCCTATGGATGCTTACAAATGCCAAAATCCTGGCAAATTGTCGGAAAGAGCCTCCAAATCACTGACCTTTGTACAGCTCCCATCAACAGGCCCGTGTCTCTGAGCGGGGTCCTTAGAGGGAGTTAAATGGTTGGTAAAATGAGGCGTATGCTGTTCCTGTAATGTCAGCCCAGCTGCCGCGGAGTTTTTACTTTTGTGTTTTCAGCAACGTGGATGAAGTTAAAGGCATTAGCGATGAAAGGGGATGGGAGGGGCCGCACACAGTAATTAGGTGGGTGTAGGTTTGGGCAAATGAGTCAGTCTGGAGATTCGCATTTGAGCATATTTCGAGCTTCAAGTCAGAGGCAGGTATATCAGTGCCTCCATTGTTCTGGTCTTTGTGGGAAAGGGGTAATTCAAAATTCCTTTGTCTTTTGTCCCGAGCCATGGCTCCTGATATAGTTGTAGGGTCTTAGTTGTTCTGTGCGATGAGCTCTCTTGCCAACAACTTCCGGTCTGACGTTTCCAGGACACCGAATTTAGGGAGCCAAGACACAGCCAATCATGTTGCCTTCCTTTGGTTGAGGATAGGAATTTATTAAGCAACGCTGCAGTGACATAGTAACAAAATGTAGACATAATTGCTTGCGATTGAGGAAGAATATCCATTCAAAAGAAGGCACTGGACTTCCCTGGTAGTCCAGCGGGTAAGGACACCGCCCTGCAGTGCAAGGGGCGCTGGTTTGATCCCTGGCCAGGGAAGATCCCACGTGCTGCGGAGCGGCTGGACCAATGTGTCCAACTACAGAGCCGGAGCTCTGCTGCGCATGCGCGTGGAGCTGGTGCTCTGCAACTAGAGGTCAATGCGATGGGAGGCCCACACAGGCCAAAGAACAAAGATAAATAAATGAAAGATCAATAGAAGTGGCCAAAAAAACCCCAAAACCAAACCAAACCAAAACAAAAAAGAAGGCAATTTGCAAGTACCTGTTGAATTAGAGAACTACCCATGGACCTAAGAGAGAAGAAGGCATGGATTCTATGAGCAAATTTACAGAATAATATAACCACCTTCCTCCCAACGGTGCCAAGATAAAATACAGAAGGCTTAATATATTTGAGTATCAGACAAATGAGAAATAATTTAAAAATAGTTGAACAAGCATTTGTTGTTTATTTGAAGTTAAATTTTAACTTCATGTCCTATATTTTCACTAGCTTAATTTGGCAACTATCTCCCCATCCCCCAGATATGACATGTATATGTACAAGATGCATGTATTGAGTATTTGTATGTATGTGTACAGATGTATATTTGTATGTAGATCCCTGGATTTGGGGGATCCCCTGGAGGAAGACAATGGTACCTCATCCCAGTATTCTTGCCTGGAGAATTCCATGGACAGAGGAACCTGGTGGGCTACAGTCCATAGGGTTGCATAGAGTTGGAATGGCTGAAGTGACTGAGCACACACAGCATATGAATATATAGGCATGGTGAAATCAAGAAGTACATATTCTAGATAATTAACAAGAGTTTTCTGGAAAGGGCTGCCTAGGGGTTGATAGGAGAGCGTGTAGTAGAGGAAACAAGTGAAACAGGGAAGCAGATGGTGAGGGGAAAAAGGAAGAGCCCACAGGTGGTGGGTCCTGTCTTTACTTGTTCCCTTTCACACCTGAGGTTCCAAGAGGCTGTGGCTAGGGACCCCCCTCCTGCTGGGGAAGGTAGATGAGGAACAGGTAAGCATCCTCTGGGTGAGGGCTGCCGTAGTCCCTGTGGGGCTAGGAGGGATCTCTGCTTGGGGCTGGGTGGTCAACAACTCCTTTTCTGTTGTCGTTTTGGAATAAAAAATACAACATGGCATCCCGTGGGGCCTGCTGCGTTCCCTCTCTGGGAGTGCCTTCTGGTCTCATCTTTCTCAGCCCCTGTGAGCTCAGGAGGGGTACAGCCAGCCTCCCAGTGCCCATCTGGGGATCTGAGGATGTCCAGAGGAAGGCTGCCGTGAGGGGCGCTGCATTCCCTCTCTCTTCAGTGTGCACAGCAATCGCTGTGGGAGCCCTGCATCCGCTCTTTACAAGACCGTTGAAAACTCTCCTTCTTATTTCCAAATTCAATTAAAGAGCCGTTAATATGTCCCAGGTTTGTTGTAATGAGCCCATAACTGAAACTGACATCATTATCAATTCAAACAAAACACAAACGCTTCATCTTCTGTTTCCTTAGGGAAACCCCCGATTTCCTGAGCCCTTGCTGGCCGAGATGCTGGGAGGCGTGCCTGAGTCTCTCTCTTGCAAGTACAAAGAGGAGGGTCCTCTCTTTGCTTCTGTCTGCCCTATTCCCTCTGGTCCAGTGAGACTTGGATAATCATGGCTCTGGGATGTTCTTTCTATGACCAGTGTTTGAATTCCTTTTAGGGGAGGAGCAACTTCCGAGACTGGTGAATGGGATTTTTCTGTGTTCTTGTGTGGCCTAAAATTCTGATGCTCTGTTGCGCTTAATATCAGCTTCTCATCATGCCATTTTTCGAGGCTCCATCTTCCATTCTCTAGAAAAGGAAGAAATGGGCCAGGAATCCCAGCCAGGTAGCCATGTAGATGGGGGAAACATGGAAACAGCTGACTCATTGGAAAAAATCCTTGATGTTGGGAAAGATTGAGGGCAGGAGGAAAAGGGGGCAACAGAGGATGAGATGGTTAGATGGCATCACCAACTCAAGGGACATGAGTTTGAGCAACCTTTGGGAGATGGTGAAGGACAGGGAAGCCTGGCTGCAGTCCATGCGGTTACAAAGAGTTGGGCATGACTTAGTGAACGAACAACAACAACGAGCAGTGGAGAGAGAGAAGGAGCATGGGGCGATGGTGGTGAGAGGGTCTAGGACAGAGGGCAGAGTGGGGTGATCTGTCAGCCAGCTGGGATGTGTCCAACTGGGCTCCCCCATCAGACCCAAGGACTCACTAGATTTCGTGGACAAGACACGGCAGGAGAGGCAGCCGTGTGAACAGCAGTGAGCATAAACCGAAGGAAGGGGATGGGGCAGGGACCTAAGAGAGGTACACAATGATCATGCTTAAATCTCGAATAACCTGCAGACAAAGGTCGTGACAGCCTCAGTATTTTCAGCTTTGGACAGTAGGTCACTAAGAGAGGTCATATCATTTTCCCAAACTTGAAAAAAATACTAAAGAGTGGTTGAACTTGAGCTCAAAATTCTTGTGTTGAAAGCTTGCTGGGGGCAGCCAAGAGATGTGAGCATTTGCCACATCTTTACCCAACAGGTGTTCCTGTGAGCGGTGAACCCCTCCACGGGTGACCCAGGTCCCCTCTTCATGCACAAGCTGTGGTTTCCCTTGTGTGTCCTTCTCTGCATCCTGAACAGCTTCCCTTCTTTGGGGCCTCATGTTCCAGAGCGTCATCTGGAAACTCTCAGGGGCCCTGGAGTCCCTTGGTGCTCACTCTGCTGTGGGGGCATGGGCCAGTGCTGATAAAGCTGTGAGTCGGAGCCCGACCATGCCGAGAGCTTGTCTAAGCCTCATTTCCTGCAAGCCCCAGCATCCACGGGGTAGCCAGGCAGCACGTCTTGGCCCTGGTGATGAAGCCAGTGCACAGACTCTTTATAAAGCCTGTTTTCCAATGATCTGCTGCTTGGAGGCCTGTCTGTAAGACCCCATCAGCAATGGCTGGTCAGGCCATTCTTCAACGCTAGTAACAGAGGAAGTGCAACTTCCCTCCTTTCCTCTGTCAACTGCCCAGCCCCAGGGTCTCAGCCGCACATGTAGGTCTGGAGGTCTCCATTGCCCTGACCATCCCACAGTGGAAAGTGACCCATGCTCTCTCCTCAGAGCCCATCAGCTCCCTCCTGGCTTGCTCCTAGCTGCCTGAGTCACGTATCTCACACTGCTTCACAAACTCCTAGAAAGGGTGGATAGCCACAGATGGGTGATCTGTGGTCTGTGCCCAGATGACAAAGAGGTCAACTGGTGGCTTTCCCCAACTTGCTCTTGGAGTAGTTCCAGACCTATTAGCAAACACCGTGCCAGCCTCCGAAGATAGTGGACAAAACAGACAAGATGCTTGTGTTCATGGAGGTTACAGGCTTTAGGGGAGTGATGGTGAACAAGTAAACAAATAAGATAAATTCAGACTTATCGTGGAGAAAATGCCTCAGTGAATTTGGTGGTCAGGGGTATTTAGGCCTTGAGATCTGAAAGTGCAAGGGAGGCAACTAAGAGATCCCCAAAGAACATTGCTGACTGAGGCAAAGTCATGTGCAAAGGTCCTGGGGTGAGAGGAGTGGGTGTCATGGAAGCTTAGGCAACACAGAGGCATGTGGTTGGAAATGAGTCAGGGAGGCGGGGGGAACTGGGTCATATAGGTCTTGTCCCTGAAGCTAAAGGTTGGGTTTTATTCTCTGTCCAGCCCTTCTCAGAAGCCCAAGGAGGGCACATACCTGTTGTCCCCACAGCTCAGCTTGTGCTGTTCACTTCTTGGGAAGAGCTTCCCTCCTCTCCCTACCGCCATCTTACTCATCTGAGATGCCCCTTCTCTCACACAGGACCCATTTTTCTCTCCCCTGCGCCCCCACTTGGCAGAGCATCCCTTTGGCAGTACTGCCATGGTTTTCCTGACTTGTTTCTGAGCCTTGGGCTGGGTCACATCCCTCTGTGTGCGCCATAGTACCTGGAGCACAACATGCAAGCTGGTGCCTTGTTCAGAAGTGAGTCCCTGCCCTGGGAGATCAGGCCAGAGCTAGACTTCCTTTGCCATCTTGTGTTGGAGGAGCCCGAGGTTGGGGACCCCAGGCAGCAGTTGAGGGTCTGTGTCTGTTATTTTTAGCTTTGAGTGAGCTGCTGCATAGGTGATGATTCAGATGGGCCAACAAAGGGAGACAGCTGTGGGTCCTAGCAACATCCCAGTGTCTCGGAAGACCGCCCAGCAGGGCTGCAGAAACCAGAGCTGCTGCTTCAACAACTGATGGTGAGGTGTGTCTTTCATACCACAGGCAACAAAAGTCACTAGCTCTTGAGCAGCAGCTGCTAATGGAGGCAGCTTCTTGTAGGCTAATGCTGTGTGGAGGCCTCTATGCCCACTGAGAGTCCTGGCCCCTGTGCAGACTCCTGGCCTGAGGTGCGGTTCCCATGAGGCCGGGTTTCTGTTTGAGGGATGGCTGAACAGGGCTGTCCCTCAGCTGGGAGACCTCCCACAGAGTGGCCACGTGGTGTGGTGGTTCTGTGAGGAGTTATCATTGCTGTTCAGTCACTAAGTCGTGTCTGACCCGGCAACACTATGGTTTGCATCATGTGCAAGGGAGGCAACTAAGAGATCCCCAAAGAACATTGCTGACTGAGGCAAAGTCATGTGCAAAGGTCCTGGGGTGAGAGGAGGGTGTCATGGAAGCTTAGGCAACACAGAGGCATGTGGTTGGAAATGAGTCAGGGAGGCGGGGGGAACTGGGTCATATAGGTCTTGTCCCTGAAGCTAAAGGTTGGGTTTTATTCTCTGTCCAGCCCTTCTCAGAAGCCCAAGGAGGGCACATACCTGTTGTCCCCACAGCTCAGCTTGTGCTGTTCACTTCCTGGGAAGAGCTTCCCTCCTCTCCCTACCGCCATCTTACTCATCTGAGATGCCCCTTCTCTCACACAGGACCCATTTTTCTCTCCCCTGCGCCCCCACTTGGCAGAGCATTCCTTTAGCAGTACTGCCATGGTTTTCCTGACTTGTTTCTGAGCCTTGGGCTGGGTCACATCCCTCTGTGTGCGCCATAGTACCTGGAGCACAACATGCAAGCTGGTGCCTTGTTCAGAAGTGAGTCCCTGCCCTGGGAGATGAGGCCAGAGCTAGACTTCCTTTGCCATCTTGTGTTGGAGGAGCCCGAGGTTGGGGACCCCAGGCAGCAGTTGAGGGTCCGTGTCTGTTATTTTTAGCTTTGAGTGAGCTGCTGCATAGGTGATGATTCAGATGGGCCAACAAAGGGAGACAGCTGTGGGTCCTAGCAACATCCCAGTGTCTCGGAAGACCGCCCAGCAGGGCTGCAGAAACCAGAGCTGCTGCTTCAACAACTGATGGTGAGGTGTGTCTTTCTTACCACAGGCAGCAAAAGTCACTAGCTCTTGAGCAGCAGCTGCTAATGGAGGCAGCTTCTTGTAGGCTAATGCTGTGTGGAGGCCTCTATGCCCACTGAGAGTCCTGGCCCCTGTGCAGACTCCTGGCCTGAGGTGCGGTTCCCGCGAGGCCGGGTTTCTGTTTGAGGGATGGCTGAACAGGGCTGTCCCTCAGCTGGGAGACCTCCCACAGAGTGGCCACGTGGTGTGGTGGTTCTGTGAGGAGTTATCATTGCTGTTCAGTCACTAAGTCGTGTCTGACCCGGCAACACTATGGTTTGCATCATGCCAGGCTTCCCCGTCCTTCACTGTCTCTGGGCATTTGTTCAGGTTCACGTTCAGTGAGTCAGGGATGCTATCTAACCATCTTATCCTCTGCTGCCCTCTTCTCCTTTTGCCTTTGATCTTTCCCAGCATCATGATGAGTCTTTTCTGATGAGCTGGTTCTTCACATCAGGTGGCCAAAGTATTGAAGCTTCAGCTTCAGCGTCGATCCTTCTGATGAACATTCAGGGCCATGTGTGTGGTGTTTCCATGAAAGTTGTTCCCATTTACATGGTGCCTTTCCTGAGACAAAATCTGCCCTGGGACTTTTCCTGTGTGACCCCCTCCCCATCCCAGTGGCCTCTCTTTGGACAAGGACAGCCCCAGCCCATAGAAAGGAGGCCCATGGTTTCACCATGGGGCATTTATTCTACCTCAGCCTGCTGAGCACATGGCCTGTTTTCGCTGTCTGGGTCTGACAGAAGCTGGGAGGCCCCTCCTGAGTCTGAGAGCCTTACATCTTACTTGTCCCCAGAATTTCCTTGAAGCTCAGCTGATAAGGAATCTACCTACAATGCAGGAGACCCAGGTTTGATTCCTGGGTTGAGACGTTCCCCTGGAGAAGGGATAGGTTACCTACTCCAGTATTCTTGGGTTTCCCTGGTGGCTCAGTTGGTAAAACATTCGGCCTGCAATGCAGGAGACCTGGTTTCGATTCCTGGGTTGGAAACATCCCCTGGAGAAGGGAAAGGCTACCCATTCCAGTATTCTTGTCTGGAGAATCCTATGGCTTGTCCATGGGTCACAAAGAGTTGGACATGCCTGAGTGAGTTTCACTTTCACTTTCTTTGTCCCCAGCCTGCCTCTACTTGGTTCCAGGGACAGCTTTCTCCTCTGCCCACTACCACCCAGTGGCTCAATATCCCCTGAGTAGGATGTATTGACCAAGAGGGACCCCGTTCCCTCTGCCAGCTTTAACCTGTTCTCTACTGCCCACAGTTCTTTCCTCCCTGGAGAGAAAAGCAACAAAGCAATCTTTATTCTCCTCGAGTGGCCTCCATCTCCTGCTCCTAATTTTGGTGGCACATGCAGTGAAATTGAATGCCAAAGAACACACTGTGGTTGTAACTCTAAACCCTTCACTTGTATTGGACCAGCAGTTGGGTGCCCATCAGCCCTTGGTGAGGGGCAGGGATGGGGCGCTTGTCTCATCTTCGGGTGTAGAATGGCCTTGGATGTCTTTTCTGCCCTAGCAACTGACTCCTCATGATGGCCGACCATCAGGGCCAGGGGCTGGTGTGCTCCAGCCAGCTCTGAAACCCCAAGCCCAGCAGAAAGCTGACCACTGGCTCATTCCTGAAAGAACACATGATTCTGTGGCCTGTGAGAGAAGCTGTTCTCCATCAGTAGCTGACTTTTCTTAGGGCGGTGAAATCATGACCTTGACCTTGAGGCCATGTTGTTGTCGTCAGAGCTGCAAGGCTGTGCTTGGGGCTGCCTAACTGCTACATGAAACTGAGAAAAGTCCCGGGATATTTACAGTGGATCTTTAAACAGCAGTGGATTTGAATAAAAGAGTAATATCTCACATCATTAGTCCATAAATATGCAGTTTAGTTTTATTTGTTCAATAAAATAACCTGAAATTGAACTGCCTGATTGAAAGACACAGACATACATACACCCATCTCCTTGTCCCGCCCCTTATCCTGTTCTCCTGTCTGCAGCCTTTCAGGAATGTTCTTTCCCCAGGCATATGTTCTCCTCCATCTCTTTCTAGCGTTCCTAGGAAGAATCCTTCAGGCAGGTTTCCTCCCCTTCTCCCTTAAGGAAGCCAGCTAAATGCCCACCTGACACTGAGGCCACCAGCTCACGCTCCCCAGAGAAGGCACCGTTGACCCCCCTCCCCTCTTTCCCTGTCTAAGAAGCCTCATTTCCATTCTAGCAGAGATGTGGAACCTGCTGTGCCAGACTGGGAGTTGGCTCTGCTGAACAAGGACGACCGTACTGTGCTGCCCTGTGGAAACAGAGCGGAAGAGCTCCGGGCTTGCAAACTGGGAGGTCAAGCTGTCCCTCCTAGTCCAGATGGGTGTACGTAAACCAGTCAGAACCTGGAATGCAAGCAGAAAGGCAGGAGTTCCCTGGGTCCGTGGGACTTCAGCTGGGTTCAAGGAGTATGCCAGCCTGTGTGTCCTGTTTCCATCTGACCCTGGAGATGAGAGCCCTGGGGGTGCTAGTGTGCACTGGGGTTTGCCAGTGGAGACAGCTGTTTGTCTCCGGACTTAGGTGTCACCATGCAGGGAGGAGGGTGTGCTGGGTGGGGCCCTGCTCTCTTGATTAGCTCGCGGGTGTGGCTGGGAGACCCAGTCCTGCCCCTCCCAAGACGGCCTGCACGTCCATCATGAGTCTCTGAAGAGGAGACTTGAACTTTATCTAACTTGGGTACCCCTCGGGCAGAGCAAAACACGTTCAGCTCTGAAACCCCAAGCACAGCAGAAAGCTGGCCACTGGCTCATTCCTGAAAGAACACATGATTCTGTGGCCTGTGAGAGAAGCTGTTCTCCATCAGTAGCTGACTTTTCTTAGGGCAGTGAAATCATGACCTTGACCTTGAGGCCATGTTGTTGTCGTCAGAGCTGCAAGGCTGTGCTTGGGGCTGCCTAACTGCTACATGAAACTGAGAAAAGTCCCGGGATATTTACAGTGGATCTTTAAACAGCAGTGGATTTGAATAAAAGAGTAATATCTCACATCATTAGTCCATAAATATGCAGTTTAGTTTTATTTGTTCAATAAAATAACCTGAAATTGAACTGCCTGATTGAAAGACACAGACATACATACACCCATCTCCTTGTCCCGCCCCTTATCCTGTTCTCCTGTCTGCAGCCTTTCAGGAATGTTCTTTCCCCAGGCATATGTTCTCCTCCATCTCTTTCTAGCGTTCCTAGGAAGAATCCTTCAGGCAGGTTTCCTCCCCTTCTCCCTTAAGGAAGCCAGCTAAATGCCCACCTGACACTGAGGCCACCAGCTCACACTCCCCAGAGAAGGCACCGTTGACCCCCCTCCCCTCTTTACCTGTCTAAGAAGCCTCATTTCCATTCTAGCAGAGATGTGGAACCTGCTGTGCCAGACTGGGAGTTGGCTCTGCTGAACAAGGACGACCGTACTGTGCTGCCCTGTGGAAACAGAGCGGAAGAGCTCCGGGCTTGCAAACTGGGAGGTCAAGCTGTCCCTCCTAGTCCAGATGGGTGTACGTAAACCAGTCAGAACCTGGAATGCAAGCAGAAAGGCAGGAGTTCCCTGGGTCCGTGGGACTTCAGCTGGGTTCAAGGAGTATGCCAGCCTGTGTGTCCTGTTTCCATCTGACCCTGGAGATGAGAGCCCTGGGGGTGCTAGTGTGCACTGGGGTTTGCCAGTGGAGACAGCTGTTTGTCTCCGGACTTAGGTGTCACCATGGAGGGAGGAGGGTGTGCTGGGTGGGGCCCTGCTCTCTTGATTAGCTCGCGGGTGTGGCTGGGAGACCCAGTCCTGCCCCTCCCCAAGACGGCCTGCACGTCCATCATGAGTCTCTGAAGAGGAGACTTGAACTTTATCTAACTTGGGTACCCCTCAGGCAGAGCAAAACACGTTCCGATCGGAACCTGAACAGTGGTTGGTAATTTTTAAAGCAGAAATATTAAAGACAGCGTATCCTGTCAACATACGGTATCGCCAAGACACAGTATATTAAGTCTGAACTTTATCTCAGAATGTCAGTTCTTCTGCAAAAAGGACTTTGACTTTCAAATTAGTGTTCACTTTGGAGTCTCAGAGGCTGAGCTCCACTGAGGAGCTACATTGGGGATGAAGGATGGTAAAGGGGGACACAGCAACTGTAATGCTCAGGGGCCGCCCGCAGTTCAAGGGGCTGGTGCGTCACTGGCTGGAGATGCTGCGTTTTCCTGGCTTTTCCTTTGGTGCATTTTTATGGTGACTATGGTAAAATAACCATGCCTATATTTTAGGCTGGGGCTTACTGGCACCCTCTAAAATG
This sequence comes from Tragulus kanchil, assembly GCA_022376925.1. Taxonomy (NCBI): domain Eukaryota; kingdom Metazoa; phylum Chordata; class Mammalia; order Artiodactyla; family Tragulidae; genus Tragulus; species Tragulus kanchil. The sequence goes on along the minus strand of JAIOJX010000031.1, from coordinate 112,779,006 downwards.
TGGGACTCCAATATATAATTAAGCCATCATTTTCAGATTGTTTTCTCATTGTGCCTCTTTAAGATATGTATGTTCATAGATGTCATATTACTATTTACTTAAGCTAACCTATGTTATATTTTTAAGAAAGAAGTTTGGTCATGCAATGAAATTTAAAGCCACTGTATTATTTTTCCCCCATCAAAATGCTGTCATAAAGGTACTTCAGATGCATAAGGCTTGTGCACTACAAGTTGATACAAGTGATAGCCTGAACGGAGAATTCAGTCTTCTCTGGGATCGAGAAGCAAAATGGAATAAAATATATATATATATACACAGAGGTAAAAGGCTGTACCTGGTCTGGCTTTGCTGATCTGTTAGCTGTGGCCTCTGCCTGTGAGGTGTGTGGAATTGTTAAACACTGACTCTGGGTGGAGGTGTTGGTTTGGATGGGGGTCATTTGATAAGAGCAGACCAGTTCTGACATGCTCTGTCAGGATGGTCTGGAGACCTGGGAGGGGCTGGCTTTCTACTGTGTAACTGCCATGGAATCTTACCCTTCTGGTGTCCTTGTGAGTTTCATCTTTTTAAGTGATGGTCATTTTGTTGGTGCCAAGATACTGTTTTTGTGCTCAAGCACTTGTCAAAAATTGTGACATAAGACAGAAACTTATACTACTTGCCATGAACAAAAAAGAATGTGTCTTGTTAGCGGCCCAGGCAGGATACACAGCCCAGGCTGGCGGTTTTTATTGCTTTTGCAGAGGAGAGGAAAATATCCAGTTCCATGAGGCTCCTTCCTTGACGAAGCATGCAGGGTTTAACCCGAAACATCAGACTGAGGGGTTTCTGACGGCCCGGTTCTGCCAAGCCCCCTGCATGGCCTCGTTGGGGAGTGTTCTCGGACTCTTGGGGGGAACTGAGCAGTCTACAGCACTCTGCCATGCCAGGTGTCAAACCCGGGGCCAGGAATCTTCCCCACAGGCATCCCTGGTGTGGCCCACTCAGTGAAGCCTCTTCGAGGTCAGGTCAACCCTCTGAGTTCTTTCTTCTTGGCTGAAACGGGTCTTGCACACATTGGGCACTCACGGAAGGGGCTGCCACTGTCAGGCACACAGGCTGGTTGAGATAAAATGGTCTGGTGTTCATGCCTTTGTTTCTTGTAGACCCAACTGAGAAAGATTTTCCTCAAATGCTTAGCTGCAGCTCAGCTGTAACAGGGCCCATTTGTCTAACATGAAAACAGCTAAATAGAAGTCCCGTGAAGCGTATTTTTAAAGGCAGTTGTTGACAATAAATAAAAGTGCAGTAGAAGGTTTAAACCATAGAACACCTCCAGCCTGGGTTTGTTGTCCTCAGGTGCCTTTGAGGCGAGTTGGCCTGTGCCTCACAAGCCCATTGACAGAGAGCCCTTTCCTGAGCATGGAGCGAGGGGGCTGTGACCAACCCTGTGCCACCCTGGGGCCCAAGCACAGACCTGATGTCCACAGAGAGAACAGAAGGGTCAACTGCCCAGAGGAAGGAGCAGGCTTCGCCTTTGAATGATGTATTTTAGACATTTATAAAAACATCCTTCAAATTTCTTTCTATTGGAACATTAAAGTTTAGTAGGAAGGGGAGGGGCTGGCTTTCTACTGTGTAACTGCCATGGAATCTTACCCTTCTGGTGTCCTTGTGAGTTTCATCTTTTTAAGTGATGGTCATTTTGTTGGTGCCAAGATACTGTTTTTGTGCTCAAGCACTTGTCAAAAATTGTGACATAAGACAGAAACTTATACTACTTGCCATGAACAAAAAAGAATGTGTCTTGTTAGCGGCCCAGGCAGGATACACAGCCCAGGCTGGCGGTTTTTATTGCTTTTGCAGAGGAGAGGAAAATATCCAGTTCCATGAGGCTCCATCCTTGATGTAGCATGCAGGGTTTAACCCGAAGCATCAGACTGAGGGGTTTCTGACGGCCCGGTTCTGCCAGGCCCCCTGCATGGCCTCGTTGGGGAGTGTTCTCGGACTCTTGGGGGGAACTGAGCAGCCTACAGCACTCTGCCATGCCAGGTGTCAAACCCGGGGCCAGGAATCTTCCCCAGGCATCCCTGGTGTGGCCCACTCAGTGAAGCCTCTTCGAGGTCAGGTCAGCCCTCTGAGTTCTTTCTTCTTGGCTGAAACGGGTCTTGCACACATTGGGCACTCATGGAAGCGGCTGCCACTGTCAGGCACACAGGCTGGTTGAGATAAAATGGTCTGGTGTTCATGCCTTTGTTTCTTGTAGACCCAACTGAGAAAGATTTTCCTCAAATGCTTAGCTGCAGCTCAGCTGTAACAGGGCCCATTTGTCTAACATGAAAACAGCTAAATAGAAGTCCCGTGAAGCGTATTTTTAAAGGCAGTTGTTGACAATAAATAAAAGTGCAGTAGAAGGTTTAAACCATAGAACACCTCCAGCCTGGGTTTGTTGTCCTCAGGTGCCTTTGAGGCGAGTTGGCCTGTGCCTCACAAGCCCATTGACAGAGAGCCCTTTCCTGAGCATGGAGCGAGGGGGCTGTGACCAGCCCTGTGCCACCCTGGGGCCCAAGCACAGACCTGATGTCCACAGAGAGAACAGAAGGGTCAACTGCCCAGAGGAAGGAGCAGGCTTCGCCTTTGAATGATGTATTTTAGACATTTATAAAAACATCCTTCAAATTCTTTCAGGAACAAAAGTTTTCAGTGAGGGAAAGAGCTTCGGATATTTCAAAGTCTTGGGTTTATTCCCAGTCTGGGAACTGTGAGTAGCCATGCAGAGCCTGAAGCTCCCTCTAAAAATGGAAGAAGAAAGGATTTAACAAGTACACATAGAGCCCACTCTGTGGAACACCTTCATCCACTTTAAAGTAAAACCCCTCTCATAGGGGATGATCAGGTGAAATAGGATTGTGCTGGTTCTAGTGTATTTCTCAGGGTTCTACAGGGCCAATGACTGGTGTGACTATCAGATGTGGATCATTTGGAAAAGGGACCAGGGACTCCTGGGGTGGTCCAGTGGTTAAGAGTCTGCCTGCTAATGCAGGGGACATGAGTTCAATTCCCGGTCCGGGAAGATGCCTCATGCCGCGGAACAACTAAGCCTCTGTGCTACAACTACTGAAGCTTAAAAGAGCCTGTGCTCCAGGAAAAATGAACAACCCAATCAAAAAATGGGAAAAAGATCTAAAGAGACGCCTCTCCAAAGGGACACACAGATGGCCCAAAAGCACATGAAATGATGCTCAACCTCGCTTATCATTAGAGAAATGCAGATTAAAACTACAATGAGATACCACCTCACACCCATCAGAATGGCCATCATCAACAAATCGACAGACAATAAATGCTGGAGAGGATGTGGAGAAAAGGGAACCCTCTTGCATTGCCGGTGGGAATGTAAACTGATGCAACCTCTATGGAAGACAATATGGAGATTCCTTAAAACACTAAAAATAGAAGCACCCTATGACCCAGCAATCCCATTATTAGGCCTATATCCCAATGAAATCAAAACTGAAAGAGGCACCTGTACCCCAATGTTCATTTCAGCTCTCTATACAATAGCCAGAACATGGAAGCAACCTAGATGTCCATCGACAAATGAATGGATCCAGAAGCTCTGGTACATATATACAATGGAATACTACTCAGAAATGCAAAAGACTCACCTGGGGCCCAAGCACAGACCTGATGTCCACAGAGAGAACAGAAGGGTCAACTGCCCAGAGGAAGGAGCAGGCTTCGCCTTTGAATGATGTATTTTAGACATTTATAAAAACATCCTTCAAATTCTTTCAGGAACAAAAGTTTTCAGTGAGGAAAGAGCTTCGGATATTTCAAAGTCTTGGGTTTATTCCCAGTCTGGGAACTGTGAGTAGCCATGCAGAGCCTGAAGCTCCCTCTAAAAATGGAAGAAGAAAGGATTTAACAAGTATACATAGAGTCCACTCTGTGGAACACCTTCATCCACTTTAAAGTAAAACCCCTCTCATAGGGGATGATCAGGTGAGATAGGATTGTGCTGGTTCTAGTGTATTTCTCAGGGTTCTACAGGGCCAATGACTGGTGTGACTATCAGATGTGGATCATTTGGAAAAGGGACCAGGGACTCCTGGGGTGGTCCAGTGGTTAAGAGTCTGCCTGCTAATGCAGGGGACATGAGTTCAATTCCCGGTCCGGGAAGATGCCTCATGCCGCGGAACAACTAAGCCTCTGTGCTACAACTACTGAAGCTTAAAAGAGCCTGTGCTCCAGGAAAAATGAACAACCCAATCAAAAAATGGGAAAAAGATCTAAAGAGACGCCTCTCCAAAGGGACACACAGATGGCCCAAAAGCACATGAAATGATGCTCAACCTCGCTTATCATTAGAGAAATGCAGATTAAAACTACAATGAGATACCACCTCACACCCATCAGAATGGCCATCATCAACAAATCGACAGACAATAAATGCTGGAGAGGATGTGGAGAAAAGGGAACCCTCTTGCATTGCCGGTGGGAATGTAAACTGATGCAACCTCTATGGAAGACAATATGGAGATTCCTTAAAACACTAAAAATAGAAGCACCCTATGACCCAGCAATCCCATTATTAGGCCTATATCCCAATGAAATCAAAACTGAAAGAGGCACCTGTACCCCAATGTTCATTTCAGCTCTCTATACAATAGCCAGAACATGGAAGCAACCTAGATGTCCATCGACAAATGAATGGATCCAGAAGCTCTGGTACATATATACAATGGAATACTACTCAGCTGTTAAAAGAAATGCAAAAGACTCAGTCCTAATGAGGTGGCTGGCTCTAGAACCTATCATAAAAAGTGAAGTAAGTCAAAAAGAGAAAGACAAGTACAGTATACTAACTCATATATATGGGATCTAGTAAGATGGTCATGATAACACACGCAGTGAACTCATGGAAAAACAGAGAATAGACATAAGGACATTGTGGAGACCAAACAGTGAGAGGCAGGCATACAGGAGGTAACATCGAAACCTATACTGGCACGTGTGGAAAAGATAGCTATGGTCATTGTGCTAAGGGAATAGGAGTACTTACAGTCACTTGGGGCGATGGTCTGGAGGGGTGGGGGGCGGGAAGTGGGTGGAGGGAGGGTCCAGGGATATACATATGAATGATCTGGGAGCATACATGTTGGTGAACAACAAAACTCTGTAAAATCTTTAAAATAATAATAAAAAAAAAGAGCCTGTGCTCTGCAACAAGAGAAGCCACTACGATGAGAGGCCCGTGCACCGCAACTGGAGTGTAGCTGCCACTTGCTGCAACTAGAGAAGGAGAGCACAACAAGGAAGAGCCAGCACAGCCAAGAATATATACAAAATAGACCAGATGAAGAGATGGGGCTCAAATCTTTGTTACCTTTGTTCTCTGTCTTCCTGGGTTCCTTCTTAGTTTTGGTTGACCGGCCGTACTTCTGAAGGACCACACAGTTAATGTCTCTGGATCATTTTGAGAGTGTCTTGGGAGTTGGACCATATCATGTGTTTGCCTCGCCAGTCACTGGCTGGAGTGTTTGGCAATACAGTTTCATCCATAGATGTTGATGGGGTATTTGAGTCACATTTAATTGTCTGTCCCCCTTCCCTAAGACAGTGCAGGGATAAAAGTTGTGAATGCCAAGTTTTAAGAATACCAGGTGTAGTGTTCCTGAGAACATGAGTGCTTTTTCTTTATGATTTCTGAACAAGTTTCCCACAATGATGCACTAACCCAGGCATGATGCCTTAATCTAGAATTTGAGTTTAGTGACCATCTGCTCTGGGAAGTTCTCTGTGCATCCTGCGGGGCAGACACGTACCTGTCGTACACACCAGCTACAGGGCGTCATCGCTGAGGAGAAAACTGGGGGGCAGGCCTCAAAGAGGGGTGTGGGTGTCACAGGAAACAGTCTAGGGTTGGGGCAGCTTATGTCTGTGGCAGAGACGGAAGGGGACCCGCATTTTGGAAAGAACCAAAACATGGAAAAACAGAGAATAGACATAAGGACATTGTGGAGACCAAACAGTGAGAGGCAGGCATACAGGAGGTAACATCGAAACCTATACTGGCACGTGTGGAAAAGATAGCTATGGTCATTGTGCTAAGGGAATAGGAGTACTTACAGTCACTTGGGGCGATGGTCTGGAGGGGTGGGGGGCGGGAAGTAGGTGGAGGGAGGGTCCAGGGATATACATATGAATGATCTGGGAGCATACATGTTGGTGAACAACAAAACTCTGTAAAATCTTTAAAATAATAATAAAAAAAAGAGCCTGTGCTCTGCAACAAGAGAAGCCACTACGATGAGAGGCCCGTGCACCGCAACTGGAGTGTAGCTACCACTTGCTGCAACTAGAGAAGGAGAGCACAACAAGGAAGAGCCAGCACAGCCAAGCATATATACAAAATAGACCAGATGAAGAGATGGGGCTCAAATCTTTGTTACCTTTGTTCTCTGTCTTCCTGGGTTCCTTCTTAGTTTTGGTTGACCGGCCGTACTTCTGAAGGACCACACAGTTAATGTCTCTGGATCATTTTGAGAGTGTCTTGGGAGTTGGACCATATCATGTGTTTGCCTCGCCAGTCACTGGCTGGAGTGTTTGGCAATACAGTTTCATCCATAGATGTTGATGGGGTATTTGAGTCACATTTAATTGTCTGTCCCCCTTCCCTAAGACAGTGCAGGGATAAAAGTTGTGAATGCCAAGTTTTAAGAATACCAGGTGTAGTGTTCCTGAGAACATGAGTGCTTTTTCTTTATGATTTCTGAACAAGTTTCCCACAATGATGCACTAACCCAGGCATGATGCCTTAATCTAGAATTTGAATTTAGTGACCATCTGCTCTGGGAAGTTCTCTGTGCATCCTGCGGGGCAGACACGTACCTGTCGTACACACCAGCTACAGGGCGTCATCGCTGAGGAGAAAACTGGGGGGCAGGCCTCAAAGAGGGGTGTGGGTGTCACAGGAAACAGTCTAGGGTTGGCGCAGCTTATGTCTGTGGCAGAGACGGAAGGGGACCCCGCATTTTGGAAAGATGCGTGATGTGAGGTCGAGGAAAGAAGAATGACAGGGAAAATATATTTGATGACTGAATTCCAGGATGACAGCCCCAGTCTTCCATGACAGGAGCAACCGAGGCTGTGGACTTACGCTCAGCAGTCAATTAAACTAGGAGGGAAACTTCAAAGGAAAGGCATTTCAATAAAAATTTAACAAGCTCGGGGCTGCCTTGGAGGATGTCTGTGTGTGATCACAACAAAACAGTTTCTCTTTTTGCTCTTGGTGAGCTGAATTCTTGCACTTCTTGGTGGATAAGTGTTTGGAGGTGGGATTGTGTTTTTTTTTTTCCCAAGATGAAGGATGGAGATGCAGAGAGTGAACCTCGGATGAATCAGGAGGGGTGGGGAGGAGGGAGAGGCCAGGAAGAAGAGTTTTGGTGGAGAGGCTGTGGCTGGTTGGGGGGCTGTGAGACACCCAGTGTCCCCCTTCTCTGTGACAGAGGATGTCCTCACGTGCACACAGGTTAGCACAGAGCGCATTAGGAACCTCTCGACTGCCAAGCCCTGTTAGGTCTCAGTGAAGCTTAGCTGGCGTTGGTTGAAGAACAAAGTAATAACAGCACAAAAAGTCAAACAACAACAACAACAAGACAATAATAATCATATCAGAAGAACAATCAGCACCCTGACCAGATTCCCAGAGCACATCTGTTGATACAAGGAACAAAGCTGTTTTCTTTGTTGTTGTTGTTCCAGAGACAGATCAAAAAGTAAAACTGTCATGAACTGCCTCTCCCCTGATAACACAAGCACAACTGCAAATAAACTTATCAGTGTCTCCACACAATACGCATTATGCAGAATCCATACCGTCAGTTCTCAGGTGAACATTCCTTTGGAGCCTAAAGAGATGCCATCATTAATTCAGTCGTGGGGTTTGGGGTAAAAGTTTGAGTGTCAGTGAATAAAAGGGTGAGGCTAATTAAGCAGCGCTCACTGGAGATCTGGAAAAGAAGAGGCTTCTTGCGGGAAGGTAATTATATCTTCATTGACCCTCCGCAGTTCCCCCCTACCCTGGCGTCAGGGGTGCTCTGCCGGGCGGCGTGACATCTCCTTTCGAGGGGAGCTGCCATCACCTTGCCAAGGCCCCCTCTCCCCGATGCATTTTCTAATCAGTTCACATGATTGAGCTTCCAGCAAGTGATGTTTTACTTAATTCCTTTCCGCCTGTAGGGCGTGAGGCTTGGAGGGCCTCTCGTCAAAACTTTGGAGGGCTCTGTCAGTTTGAAAAGAACATGACCTTTAAATTGTATCAGTATGTTTGCTGGTGCATAAGGGAAAGGGAAAGGTTCGTCCTGATGGAAAACCACTCAGAGACCAAGGAGTAATTCAGAGGGAACGGGCCCAGGAAGTTAATTTGTTTATACGTAATTCGCTAAGTGGGGCAAGAATGGGGTCCAGGCACGTGCTCGCTGGAAGGGGCCAACGGTCAGGTCTGGGGACGTATAACCTGTTTTCGGTGTTTTTCTTTCCTGTTCTTGCCTGAGTCACAGATGTTGCCATGATGTTGCGAGAAGATGGGAGACCAGTATCCTCATGTTACCGCAACTGAGAGACAGATCTAAGCAAGAATTTTCTTTTCTACAACTGTCAGCCCTGGAGTTGAATGATTAACTCTTCCAGAAGCATTAGTGAGGGCCGTCCTGACGCTGTGTGACTGAGGCTGGAAGCCGAGGGCTCGTCTGGAAGAAGTTCATTAAACATTGCCTTTTACAGATCAAGGCCTGTATTCTGACTTTATTTTGAAAGTTTTATTAGGATAGACGGAATTTAGGAAGCCCATCTGTTTTATACACACATGCCCATATGCATACTTTTTGTGTATGGTGTAGAGTTTTCACTGTGTGTATAATTTTCTTTTTTGAAGCTGTTTGACTTTAAAATGAGAAAACCTTTAACCGTGACCCTGTGCATTAGGGTTCGTTACGACCCGTCTCTTTTGTTCCAGTTAAAATCTTGTGATTTATACTGCAGGAAAAAAAAAAAAACCTAAGATAATGGACATTTCTTGGTTGAGGGAGGCAACCAAAAATAACACTTTGAGCTTGAAGCGGACATGTATTTATTTTAAATTTTAAAAATGTGGAACGTGTTTACCTTTCAGAATCAAGCAAGCTGCCCACATTGTCCTTCCTCTAGGCTGAGGGCAGAGAGAGACAGCTCACCCCATGGAGGAGAGCGAGAACCTACCAAGATGGGGAGTCCGTAAATGTTTCTGTCTAGTTGGTGTGGCTCTGACACTGGGACAGAGAGCTTTTTATTTCCTTGTGTGTGATTAGGTGATTCCTGGATGGTTTTTTTTTTTTTTTTTTTTTAATTTCTCTGATTCCTGGATGTTAATAATTTTGCAGAAAATGAGTGGCTCCCTCAACAGGCCCTCACGTGAGGAGCGATGGGCTCGGTTGTTGTCTCTACACACATGCTGTGGTTTGACAACGTCTTTGCTCCTTGCAGAAGAAAAGAGCGGGGAGCAGGTCCCCTTCCTGAGCCCGTTGATCCTGGTGCTGTGAAGCCTCAGCAATTGTCAGCTCAGGTGAAGCCCCTGTGCCCGACCATAGCACTGTGACTGTGAGGTATTGACTGAGTCCAGGTTCCTAATGCAAAATGCAGAATGAGAATTGAAACCTACTTGATAGAATTAAAACATTAGTATTGGCTTTCAGCTCTTGGTTCTCTGTAATAAATGCAGGGCATCTTAAAAATAAAAGCCAGCACACCAACAGAAAACAGCCAGATACCTTAGCTAGACCGAGAAGGCTCAAAACCTCTCCACGAGATTCGAGAATTGATTTTCTCCAGTGTGGAGTCGGCCACTGTTTCATCTCTACTTTGGACGTATATGTTTCATTTAAGTAGAAGGTTTTTATTTTTACAATGGATATATGAAGATTCTGTGACATCTTAGATAAATTAAATAATGATCACATTAGGCCATATATACGGAATCTTGAAAAGGCCATATAAAAAGAATGCATATACTTACTCTTGTCTCAGTGTTTATAAGCACGGAGCCCTGTGGGGTTCGGTGTTTGTCTCTTCCAAGGCAGTCTATGGGGAATTTAATACGAAATAGCCTCCTATGGTCTATGGATCTGGGTGTGGGCCATAGGACATACCAGGAGCCCTATCCTTTATTAATTAAGGTTTAACATTCATCAAAATGGCAAGGACCAACTTGTATGGTGGCTTGTCTCTGATCTCTGGGGATATTTACGTTCATTTTTAATCCTAAATCTTGGAACTCTGAGCAACTGTGATGAACAGCCTCTTTATGCCCCAATTAATCCAGGTACAGTTCCTGAATTCTATTTCCTCAAGGCTCTGGGGAATTTGAGTCTGGGTTACCACCCTGATACTCACCAGTGGTTGCCATGCTTGGGCCAAGAAAGTCAAATGGCCCAAAGGGCCACGTCCTGGTTCTGGGCATTCAGTTATGCTTATGAAGTTCCCAGCTTTCACAGCTGAAAGCAAAACAAGTCATGCTAGTATTTTCTAAGTGGCATTCTCTTCTCTTCATTTCAGAGCACAGCATTTCTGACCTCCAGACGTCTGATCTGCAGTCACTGATCCTCAGTCCCAATTCCGGCTGCCCAGGTCCAGCAGATCCTTTGCCCTGGAATGTGAGAGGGTAAGTAGGAGGTCTGGGGGACTGCCCTCAGTCCACCCACTTGGCAGGAAAGTCTCTGGAAAAGGCCCACCACTTACTCAGACTCTACCTCCTCTGGGTCTCAGGCTGGCTTGCGGGATAGCTTGTCTTGCTGTGACCCAAAGGTCTCTGGTCCCTGTCACAAGTCTCTGCTGAATTGATAGGCCGCCCTTCCGAGATGCCAAAGGACCATGCCGCCAGATTTGTTCTTTTGAGCCTGTGGGATTTCCTTGGCCTTAGAGTCTCATTCATGCCAGGCTCTGAGCCCCCAGGCTTTCAGGATTGCCTCTGGCACTCCTCTGGCCAGCTCTCCTTAGAGTTTATTTCACAGGTACTACAGGGTGAAACATGCAAGACCCTTTGACCTTAGCCTGTGGTTCCTCTGGTTTCACGAGCTCTGGATAATTTCTGGTGACTCCCCCAAGGGAGGAGGTGGTGTGGCTCCCCGGTTGGTGCCTGTGGCTGACGCATCCTGCTTCGGGTTATCACGACTGCTGGCCTGCTGAGCAGAGAGTATTGTCCCATGGTCTGAAACGTTCCTGAGACTTGGGCCTGTCCAGGCGAGGTAAATCTGTGACACTCCAGACATATTTTGAGTGAATTGGCTTCAGCTTTCCCCAAATGCTAATGTTGATATTGTTTACGTCTGGTCGTGTTCTTTTTCACTTTAAAATTACAGCTTTAGTACATTAAGCTAATTTCATAATACTGTATTAACTTAATATTCCATAAATCACACGTGTCAGATTGCATTGTTATGGATACACAGAATCCAAATTTACCTCTTTAGCTCTCCCAACACATGTATTCATAATTTGCTCCAGCGAGCTCCGTGCCGCCATATAGGGTTAAGGAATTACACATTCCAATGCCAGGCACAGATCACGCTGCTCTCTCTCTCTCTGCAATTGTTCTCCATACAAATTGAAACAATATATTTCCAGCCAATTTGCATGAAAGCAAAACAAGTCATGCTAGTATTTTCTAAGTGGCACCCCCAGACGTTCTGACCCCTGCAGTCACTGATCCTCAGTCCCAATTCCGGCTGCCCAGGTCCAGCAGATCCTTTGCCCTGGAATGTGAGAGGGTAAGTAGGAGGTCTGGGGGACTGCCCTCAGTCCACCCACTTGGCAGGAAAGTCTCTGGAAAAGGCCCACCACTTACTCAGACTCTACCTCCTCTGGGTCTCAGGCTGGCTTGCGGGATAGCTTGTCTTGCTGTGACCCAAAGGTCTCTGGTCCCTGTCACAAGTCTCTGCTGAATTGATAGGCCGCCCTTCCGAGATGCCAAAGGACCATGCCGCCAGATTTGTTCTTTTGATCCTGTGGGATTTCCTTGGCCTTAGAGTCTCATTCATGCCAGGCTCTGAGCCCCCAGGCTTTCAGGATTGCCTCTGGCACTCCTCTGGCCAGCTCTCCTTAGAGTTTATTTCACAGGTACTACAGGGTGAAGCATGCAAGACCCTTTGACCTTAGCCTGTGGTTCCTCTGGTTTCACGAGCTCTGGATAATTTCTGGTGACTCCCCCAAGGGAGGAGGTGGTGTGGCTCCCCGGTTGGTGCCTGTGGCTGACGCATCCTGCTTCGGGTTATCACGACTGCTGGCCTGCTGAGCAGAGAGTATTGTCCCATGGTCTGAAACGTTCCTGAGACTTGGGCCTGTCCAGGCGAGGTAAATCTGTGACACTCCAGACATATTTTGAGTGAATTGGCTTCAGCTTTCCCCAAATGCTAATGTTGATATTGTTTACGTCTGGTCGTGTTCTTTTTCACTTTAAAATTACAGCTTTAGTACATTAAGCTAATTTCATAATACTGTATTAACTTAATATTCCATAAATCACACGTGTCAGATTGCATTGTTATGGATACACAGAATCCAAATTTACCTCTTTAGCTCTCCCAACACATGTATTCATAATTTGCTCCAGCGAGCTCCGTGCCGCCATATAGGGTTAAGGAATTACACATTCCAATGCCAGGCACAGATCACGCTGCTCTCTCTCTCTCTGCAATTGTTCTCCATACAAATTGAAACAATATATTTCCAGCCATTTTCATAGTTGTAATTACTAGCAAAAATCGTAATACCGCGAACATATTTTAAACACCTGCACTTTGGGTCCAACTCATTTTTTTTTTTTTTTAAGCTGAGCATTTCCATTTGAATAGGTTGACAAAGCTCACTGGTGGTAGCAATCGCTGGGTATCTTATTTTTCTGGGGGGGAAGATGATAACTTTTGACTTGGAAGGAAGAGGTAAAGAGACTGGTGAAAGGAGCTCAGCTTGCCCCTCTTTCTCCATTCCCCGCTTCTCTCCCTCTCTCCTTTCACCTTGGCAAAAGGGATTTAGTCGGAGCCGGATTGCCTATGACAGGCTGCCTGGCTCTTTTGCAAGGGTGCAAAGTTCTGTGCTTCGGCGCAGCTCGCTGGTTCTGGGAACAAAGGGATGCTCTCCGTGGGGGACATGGCGGTGGACTGGGGCCCTTGAGGAGCCTCTGTAGGTTTTTTAAGCACACACTGTCTAATCGGGCTCTGACAAGTCCATTGTAAATCAAAGGTCTGGTAAGTGGGGATGCCAGAAATGTTTGATCTCCTTCCAAGCCTTGAAACAACTTGCTTATTTTTTCTGCAGTTTGGCTCCTCACTAAAATAAAACATTGCGAGATGAATGTTCTGACGGGTCATTGTGTGTCAAGCTGTCACTCTGTAATGGTTACATATTTCAGCTGGATTGAGGTGGTGCCGGTTGGGGGAGGTCTGAGAGAAGAGAGAGGCAGAGAGAGAGAGGGAGAGGGAGGGTAGGGAAGGAGACAAAGAGGAACAAGATTTCTGCTTTCTCCTTGTGGCTGATCTTCATTTAAACCAAACACTTGTCATGTTCAGGGGAAGTTTTATAAATTTTTTAAAGATATTGGGTACAACTGGTGCTTTGAAATTTGCTGTACTTTAATTTTTTCTTCGTTAGCAAAGGTTCACTAATGCATTGAAGTGCTAAGAGCGTATCCTAGGGATGCCACAATAATTGTGTTGTTAATAATATTGTGGCACTAGTAATGTTCTCCTGGTAATCAAGGCATGAGATTTTTTTTTAATATATTCAGTTATTACACTGCATCTCGTACAAATCATGTCAATTACAATTGCCAGCCTGTGACAGTTAAAATAATTGTATACGTTTTCTAGAATTTTCCATTGGCTTGGCTAATCAAGCTAAAAAAAAAAATCAACACATTATTTGCATTCATTTTGTTTCCAGTCTATTTCCACTCCTAAATCATTTGTCCATCGACTTCAAAAGGCAGAACAGTAAGTATTTTAATAATAAATATACAAACACATTACATCAGCCTAATTTAGGAATCCTTCTGTAGGTCTTCAAAAGGCAGAACGTAAGGGGGAAAACTGGTGAAAGGAGCTCAGCTTGCCCTCTTTCTCCATTCCCGCTTCTCTCCTCTCTCCTTTCACCTTGGCAAAAGGGATTTAGTCGGAGCCGGATTGCCTATGACAGGCTGCCTGGCTCTTTTGCAAGGGTGCAAAGTTCTGTGCTTCGGCGCAGCTCGCTGGTTCTGGGAACAAAGGGATGCTCTCCGTGGGGGACATGGCGGTGGACTGGGGCCCTTGAGGAGCCTCTGTAGGTTTTTTAAGCACACACTGTCTAATCGGGCTCTGACAAGTCCATTGTAAATCAAAGGTCTGGTAAGTGGGGATGCCAGAAATGTTTGATCTCCTTCCAAGCCTTGAAACAACTTGCTTATTTTTTCTGCAGTTTGGCTCCTCACTAAAATAAAACATTGCGAGATGAATGTTCTGACGGGTCATTGTGTGTCAAGCTGTCACTCTGTAATGGTTACATATTTCAGCTGGATTGAGGTGGTGCCGGTTGGGGGAGGTCTGAGAGAAAGAGAGAGGCAGAGAGAGAGAGAGGGAGAGAGGGAGGGTAGGGAAGGAGACAAAGAGGAACAAGATTTCTGCTTTCTCCTTGTGGCTGATCTTCATTTAAACCAAACACTTGTCATGTTCAGGGGAAGTTTTATAAATTTTTAATGATATTGGGTACAACTGGTGCTTTGAAATTTGCTGTACTTTAATTTTTTCTTCGTTAGCAAAGGTTCACTAATGCATTGAAGTGCTAAGAGCGTATCCTAGGGATGCCACAATAATTGTGTTGTTAATAATATTGTGGCACTAGTAATGTTCTCCTGGTAATCAAGGCATGAGATTTTTTTTTAATATATTCAGTTATTACACTGCATCTCGTACAAATCATGTCAATTACAATTGCCAGCCTGTGACAGTTAAAATAATTGTATACGTTTTCTAGAATTTTCCATTGGCTTGGCTAATCAAGCTAAAAAAAAAAATCAACACATTATTTGCATTCATTTTGTTTCCAGTCTATTTCCACTCCTAAATCATTTGTCCATCGACTTCAAAAGGCAGAACAGTAAGTATTTTAATAATAAATATACAAACACATTCACATCAGCCTAATTTAGGAATCCTTCTGTAGGTCTGGCAAGAGGGAATCATCTGGTAGGAAGGTTTGTGGGACAGAGTTTATGACTTTCACTGGGGTGCATGCCTGCTGTTGCTGAGTTCACCCTGTATAGGCTTGGGATGTGTGGATTCTATGTTTATGTAGCCAAGCCTTGTAAGAACACTCACTTGAGCATTTTCTATTTCTGTATTCCATCCTTCCTTCTGTCTAGGTCAGGAAAATTGCATGATTTTGGTCTTTCCTTTTTGGCTTCCCTGAAATAGCGCAATATTCCTCTGCACCAGGAAATGATGTATGTAATACTTTGCAGAACAGCCCTGCAAATTTGCAGCTCGAACGCTAGTCCCCCACTTCGCCGAGTGCTACCCCTGACTAACACCGATGCTTTCCTTTATCTGGAACTCAAATAGCTAAACCCTCAGAAAGGGCTGAACCTGTGAGGCAGGCAGCGCACGGACTCGCCTGCAGTGTCTCAGCACATTTCCCCAAAGCCCAGCCATCACCCACAGTCACTTCTTGTTACAGCCGAGAACGCAGAGTGATCTTGGGGACCTAGTGGCAATTTTTTTGAATGAAGACCCCAGGGTGCCCGGGAGCATATTGAGAGGTGCTGGGAGGCTGGGAGGGGCGCTCTGAGCTGCAGGGCTGTCAGTAGTCACGTCACAGTCGGGGACAGTGGGTCAGGGGCAGGGGGAGGTGTCTGCCGAAGGAGACTCTTTGGCCGACCCGAAGAGAGTCAGCCTGGTCTGTTTCACCTGCGGAAAAGGGGATCAGAAAGTGGGCAGGGGCGTAGCAATTTCACGAGGAGCCCTCCAACGAGTAGGAGCAGCAGCCTCTGCAAAATAACAGTGGCAGAAGGATCCGAGAGATGGTAGACTGACAGGCTTATTTGAGCAATTTTCGGCCAGCTCGGCGATATTATTTGAAGAATAATAAATAAGCTCCCCAATTCTTGTGGTCCTTCGCCCCCGCCCTCACGTTCGGCTCCTTTCTCAGCCACGTCTGTGACGCCAAGCTTTTGCACAAGAGTCGGTGGCTGTGGGTGCTGGAGGGTCAGGGAAACAAAATATTTTTTCTCCCTTTTCATGGAATCATATTCTCTTAAACATGGCTTGAACAAATCATCTCTCAAAAACGTAGAATTTATTCCTCAACTTTGCCTGGAGGTACAGCAGAGAGAACAGATTTTTTCCCTCTCTCTGGCCCTTCGAGTCCTGACCATGCAGAATGGATGGCTTTAGAACTGTACACGGACAGGAAAATCAATGCGTCATACCAGGAGGCTTCAGGGGTTAGGCTCCCATGTCCATGTCAACAAGGCTATTGGTTTTTTTTTTAATGCTCCAAAGTTATCACTTCCCGCCTGTAAGCGCCACCACTGTAACTTGTGTGGTCAAACCTTAACAAAAGAATTTTCCTTTGCCCACCGCTCGGTGGCATGGAATTTAATTACTGCTCAGGAAGAATTTTTCCAAGTAGAACAATTGGAAACAAACAAGCAGGTCCCCACCAGCTGATGTTCTCAAAGGCAGCTGACTGGTGCGTTATGGAGGGGCTCACGAGCCTGCTGGGGGCTGAGACCCTACCTGTATCTCAGAGCTCAGGTCTGTGGTGGAATGGTGAGTGACCTTGAGGCCTCTGCTCCCTTTGGAGCTTCGAGAATACAGCTTGCTGGGAGGAAGGACAGCTAGCCTTCCTCTGGAAGGCTACCTCGATATCTGTTGAAATTTGGGCTGGAGAGAGAGAGCTAGGACTCTGCATGCCTCTGGCTTTAAAACATCACTGGTCTATTAAAGATGCTTCTCCCGGTCAATAGAATTATGCATCGGGTGGAGGCCATGTTACTTCAAATAGTACTGGTCGTTAGATTTTCAACTGAGTATCCAAAAATGAAACCGTGGCTAAATCCTTGTCAGTTTTGTCGGTCCAGCACTGGACTGGGTTTACTGAGCTGGGAGGAGTCGCCCTGTTGTAAGAGCCAGCCCATCTGTGGACCTGGAATGCCTCCCATTCACCTAGATTACAGCCGCGCTAGGTCCAAACCCCTCCCAGAGGCAGATGCGAACGGGGCAGACCCTCGTGCCCTCCTAAAATGGCCCTTTGATCCTGCTCACCTCCTGGCCATCCTCTCCCCATTGGCGTTTCCCTGGGCTGTCCTGTTGGCGGTGACCCAGTACTAGCGCCAGGGTGCTGGAGGCCACGGTGAGCATTGCTCACTCACAGCGGGCGGATGAAAAGGCAGTGCAGATGTAATTTGTTTTCAATGGCTGTTTCAAAAGAATAATTGTGGTGACATTGTGGGATCAATATTATAGATTTTTGTTTTCAAGTACACTGTATGTGTGGTGCTAAGGGGAGGCAGGAAATACAACACTGCAGCCTGAATACAATAAAAATGGATTGAGGTCTGCGGGTATTTGTCGGCTGCTAGCCATCACGGGTTCAGAACATTATTGGTGGGATTACCGAGTTTGTCCTTTGGGTGGGTATTTCATGGTGAATGTGTGCACATTTCCTGTAGCTTTCTACCTCGGCTTCTTTTGGGACCTGTTTCTTGAATTTGTGTAAAGGAGCTGAGGATGCGGCTGGGCTGACTCCCGAGTGGAGGTGCTGGGGCTGGCGTGTCCCTGTGTGCCAGGGGTGTGGATGGGGCGGGGTTAAGATCTGTGAAAGGGGCTGGACACTTCTACGTGGAAACAGCAGCTTCCAAACCAGAACAGATGTAGGGCCACTTGGACTGTAGGTGTATATTTCTCCTAGTTCTTCCTGTGGGCTACTCTTGCCGTGCGTGGGGGTCCCGTGTGGCGTCGGGGACTTCTGTGATTGCAGGCGCACCTTCCTGGGCTCCCTTTCTGCAGCCTCAGCCTTGGCCAGGATGCTCTTTAGAGAAGCACTCTTCTCAGGAAGCTGGGCTGAAGGTAACGACTGTCACACTGCGTGTGTACTAAATTGCTTCACTTGTATCCAACGCTCTGCACCCCACGGCCTGAAGTTCACCAGGCCTCTATGTCCCTGGGACTCTTAGGCAAGAACACTGGAGTGGGTTGCCATTTCCTCCTCCAGGGACCTTCCCGACCCAGGGATGGAACCCACATCTCTTGTTTCTCCTGCACCGGCAGATGCGAACGGGCAGACCCTCGTGCCCTCCTAAAATGGCCCTTTGATCCTGCTCACCTCCTGGCCATCCTCTCCCCATTGGCGTTTCCCTGGGCTGTCCTGTTGGCGGTGACCCAGTACTAGCGCCAGGGTGCTGGAGGCCACAGTGAGCATTGCTCACTCACAGCGGGCGGATGAAAAGGCAGTGCAGATGTAATTTGTTTTCAATGGCTGTTTCAAAAGAATAATTGTGGTGACATTGTGGGATCAATATTATAGATTTTTGTTTTCAAGTACACTGTATGTGTGGTGCTAAGGGGAGGCAGGAAATACAACACTGCAGCCTGAATACAATAAAAATGGATTGAGGTCTGCGGGTATTTGTCGGCTGCTAGCCATCACGGGTTCAGAACATTATTGGTGGGATTACCGAGTTTGTCCTTTGGGTGGGTATTTCATGGTGAATGTGTGCACATTTCCTGTAGCTTTCTACCTCGGCTTCTTTTGGGACCTGTTTCTTGAATTTGTGTAAAGGAGCTGAGGATGCGGCTGGGCTGACTCCCGAGTGGAGGTGCTGGGGCTGGCGTGTCCCTGTGTGCCAGGGGTGTGGATGGGGCGGGGTTAAGATCTGTGAAAGGGGCTGGACACTTCTACGTGGAAACAGCAGCTTCCAAACCAGAACAGATGTAGGGCCACTTGGACTGTAGGTGTATATTTCTCCTAGTTCTTCCTGTGGGCTACTCTTGCCGTGCGTGGGGGTCCCGTGTGGCGTCGGGGACTTCTGTGATTGCAGGCGCACCTTCCTGGGCTCCCTTTCTGCAGCCTCAGCCTTGGCCAGGATGCTCTTTAGAGAAGCACTCTTCTCAGGAAGCTGGGCTGAAGGTAACGACTGTCACACTGCGTGTGTACTAAATTGCTTCACTTGTATCCAACGCTCTGCGACCCCACGGCCTGAAGTTCACCAGGCCTCTATGTCCCTGGGACTCTTAGGCAAGAACACTGGAGTGGGTTGCCATTTCCTCCTCCAGGGGACCTTCCCGACCCAGGGATGGAACCCACATCTCTTGTTTCTCCTGCACCGGCAGGTGAATTTTTCACCACCAGCGCCACCTGGGAAGCCGTCAAGGCATTCAGAGTTTGGGCAGGTTCCCTGGCTTGGGGCAACTGGACAAACACACAGATCCCAAGGTGAGAATTATATGAACAAAGAATTAGCAATGAAATGGAGTCAATGTAATGAGAGGCGAAAGAGAGCCTGGTGCCTGATTTCCCCCCAAGTCTTTTGTGATTAGCCCTCGAAAGAAAGGGAAATTCTGCCAAAATACCTTTCTGATTGCTGACTTCAAACTGTAACTGAGAATGGTTTGGGGATGAGCGAGTTGTCAGATAAGCAGCAGATTCAGAAGGACACCTGGGATAGGGGAATTGGAACATCGGGCCTACCGGACTCATTTGAGAGATGGGGAAACTGAGGTACAGGCTTTCCCTGGCCCTGCCAGTCTTCCAGTGACTTTGAAGAGGTTTTGTAAGCTAACTTACTATGTAAAGCTGCCTAAACTGCATGAGCATGGCTCTTGTGTGGGCAAACTTTGCTTAAATACTTTAATGCTTTTCTGTTGTTGTTTCTTTCTTTTTAAAATTGAGGACAACTATGAAACTAGGAGGGTTCAGTATACATTCAGGCCTGGATGTTTTTGAAACGTCAGATTGTCCAACAACACAGAACCCATATCCTACAGGTTGGCATCTGGGACTAACGCACTGGGGATGCTCCTCCACCCATTCGGCTCAGCCCAAGAAGGATCTAGGGTCTCTTGGCTCTGGTCCAGGGCACATGGCAGTGTTCATAGGATCTGAGACCTTTCTGAAGCTTTTAATTTGCAGAGAAGTGAACCCCAGGGGTGCAATTTCCTCAGACTTCGGCTTCCTAAGCGTGAAACAGGAAGAGTAAAAATGAACTGATCGGCTGTCTCTGACCTCTAGCACCCTAGGTTAGCAGCATGTGAGTCTATGTGATACAAACTGTCTGGAAGAAATAAAAACCGAAGCATCTCCACATTTCAAAAGAGCCAGATGTTTACATTCACACTTCCTGAGGATTTAGTTCAATAAACATTCGCCAGGCTCCTCGCTTGAAGTTCAGACAAGAGGGAACTCCTTCTCTCAAGAAGCTCACAGTCTTAACAGGGAAAAACAAAACAAAACTAATTCACATGTACTAACAACCTAAGATGTAAATACAGGTATTGTGTAGGCAACACTTTCTTTTTTTTTGAAAACATTTATTTATTGTTTGATTTGGGGGGCTGGGGAGGGAGGCAGGGGTGAGTGGGCCGCTTCTATTGGTCTTTCATTTGTCTATTTTTCATCCATCTTTGTTCTTTGGCCCGTGTGGGCCTCCCATCGTGGTGGCCTCTGTTGTCGCAGAGCACTGGCTCTGGGCGCATGCGCTCCAGAGCTCCGGCTTGGCAACTGGACACACCAGTCCAGCCGCTCTGTGGTACATGGGATCTTCCCAGGCCAGGGATTGAACCGGCGCCCCCTGAACTGCAAGGCGGTGTCCTTACCCACTGGACCACCAGGGAAGCCCTAGGCAACACTTTCTGTGTAGTAGGTCCTGTGACTACCTCGTAACTCATTGGAAAAGAAAAATATCCACAAAAATGCACTACAGGGAAAAAGTCTGTATTTATGAGTGGAGGGGTTTGAATCTAGTTTAAGGAGGAATTAGCATCTTAATTTAACAAATATCTCCTGTCATTTATGAGTTAGGCATTGGGGCAGGTGCTGTAGCTGTTATGGTGAGCCAAATCAATAGTTAAGTAAATAATGACACAGATCATTTGACCTTTTAAGTGTTAATAGAGTGCATAGTGCAATGCTCACATACAACAGAATAATCTATCGAGTCTGGGGAAGAACAAGGACTTCTCTGAAGAAGACACTGGTGTGGAGGCTGAAGGCCAAATAGAACAGGAGACCTTTCCATGTGGAGGAATCAGCGTGTGCAAAGGCTCCGGGGAGAGAAAAGGCATATGTCATACCTAAGGAATGCAAGGAAGGTTGGTGAGGCTGGAACAGAGAGGGAAAGGGAGACATGTGCAGAGGATCTGCAGAAATGGATTGACAGGTGCCAGATCAAGCAGGATCTCATGGGTCAGGGGAAGACATTTGGTCTTTGTCTGCAGAGGAGGAGGAAGGAAAAAGACTTTAGGCATAGGCGTGTATGTGTGGTAACACAAACAGATCTGTCTTTTTAAATTTATTTATGGTTGTGCTGAGTCTTCATTGCTGCATGTGGGCTTTCTCTAGTTGCAGTGTGCAGGCTTCTCATTGGGGTGGTGTCTCTTGTGAAGCATGGGCTTCTTGCACACAGACTCCAGTAGTTGCTGCATAGACTCAGTAGTTGTGGCGCACAGGCCTAGCTGCCCCTTGGCAAATGGAATCTTCCCAGGCCAGGGATGGAACCCATGTCCCCTGTATTGGCAAGTGGATTCTTAATCACTGGACCACCTGGGATGTCCCCAGATCTGTCTTTTAAAGAAGCAGTTGTCATAAGCCAAGTTTTCTGGGAAATGGATTCTCAGAGTTGTGTGCAAAATGTTCTCTGGGGGAATGCTCTTTGGGGAAGCACCTGAAAGGAGGAAGGAGCTAAGGAGTAAGATCTGGCAGGGAAAGAAGGCAAACTGTGTGAAGTTGCACCAGACACCTTAGCAAATGCTTTGGAGCTTTCTGGAGCTGGGATGACTCTGCAGAAATATCCCACATTGAGGTAAGCCGTATGCCCTTCCCCCTATCTCCTTAACCAGTCATTGGACTGGGCTTTACCTGAGGAGGGAGTGTGACTTTAGGTAATCCTACTCTCTCCAGCTAATATGGTTTGGTGATGTGTGGTGCTCAGTGACTCAGTCTCTCTGCAGCTCCGTGGTCTCCTCTGTCCATGGGATTTTCCAGGCAAGAATACCAGAGTGGGTTGCCATTTCCTCCTCCAAGGGATCTTCCTGACTCAAGGATCAAACCCGTGGTGCTTGCATCCCCTGCATTGGCAAGGACATTCTTTACCACTAGTGCCACTTGGGAAGCCCCAGGAGCTGGGAGGAGCTTAGTACATAGCTTGGGACAGTCCAGCCCTCAAACAGCATAGATCTACTTGTTTCACCTAATAAATTTTGTGAACAGCTCTTGTAGGCTCGTGGTTGCTCTTTTTTTCAGGAGGGACTTAGAAGAGAAGAGATTTAGTGGGACAAATTGTGGTCCCCACCACTGAAGCTGGTCTTTGGTCGCATGTGTTACTCACTATCTCTGGCATCTACTAGCCATTATTTTTATCTTATTTTTATCCTCACTTGGCACTTTTATCCTCTTTTGATCTGAGTGACTCCTCTGGTACAAGGATCATACTCTCATCTCTAGAGGGAGTGGCCCTCTGGGTACCATGCCATTTGTCAGCCATGGCTGCTGCAATTCATCTATATTTTCAAGCTAGGTAAACTGGTGATAGGAGATACCCCAGTGAATCCGCTGGCTGTCTCCACTGTGTAACAGCAGCCCCAAGAAAGTGAAAGTGTTACTCGCTTAGTTGTGTCTGACTCTTTGAGACTCCATAGACTATAGCCTCCAGGAAAGATACTGGAGTGTGTATCCAGTCCCTTCTCCAGGGATGTCCCCAGATCTGTCTTTTAAAGAAGCAGTTGTCATAAGCCAAGTTTTCTGGGAAATGGATTCTCAGAGTTGTGTGCAAAATGTTCTCTGGGGGAATGCTCTTTGGGGAAGCACCTGAAAGGAGGAAGGAGCTAAGGAGTAAGATCTGGCAGGGAAAGAAGGCAAACTGTGTGAAGTTGCACCAGACACCTTAGCAAATGCTTTGGAGCTTTCTGGAGCTGGGATGACTCTGCAGAAATATCCCACATTGAGGTAAGCCGTATGCCCTTCCCCCTATCTCCTTAACCAGTCATTGGACTGGGCTTTACCTGAGGAGGGAGTGTGACTTTAGGTAATCCTACTCTCTCCAGCTAATATGGTTTGGTGATGTGTGGTGCTCAGTGACTCAGTCTCTCTGCAGCTCCGTGGTCTCCTCTGTCCATGGGATTTTCCAGGCAAGAATACCAGAGTGGGTTGCCATTTCCTCCTCCAAGGGATCTTCCTGACTCAAGGATCAAACCCGTGGTGCTTGCATCCCCTGCATTGGCAAGGACATTCTTTACCACTAGTGCCACTTGGGAAGCCCCAGGAGCTGGGAGGAGCTTAGTACATAGCTTGGGACAGTCCAGCCCTCAAACAGCATAGATCTACTTGTTTCACCTAATAAATTTTGTGAACAGCTCTTGTAGGCTCGTGGTTGCTCTTTTTTTCAGGAGGGACTTAGAAGAGAAGAGATTTAGTGGGACAAATTGTGGTCCCCACCACTGAAGCTGGTCTTTGGTCGCATGTGTTACTCACCATCTCTGGCATCTACTAGCCATTATTTTTATCTTATTTTTATCCTCACTTGGCACTTTTATCCTCTTTTGATCTGAGTGACTCCTCTGGTACAAGGATCATACTCTCATCTCTAGAGGGAGTGGCCCTCTGGGTACCATGCCATTTGTCAGCCATGGCTGCTGCAATTCATCTATATTTTCAAGCTAGGTAAACTGGTGATAGGAGATACCCCAGTGAATCCGCTGGCTGTCTCCACTGTGTAACAGCAGCCCCAAGAAAGTGAAAGTGTTACTCGCTTAGTTGTGTCTGACTCTTTGAGACTCCATAGACTATAGCCTCCAGGAAAGATACTGGAGTGTGTATCCAGTCCCTTCTCCAGGGGATCTTCAAGACCCAGGATTTGAGCCCTTGTCTCCTGCATTGATTCTTTACCATCCGAGCCAGTAGGGAAGCCCAGCAACAGCCCTATTGCCTCCTTTATTTTTATGCTAGACTCTTTGTTCTAGGGACCTTAAATGAGTAGGTGAGGGGTGTAGCTAAAAATGTAATGGGACTCTTGCCAAGTCTCCTGGTGGAAGAGTTCTTGGGCTGGGAGTTAGGACCTATGGGTCCATAAGAGGAACCAGCACAAATTCCCCACGTGGATCACTAGGAGTGAGTGATCCATGCTAAGTGGGGTCACTCCTACTTCCACATCTAGTTCCTGACCCTATGTCTTCCACCCATCAGGGAAACAGACTCATATAATTTTCACTGCTTTGGAGTATGTACTGAGTCCTGAAGAAGATATCCTGTTTTTCCAGGATATCATCTCTAAGTTGGTGTTTGGGCTGTATTGTCAAAGGACTATTCTATCGCTCTACCAAGCTGGATGCTTCCTTCGTGGTGTGGGGAGTGATAGAACCAGGGACCCTCATGGCCAGATTCCCATTGTTATACTTTCTGCGTTATAGAGAGGGCCCCTTGTTACCACATTATGTGAAATCCAGTTTGGATGCAAATCCTTGGATAGGAGTGCTAGCTAAAGTCAAACTTAGGCAGGAAAAGCAAACTCATGTCCAAAAGATGTCTCAATTCCAATCGAGTTGAATCTCTACCTTGCACAGGGTGGAAGGGTTCAATGTCATCAAGTTGCCCCAAGTGGATAGCTAGCCTTCTTGGGGTATGAACGGGGTCCCTTGGTACAAGGATCATACTCTCATCTCTAGAGGGAGTGGCCCTCTGGGTACCATGCCATTTGCCAGCCATGGCTGCTGCAATTCATCTATATTTTCAAGCTAGGTAAACTGGTGATAGGAGATACCCCAGTGAATCCGCTGGCTGTCTCCACTGTGAAACAGCAGCCCCAAGAAAGTGAAAGTGTTACTCGCTTAGTTGTGTCTGACTCTTTGAGACTCCATAGACTATAGCCTCCAGGAAAGATACTGGAGTGTGTATCCAGTCCCTTCTCCAGGGGATCTTCAAGACCCAGGATTTGAGCCCTTGTCTCCTGCATTGATTCTTTACCATCCGAGCCAGTAGGGAAGCCCAGCAACAGCCCTATTGCCTCCTTTATTTTTATGCTAGACTCTTTGTTCTAGGGACCTTAAATGAGTAGGTGAGGGGTGTAGCTAAAAATGTAATGGGACTCTTGCCAAGTCTCCTGGTGGAAGAGTTCTTGGGCTGGGAGTTAGGACCTATGGGTCCATAAGAGGAACCAGCAAAAATTTCCCCCACGTGGATCACTAGGAGTGAGTGATCCATGCTAAGTGGGGTCACTCCTACTTCCACATCTAGTTCCTGACCCTATGTCTTCCACCCATCAGGGAAACAGACTCATATAATTTTCACTGCTTTGGAGTATGTACTGAGTCCTGAAGAAGATATCCTGTTTTTCCAGGATATCATCTCTAAGTTGGTGTTTGGGCTGTATTGTCAAAGGACTATTCTATCGCTCTACCAAGCTGGATGCTTCCTTCGTGGTGTGGGGAGTGATAGAACCAGGGACCCTCATGGCCAGATTCCCATTGTTATACTTTCTGCGTTATAGAGAGGGCCCCTTGTTACCACATTATGTGAAATCCAGTTTGGATGCAAATCCTTGGATAGGAGTGCTAGCTAAAGTCAAACTTAGGCAGGAAAAGCAAACTCATGTCCAAAAGATGTCTCAATTCCAATCGAGTTGAATCACTACCTTGCACAGGGTGGAAGGGGTTCAATGTCATCAAGTTGCCCCCAAGTGGATAGCTAGCCTTCTTGGGGTATGAAGTCATGCTAGGGCCTTGACACCGGTCTCTGTTGCTGGCATACCAGACATTAGCAGTTGTAGCAGCTGGATTAGTCTTATTGAAATAGGATCCCATGATACTGGATCCATGCATAATCTTTGTGCTACCATGTCTCTGGTTCCATCCATGAGGCCACAGTCCCAGCCGATGACAGACTTTGGCTGATGTCATGTGGTTGATTCATTCGTTCTACTTGTTTGGTGCTTCTTTCATGTTCCCTGGTGGACATTGTTACGTGTTACAAAGATTGTCATACTTTGTGTCCTCCAGTAGATCCATTTATATACTTCTTTCCCTGATCTCTGTTTCTGGTCTTCCAATTATTCTCCTTCTGGGTTCTTGAACAACCAGCCAAGTCATTCCTATGTGTAACTCCTCACTGCTTAAACTCTGTGGAGTCTCTGCCCCTCACCTCATCTATCTCTAATAACACTCTGTCTGCCAGGTCATGGATCCTGAACTTACTGCAGAACGTTTTCCTCATCTGGGCCCCTCTCCCAGGCGGAAGACTTTCTTGCTGCTCGACAAATGGATTGGAGCAATCTTCTGAAATATGGAATATTTGTCTCTAGAACCCTGGGATGGGGGTTAACCCACAGAGGGCTTTCTTTTTTATCTGAGAGAAATGTGAGATGCAATCGCCTGTCCTTTAATTCATGGGATGTTCTGGTGTGCCTTCGGTCACTGAACTCCTAAAATCCTCATCAATTTGGTGTGTCTCTGTGTTCAATTTCTCAGTTGTGACCAACCAAATCTTTGTGACCCTGTGGACTGTAACCCAGTAGGCTCCTCTGATCGTGGGTTTTCCAGGCAAGAATGCTGGAGTGGGTTGACATTTCCTACTGCAGGGAGTCTTCCTGACCCAGGCATCAAATCCACATCTCTTGCGTCTCCTGCAATGACAGGTGGATTCTTTACTGCTGCACCACCTGAGAAGCCCTACGGGTCTCTGAATTTTCCTAGGGTCTATCTCCCACCTTCTGGAGTGCACATCCCTTACCAGGATGGGCCATTGCTATCCGTCAGGGTCTGTCTGACTCTTGTGGCAGTCTGTCTGGTGTATGACATGAGATAGGGCAGAGGCCACCACCCTTTTATCATATACATATTGGCTCTGTTTACTGACATAGGATCTGTTTTAGAGACTTCCATTTGGCCTTCAGCACCGTGATAGTTCTCACTCAAAGACCCCAGGAACCAATTTAGAGACAGGTCCAAAGAGGCCCATTTCAGTTGTACATTTTGGGCATTTGGTAATCCATCAAATGGATCTGGGCCAAGATTTTTTTTTTTTTTTTTTATCTTGGTCCCCCACCTGCCAGGTCACCTTGCTGGGAGGTAGGGAGGGTGAACAATAGACAGAAGATGGCGATATGGATGAGGAGGGGCTGAATCTAATTCAGGTCTCATCCTGAGGAGGCTGCAGATGTTGATGAAGTAGCCTAACATTTCCCAGTGTGTGGGGGCTATGGTATTAAATAGAAAAAGTTCATGGGTTTCCACAGTGGCTCAATGGTAAAGAATCCACCTGCAATGCAGGAGACACAGGAGACGTAGGTGTGATCCCTGGGGTGGGAAGATCTCCTGGCGAAGGGCGTGGTAACCCACTCCAGCATTCCTGTCTAGAGAATCCCATGGACATGGGATCCTGGTGGGCGACAGTCCATAGGGTCGCAAAGGGTGGGACATGATTGAAGTGACTGAGCATGATGATATTCAGTTAGAATGAGTCACAGGATAAGTAATTATTTCTTTTTCAATTTAACATATTTGAATATTTGCTCTGATTCCAAAATGGACAGGTTGACGCCTTTTGGGAGGGAGTTGAGATAAGAATACATCTCACAGCCAAATGTGGCCTGGAAATTGGCTGATTTTTCTAGTATTGTCTTCTCCTGAAGTAAGACTTCTTCCCTTATTCTGAGGCAAGAAATATTAGGACTGCTTCCTGCAGAGGAACTAGGGAGCTTCTTTCTCCAGTCGAGTCCCCACCTTGGATGTGATGTTTCTCTACCTTCTGGTTCTAATGACATGTGTGATTGTGTGAGCTGTGAAAACAGAAAGTAAAATTGTTCAGTCATGTCAGACACTTTGTGACCCCATGGACTGTAGCCCACCTGGCTACACAGGTTTGATTTCATGTCAAGAACATCTCCTGGATAGGGCAGAGGCCACCACCCTTTATCATATACATATTGGCTCTGTTTACTGACATAGGATCTGTTTTAGAGACTTCCATTTGGCCTTCAGCACCGTGATAGTTCTCACTCAAAGACCCCAGGAACCAATTTAGAGACAGGTCCAAAGAGGCCCATTTCAGTTGTACATTTTGGGCATTTGGTAATCCATCAAATGGATCTGGGCCAAGATTTTTTTTTTTTTTTTTATCTTGGTCCCCCACCTGCCAGGTCACCTTGCTGGGAGGTAGGGAGGGTGAACAATAGACAGAAGATGGCGATATGGATGAGGAGGGGCTGAATCTAATTCAGGTCTCATCCTGAGGAGGCTGCAGATGTTGATGAAGTAGCCTAACATTTCCCAGTGTGTGGGGGCTATGGTATTAAATAGAAAAAGTTCATGGGTTTCCACAGTGGCTCAATGGTAAAGAATCCACCTGCAATGCAGGAGACACAGGAGACGTAGGTGTGATCCCTGGGGTGGGAAGATCTCCTGGCGAAGGGCGTGGTAACCCACTCCAGCCTTCCTGTCCAGAGAATCCCATGGACATGGGATCCTGGTGGGCGACAGTCCATAGGGTCGCAAAGGGTGGGACATGATTGAAGTGACTGAGCATGATGATATTCAGTTAGAATGAGTCACAGGATAAGTAATTATTTCTTTTTCAATTTAACATATTTGAATATTTGCTCTGATTCCAAAATGGACAGGTTGACGCCTTTTGGGAGGGAGTTGAGATAAGAATACATCTCACAGCCAAATGTGGCCTGGAAATTGGCTGATTTTTCTAGTATTGTCTTCTCCTGAAGTAAGACTTCTTCCCTTATTCTGAGGCAAGAAATATTAGGACTGCTTCCTGCAGAGGAACTAGGGAGCTTCTTTCTCCAGTCGAGTCCCCACCTTGGATGTGATGTTTCTCTACCTTCTGGTTCTAATGACATGTGTGATTGTGTGAGCTGTGAAAACAGAAAGTAAAAATTGTTCAGTCATGTCAGACACTTTGTGACCCCATGGACTGTAGCCCACCTGGCTACACAGGTTTGATTTCATGTCAAGAACATCTCCTGGAGAAGGAAATGGCAACCCATTCCAGCATTCTTGCCTGGGAAAGTTCATTGACAGGGGTGCCTGGTGGGCTACAGACCATGGTGTCACAGAGAATCAGACATGACTGAAGTGACCTAGCACTGCTGCACTGTAGGCAGATTCTTTACCATCTGAAAATCAGAGGAGTCATTCAAACCTCTCCAATCTAAACAGGAGAAAAATAGTCCACCTGGTAGTTCTGAAAGTTTTTATTTAAGAAGAATAGAAAATAGTTTCTAGGAATTAAATAAACTAACTGCTGAACTGTCTTGGGTCAGAGTGGCCCTTCTAAGCTTGAATTGTTCTTCCTAGTATCTTGTTTCTTTGCTCAGTTTAGGGTAGGGACCCACGTCATTGGAACTCAGGTATTCCATGCTGGCAGTCAAAAGGGGAGTAACATTAGAACTCAGGATTTTCTGATCAACAATTTTGTTTTTATTTGTGTAAGAAACTGTACACTATGCATCAAAATTTTATTGCTGCTATACAAAATTACCCCAATCTTGGTGGGTTACACAACGCAAATTTATTATCTTGTAGTTCTGTTGGTCAAAAGTCTAACTCAGCTCTCATTGGAATGGAGTCCAGTGGGGGTTTTAGGGGAAAAATTCACTTCCTCACATTTTTCCCGTTTCTAGAGGCTGCCCTTAATGTCTTCACTAATGACCTTCATCTTCAAAGACAGCAGAGTTGTACCTCTATGACATTTCTTTGGTCTTCATGTCTTTCTCTTTGATCAAGGCCAGGGAAGGTTCTTCTCTTTTTCTTTCCCCAAGAAATCAAGTGGTTGGTTTGGGCATACCTGGATAATTCAGGATAATTCCGCATCTCCAGGATTTGTATCATTCTTAACTGCGCCCCTAAAAGGTCTGCAAGGGGGCTTTTAGGCCATATTCTGTCTACCCTGAGAGGAAATCTCCTGGAGAAGGAAATGCAACCATTTTCAGCATGCTGTGATTGTGTGAGCTGTGAAAACAGAAAGGAAAAATTGTTCAGTCATGTCAGACACTTTGTGACCCCATGGACTGTAGCCCACCTGGCTACACAGGTTTGATTTCATGTCAAGAACATCTCCTGGAGAAGGAAATGGCAACCCATTCCAGCATTCTTGCCTGGGAAAGTTCATTGACAGGGGTGCCTGGTGGCTACAGACCATGGTGTCACAGAGAATCAGACATGACTGAAGTGACCTAGCACTGCTGCACTGTAGGCAGATTCTTTACCATCTGAAAATCAGAGGAGTCATTCAAACCTCTCCAATCTAAACAGGAGAAAAATAGTCCACCTGGTAGTTCTGAAAGTTTTTATTTAAGAAGAATAGAAAATAGTTTCTAGGAATTAAATAAACTAACTGCTGAACTGTCTTGGGTCAGAGTGGCCCTTCTAAGCTTGAATTGTTCTTCCTAGTATCTTGTTTCTTTGCTCAGTTTAGGTAGGGACCCACGTCATTGGAACTCAGGTATTCCATGCTGGCAGTCAAAAGGGAGTAACATTAGAACTCAGGATTTTCTGATCAACAATTTTGTTTTTATTTGTGTAAGAAACTGTACACTATGCGTCAAAATTTTATTGCTGCTATACAAAATTACCCCAATCTTGGTGGGTTACACAACGCAAATTTATTATCTTGTAGTTCTGTTGGTCAAAAGTCTAACTCAGCTCTCATTGGAATGGAGTCCAGTGGGGGTTTTAGGGGAAAAATTCACTTCCTCACATTTTTCCCGTTTCTAGAGGCTGCCCTTAATGTCTTCACTAATGACCTTCATCTTCAAAGACAGCAGAGTTGTACCTCTATGACATTTCTTTGGTCTTCATGTCTTTCTCTTTGATCAAGGCCAGGGAAGGTTCTTCTCTTTTTTTCTTTCCCCAAGAAATCAAGTGGTTGGTTTGGGCATACCTGGATAATTCAGGATAATTCCGCATCTCCAGGATTTGTATCATTCTTAACTGCAAAGTCCCTTTTACCATGTAAGATAGTGTCTGCACAGGATCTGGGCTTCTGCTGTGGACATTTTGGAGGCCATTATTCTGTCTACCACAGACTGTCACTTTTAAAAGTCATGAGGAATCTTAGATGCTAATCTCTGACCTCCCACTTGTTTTGGAATTCCTCCCGAAGCATCCCTGATAGAATGCACCCAGCCTCTGATTAAACATCCGGTCACAGTGAGCTCACTGCTGCTCTGTGGTTTTTGCTCCATTCCCTAGTTCCTTCAACATCTCTTTGGACTAGTTTGCTTTTCAAATCAGGCTTGGCTCCGGAATTTGATAGAATGAGCACAGCTGAAAGCTACCTCAACAGGACGTTGGATTGGCTACCCACGGCCATGTCACAAACAACACTGTGTTTGCAAGTAAGTTCTGAGTTTGAATTTGGATTCTTTGTACTGGACACAGGATTCCAGGAGGTGTCCTTTGGTGACAAGCATCATTTTTGAGTAACCTCTTTGCCTTATGAGAGCCTGGCAGTTGACAGTGTTCTGTTCACATGGTCCGTTTGTTCACTTATTGAGTTACTGGTATTAATAGAACCCCTGCCATGTGCTAGGCATCGTTCTAGCTATGAGCTTCCCTGGGGTGCAGTAGTAAAGAAACTGCCTGCCAGTGCAGGAGATGCAAGAGATGAGGGTGTGATTCCTGGGTTCGGAAGATCTTCTGGAGTAGGAAATGACAAACACTCCAATATTCTTGACTATAAAATTCCATGGACAGAAGAGCCTGGCAGATAACAATCCATGGGGTTGCAAAGAGTTGGACATGACTGAGCGACTGAGCATGTGCACATGCACCGAGAACCCACAGTGAGGGAGCCAAAGTCCTTCCTATCATTGAGCTCCGTTCCAGTGCTGGGAGTGGGGCAAGAAATAATCAGCAAATAAGTCCATGTTGTAATATCTCAGGGAAACAGATGCTAAGATGAAAAATACAGCAGAGTAAGGGCAAGGGTAGAGATTGGTTGGACTCCGTTAGATGATCAGGAAGTCCCCTTTGGAAAGAGGTATTACACCAAGTTGTGAATGTAGCTAGTGGTCTTCCATCCCATATGAGAGAAAATTATGGGATGAAATTCTAAGACTTTTACCAAATTTATTTTCATGTTTCCTTTCTTTCCCCATGGTCCCTGCCAGCCCTCCCTCAAGCTCAGATATTCTACCACCCTGTTTTCAGAAAGCTTGCCACCACAAAGCCAAACCATAAGAAAGCAATGCTTTCTAAAGTTTCAGAATAGGTTAGAGAACTCAGGACAAAAGGTTTTGCTCAGCTGGAGCCAGACTTTGTGGATAACAAAGTCCTGAAGAGCTCAGGGTCTGCAGGACTGGTTTGCTTTTCAAATCAGGCTTGGCTCCGAATTTGATAGAATGAGCACAGCTGAAAGCTACCTCAACAGGACGTTGGATTGGCTACCCACAGCCATGTCACAAACAACACTGTGTTTGCAAGTAAGTTCTGAGTTTGAATTTGGATTCTTTGTACTGGACACAGGATTCCAGGAGGTGTCCTTTGGTGACAAGCATCATTTTTGAGTAACCTCTTTGCCTTATGAGAGCCTGGCAGTTGACAGTGTTCTGTTCACATGGTCCGTTTGTTCACTTATTGAGTTACTGGTATTAATAGAACCCCTGCCATGTGCTAGGCATCGTTCTAGCTATGAGCTTCCCTGGGGTGCAGTAGTAAAGAAACTGCCTGCCAGTGCAGGAGATGCAAGAGATGAGGGTGTGATTCCTGGGTTCGGAAGATCTTCTGGAGTAGGAAATGACAAACACTCCAATATTCTTGACTATAAAATTCCATGGACAGAAGAGCCTGGCAGATAACAATCCATGGGGTTGCAAAGAGTTGGACATGACTGAGCGACTGAGCATGTGCACATGCACCGAGAACCCACAGTGAGGGAGCCAAAGTCCTTCCTATCATTGAGCTCCATTCCAGTGCTGGGAGTGGGGCAAGAAATAATCAGCAAATAAGTCCATGTTGTAATATCTCAGGGAAACAGATGCTAAGATGAAAAATACAGCAGAGTAAGGGCAAGGGTAGAGATTGGTTGGACTCCGTTAGATGATCAGGAAGTCCCCTTTGGAAAGAGGTATTACACCAAGTTGTGAATGTAGCTAGTGGTCTTCCATCCCATATGAGAGAAAATTATGGGATGAAATTCTAAGACTTTTACCAAATTTATTTTCATGTTTCCTTTCTTTCCCCATGGTCCCTGCCAGCCCTCCCTCAAGCTCAGATATTCTACCACCCTGTTTTCAGAAAGCTTGCCACCACAAAGCCAAACCATAAGAAAGCAATGCTTTCTAAAGTTTCAGAATAGGTTAGAGAACTCAGGACAAAAGGTTTTGCTCAGCTGGAGCCAGACTTTGTGGATAACAAAGTCCTGAAGAGCTCAGGGTCTGCAGTTTATATCCAACTATAGATCTAGATGGGCAGTTAAGCAGATCTTCTGGGTCCCGGATGAACATTCCAGGGCCATGCAGGAGGGTAGGGAGGAGCTGGAGAGGGTTGGAGTATGTCCCCTGCAGTCCATGAAAGTGATGTGCTGTACGCATGTTTATTTGAAATTCCAGAGAGTACTGAGAAGGTGATATAGCTAGTGTATCGTGCAAGTAGACCCTGGTGCTTTCTCCTCCTCAGCTTAGTCTGTGATCCCAGATCCCAGGATGCCTTGGTTGTCCCTTACCTTCTTCACTAAGTATCTGCAGGAAGTTTGGTTCTCAGATCTAGACTTCTGAGCACCCCACATGTTTCAAGAGCCCTCATAGAGTCATCAGAGTTGATTTAAGATGATGGGGTCTAGCAAATGAGTAGGATGAATTGGTCTCATTAGTTACCCCATCAATTAGAAAATGCTTCTGGAATATTACCTTTGGGCTGGTTAATAGCAAGCCTACTGCTAGGTGTATATACAGAGAAAACCACAGTTCAAAAAGATACAGCACCCCAGTGTTCATTGCAGAACTATTCACAGTAGCCAAGATGTGGAAGCAACTTAAATGTCTATCAACAGAGGAGTGGGTAAAGATGTGGAATATTATTCAGCAAGAAGAAGAACAAAATAATGCCATTTGCAACAACATGAATGGACTACCCACTTAGAGATGATCATGCTAAGTGAAGTAAGTCAAAGACAAATATCATATGATACTGCGTATATATGGAATCTAAAAAAGTGATACAAAAGAACTTAAAAAAAATAAAACAGAAACAGACTCGTGGATCTTGAAATCAAACTTACGATTACCAAAGGGGAAACAAGGAGGGGGCAGGGAAGTGATAACATATACACACTACTCTATATAAAATAGATATCTAGGGCTTCCCCTGGTGGCCCAGTGGGTAAGGACACCGCCTTGCAGTGCAAGGGGCGCCGGTTCGATCACTGGCCTGGGAAGATCCCACGTGCCGCGGAGCGGCTGGACCGATGGGTCCAATTACCGAGCCGGAGCTCTGGAGCGCATGCGCCCAGAGCCGGTGTTCTGCAACAACAAAGGTCGCCTCGATGGGAGGCCCACACGGGCCAAAGAACAAAGATGGATGAAACTAGATAAACGAAAGACCCGTGGAAGTCGCCCGCCCAGCCCCCTCCCTCCCCACTCCCGCCAAAATAAATAAATAAATAAATGTTAAAAAAAAAAACAAAAAAAACGATATCTAACAAGGACCTTGGAATAGAAATAGCAACCCACTCCAGTATTCTTGCCTGAAAAATTCCATGGACAGAGGAGCCTGGCGGGCTATACTCCAAAGGGTCACAAAGAGCCAGACATGACTGAGTGACTGAATATACACACACACACTCACACACACACAGCCCTCCTGTATTGTACAGGGAACTCTACTCAATATCCTGTAATAACCTATATGGGAAAAGAATCTGAAAAAGAACAGATATATGTATCTGAATCACATACACATATGTATATGTATACCTGAAACTAATACAACACTATAAGTCAACTATACCCCAATAAAAATAAAAACAACAACTAAGGAGCTCGCTGAATAGGAAAGTCCCAAATACTTCCCATTTGGCATGTCCCTCCCCCCAGACGAACACAGGAACCCCTAAGCACGGTGGCTGAGCCCCCAGGGTTTACTTCCTCATTCACGGCTCTCTCTTCCAGGGTGTGAGGGGACCTTGCTCACAGCAGGCTGAGTCAACCCCAGGTTGAGAGCTAGCCTGTTGGCCTACTGGTTAGGGCTGTGTAAGACTTTGCCTCACTTAGAGATGATCATGCTAAGTGAAGTAAGTCAAAGACAAATATCATATGATACTGCGTATATGTGGAATCTAAAAAAGTGATACAAAAGAACTTAAAAAAAATAAAACAGAAACAGACTCGTGGATCTTGAAATCAAACTTACGATTACCAAAGGGGAAACAAGGAGGGGGCAGGGAAGTGATAACATATACACACTACTCTATATAAAATAGATATCTAGGGCTTCCCCTGGTGGCCCAGTGGGTAAGGACACCGCCTTGCAGTGCAAGGGGCGCCGGTTCGATCACTGGCCTGGGAAGATCCCACGTGCCGCGGAGCGGCTGGACCAATTACCGAGCCGGAGCTCTGGAGCGCATGCGCCCAGAGCTGGTGTTCTGCAACAACAAAGGCCGCCTCGATGGGAGGCCCACACGGGCCAAAGAACAAAGATGGATGAAACTAGATAAACGAAAGACCCGTGGAAGTCGCCCGCCCAGCCCCCTCCCTCCCCACTTCCGCCAAAATAAATAAATAAATAAATGTTAAAAAAAAAAAACAAAAAAAACGATATCTAACAAGGACCTTGGAATAGAAATAGCAACCCACTCCAGTATTCTTGCCTGAAAAATTCCATGGACAGAGGAGCCTGGCGGGCTATACTCCAAAGGGTCACAAAGAGCCAGACATGACTGAGTGACTGAATATACAC
Source organism: Tragulus kanchil (assembly GCA_022376925.1). Lineage (NCBI taxonomy): Eukaryota > Metazoa > Chordata > Mammalia > Artiodactyla > Tragulidae > Tragulus > Tragulus kanchil. The sequence goes on along the minus strand of JAIOJX010000031.1, from coordinate 112,742,848 downwards.
ACACACACTCACACACACACAGCCCTCCTGTATTGTACAGGGAACTCTACTCAATATCCTGTAATAACCTATATGGGAAAAGAATCTGAAAAAGAACAGATATATGTATCTGAATCACATACACATATGTATATGTATACCTGAAACTAATACAACACTATAAGTCAACTATACCCCAATAAAAATAAAAACAACAACTAAGGAGCTCGCTGAATAGGAAAGTCCCAAATACTTCCCATTTGGCATGTCCCTCCCCCCAGACAAACACAGGAACCCCTAAGCACGGTGGCTGAGCCCCCAGGGTTTACTTCCTCATTCACGGCTCTCTCTTCCAGGGTGTGAAGGGACCTTGCTCACAGCAGGCTGAGTCAACCCCAGGTTGAGAGCTAGCCTGTTGGCCTACTGGTTAGGGCTGTGTAAGACTTTGCCTCACAGGGCAGTTTCTAATATAACCAGTGAAGCCTGGGAAAGGCTGCTGCCCTCCTGACTAATAAGGATTGAATCCCGGCGTGGCTGTCAAAACAGCTGGAACAGCTGGAACCCCTGTTAAATAAGGAATTGGGCAAATATCTTGACACAGAAAAACTGTGTCTGTACCCTGGTAGAAATTATACATTTGTAGTTATTTTTACATCCAAACATTACTCTTTGAGTGCGGTCATATTTTATGAAAACTTTTATTAACATTTCCAAATGACCTTACCCTCACGGTGGGGCTATCAGTCCCGGGAGCCGTAACCTATTTAAAACATTTTCCTCTTTACAAACACAATAAAGTCAGCTGTCTTCAACATGGATTTGTAGATCTCATTAGAGGTAATTTTGAAAAAGGTAGTGCGTCTCTGGGGAACAGAGTGACAGGTTGTAATCTTTGCATGTAAAGTTTTCAAACACAAACTCTTTGTGCCGATGGCTTGTTTCAGTTTGGGGGCATGGTTGTCACTGGATCCACTTTTTCGTCAGTCTGGTATTCAGTGAGGATGCCCCGAACCGGGAAAGATGCTGAGGGGGATGGAGCCAGTGATACCCACGCTGTAACTCCTGACTTGGCATTGGAGGTGGGCTGAGATCGCGGACTGGGCACTCCACGGGGGCAGGAATCACACAGAAACCAAAGACAAACAACGCCTTTCCTTGGATGAAAGCCTGCTCCCTCTTGTAGGTTGTAAATGAGGCTTCTCCCTTGGGTAGTGACTGGTTTAGGTGGCGGTCGAGGGGGTAATTTTTCAGAAACACTGCCTTCAGCAGCCCAGTGTTCTAAAGGCTGGCCCACTTAAATGGTCTTCTTATGCAGAGGAAATTGGCAGCTGGCGTGTTGCTACACGAGGCCTGTTTTCTGAGGAATGGTTGCATTCAGGGCACTTCTAATTTGTCAGAAGAAATGCAGACCGTCTCTCCAGGAGTCTGCCGAACAGGACATCATTTCTCTGCGAGCTCTGCCTTGGGTCAGTGTGCAGCTCGTCTGGCATGCTCTCCCCTGTTGCTCCCACCTCCGGGGCCGCTCTGATTTATTAGGATTCAACAAGCCATGTCCTCGTCCTGACTCAGTCCTCCCGCTCTGTCCCCTGCTCTCTCGCCCTTTCCCTCCAGAGCCAGACGACACAGGAGAGGCCCCTTGACAAATTCTCCCTGAGTCTCGTGGAGAGTGGGGCCGAAGAGGTTTCGCTCTGCTGAGGCTCGAGGGCCACAGCTGGCTCAGGAGGAGGGCCAGGCCGCTGGGCAGCGGGCGCTGGTGGTGCCTATCCTTCTGGTTTTCCAGCTATGAGATGACAGTGTGATCGTGGGCTTTTGAATATTGGAGAAATGAAGCTGAAGCCTTGATCCCTGAATACAATGGCATTCTCCAGTGTCTGATTGGGGGTCAAAGCCCAGAGACTCATGCTGCCAGATGCCCTCAAATGTTTACCTTCAGCCATGTGCTCAGTTGTGTCTGAGCTTTTGCGACCCCGTGAACTGTCGCCTGCCTGTAGCCCATCAGGCTCCTCTGTCCATGGGATTTCCCAGGCAAGAACACTGGAGTGGGTTTCCATTTCCTACTCCAGGGGATATTCCTGACCCAGGGATCAAACCTGCATCTCTTGTGTCTCCTGCCTTGCAGGCAGATTCCTTACCACTGTGGCACCTGGGAAGCCCAGTGTGTACCTTATAATCATTCTAAATGCATTTCCATTTGAACCTCTCTTTCTGTGAAGCTCAGGTCCTGCACAGTGACCACGGGGCAGGAATCACACAGAAACCAAAGACAAACAACGCCTTTCCTTGGATGAAAGCCTGCTCCCTCTTGTAGGTTGTAAATGAGGCTTCTCCCTTGGGTAGTGACTGGTTTAGGTGGCGGTCGAGGGGGTAATTTTTCAGAAACACTGCCTTCAGCAGCCCAGTGTTCTAAAGGCTGGCCCACTTAAATGGTCTTCTTATGCAGAGGAAATTGGCAGCTGGCGTGTTGCTACACGAGGCCTGTTTTCTGAGGAATGGTTGCATTCAGGGCACTTCTAATTTGTCAGAAGAAATGCAGACCGTCTCTCCAGGAGTCTGCCGAACAGGACATCATTTCTCTGCGAGCTCTGCCTTGGGTCAGTGTGCAGCTCGTCTGGCATGCTCTCCCCTGTTGCTCCCACCTCCGGGGCCGCTCTGATTTATTAGGATTCAACAAGCCATGTCCTCGTCCTGACTCAGTCCTCCCGCTCTGTCCCCTGCTCTCTCGCCCTTTCCCTCCAGAGCCAGACGACACAGGAGAGGCCCCTTGACAAATTCTCCCTGAGTCTCGTGGAGAGTGGGGCCGAAGAGGTTTCGCTCTGCTGAGGCTCGAGGGCCACAGCTGGCTCAGGAGGAGGGCCAGGCCGCTGGGCAGCGGGCGCTGGTGGTGCCTATCCTTCTGGTTTTCCAGCTATGAGATGACAGTGTGATCGTGGGCTTTTGAATATTGGAGAAATGAAGCTGAAGCCTTGATCCCTGAATACAATGGCATTCTCCAGTGTCTGATTGGGGGTCAAAGCCCAGAGACTCATGCTGCCAGATGCCCTCAAATGTTTACCTTCAGCCATGTGCTCAGTTGTGTCTGAGCTTTTGCGACCCCGTGAACTGTCGCCTGCCTGTAGCCCATCAGGCTCCTCTGTCCATGGGATTTCCCAGGCAAGAACACTGGAGTGGGTTTCCATTTCCGACTCCAGGGGATATTCCTGACCCAGGGATCAAACCTGCATCTCTTGTGTCTCCTGCCTTGCAGGCAGATTCTTTACCACTGTGGCACCTGGGAAGCCCAGTGTGTACCTTATAATCATTCTAAATGCATTTCCATTTGAACCTCTCTTTCTGTGAAGCTCAGGCTTCCCAGGTGGCACTAGTGATAAAGCACCCACCTGACAATGCAGGAGACAGGGTTAAGAGACATGGGTTTGATCCCCTGGAGAAGGGCATGGTGACCCACTCCAGTATTCTTGCTTGGAGAATCCCATGAGCTGGGGAGCCTGGCGGGCTACAGTCCATTGGGTTGCACAGAGCCGAACACGACTGAAGCACTCCTGCACCCCATGAAGCTCACTCATGGAGCACGACTCAGACTGGACATCCATTTTTAAGCTTTGTGCTTGACATGGATTTATTTTATCATCATCATCACTATTCTGTAAACAATATAAAGGTCGGATTCGCATTTTGGGTCCAACCTCTGTCCTATTACCTCCTTGCTGCGGTCTTCATCCCTGGATGCCCAGACCCCCACTTTAGCGACAGAGCACTAGGTAGTCAGCATGGCATGAACTCCCTGACAACTGCTCTCAGCTCTGAGATTCTGGCCAAATTGTTATACTTAACTTCCTTGCCAGGTAACTGTGGAGCCCTCTCACAGGGCGGTGGCGGAGATCAAACTGAGTGCCCACGCGCACAGCAACAAGTCTTGTGTTTGGCCCATGGCGAACTGTCCAGAGCAGGAGTCCTATTGTTGCCTGGTTCTTCAGGGCTCTTCAGCTCCATTGGCTTTTCTGTGCTGGTGGCCCTGAATTTCTCCTCTGCCTCTAGCCGGCTTCCCTCTGCTGAGACCTAGGAACTTCCTCTACCACTTAGGCTCCTGCACAGTGGCCCCTGGGCACGAAGAACCTGGCTATGGGCTTCCCTGGTGGTCCAGTGGGTAAGGACACCGCCTTGCAGTGCAAGGGGCGCTGGTTCCATCCCTGGCCTGGGAAGATCCCACGTGCCGCGGAGCGGCTGGACCGATGTGTCCAACTACCGAGCTGGATCTATGGAGCGCATGCGCCCAGAGCGGGTGCTCTGCGACGACAGAGGCCACCGCGATAGGAGGCCCACACGGGCCAAAGAACAAAGATGGATGAAACTAGACAAATGAAAGACCAACAGAAGTAGCCCGCCTGCTCCCCTCCCTCCCCACCCCACCCCCCAAAATAAAGAAATAAATCTTTAAAAAAAACAAAACAAAACAAAAAAATCCTGGCTACATGAGCCGGTCAGGGGAGGAACCTGGAGGGGCAAACTTGGGGTGGAACAGTCTTGGCATCTTGAGTCGGGCCTGGATCTGGCACGCCTGCCCTCTCAAGCGGGTCCATCAGGCTGATGAGTACATGTGGTGTAGTTCTGTCCAGGGATCAGGAGCTGTTGGCCTTTGTCCTCCAGGCAGATTAGGGTCTAACTGCCTCTGACCTCTGACCTAGGCCTTAATGCTGAACAGCACCGTATTCTGATGGGTGGGCCAGCCAGCCGGCAGCCTAGCGGGTTTGGAGAATCACTTCCTCCTTGGTCTCTCCATTTGAAGGATGTTGCTTTACCTCTTCTGGAGTTTGTATCCAACTGGACTATCTTCCCTGCCCATGTGTCATCCACTTATTCAACCTACAAACACTCTTAGGGGGTCCCTGATGAGTGCAAAGACTTGGGATGCATTATATAAGATGTCCTTCCCATTTAATTAGGGGAAGGCTGGCAAAGAATATGGATTTATTCATTTAAATGTCTCTTCTTCTGACTTGGTTTCTGGCTAAGTAATGAATTTAATGGAAGCTTCAGTATTCTTTGGAAAGGTTGGTTTAACTAGAGGACAAGGGCATGAGTCCCATTTCCCAGAAATATTAGGTATTCCTTTCTTTCTTTCTTTCTTCCTTGCTCCTTCCCTTTCTTCCTCCCTCCCTCTTTCCCGCAGTCCCTCCTTCCCCTCCTTCCTTCTTTCCTTTTTCTCTCTCTCCCTCCTTCCCTGCCCCACCCCCACCCCCACTTCTTTTTTTCTTCACACAGCTTTTCCATCAGGGAAGCTCAATGGAAACTTTTGGACTTAGTTTTCTAATCCAGCAGCTGCAAACTGTTGCCCTTCCCGACCCAGATTTATTTTGAACACCTGAATCCTGGCTTCTGCTCTGGCACAACAGCAGTTAATGCTACCCAGACCTAGAGTGGTCAGGGCTGGAGACCAGCTACATCCTTGTGCGCCGTTGTGTGGGTGGGGGAACCGTGACCACGTCAGAGGGGGCAAAAGTCTGTCAGTGTTCACAAGACAAAGACCCAGAGACCCTTCTCCCAGGACAAGAACGGACACACCTTTCCTGGTGAGGGCGGGACATCTTTGGGAGGCCACGGGATGCAAGGCACAAGCTTTCATTGATCATAATCTGAGGGCACTCCCAGAATTGTGCTGTCTAGGAATCCATTTAAACTGGTGAGAAGAGAATACAGTATTTGACAATGGTTGTTTTGTCTTAAGATACACGCATTAAAAATACATCTGAAATCCAGGGCAGAAAGAATCCAAATAATGTTATTAAATTTCTTGTTGAAGAAGGTCCTGTGGGATGGCTGGCTCTTCTCTTTAACGAAAAACTTGCAGTGTCTGACTTGTTGCACGAACAAAGCATCTTCATTTCTTTCTTCTCCCCTCTCTTTTTTTCTTTGTTTTTTTTTGCATTTTCAAGTTTTCCTATTTCTCCCGAGGAGACAAACAAATCTCTGAAGGACTATTAAGTTGCAAATATACCAGAGCCAAAAATAGAAGATGGAGCCTTATAAACATTTTGCATATTTTGGTGTAATTTGTTGAAAATAGTACAAAATATGCTCACAGTTGGCATCTAGAATGCAAATATTAGGAATCCAGTCCCCTGATACATTATGGTTTTTCGGCAGTATAGTGTGGGCTCGTCCAATAGCTATTGTGTGATTTGGTAGTTTGTTGGAGTGTGAATAATCTCCGTGACTTGTTTGTACAGTGTATTAGGGAGATACATGTCGCCAAGTACTATTAGCTCCTCTGGAGGCTCCAAGGGACAAAAGCCGAGAGTGGAACTTGGGAGAAAAACAGATGCGTGTATATATATTTTTTAACACTGTCAATGGTATTTGCTTTCCTGCGCTATTTCCTTAGAATCAAAAACTGGGGTGGAGATCAAAGTGTGCAGGGGGCTTGCGGTTGCTGGGCCCTCTCCTTTCATGTTCCAGAACACGGGGTTAAGTGGAGAGGCTGCAAGTGAGAAAACCTGCAGCTCATGTGTGAGCTGGTGCAGGTCTCTCCCACCCAGCGCTTAAGTGATGCTGACTGGTTTTACGGCTGACGGTAAATCCGTCTTCCCTCTCCTCTGACAGGTGAGGAGACATCCTCCCGTGCACGGGGGCTCCCACCGTACATCTGGCACCCACCTCACAGGTGAACCTTCCTGCTCCTAAATGATGACTGGTAAGAAAAACAAGATGTCTTTCTCGGTTATAAATTTAACTCTTCTATGATTAGTCTGGGCAATTAGGACACCCCTGGGGTTGAGTCTATGGCGGAGGCACAGGCTGGAAGTCTGATTAGCTCTAGTCTCCTGATGCTTGTTCCTGGTAGTAAATGCCTGGCACATAGAGTATTGATTTCCATTTAGATATCTTAATGTTTCCAGACGGTCCCCGCAGATGTGGGCTGAACTCAGATCTGCGGGAGCGGCGGTCTGCAATCTGCAAACATTTTTCTTGCCACTTTGTTTCATTTTTCCTAAACTTAACTGATTTGGAATCGGGAGATATAAATGAAAAATGCCGAGCTGCCCTATCAATCACGGCAGGCACAAACATCGCCACTGCCCTTTCCTAACATCCTATTACCACCGGGTAGTTGGCTAGTCAAACAGGAATAAAAATTACACTGCAAACATCATAAGTTAGGCTTGATTTGTTGAGCAAGTAGCCTGACAATTCGGTAAGAGTTATATACCTCGGCTTCGCTGAAAATCAGGCTTGTTATGGCTCTGGTACGTCTATAAAGATTGTTCATTTCATATAAAACAGCTACCTGCACTGAACGCCCTGGAAGGAAGAATGATGCTGGTTATAAATATAGAGGAAAATCTATTTGTCTGCCCCTTCATGCTGTTAGTGAGTCACATGGAGGGGCCCTTCGGTGTTTCTTGGCAGCAGGGGGAGATCTGTGTGGCCACCTTCCCCTGGCCAGGCTGGCCTGGACTGGAGCGCATCATCCCTCTTTGTCATATGAGATAAAGCAATGAAGTGTGACCGGTGCCACCGCCTTGCTCTCTGCCCACCAGGGGGACGCTAATGATATTGAAAAACTAGACGGCGCTGCATTGAAACCAAATGCGCGGGGAAGGCTGTCTGTTGGCCGGCTGGGCTGGGTAACAGTTAACGTCAGAAAAGATAAATAGAAATTATTAGAATGGCTTTGGAAGGGATTTTTTTTTTTATATATAGGGCAGGGTTGTATTCGTTTAAAGATACATTATTGGACTGTTATATCTGATTTCAAGCTGCTGGGTAATTAAAATGATTAACATCCCTTACTCATAGAGTTCAATTCATTCAAGTTTTAAGCACCCTTTGTGCTCAGAATGGAAGGCTGGAACATCCACGTTGACTCACGCCAGGGATCAGTCCTTTCGGCCCTATGTTTATCGTTTCTGGTCTTTGAAGCCACTGCACCTGCTTCTAAACCATGGAAGCCCTTTGGGGAGAAGCATCGGCCGTAAACATTCACCCTGTAGAACCCCTGGTTCAGAGACAGGAAGGGAAAGGAAACAGAGACAGTCGCGCTAAGAATTCTCACCCCGGTTCTTCTCACAGGCACTGGTTCTTTCCAGCGCCTGGTGCTTGGGATGGGTTCCCTTTAGGGGCTCAGCGGTTGTGACCCCAAACACGTGGCCAGTCCTCAGCTGGCCTTCTGTGTCAGCAGAGGGTCTGAGCAGGGCCCTTGCATCTTGCAAACATGCAGAGGACTCGATTCTCATTATCGCCCCCATTTAAATGTGCTCAAAACATTGTTTCCTGTGCTCTGTTTCTTGCTTTTACATTTATCAAGTAGCCTGCAGTGTCCTGGTGACCGAAGGGGACATTTGTAAGAGCCCATTCATGTGATGGCAGCATAAGAATGCTCTCGTCTTTAGGGTGCACTCATTTTTGCCACCCTGTCCCCTAGTGTTTGGGGACAGGGAATGACATGATCCTATTTACTAGCCACGAGTAAACTCTAACCACTAGTAATAGTGATTTGCAAGACTGCTTAAGACACAAATTTATTTATTTTATTTTTTTTTAAGATTAAAAAAATTTTTTTTTTATTGACATATGAGATAAAGCAATGAAGTGTGACCGGTGCCACCGCCTTGCTCTCTGCCCACCAGGGGGACGCTAATGATATTGAAAAACTAGACGGCGCTGCATTGAAACCAAATGCGCGGGGAAGGCTGTCTGTTGGCCGGCTGGGCTGGGTAACAGTTAACGTCAGAAAAGATAAATAGAAATTATTAGAATGGCTTTGGAAGGGATTTTTTTTTTTATATATAGGGCAGGGTTGTATTCGTTTAAAGATACATTATTGGACTGTTATATCTGATTTCAAGCTGCTGGGTAATTAAAATGATTAACATCCCTTACTCATAGAGTTCAATTCATTCAAGTTTTAAGCACCCTTTGTGCTCAGAATGGAAGGCTGGAACATCCACGTTGACTCACGCCAGGGATCAGTCCTTTCGGCCCTATGTTTATCGTTTCTGGTCTTTGAAGCCACTGCACCTGCTTCTAAACCATGGAACCCCTTTTGGGGGAGAAGCATCGGCCGTAAACATTCACCCTGTAGAACCCCTGGTTCAGAGACAGGAAGGAAAGGAAACAGAGACAGTCGCTAAGAATTCTCACCCCGGTTCTTCTCACAGGCACTGGTTCTTTCCAGCGCCTGGTGCTTGGGATGGGTTCCCTTTAGGGGCTCAGCGGTTGTGACCCCAAACACGTGGCCAGTCCTCAGCTGGCCTTCTGTGTCAGCAGAGGGTCTGAGCAGGGCCCTTGCATCTTGCAAACATGCAGAGGACTCGATTCTCATTATCGCCCCCATTTAAATGTGCTCAAAACATTGTTTCCTGTGCTCTGTTTCTTGCTTTTACATTTATCAAGTAGCCTGCAGTGTCCTGGTGACCGAAGGGGACATTTGTAAGAGCCCATTCATGTGATGGCAGCATAAGAATGCTCTCGTCTTTAGGGTGCACTCATTTTTGCCACCCTGTCCCCTAGTGTTTGGGGACAGGGAATGACATGATCCTATTTACTAGCCACGAGTAAACTCTAACCACTAGTAATAGTGATTTGCAAGACTGCTTAAGACACAAATTTATTTATTTTATTTTTTTTTAAGATTAAAAAAATTTTTTTGGCCTCTTTTGTTGTGTTTTTGTTTATTTAATTTCATTCATCTCCATTCTTTGGCCTGTGTGGGCCTCCCACTGCAGTGACCTCTCTTGGTGCAGAGCACTGGCCCTGGGCACACGTGCTCCAGAGCGCCGGCTTGTTACTAGACACACCAGTCCAGCTGCTCTTCAACCCATGGGATCCTCCTGGGCCAGGGATCGAACTGGTCGAGGCAGACTCTCTACCCACTGGATCATCAGGGAAGCCCACAAATTTATTTTTTAAGGCAAAGATATGGCTTAGGATTTATCACCTTTTGGCAGTTTCTGGGGGAAGACCACACCAGTGCTGAGCCCGGCTGTGTGACCTTGAGCAAGAAACTTCTGAGCCTCAGTGTTCTCATCTGCAGGAGAGAGATAAATATGTCTTCTTTAGAGGACTGTAAAAGCTGGAGAGTGTTATAAGTATAAATGCCTAGTGTGATCTTTGTCCAGAAAGGTGCTTAAGGGATGATAGTCAATATGCATAGCATCTATTATGGTATGAATAATAGTATGTTTTCTCTGTATCTCAGCATTGGAGATGCTGAGAATCAAAAGGAAACATTGAAAATGGGGCCAAGCCTTCCTAACCTGAGGCCTCATGAGTGTGGCTTATATGGTGGACTGGCGTTTTCTTAGCTGATTATGGATTCCCTAGCTACCTCCTTGCCCATATCATTAGCTGACACAGAAACTTAGAGATCTGGTTTGTAATTCATTATGTTATCGCCAAAAAGGGCATGTGTGGGAAAAACAGAGACACCGAGAGATGGAGATCATGAAAATTGCAGTCCAAGTGGGTTTCAGGTCACCCTGTGGGGAAAAGGTGGAAAGAGAGGAATGTCAGGAGTCTGAAGTGGGTACCCCCATCTATTGAGATTCCAGAGCCAGGCTCCATGACTTTGCAATTACTCTGTTGTATGTAGAGAAGGGGTACTTGAGGCTGCCACCAGCCCAGTCATGACTAATACAATACTCTCCCTGCCATTTTTCCTATATAGGGACCCTCAAGGGTCTCCCCCATGAAGACAACTCCATCATTCTACTTTTCTTTCTTTCTTTTTTTAATGTTTTGGTCTCTTTTTTTAATTGATTATTTATTTATTTATTTTCATCCGTCTTTGCTCTTCTGCCTGTGTGGGCCTCCCATCACAGTGGCCTCTCTTGTAGTAGAGCACCTGCACTGGGCACATGTGCTCCAGAGCGCTGGCTCATAATTGGACACACCCACCCAGCTGCTCCGCGGCCCATGGGATCTTCCTGGGCCAGGGATTGAACTGGTGCCCCTTGCATTACAAGGCAGACTCTTTACCCACTGGACGACCAGGGAGGCCCCCACTTTTCTTCAGGTAGGAAGGCCATATGGCACAAACTGGCCCGGGGGAGTCAAGGCTAATGCTTGTTTTCTTGGTCAGAGAGTGCCCCTTTTAATCTGCAAGAGGTCCAGTGGGTGTAACCAGTTATACAACTGCTCCAAGCCAGCAGGCGTTTAGGGCAGCAGGCATTTTAGGTGTTGCCCCAGGAAACACTGAAGACCTCCCTAAATTATACACCTGACGTATTGGGATGAAGGGGTCTGTCCCAAGGTTATCTGTGTGAAGCTAAGGTCATAATCCAAGGTCAGGGACAGTAGTGCATTTACTCCCAGGTGTGAAATCCATGCTCCTCTTAAAAACAAAAAAGGAATGTTAGAGAAGGTGTCATTTTAAGTGTTTGTGACAAACGCTTACTTCTGGGGAAAACCTCATTTTCACTCTTGAGACCAATAAGTTAGTAAAGTTTTTTGTTTGTTTGTTTGTTTTTGAAGTCAAGGCTCACATTTATTTGAAAGTGGTTCTGCTCAGAAATCCTTGACAATGGCTTTGGTGATTTCGGATCAAAGTCCATAGTTACTACATCAGAATGACTTTTCACTTGGAGTTGCCAGTAGTCTAAAGGAATATCAGAAATTAAAAAGAATGTAGTGTGAGTAAACAATGGTTTTCTTTCTTCCTTTGTCGGGGGGACTTTTCCTGGGAAAGAATGTGGCTGTTCCGTAGTGATGTCATTCTCATCAAAATCACAGACTCACATGTTGTGTTTTCAAGGTCGGGTTTCCAAGTTGGGATACAGTTGAACCAAGGCTGCATGGGTGGGTTGGTCATGGGCAGATCTGTCGCCAGCAGCATGGAGAATATTTTCCCATGATGTGTTCTCTCTACCTCTCTTGAGACACTTTTCTCCCACATTGTCTTAGTGTTACTTGTGGGAAGTAGGGTCGTTCCATGCATTGTGGTATCTGGTCCCTGGGTCTCTGAATATCAGAGGATATAAATGGATTCCCTACAGAGAGACAATCAGAAAATAAAAATTTGATAAATGGCATGTAAAGACTTCAGATTCAAAGAGTGGATATATATAGGCATGCTTGCATGCAAAGTCATTTCAGTCGTGTCTGACACTGTGACCCTGTGGACTGTGGCCCACTAGGTTCCTCTGTCCATGGGATTTCCCAGGAAAGAATACAGGAGTGGGTTGCTATTTTCTACTCTAGGGGATCTTCCTGACTCAGGGATCAAACCTGTGTCTCTTATAACTCCTCCAGGTAGGCAGGATTTTAACACTGAAGACCTCCTAAATTATACACCTGACGTATTGGGATGAAGGGGTCTGTCCCAAGGTTATCTGTGTGAAGCTAAGGTCATAATCCAAGGTCAGGGACAGTAGTGCATTTACTCCCAGGTGTGAAATCCATGCTCCTCTTAAAAACAAAAAAGGAATGTTAGAGAAGGTGTCATTTTAAGTGTTTGTGACAAACGCTTACTTCTGGGGAAAACCTCATTTTCACTCTTGAGACCAATAAGTTAGTAAAGTTTTTTGTTTGTTTGTTTGTTTTTGAAGTCAAGGCTCACATTTATTTGAAAGTGGTTCTGCTCAGAAATCCTTGACAATGGCTTTGGTGATTTCGGATCAAAGTCCATAGTTACTACATCAGAATGACTTTTCACTTGGAGTTGCCAGTAGTCTAAAGGAATATCAGAAATTAAAAAGAATGTAGTGTGAGTAAACAATGGTTTTCTTTCTTCCTTTGTCGGGGGGACTTTTCCTGGGAAAGAATGTGGCTGTTCCGTAGTGATGTCATTCTCATCAAAATCACAGACTCACATGTTGTGTTTTCAAGGTCGGGTTTCCAAGTTGGGATACAGTTGAACCAAGGCTGCATGGGTGGGTTGGTCATGGGCAGATCTGTCGCCAGCAGCATGGAGAATATTTTCCCATGATGTGTTCTCTCTACCTCTCTTGAGACACTTTTCTCCCACATTGTCTTAGTGTTACTTGTGGGAAGTAGGGTCGTTCCATGCATTGTGGTATCTGGTCCCTGGGTCTCTGAATATCAGAGGATATAAATGGATTCCCTACAGAGAGACAATCAGAAAATAAAAATTTGATAAATGGCATGTAAAGACTTCAGATTCAAAGAGTGGATATATATAGGCATGCTTGCATGCAAAGTCATTTCAGTCGTGTCTGACACTGTGACCCTGTGGACTGTGGCCCACTAGGTTCCTCTGTCCATGGGATTTCCCAGGAAAGAATACAGGAGTGGGTTGCTATTTTCTACTCTAGGGGATCTTCCTGACTCAGGGATCAAACCTGTGTCTCTTATAACTCCTCCAGGTAGGCAGGATTTTACCACTAATGCCACCTGGGAATCTTAGGTATATGCATATGTATAAATTTGCTGCTCATCTGATACTCTCACAACATTGTAAATCAACTATACCCCAATATAAAATAAAAAGTAAATAAAACAACAAAAAATAAAAAATCTTCAGATCAGACTGGAAATCTGTCTTTTGTTATTAGATTTTTTAAAAAAGATTATTTCTTTGTTTTATTTTTGACTGCACTGGGTCTTCGTTGCTGCACCAGGGATTTTTCTCTAGTTGCAGTGAGCAAGGACTGCTCTCTAGTTTTAGCACATAGGCTTCTCATTGCATTGGCTTCTTTTGTTGCAGAGACTCTAGGTCCATGGGTTTCAGCAGTTGATGGCTCATCGGCTTAGTTGTTTCTTGGCATGTGGAATCTTCCAGAACCAGGGATCAAACCAGTGTCCCTTGCATTGTCAGGTGGATTCTTAACCATGATACCACCAAGGGAGCCCCTGTAAATCTGTCTTCTTTGTGAGAATGAAAAAGAAAGAAAGAAGAAGGTAAAGCAATATTGGATGTGCGTTTCTGCAGAGGGTGGAGCTGCCTTCTTTAAAGAAGCACTGCTCTCTGATTCCTTAAACCAGAGCTACTGCTTTTGCTTACCTTCTCTGCCTGGTCCGTCTAGGCAGATCAGTTTGAAACCCTTGCTGTACAGAGTAGGTACTTAATGGATACATTCACAAATGAATGAACATAGGAATCAACAAATGAACAAGAGAATAACCCAAGTCAGTGGCTGGCTGCTGGTGTTCGCTGTTGTGAGGGAAGGGTGCTGAAGTCTGGACCAGCTAGCCCGCTCACTGTGACACCAGCCTCAGCACTAGGGCACATATTAAAAGTGCCTGAGACTCACTGGGATCCCTCCATTAAGGCCAGGGTGATTCAGTGGGGAGTGAAGATTACCCAGGCCAAGGATGGGTTTTGTCACTGTTGCTCATACAAGTTCACTGAGCCCAGGCTGCGCATTAGCTGCATCAGACCTGGGTACAGAGATTCAGAGTCATGGCGTACAGCCCCATGGGCTGGTGGGTAAGGAGAGACTGTACAATGAAAGTCACAGAGTCTGCTGTCGATTCTCCACATGCCCATTTGCATTCACTCTTCCCTTCTACTCCAGTCTTGGCTTAGAATGTGCACATGTAGCATAGTGTCAATTGTTCCTGGATCATTTGTATTCGGGTTGGGTTCTGACAGAGGGGAGCCCTGGCAGGAGATTAGAGGGGAATCTGAGGTCAGAGTATTTAATCTGCTGGGTCCCTCTCTCTGTGGTTTCTCCCTTGCCTGAAGGGGGTCTTCTTTTCTCCTGACAATGCAGGATTCTTTTTCCAGTGCTCAGAATCTTTCCTTCTCTCATTCCTTTGAGTCTGGACACTGCTTCCTACACCATTCCTTAGAGTTCTCCTACAGGCATTTTCCACCTTGCAATACACTGCTTTGTAGACAAATCCTCCTGGAGAATCCTCCATCTGCTTGCTGCTGGGAGATGCCCAACTAAGAGAAGGTCATGGGTGTCCTTAAGGTGGATTCTTAACCATGATACCACCAAGGAGCCCTGTAAATCTGTCTTCTTTGTGAGAATGAAAAGAAAGAAAGAAGAAGGTAAAGCAATATTGGATGTGCGTTTCTGCAGAGGGTGGAGCTGCCTTCTTTAAAGAAGCACTGCTCTCTGATTCCTTAAACCAGAGCTACTGCTTTTGCTTACCTTCTCTGCCTGGTCCGTCTAGGCAGATCAGTTTGAAACCCTTGCTGTACAGAGTAGGTACTTAATGGATACATTCACAAATGAATGAACATAGGAATCAACAAATGAACAAGAGAATAACCCAAGTCAGTGGCTGGCTGCTGGTGTTCGCTGTTGTGAGGGAAGGGTGCTGAAGTCTGGACCAGCTAGCCCGCTCACTGTGACACCAGCCTCAGCACTAGGGCACATATTAAAAGTGCCTGAGACTCACTGGGATCCCTCCATTAAGGCCAGGGTGATTCAGTGGGGAGTGAAGATTACCCAGGCCAAGGATGGGTTTTGTCACTGTTGCTCATACAAGTTCACTGAGCCCAGGCTGCGCATTAGCTGCATCAGACCTGGGTACAGAGATTCAGAGTCATGGCGTACAGCCCCATGGGCTGGTGGGTAAGGAGAGACTGTACAATGAAAGTCACAGAGTCTGCTGTCGATTCTCCACATGCCCATTTGCATTCACTCTTCCCTTCTACTCCAGTCTTGGCTTAGAATGTGCACATGTAGCATAGTATCAATTGTTCCTGGATCATTTGTATTCGGGTTGGGTTCTGACAGAGGGGAGCCCTGGCAGGAGATTAGAGGGGAATCTGAGGTCAGAGTATTTAATCTGCTGGGTCCCTCTCTCTGTGGTTTCTCCCTTGCCTGAAGGGGGTCTTCTTTTCTCCTGAC
Organism: Tragulus kanchil; assembly: GCA_022376925.1. Lineage (NCBI taxonomy): Eukaryota > Metazoa > Chordata > Mammalia > Artiodactyla > Tragulidae > Tragulus > Tragulus kanchil. Next base: position 112,727,108 of record JAIOJX010000031.1, on the reverse strand, counting down.
AATGCAGGATTCTTTTTCCAGTGCTCAGAATCTTTCCTTCTCTCATTCCTTTGAGTCTGGACACTGCTTCCTACACCATTCCTTAGAGTTCTCCTACAGGCATTTTCCACCTTGCAATACACTGCTTTGTAGACAAATCCTCCTGGAGAATCCTCCATCTGCTTGCTGCTGGGAGATGCCCAACTAAGAGAAGGTCATGGGGGAGGTAAAGAAGCAACACGCCTGTGGAGCTCCTGAGGAAGGTGCGGGGCTGGGATGCCGTATGGTGCCAAGAGGCAAGGCCGGGGCCGGGAGAGCGTAAATATGGGTTGATTTCTTCCAAAAATGAAGAGGTTCAAAGTTAGGTCGGGCTTGTGGGTAGACAAACTGCTTTCTAAGTTCAAGGATTTCATATTGATCACTCTAAGTGGGGTAGTCCCAGAAGGCTTATGGTTGGGGAGATGAAATAACTTGAGCTTGCATTCTTTTTTCATTGGGGTATATTTATTTTACAATGTTGCATAGCTTCAGGTGTACAGCGAAGTTATTGTTATACATTTTTACAGATCTTTCTTGTTTAAAGGTATACATAATCCCCAAACAGTCACTGGTGTGTCCCTGACCCCTCTCCTCTGAGCCCTCCCTCCCTTTTCCCCCTTCCCACTACCCTCCCAGGTTGATGCTTAGTGCCTATGTAGGTTCCTTTAGTCTTACAGCTTAATCACCATGGTTATCTCTATTACATATGATAGTGTAGGTTTCCTTGTTGCTCTTTCCATACCTCTCACTCGATCTTCCCTCCCCTCAATGACCATAGGTCTGTTCTCTGTGTCTGTTTCTCCATCGCTGCTCTTCATGTGCATTTATCGGTACCATCTTACTAGATTCCATATATGTGTGGTGTATACTGTATTTGTTCTTTTCTTTTTGACTTACTTCACTTTGTATAGTAGGTTCTAGATTCATCCACCTCATTAGGACCGGCTCTTCTGCATTTCTTTTTATGGCTGAGAAGTATTCCCTTGTATATATGTACCAGAGCTTCAATTTATTCATTCATTCGTCAATGGAGATATAGGTTGCTTCCATGATAATAAATGCTGGGGAGGGCGCAGAGAAAAGGGAATACTCTTGCATTGTTGGTGGGAATGTAAACTGATACAGCCACTATGGAAGACAGTATGAAGATACCTTAAAAAACTAAAAATAGAAGTACCATATGACCCAGCAATCCCACTTATTAGGCTTATATCCTGATGAAATCAAAATTGAAGGAGACACCTGTACCCCAATGTTCATTGCAGCACTCTGTACAATAGGTAGAACATGGAGCTTGCATTTTGTTAGGAGAGATAACAAACAAATAAAATGTTCCATATGTGCACTTAGTATGAGGTTTCCTTTGAAATAGCCAAAAGAATGTAAATGTAGCAAAAATATGTATTCATATTGGAAATCAATAAGGGCACTCAGTCATGTTACAATATTTTGAGACAATTTCTATGAAATATAGAGCAAAAAGCACCAGACCAAGGGGAAGACCTGTCCACAGATGGCTGCATGCAAGTATACAACTTATCTGGAAGGAATTGATGGGATCTCACCAGCGCAGGGAATGCCATGGGGTGGAAAGGTAGGAAGCTCAGAGTCCATCCAGGTTCCTAGCAGAGTAGACAGCCTGCAGAAGAGGACTGGAACTGGATTCCAGTCTGACCAATGATTATCCAAGAGCTGGGCACGTTGCTTATCTCCTTGGTATCTCAGTTTTATCATCTGAGAAATGGAATTAATCATGATCCCCACCTAATAATTTTGAGTGAAGATCCATTGAGATGATTCTTGTAAAATGTGTAAAACAGACCTGGCCAAGGGGAAGAGCTCAATGTATGTTGGGTGGAGTCATACCCTAGTGTTTCTGGTAGCATGCTAAGGCTGAGAATCCCATTCGAGTATTTATGCCCAAATCCAAGAGTGAGAGAAGTTTCAGTTTCCTATGAAAGGAATAAAGAGCTGAACATGATTGATAGGATGCAAAGAGAAAGCTCAGGAGTTAGTCCAGGAGAGTCAAATTGTATATGCTAGGAATTCCTGCAGGAAATGGTATAGATGCACACATACACACAAGAAAGAAAGGAAGGAAGGAAGAAAAGAAAGAAAAGAAACAATCTTTGAGCTCAATAAAGACTTTACCTTTTAGATGCAAACACTCATTGAATAAGGACTTCCTTGTAGCTCAGCTGGTAAAGACTCTACCTGCAATGCAGGAGACCTCCGTTTGATTCCTGGGTGGAAAAGGGAAAGGCTTAAAAACTAAAAATAGAAGTACCATATGACCCAGCAATCCCACTTATTAGGCTTATATCCTGATGAAATCAAAATTGAAGGAGACACCTGTACCCCAATGTTCATTGCAGAACTCTGTACAATAGGTAGAACATGGAGCTTGCATTTTGTTAGGAGAGATAACAAACAAATAAAATGTTCCATATGTGCACTTAGTATGAGGTTTCCTTTGAAATAGCCAAAAGAATGTAAATGTAGCAAAAATATGTATTCATATTGGAAATCAATAAGGGCACTCAGTCATGTTACAATATTTTGAGACAATTTCTATGAAATATAGAGCAAAGAGCATCAGACCCAGGGGAAGACCTGTCCACAGATGGCTGCATGCAAGTATACAACTTATCTGGAAGGAATTGATGGGATCTCACCAGCGCAGGGAATGCCATGGGGTGGAAAGGTAGGAAGCTCAGAGTCCATCCAGGTTCCTAGCAGAGTAGACAGCCTGCAGAAGAGGACTGGAACTGGATTCCAGTCTGACCAATGATTATCCAAGAGCTGGGCACGTTGCTTATCTCCTTGGTATCTCAGTTTTATCATCTGAGAAATGGAATTAATCATGATCCCCACCTAATAATTTTGAGTGAAGATCCATTGAGATGATTCTTGTAAAATGTGTAAAACAGACCTGGCCAAGGGGAAGAGCTCAATGTATGTTGGGTGGAGTCATACCCTAGTGTTTCTGGTAGCATGCTAAGGCTGAGAATCCCATTCGAGTATTTATGCCCAAATCCAAGAGTGAGAGAAGTTTCAGTTTCCTATGAAAGGAATAAAGAGCTGAACATGATTGATAGGATGCAAAGAGAAAGCTCAGGAGTTAGTCCAGGAGAGTCAAATTGTATATGCTAGGAATTCCTGCAGGAAATGGTATAGATGCACACATACACACAAGAAAGAAAGGAAGGAAGGAAGAAAAGAAAGAAAAGAAACAATCTTTGAGCTCAATAAAGACTTTACCTTTTAGATGCAAACACTCATTGAATAAGGACTTCCTTGTAGCTCAGCTGGTAAAGACTCTACCTGCAATGCAGGAGACCTCCGTTTGATTCCTGGGTTGGGAAAATCCCCTGGAAAAGGGAAAGGCTACCTACTCCATATTCTTGTCTGGAGAATTCCGTGACTCATCCATGGGCTGTAAAGAGTTGGACACGACTGAGCAACTTTCAATTTTATTCACTGAATATGGTCATAATTTACTGAATAGAGTCCCATGGAGAGAGCACCTTATGACATTTTTAAGCTTCAAAGTTAGACAAAATAAGTTACAAAGCAGTGGAAGTGCAGGAGGGGAATCAAATTGCTGTCTCAGTTTTCTTCTATAAAACCAAAGGAACTCAACAGATATGCTTACAGAGACTTGAAGAAAGGTGATGCCTCAATAATGATACCTAAGAAAGTGAGCAGGCAAATCCAGAAGATACGGCATTGTCCCAATCCATTTAACCACTCACCCTCATGAAAAGCAGCCTCTTCTAGATTGTTGTTCAGTCGCTAAGTTGTGTCTGACTCTTTGCCACCCCATGGACTGCAGCACAGAAGATTCCTCTGTCCTCCTCTGTCTCCCATAATTTGCTCAGATTCATGTCCATTGAGTCAGTGATGCTATCTAACCGTCTCATCCCAGATGAGAAATAATTAAAGGGAATAACCACTTAGTTTGCAGCTAGCTGGGGCAATCTATCTATAAAGGACAATTAGGGAAATTTGAGTACAGTCTGAGCACTAGATAACATTATAATTTAATGCTGTGAAGAGGTGGACACTCATTCATGGAATAAAACATGTTACATAACAATGTACAAAGAAGTCATTTCCAGGATGCCCAAATCCAAGAGTGAGAGAAGTTTCAGTTTCCTATGAAAGGAATAAAGACCCTGAACATGATTGATAATGCAAAGGAAAGCTCAGGAGTTAGTCCAGGAGAGTCAAATTGTATATGCTAGGAATTCCTGCAGGAAATGGTATAGATGCACACATACACACAAGAAAGAAAGGAAGGAAGGAAGAAAAGAAAGAAAAGAAACAATCTTTGAGCTCAATAAAGACTTTACCTTTTAGATGCAAACACTCATTGAATAAGGACTTCCTTGTAGCTCAGCTGGTAAAGACTCTACCTGCAATGCAGGAGACCTCCGTTTGATTCCTGGGTTGGGAAAATCCCCTGGAAAAGGGAAAGGCTACCTACTCCATATTCTTGTCTGGAGAATTCCGTGACTCATCCATGGGCTGTAAAGAGTTGGACACGACTGAGCAACTTTCAATTTTATTCACTGAATATGGTCATAATTTACTGAATAGAGTCCCATGGAGAGAGCACCTTATGACATTTTTAAGCTTCAAAGTTAGACAAAATAAGTTACAAAGCAGTGGAAGTGCAGGAGGGGAATCAAATTGCTGTCTCAGTTTTCTTCTATAAAACCAAAGGAACTCAACAGATATGCTTACAGAGACTTGAAGAAAGGTGATGCCTCAATAATGATACCTAAGGAAGTGAGCAGGCAAATCCAGAAGATACGGCATTGTCCCAATCCATTTAACCACTCACCCTCATGAAAAGCAGCCTCTTCTAGATTGTTGTTCAGTCGCTAAGTTGTGTCTGACTCTTTGCCACCCCATGGACTGCAGCACAGAAGATTCCTCTGTCCTCCTCTGTCTCCCATAATTTGCTCAGATTCATGTCCATTGAGTCAGTGATGCTATCTAACCGTCTCATCCCAGATGAGAAAAAATTTAAAGGGAATAACCACTTAGTTTGCAGCTAGCTGGGGCAATCTATCTATAAAGGACAATTAGGGAAATTTGAGTACAGTCTGAGCACTAGATAACATTATAATTTAATGCTGTGAAGAGGTGGACACTCATTCATGGAATAAAAACATGTTACATAACAATGTACAAAGGATTATTGTACTGATACTTTGATAAACATACATGTATAGAAAAGGATCTGGGAAGACATAGTATAGGGTGCTGAGAGCGCAAAGAACGATGATTTTGTTTTCTTTGCTTATCTGTATTTTCTGATTTTATACACTGTACATATACTGCCTTTATAATAATGAAAGGTATTTTGAATTGAGAACACAATTCTGTATTCTTTCAGCATAGCATTCCTGAAGCAATCTTGTGGATCTTGAAATATGAAAGTACTTAGAAAGTATGCCACCCATGTGCCCTTCAATTAAAAAGTACTCAAACTGACTGATTCCTGGATGTTAAACTGTCCTTGCTTCCCTGGAAAGAAATTCCACTTGATCATGGTGCATGGTCCTTTTAAGGTGGTGTTGAATTTGGCTTGCCAATAATTTGTTGAGGACTTTTTTGCATCCATATTTATCAGGGATATTGGATATTTTCTATTTGGTCGAGTCCTTGCCTGTTGTTTGTTTATTTGTTTGTTTTAATCAAGGTAATAGGGCTTCCCCAGTATTTCAGCAGTAAAGAATCTGCTTGCCAATGCAGGAGATGTGGATTTGATCCCTGGGTCAGGAAGATCTCCTGGAGAAGGAGATGGCAACCCACTCCAGTATTCTTGCCTGGAAATCCCCATGGGGGCAAAAAAGGGGAATCTGCCTCAATAATGATACCTAAGAAAGTGAGCAGGCAAATCCAGAAGATACGGCATTGTCCCAATCCATTTAACCACTCACCCTCATGAAAAGCAGCCTCTTCTAGATTGTTGTTCAGTCGCTAAGTTGTGTCTGACTCTTTGCCACCCCATGGACTGCAGCACAGAAGATTCCTCTGTCCTCCTCTGTCTCCCATAATTTGCTCAGATTCATGTCCATTGAGTCAGTGATGCTATCTAACCGTCTCATCCCAGATGAGAAATAATTAAAGGGAATAACCACTTAGTTTGCAGCTAGCTGGGGCAATCTATCTATAAAGGACAATTAGGGAAATTTGAGTACAGTCTGAGCACTAGATAACATTATAATTTAATGCTGTGAAGAGGTGGACACTCATTCATGGAATAAAAACATGTTACATAACAATGTACAAAGGATTATTGTACTGATACTTTGATAAACATACATGTATAGAAAAGGATCTGGGAAGACATAGTATAGGGTGCTGAGAGCGCAAAGAACGATGATTTTGTTTTCTTTGCTTATCTGTATTTTCTGATTTTATACACTGTACATATACTGCCTTTATAATAATGAAAGGTATTTTGAATTGAGAACACAATTCTGTATTCTTTCAGCATAGCATTCCTGAAGCAATCTTGTGGATCTTGAAATATGAAAGTACTTAGAAAGTATGCCACCCATGTGCCCTTCAATTAAAAAGTACTCAAACTGACTGATTCCTGGATGTTAAACTGTCCTTGCTTCCCTGGAAAGAAATTCCACTTGATCATGGTGCATGGTCCTTTTAAGGTGGTGTTGAATTTGGCTTGCCAATAATTTGTTGAGGACTTTTTTGCATCCATATTTATCAGGGATATTGGATATTTTCTATTTGGTCGAGTCCTTGCCTGTTGTTTGTTTATTTGTTTGTTTTAATCAAGGTAATAGGGCTTCCCCAGTATTTCAGCAGTAAAGAATCTGCTTGCCAATGCAGGAGATGTGGATTTGATCCCTGGGTCAGGAAGATCTCCTGGAGAAGGAGATGGCAACCCACTCCAGTATTCTTGCCTGGAAATCCCCATGGGCAGAGGAACCTAGAAAGCTACAGTTTATGGGGTCTCAAAAAGATAGACATGGCTGAGCAACTAAACAACAATAACAATGCTAGCCTTATAAACTGAGTTTGGAAGAGTCTCTGCTCCTATTTTTTGAAAGAATTTGAGACGAACTCACTAGTGAAGCCATTTGGTTCTACAATTTTGTTTATTGGGAGGTTTTTGAGTTTTTGTTTACGAATTCAATCTCCTTTCTAGTAACCAATCTGGTCCAATTTTCTATTTCATTTAGATTCAGTCTTGGTTGGGTCTATGTTTCCAGGAATTTATCCATATCTTTTAGGTTGTCCAATCTGTTAGTGTATAATTATTCATAGTAGTCTCTTATGGGCTTCTGCATTTCTGTGGTATCAGTTGTAACATCTCCTTTTAATTTCTGATTTTACTTATTTGAGTCCTTTCTTTTTCTTCTAGATGAGTCTAACTAAAGCCTTGTCACTTTTGTTTGTCTTTTCAAAGAACCAGCACTTCATTTCAATAATCTTTTCTATTGTCTTTTTATTCTCTATTTCATTTATTTCTAATTAAGTCTATATAATTGTGATAAATTATAGTTGTAACTATAAAACAGAATGCAAATAATGCTCAGAACATAATGATTTAACAATTGCTAAAATGGCAACAATAGTTTGGGTTTAAATATTTCTAATTGTATTAATAAAATGAGAAAGAGTACAAGGAAGCAATATTAATAATCTCATTTAACAAAGAAAGGTACGGACAATGATAAAAAAATAAAAGTGGGTAGGTGGCCTTTGTTGTTGTCTGTTTACCTTCCTTGATGTGCAACAAACATGCAACAAAGTGCTATATGTTAGCTTAGTGAACTTTTACAAACTGCCGACTGGGTGTAGTATCCACCTAGATCCATAATGTGGACCACAGCTAGACCCCGAGGCTACCTCCTGCACTCTTCCAGTTACTGTGACACCCCAGAGGCTGATTTGGTCGAGTCCTTGCCTGTTGTTTGTTTATTTGTTTGTTTTAATCAAGGTAATAGGGCTTCCCCAGTATTTCAGCAGTAAAGAATCTGCTTGCCAATGCAGGAGATGTGGATTTGATCCCTGGGTCAGGAAGATCTCCTGGAGAAGGAGATGGCAACCCACTCCAGTATTCTTGCCTGGAAATCCCCATGGGCAGAGGAACCTAGAAAGCTACAGTTTATGGGGTCTCAAAAAGATAGACATGGCTGAGCAACTAAACAACAATAACAATGCTAGCCTTATAAACTGAGTTTGGAAGAGTCTCTGCTCCTATTTTTTGAAAGAATTTGAGACGAACTCACTAGTGAAGCCATTTGGTTCTACAATTTTGTTTATTGGGAGGTTTTTGAGTTTTTGTTTACGAATTCAATCTCCTTTCTAGTAACCAATCTGGTCCAATTTTCTATTTCATTTAGATTCAGTCTTGGTTGGGTCTATGTTTCCAGGAATTTATCCATATCTTTTAGGTTGTCCAATCTGTTAGTGTATAATTATTCATAGTAGTCTCTTATGGGCTTCTGCATTTCTGTGGTATCAGTTGTAACATCTCCTTTTAATTTCTGATTTTACTTATTTGAGTCCTTTCTTTTTCTTCTAGATGAGTCTAACTAAAGCCTTGTCACTTTTGTTTGTCTTTTCAAAGAACCAGCACTTCATTTCAATAATCTTTTCTATTGTCTTTTTATTCTCTATTTCATTTATTTCTAATTAAGTCTATATAATTGTGATAAATTATAGTTGTAACTATAAAACAGAATGCAAATAATGCTCAGAACATAATGATTTAACAATTGCTAAAATGGCAACAATAGTTTGGGTTTAAATATTTCTAATTGTATTAATAAAATGAGAAAGAGTACAAGGAAGCAATATTAATAATCTCATTTAACAAAGAAAGGTACGGACAATGATAAAAAAATAAAAGTGGGTAGGTGGCCTTTGTTGTTGTCTGTTTACCTTCCTTGATGTGCAACAAACATGCAACAAAGTGCTATATGTTAGCTTAGTGAACTTTTACAAACTGCCGACTGGGTGTAGTATCCACCTAGATCCATAATGTGGACCACAGCTAGACCCCGAGGCTACCTCCTGCACTCTTCCAGTTACTGTGACACCCCAGAGGCTGTCACTCTCTGAACTTTTACTTATATAAACTGAGCCATATAATATACATTCGTTCTTTAGACTTCTCTCAGAATTATGTTTCTGAGATTTTTTTTTTTTCCAGAAAACATAGTTGCAGATCATCCTTCTTCTTTACTGTGTTGCATTACAATGATCAGTTTTACCATGGATGGCGTTTAAAGAGTTTCCCATTTTTGATTAATGTGAATGCCACTACCATGGCTATGAAAAACACATGGTTTTTGCTGAAAATATGTAAGCATTATAGGTGACTCTGGACTGTGGAAATCTGTGTCAAAGAAACACATGTTCAGTTTAGTCAATATGGACAGCTTTCCAGTTTGTGCACCATCAGGAGCAGAGCATGAGAGTCCCAGTTGTTCTCTATCTATTAGCTTTTCCATCTTTTTCATTTTAGCCATTCTGAACGGTTAGTGCATTGAACTGTAGTTTTTGTGTATATTTCTTTGATAATGAGCTTGACACATTGTCATGTGTGTGTTGGCCATTTTGAGATTCTCTTTGGTGAAGTATCTGTTCACATCTTTGGCCTATGTTTCTATTTAAAATACTTTTCTTAGTAATGTGTAGGAGTTCTATATACAGACTTTAGGAAGAGAATTTTTTCTCTGGAGTTGTGTTTGTGTGTATATGTGTGTGTGTGTGTGTTTCTTCTACACTGCTGTTGGCTTTTTTACTTTCTTTTTTGTGTCCTATTTAAAAATCTTTGTATACTTCACACATATACAAGATGTTTTCCTCATAAGGTTTTATTGTTTAACATTTTACATTTACAGCTGCAGTGCACTGGGAATTGATTTTGGTGTGTAATGTGGTATAGCAGTCCTAAGTATTTTTTCTCATGGATATTCAATCCACCCAACATCATTTACTAAAAAGACTGCACTACAGAGTCAACTTTTCAGAAATTAACTGACTAAACATTGTGTTGTTTCTAGACTATCCATTCCATTGAGTTGTTTGGACTTTGCATCTGTATCACACAGTCTTATTGATTATAGCTTTATAGTAAGTTTTTATAGCTGGTAGTGTTAAATTTTCAGATTTATTTTTCTTTCCAGTTGCCTTGACTATTTGAAGGCTCATAAGAATTTAAGAATCAGCTTGTAAAATTCTACACACCCAAATACTAGTTGGAGTTTTATTAGCATTATGGTAAATTTATAAAAAAATTTGGGAAGATTTGTGATTTTACAAATTGTTTTCCATTTATTTAGACCTTCTTTAGTTTCTGTAAACTAACAGTATGTAGTTTCTCTCAGTGACAGTATGTAGTTTTCAGTGGTGAGGTCTTGTACCTTTTAGGTCATATTTATTTCTATATATTTGTTCTTTGATGCTAACATAAATGTTAATGATTTAACTTTTTTTAGCTCTATAAGTTCTAGGTTTGTCTACTTCTTGGTCTCCAGCAACTTTGCCAAGTTCTTTATTAATTCTAATTGACTATATATTATTTTAGATTTTGTTTTAATACAATGATGTCATTAAAAACTAATGCTATCTTTTTCTTTATAATATAGATATCTTCCATTTATGTTTATTGCTTTATTAAAATGGCTAGAACTTGCAATAAAATGTTGAGTTGAAGTGGTGAAAATGTTTTACTCATAATCTCAAGAAGGAAAATTCTCAGTTTTAATCATTGAATATATATTTAATACACATGTTTATATATACATATGCATCTATTGTGGTTTTTATTTTAATTTCCTTGAATGCTAGTGATGTTGAGCATGTTTTTTATGTACCCGTTGGCCATTCATATGTTTTTTGTTTGTCTTCTGCCCATTTTGTATACTTCACACATATACAAGATGTTTTCCTCATAAGGTTTTATTGTTTAACATTTTACATTTACAGCTGCAGTGCACTGGGAATTGATTTTGGTGTGTAATGTGGTATAGCAGTCCTAAGTATTTTTTCTCATGGATATTCAATCCACCCAACATCATTTACTAAAAAGACTGCACTACAGAGTCAACTTTTCAGAAATTAACTGACTAAACATTGTGTTGTTTCTAGACTATCCATTCCATTGAGTTGTTTGGACTTTGCATCTGTATCACACAGTCTTATTGATTATAGCTTTATAGTAAGTTTTTATAGCTGGTAGTGTTAAATTTTCAGATTTATTTTTCTTTCCAGTTGCCTTGACTATTTGAAGGCTCATAAGAATTTAAGAATCAGCTTGTAAAATTCTACACACCCAAATACTAGTTGGAGTTTTATTAGCATTATGGTAAATTTATAAAAAAAATTGGGAAGATTTGTGATTTTACAAATTGTTTTCCATTTATTTAGACCTTCTTTAGTTTCTGTAAACTAACAGTATGTAGTTTCTCTCAGTGACAGTATGTAGTTTTCAGTGGTGAGGTCTTGTACCTTTTAGGTCATATTTATTTCTATATATTTGTTCTTTGATGCTAACATAAATGTTAATGATTTAACTTTTTTTAGCTCTATAAGTTCTAGGTTTGTCTACTTCTTGGTCTCCAGCAACTTTGCCAAGTTCTTTATTAATTCTAATTGACTATATATTATTTTAGATTTTGTTTTAATACAATGATGTCATTAAAAACTAATGCTATCTTTTTCTTTATAATATAGATATCTTCCATTTATGTTTATTGCTTTATTAAAATGGCTAGAACTTGCAATAAAATGTTGAGTTGAAGTGGTGAAAATGTTTTACTCATAATCTCAAGAAGGAAAATTCTCAGTTTTAATCATTGAATATATATTTAATACACATGTTTATATATACATATGCATCTATTGTGGTTTTTATTTTAATTTCCTTGAATGCTAGTGATGTTGAGCATGTTTTTTATGTACCCGTTGGCCATTCATATGTCTTGTTTAGAAAAATGTATATTCAAGTCTTCTGCCCATTTTTAATTGTATTCTTTAGGGATTTTTTCTCTCCTTTTTTTAAAAAAATTTTTTTATTTATTTATTTTTGGCTATTCTGGGTTTTCACTGCTGCTACAAACTCTTCCCTAGTTGCAGGGAGTGGGGGCTACTCTATAGTTGAGGTCAGCAAGCTTCTTGTTGCAGGGACTTCTCTTATTGTGGAAGGGGCTCTAGGTGTACAGGCTTCAGTAGTTGCAGCACATAGCTCCATAGTTGTGACTGTGAGGCTCTAGAGCACAGGCTCAATAGTTGTGGCTCATGGGCTTAGTTGCTCTATAGCATGTGGGATCTTCCCGGATCAGGGATTGAACCCATATCGCCTGCATTGGCAGGCGGACTCTTTACCATTGAGCTACCAAGGAAGCCCCAGGATTTTTTCTTTTTTTTTTTTTTTTTGCTGTGGAAGTGTATCAGCTTCATAAATATATTGTTGTTGTTATTATTCAGTTGCTAAGTTGTGTCCAGCTCTTTGCGACCCCATGGACTGCAGCTTGCCAGGATTCCTTGTCCTTCACCATCTCTCAGAGATTGCTGAAACTCATGTCCATTGACTTGGTGATGCCATCCAACCATCTCGTCCTCTGTGGTCCCCTTCTCCTTCTCTCCTCAGTCTTTCTCAGCATCAGCTCTTTGCATCAAGTGGCCAAAGCATTAGAGCTTTAGCTTTAGCAACTTTGCCAAGTTTTTATTAATTCTAATTGACTATATATTATTTTAGATTTTGTTTTAATACAATGATGTCATTAAAAACTAATGCTATCTTTTTCTTTATAATATAGATATCTTCCATTTATGTTTATTGCTTTATTAAAATGGCTAGAACTTGCAATAAAATGTTGAGTTGAAGTGGTGAAAATGTTTTACTCATAATCTCAAGAAGGAAAATTCTCAGTTTTAATCATTGAATATATATTTAATACACATGTTTATATATACATATGCATCTATTGTGGTTTTTATTTTAATTTCCTTGAATGCTAGTGATGTTGAGCATGTTTTTTATGTACCCGTTGGCCATTCATATGTCTTGTTTAGAAAAATGTATATTCAAGTCTTCTGCCCATTTTTAATTGTATTCTTTAGGGATTTTTTCTCTCCTTTTTTTAAAAAAATTTTTTTATTTATTTATTTTTGGCTATTCTGGGTTTTCACTGCTGCTACAAACTCTTCCCTAGTTGCAGGGAGTGGGGGCTACTCTATAGTTGAGGTCAGCAAGCTTCTTGTTGCAGGGACTTCTCTTATTGTGGAAGGGGCTCTAGGTGTACAGGCTTCAGTAGTTGCAGCACATAGCTCCATAGTTGTGACTGTGAGGCTCTAGAGCACAGGCTCAATAGTTGTGGCTCATGGGCTTAGTTGCTCTATAGCATGTGGGATCTTCCCGGATCAGGGATTGAACCCATATCGCCTGCATTGGCAGGCGGACTCTTTACCATTGAGCTACCAAGGAAGCCCCAGGATTTTTTCTTTTTTTTTTTTTTTTTTTCTGTGGAAGTGTATCAGCTTCATAAATATATTGTTGTTGTTATTATTCAGTTGCTAAGTTGTGTCCAGCTCTTTGCGACCCCATGGACTGCAGCTTGCCAGGATTCCTTGTCCTTCACCATCTCTCAGAGATTGCTGAAACTCATGTCCATTGACTTGGTGATGCCATCCAACCATCTCGTCCTCTGTGGTCCCCTTCTTCTCTCCTCAGTCTTTCTCAGCATCAGCTCTTTGCATCAAGTGGCCAAAGCATTAGAGCTTTAGCTTCAGCATCAGTCCTTCCAATGAATATTCAGAGTTGATTTCCTTTAGGATTGACCAGTTTGATTTCCTTGCTGTCCAATATATCTGAATCACTTTGGTGTATACCTTAAACTAATATAATACTGTAAATTAACTATGCTTGCAATTTTAAAGAGTCAAAAAAATTTTGTGCTTCAAAGGGCACCATTATGAAAATGAAAATCAAAGCATGTTTTGAAGAAAATATTTGCAAAACAGTATTTGAGAAATGACTTGTATCCAAAATATATAAAGGAACTATACAAGGCAATATAAAGTAGAAACAAGCAGAAGATCTAAATAGCTCTTTCACAAAAGAAGATGTACAGATGGCCAATAAGCATGTGAAAAGGTTCTCAACATTATTTGTCTTTAGGGAAATGCTAACTAAAATCACAGTGAGACACCATTAAACACCTATTAGAGTCACTTTTTAAAAATACCAAATGCTGCTAATAACATAAAGCAACTGAAATCCTCATGCGTTGCTGATGCAGATACAAAAGGGTACAGCCACTTTGGAAAATACTCTGGCAGTTTCTCTTAAACAGACACCTACTACATCATGCAGGTATTCAGCTCCTAAGGTATTTACCCATGAGAAATGAAACTATTAATTCATACAAAATCTAGTTATACAAATGCTCAGATAAGCTGTATTCTTCATATCCAAAAGCTGGAAACAATCTGAGTGGCCCCATCTGGTAAGCAAATGAGCACAAGATGCTACATTCATCCAATGGAATACTATACAGGAATAAGAAGGAAGGTAATGCTTATATATATATATATATATATATATATATATATATATATAAGTAATATTGATAAATCTCAAAACCATTATGCTAAAGGAAAGACTATATAGTGTATGATTCCATATCCATGAAATTCTAGCAAAGGAAAAAGGGTAGAGGGAAGGGCAGTAGTTGCAAAGGAGGCAGCAGAGAGGTTGTTAGAATGATGGAAGAGTTCTGAGTCATGATCATGCATATGTCAAACTTGTCAATTACAAGATTAAATATGGAAACGAGTTATATGTAAATTTACTTTGGTAAAGTTAATTTTTTAAAAGGTTGCCTAACTGACAAACTCTCTTAAGTTCTTAAACCAACCTCCACTTTCAAGTGATGGCTTAACTGAGTATGAAATTTCAGGCCAAGTTGTTTTTTTTTTTTTCCTGCAAACGTTGAAAGCATTGTCATCCAGAATCCAGTGTTGTTTATCCTATGAGGTGACGTTTTCTTCTTTCTTTAAATTTTTATGATAAGGATATTA
Organism: Tragulus kanchil; assembly: GCA_022376925.1. Taxonomy (NCBI): domain Eukaryota; kingdom Metazoa; phylum Chordata; class Mammalia; order Artiodactyla; family Tragulidae; genus Tragulus; species Tragulus kanchil. Next base: position 112,712,012 of record JAIOJX010000031.1, on the reverse strand, counting down.
ACAAACCCTTACTGAGAGTTTACAGCATTCCCAGTCCTGTTCTATGTATAATAGTCCCAGTGCCTTGGAATTTTGCGGTGATAAATCCAGTGGCAATGTCTTTTTCATTACTGTTCTGAGCACTCAGAGAACTGTTTCAATATAAAGGCTACCATCCTTTGGGGGAAGTTTCTTCTCATGTTTCCTGTCCATTTTTTTTTTTGTCTAAGCATCTTCTATTCTTTGCTACTAGTACTTTCAATAATAGGGATTAGATCTCTTGAGGACTGATCCTTTATTTCTCCTAGCTCTTGCTTCATATTTTTCTTCCGAAGGACTGATACAGCCACTTTGGAAAATACTCTGGCAGTTTCTCTTAAACAGACACCTACTACATCATGCAGGTATTCAGCTCCTAAGGTATTTACCCATGAGAAATGAAACTATTAATTCATACAAAATCTAGTTATACAAATGCTCAGATAAGCTGTATTCTTCATATCCAAAAGCTGGAAACAATCTGAGTGGCCCCATCTGGTAAGCAAATGAGCACAAGATGCTACATTCATCCAATGGAATACTATACAGGAATAAGAAGGAAGGTAATGCCTATATATATATATATATATATATATATATATATATAAGTAATATTGATAAATCTCAAAACCATTATGCTAAAGGAAAGACTATATAGTGTATGATTCCATATCCATGAAATTCTAGCAAAGGAAAAAGGGTAGAGGAAGGGCAGTAGTTGCAAAGGAGGCAGCAGAGAGGTTGTTAGAATGATGGAAGAGTTCTGAGTCATGATCATGCATATGTCAAACTTGTCAATTACAAGATTAAATATGGAAACGAGTTATATGTAAATTTACTTTGGTAAAGTTAATTTTTTAAAAGGTTACCTAACTGACAAACTCTCTTAAGTTCTTAAACCAACCTCCACTTTCAAGTGATGGCTTAACTGAGTATGAAATTTCAGGCCAAGTTGTTTTTTTTTTTTTCCTGCAAACGTTGAAAGCATTGTCATCCAGAATCCAGTGTTGTTTATCCTATGAGGTGACGTTTTCTTCTTTCTTTAAATTTTTATGATAAGGATATTAACAAACCCTTACTGAGAGTTTACAGCATTCCCAGTCCTGTTCTATGTATAATAGTCCCAGTGCCTTGGAATTTTGCGGTGATAAATCCAGTGGCAATGTCTTTTTCATTACTGTTCTGAGCACTCAGAGAACTGTTTCAATATAAAGGCTACCATCCTTTGGGGGAAGTTTCTTCTCATGTTTCCTGTCCATTTTTTTTTTTGTCTAAGCATCTTCTATTCTTTGCTACTAGTACTTTCAATAATAGGGATTAGATCTCTTGAGGACTGATCCTTTATTTCTCCTAGCTCTTGCTTCATACTTTCCTCTCTTTCCAGAATTTTTATTGCTTCTTTTATTTTACAATTATGTTTTTAATCTCCAAGATATTTCTTGTTTCCTGAGTGATCCTTATCCCTAAGCTATGTTCTTGTTCTTTGAATGTAACATCTTGAATGCTGCTGAATGTGCTTTTAGAATGTATTTTTTTAATCCTGCTTTTTATCTTGGTCTTCCTGTTTTACCTTCTACACACACACACACACACACACACAGATCCTTGGTTGTCTTTTCATATATAAGAAGGATAGGACAGTTGGGTAAGTTTCCTCTGGTGTTGAATCAGTAACACAAGTTCCTCCTTGCCTCACTGCTGAGTGATTTCTGACTAGGAGGCAGGAAATGACAGGGCAGTTTCTGTGGACTGGTTAGGACAGTGTTGGAGAGAAGACCCTCAGAAATATTCACTACTTACCAAAATGAGAAGAGTTTAGTTCGTGCCAAGCATTCTTATTCAAAGAAGACTTAGCATTTTCCAGATCATACATTCCTTTTATGATTGATGTAAAACCATCTTTCAGCCCTCCTCTAGAAATAAATTCTAGCACCCTGAACTCAGCTCAGCATGTAGGATGGGGAGGCATGTTGTGAACCAGTTCCCTGTGCTGTGCAATGATCTCCAAATAACAGCCACTGTTTCTAGACCAGCTTACTCTCCGCTGTACTCTAATGACAGGCTACACTGAACCAGGGATCCCTAAGGCCCCATAACTCCAATCTTCAGCACCCCTCTTGTTGCCTCTTCCTATGAGGTCGTTTTCTTCTTTCTTTAAATTTTTATGATAAGGATATTAACAAACCCTTACTGAGAGTTTACAGCATTCCCAGTCCTGTTCTATGTATAATAGTCCCAGTGCCTTGGAATTTTGCGGTGATAAATCCAGTGGCAATGTCTTTTTCATTACTGTTCTGAGCACTCAGAGAACTGTTTCAATATAAAGGCTACCATCCTTTGGGGGAAGTTTCTTCTCATGTTTCCTGTCCATTTTTTTTTTTGTCTAAGCATCTTCTATTCTTTGCTACTAGTACTTTCAATAATAGGGATTAGATCTCTTGAGGACTGATCCTTTATTTCTCCTAGCTCTTGCTTCATACTTTCCTCTCTTTCCAGAATTTTTATTGCTTCTTTTATTTTACAATTATGTTTTTAATCTCCAAGATATTTCTTGTTTCCTGAGTGATCCTTATCCCTAAGCTATGTTCTTGTTCTTTGAATGTAACATCTTGAATGCTGCTGAATGTGCTTTTAGAATGTATTTTTTTAATCCTGCTTTTTATCTTGGTCTTCCTGTTTTACCTTCTACACACACACACACACACACACACAGATCCTTGGTTGTCTTTTCATATATAAGAAGGATAGGACAGTTGGGTAAGTTTCCTCTGGTGTTGAATCAGTAACACAAGTTCCTCCTTGCCTCACTGCTGAGTGATTTCTGACTAGGAGGCAGGAAATGACAGGGCAGTTTCTGTGGACTGGTTAGGACAGTGTTGGAGAGAAGACCCTCAGAAATATTCACTACTTACCAAAATGAGAAGAGTTTAGTTCGTGCCAAGCATTCTTATTCAAAGAAGACTTAGCATTTTCCAGATCATACATTCCTTTTATGATTGATGTAAAACCATCTTTCAGCCCTCCTCTAGAAATAAATTCTAGCACCCTGAACTCAGCTCAGCATGTAGGATGGGGAGGCATGTTGTGAACCAGTTCCCTGTGCTGTGCAATGATCTCCAAATAACAGCCACTGTTTCTAGACCAGCTTACTCTCCGCTGTACTCTAATGACAGGCTACACTGAACCAGGGATCCCTAAGGCCCCATAACTCCAATCTTCAGCACCCCTCTTGTTGCCTCTTCTGCTCTTTCCTGTTCGCCAATGATTTAATCCCCAAGCGTATTCACTCATGGTCATTCAGAATAGGTTTTCCTCCTGGTGGAGGAGGAAAACCTGCTCGCTGCTCCCTTTTGTTCTTTTTCCTATAGGAGATTTTGGTTTGCTTGCTTGCCATTTCTTTGGACTTCTGTCTGTTCATCACTTCAGCATCTCAGAAAGCATGGAAGTGTAAACAGCTATGTATTTCATTTTCGCCCTTCATCTTTTGCTCATTTTAATAACTCCTGATAATGGAATCCACGGCCATAGTCCTGTATTAGGTCACTAGGATAAATTTTAATTTTGGCCTCATAACATGGCTTGCAGAATCTTAGTTCCTGGCCAAAGACTGAACCCATGCCCCCTACAGTGGAAGCATGGAGCCCTAACCGCTGACCTACCAGAAAATTTCCTGGCGTGAAACGTTCTTCAGTGTTCTGTTATCATTTGAAGGACACTATAGCCATTTGTGTATTTTTCACCAGTGCTACACGTTTATCAAGTAAATCAAGATTAATTTATAATAGCAAAGATAAATTGTAAAATGAAATTTTCTCTCTTTTTTATTCTTTATTTTAAAGGTTTTACAGAGTTTTGTTGTTCACAGACATGTATGTTCCCAGATCAGTCATATGCATATCCCTTGTCCCCACACCCTCAGTTCCCCCATCCCACCCCTCCAGACCATCGCCCCAAGCCACTGTAAGCACTCCTATTCCCTTAGCACAATGACACTAGCTATCTTTTCCACACATAACAGTATAGGTTTCCATGTTACTCCCTCCATGCTTCCCCCTCCCTATTTCTTCCCCACAATGTCCTTATGTCTATGCTCTGTCTGTTTTTCTATGAGTTCACTGCGTGTGTTATCAAGACCGTCCTACTAGATTCCATATATGTGTATTAGTATACTGTATTTGTCTTTCATTTATGATTGATGTAAAACCATCTTTCAGCCCTCCTCTAGAAATAAATTCTAGCACCCTGAACTCAGCTCAATGAGGGAGGCATGTTGTGAACCAGTTCCCTGTGCAATGATCTCCAAATAACAGCCACTGTTTCTAGACCAGCTTACTCTCCGCTGTACTCTAATGACAGGCTACACTGAACCAGGGATCCCTAAGGCCCCATAACTCCAATCTTCAGCACCCCTCTTGTTGCCTCTTCTGCTCTTTCCTGTTCGCCAATGATTTAATCCCCAAGCGTATTCACTCATGGTCATTCAGAATAGGTTTTCCTCCTGGTGGAGGAGGAAAACCTGCTCGCTGCTCCCTTTTGTTCTTTTTCCTATAGGAGATTTTGGTTTGCTTGCTTGCCATTTCTTTGGACTTCTGTCTGTTCATCACTTCAGCATCTCAGAAAGCATGGAAGTGTAAACAGCTATGTATTTCATTTTTTACTTCATCTTTTGCTCATTTTAATAACTCCTGATAATGGAATCCACGGCCATAGTCCTGTATTAGGTCACTAGGATAAATTTTAATTTTGGCCCCATAACATGGCTTGCAGAATCTTAGTTCCTGGCCAAAGACTGAACCCATGCCCCCTACAGTGGAAGCATGGAGCCCTAACCGCTGACCTACCAGAAAATTTCCTGGCGTGAAACGTTCTTCAGTGTTCTGTTATCATTTGAAGGACACTATAGCCATTTGTGTATTTTTCACCAGTGCTACACGTTTATCAAGTAAATCAAGATTAATTTATAATAGCAAAGATAAATTGTAAAATGAAATTTTCTCTCTTTTTTATTCTTTATTTTAAAGGTTTTACAGAGTTTTGTTGTTCACAGACATGTATGTTCCCAGATCAGTCATATGCATATCCCTTGTCCCCACACCCTCAGTTCCCCCATCCCACCCCTCCAGACCATCGCCCCAAGCCACTGTAAGCACTCCTATTCCCTTAGCACAATGACACTAGCTATCTTTTCCACACATAACAGTATAGGTTTCCATGTTACTCCCTCCATGCTTCCCCCTCCCTATTTCTTCCCCACAATGTCCTTATGTCTATGCTCTGTCTGTTTTTCTATGAGTTCACTGCGTGTGTTATCAAGACCGTCCTACTAGATTCCATATATGTGTATTAGTATACTGTATTTGTCTTTCTCTTTTTGACTTACTTCACTTTTTATGATAGGTTCTAGAGCCAGCCACTTCATTAGGACTGAGTCTTCTGCATTTCTTTTAACAGCTGAGTAGTATTCCATTGTATATATGTACCAGAGCTTCTGGATCCATTCGTTCGGCGATGGACATCTAGGTTGCTTCCATGTTCTGGCTATTGTATAGAGAGCTGCAATGAACATTGGGGTACAGGTGCTCCTTTCTGTTTTGATTTCATCAGGATATAAGCCTAATAGTGGGATTGCTGGATCGTAGGGTGCTTCTATTTTTAGTTTTTAAAGAAATCTCCAGACTGTCTTCCATAGAGGCTGTATCAATTTACATTCCCACCAGCAATGCAAGAGGGTTCCCATTTCTCTGCACCCTCTCCAGCATTTATTGTCTGCAAATTTTTTGATGATGGCCATTCTGATGGGTGTGAGGTGGTATCTCATTGTAGTTTTAATTTGCATTTCTCTAATAATAAGCGAGGTTGAGCATCGTTTCATGTGCTTTTGGGCCATCTGTATGTCCTCTTTGGAGAGGCGTCTCTTTAGATCTTTTTCCCATTTTTTTTTTTAAAGATTTATTTATTATTTATTTATTTTGGGCGGGGGTTGGGTTGGGGAGGGAGGGGAGCAGGCGGGCCACTTCCATTGGTCTTTCATTTCTCTGTTTTCATCCGTCTTTGTTCTTTGGCTCCAGTGGGCCTCCCATCGCGGTGGCGTCTGTTGTTCCAGAGCACCTGCTCTGGGCGCATGCACTCCAGAGCTCCGGCTCGATAATAGGACACATCAGTCCAGCCGCTCCGCAGCACGTGGGATCCTCCAAGGCCAGGGCTCCAACCAGCGCCCCTTGTACTGCAAGGCGGCGTCCCTACCCACTGGACCACCAGGGGAAGCCCCCTTTTCCCATTTTTTGATTGGGTTGTTCGTTTTCCCTGTGCTGAGTTGTCTGAGTTGCTTGTAGATTTTGGAGATTAATTCTTTGTCTGTTGTTTCATTTGCTATGATTTTCTCCCACTCTGTGGGGTGTCTGTTCAGCTTTTTTGTAATTTCTTTTGCTGTACAAAAGATTTTAAGTTTCATAAGGTCCCATATGTTCATTTTTCTTTTCAGTTCCGCGATTCTAGTAGGTGGTTCAGAGAAGATCTTGCTTTGATTGATGTCCTTGAGGGTTTTGCCTATATTTTCCTCTAAGAGTTTGATGGTTTCTGGTCTTACATGTAGGCCTTTAATCCATTTTGAGTTGATCTGTGTGTATGGTGTCAGAGAATGTTCCAACTTCATTTTTTTGCATGTAGCTGTCCAATTCTCCCAGCACCACTTGTTGAAGAGGCTGTCTTTGTCCCATTTTATAGTTTTTCCTCCTTTATGAAAAATAAAGTACCCATAGGTGCGTGGGTTTATCTCTGGGTTCTTGATCTTGTTCCATTGGTCTATAGTTCTGTTTTTGTGCCAGTACCATACTGTCTTGATGACTGCTGCTTTGTAGTAGAGTCTGAAGTTAGGGAGGCTGATTCCTCCAACTCCGTTTTCCTTTCTCAGGATTGCTTTGGCTATTTGAGGTCTTTTGTGTTTCCATATGAACTGTGTTATTCTTTGGTCTAGTTCTGTGAAAAATGTCAATGGAAGTTGAATAGGTATTGCATTGAATCTGTAGATGATATTTGGTAGGATGGTCATTTTCACAATATTGATTCTTCTGACCCAGGAACATGGAATATCTCTCCATCTGTTTAAGTCTTCTTTAATTTCTTTCATGAGTGTCTTGTAATTTTCTATGTACAGTTCTTTTGTTTCTTTGGGTAGGTTTATTCCTAGATATTTGATTCTTTTGGTTGCAATGGTGAAGGGGACTGCCTCTTTGATTTTGTTTTCTGATTTTTCATTGTTTGTGTATAGGAATGCCAGTGATTTCTGTGTGTTGACTTTGTATCCTGTGACTTTGCTGAATTCATTGATTAGCTCTAGTAGCTTTGTAATAGAGTCTTTGGGATTTTCTATGTATAATATCATGTCGTCTGCAAAAACAGAGAGCTTGACTTCTTCCTTTCCAATCTGGATTCCTTTGATTTCTTTCTCTTCTCTTATTGCCGTTGCTAGAACTTCCAGGACTATGTTGAATAGTAGTGGTGAAAGTGGACACCCCTGTCTTGTTCCTGATCTTAGAGGGAATGCTTTCAGTTTTTCACCGTTGAGGATAATGTTTACTGTTGGCTTCTCATATATGGCTTTCACTATGTTGAGACAGGTTCCTTCTATGCCCATTTTCTGAAGAGTTTTCATCATAAATGGATGTTGTACTTTGTTGAAGGCTTTTAAAGCATCTATTGAGATGATCACGTGATTTTTGACTCTCAATTTGTTGATATGGTGTATCACATTGATTGATTTGCAGATATTGAAGAATCCTTGCATGCCTGGGATGAACCCGACTTGATCATGATGTATGAGTTTTTTGATGTGTCATTGAATTCTGTTTGCTAGGATTTTGTTGAGGATCTTGGTATCTAAGTTCATCAGAGAAATTGGTCTGTAATTTTCCTTTTTTGTGTTGTCTTTGCCTGATTTGGGTATCAGGGTGATGGTGGCCTCGTAGAATGGGTTTGGAAGTGTTCCTTCCTGTGCAATTTTTTGGAAGAGTTTTAGAAGGACAGGCATTAGATCTTCTTTAAATGTTTGGTAGAATTCGACTGTGAAGCCATCTGGCCCTGGGCTTTAATTTTTGGGTAGATTTTTAATCACAAATTCGATTTCTGAGCTCGTGATTGGGTTGTTCAAAGTTTCTGGTTCTACCTGGCTCAGTCTTGGGAGATTGATCTTCCCCAAGAAACTGTCCATTTCTTCCAGGTTGTCCAGTTTGTTGCCATAGAGTTGCTCATAATAGTCCCTTAGAATCCTTTGGATTTCTGCATGATCTGTTGTAATCTCTCCTTTTTTGTTTTTGATTTTGTTGATCTGGTTCTTCTCTCTCTTTCTCTTGATGAGTCTGGCCAGAGGCTTGTCAATTTTGTTTACCTTTTCAAAGAACCAGCTTTTTGTTTTATTTATCCGTACTATAGTTTCTTTCATTTCTTTCTCATTGATTTCTTCTCTAGTCTTTATAATTTCTCTTCTTCTGCTGGCTCTGGGGTGTTTTGTTCTTCTTTCTCCAATTGTTTTAAGCAGAGGTTTAGGTCATCTGCTTCATATTTTCCTAATTTCTTGAGGTGGGATTGTATTGCTATAAATTTCCCTTTTAGAACTGCTTTTGCAGTATTCCATAGATTTTGCATGGTCGTATTTTCTTCTAGGAATTTTAAAATTTCTCCTTTAATTTCCTCAGTAATCAATTGGTTTTTTAGGTTTGTGTTGTTTAATCTCCATGTGTTTGTGTTTTTAGTGGCTTTTTCCTGTAGTTGATCTCTAGTCTCATTGCATTGTGGTCCGAGAAGATGGTTGATATAATTTCAGTTTTCTTGAATTGACTGAGCTTAGATTTGTGGCCCAAGATGTGGTCTATCCTGGAGAATGTTCCGTGAGCACTTGAGAAGAAAGTGTATTCTTCTGCTTTTGGATGGAACGTCCTAAAGATTTCGATGAGGTCCATCTTTTCTAGTGTGGCATTTAAGGCTTGTATTTCTTTACTAATTTTCTGTTTGAATGATCTATCCATTGGTGTGAGAGTAGTGTTAAAGTCTCCTACTATTATTGTGTTGTTATTGATTTCTTCTTTTAAGTCTGAAAGTATCTGTCTTATGTATTGAGGTGCCCCTGTGTTGGGTGTGTAGATATTCATGACTGTGAAGCCATCTGGCCCTGGGCTTTAATTTTTGGGTAGATTTTTAATCACAAATTCGATTTCTGAGCTCGTGATTGGGTTGTTCAAAGTTTCTGTTTCTTCCTGGCTCAGTCTTGGGAGATTGATCTTCCCCAAGATACTGTCCATTTCTTCCAGGTTGTCCAGTTTGTTGCCATAGAGTTGTTCATAATAGTCCCTTAGAATCCTTTGGATTTCTGCATGATCTGTTGTAATCTCTCCTTTTTTGTTTTTGATTTTGTTGATCTGGTTCTTCTCTCTCTTTCTCTTGATGAGTCTGGCCAGAGGCTTGTCAATTTTGTTTACCTTTTCAAAGAACCAGCTTTTTGTTTTATTTATCCGTACTATAGTTTCTTTCATTTCTTTCTCATTGATTTCTTCTCTAGTCTTTATAATTTCTCTTCTTCTGCTGGCTCTGGGGTGTTTTTGTTCTTCTTTCTCCAATTGTTTTAAGCAGAGGTTTAGGTCATCTGCTTCATATTTTCCTAATTTCTTGAGGTGGGATTGTATTGCTATAAATTTCCCTTTTAGAACTGCTTTTGCGGTATTCCATAGATTTTGCATGGTCGTATGTTCATTGTTATTTTCTTCTAGGAATTTTAAAATTTCTCCTTTAATTTCCTCAGTAATCAATTGGTTTTTTAGGTTTGTGTTGTTTAATCTCCATGTGTTTGTGTTTTTAGTGGCTTTTTCCTGTAGTTGATCTCTAGTCTCATTGCATTGTGGTCCGAGAAGATGGTTGATATAATTTCAGTTTTCTTGAATTGACTGAGCTTAGATTTGTGGCCCAAGATGTGGTCTATCCTGGAGAATGTTCCGTGAGCACTTGAGAAGAAAGTGTATTCTTCTGCTTTTGGATGGAACGTCCTAAAGATTTCGATGAGGTCCATCTTTTCTAGTGTGGCATTTAAGGCTTGTATTTCTTTACTAATTTTCTGTTTGAATGATCTATCCATTGGTGTGAGAGTAGTGTTAAAGTCTCCTACTATTATTGTGTTGTTATTGATTTCTTCTTTTAAGTCTGAAAGTATCTGTCTTATGTATTGAGGTGCCCCTGTGTTGGGTGTGTAGATATTCATGACTGTTATGTCTTCCTCTTGGATGGATCCCTTAATCATAATGTAGTGGCCTGCCTTGTCTCTTAGTATCTTCTTTACTTTAAAATCTAGTTTCTCTGATATTAGGATTGGTACCGCAGCTTTCTTTTGATTTCTATTTGCATGGAATATCTTTTTCCAGGCTCTCACTTTCAGTCTATGGGTGTCTCTAGATCTGAAGTGGGTCTCTTCTAAACAGCATATATATGGGTCATGCTTCTGGATCCATTCAGCCGGCCTGTGTCATTTGGTTGGAGCATTTAGTTCATTTGCATTCAAAGTAATTATTGATACGAATGTTCCTATTGTCATCTTCTTAGAAGTTTGGGGTTTGATTTGTAGGACTTCTCCTACTCTTGCATTTATTGGCTATATCAGGCCCTTTAAAAACACTTGTTGTAGGGCTGGTTTTGTGGTACAGAATTCTTTTAGTTTTTGTCTGTCTGAGAAGATTTTGACTTCTCCATCAATTCTGAATGAGATTCTTGCTGGGTAGAGAATTCTTGGTTAGAGGTTATTCTCTTTTAGCTGTTTAAATGTGTCCTGCCATTCTCTTCTGGCCTGCAGGGTTTCTGTTGAGAGATCTGCAGTTAGACATATGGGGTTTCCTTTATATGTTGTTTGTTGTTTTCTCCTAGCTGCTTTTAGTAATCTGTCTTTATATTTAGTCTGCATTAGTTTGATTAGAATGTGCCTTGGTGTATTTCTTCTGGGGTTTATCCTGTATGGAACTCTTTGTGCTTCTTGGACTTGGTTGACTATTTCCTTTCCCATGCTGGGAAAGTTTTCAGCTATAACCTCTTCAAGAATTTTTGCATAGCCTTTCTTCCCCTCTTCTTCCTCTGGAACTCCTATAATTCTAATGCTGGTGCATTTGATATTGTCCCATAGGATGCTATCCTAAAGATTTCGATGAGGTCCATCTTTTCTAGTGTGGCATTTAAGGCTTGTATTTCTTTACTAATTTTCTGTTTGAATGATCTATCCATTGGTGTGAGAGTAGTGTTAAAGTCTCCTACTATTATTGTGTTGTTATTGATTTCTTCTTTTAAGTCTGAAAGTATCTGTCTTATGTATTGAGGTGCCCCTGTGTTGGGTGTGTAGATATTCATGACTGTTATGTCTTCCTCTTGGATGGATCCCTTAATCATAATGTAGTGGCCTGCCTTGTCTCTTAGTATCTTCTTTACTTTAAAATCTAGTTTCTCTGATATTAGGATTGGTACTGCAGCTTTCTTTTGATTTCTATTTGCATGGAATATCTTTTTCCAGGCTCTCACTTTCAGTCTATGGGTGTCTCTAGATCTGAAGTGGGTCTCTTCTAAACAGCATATATATGGGTCATGCTTCTGGATCCATTCAGCCGGCCTGTGTCATTTGGTTGGAGCATTTAGTTCATTTGCATTCAAAGTAATTATTGATACGAATGTTCCTATTGTCATCTTCTTAGAAGTTTGGGGTTTGATTTGTAGGACTTCTCCTACTCTTGCATTTATTGGCTATATCAGGCCCTTTAAAAACACTTGTTGTAGGGCTGGTTTTGTGGTACAGAATTCTTTTAGTTTTTGTCTGTCTGAGAAGATTTTGACTTCTCCATCAATTCTGAATGAGATTCTTGCTGGGTAGAGAATTCTTGGTTAGAGGTTATTCTCTTTTAGCTGTTTAAATGTGTCCTGCCATTCTCTTCTGGCCTGCAGGGTTTCTGTTGAGAGATCTGCAGTTAGACATATGGGGTTTCCTTTATATGTTGTTTGTTGTTTTCTCCTAGCTGCTTTTAGTAATCTGTCTTTATATTTAGTCTGCATTAGTTTGATTAGAATGTGCCTTGGTGTATTTCTTCTGGGGTTTATCCTGTATGGAACTCTTTGTGCTTCTTGGACTTGGTTGACTATTTCCTTTCCCATGCTGGGAAAGTTTTCAGCTATAACCTCTTCAAGAATTTTTGCATAGCCTTTCTTCCCCTCTTCTTCCTCTGGAACTCCTATAATTCTAATGCTGGTGCATTTGATATTGTCCCATAGGTCTTTAATGCTATCCTCAGTTCTTTTAATTCTTTTGGCTTTGTTCTGTTCTTCAGCAGTTATTTCCACCATTCTATCTTCCAGTTCACTTATCCGTTCTTCTGCCTCCGATACTCTACTGTTGAGACCTTCTATAGTATTTTTCAGTTCAGCAAATGAGTTGGTGGTCTCTATTTGCTTATTTTTCATTTCCTGCATGTCTTTTCTCAGTGCACTAATTTCCTCTAATATTCTGTTTTCGGTGTTTTGCATCCTCATTAGTATAGTTTTTCTGAATTCTCTTTCAGATAGTTTGTCTCTCTCCTCCTCTGTCATTTGGAGCTGTGCTTCTCTAGCTTGGTCCTTCATTTGTGCAGTGTTTCTCTGTCGTTTCATTATTAGGTTAGTTTTTGTTTCTTTTTGTGTTACTGTGTGTGGAATTCTTTTCCCCACCAGGCTTCTTCGTTGACTTCTCCCTTCCTTTGGGTTTCTGTCCTTCTAGAAGGGTTCAATGGCTTGTGTCTTGGGTGGTGTTAGGTCTTGTTTACAGGTGAACAATCTCTAGTGTTGTATGTTCTTTGATAGTGTGGGGTCTTGGAATCAGGGCCTCTACTCCGAGGATCCTTGGTTTGATGATTGGTCAGGGGGTGTAGGCTCTATGTCTGGTTTGCTATGGTGTTCTGTGATATTAGTTCAAATACTAGCATCTGAAGAGCAAGAGGTGTGTCCCTAATGGGTGACAGTCATAAAAGCATGCAGATGTTTTCTAACATAGTCATAAGATATACATACATACACATCAGTAACCACATCTAACCAGTCTTACAGTGACAAAGCATAGGAAATTTTTCTGGCAAATGACACAATCAAAGATGGTACTTGCCAGTTAAGCTCTGAATTAATTAAAATAGTGCCTGGATAAATAGATCCTGGATAAGGTCCTGGCTTGGACTATTTCATTGAAAGCAATTTTTAGCTAAGACATGTGTTGGGGGTGAGGAGGTGGAGAGTGTATGGGTAATGAAAAGGAATAGATTCGTCTTGGAAGGATTTTATAGGGTTATGTAGCCAAGATTAGTGTGTTGTATTGTTTAGTGCAGCTGGAAGAGAATGGTGGAGACAGGAAGGTAGGAAATATTTATCTAGAGGATAGTGGTAGATAGGAGAAAGTTTTAGATTTAGAACATAGAAGGAGGAAGCAGTGGCAAAGAGGAAAGAAAATTAGAAGTTTCCAAGAATTAAAATTTAAAAAAAGAAAAGAAAAAATTAATAATTAAAAATCAAAAGAAATTAAAAATTAAAAAGGGAAGAGAAACTTAATAAGAAGAGACAAAAGAAAGAAAGAAAGAAAAACCCCAAACCTGACTGATCAAACGAATGAACAGAACCGTCCGCAACAGATAAACAAAAAAGCTAAATAGTGTCCCTGGTTTTTATCGTATTATCTGTCTGGTGGAAGCCAATCTGCTCTCGATGGTGTTGTCTTGATGATGTAGCCTTTCCCTTATGGCACCGGTCTGCAAGCTCAGGTACTGGCCGGGATGGCGGGCTGATCCCAGTCCCTTGGGCGGGGGGCCGCGGCGCGCGCAGTCCCGGGTTGGGCAGGGGCGCGGGCTGATCCCAGTCTGCCCGGCTGGGGGCCGCGGTGTGCGCGCAATCCCCTGTTGGGCTGGAGCATCCTGGCTCTGCCGCTCACCCGCCGGTAGCCTCCAATACCTGCCCTTCTCCCGGCTTCCTCCTCTGCGGGTGTAGCTATGGGGGTGCACGGGTTCCTCTGTCACTGGCGCACGTGCACTGCCAGTTGCGTCCAAGTCCCAAAGGCATGCACAAGCTTCCCCGTCTGGCTCGAGCCCCGCATGCAGATGTTTTCTAACATAGTCATAAGATATACATACATACACATCAATAACCACATCTAACCAGTCTTACAGTGACAAAGCATAGGAAATTTTTCTGGCAAACGACACAATCAAAGATGGTACTTGCCCGTTAAGCTCTGAATTAATTAAAATAGTGCCTGGATAAATAGATCCTGGATAAGGTCCTGGCTTGGACTATTTCATTGAAAGCAATTTTTAGCTAAGACATGTGTTGGGGGTGAGGAGGTGGAGAGTGTATGGGTAATGAAAAGGAATAGATTCGTCTTGGAAGGATTTTATAGGGTTATGTAGCCAAGATTAGTGTGTTGTATTGTTTAGTGCAGCTGGAAGAGAATGGTGGAGACAGGAAGGTAGGAAATATTTATCTAGAGGATAGTGGTAGATAGGAGAAAGTTTTAGATTTAGAACATAGAAGGAGGAAGCAGTGGCAAAGAGGAAAGAAAATTAGAAGTTTCCAAGAATTAAAATTTAAAAAAAGAAAAGAAAAAATTAATAATTAAAAATCAAAAGAAATTAAAAATTAAAAAGGGAAGAGAAACTTAATAAGAAGAGACAAAAGAAAGAAAGAAAGAAAAACCCCAAACCTGACTGATCAAACGAATGAACAGAACCGTCCGCAACAGATAAACAAAAAAGCTAAATAGTGTCCCTGGTTTTTATCGTATCATCTGTCTGGTGGAAGCCAATCTGCTCTCGATGGTGTTGTCTTGATGATGTAGCCTTTCCCTTATGGCACCGGTCTGCAAGCTCAGGTACTGGCCGGGATGGCGGGCTGATCCCAGTCCCTTGGGCGGGGGGCCGCGGCGCGCGCAGTCCCGGGTTGGGCAGGGGCGCGGGCTGATCCCAGTCTGCCCGGCTGGGGGCCGCGGTGTGCGCGCAATCCCCTGTTGGGCTGGAGCATCCTGGCTCTGCCGCTCACCCGCCGGTAGCCTCCAATACCTGCCCTTCTCCCGGCTTCCTCCTCTGCGGGTGTAGCTATGGGGGTGCACGGGTTCCTCTGTCACTGGCGCACGTGCACTGCCAGTTGCGTCCAAGTCCCAAAGGCATGCACAAGCTTCCCCGTCTGGCTCGAGCCTGGTCCCTGCTCAGCAATCTGTGGGCGACTTCCCCTTCAACCAGATCCCCACTAGGAGTGCTTGAACTCACCCGGTGCCAGGTGGAAAGTCGCGATTTTCGCCCGGCCGAGCGGCACGATTTTCACACTGGGCGCTCCCTCCCGTCTCCCGGTTGGTCGCTAGGCAGCACTCCCCATGTTCCGTCCGGCCCAGCTCCAGTATCCTATCCTCGCAATGTCTTAATTTCTGCCGGCGATCCGGGCGGATTCTTGGGGTTTTCACGCAGATCGCTGCCCTCTCTCCCCTGAGGCTCCGCTCAGGCCCCCTGTTAGGGCACTTGCTGGCCCGCTCTCCGTCTGTGCAGTCCAGCGTGGGGGTTAGGATAGAGGATTCTTAGAACAGTAGTTCCGGGAGAGATCTGGCAGTTCACTCTTCTACTCTCACGGATCTATGGAATTCTTCTGTTGTCTAGCGGCTGGTTTGTTGGTGGTGGTTATTTCTTGATTAGTTCTGGTGATTCTGTTGGGGAGCTGGTGAAATCTTCCCCTCATTCCTCCACCATCTTGGCTCCCCCTCTCTGAAATTTTCTATATCCTTATTTAATATGCTCCCTAATTTGTCAAAGACTGGATGGTTTGCTTAAATCTTTCAATATAATTTTGGTTTTGTGAATATAATAACAACTTTAAATTACATTATACATTTCGTTGCTATTATTTGGGGCATCATGGCTACTCTAGCTTCAAAATAAAGTAAACATTTTATCAAAGTGAGAGAACTAGGGACTTCCCTGGTGGTCCATTGGTTAAGAATTTGCCTTCCAATGAGGGTTCGATCCCTGATCAGGGAACTAAGGTCCCACATGCCGCAGGGCCACTAAATCCCCAAGGTACAATGAAGATTCCATGTATCACATCTAAGACACAACACGGCCAAATAAATAAATTTTTTAAAAATTATTTTTAAAGTAAGACATGGGTAGAAATTTGTAACATTGTACAGGAGGCAGTTATCAGAACAGAGCTCCTGGAGGAGATGGAATTCCAGCTGAGCTATCTCAAATCCTAAGAGATAATGCTGTTAAAGTGCTGCACTCAATATGCCAGCAAATTTAGAGGACTCAGCAGTGGCCACAGGACTGTCAAAAGTCGGCTTTCATTCCAGTCTCAAAGAAGGGCAATGGCAACGAATGTTTAAACTACCGCACAATCACTGATTTCACATGCTAGCAAGGTAATACTCAAAATCCTCCAAGCTAGGCTTCAACAGTATGTAAACCAAGAACTTCTAGATGTACAAGCTGGATTTAGAAAAGATAGAGGGACCAGAGATCAAACTGCCAACATCTGGTGGATCATAGAAACAGCAAGAGAATTCCAGAAAAACATCTACTCCTGCTTCATTGACTATGTTAAAGCTCTTGACTGTGCTGATCACAACAAACTGTGGAAAATTCTTAAAGAGATGGGAATACCAGACCATCCTACCTGCCTCCTGTGAAAACTGTATGCAAGTCAAGAAGCAATAGTTAGAACCAGACATGGAACAATGGACTGGTTCCAAATTGGGAAGGGACTACATTAAGGCTATATATTGTCAGCCTTGATATTTAACTTATATGCACAGTTTATCATGTGAAATGCTTGTTTGGATAAAACTTCAAGCTGGAATTGAGATTGCCATGGGAAATATCAATAACCTCAGATATACAAATGACACCACTCTTATGGCAGAAAGTGAAGAGGAACTAAAGAGCCTCTTGATGAAGGTGAAAGAGGAGAGTGAAAATTTGGCTTAAAACTCAACATTCAAAAAATTAAGATCATGGCATCTGGTCCCATCACTTCATGACAAATAGATGGGCAAATGATGGGAACAGTGACAAACTTTATTTTCTTGGGCTCCAAAATCACTGTGATGATGACTATAGCTATGAAATTAAAAGATACTTGCTTCTTGGAAGAAAAGCTATGACAAACCTAGACAGTGTCTTAAAACGCAGAGATACTACTTTGTCCACCAAGGTCTGTATAGTCAAAGCTGTGGTTTCTCCATAGTCATGTATGGATGTGAGAGTTGGGCCATAAAGAAGAGTGTTGTTGGAGAAGACTCTTGAGAGCCCCTTGGACAGCAAGGAGAGCAAGACCTTGAATATTCATTGAAGGACTGATGCCTGAATTATTTTTAAAGTAAGACATGGGTAGAGATTTGTAACATTGTACAGGAGGCAGTTATCAGAACAGAGCTTCTGGAGGAGATGGAATTCCAGCTGAGCTATCTCAAATCC
This sequence comes from Tragulus kanchil, assembly GCA_022376925.1. Lineage (NCBI taxonomy): Eukaryota > Metazoa > Chordata > Mammalia > Artiodactyla > Tragulidae > Tragulus > Tragulus kanchil. The sequence continues at coordinate 112,694,511 of JAIOJX010000031.1, read as the reverse complement.
TAAGAGATAATGCTGTTAAAGTGCTGCACTCAATATGCCAGCAAATTTAGAGGACTCAGCAGTGGCCACAGGACTGTCAAAAGTCGGTTTTCATTCCAGTCTCAAAGAAGGGCAATGGCAACGAATGTTTAAACTACCGCACAATCACTGATTTCACATGCTAGCAAGGTAATACTCAAAATCCTCCAAGCTAGGCTTCAACAGTATGTAAACCAAGAACTTCTAGATGTACAAGCTGGATTTAGAAAAGATAGAGGGACCAGAGATCAAACTGCCAACATCTGGTGGATCATAGAAACAGCAAGAGAATTCCAGAAAAACATCTACTCCTGCTTCATTGACTATGTTAAAGCTCTTGACTGTGCTGATCACAACAAACTGTGGAAAATTCTTAAAGAGATGGGAATACCAGACCATCCTACCTGCCTCCTGTGAAAACTGTATGCAAGTCAAGAAGCAATAGTTAGAACCAGACATGGAACAATGGACTGGTTCCAAATTGGGAAGGGACTACATTAAGGCTATATATTGTCAGCCTTGATATTTAACTTATATGCACAGTTTATCATGTGAAATGCTTGTTTGGATAAAACTTCAAGCTGGAATTGAGATTGCCATGGGAAATATCAATAACCTCAGATATACAAATGACACCACTCTTATGGCAGAAAGTGAAGAGGAACTAAAGAGCCTCTTGATGAAGGTGAAAGAGGAGAGTGAAAAATCTGGCTTAAAACTCAACATTCAAAAAATTAAGATCATGGCATCTGGTCCCATCACTTCATGACAAATAGATGGGCAAATGATGGGAACAGTGACAAACTTTATTTTCTTGGGCTCCAAAATCACTGTGATGATGACTATAGCTATGAAATTAAAAGATACTTGCTTCTTGGAAGAAAAGCTATGACAAACCTAGACAGTGTCTTAAAACGCAGAGATACTACTTTGTCCACCAAGGTCTGTATAGTCAAAGCTGTGGTTTCTCCATAGTCATGTATGGATGTGAGAGTTGGGCCATAAAGAAGAGTGTTGTTGGAGAAGACTCTTGAGAACCCCTTGGACAGCAAGGAGAGCAACCTGTCAATCCTAAAGGAAATCAACCTTGAATATTCATTGGAAGGACTGATGCTGAAGCTGAAGCTCAGAGGATGGGATGGTTGGATGGCATCATTGTCTCAATGGTTTAAGCAAACTCCTGGATTAGTTTAAGCAAACTTCAGGAGATAGTGAAGGACAGGGAGGCCTGGCGTGCTACAGTCTATGAGGTCATGGAGTTGGACATGACTGATTGACTAAACGACAACAACAATAGCAACAGCAGTGTTACACAGTAAATCCTTGTTGCTTATCTATTTTATGTATTGTGTGTATCAATCCCATACTCCTAATTTATTCACTTTCTCCATTGGTAACCATACGTTTGTTTTCTATATCTGCAAATCTGTTTCTGTTTTGTGTGTAGATTTATTTGTATTGTTTTCTAGATTCCACATATGAATGCTATCAGAGGCATAACTTTAGACAGTGCTACAATAATTAAAACAGTGTGATATTGGCACAAAACTGACATGTAGGTCAATAGAACTTTGTAAGACTGTCTTGTATGTGATGTGAATGAATTTGCTTCATTATTTGCACAGTTTGTGCATATTAATGAAACTTCATTTGACCTTAATGCTAGGGATAGTCTTTTCTGAATGGCCCAGGAGTCGTGACACTGTTGTTCTGAGAAGAAAGTGAAGAGGAACTAAAGAGCCTCTTGATGAAGGTGAAAGAGGAGAGGCTCTTAAACTCAACATTCAAAAAATTAAGATCATGGCATCTGGTCCCATCACTTCATGACAAATAGATGGGCAAATGATGGGAACAGTGACAAACTTTATTTTCTTGGGCTCCAAAATCACTGTGATGATGACTATAGCTATGAAATTAAAAGATACTTGCTTCTTGGAAGAAAAGCTATGACAAACCTAGACAGTGTCTTAAAACGCAGAGATACTACTTTGTCCACCAAGGTCTGTATAGTCAAAGCTGTGGTTTCTCCATAGTCATGTATGGATGTGAGAGTTGGGCCATAAAGAAGAGTGTTGTTGGAGAAGACTCTTGAGAGCCCCTTGGACAGCAAGGAGATCAACCTGTCAATCCTAAAGGAAATCAACCTTGAATATTCATTGGAAGGACTGATGCTGAAGCTGAAGCTCAGAGGATGGGATGGTTGGATGGCATCATTGTCTCAATGGTTTAAGCAAACTCCTGGATTAGTTTAAGCAAACTTCAGGAGATAGTGAAGGACAGGGAGGCCTGGCGTGCTACAGTCTATGAGGTCATGGAGTTGGACATGACTGATTGACTGAACGACAACAACAATAGCAACAGCAGTGTTACACAGTAAATCCTTGTTGCTTATCTATTTTATGTATTGTGTGTATCAATCCCATACTCCTAATTTATTCACTTTCTCCATTGGTAACCATACGTTTGTTTTCTATATCTGCAAATCTGTTTCTGTTTTGTGTGTAGATTTATTTGTATTGTTTTCTAGATTCCACATATGAATGCTATCAGAGGCATAACTTTAGACAGTGCTACAATAATTAAAACAGTGTGATATTGGCACAAAACTGACATGTAGGTCAATAGAACTTTGTAAGACTGTCTTGTATGTGATGTGAATGAATTTGCTTCATTATTTGCACAGTTTGTGCATATTAATGAAACTTCATTTGACCTTAATGCTAGGGATAGTCTTTTCTGAATGGCCCAGGAGTCGTGACACTGTTGTTCTGAGAAGAAAATGGAGTTCTAGCATATTCCATGACCAGCATAGAATAGTTATACAGCAAGAATACTGACTAGTGGTTTTCAGGTTTTAGGGTCAGCCTAAGGACAAAATATGGAAGGCTTGACTGACTGAAGGATGAAAGTCTCAAGTAACTAACCAAAAGCAGGTTGTGGAGGTGTAAGGGTGGAGGAAGGAGAGAGGAAAGTATAGAAAGAATAGTTAGGTCATCACATCTTGATTTTGCAAAGTGGGGACTCAAGACATACAATCAAATATTTTTGAAACACTAATTGGTTTAGAATGTTATTTAAATTCTAAATATAACCAATGAAAAAACCAACAGTAATGGGACAAAATGGGGAGGAGAGTAAGGATGATATCTGAACACGTTAAATGGATGTTTCATACTGATTGATAATAAAGCACAGCCCTTAAGAATGGGAATATAAAATATTGCAACTGCTGTGGAAAACAGTTTGGCAGTTCCTCAAAAGGTTAAACATAGACTTGCCATGTGATCCAGCAATTTTATTCCAAAGTATATACTCCAGAGAATTAAAAACATATGGTCACATATAAACAAATGTTCACAGAAGTATTATTCATAATAGCCATATGACAGAACAGGAATAACAAAAATGCCCATCAACTGATAATGGAAAAATACAGTATATTCATACAATGAAATAATATTCAGCCATGAAAAGGAATGAAGTACTGATCTATGCTTCAGCATGGGCAAACCCTAAAAACATGTTGAGTGAAATAGGCTGAACCCATACTGTATGAGTCCATTTATAGGAAATGTCCAAGACAAGAGATCCATAGTGACAGTAAAGGGGAGCATTTAGTGGGAATTAGGACCTACTACTGAAGAGTCCAAGTTGCTTTTTGGGGGGGCATATATTTTTTAAATTTATTTTTATTTTCAGTTTACAGAGTTTTGTTGTTTGCTGCACACAGTCATAGGTATACACGTGACTCCTCCCACTTGAACCTCCCTCCCATCTCCCCCTCCACCCCGTCCCACCCCTCCAGGTGGTTGTATGGCCCCTGTGCAAGCTCCCTTAGTCTCACAGCACAGTTACATTGGTTGTCTCTTTTACATATGGTAATGTAAGTTTCCATGCTACTCTTTTTTAAGCAGTGGAAAGTTCTGGGATTAGATAGTGGTGATGGTTGCACAACATTGTGAATATACTAAAGCCTACTGATTGTATAAAGTGGTAAATTTTATGTTATATGAATCATATCTCACAAGTAATTTTGTAAAAGAGATTCTGGAATCTGGGTTGAGAAGCATTTCCAGATTTACTCTTTGTGTGACTTGGGTCATGTTACTCAATCTGTCTGTGCCTCAGCTCCTTACTTGTATAATGAGGATAATATTAATAATATCTGCCTCATAGGCTGTTGTGAGGATAAATGAGTTACTTTTGTAAAATGTCTGCCACAGATAGTGTAGCACTATACAAATGTTGTTACATAAACATTTTAAAAATAAATGGGACAGATCTATCAGAGTAGCCAAAAATGAAACTCTAATCACATGAAATGCTGGTGAGAATATAGAGCAAAAGGAATATTCATTCATTGCTGGTGGGAAAGCAAATTGAATGGTGCAGTCACTTTGGAAGTCAAATCGTGGCTTCTTTCTTACAAAACTACACATATTATTACCATATAATCCAGCAATGGCACTCCTTGGTGTTTACCGCAGGGAGTTGAAGACATTGGTCTACACAAACACTTGAACATAGATTTTGATAACAGCTTTACTCATAATTTCTAAGCCTTGTAAACAACCAAGATGACCTTCAGTAGGAGAATGGATAAACTGTGGTACATGCAGACAATGGAATATTGCCTATTGCTAAAAAAGAAATGAGCTATCAAGTCACGAAAAAATATAGAGGAAACTTAAATGCATATTACTAAGGGAGAGAAGCCCATCTGAAAAGGCTACAATACGGCATTATTCTAAGTATGTGACATTCTGGAAAAGGCAAACCAGAGAGAACAAGAAGATCAGCCATTGCCAGGAGTTGCAGAGGAGAGGGCTGGAGAGGAGGGACACAGAGGATTCTTAGAGGAGTGAGGGAGCCCATCTCACTTGAACCTCCTCCCATCTCCCCTCCACCCCGTCCCACCCTCCAGGTGGTTGTATGGCCCTGTGCAAGCTCCTTAGTCTTACAGCACAGTTACCTTGGTTGTCTCTTTTACATATGGTAATGTAAGTTTCCATGCTACTCTTTTTTAAGCAGTGGAAAGTTCTGGGATTAGATAGTGGTGATGGTTGCACAACATTGTGAATATACTAAAGCCTACTGATTGTATAAAGTGGTAAATTTTATGTTATATGAATCATATCTCACAAGTAATTTTGTAAAAGAGATTCTGGAATCTGGGTTGAGAAGCATTTCCAGATTTACTCTTTGTGTGACTTGGGTCATGTTACTCAATCTGTCTGTGCCTCAGCTCCTTACTTGTATAATGAGGATAATATTAATAATATCTGCCTCATAGGCTGTTGTGAGGATAAATGAGTTACTTTTGTAAAATGTCTGCCACAGATAGTGTAGCACTATACAAATGTTGTTACATAAACATTTTAAAAATAAATGGGACAGATCTATCAGAGTAGCCAAAAATGAAACTCTAATCACATGAAATGCTGGTGAGAATATAGAGCAAAAGGAATATTCATTCATTGCTGGTGGGAAAGCAAATTGAATGGTGCAGTCACTTTGGAAGTCAAATCGTGGCTTCTTTCTTACAAAACTACACATATTATTACCATATAATCCAGCAATGGCACTCCTTGGTGTTTACTGCAGGGAGTTGAAGACATTGGTCTACACAAACACTTGAACATAGATTTTGATAACAGCTTTACTCATAATTTCTAAGCCTTGTAAACAACCAAGATGACCTTCAGTAGGAGAATGGATAAACTGTGGTACATGCAGACAATGGAATATTGCCTATTGCTAAAAAAGAAATGAGCTATCAAGTCACGAAAAAATATAGAGGAAACTTAAATGCATATTACTAAGGGAGAGAAGCCCATCTGAAAAGGCTACAATACGGCATTATTCTAAGTATGTGACATTCTGGAAAAGGCAAACCAGAGAGAACAAGAAGATCAGCCATTGCCAGGAGTTGCAGAGGAGAGGGCTGGAGAGGAGGGACACAGAGGATTCTTAGAGGAGTGGAAGTGTTCTGTGTGATGCCACATTAATGGACACATGTATTCATGTTATTTGTCTTAAACCACTGAATGTACACATAAAGAGTGAACCATGATGTGAAGTATGGGGTTTGGATGATTATGATGTGTAAGTGTAGGCTTTTCAGTGGTAACAAATGTAATACTTTGGTGGGGGATGGTAATGATGCCTGTGTGGAGGCAGAAGGCAGGTGGGAAATCTCTGTGTAGTCCCACAATTTTGGTTTGAACTTAAAACTCCTCTAAAACAATAGTCATAATTTTTTTAAAAAAAGGTTTAGAATTTAAAACAACAATACTTGTCTTCAGAAACAAAGCAAAGCAAAAGGAATCCCAGAGTGATGTAAGTCACAATTCAAAACAATGAGAAGCTGTCTTGGATGGTTATGCACAAAATTGCAAAGTACTAAATTACACAAAGGAATGGGGGAAATGAACAAAAGCACAAGTGTAATGAGAGAGCCTAAAGAATGTGTGTTTCTCAGTCCTTGATTCAGCAAGCAAACCAAAGAGATGTTTAGTTTGGACTTGGAAATCTACCCCAGTGCCTTGACCTCTGCAGGGGAGTCCATTCTCTTCTCATTGAACACAAATTAGGCCATCAGAATATCAATAGATTTTAAAAAGTAGATACACTACGAGTTACATTCTTTGATCACTTGAAAAATAGCAAACGAACCCTTAGTCCCTCAGTCTTGTTCAGCTATTTGTAGCCCCATGGTCTGTAGCCCACCAGGCTCCATGTAGTCCTGTGTACAAACCCCACATAGTGCATGGGATTTCTCGTGCAAGAATACTGACGTGGTTTGCCATTTCCTTCTCCAGGGGATCTTCCCAACCCAGGGATCAATCCGTCATCTCCTGTGTCTCCTGCATTGGCAGGGGGATTCTTTAACTTGGTATAAAGTTGTATTCTTTGATCATTTGAAAAATACTATTAGATAGCAATTTAAAAATGCCCCCTCTTCCTAATCATTGTTTAGAATTTAGAACAATAATACTTATCTTCAGAAACAAAGCAAAACAAAACCCTTGGGCCAAAGACAAAATCAAAACTGCAATTATAAAACATCTTTCTTTCAGTGTTGAACTGAGAAAAAATTCATATTCTTTACCTTTTGAGAATCAAGCAAAACAAAAAGGAAAGTTAAGGATTCAACTCGAAAAGTTGTGGTTAAAAGCCACAAATTAAATCAAAGCAAAACAGAAAATAACATTCATAATAATAAAAACTGAAAAAAGCTGGATTAAAATACAAAAAAATACTTAAACTTCTAGAAATGTCAAATAAGAAAAACAACAACAGCACTAAGGCATGATCTTTTTTTTTTTTTTTTTGTCCACTTCTGTTGGTCTTTCATTTATTTCCATCTTTGTTCTTTTGGCCTGTGTGGACCTCCCATTGCAGTGGCTCTCTCATTGCAGAGCACCGGCTCTGGGCGCATGTGCTCCAGAATGCTGACTCGTCCCAGGCATGCCTCAGTCCTGGGCCAGGGACTAAACTGACGCCCCTTGCACTGCAAGGTGGTGTCCTTACCCACTGGACCACCAGGGTAGCCCTAAGGCATGATCTTAACAAGGAGAAAGGACAAACACATGGGCTTGAAAGACTTGGAAGAAATCACTTTGTAAAACTCTGATATAAAAACTTGATGACAATGTGGATGAAACTGATATTTTTTTCAGGAAATATGAAGATTGAGCTTGATAAAAAGGAAAAACTATGGCTTCCCTGGTGGTCCAGTGGATAAAGAGTCCACCTTGCCGTGCAGGGGGCACCGGTTCGATCTCTGGCACGGGAGGATCACACGGGCCGTGGACCGGCTGGACCGGTGTGTCTAATTGAGAGCCAGCGTTCTGGAGCGCATGCGCTTAGAGCCGGTGCTCTGCGCGAGGAAGGCCACTGCGATGGGAGACCCACACAGCAAAGAATTAAGATGGACGAAAATAAATAAATGAAGGACCAATAAAAAAAAGAGGCCAAAATTAAAAAAAAGAAAAGAAAAGAAAAGCTAAATAGATAAGTCACTGTGGTATGAATTAAACACTTTGGTAAAGAAACACCTCAAACGGTTGTAGGCCCAGGCACTTTGTTTTCTTTCCAACCTTCAAGGAACATCTATGAAATAAAGAGTATTCTTGTTAACATGGTGAAAATGAATATACGTGTAAAAACGATAGCTGACATGTTGCTTAATGGCAAAACAATGAAAACATTTACAGCAAAATGGTTAACAAGGGTGTCTTCTATCACTACTGTTACTTAAATAAAAATATTAAAATGCTTCTCCTGAGTTTTTTCAGTAAAATAGATAAAGTAGTATTCTTCCTTAACATTATTAACAGATATATCTATCTCAAATGACAGATGACACCATGGGAGATACTAAAAACTCACTTTAGAATCAGTGACATGATAAGGCTGTGTTCAATTGTTACTGTTATTCAGTGTAATTATCAAATTGTTAGCCAGTGTAATTAGTTAGGAAAATGATGAGATAAAATTTGAAAAGTAAGAAGTCAATATATCACTATTTGCAGATGATATATTAATTTTCTTGAAAAAATCTAAGAGAATCAGCTCAGTAACTATAGGCTTTAAAAACCCAATGAAGAAATATTTGTCAAAGGACTTCTCTGGTGGTCCAGTGATTAAGAATCCACCTGCCAATGTAGGGCACTCTTGCTTGATCCCTGGTCGGGGAACTAAGATCCCAGATGCAGTGGAGAAACTAAAAGCCATCTGAGCACTAGTGAGTCCACAAGACACAAGGAAAGAATCTGGTCTTCAAGGAAAGATGCCATGTGAAGCAAAGATTCTGAGTGCCACGGCTAAGGCCCAACACGGCCAAACAAACAAATAAGTATTGAAAAAAGAAATAATTGTTGAGTACACATCTCATGCTTTGCACTAAAATTACAGTATGATCATGAGAGAGTCCCTGCTTCCACTGAGTGTATATTTCAGCTGGGGAGATGGACGATAGCACATAAAAACCAACAACTGTATCATCATGGAACATCAAGTATGATAGAGACCACAAAGAAAACCATGGGAAGAACATGGAAGATGAGGATGCCCACATTGGTTAAGGAGGACAGGGACTCATTAACTTAAGGACTGATCTCTTAAATTACTTTCTATTTTAAAACAATGCCAGTCAAGACTTGGATGTAACTCCTTCCTCCCTCATCTCTCCTCTCTTTACTTTCTGTCTAAAATTGACAAGATAACTTAAAGTTTAGTTGGAGAAATGGAAGGATAAAACCAAGGCAGTCTACAGACTCAGTGTACTCTCTATCAAATACCAATGACATTTTTCACAGAACTAGAACAAATCATTTTAAAAATATGTGTGGAAATACAAAAGACCCCAAATGACCAAAAGAATCTAGAGAAAGAACAGAGTTGGAGGAATCACACTTCAGACTATACTACAAAACTACAGTATTCAAAACTGTATGATACTTGTATAGAAACAGACACAAAAATCAATGGAGCAGAACAGAGTCCAGAAATTAACCCACATCCTGATGGTGAGTTAACCTATGACAAAGAGGCAAGAGTATACAACTGAGAAAATAGTCTTTTCAGTAAGTTGTGCTGGGAAAACTCGCAGCGACATGTAAAAAAATGTACCTTCTGTAACACAATACACAAAAGTAAACCTAAAATGGATTAAAGAGAGGCTTCCCTGGTGGTCCAGTGGGTAAAAAGTCTGCCTTGCAGTACAAGGGGCACCGGTTCGATCCTTGGCCTGGGAAGATCCCGCATGCTGAGGAATGCCTGGGATGAGCCAGCAGTCTGGAGCACATGCTCCCAGAGCCGGTGCTCTGCAACAAGAGAGGCCACTGCGATGGGAGGCCCATACAGGCCAAAGAATAAAGATGGATGAAAAAGAATAGATAAAGCACCAATAAAAGAGGCCAAAATTAAAAAACAAAAGTGGAAAGTGTGACAAGAAAAATGGATTAAAGAGCTAAATGTAAGACTAAGTGCCATAAAAATCCTAGAGGAAAACACAGGCAGAACTCTTTTTGACATGAATCATAGCAATATTTTTTTTGGACCTGTTTCTGAAAGCAAAGGAAACATAAGCAAAAACAAACAGATGATACCTAGTTAAAATCTTTTGCATAGTAAAGGAAACCATCAACAAAGTAGAAAGACAGCCAACCTACTAAATAGGAGACAATTTTTATAAATATGACCAACTGGGGCTTAACATCCAAAATATATAAACAGTTCATACAACTCAGTGTCACAGACCAGCCAAACAACTTGGTTAGCTAATAGCAGAAGACCTGAATAGACGTTATTTCAAAGAGAAGATGCAAATGGCAAATAGACACATGAAAAGGTCTTCAACATTGCTAATCATCAAAGCAATGAAAATCAAAACTGCAATGAGATTCTACCTCACATCTGTCAGGATGGCTATCATCGAAAAGAACACAAATGACAAATATTAATACAGCAAAAGAGAAAATTTACATACATCTCCTATTGAAATGATTTATAATACAATTCAACATGCATTCTCAAAAGCCAAAATCCAAAACTAATATTTATGAGTATAATAGAAATTAAACTTTCTTTATCAAAAAAGCCAAAATCCTGAATCCCACATCCTGATGGTGAGTTAACCTATGACAAAGAGGCAAGAGTATACAACTGAGAAAATACAGTCTTTTCAGTAAGTTGTGCTGGGAAAACTCGCAGCGACATGTAAAAAAATGTACCTTCTGTAACACAATACACAAAAGTAAACCTAAAATGGATTAAAGAGAGGCTTCCCTGGTGGTCCAGTGGGTAAAAAGTCTGCCTTGCAGTACAAGGGGCACCGGTTCGATCCTTGGCCTGGGAAGATCCCGCATGCTGAGGAATGCCTGGGATGAGCCAGCAGTCTGGAGCACATGCTCCCAGAGCCGGTGCTCTGCAACAAGAGAGGCCACTGCGATGGGAGGCCCATACAGGCCAAAGAATAAAGATGGATGAAAAAGAATAGATAAAGCACCAATAAAAGAGGCCAAAATTAAAAAACAAAAGTGGAAAGTGTGACAAGAAAAATGGATTAAAGAGCTAAATGTAAGACTAAGTGCCATAAAAATCCTAGAGGAAAACACAGGCAGAACTCTTTTTGACATGAATCATAGCAATATTTTTTTTGGACCTGTTTCTGAAAGCAAAGGAAACATAAGCAAAAACAAACAGATGATACCTAGTTAAAATCTTTTGCATAGTAAAGGAAACCATCAACAAAGTAGAAAGACAGCCAACCTACTAAATAGGAGACAATTTTTATAAATATGACCAACTGGGGCTTAACATCCAAAATATATAAACAGTTCTTACAACTCAGTGTCACAGACCAGCCAAACAACTTGGTTAGCTAATAGCAGAAGACCTGAATAGACGTTATTTCAAAGAGAAGATGCAAATGGCAAATAGACACATGAAAAGGTCTTCAACATTGCTAATCATCAAAGCAATGAAAATCAAAACTGCAATGAGATTCTACCTCACATCTGTCAGGATGGCTATCATCGAAAAGAACACAAATGACAAATATTAATACAGCAAAAGAGAAAATTTACATACATCTCCTATTGAAATGATTTATAATACAATTCAACATGCATTCTCAAAAGCCAAAATCCAAAACTAATATTTATGAGTATAATAGAAATTAAACTTTCTTTATCAAGAAAGATGATTTCCCTTCCAAAGTAACAACTAAATCACATTTTTGGATGGAAAACTAGAGGCATTTTTACTTAAAAAAGAAAACTCAAAATCCCCACCATATTTAGCACACTTCTTTAAATTATGGACACTGGAATAAGACAAGAATAAAAAATAAGAGGGATGATTATATGAAAGTAGATGGCACAGTTAGTATCATGTATGTGTGATAGATCTATGTAGTTGGAGAACCCAAGGAAATACACTGAAAAATTATTACCCAGTTGGTGAACCCAGAAATAACATTTGGCCAAAGTAAACACATAAATAAAAAGTCAATACATTCAAAATGAAAAGTTTGAGAAAGTGGGGGAAAAAGTCAATATAATATAATATTTCTACCTACCAGTGATATAATGATCTTAGAAAATACCATTCACAATAGCAACCCAAATATAAATGTATAGGATAACACAAAAGTGTAGAACTGTGATGAAAAACAAATAAGGACTGAAAATGGAAAATTGTGCCATGTTATTGAATTACAACTAAAAAGGAATGTAAAGTTATCAGCCATCTCTCTAATATCAAAAAGTTTAATGGAATCCAAATAGAAGTATTGGTGGGACTTTGGAGGGAGCAGTGCTGTATAAAATTATTATGAAACTCATCTGGAACTTCAGAATTGCCATTAATGCTTTGAAAAAATTGAAGGATGAGAAAGGACTTGTAAGACTGAAGAAGCAGCATATAGTGGCACGGTTGTAACTTTGTATGCAGTGATTCCCACTTGCCTGTGAGAATATGTTGCAAGACTCCTGGCAGATACCTGAAATCACAGATAGTACCACACTGTAAATAAATTATACTTCTTCCTATACCTAGATATATATGATAAAGTTTAGTTTATAAATTAGGCACAGTAAGAGTTTCCTAGCAATAACCATTAAAATAGAGCAATTCTACCTCACATCTGTCAGGATGGCTATCATCGAAAAGAACACAAATGACAAATATTAATACAGCAAAAGAGAAAATTTACATACATCTCCTATTGAAATTATTTATAATACAATTCAACGTGCATTCTCAAAAGCCAAAATCCAAAACTAATATTTATGAGTATAATAGAAATTAAACTTTCTTTATCAAGAAAGATGATTTCCCTTCCAAAGTAACAACTAAATCACATTTTTGGATGGAAAACTAGAGGCATTTTTACTTAAAAAAGAAAACTCAAAATCCCCACCATATTTAGCACACTTCTTTAAATTATGGACACTGGAATAAGACAAGAATAAAAAATAAGAGGGATGATTATATGAAAGTAGATGGCACAGTTAGTATCATGTATGTGTGATAGATCTATGTAGTTGGAGAACCCAAGGAAATACACTGAAAAATTATTACCCAGTTGGTGAACCCAGAAATAACATTTGGCCAAAGTAAACACATAAATAAAAAGTCAATACATTCAAAATGAAAAGTTTGAGAAAGTGGGGGAAAAAGTCAATATAATATAATATTTCTACCTACCAGTGATATAATGATCTTAGAAAATACCATTCACAATAGCAACCCAAATATAAATGTATAGGATAACACAAAAGTGTAGAACTGTGATGAAAAACAAATAAGGACTGAAAATGGAAAATTGTGCCATGTTATTGAATTACAACTAAAAAGGAATGTAAAGTTATCAGCCATCTCTCTAATATCAAAAAGTTTAATGGAATCCAAATAGAAGTATTGGTGGGACTTTGGAGGGAGCAGTGCTGTATAAAATTATTATGAAACTCATCTGGAACTTCAGAATTGCCATTAATACTTTGAAAAAATTGAAGGATGAGAAAGGACTTGTAAGACTGAAGAAGCAGCATATAGTGGCACGGTTGTAACTTTGTATGCAGTGATTCCCACTTGCCTGTGAGAATATGTTGCAAGACTCCTGGCAGATACCTGAAATCACAGATAGTACCACACTGTAAATAAATTATACTTCTTCCTATACCTAGATATATATGATAAAGTTTAGTTTATAAATTAGGCACAGTAAGAGTTTCCTAGCAATAACCAATAAAATAGAGCAATTATAACAATAGACTGTAGTGAGTGATATCCATGTGGTACAGATCTAAATGCCTTTCTCATCTTAAGTGATCACTTATCATGCCCTATGGCCACAGCGTTTGCGTTTTGAGGTGTGACAGTAAAACCAACGTGGATTTCTTTCTCTGCCTTCACGATTTCAGTGGATAGAAGATTCACTCATACTGTTGATCATGTTAGCCTCAGCAATCACTTTTTCATTCCTTATTAGGTTGAGGACTTTCACCTGTTTGCTTAAAGGAGACACTGTATGACTTCTCTTTGAAGTATCTGAATCGCCTGCATTACCACCACTGTGTCGTGGGGCCATTACCAGGTAAAATAAGGGTTCCTGGAACATGTGCAGTGTGGTACCAACATGGTTGATCTGATAGTGAAGCTAGCTACAAAGTGACGGTTGGGTGAGAGGGATGTGCCAGACAAATGAGAGAGTCATATCCTGGGCAGGATGGAGAAAGAGAACATGGAGTTGTCATCATGCTACTCAGAACAGGGTTCCCAGGTGGTGCTCATGGCAAAGACTCTGCCTCCCAGTGCAGGAGAGGTAACAGGTGTAGGTTCGACCCCTGAGTCGAGAGGATCCCCTGGAGGATGGCATGGCAACCCACTCCCGTGCTTTTGTCTGGAGAATCCCATGGACAGAGGAGGCTGGTCGGGCGATGGTCCATGGGGCCACAAAGAGTCAAGCACAGCTGAAGTGACTTAGCATGCATGCACTCAGAACAACGTGCAATTGAGAACATATAAAGGATTCATTTTGGGGAATTTCTACTCAGTATTTTCAGAACATAGTTGACTGTAAAAAAAGTAACTGAGGAGCAGTGCTGTATAAAATTATTATGAAACTTCTGGAACTTCAGAATTGCCATTAATACTTTGAAAAAATTGAAGGATGAGAAAGGACTTGTAAGACTGAAGAAGCAGCATATAGTGGCACGGTTGTAACTTTGTATGCAGTGATTCCCACTTGCCTGTGAGAATATGTTGCAAGACTCCTGGCAGATACCTGAAATCACAGATAGTACCACACTGTAAATAAATTATACTTCTTCCTATACCTAGATATATATGATAAAGTTTAGTTTATAAATTAGGCACAGTAAGAGTTTCCTAGCAATAACCAATAAAATAGAGCAATTATAACAATAGACTGTAGTGAGTGATATCCATGTGGTACAGATCTAAATGCCTTTCTCATCTTAAGTGATCACTTATCATGCCCTATGGCCACAGCGTTTGCGTTTTGAGGTGTGACAGTAAAACCAACGTGGATTTCTTTCTCTGCCTTCACGATTTCAGTGGATAGAAGATTCACTCATACTGTTGATCATGTTAGCCTCAGCAATCACTTTTTCATTCCTTATTAGGTTGAGGACTTTCACCTGTTTGCTTAAAGGAGACACTGTATGACTTCTCTTTGAAGTATCTGAATCGCCTGCATTACCACCACTGTGTCGTGGGGCCATTACCAGGTAAAATAAGGGTTCCTGGAACATGTGCAGTGTGGTACCAACATGGTTGATCTGATAGTGAAGCTAGCTACAAAGTGACGGTTGGGTGAGAGGGATGTGCCAGACAAATGAGAGAGTCATATCCTGGGCAGGATGGAGAAAGAGAACATGGAGTTGTCATCATGCTACTCAGAACAGGGTTCCCAGGTGGTGCTCATGGCAAAGACTCTGCCTCCCAGTGCAGGAGAGGTAACAGGTGTAGGTTCGACCCCTGAGTCGAGAGGATCCCCTGGAGGATGGCATGGCAACCCACTCCCGTGCTTTTGTCTGGAGAATCCCATGGACAGAGGAGGCTGGTCGGGCGATGGTCCATGGGGCCACAAAGAGTCAAGCACAGCTGAAGTGACTTAGCATGCATGCACTCAGAACAACGTGCAATTGAGAACATATAAAGGATTCATTTTGGGGAATTTCTACTCAGTATTTTCAGAACATAGTTGACTGTAGGTAACTGAAACCACAGAAAGCAAAACTGTGATAAAGGGATTCTACTGCTTTTCTAAGAGTGATTTAATGGTAGGAATAGACAGATACATCGACAGTCCAAAGAGCAGAAGCAGGCCCATGTAAATATGAATTTCATATCAGATAAATGTGACATTTCAGAGCAGTGGCAAAAAGATGAAGAATTCAGTATGTCGAATTGGGTCAGTTTGCTGATGATGTGGGGAAAAAAAGATCTTTACAGAACATTGGGCACTAAAATAATTTCACTCTGTAAAAAATAAAAATAAAATAAAATGGAAAAAATTTCTAATTGATAAAATATTTAACCATGAAATCTGAAACCATAAAAAGATGTTAAGAAAAAATACTTTCTAAGAGTGTATATAATGGCATAGTCCATAAAAGAAAAGACTAATTAGATTTGACTGCTATAAAATGTAACAAAATTCTTTATGTCGAAGTGATCATCAACAAAACTAAATATTAGGCCACCAACTAAGGAAACATGCTTTACAACAAAAGCATTAGTATCATTTTTATATTAGAGTACTTACAATTCAATAATTAAAGGTCAAACATATAAGAAAAATGTGCAAAGAAAGTTAGCAGGAAATTTTAGAATGAAGGATCACAGTTGTCAGTGAATATAAGAAAGGAAACTCAACCTCACTAGATAAAAGAGCTACCATTAAAGGCAGTGCTATATGCAGTGCATTTAGCTCAGGGCCAGGATCATTAGTTCTACGTAAGTATGGATTAGTTGCAACATCTATTGAAACCAGACAAATGAGAGAGTCATATCCTGGGCAGGATGGAGAAAGAGAACATGGAGTTGTCATCATGCTACTCAGAACAGGGTTCCCAGGTGGTGCTCATGGCAAAGACTCTGCCTCCCAGTGCAGGAGAGGTAACAGGTGTAGGTTCGACCCCTGAGTCGAGAGGATCCCCTGGAGGATGGCATGGCAACCCACTCCCGTGCTTTTGTCTGGAGAATCCCATGGACAGAGGAGGCTGGTTGGGCGATGGTCCATGGGGCCACAAAGAGTCAAGCACAGCTGAAGTGACTTAGCATGCATGCACTCAGAACAACGTGCAATTGAGAACATATAAAGGATTCATTTTGGGGAATTTCTACTCAGTATTTTCAGAACATAGTTGACTGTAGGTAACTGAAACCACAGAAAGCAAAACTGTGATAAAGGGATTCTACTGCTTTTCTAAGAGTGATTTAATGGTAGGAATAGACAGATACATCGACAGTCCAAAGAGCAGAAGCAGGCCCATGTAAATATGAATTTCATATCAGATAAATGTGACATTTCAGAGCAGTGGCAAAAAGATGAAGAATTCAGTATGTCGAATTGGGTCAGTTTGCTGATGATGTGGGGAAAAAAAGATCTTTACAGAACATTGGGCACTAAAATAATTTCACTCTGTAAAAAATAAAAATAAAATAAAATGGAAAAAATTTCTAATTGATAAAATATTTAACCATGAAATCTGAAACCATAAAAAGATGTTAAGAAAAAATACTTTCTAAGAGTGTATATAATGGCATAGTCCATAAAAGAAAAGACTAATTAGATTTGACTGCTATAAAATGTAACAAAATTCTTTATGTCGAAGTGATCATCAACAAAACTAAATATTAGGCCACCAACTAAGGAAACATGCTTTACAACAAAAGCATTAGTATCATTTTTATATTAGAGTACTTACAATTCAATAATTAAAGGTCAAACATATAAGAAAAATGTGCAAAGAAAGTTAGCAGGAAATTTTAGAATGAAGGATCACAGTTGTCAGTGAATATAAGAAAGGAAACTCAACCTCACTAGATAAAAGAGCTACCATTAAAGGCAGTGCTATATGCAGTGCATTTAGCTCAGGGCCAGGATCATTGCAAGTTCTGCGTAAGTATGGATTAGTTGCAACATCATGACGGTAATGGTAGTGTTGACGACAACGATGGTGATGGTAGTAGAGATGATTATGGTGATGATGAATGTTTCTTTCATGTGATAGTACTGACTCTTGGCATATCAAACAGTGGTAAAGGGTTTCTTCTGTTAGTGTGATTTTGCAGTGTGTAACCAAAGTGTTGAGAAAGAGAATTTCTTTTGGTATTCTTATTTTTTTTGGCGTCCTTCATTGGCTTTTTTATTTATTTATTTTCATCCATCTTTATTCTTTGGCCTGTGTGGGCCTCCTATTGCAGTGGCCTCTCTTGTTGCAGAGCACCGGCTCTGGACCCATGTGCTCCAGAGCTCTGGCTCCTAATTGGATACACCAGTCCAGCTGCTCTGTGGCAAGTAGAATGTTCCCAGGCTGGGGATCGAACCAGTGCCCCTTGCACTGCAAGGCAGACTGCTTACCCACTGGACCACTAGGGAAGCCCTGGTATTCATTTTGATATTTCTTTTGAAGTTGTTCTCATTCATATGTTTATTCTAATGAAATCAGCATTGACTATAATAGTTATTATAAAATTGGGTGCAACAGAATCTTGGTTAAAAGACAGGACATCTACATGGTAGAAAATGATGTGGTAGTTAATAGTGATGTGGTAGAGAATAATTTATTGTCATGAACTTAGTTCCAGTATATTAGATGAAATGGATATTACAATTAAAGCATGCATACACATACACAGAAGAAACCTGCATATATATATTAAAATTATTAGTGCTTATGTCTGAATGGAGGGATCATGAGCAATTTTGAGCATCTTCTGTGTGTGTGTGTGTGTATTTCAACATTTTCTATAATGAGAAGGTAGTAATTTTGTAAGCAGAAAGATAGAAAGTCTATTGGGTAAATATTATCCTTCAATTTTCAGAAGAAAATTCCTGAGAATTTGAGAGCTGAGCTTTGGGGCACGTCTTTAGGATTTGCTATGTAATCTCCCCTCACGGCAGTTCTTAATTAACAGAGGTGAGACTCACAGGGCAGCATGGCTAGAGTCCTGCAGCCGCTGGTGGCTGAAGAGGGTCAGGAAGCTTAATCAGTCTGGGATCCATGACGTGCTTCCAGGTGGAGCAGCCAAATGCATCCCTCCTTTTGGGTCTTGGGTCAATAGGAAGAGAGGCATTAATGGTTTTCGACAACGATGGTGATGGTAGTAGAGATGATTATGGTGATGATGAATGTTTCTTTCATGTGATAGTACTGACTCTTGGCATATCAAACAGTGGTAAAGGGTTTCTTCTGTTAGTGTGATTTTGCAGTGTGTAACCAAAGTGTTGAGAAAGAGAATTTCTTTTGGTATTCTTATTTTTTTTGGCGTCCTTCATTGGCTTTTTTATTTATTTATTTTCATCCATCTTTATTCTTTGGCCTGTGTGGGCCTCCTATTGCAGTGGCCTCTCTTGTTGCAGAGCACCGGCTCTGGACCCATGTGCTCCAGAGCTCTGGCTCCTAATTGGATACACCAGTCCAGCTGCTCTGTGGCAAGTAGAATGTTCCCAGGCTGGGGATCGAACCAGTGCCCCTTGCACTGCAAGGCAGACTGCTTACCCACTGGACCACTAGGGAAGCCCTGGTATTCATTTTGATATTTCTTTTGAAGTTGTTCTCATTCATATGTTTATTCTAATGAAATCAGCATTGACTATAATAGTTATTATAAAATTGGGTGCAACAGAATCTTGGTTAAAAGACAGGACATCTACATGGTAGAAAATGATGTGGTAGTTAATAGTGATGTGGTAGAGAATAATTTATTGTCATGAACTTAGTTCCAGTATATTAGATGAAATGGATATTACAATTAAAGCATGCATACACATACACAGAAGAAACCTGCATATATATATTAAAATTATTAGTGCTTATGTCTGAATGGAGGGATCATGAGCAATTTTGTCATCTTCTGTGTGTGTGTGTGTATTTCAACATTTTCTATAATGAGAAGGTAGTAATTTTGTAAGCAGAAAGATAGAAAGTCTATTGGGTAAATATTATCCTTCAATTTTCAGAAGAAAATTCCTGAGAATTTGAGAGCTGAGCTTTGGGGCACGTCTTTAGGATTTGCTATGTAATCTCCCCTCACGGCAGTTCTTAATTAACAGAGGTGAGACTCACAGGGCAGCATGGCTAGAGTCCTGCAGCCGCTGGTGGCTGAAGAGGGTCAGGAAGCTTAATCAGTCTGGGATCCATGACGTGCTTCCAGGTGGAGCAGCCAAATGCATCCCTCCTTTTGGGTCTTGGGTCAATAGGAAGAGAGGCATTAGGCTGTATAAACCCAGGGCTAGAACAACAGCGCCCTAAATGCTTAGCGGATAGATCAGGAACTAAATACAGACAGACCCACAGATGAGAGTTAGCAAGCTCTCTGGGGAGCATCTGGTCCAGCCCCTCACATCTGCAGGAGGCCTCGCGTGGTTCGTGCTCCCCTCCTTTGCTGGCAGACCTACCCTCCCTGCCACTGGTCCACTTCTGGATGGGAGGCGTGGAGCTGAAAGAGCCCCTTTTACCCAGAGTGTTGCTATGGCAAAAGGCCAGGAAGGTGCAAGGGAATGATTGTAGGACATGGATTCTCTTCAAAAGCTATCCAGAGAGTTGGTGCTCAACATCGGAGCCTGCAGGATGGATTGGACATGTGTGTTTTGGTTTTGGGTAATAGGGTAAGGAAAACCCTGGAAGGGGCCACCAGGACACTGCCCAGTTTTGCTTCTACCTCCCTTAGTTTAGATCAACACACAGAGAAACCACCGTCCTTCAGGCTTGTGCTAAGCCTGGGCATACTCAAGCACTGTTTTCGGACTCCAGTCCGGCTTGCTTCATAATCCAACTTAAATCCTTCAAGTGACTGCCTGTTGCTTTTATGATAAAAGTCCTTCAAAGCCCCTCCTGATTTCCTAGACTTTCTGATTTTTCCTCTACCATCCTTTCTGCCCCACAGACAATGATTAATTCTTCCACATCTGCTCACGCTTCTTTCAGGAAGCCTTCCTTGATCTCTTAAATCGTGATGATCTTTTTTAGTTGAATTCAATTCAGTCGTTCAGTCATGTCCAACTCTTTACCGCATGGTCTAAACCCATGATTTTGTTTATTATTTCTCATTTAGTTGTGTCTTTGAGGCCTCGCACTCCCAGGATGGAGTGTGTGTCTTGACTGGTACCTCGTATGGTTCACAGCTTATTCTAAGTACTCAGTTTATTGAACAAACAGTTGAATACATGATTGTACTTAAAATGAGGAGGAGTGGGCCTCTCTTGGTAAGAGGTTTTGAGGGGAGACAGACACGTGTGTGCTTGCTAGGAATGGCCTCAGAGACGCATGCCATCAAGGGACAACTGCAGGAGACGAGAGATCATTGACTCATGCAGTCTGAGAGCAGACGATTCTGGGTCGTTTCTCAGAGAGGAGGAGCCTAGTGAGTATGTCCCTGGAGGGGTGACTAGAGTGTGTTCTGGGAGCACAGGCCCAGCATGGAGGCCCCAGGAATCAGAACGCACCTGGCAGGAGAGAGCCCCGGAGCACGTCACTGCTGTTTCACTCTGAGATGGCAGTTGTGTGTCTGGCCCCAGGCTCTGAGAAGTCCTGGTGAGGTCCAGCCTCCTCCCCCTGTGCCTGCGTCCTCCTCTGCTGCTCTCTCCTGGCCTCTCGACAGGCCCAAAGATGCAGGCTGAACTTGGGCAGCTGGGGAGGGAGGGGCGGGCTGGCCTTGCCCACCAGCAACACCAGATGCCTGCGCCTTGGCCTGTTCCAGTCGTGTCCCTGGGCTGCCCAGCTGTCACTGTCATAATTACCGCGGCCACGGCTGGGGAGTGTGTGACTGTGGGGACCCTCTGGTCTCCTTAGAACTTTACTACTGTTGTTATAGCTTATCAGGACACGGCTGGCCTTCTGTTAGTCTCTGGAAAATGGCTGTGATTCTCATCCATCATCAGGGGAAGCCAGCTGCTGCAGGGGCCGCTGTCAGGGAGAGGGCTCTGTGGGCTCCTGACATGCTGGCCCTGACCTTGGGGAGGTGGCCGCTCCATGCCAAGTGCCTTTCTTGGGACAGTGTTTGAAGCATTTCTTTTTTTCTTAACCTGGAGGTGACCTCTTTGTACTGTACGCCCCTGACCTGCTTGCTTATTGCTTTGTGTCTACTCTGGACCATGAACTACGAGTAAATGGGCGCTCTGTAGGTCACAGAAAATCTTCGGCTATGAAAGGCTTTGATCTTAGATTTTAAAGTATCATTCTTTTCTGTATTATAAAAGAAATATCTAACGATAATTTCAGTAAAAATAGATGATATTTATTAGCTGTTTACTGTGTTCCAGACATTACACTTATAACTGTTAAAGATCTTCTAATCTATTACTTCAAACTACACCAATAGATAGGCAGATGTTTCCACTTTTCATGTAAGGAAGCCTGTCCAGAGAGGTTATGTAACTAGTCCAGTGTCACACAGCTAATGAGTTGGAGGCTGGAATTCAAGATTACAGAAGTCTGCTTTCTGGGTTCACGCGTGTGCCTTGAGTAAGGCAATCTGGAAAACAAAAAAGTGGAAAAATATCACCAATGAGTTCACCCATAGTTGTGATTATATTGAATAATCAATTTTGTCTTATTCTTCTAGGATTCAAATCATCACATAAACATTTTGTGATGATTGTAACATATCCATTTTGTGTGCTTACTATCCTTTATTGTTCATTTTTTTGTGGCTCATTTGGTTGTAGCCAATTTTTCCTTAGGGTAATGAACAAAGTAACATTTGTGTGTAAGTTGTGTGTGTCTCATAGATAGTGCTATGTACTGTATACTTGGTTTCTTGTTAAAGTTTTTACATACAATATATCATTTATTATTGAGTAACTTTGTGAGATAAGGAAATATTAATTCCCCCATTATACAGATCAAGAAACAAAGGTTTAGACTATTAAATAAATCAGCCAAGGTTACACAGCTGGCACAGGGTAATGCCAGAATTGAAATGAATGTCAGTTTGATAAAAGCCATGCTTTTGGTCATTCGTCTGTACTTCGACTATAAAACTTTCCTCATATCATGTGTTTCCTTTTGTTCTTGGATATACTCCCATAAGTGGAATGATTGAGTTGACCATAGTTTTGTAATCCTCTGGTGGGACAGTGTTTGAAGCATTTCTTTTTTTCTTAACCTGGAGGTGACCTCTTTGTACTGTACGCCCCTGACCTGCTTGCTTATTGCTTTGTGTCTACTCTGGACCATGAACTACGAGTAAATGGGCGCTCTGTAGGTCACAGAAAATCTTCGGCTATGAAAGGCTTTGATCTTAGATTTTAAAGTATCATTCTTTTCTGTATTATAAAAGAAATATCTAACGATAATTTTAGTAAAAATAGATGATATTTATTAGCTGTTTACTGTGTTCCAGACATTACACTTATAACTGTTAAAGATCTTCTAATCTATTACTTCAAACTACACCAATAGATAGGCAGATGTTTCCACTTTTCATGTAAGGAAGCCTGTCCAGAGAGGTTATGTAACTAGTCCAGTGTCACACAGCTAATGAGTTGGAGGCTGGAATTCAAGATTACAGAAGTCTGCTTTCTGGGTTCACGCGTGTGCCTTGAGTAAGGCAATCTGGAAAACAAAAAAGTGGAAAAATATCACCAATGAGTTCACCCATAGTTGTGATTATATTGAATAATCAATTTTGTCTTATTCTTCTAGGATTCAAATCATCACATAAACATTTTGTGATGATTGTAACATATCCATTTTGTGTGCTTACTATCCTTTATTGTTCATTTTTTTGTGGCTCATTTGGTTGTAGCCAATTTTTCCTTAGGGTAATGAACAAAGTAACATTTGTGTGTAAGTTGTGTGTGTCTCATAGATAGTGCTATGTACTGTATACTTGGTTTCTTGTTAAAGTTTTTACATACAATATATCATTTATTATTGAGTAACTTTGTGAGATAAGGAAATATTAATTCCCCCATTATACAGATCAAGAAACAAAGGTTTAGACTATTAAATAAATCAGCCAAGGTTACACAGCTGGCACAGGGTAATGCCAGAATTGAAATGAATGTCAGTTTGATAAAAGCCATGCTTTTGGTCATTCGTCTGTACTTCGACTATAAAACTTTCCTCATATCATGTGTTTCCTTTTGTTCTTGGATATACTCCCATAAGTGGAATGATTGAGTCAAGGCGGATGACTATTTTTTAAATGAGTTAGAGGAATTTGCATTCTGTTTCTGTTATATCTTTCCCTTGCCGGCACTGAGCATGATCCTTGAATCTGCTGGTAGGCTTATTAACAACCCCGATCCTTAATGACTTGTGACAACCCACATTTACTTCTCATTCATGCTCATGTCTGCCCTGTGTTGGCTGGGCTTGGCTCCAGGTGTCTTCACGTTGGGACGACTTGAGCATTCCCTGCTGAGAATGTGACTGTGTCCCTGTTAACAGATGAGGGGAGAGCTCTGGGCATCTCCTATTCAGTGAGCTGGCTCACAAGCAACCAATGTCCCTTCTGCTCCTGTAGCTTGTTGACCCAAACTAATCACAGGGCTCCTCTCACTGGAGCCAAGAGAGGCAGATCTTCATGTGTTCTCAAGCGAGGCAGAGAAGACTTGAAATATCCTATGAAGGCCCTAACAGTGAACAAGTCAGAAAACTGGCTCATGGGATGGCTGACAATGAGACAGGTTATGGTCCGGATCCTAGGACCCTGAATTCTTTGCTGCAGTGCTTGCACCTGGACAAATGTCTCCTTGAGCAATGGAAATACAAAGAAAACTGTAAGGGACTGAAAAAAAGAACCGTGTGCATGGGTAGTTGAGGCAAATGATGGGCAACAGGGTACAAAATGATTTTAAAAACACCAACTGCCAAGTCAGAAGAGCCTGGAGCAAAAGCAGGGTATTGCACATGGCCCTGTGCACACCACCACCTAAGGTTTTTAAACAAAGTAACATTTGTGTGTAAGTTGTGTGTGTCTCATAGATAGTGCTATGTACTGTATACTTGGTTTCTTGTTAAAGTTTTACATACAATATATCATTTATTATTGAGTAACTTTGTGAGATAAGGAAATATTAATTCCCCCATTATACAGATCAAGAAACAAAGGTTTAGACTATTAAATAAATCAGCCAAGGTTACACAGCTGGCACAGGGTAATGCCAGAATTGAAATGAATGTCAGTTTGATAAAAGCCATGCTTTTGGTCATTCGTCTGTACTTCGACTATAAAACTTTCCTCATATCATGTGTTTCCTTTTGTTCTTGGATATACTCCCATAAGTGGAATGATTGAGTCAAGGCGGATGACTATTTTTTAAATGAGTTAGAGGAATTTGCATTATGTTTCTGTTGTATCTTTCCCTTGCCGGCACTGAGCATGATCCTTGAATCTGCTGGTAGGCTTATTAACAACCCCGATCCTTAATGACTTGTGACAACCCACATT
This sequence comes from Tragulus kanchil, assembly GCA_022376925.1. Lineage (NCBI taxonomy): Eukaryota > Metazoa > Chordata > Mammalia > Artiodactyla > Tragulidae > Tragulus > Tragulus kanchil. The sequence goes on along the minus strand of JAIOJX010000031.1, from coordinate 112,669,329 downwards.
TACTTCTCATTCATGCTCATGTCTGCCCTGTGTTGGCTGGGCTTGGCTCCAGGTGTCTTCACGTTGGGACGACTTGAGCATTCCCTGCTGAGAATGTGACTGTGTCCCTGTTAACAGATGAGGGGAGAGCTCTGGGCATCTCCTATTCAGTGAGCTGGCTCACAAGCAACCAATGTCCCTTCTGCTCCTGTAGCTTGTTGACCCAAACTAATCACAGGGCTCCTCTCACTGGAGCCAAGAGAGGCAGATCTTCATGTGTTCTCAAGCGAGGCAGAGAAGACTTGAAATATCCTATGAAGGCCCTAACAGTGAACAAGTCAGAAAACTGGCTCATGGGATGGCTGACAATGAGACAGGTTATGGTCCGGATCCTAGGACCCTGAATTCTTTGCTGCAGTGCTTGCACCTGGACAAATGTCTCCTTGAGCAATGGAAATACAAAGAAAACTGTAAGGGACTGAAAAAAAGAACTGTGTGCATGGGTAGTTGAGGCAAATGATGGGCAACAGGGTACAAAATGATTTTAAAAACACCAACTGCCAAGTCAGAAGAGCCTGGAGCAAAAGCAGGGTATTGCACATGGCCCTGTGCACACCACCACCTAAGGGTTAGCAAGCCGTCTAAGCAACCCCTCCATCTCCACCCCTACATTAGGAATCAGATTGGCCCTCTCAGTAGGAAAGTGAGCAAGGGAAATTGTTACTTGCTTTCATGCCATTCTGCTGCAGTACGGACCCAAGAAAGCCTTGCCTGAATTTCTTGTCTGGCCTTTGACCAATCTCTACTGATTGGCGAAGGCCAAGAACCCTGATCAGTATCAATAACAGTAACATGCTGTTTGGTTTGACGTTATTTTTCTTGGTAAGTCTTAGTATTTCTTCATATGTTCTTGACTGGTTGGATGTCCTCTTTTTTTGTAGCTTATTTGTACTGTTCATATCTTAATGCATTTCACAGATGGTTTCCTGATGGGACAATGTCCTTAAAGGTATGAGTGAAAACACCTGGCATGTCAAAAACCAATTTCCCTCAGCTATTTTTGAACTTTATATGTCAATTATCCTATTCATTTATTCCTATTTTCCCAAGGAAGTGGCCCAGAATTTACATTAATTTTAGGTGGAGTTAATGTATGTTAAATTCAGCTTTTCAGTTAATTCATGAAAACAGAGGAGTTTTCAGAGTGTCTAGAAACTTCTACATATAAAACTCTGGTCTGCTTCTGGGCTCCTTCTTGTCCCTGGTCCCACACATCCCTACCTGGCACCTGACTCTGAGTATCCACCTCCAACTCAAGAAGATCCTTCAGTCCATCCTGTCCCTGACATTCCCACTCCTCTGAGCCCAGGTTAGGGGGACATGCCTTTCTAACTATACCATCCTTCTCCACAAAACCTTCACAGTGACTTCCCTTTCCAGTGGGCCTGCTTACCATGGTCATATACAACAGATTTTTAGATAGGACACAAATGAATAGTTTTATAGTTATAAATAAATCTTCACATGTACCAGAAAGGTAATTACCTAGAGGAGTCAAGTTGTGCATTGGCACATATTATTGCTTATGATAAGGCCATGAGTTAGGCAAAACATTCTCTGACTTAAATTGTACCAATGTTTTTCTTGGGTCAGTCTCCCAAAGCAATAGAAATAAACAAATGGGACGTAATCAAACTTAGAAGAGTTTGCAAAGCAAAGGAAACCATAAACAAAATGAAAAGACAATGTGCCAACTGGGAAAAAATATTTGCAAATGGTGCCACAGACAAGGGCTTAATTTCTGAAATGTACACATAGTTCCTATAACTCAGTAAAAAAAACCCAAACAGTCCACACTGAAAAGGGGAGAAAAGACCTAAATAGACATTTCTCCAAGGAAAACATACAGATGGCCAACAGGCACATGAAAAGAGACTCAACATCACTCATTATTAGAGATATGCAAATCAAAACTACCGTGAGTCACACCTCACACTGGTCAGAATGACCACCATTAAAACGTCTGCAAATAACAAATGCTGGAGAAGGGTAAGGAAAAGGGAACCCTCCTCCACTGTTGGTAGGAATGTAAATTGGTGGGGCCACTATGGAAAACAGTATGGAGGTTCTCAGAAACTAAAAAATAGAGCTACCATATGATCCAGCAATCCCACTCCTGAGCATATGTCCAGAGAAAACTATAATTCAGAAAGACAAGGCTATAAGTAAAAATGAGTAAAATGTAAAAAAATGAAGGAAGGCATCGAGTTGGTAATGTTATAGGAAGCGTATGGGTTTAGCAAAGATGATGGAATGGCATATACATGACTTAAGTTTGGGAAAGACTGTTCTCAATCTTATATCCCAACATTATGGTGTCCATGAACCAGCTCCAACCTAGCCCCTGCCTTCGCCTCCGACACCATGTACTATTCTTAGGTACAGAAAAACTGATCATCCCCCATGGTTGACAATAGTGGAATTCTTTATCCTTTTTGGGGGCCTCCCTTATTTTTTTAACCTGTATTTTCCTTGATTGTTCAATGTCTTACTTACCCTTCTAGATATTATTTGGAAGCACAGACTGGGCTTTCCTTGGCCACTGTTAGCCTACAGATAAATGTTCTACAACTTGGAGAGCCCTTCTTTTTTGGAATTTTGCTTATGATAAGGCCATGAGTTAGGCAAAACATTCTCTGACTTAAATTGTACCAATGTTTCTTGGGTCAGTCTCCCAAAGCAATAGAAATAAACAAATGGGACGTAATCAAACTTAGAAGAGTTTGCAAAGCAAAGGAAACCATAAACAAAATGAAAAGACAATGTGCCAACTGGGAAAAAATATTTGCAAATGGTGCCACAGACAAGGGCTTAATTTCTGAAATGTACACATAGTTCCTATAACTCAGTAAAAAAAACCCAAACAGTCCACACTGAAAAGGGGAGAAAAGACCTAAATAGACATTTCTCCAAGGAAAACATACAGATGGCCAACAGGCACATGAAAAGAGACTCAACATCACTCATTATTAGAGATATGCAAATCAAAACTACCGTGAGTCACACCTCACACTGGTCAGAATGACCACCATTAAAACGTCTGCAAATAACAAATGCTGGAGAAGGGGTAAGGAAAAGGGAACCCTCCTCCACTGTTGGTAGGAATGTAAATTGGTGGGGCCACTATGGAAAACAGTATGGAGGTTCTCAGAAACTAAAAAATAGAGCTACCATATGATCCAGCAATCCCACTCCTGAGCATATGTCCAGAGAAAACTATAATTCAGAAAGACAAGGCTATAAGTAAAAATGAGTAAAATGTAAAAAAATGAAGGAAGGCATCGAGTTGGTAATGTTATAGGAAGCGTATGGGTTTAGCAAAGATGATGGAATGGCATATACATGACTTAAGTTTGGGAAAGACTGTTCTCAATCTTATATCCCAACATTATGGTGTCCATGAACCAGCTCCAACCTAGCCCCTGCCTTCGCCTCCGACACCATGTACTATTCTTAGGTACAGAAAAACTGATCATCCCCCATGGTTGACAATAGTGGAATTCTTTATCCTTTTTGGGGGCCTCCCTTATTTTTTTAACCTGTATTTTCCTTGATTGTTCAATGTCTTACTTCCCCTTCTAGATATTATTTGGAAGCACAGACTGGGCTTTCCTTGGCCACTGTTAGCCTACAGATAAATGTTCTACAACTTGGAGAGCTTCTGGATAGCTATGTTCTACTGTCTTCTCACATCGCCCCTTGAGCTTGTTCATCTCCATGGCACAGAGGAATTCATCAAGGCTCAGGCATGTCCAGTGCCACCCAGCTAATTGTTGCCAGGATTCTGACTTAGGAATATGACCTAATAGCTATGCTTTCCCCAGCCTATCACATGGTGCTCCTGTTCCCCACAGAGTAGAGCACAGTGTCTGCATACAGTAGGTGCTTAATAGAGGTTTGTGATGTGAAGGAGCTATTGGCACATTCTTATTTCTATGAGTTTCATTCACTTCATATGGGACAACATTTCCTATCACACTGCCCTTCTCAACACAGCCCTTCTTTCCTCCCACCTAAGAACATTGGAGACAAGGGCATCTCCTTCAGGGTAAGGATGCCTTGACTGGAGTTGCAAGTGGCAGCCCAATAACAAAACAATATTCTGAGAACAATATGCCAATATGGCTTGAGAACTCCTTGAATGGTGTCATCTCTGTCCTCTGAGATTCCCAGGAGCACCTTTTATAGTTACATGAAAGACAGAATGCTGAAGAATTAATTGGTGTTTTAAATGTGAATATTGTTACACTAAATGCCTTCCAGATGAGCAGAGCCATGCCAAATGCTTAGAATCACTGAATCAGAGTTCAGTCACTGGGCACAGCAATGCTGTACCAGAGAGAGAGCAGGACATGCAGGTGAGCTAGGTTCTGCTCAGGTCTTCCTACTCACTTTGGTGAGTATTGGCACAAGCACCCAGGTGGGATATACTTGGTTTGATAAAGGAAGGAAAGGGTCTAGGCAACACGTACCACAGAGGTTGGAGGAACGTGACATGCCTCGGATTCTGAGGGAGATTCAGGGGGCTAGATTAGTAGGCTTGATAAGGGAGAGTTCATTCAGTATTGGTCCACTCTCTCGAGCATGCTAAAATGCCTCTCCTTGACAAAGACCCAAGGAGATGGAATAAATGAGGTTGAGCGGCTAGGCTTCTCATGAGAAGTTGTGATACATGTGTGCTTAGTTGCTTTAGTCATGTTTGACTCTTTGGGACTTCATGGACTGTCGCTGGCCAGGCTTCTCTGTCCATGGGATTTTTCTGGCAAGAATACTGGAATGGGTTGCCATTTCCTATTCCAGAGGATCTTCCCAAGCCAGGGATCAAACCCGTGTCTCCTGCAGACCCTGCACTGAAGGTGGATTCTTTATCATTGAGCCACCAGGGAAACCTGGGAAGTTGTGATAGAAAAGATTAAAAGATTCAGAGAAGTAGACATGCTGAAGGCATGGACCATGAAAGACTAAGAAACCCTTTAGGGGATTATGTTCCATGGGAAGACCCAGAAGGCACTCAAGTTTTTGAGACCCCCAGGAAAGTACTGGTGTGAAAGAGGATGTCTCTGTTGGCCAGGGTTGACCTAAGGAGAACCCTTATAGAACTAGTCTCATAATGGCAATGGGTATGGCGGGATTGCTCAAAACAAGAGGCCAGATGGTCCTGTTTAACCACCAGAAGCTAGGGAGATGGGTTAGCTTTAGTGAGCAATGCTGGTGGCAGGGCAGTCATGTTGGCCTGCCCACAGCGAGATATGGAGATGGAAAATGGCACAGAGCTGCTTCTAGAAGCAGCTAGCATGGGTACTACTCAACAATGCTCTTCAGTATTTCCTGATTTCATAAGGAATCAAGAATGATGGATTGGGGCTTCCCTGATGGTCCAGTGGGTAAGGACACTGCCTTGCAGTGCAGGGGGCGCCAGTTTGATCCCTAGCCTGGAAAGATCCCATGTGCTGTGGAGTGACTGGACCGATGTGTCCAACTACTAAGCTGGAGCTCTGGAGCGCATGTGCCCAGAGGTGATACTCTGCAGCGAGAGAGGCCATTGTGATGGGAGGCCCACACAAGCCAAAGAACAAAGATAAATAAATGAAAGATCAATAGAAGTGGCTGGGGGTTAAAAAAAAAAAGAATGATGGATCGAGAGGCTGGGAGAAATGACACCAATAAAATGATAGAATGCCATGCCCAGTTTTTGGACCTGACCTATTTTTTGAACCTGGAAACCTAGGACCAAAGAGAAGACAATACATTGCTGTCCATCAGAAACTAATCCAACATGGTAAATCAACTATACTTTTATAAAATAAATTAAAGAGAAGACAGAATATCCAGGAGGAACGATTCTGTAGCACTATAATAAAGGGACAATTATGAGTCTAATTATGAGTTATAGTTCCCCAAAGAGAACTGTAGTCATATACTTGGATAATTGTGTCTTGAGAAAAGTGGAATAGTCAAACATTTCAAGGAATGTTGTGGGTGCAGGATTTGAGATGATGTCCTGTTTGAAGTGAACCTTCCAGATGAGTACAAGGGACTAGGTCCTCAGTGGAATTCTAGTCAAAGGCTACACACCCAGGGGTTATCTGACTGATACACAAATGTAATTGGCCCAGCCCTCATGTTGGTCCCTTGGACTACAGACTATGAGCTACCATAGCAGGGAAAACAGCATTATTCTGGGGAGAAGAAAATGGTAAAAATTAGTCCCACTCTTAAAAACCTAAAGACTGTTGCAAGGGTGGTGGCTTGCATCATATCTCCATCTGGATCACCAGTATGGCCCCCGTTAAAACCAAATGAAGGGGCTTCCCTGGTGGTCCACTGGGTAAGGACACCGCCTTGCAGTTCTAGGGGTGCCAGTTTGATCCCTGGCCTGGGAACATCCCACGTACCGCGGAGTGGCTGGACCGATGTGTCCAATTACTGAGCCAGAGCTCTGGAGTGCATTTGCCCAGAGCTGGTGCTCTGTAACAACAGAGGCCACCATGATGGGAGGCCCACATGGGCCAAAGAACAAAGATGGATGAAGGTGGATAAGTGAAACACCAATAGAAGTTGCCCGCCCGCCCCCCTCCCTCCCCACTCAAACCTCCCCTCCCCCCCAAAAAAATATTAAAAAAAAAACAAATGAAAGTGACAACCACAAACTCAACTGTGCAGTGACCCTAACCACAGTGGCCAAGCCTGATTGCAGTCTTTTTGGTATTATGCAGGTTACCATGGACAGCACTGATTTGCAAATGAGTCCTTTAAAAAAACTTCCTATTGGAAATGGTCAGAAATAGTTTATGCTTGCATAGAATAGACAATAGCATGCTCTATAGTTTTAATCCATGGAGATGTTAATTTTCTTGCCCTGTGTCATATGGGCATGTGCCCCCCATGTGCTCCGTGTAGGGCATAGTATCACATTGATCCATCATACTAAGAACAAGCTAATTGGACCAAATGAACAAGATGTATCTAGCACGTTGGTGACCTTAGTACAACATCTGTGTTCCAGAGGCTGGGAGACAAATGCTATGAAGGTTTAGGAAATGGTCATGTCTGTTAAAATTTCAGGGATTCAATGGCCAGGATAAGGTCACAACTGTCCATCCAGATAAAGGAGAAACGGTCCCATCCTGCATCTCCCATGATGAAAAAAGAAGCAGAAGTCTGGTAGGCTTTTTGGGTTCTGTAGGCAGAAAGATTTGTACCTAGGATGACTGCTCAGACCCATATACCAGGTGACATGAAAGGCTGTCAGATTTAAATGGAACCTAGAACAAGAAAGGACTCTACAGCAGGTCCTGACTCCATTTCGAGCAGCCCTGCCCTTTGAACTGTAAAGCCTAGAAGCCCCAATGGTATTAGAGATACAATGCTGTGCTTGGGAAGCATGGTATGGAGAATTTATGAAACGCTCCAGGACAAGGACCACAAAGACCCACTCCCAAGAGAACTGCATACTGTTTGAAAAGCTACTCTTGATTGTCTTATGGGTGGAGGGGAAGGACCTTACCATGGGCGTCAGATGACATGTGGCCGGAGCTGCCCATCATGAGCTCATCTGCCAGACTCATCAACTCATAAAGCTGGTCAGACCCAGAAAGAAACCATCATAAAGCAGAAATGATACACTGGGATTAAGGTAGATAAGATCAGATTTCAGTTCAGTTCAGTCACTCAGTCATGTCCAACTCTTTGTGACTCCATGGAATGTAGCACATCAGGCTTCCCTTCCCTTGACCATCTCCTGGAGCTTGCTCAAACTCATGTCTATTGACTCAGTGATGCCATCATCCAACCATCTCATCCTCTGTCTTCCCTTTCTCCTTCTGCCTTCTATTTTTCCCCAGCATCAGGGTTGTTTCCAACAAGTTGTCTTTTTGCATCAGGTGGCCAAAGTATTGGAGCTTCAGCTTCAGTATCAGTCCTTCCACTGAATATTCAGGGACACACGTAATTAGTATGAGTAGGTAATTCAGACTCACATGGCATCCTCCACTGTTTTACCTTTTGAACTTCTTATTTAGTATTGGGGTAGAGACAATTAACAATGTTGTGATAGTTTTAGGTGAACGGAAAAGAGACTCAGCCATATATGCATATATATCTATTCTCTCCCAAACACCACTGTTATATCAATACCTCTACCTCACGTTGGCCTTCTCATTGTGTAGGGATCCCATTTGACCAATTGGTGGAGGATAGAGAACCTGAGATTTGCTCATGCATGGGATCAATGGCAGGATAAGGTAAAGCATTGGAGAAACGGTCCCATCCTGCATCTCCCATGATGAAAAAGAAGCAGAAGTCTGGTAGGCTTTGGGTTCTATAGGCAGAAAGATTTGTACCTAGGATGACTGCTCAGACCCATATACCAGGTGACATGAAAGGCTGTCAGATTTAAATGGAACCTAGAACAAGAAAGGACTCTACAGCAGGTCCTGACTCCATTTCGAGCAGCCCTGCCCTTTGAACTGTAAAGCCTAGAAGCCCCAATGGTATTAGAGATACAATGCTGTGCTTGGGAAGCATGGTATGGAGAATTTATGAAACGCTCCAGGGCAAGGACCACAAAGACCCACTCCCAAGAGAACTGCATACTGTTTGAAAAGCTACTCTTGATTGTCTTATGGGTGGAGGGGAAGCACCTTACCATGGGCGTCAGATGACATGTGGCCGGAGCTGCCCATCATGAGCTCATCTGCCAGACTCATCAACTCATAAAGCTGGTCAGACCCAGAAAGAAACCATCATAAAGCAGAAATGATACACTGGGATTAAGGTAGATAAGATCAGATTTCAGTTCAGTTCAGTCACTCAGTCATGTCCAACTCTTTGTGACTCCATGGAATGTAGCACATCAGGCTTCCCTTCCCTTGACCATCTCCTGGAGCTTGCTCAAACTCATGTCTATTGACTCAGTGATGCCATCATCCAACCATCTCATCCTCTGTCTTCCCTTTCTCCTTCTGCCTTCTATTTTTCCCCAGCATCAGGGTTGTTTCCAACAAGTTGTCTTTTTGCATCAGGTGGCCAAAGTATTGGAGCTTCAGCTTCAGTATCAGTCCTTCCACTGAATATTCAGGGACACACGTAATTAGTATGAGTAGGTAATTCAGACTCACATGGCATCCTCCACTGTTTTACCTTTTGAACTTCTTATTTAGTATTGGGGTAGAGACAATTAACAATGTTGTGATAGTTTTAGGTGAACGGAAAAGAGACTCAGCCATATATGCATATATATCTATTCTCTCCCAAACACCACTGTTATATCAATACCTCTACCTCACGTTGGCCTTCTCATTGTGTAGGGATCCCATTTGACCAATTGGTGGAGGATAGAGAACCTGAGATTTGCTCATGCATGGGTCAGCTCTGCATGAGGATGCAGGCTGAAAAATAGATGGCGGCCACACTATAGTCCCTCTCAGGGCTGGCCTCGAAGGCCAGTGATGAGGGAAAGTGTTCCCAAAGGCAGAGCTTCAGGCAGTGGTGTTCGCCTACTTTGTGTGGAAAGAGGTTGGAATATACATGGATAGTCTTATGGGCTGAACAGTGAAGGTCTTGACCAGCTGGTCAGGGCCTAGCAGTAGCAAGAGTGAACAACTGGGAATGGGAGGTCCAGGGTAGCATTCATTGAATGGAGATACTGGAGCTGGCGTGGAGTGGGAAGATCTTTGTACCAAGTGTTAATGCCTAAGGGGAAGTGTTCATCACAATAGAGACATTTCATGATCACATATGATCAGGGTGGTGATCCTCTGTCATCAGCCACCCTCTGTCATCAGCCACTCCAGTGCTGGCCTGATGGAATGGGAGCAGAGCTTCTGTGATAGCAGAGATGGCAGCCGTGTGTGTGTGCTAAAAGGCGTGGGCTTCTAGTTCTTTTTATTATTGTTATTGGTGCTGCTGTTGTCTAACTTGCAGCAACAGGGACCAATGATGAGTTGCTGGTAGGACAGAGTCCCTCAAGAAGACTGCCTGGGTACTTTCTGGCAAGTTGATTACACTGGGGCCCTTCCCCTCTGGAGGACCAGTGATTCATTCAGGCAGGAATAGACTTCTCTTCTAAGTATGTCCCACAGAGTATCAGCCTCAGCCACTATCTGAGGGCTTACAGAATGCTTGTAGTTGTTGCTGTTCAGTTGCTAAGGTGTGTCTGCTTCTTTGTGACCCCATGGACTGCAACAAGTTGTCTTTTTGCATCAGGTGGCCAAAGTATTGGAGCTTCAGCTTCAGTATCAGTCCTTCCACTGAATATTCAGGGACACACGTAATTAGTATGAGTAGGTAATTCAGACTCACATGGCATCCTCCACTGTTTTACCTTTTGAACTTCTTATTTAGTATTGGGGTAGAGACAATTAACAATGTTGTGATAGTTTTAGGTGAACGGAAAAGAGACTCAGCCATATATGCATATATATCTATTCTCTCCCAAACACCACTGTTATATCAATACCTCTACCTCACGTTGGCCTTCTCATTGTGTAGGGATCCCATTTGACCAATTGGTGGAGGATAGAGAACCTGAGATTTGCTCATGCATGGGTCAGCTCTGCATGAGGATGCAGGCTGAAAAATAGATGGTGGCCACACTATAGTCCCTCTCAGGGCTGGCCTCGAAGGCCAGTGATGAGGGAAAGTGTTCCCAAAGGCAGAGCTTCAGGCAGTGGTGTTCACCTACTTTGTGTGGAAAGAGGTTGGAATATACATGGATAGTCTTATGGGCTGAACAGTGAAGGTCTTGACCAGCTGGTCAGGGCCTAGCAGTAGCAAGAGTGAACAACTGGGAATGGGAGGTCCAGGGTAGCATCCATTGAATGGAGATACTGGAGCTGGCGCTGAGTGGGAAGATCTTTGTACCAAGTGTTAATGCCTAAGGGGAAGTGTTCATCACAATAGAGACATTTCATGATCACATATGATCAGGGTGGTGATCCTCTGTCATCAGCCACCCTCTGTCATCAGCCACTCCAGTGCTGGCCTGATGGAATGGGAGCAGAGCTTCTGTGATAGCAGAGATGGCAGCCGTGTGTGTGTGCTAAAAGGCGTGGGCTTCTAGTTCTTTTTATTATTGTTATTGGTGCTGCTGTTGTCTAACTTGCAGCAACAGGGACCAATGATGAGTTGCTGGTAGGACAGAGTCCCTCAAGAAGACTGCCTGGGTACTTTCTGGCAAGTTGATTACACTGGGGCCCTTCCCCTCTGGAGGACCAGTGATTCATTCAGGCAGGAATAGACTTCTCTTCTAAGTATGTCCCACAGAGTATCAGCCTCAGCCACTATCTGAGGGCTTACAGAATGCTTGTAGTTGTTGCTGTTCAGTTGCTAAGGTGTGTCTGCTTCTTTGTGACCCCATGGACTGCAGCATGCCAGGCCCCTGTGTCCTCCATGATCTCCCTGAGTTTGCTCAAATTCATGCCCATTGAATTGGTGCTGTCATCCAACCATCTGTAAGCCTCCAGGTAGCATCACACTGAACCAGAAGACCCCACTACCCAGCAGAGGTAGTGTCAGACTGGGCCCAGGCTGATGGGATCCACTGGTCATGTGATGTATGGTCCCATCCAGAAGCTGTTAGCCTAACAGAGGGTTGGAATAGCTGATAAAGGGCAGAGCTAAGGATAGCTCAGAGGTGATAATTTATGAGGGTGGAGCCCCAATCATTCCCCAGGGTAAGAAGTACATTTTGATGTAAAGATGTTTACTGGATGTTTTGCCCTCACATATGATTATATTTACTCCACAGATGTGCCCAGGGACCAAGGTGGTAGCATGAATGTCCAGCTACCATGATTCCCATGACCTCTTTAGGGAATCTGTTCTTCCTGTCTATGCAGCTCTGGGCTCTGAAGGTTTAGAGGTCTTGGTTCCCAGAGAGTAAACACAGCTGAGTCCCTCAGCAGAGAAGGGTAAAAAAGAGAAGAGGAAGAGAGACAAGGAAAGGGCCTTCCAAAGGGGTGCGGAGGCAGCTGGAAGATGGCCACACAGAAAACTGTATGAACAGTTTCTACCTGATCTTCTGGCCAATCATGGATCAGATCGGGCCCTTCATGGTGTGGGGAAGGGGGCCAAGATGCTCTGGTTATTGCTGGGAGGTCACCCACACTACGGCACCCACGCATCTGTCCTCAGCTCCGTGCAAAGTGTAGGTTTTTTGTAGTGGACCAGCCTGACTGTGCCGGACTATATTTATGCATGTTCTGGAGGTTCTGAGTTTGAATAATTGATGACACTTTGCAGAGCACCACCGCGGCTTCGTCCTGTAAGACATTCACACTGGACTGTATTCGCCCAATGCAGCTCCGCATTCATCCACCTCAGGAAAGTCTGCTCTTTTAATTAGCGGTGTGCATGAATAGATCTGGTGCGCAGAGGCAGCTAATAACAGAGCCGGTTTAGACGGCCGGCGAGACTTCTGTAAGGGGCTTAAAATATGGAACGCTGCCACTAAAGACCTTCCCGGATCTTGGCCGGGTGAGGATGGGGATGGGGCTGTGCTCACAGTGTGTGGTGATGCATAAATATTAGCCTTAAATAACTGTGAATACCTTGTTTCCTAAAAAGATTAGTGGCTCTTCCCTGTGTGATAAATTGTGTGAGTTACAGTGCAGACCTGTCTTCCCACTGTATTATCCCAGAGCCCTTTAAATAACCAAGTCCAAATTATGCTCACCCAACTGTGGGGAACGCTTGGGCAAGCGGTAGGCAGAAATGTGTAATTTGGGTTCATTCTTCTTCTGTTTCTACCTCTTCCTCTCATACCTTCTCTTCACTCTTACTTTGGTCTTTTTCTCCAATTTAGTTTCTCCAAATCTCACTCTTCCTTTCCCTCTGTCTCTGTCTGAATCTCTGACTTCCTTATCGTTGTTTTCCTAGAGTCAAGATAGCTGGCTTTTATGAGTTGTACCAGATAATTATCAAGTTAGTATAATTCTGAGGGCTTCTATCATCTCCTTTACTTCTAACAGCAACTGTGAGAGGCAGGCCCTCTGACTGTACTTGGGATGGAGCTGAGCCAACTGGGGCGCAGAGAAGTTAAGGAACTTGCTCAAGGTCACCCAGCCTGGAAGAGAGAGGAGCAGGACTGGAAACCATGCCTGTTTAACCTTCAAGCTAATGGTCCTAGCTTCTGTAGGCCCTGCTGTTGCTCTGTGGGAAGATGTCAGGTCTCCAGACAAGTGGAGGTGCCTTGCTTCTTGCTCCTGGCAGAATTTGTAAAGCATCCTTTGGGGAAAATGAGAGCCGCATTCATCCACCTCAGGAAAGTCCAGCCTGACTGTGCCGGACTATATTTATGCATGTTCTGGAGGTTCTGAGTTTGAATAATTGATGACACTTTGCAGAGCACCACCGCGCTTAGTCCTGTAAGACATTCACACTGGACTGTATTCGCCAATGCAGCTCCGCATTCATCCACCTCAGGAAAGTCTGCTCTTTTAATTAGCGGTGTGCATGAATAGATCTGGTGCAGGGGCAGCTAATAACAGAGCCGGTTTAGACGGCCGGCGAGACTTCTGTAAGGGGCTTAAAATATGGAACGCTGCCACTAAAGACCTTCCCGGATCTTGGCCGGGTGAGGATGGGGATGGGGCTGTGCTCACAGTGTGTGGTGATGCATAAATATTAGCCTTAAATAACTGTGAATACCTTGTTTCCTAAAAAGATTAGTGGCTCTTCCCTGTGTGATAAATTGTGTGAGTTACAGTGCAGACCTGTCTTCCCACTGTATTATCCCAGAGCCCTTTAAATAACCAAGTCCAAATTATGCTCACCCTACTGTGGGGAACGCTTGGGCAAGCGGTAGGCAGAAATGTGTAATTTGGGTTCATTCTTCTTCTGTTTCTACCTCTTCCTCTCATACCTTCTCTTCACTCTTACTTTGGTCTTTTTCTCCAATTTAGTTTCTCCAAATCTCACTCTTCCTTTCCCTCTGTCTCTGTCTGAATCTCTGACTTCCTTATCGTTGTTTTCCTAGAGTCAAGATAGCTGGCTTTTATGAGTTGTACCAGATAATTATCAAGTTAGTATAATTCTGAGGGCTTCTATCATCTCCTTTACTTCTAACAGCAACTGTGAGAGGCAGGCCCTCTGACTGTACTTGGGATGGAGCTGAGCCAACTGGGGCGCAGAGAAGTTAAGGAACTTGCTCAAGGTCACCCAGCCTGGAAGAGAGAGGAGCAGGACTGGAAACCATGCCTGTTTAACCTTCAAGCTAATGGTCCTAGCTTCTGTAGGCCCTGCTGTTGCTCTGTGGGAAGATGTCAGGTCTCCAGACAAGTGGAGGTGCCTTGCTTCTTGCTCCTGGCAGAATTTGTAAAGCATCCTTTGTGGAAGAGAGTGAAAGGGGTGTTTCCTTCTGAAGGTACATTTCAGGGGTGCACTGAGATATCCAGGCATCCACAGGTGCCCCTGTCACCCAGCCCACAGGCATTGAAGGGGAGGAATCGGCACTGAGGGCGGGGCTGCACCTTGTGGTCTGCCCAGGGTCCTCTCTCTCTCTCTCCTGTTTGCATTAGCTGGTTTTCTTGGGGCTTGAAAATGCACACCTGACTGCCTGATGGCCTGGGTGCACCCAGGGGAGAATGGATCACATGCTTGGTCTCTCTCTCTCTCTGTTTTTAAGTCTTTATTGAATGTGTTACAATATTGCGTCTGAGAGTGTCATATACAGTGAAGTAAGTTAGAAAGAGGGAAAAAAAAGATTATCAGGGCTTCTCTGGTGATCCAGTGGGTGAAGTGTCTGCCTTGCAGTGCAAGGGGAACTGGTTCGATCCCTGTTCCGGGGGAACCCCACATGCTGCGGAGTGGCTGGACGGGTGTGTCCAATTACAAGCCAGTGCTCTGGAGCGCACGGGCCTAGAACTGGTACTCGGCAACGAGAGAGGCCACTGCAATGCAGAGGCCCACACAGGCTGAAGAATAAAGATGGATGAAAATAAATTAAAAAAGAAAAAAAAGAGGCCAAAATTTAATAAAAAATAAAATAAGATTCTCATACAATTATTAACAGATATATGGGGCTTCTTTGGTGGCTCAGAGCCTGATGGGCTTCAGTCCATGGGGTCAGAAAAGAGTCGGACATGACTTATGACTGAACAACCACCACCACCGCAACACATATATACGGAATCTAGAAAGATGGTACTGATGAACGTATCTGAAAGGCAGAAATAGAAATGCAGACGTAGACTACGGACTTATGGACAGAGGCAGAAAGGAGAAGGTGGGACAAAGAGAGACACTAGCTGTGACCTTTATGCACTACCCTGTGCACAATAAACAGCTAGTGGGTGCCACTGTGTGACACAGGGCACTCAGCCCGGTGCTCTGTGCTGACCTAGAGGGGTGGCCCGGGGTGGTGGGAGGCAGGCTCAAGAAGGAGGAAACGTATGTAAACATATAGCGGACTCACATTGTACCACGGAAATGAATGCAGCATTGTGAAGCGATTATACTCCAATAAACAAACACACAAACCAAAGAAGGACAATACCTTGGGCCCACCTTTTTTCAACTGAGGATATCTAAAGTTATGAGGGAAGGTTTATCATAGTTGTTTTTGCTTTGTACGGTCAACTTGATTACAGCAAATTTGTATAGAATACAGTGT
The DNA here is from genome assembly GCA_022376925.1 of Tragulus kanchil. NCBI lineage: Eukaryota > Metazoa > Chordata > Mammalia > Artiodactyla > Tragulidae > Tragulus > Tragulus kanchil. The sequence continues at coordinate 112,653,677 of JAIOJX010000031.1, read as the reverse complement.
CAATTTCAAGTGGAGAGCTGGAGGAGTTTGAGCGGTGTACACGTTTCAGGAGCCAGCGCCTTTCCAGAATTAGACCACTTCTGTCCCACAAGGAAGGTTTCCTCCACCCTGTGGTTAGTCAGCCTCTGCACAGTCCTGAGGTAACCTGGACATGACTCCTGTCCACGCAGCTTCCTTTTGTCGATAGGACCTCCTCCTAAAAAAAATCATGCACATATGTTTGAGATTCTTTTATGTTGTTGCATATATCCTTAGTTTTTTTAAAAAAAATTCTGAATAATATCTCATAGCATCACTATAAACCACATGTTGATGAGCTACTCAGTTGGTGGACAGTAGCTTTTTCAGCTTGGGACTGAGATGGGAATGATGTTTCCATGAACGTTTGGATGCAAGTATTTCTGTAAACAATTTTTAAAAACAAATAGCCAGAATGTCTTTTGTGGGCTTCCCAAGAGGTGTCAGTGCTTGGGAAAAACCAAGAACCTGCCTTCCAATGGAGGAGGCACTGGATAGATCTTTATTTATTAACTTTAAAAAATTTTAAAACTGGTTTTCAAAGACTTAGTGTAGCCAAAAGAATATAAAATGCCTCATTAATCATTTTTTGTATTGATGCATGTTGAAAGCATGTTTTGGATATACTGATTTAAATAATATTGTTAAAATTAATTTCATCTGAAAAAAACGGCCAGGAGTGAAATTTCCTGGGTCAAATTTTGTTAGTTTAGCTTTACAGTCGTTTTTGAAAGTGTTGCATTTTCCTTCCCCTCCAGCAACACATGAGACCTCTCATTGCTCTGCCTCCTTGTCTGCATTTGGGGTTGTCAGTCCTTTCAATTTTACCTAAGATGCTAGGTATGAGAGAACATCTCATTGTGGTTTTAATTTGCATTTCACTGTTGAGTATCTTTTCAAGTGCATATCCTCTCTTCCTTTATCTTTCTAGTGAAGTATCCATTCCAGATTTTTGTCCATTGTGTACCATGGGTTGTTTATTATTATTGTTATTATTGATATTGTAGGCTTTCTTTATTCTGGAATCAAGCCCTTTGTCACATGTGTGTACCATGCAGAATTTCTCTGAGGCTTTGCCTCACCTTTCCATTTTCTTAAGAGTGTTTTTTTGTGGGAGGGGAAACTTTGAGAGCTGTTCCCACAGCATGGATATGGACAACTTTCATAACTGGGATGAATGTCTGGCATGACTTCCGTTTATTGGAATTGGGACCCAGATCTGAACGGACTCAAAGTAACCAAGGTCAGAAGTGGCAGGCTGGTGATTCTTCAGGGAAGGAAGATAGCCTTTTAAGGAATCATAGATATATTTGAGAGAGCTGGGCAGGGAATGGGCTTTCCGTGTGTGCTAATGGTAAAGAATCCATCTACCAATGTAGGGAGTCTTAAGAGACACAGGTTTGATTCCTGAGTTGGGAAGATCCCCTGGAGGAGGACATGGTAACCAATTCCAGTATTCTTGCCTGGAGAATCCCATGGGTAAAGGAGCCTGATGGGTCACATAGTCCTTGGGGTCACAATGTCAGACATGACTGAAATGACTAAGTGTGCATGCACTCGCAGGGAAAAGTTCAGCTTTTATGAGACCAGAGTTACAGCATGTGCTGGTGAAAAATTAACCGTCAAGATATTGTGGCAGTAATCACAATGGAACCTCACCATTTCCCACAAATATAAGGCTTGGAGGGTGTCTATAATCCTAGGCCTCTTTCATTAACATTCAGCAGCTAGGTGCATTACAAACTTTTCACTAAGTCCTCTCGACAGGGGATTGAGCACAGTCATGGCAGAATGGAGTATTTGGCCAGGATCTCACAGAGTAGCCAGTGGTGGGGCTGGGATGGAGCCCACAGCTGTTTTGCTCTGGGGTCCGGCTTTTTCCACCATCTGCCCTGGCTTCCCAGCTTGCCTCAGTTTTTCATTTGGGGTTGTCAGCCCAATTTTACCTAAGATGCTAGGTATGAGAGAACATCTCATTGTGGTTTTAATTTGCATTTCACTGTTGAGTATCTTTTCAAGTGCATATCCTCTCTTCCTTTATCTTTCTAGTGAAGTATCCATTCCAGATTTTTGTCCATTGTGTACCATGGGTTGTTTATTATTATTGTTATTATTGATATTGTAGGCTTTCTTTATTCTGGAATCAAGCCCTTTGTCACATGTGTGTACCATGCAGAATTTCTCTGAGGCTTTGCCTCACCTTTCCATTTTCTTAAGAGTGTTTTTTTGTGGGAGGGGAAACTTTGAGAGCTGTTCCCACAGCATGGATATGGACAACTTTCATAACTGGGATGAATGTCTGGCATGACTTCCGTTTATTGGAATTGGGACCCAGATCTGAACGGACTCAAAGTAACCAAGGTCAGAAGTGGCAGGCTGGTGATTCTTCAGGGAAGGAAGATAGCCTTTTAAGGAATCATAGATATATTTGAGAGAGCTGGGCAGGGAATGGGCTTTCCGTGTGTGCTAATGGTAAAGAATCCATCTACCAATGTAGGGAGCCTTAAGAGACACAGGTTTGATTCCTGAGTTGGGAAGATCCCCTGGAGGAGGACATGGTAACCAATTCCAGTATTCTTGCCTGGAGAATCCCATGGGTAAAGGAGCCTGATGGGTCACATAGTCCTTGGGGTCACAATGTCAGACATGACTGAAATGACTAAGTGTGCATGCACTCGCAGGGAAAAGTTCAGCTTTTATGAGACCAGAGTTACAGCATGTGCTGGTGAAAAATTAACCGTCAAGATATTGTGGCAGTAATCACAATGGAACCTCACCATTTCCCACAAATATAAGGCTTGGAGGGTGTCTATAATCCTAGGCCTCTTTCATTAACATTCAGCAGCTAGGTGCATTACAAACTTTTCACTAAGTCCTCTCGACAGGGGATTGAGCACAGTCATGGCAGAATGGAGTATTTGGCCAGGATCTCACAGAGTAGCCAGTGGTGGGGCTGGGATGGAGCCCACAGCTGTTTTGCTCTGGGGTCCGGCTTTTTCCACCATCTGCCCTGGCTTCCCAGTTCTGTGCCCGGAGTATGCTCTCTGCTATTCGACAGACCAACTTACATCCATCCATCCTATCTTCCAAATAATTGTCACAATTCCATTATTTTCCTTCCATGCTCAGAATTATTTGTCCTTTAAACCAAGTCTTGGAAGATTCACTTTCCCGAGTCCTTGCTCTTCTCACAGCTCTTCTCCTGTCCATCTCATTTCTTCACAAAGTGTCCAGAGGTAACCACTCTATGCTGGGAGGTTCTGCACATGGAGACATGGAACTGGCTGCAGAACTGTTGTGAGGCCCAGGGAAGAGGTACAGACCACACTGTATTCAGAGCTGCTCCCCAAGTCACTTTGTTGACTTATCCACTGAGAATTGACTCTTGGCAAATGAAAGGCCAGAGGCTGCAGTCTGGGAAGTGGGCATGGCAGAGTGTCTCTGTCCTCCATACCTCTTATCTTCTCTTACTGGGTCACATAGAGGACATGAAATAACCAACTGAACATAATATAAATGAATGTAAGTTTAAGTAAGTAGAAGAATGTAACCAAGAGAAAGGAGGGAGGAACTATCCATAAAACAGGGGTCAGAGAAAGTCCTCCCTGAGTTGTGACCACAGGCTGAGAGTTGTGTAGGGAGAGAGCGGTGAAGCTCCCCTGGGATCCCGTGAACTGGAAATGCCCATCGGTCATCAAGAATGATGTTCCTGATGCTGCAAGCTGTACACCCTGGGACGGTCTAGGTGGGGGCATCAGTTTAAGAGTTCTCAGCCCAGAACTGGTGTTGAGTATCCTGGAGTACTCAAGAGGTGGTCATGGCAGCAAGGGATGTACCTAATTCTGGATGCTCAGAAAAAGAATGCAGTCCTGGCTCCCTGGACTCATGTCTCTGGTGCCCGAGAGGGGCTTCTTTCTCCAGCACTCTCCTTGGGCCAGTAATGCACCTGCCACCATGCAAGCCTTCAGTAGTTGCCCACCCAAAATCTTGGTCAAAGCTTTTTGGGGAAGAGGAGGAAAGATTTCAGAGAGTTTATTTGTTTTCAACCTCAGAGGAAGAGGCAGCCATGTCTCATCCCTTCAGTGATCATTTGTCTGAACTGGACGCTTGTGGGTGGACCAAGCTGCTTTGCCAACTTGCCCTTCTCCTTTGCTTTGCAAAGCTCCTCACTCACCCCTCTTTCCCACTTCCCTCCAAGTGCACCTTGATAAAGAGCTTTCTTGCTAAGAGCCCAAGGTCAGATTCCCTTGATCTGAAAACTTCTTTGCCCGTCTTTGCACTTAGGAGCTTCTGAGCTTCCATTATACATAAGAATCTGTCCATCACTTTCTTTAACAAGAGGTGAAAGATTTTCATCAGCAGGTAGAAGGTAAGAACTAAACAAAGCATGCACATCAGTTACATTGTCCCCAGCATCATAAGAAAATTGACCCAAGAGGCCGAAGTTGTGCTGATGTGCCAGATGATGAAGAGGGGTTGTACGATGACCAGGGACAGACCCCTTGAACCCCTCCACGCCCCAAGCCTAGTCAAGACCTGTGGAAGAGGGGTCTTCTAGTAACCGTCTCTCCCTGCTCCAGATTCTGATGATTTGGACTTGGAAATGAGTGCTTTAACCTTGAAAGATTAAAATATTTTCATGCAATCAGTAAATTCTGTTATTAAATGTGAGAGTGGCTAAATTAAATGATAAGAATAACTAGTATTTTGAAATTCTGAACATCTTCTAATTAGACCAGGCTTTAAAAAATATTCCAAGTTAAGGCACATTAGAATGTATTCCACAACATGGAGATAGCCTGACAAAGAAACATTATTCTTAGATTTACAATTAATTACCCTTATGTCTATACCTTGCATTCAATTTGCATATCTTAAAAGTGCTGTAAATTTCACAGGAGTCCCTGTTATTTAAGATCAGACTGTGGAGAAAAAGTTTCTTCCGGGATAACTTTCTCTTGATTATGTGGCTGTGAGCTCGGTAAATCTGGCTCTCCACTGTTATGATTTTTCTTTTGTGTGTGTATGTGTTTTTCATTATTTGGCTCCTTGTTCCTTTCTGGCCTCTCATTTATTATTCCCCAGAGAATCACCGGATAGAGAAGCCGGCTGGAAGACTAAGTGAGTGGTCAGAGTCGGAGATGTTATCTTTCCCCACTTGCATCGGGACTGGGTGTCTGACATGTTCTATACATCTTTCCAGTGCCAACCTCATTAAACAAATACAACTTGATGTATAGCTCTCAAGAAATGAAATTTCATGCAACAGATTTCTTCCTGCCCTGATGGGTGTGCTCTGCCCCTTCTTGCCCCCATCTCTTCCTCCACCCCTTCCTCTCTGAGCCCCCCACCCCCAAAGTCAGCTGGTGCCCGGGGATTTCTTGCTGTGATTTCACAGGGTCACCACTAACGTCATAACCTTTCATTTGACTGAGTTTTTAATTCTCCCTGTGAATGTTGTATTTGAAAGAGAATGCATTGGATTTCCTAAATTATTCATGAAGAGCCATTAGCACGCTCTAACATATTCTATATTTTGTAGAAGGCCATGAAATATGTTTACCTTGAACTGACATGCACACAACACAGGCTTTAATCCACACCTACCTGCTGTCACGTGTCGTGATTTCAGAGGTGACCCTGTATGAAAAGCGCTTTAGGAGGGATTCCATCCATGAGGGATTGTTCTGGCCTCAGAGGAAAGAGACACAGAACACTTATGTGGAATTGTAAATATCAATTGGAGGTTGTTAGGAATAATTTAAAGAGATTTGAAAGAGAAATAAACATTGCAACAAAAATCAACCAGTCCTTGAGTAAGACCATTTTTAAAATTTCCTTTGTTTTTTACAAAAAAGTCACAAACACAATTAGAACTGCTCTTACCACTGGGTGAAATTTTGAATTGCTATTTTCCTTGTTCTGTTTTATCTCCCAGTGGGTTTGTTGCAGTCATTTACCAAATTTAGGATAATCCTCCACGTTGAAACGAAGTAAACGGTGTCACAGATGAGTATGGGATGCTAGGTGAGTATAGATTTGTCTCTCAGGAGGATTTGGTTAGAAAATTGCAGCACAGTGTATCACAGCCTATTCTGTGCTTTAGAAGCACAGAAGGGAGGAGGAAAAAGGCCCCCTCCCCTTTTAATTTTATTTTAAGCACGACCAGGTAATTTTCCGTGGCTTCTCTTCTCACTTATTAATTGGCAGTTTATTAAAGCAATTTTTAAAAAGTTAATACCGTTGTCATTTCTCCATTATAGCTACCAGAGAATTCATTGGTAAGGAATGGCAGGGAAGGAACCAGGAGCTGGCCAGGCAGCGGAGGTCCTGGCAAACACACCAGGCCCTGAGGGTGGCAAGGACACCTAGCCTTTCTCCCCTCGCCGTGTCTCCTTCTCCCCCTCCCCCCACCCCTTGGGAGAGAGCGACATTATTAGAGAAACTGGAGCCTAGCTTCTGTCTCAAAAAATGTGTCTTCCTCTCCCTCCTTCTTTCCCTGCCCTCGTACCCAGGTATCTTCGTCTTCCTTCTGGGAGGTGGGTGAATGGGAGACTTTTTACAAATGTATTAATTTCTGACAGTGACATTCTTCCTGACAATTCAATATGTAAGTGAGTCCCTGTGATTTCAGAAAGCCCATTTATCCTGGCTTTTGATGGGCTGAATGCAAGCAAATGTGAAAGTGGCTCTCTCCTCGTTGATTATAATAAAATATTTCTATTAAAATCATTTTTAAAAGCCTTCAGAAAATTTGAATAATACTTTTGCAAAGAATCTAAAGCTACCCCTCAGATGAGCTGTCGTAGAATACCTTTGGCAAAAGTATCCAAGTAGCAAGAGTTTTCCTAGTCTTATGTCCTATATACATCTGTTAAATTACTCTGAGATCTCATTAAATAAAGCTAATGTACTTGTAAAACAGTAGGGAGAGACAGTTTATCATTGTAACTGTTAGAGAGAGCCATTCGGGTAGGGAGGGAGCCAAGAAGGCTAGGTATATGCTGGTCAGTGTAGATGTTTCTAAGTCATAAATCTTGACTCTTTCCCGCCTAGTTATTGTGTATTTCTTTAGGTGAGAGATTGATTGTAGCAGCTGAAGATGAATTTGCCCATAGTCCCTTTCTTCTTCTTCTTCTCCCTCTTTTTTTTTTTTATACTCCCGATGCTTCACCAAGGTGATAATGCTTTTTCTTCTCCTTGCAATCATTTGTTTCAGATTAAAAGCATGAAATGGCACAGGAAACATGGGGAGGTTGATCTCTGTGGCCAGGCAAACATGAGGGCATGAAGATGTACAATGTCCTGGGGCGGAGGCGGGGGTGGTGGAAGTCCTTGCTGGTCCCATCGGGATTTATAACAGGCTCACCTGAAGGAGAAAAAGGGGCCCGATACCTGGCAAGGCATCGTCATTTCCTCAGTGAGGAGTTTTCAGGCAGATGGTAAGAGGGGTTTAATTTGAAAACACTGAGACATTGTGTACGCTCCAAACCATGACAATTGCAGTTTTATTGTCTCCACTCAGGGAAATGTGTGTCTGGATCATCTTGTGGCCTGAAAAGGGAGAAAAGGTACTTTTCATGAATATATATAGATGCTGAATTTATAAGGATCAATATAGTCGCCAAATGTTGTACAACATGTCAGGATATCATAAAAACCAGGCAGTTCTACATAAAATACCAGCTTAATCTTGGAGATTTTAAAGCCTCATTAAAATGTGGATAAAGTCCATATATGGAAAGGCAGCCTTCAAAAGGTTGAAGTTATATATCTGGCGGCAGGAACTGTAACCGCCATGCCTGAATGTCAGCGGCCTTGTGGGTGGTGGTGGGTGGGGGTCAGAAGCTTTGGCCTGGGGAGTGTCCAGTGTCATGGGGGTGACACTGTGGAACATGGGGGACCGAGTACCTGTCCATGCGTTGGGATTCCCCAACTTCCTCTTTAAGGCAACCAATATAGTTGGAGTCACTAGGGGTAGGTGAAGCCTTGCTGTCTTTGGCAACCTGGTTCTTTTATGGATTTAAATTATTTGTGAAATTGGAAATCGGCTCCCTTTGTAGCAGAGTGGAAGTCAAGAGGGCTCCTTCAGGTCCTGGGTGATGTGACTGGGAGACTGAGTTGACTCCCTCAAGGTCCCCTCCACAGCCCAGGGGTGAAGTCACAACCCACTCACTACCTGAGAGGGAACTATTCCTGCAAAGAGAGCAAGACGACGGCTCTCTGGCACCTGGTGTTCTACTTTCCCTGAACCCACGGCTTCTGATGGACAGCATTCCTTTGGGTAGGACTGAGACCCAGCCAGCCCTCCTGCAGCAAAGCAGGAGTCTGCACTCTTGTTGGGAGTCTGGGTGATGTGGGCTTGTTTTTCTGGGGAAACTCTGAAAGTCGAGTGAATACTTTTCTCCTGCCCTTTCTGCAACCCTGGCCCAGCTTTACCACTTTTCAGAGCACCAATCGGCCAGGAGTCGTCCATCACTGCCAGTCCTCATTCCTTCGCCATTCCCATCAGTCCTGGTCCCTGGGATCAGGAGTGAGCTGAGCCTGGTGTCAGAAGGATCATTAAACTTGAGCCTCCCAGGTAGCACAGGTAGTCCAGGTGCCTGCTGTTATTTATAATAAAGGCAAGCACAGCAGAAGCCCTGAATGGTGGCCCTGGGGGCCGGCAGAGGACGCCTGAGCCGTGTCATCTCTGAAGGACAGTTAAAAGTGGACTCTCCCCCTTCACTGTAAGCAAAGAGGATTTATTGAACATCTGTTCTGTACATGGCTGGGAAGATTGATTAATTTAATTGCTCACACTTTGCTTAAGTAACATTTGAATACTTAATGTCAAGTTTGAAGGATATTCCAACGTTTGCCTGCACACCTTCTCCTGACAGCTTCCGAGGGAGCTTTGGAAGGGTGGGAAAATGTGGCTGTCTAGAGCCCTTCCAAATACGTTGGTGAGACCCAGGAGTTGCCAGTGGGAAAAGCTGCCTCTTTCATAAAAGCAACTAGTTACTTTTCACATTTTCCCAGGGGAAGTTTGGCCTGGAGTGTCCAGTGTCATGCAGGAAGACCGAGTACCTGTCCATGCGTTGGGATTCCCCAACTTCCTCTTTAAGGCAACCAATATAGTTGGAGTCACTAGGGTAGGTGAAGCCTTGCTGTCTTTGGCAACCTGGTTCTTTTATGGATTTAAATTATTTGTGAAATTGGAAATCGGCTCCCTTTGTAGCAGAGTGGAAGTCAAGAGGGCTCCTTCAGGTCCTGGGTGATGTGACTGGGAGACTGAGTTGACTCCCTCAAGGTCCCCTCCACAGCCCAGGGGTGAAGTCACAACCCACTCACTACCTGAGAGGGAACTATTCCTGCAAAGAGAGCAAGACGACGGCTCTCTGGCACCTGGTGTTCTACTTTCCCTGAACCCACGGCTTCTGATGGACAGCATTCCTTTGGGTAGGACTGAGACCCAGCCAGCCCTCCTGCAGCAAAGCAGGAGTCTGCACTCTTGTTGGGAGTCTGGGTGATGTGGGCTTGTTTTTCTGGGGAAACTCTGAAAGTCGAGTGAATACTTTTCTCCTGCCCTTTCTGCAACCCTGGCCCAGCTTTACCACTTTTCAGAGCACCAATCGGCCAGGAGTCGTCCATCACTGCCAGTCCTCATTCCTTCGCCATTCCCATCAGTCCTGGTCCCTGGGATCAGGAGTGAGCTGAGCCTGGTGTCAGAAGGATCATTAAACTTGAGCCTCCCAGGTAGCACAGGTAGTCCAGGTGCCTGCTGTTATTTATAATAAAGGCAAGCACAGCAGAAGCCCTGAATGGTGGCCCTGGGGGCCGGCAGAGGACGCCTGAGCCGTGTCATCTCTGAAGGACAGTTAAAAGTGGACTCTCCCCCTTCACTGTAAGCAAAGAGGATTTATTGAACATCTGTTCTGTACATGGCTGGGAAGATTGATTAATTTAATTGCTCACACTTTGCTTAAGTAACATTTGAATACTTAATGTCAAGTTTGAAGGATATTCCAACGTTTGCCTGCACACCTTCTCCTGACAGCTTCCGAGGGAGCTTTGGAAGGGGGTGGGAAAATGTGGCTGTCTAGAGCCCCTTCCAAATACGTTGGTGAGACCCCGCAGGAGTTGCCAGTGGGAAAAGCTGCCTCTTTTCATAAAAGCAACTAGTTACTTTTCACATTTTCCCATTGTGATAAATCATTAATGTAATGAGGTTGGATCTTCTTCACTGAGTGGTGGTAATTTTCCCTCTGGTATCAGCTGTAGAGACAGTTGAGCATATTATATATTTCTGTACCCTTTAACATAATACCATAATCGTATGAAAGTACCAGGTGAGTTAAAGCTGTAATAATTTATGGCAGGTAGCGGATTGAGAAGGAGCTCCTGAAAGTTCTACAGGAAACTGAACTTGAAAATGGTCCTCAGCTCATCAACACTTGCCCTTTCCATTGGTGGTTGGTTTCTCCAGGTGTCAGTCTTATCTAGTTTAGTGGAAGAGTTGCTTTGGAGATATGAGATGTTCCTTTAATGGAACTTTGTTTGAGGAGGGCCAGAGAAACTGAGCATCTCCTGCACTGAAACTGGAACTTCATCTAAACCTCCTGTTGAAAAGCAATCTGAACTAAGGACACCCAGGCCACAACATGGAAGTCAATGTTGTCAGTGCATTCCACACTTTCTTTCCTCACCTCCAAAGTTCTTAAACATCTAAAGTGGGGTTTCATTTATGAAGCAAAGAAAAAAATAATTATGCCCAGATTTTGTGAGTACATCTGTAGTGGAATGAGGTTGACGAGTTCTCCAACAGTGAGTAGCATCTGAATTAGCTTGAAAGATCACTGGGAAGGATTTATTTATAAAAACAACCCCACTTATTCATCCATCCATTCATTTATCCTTTCAGGCATTCTTGTATTCATTTATTGTAAAAATTTGTTGGGCTCTTAACTCCTTCAAGCACAGCAGAAGCCCTGAATGGTGGCCCTGGGGGCCGGCAGAGGACGCCTGAGCCGTGTCATCTCTGAAGGACAGTTAAAAGTGGACTCTCCCCCTTCACTGTAAGCAAAGAGGATTTATTGAACATCTGTTCTGTACATGGCTGGGAAGATTGATTAATTTAATTGCTCACACTTTGCTTAAGTAACATTTGAATACTTAATGTCAAGTTTGAAGGATATTCCAACGTTTGCCTGCACACCTTCTCCTGACAGCTTCCGAGGGAGCTTTGGAAGGGGGTGGGAAAATGTGGCTGTCTAGAGCCCCTTCCAAATACGTTGGTGAGACCCCGCAGGAGTTGCCAGTGGGAAAAGCTGCCTCTTTTCATAAAAGCAACTAGTTACTTTTCACATTTTCCCATTGTGATAAATCATTAATGTAATGAGGTTGGATCTTCTTCACTGAGTGGTGGTAATTTTCCCTCTGGTATCAGCTGTAGAGACAGTTGAGCATATTATATATTTCTGTACCCTTTAACATAATACCATAATCGTATGAAAGTACCAGGTGAGTTAAAGCTGTAATAATTTATGGCAGGTAGCGGATTGAGAAGGAGCTCCTGAAAGTTCTACAGGAAACTGAACTTGAAAATGGTCCTCAGCTCATCAACACTTGCCCTTTCCATTGGTGGTTGGTTTCTCCAGGTGTCAGTCTTATCTAGTTTAGTGGAAGAGTTGCTTTGGAGATATGAGATGTTCCTTTAATGGAACTTTGTTTGAGGAGGGCCAGAGAAACTGAGCATCTCCTGCACTGAAACTGGAACTTCATCTAAACCTCCTGTTGAAAAGCAATCTGAACTAAGGACACCCAGGCCACAACATGGAAGTCAATGTTGTCAGTGCATTCCACACTTTCTTTCCTCACCTCCAAAGTTCTTAAACATCTAAAGTGGGGTTTCATTTATGAAGCAAAGAAAAAAATAATTATGCCCAGATTTTTGTGAGTACATCTGTAGTGGGAATGAGGTTGACGAGTTCTCCAACAGTGAGTAGCATCTGAATTAGCTTGAAAGATCACTGGGAAGGATTTATTTATAAAAACAACCCCACTTATTCATCCATCCATTCATTTATCCTTTCAGGCATTCTTGTATTCATTTATTGACTCAGCAACCATTTGTTGGGCTCTTAACTCCTTCTAAAGCAGAGAGCATTGCTATTTTGTTAGAGATTTCTTTCAGGAGTTGATGATCAAGGGAGGCTTTCTAGTTTAAATTTTGTAAACCAATGATGAGATCTTTGAGATGAGGCAGAGGAAGGTTGAGGAGGAGGGAGGGGAATATTCAACTCCAATTGGAGAATGGGACTGGTCTTGCATTTTCTGCTGTCAGAGATGATCTGCCTCACATGCTCACAAAAACACTTACATCTGGGAGGGCTGGAACTGAGGAGGCTGTGCTCCTAATTTACTGACAGAACCAGAGAAAGGAGGAAACTCACAGAGCCAACAGCTGAGAAGGACTTCACCAACTGACTGAGCCCTGGATTCCACGGAGAGTCCCTAACAGGAGCCCAGGTCAGGTGTGAAGGATTCCACCAGTAGAGATGAGGCTTAGCCAAGGGTGATCTTCAGCTACATCTGATTGAAGGCAGGGGTGGTGTGGGCCGATTCTTTGAGAGATGCCCGTCTGTCTCTGGCTCTGACCGCACACAATACATCCTGCACTGGGCCTCAGACTGTCAAGGCCAGAGCCAGGTGCCTGGGCTATGCGTATCCTTCTCCATCAGTCATACTGCAGGGAGCAGACAATTAATTCTGGAGCAAAATTGAAAGTCAGAGGCAGAGTCTGAAAGAACAGAATGACAATAATAAAGTGCCCCAGCCTCGCATTAATCTCCCTCACTTCAGGCCTGTCACAGCCGGCCTGGCTGTGACTAATGCCAAGCTTTGCATACAGTGGTCACAGACGCGAGCAGCATGCTCCCTTTACAGCGCCCGCGATGCGCTTTGTTGGGTTTTTGACTCCTGTGGAATCACTGGAAAACATCGCTGCTGGTCAAATAATTATGCCCAGATTTTGTGAATACATCTGTAGTGGGAATGAGGTTGACGAGTTCTCCAACAGTGAGTAGCATCTGAATTAGCTTGAAAGATCACTGGGAAGGATTTATTTATAAAAACAACCCCACTTATTCATCCATCCATTCATTTATCCTTTCAGGCATTCTTGTATTCATTTATTGACTCAGCAACCATTTGTTGGGCTCTTAACTCCTTCTAAAGCAGAGAGCATTGCTATTTTGTTAGAGATTTCTTTCAGGAGTTGATGATCAAGGGAGGCTTTCTAGTTTAAATTTTGTAAACCAATGATGAGATCTTTGAGATGAGGCAGAGGAAGGTTGAGGAGGAGGGAGGGGAATATTCAACTCCAATTGGAGAATGGGACTGGTCTTGCATTTTCTGCTGTCAGAGATGATCTGCCTCACATGCTCACAAAAACACTTACATCTGGGAGGGCTGGAACTGAGGAGGCTGTGCTCCTAATTTACTGACAGAACCAGAGAAAGGAGGAAACTCACAGAGCCAACAGCTGAGAAGGACTTCACCAACTGACTGAGCCCTGGATTCCACGGAGAGTCCCTAACAGGAGCCCAGGTCAGGTGTGAAGGATTCCACCAGTAGAGATGAGGCTTAGCCAAGGGTGATCTTCAGCTACATCTGATTGAAGGCAGGTGGTGTGGGCCGATTCTTTGAGAGATGCCCGTCTGTCTCCGGCTCTGACCGCACACAATACATCCTGCACTGGGCCTCAGACTGTCAAGGCCAGAGCCAGGTGCCTGGGCTATGCGTATCCTTCTCCATCAGTCATACTGCAGGGAGCAGACAATTAATTCTGGAGCAAAATTGAAAGTCAGAGGCAGAGTCTGAAAGAACAGAATGACAATAATAAAGTGCCCCAGCCTCGCATTAATCTCCCTCACTTCAGGCCTGTCACAGCCGGCCTGGCTGTGACTAATGCCAAGCTTTGCATACAGTGGTCACAGACGCGAGCAGCATGCTCCCTTTACAGCGCCCGCGATGCGCTTTGTTGGGTTTTTGACTCCTGTGGAATCACTGGAAAAACATCGCTGCTGGTCATAGGTAAGGGGGCAGAGATCGCCCATCCTGCACCTGATGATGGATGCTTAGATCTGAGACCCACTGCAGGAGCCATGGTGGGGTGCTCCCTCCCTCCCTGTCTCTGTCTCTCTTGAATATATATTTCCCTCCTTCTCTACTTTTCTGCCTCACCTCTCATTCCTAAGCTCTTGGTTAGGTCACTTCTCACCATCTACCTTGAGTTTTCCACCTCTCTTTGTTGGTCCTATGGTTCTGTCTTTGGTTTCCCAATGGGCCTCTCTCATCAGCACGTGGGGAAGGCAGGTGGGAGGGGAGAATTCACAGGTGGCTGACTGCTAGTGGTGAGGGTCATGTGACAGGAGAGTCACAAGTCATTAGGATCAGCTCATGCTTACCTGGGAGCTTTGAAGAGATTCACGTGGAAAATGGGGGCATGTTGATCCAGAGGAGCAGCAGATCCCTACATGGCTAAGGGGCCCAGGGGACTGTAATGATTTTCCAGAGCCCAGTGAGTTTCATGACCTGACTGGTGAGCTGGGAGAAGACAGCAAGGGGTGATTCAGGAGCCCAGTCAGTGAACACCTGAACAAATCTACCTACAGAAGAAGGAAAATGATTTCTCTAGTGAAGGTGGGTCATGCCTCCCTGATTCAATCGAGCTTTTCTGAGTTAAAAAGGAAGGGGATCAAAGAAGGCAGGCATGCATCATGACAGGTTTCAGCAAGCTATGTGAAGTTTTCTTCCTAAAATTGCTAATACCCTAGCATCTTTGCCTTTGGCCTCAGACTGTCAAGGCCAGAGCCAGGTGCCTGGGCTATGCGTATCCTTCTCCATCAGTCATACTGCAGGGAGCAGACAATTAATTCTGGAGCAAAATTGAAAGTCAGAGGCAGAGTCTGAAAGAACAGAATGACAATAATAAAGTGCCCCAGCCTCGCATTAATCTCCCTCACTTCAGGCCTGTCACAGCCGGCCTGGCTGTGACTAATGCCAAGCTTTGCATACAGTGGTCACAGACGCGAGCAGCATGCTCCCTTTACAGCGCCCGCGATGCGCTTTGTTGGGTTTTTGACTCCTGTGGAATCGCTGGAAAAACATCGCTGCTGGTCATAGGTAAGGGGGCAGAGATCGCCCATCCTGCACCTGATGATGGATGCTTAGATCTGAGACCCACTGCAGGAGCCATGGTGGGGTGCTCCCTCCCTCCCTGTCTCTGTCTCTCTTGAATATATATTTCCCTCCTTCTCTACTTTTCTGCCTCACCTCTCATTCCTAAGCTCTTGGTTAGGTCACTTCTCACCATCTACCTTGAGTTTTCCACCTCTCTTTGTTGGTCCTATGGTTCTGTCTTTGGTTTCCCAATGGGCCTCTCTCATCAGCACGTGGGGAAGGCAGGTGGGAGGGGAGAATTCACAGGTGGCTGACTGCTAGTGGTGAGGGTCATGTGACAGGAGAGTCACAAGTCATTAGGATCAGCTCATGCTTACCTGGGAGCTTTGAAGAGATTCACGTGGAAAATGGGGGCATGTTGATCCAGAGGAGCAGCAGATCCCTACATGGCTAAGGGGCCCAGGGGACTGTAATGATTTTCCAGAGCCCAGTGAGTTTCATGACCTGACTGGTGAGCTGGGAGAAGACAGCAAGGGGTGATTCAGGAGCCCAGTCAGTGAACACCTGAACAAATCTACCTACAGAAGAAGGAAAATGATTTCTCTAGTGAAGGTGGGTCATGCCTCCCTGATTCAATCGAGCTTTTCTGAGTTAAAAAGGAAGGGGATCAAAGAAGGCAGGCATGCATCATGACAGGTTTCAGCAAGCTATGTGAAGTTTTTCTTCCTAAAATTGCTAATACCCTAGCAATGGGAAACCTTTGCATTCATAGACATTTGTTTGGGGGATGGAAAGGAACAGGTAAGGTTAAACAGTTCTTCCTTAGCTGTAGAATTACATGTGCCCGAAAAGTGTCCTGCTGAGTTTCTGGAAAGAGCTGCAGGAAGACCTCACAAACTGACATGAGTGGACTCTGAGGGGTGAAACAGTGGAGGGAATGTCAAGGCTATGACCTAGGAGAGAGGCTCTCTCTGGAAGTGGTCAGCTTTTCTTCCTGATGCAGCTGCATGAGGCAACAAATTGCTGGTAAGGAAGCCGAATGTCACCTTAACAAGACCTTAGGCATGTCCCTCCTCCAAGGAACTGACTGACCTCTGGGTAGAAATTTAGTACCTAGAGAGGGTGCATTCCTTAGCCCAGAGCTTGCTGCACAGTGGCCATTCCATATAGCCCTAGTGACCACTGTGGTCACGCCAAGAGTAGTGCAGAGATGCTCCAGAGTTGGCTCGGAGTAGACAGCTTAGACGGATCAGAGCACCAGTGCAAAGGTAGGGCTGGTCTTTTCCAAATGGCCTTTTTGTGTCTTGTTCTCTGCTTCCCGATGTCCTCTGATGTCCTGTTGGTAGAAAGCAATCTTACACTGGACAGTCTTGGGGACTGCTCTGCCATGGCCATTTTTTTGTATCCCTTTAGGCTTTCTCTGTGCCCCTTTCCTGGTTTCTGTCCAGCCTAGCCTGCCCTCCCCCATGCCCAGCCCAACCTCCTGCTGGGCCGAGACAGCCCTGGTCACCCTGGGCCTCTGCTGTGGCTGCAAGCACACCATCTGTTTGTATCACTGTCTTCCTGTCCCTTGCCCTCACCTGCCTCTGTTCCATTAAGCCTTTCCCACCCTATTCCTGCCTCTCTTTCTACTGGTGTCCCCATGCCCCACTGGGAACAGGCTGAAGGCAGCATTGGCTGCAGTGAATTCTCCTTTCAATACTCCGCCCCCTCCTTCCATCCAAATGTCTGGCTCATAGACATTCTAGAAATGGTGGGTGAGCAACGTGAACATGATGATTTTGGTAAGGCTTCTCAGAACCTCGAATTTGGCAGCATATGACAGCTGCCCAGAATGGAACTCTGTGTGTAGCTTTCCCCAAACTTCTCAGAGCAGCCAAGCCTTGCTGATTCTGTGCCAGTTATACCACTAGGAGCGCAGAAAAGCCTGCCCTCCCAATGGAAGGTGTCACTCTGCTCTAAGCATGTCTGTGTTCTAAAAGGGAATGCCACAAGGGGAAAACAACAACAGATGGTTCCAAGAGAAGAATGGTGAATAGAATATTAGACCAGAAACTACAAGGTAGGGTCCTAGGTCTGGCTTCTTAAGTAGGGGATCTTGGGTGGACCACTGTCCCTCTCTGGACTTGTGTCCTTGTTTCTAGATAATGGGGTTTGGCCCTTCAGTCTCTCTAAGCGCTGGCCAGCTTGCAGGAGTTGTGATTTCATGTACCTGTCAATCTGCTCTCATCCTCCTTCCCCCACTTCCACCCATTCGCTCACCCCAGGGATGAAGCCAACTTTTCAGAATGAATGAATTTGGCAAATGGGAGTTAGCATGCTGATAAGACATAGAAGGCTCCCTCACTGGAGCCGGGCATCCACTCAAGCCAGCATGAGATCACACCTCTTAGACCCACTGATCCATTAACATTGCAAAAGACTTTGATGGGCTTTGGGGAATTGTGCAACATTGATTTTATTGTCATCTCCTTGCACAAGCAGTAAATAGGCTAACATTTTAGGTACCGAGTAATTATTCCTGAAAAGCAAGACATCAAAATAAAGTTTATAGTTGGCGGCTCGACATTTTGACAGCAGTTGTGCAGAAGTCCCAGCCAGGTCTCTGAGCTATGGAAAAGGGTAAAGGTCAGTGTGCTGCACAGGCAGGAGGGAGGTACAAAGGTCATCCCAGTGGGGCATGAAGGGTGTGCTGAGATCCTGGGCTGGCTATCATGCAGGCTGATGTGGGAGAGGTTGTGTGTGGGGGTAACTTCATGTCCACCATCGAGCTTTTCCCCTCTGTGAGTGCCACTGGACTTCTAAGGACAGTCCGTGACATACACATCTATTGTTGTTCCCACCTTCCACCAGGAAGCACAATGCACAGGTATAGGATACCCTCACCAGAGCAGTGGGGTTAGTGAAGGAAGGGGAAGGAGGCATTACAGTAGCTTCCAAGAGCCAGCTGGGAATTGAAAGTCCTGCCCCTCTGGCTTCTAAAGCATGCTCTTTTTGGCCATCTGAATTCAACCAAATCCTTAGAGATCATTGATTGTTGTTCAGCCACTAAGTTGTGTCCAACTCTTTGCAACCCCATGGATTGCAGCCCACCAGGCCTTGCTGTCCTTCACTATCTCTCAGAATCTGCTCAGGCTCATGTCGATTGACTTGCTGATGCCATCCAACCATCTCGTCCTATGTTGTCCCCTTCTCCTTTAGCCTTCCATCGTTCCCAACATCAGGGTCTTTTCTAATGAGTCATCTCATCAGGTGGCCAAAGTATTGAAGCTTCAGCTTCAGAGTTGTGATTTCATGTACCTGTCAATCTGCTCTCATCCTCCTTCCCCCACTTCCACCCATTCGCTCACCCCAGGGATGAAGCCAACTTTTCAGAATGAATGAATTTGGCAAATGGGAGTTAGCATGCTGATAAGACGTAGAAGGCTCCCTCACTGGAGCCGGGCATCCACTCAAGCCAGCATGAGATCACACCTCTTAGACCCACTGATCCATTAACATTGCAAAAGACTTTGATGGGCTTTGGGGAATTGTGCAACATTGATTTTATTGTCATCTCCTTGCACAAGCAGTAAATAGGCTAACATTTTAGGTACCGAGTAATTATTCCTGAAAAGCAAGACATCAAAATAAAGTTTAGAGTTGGCGGCTTGACATTTTGACAGCAGTTGTGCAGAAGTCCCAGCCAGGTCTCTGAGCTATGGAAAAGGGTAAAGGTCAGTGTGCTGCACAGGCAGGAGGGAGGTACAAAGGTCATCCCAGTGGGGCATGAAGGGTGTGCTGAGATCCTGGGCTGGCTATCATGCAGGCTGATGTGGGAGAGGTTGTGTGTGGGGGTAACTTCATGTCCACCATCGAGCTTTTCCCCTCTGTGAGTGCCACTGGACTTCTAAGGACAGTCCGTGACATACACATCTATTGTTGTTCCCACCTTCCACCAGGAAGCACAATGCACAGGTATAGGATACCCTCACCAGAGCAGTGGGGTTAGTGAAGGAAGGGGAAGGAGGCATTACAGTAGCTTCCAAGAGCCAGCTGGGAATTGAAAGTCCTGCCCCTCTGGCTTCTAAAGCATGCTCTTTTTGGCCATCTGAATTCAACCAAATCCTTAGAGATCATTGATTGTTGTTCAGCCACTAAGTTGTGTCCAACTCTTTGCAACCCCATGGATTGCAGCCCACCAGGCCTTGCTGTCCTTCACTATCTCTCAGAATCTGCTCAGGCTCATGTCGATTGACTTGCTGATGCCATCCAACCATCTCGTCCTATGTTGTCCCCTTCTCCTTTAGCCTTCCATCGTTCCCAACATCAGGGTCTTTTCTAATGAGTCATCTCTTTGCATCAGGTGGCCAAAGTATTGAAGCTTCAGCTTCAGCATCAGTTCTTCCAATGAATATTCAGGGTTGGTTTCCTTTAGGATGAACTGGTTTGATCTTGCAGTCCAAGGGACTCTCAAGAATCATCCCCAGCACCAGAGTTCAAAAGCATCAATTCTTCTGCACTCAACCTTCTTTATGGTCCAACTCTCACACTGTGTACATGACTACTTGGAAAGAGATCATTTAAGCTTTGATTAAAGAACACAGTGGCTTTGCCTTCTTGGATGCTGTCCTTGCCAGTAGGGTCATGTCTTGGAGGGTGGTTGGTCCTGTGCTATGCCAACCAGGAAAGGCTTCTGGTACAGACATTTATTTGTTTCCCAGGTAGCTCTAGTGGTAAAGAAACTGCCTGCCAATGCAGGAGACTTAAGAGATGTGGGTTCTTTCCCTGGGTCAGGAAGATTCCCTGGAGGAAGGTATGGCAACCCACTCCGGTATTCTCACCTGGAAAATTTCATACACAGAGGAGCTTGGAGGACTATAGTCTCGTCACAAAGAGTCAGACACGACTGAAGCAATTTAGCGCACACACACACACACACACGTACCCAGCAGAGGGAAAGAGGGTGGTGCCCATGTCCTGGGCATGACCACTGTGTCCAGCCTCTGAACAACTCTTAGTCTACCCTCCTTGACTACCTTGATGAGCCCAAGTTTCCTGCCTGCTCTTCTAGATCCTGAAATCTTGACAGCATTGTCTATCCTGACATGAGAGATGTTGAAAGCTTACTTGAATGCACTTCAATACAATCTCCAAAATGGTTCTTTGGCCTGGACGTCCTTCTCCCTCCCAGAGGTGAGTGTTTGGGGACTGTTTCTATTTCCTGAACTCCGTTGGGTGTTCTTCCCAATGCACTTATGTTATTTGCTGATCTATGCAGTGTCTGGCCTCCTTGCAGTTCAAATATAGATAAATGTGGATCCATACAGTAGCCGGTAACATCCTTTCTATTTGATTCCCAGCGTGGGGCCAACACTCATCTCATATCTTATTAAGTGAAAGAGTCATTCCAAGAGCACATGGGAAGAATGCTCCTACTTCCTCTGTCTGAGTGAATCAGCTCACCGTCTCCCGTCCTTTTGCCCAACTCCTTCAAGGAGCTCAATGCAGGGACAGTAAATTTATTCTCAAGGAAGAATCCCAAAGTGCAGGGGAAAGACGTCTTATAATGGCTCAAAGGGTTGGTTTCCTTAAATGAACTGGTTTGATCTTGCAGTCCAAGGGACTCTCAAGAATCATCCCCAGCACCAGAGTTCAAAAGCATCAATTCTTCTGCACTCAACCTTCTTTATGGTCCAACTCTCACACTGTGTACATGACTACTTGGAAAGAGATCATTTAAGCTTTGATTAAAGAACACAGTGGCTTTGCCTTCTTGGATGCTGTCCTTGCCAGTAGGGTCATGTCTTGGAGGGTGGTTGGTCCTGTGCTATGCCAACCAGGAAAGGCTTCTGGTACAGACATTTATTTGTTTCCCAGGTAGCTCTAGTGGTAAAGAAACTGCCTGCCAATGCAGGAGACTTAAGAGATGTGGGTTCTTTCCCTGGGTCAGGAAGATTCCCTGGAGGAAGGTATGGCAACCCACTCCGGTATTCTCACCTGGAAAATTTCATACACAGAGGAGCTTGGAGGACTATAGTCTCGTCACAAAGAGTCAGACACGACTGAAGCAATTTAGCGCACACACACACACACACACACGTACCCAGCAGAGGGAAAGAGGGTGGTGCCCATGTCCTGGGCATGACCACTGTGTCCAGCCTCTGAACAACTCTTAGTCTACCCTCCTTGACTACCTTGATGAGCCCAAGTTTCCTGCCTGCTCTTCTAGATCCTGAAATCTTGACAGCATTGTCTATCCTGACATGAGAGATGTTGAAAGCTTACTTGAATGCACTTCAATACAATCTCCAAAATGGTTCTTTGGCCTGGACGTCCTTCTCCCTCCCAGAGGTGAGTGTTTGGGGACTGTTTCTATTTCCTGAACTCTGTTGGGTGTTCTTCCCAATGCACTTATGTTATTTGCTGATCTATGCAGTGTCTGGCCTCCTTGCAGTTCAAATATAGATAAATGTGGATCCATACAGTAGCCGGTAACATCCTTTCTATTTGATTCCCAGCGTGGGGCCAACACTCATCTCATATCTTATTAAGTGAAAGAGTCATTCCAAGAGCACATGGGAAGAATGCTCCTACTTCCTCTGTCTGAGTGAATCAGCTCACCGTCTCCCGTCCTTTTGCCCAACTCCTTCAAGGAGCTCAATGCAGGGACAGTAAATTTATTCTCAAGGAAGAATCCCAAAAGGACTTTTTCTGCAGGCATCCTAAGGTTCTGCTTTCTGGAAGGGACGTCTTATAATGGCAGACGGAAGCCCAGGAACTCTGGGCTCACCTGTGACCCTGGGAAGCTCCAGTCATATGCTCACTTCAGGTTCTTCCTTCCTGTTCCTTTGTCTGCCGGGATGCCTCCTCTCATGCCTGCCCTCTGCTCTTTGTGTTTCCACTCAGGCATCCTTTCCTCCAGGAATCCTTCTCTGACATGTATCTTCACCACTTTGCCCTCGCCAGGAACTGGCCTCATTGCCTAGAATAGCCACTTTCCTTGACTCTATCATCAATTTTCTCTTCTGTGGCTCGGGGACCCTTGGTCTCTTCCCATCCCAGCATCTATCCCAGCTCATGGCACTGGGTTTGCTGAAAGAGAGTTATCCTGCTCCTCTAACCACTTACTCTTTTTTTTATTTGATTGGAGAATGATTACAATGTATTGTAATGTTTCTGCAGTACAACAACTTGAATTAACTATATATATATATATCCCCTCCTTCCTGAGCCTCCCTTTCACACACCTCATATCACCCCTCTAGGTCCTCGCAGAGTGCTGGGCTGGGCTCCCCGTATTATATAGCAGTGTCCCACTAGCGATTGAGTTTGAATCAGTTGAACTGAGGTAGACAAACCTATAGAGCCTGTTATAGAGAGTGAAATAAGTCAGAAAGGGCAAAACAAATACCATGTATTAATGTGCATAT
Organism: Tragulus kanchil; assembly: GCA_022376925.1. Classification (NCBI taxonomy): domain Eukaryota; kingdom Metazoa; phylum Chordata; class Mammalia; order Artiodactyla; family Tragulidae; genus Tragulus; species Tragulus kanchil. Next base: position 112,631,082 of record JAIOJX010000031.1, on the reverse strand, counting down.
GCATGGAATGTAGAAAATGGTACTGATGGACCTTTCTGCAGGACAGCAATGGAGATGCAGATGTAGAGAATGGACTTGTGGACACAGTGGGGGAAGGGGAGGGCAGGACAGATTGAGAGAGCAGCCCCGACATAGATACACTCAATAGTTTCTTTTGACTGCTTCGTGGAGTTTGTGGATGTGGAGATTTTCCCAGCGTGGGGCCAACACTCATCTCATATCTTATTAAGTGAAAGAGTCATTCCAAGAGCACATGGGAAGAATGCTCCTACTTCCTCTGTCTGAGTGAATCAGCTCACCGTCTCCCGTCCTTTTGCCCAACTCCTTCAAGGAGCTCAATGCAGGGACAGTAAATTTATTCTCAAGGAAGAATCCCAAAAGGACTTTTTCTGCAGGCATCCTAAGGTTCTGCTTTCTGGAAGGGACGTCTTATAATGGCAGACGGAAGCCCAGGAACTCTGGGCTCACCTGTGACCCTGGGAAGCTCCAGTCATATGCTCACTTCAGGTTCTTCCTTCCTGTTCCTTTGTCTGCCGGGATGCCTCCTCTCATGCCTGCCCTCTGCTCTTTGTGTTTCCACTCAGGCATCCTTTCCTCCAGGAATCCTTCTCTGACATGTATCTTCACCACTTTGCCCTCGCCAGGAACTGGCCTCATTGCCTAGAATAGCCACTTTCCTTGACTCTATCATCAATTTTCTCTTCTGTGGCTCGGGGACCCTTGGTCCCTTCCCATCCCAGCATCTATCCCAGCTCATGGCACTGGGTTTGCTGAAAGAGAGTTATCCTGCTCCTCTAACCACTTACTCTTTTTTTTATTTGATTGGAGAATGATTACAATGTATTGGTTTCTGCAGTACAACAACTTGAATTAACTATATATATGTATATCCCCTCCTTCCTGAGCCTCCCTTTCACACACCTCATATCACCCCTCTAGGTCCTCGCAGAGTGCTGGGCTGGGCTCCCCGTATTATATAGCAGTGTCCCACTAGCGATTGAGTTTGAATCAGTTGAACTGAGGTAGACAAACCTATAGAGCCTGTTATAGAGAGTGAAATAAGTCAGAAAGGGCAAAACAAATACCATGTATTAATGTGCATATGCATGGAATGTAGAAAATGGTACTGATGGACCTTTCTGCAGGACAGCAATGGAGATGCAGATGTAGAGAATGGACTTGTGGACACAGTGGGGGAAGGGGAGGGCAGGACAGATTGAGAGAGCAGCCCCGACATAGATACACTCAATAGTTTCTTTTGACTGCTTCGTGGAGTTTGTGGATGTGGAGAAAGAAGTGTTTTGTCCATTGTCCAGAGATCTTTGTGATTTCTCTGGCACCTTCTTTGAAGTTCCTCTTAGATAACCTTTTATCTCCACTCCCAGAAAATTCCAAGGAGAAGCTACAAAAGTAGAAGGCTTTGACTGTTTATTGTAAGAATAATGACTTTATTAATTATAATAGAAACTCATTATTATTATTTAAAATGTCAGCCTAGAGGCTTTTATCTCCAGCTTTATTGAGATATAGTTGACCTATTATCTCGTGTAAGTTTAAGGTGTACAAGGTGTTAATTTGATACATTTATACATTGCAAAATGATTACCACAGTAGCATGAGCTAATGCCTTCATCATATCACATAATTATCATTTCTTTTTTGGAATAAGAATATTTAAGATCCTCTTTATTATTAATACTAACGATCAAGTACATAATGCAGTATTATTAATTAGAATAACCACTATGCTCTGCATTATATCCACAGAGCTTATTAATCTTATAACTGGAAGTTTGCACCCTTTGGCCAGCATGGTCCCATTCCCCTACCCCCCCTTCATCAACCCCTGGTAAAATCCTCACTCCTCTTTGTTCCTCTGTGTTTAGCTTTTTTTGAATTCCATATATAAATGAGATTGTACAGGATTCATCTTTCTCTGTCTAGCTTATTTTACATAGCATAATGCCCTCAAGATTCATCCACATTGTTGCAAAGGACAGGATTTCCTTCGTTCTCATGACTCAGTAGTACTCCATTGTGTGTAGATGTGCACAATGGAGTGTGTATTTCACATTTTCATTATTCATTCATCTGTTGATGGATGCCTAGGTGGCTTTCCTGTCTTGACTATTGTGAATAATGCTGCAAGGCACATGGCGGTCCATGTATCTCTTTGAAATCCTGTTTTCATTGCCTTTGCATATATACCCAGGATTGGTGCTTCCATTTTTAATTTTCTGAGAAGCCTCCACACTGTTTAGTGTGTAGGTGATTTCAAAGCAAGGCAGCTCTTCAGGAATGCTGCAGGGAGCTGGAGAGACATACCATGAGATCCTAGGGTTACTGAGCCACTTGTGAGGTTAAGGGGTTCACACTGGTGGAGCGTTTTTTTGCTCCAGAGAAGCACCAGAAAAGTCCACCAGAGAATTCCCTCTGGGCAGAGGAGGTCCCAGCTACTATGCCTGTGCACTATGACAGGGCTGCAGTTTCCCTGTGCTGGAAGTTCTGCTTTCCTCCTCCCAGAAAACCAGGACGAGGGGATCTCCCACCCCACTGTCAGTTTTGACTCTACCAGGGCTGCACAGCACCTGTCCCTCCTGCCAGTGAGACTGTCCCAGTTCTCCATTCTAGCTGGACCACAAGAAGTGGCTTTTGGGACTGTGAGGAGCTAGTGAGAGTCTGAGGGTCCTCGGCCTGTCCACAAGGCATGTTGCAAATCAACATATCCAACATCCAAACAGATGTTTTGTCTCTGCAAAGCTAAAGTATCCAGTGAAATGCAGTTATTAGATGCCATTTCCTTTTATGTCCTTACTTTTTAAATTCATATTCCTTTTTTTAGGTTTAGCAGCATTATTATTCCTATGACCTATTTTTGCTGTTAAAAGCTTCAACTAGGTTATGAAATGTCACTGTTCTGCCACTTGTTCTACATATGATGCTTATATGCTTGGTTTCAGTTTCACCATTTGTAAATATGAAAAATGTTAACCTTGACTTCTTGGGTAGCTGCTAACAATGGATGGATTCTGCAAAGTGCTATAGTGAGGCTGCATCCCTGAGCAGGGCCGATGAGAGGCATGGGCTTGAGAGAACTCTGGTTTTTCTTTACTCAGTTTGCCTTAAGGGTCCTCTTTCTGGCATTTAATTACTGGACTTCTGGAAGGGATAAGCTTCCCACTCCAGTATTCTTGGACTTCTCTAGTGGCTCAGAGGGTAAAGAATCTGCCTGCAGTGTGGGAGGCCTGGGTTCAACCCCTGGGTTGGGAATATCCCCTGGAGAAGGGAAGGCTGCCTACTCCAGGATTCTTGCTTGGAGCATTCCATAGGTTGTCCATGGGTTGCAGAGAGTTGGACACCACTGAGCGACTTTCCCTTTCATGGCTTTTTCATGGTCCTTTTATGTGTCTCAAATTTCTCAAAGGGTCTGGAATAAAGGCCTGGACCAGCACTCTGAGCACGAGCCACATCCTAGCCATCATCCCAGGCCAGGGGAAATCAAAGCCAGGACCTTCAAAATCAAACACCCCATGGTTATTCTTCTTCCTCTGAAAGAAAAAAAAAACAGAAGAAAAATTACATCACTCTCCTTTTGTGCCACTGCAAACATTGCGACGTTTTTGGCGGGAAGGGGAAGTTATTTTGTGTATGTGTGAACTAGAATTTTGATAGACAGGATAAGTTGCAATCCAATTCTAAACTATAGATTTTCAAGCAGATTGATGCAACAAATTGTTAGCAAATAGCAGTTTGCAATTTGATGCTAATTAGACATAAGGCAAATATGTGCCATGACAAATTAGCAGCGAACCATACTGCAGAGGATTAGCAAGAGCTGGCACAGATCATGCCGGCTTCGCACACCTCCCTGTCGCCGTCATCGGCGTCACCGTCGGGGCCTGAGCCAGCCTCGCCTGTCTCTGAGCAGGAAGCAGGGGAGGGGACCAGGAGCATCCCAGGCCAGTGCTCGCAGAGATGCCCTGCCTCTTCCCTTTCCACCCGTGCCTACCTGCTGGTCAGTGTGTTCTTTCTCAAGAGCGTTGGAAGCTTCTGGGGCCCTCACATGATGTGCGTCATTTTAGGTTATAATTTAAAAATAATCCTGTAAAACTAGAAAATACACATAAGCAAAAAAGAAAAATGAAAGAAAAGAAAAAAGAAAGAGGGACAGAAAAAGAAAGGAAAATAGACCCAAAGATAACCACTATATCCATGATTAGAAATTTGGTACTCATCCACTGAAATCTTTGCATGAATAAAATTATATATATATGTATATCTATAATATGCAATATATAATATATGTAATTATTATTTAAAACAAAAATTGCTCATACATGTGTTGCTTACAACCTTTTGCTTACTAAAGTTTACATGATGTATGTTTTTTCAAGTCCATGAACACAGATTTGCATTGTTTTAAAAGAATAATTACACTCTTTTATTAATTCACCCAATGGCTTAGTTACCCCTTTCTTTGCTGTTGGACATCTGGATTGCTTTTAACATTCAGCTACTGGAAATACTGTGGCATTAGAGGGCTTGAAAATTTATTTCTGCACACATGTATAATTATTGCTGATGACACATTCCCAGAGGTGTGATGCAGTCACAGGAGAAAGTATGAAAGATTTTTTCCCTTCACAGTAGCCATTTCCTAAGCTCTGACACTGGTCATTGTTTTAAATCTTTGTTGAATTGGACATAGTGTCCAAAGTACTCTGTTGACATTTGCTTACCTTTGTCTAAGGTCCTCACACTCCCTACAAATAATCCCTGGAAATTGAATTCATGCTCAAAACTACTGTGGTAAATTTCTCTGTCATATAGACTTACATGGAGTTTTAAAACCATGAATTCTGTGGAGATGATGCTGATAGTGTGATTGTCAGACTTGGAAGGAAGTGTTCAGTGTTCCTCAAACGTGTCTTCAGAGGCCAACTTGCCCTTCTTGCTTTCAAGTTTCTGGTTCAGCGGGCACGACCGCAGGACGCCTGAGCCAGCCTCGCCTGTCTCTGAGCAGGAAGCAGGAGGGGACCAGGAGCATCCCAGGCCAGTGCTCGCAGAGATGCCCTGCCTCTTCCCTTTCCACCCGTGCCTACCTGCTGGTCAGTGTGTTCTTTCTCAAGAGCGTTGGAAGCTTCTGGGGCCCTCACATGATGTGCGTCATTTTAGGTTATAATTTAAAAATAATCCTGTAAAACTAGAAAATACACATAAGCAAAAAAGAAAAACGAAAGAAAAGAAAAAAGAAAGAGGGACAGAAAAAGAAAGGAAAATAGACCCAAAGATAACCACTATATCCATGATTAGAAATTTGGTACTCATCCACTGAAATCTTTGCATGAATAAAATTATATATATATGTATATCTATAATATGCAATATATAATATATGTAATTATTATTTAAAACAAAAATTGCTCATACATGTGTTGCTTACAACCTTTTGCTTACTAAAGTTTACATGATGTATGTTTTTTCAAGTGCATGAACACAGATTTGCATTGTTTTAAAAGAATAATTACACTCTTTTATTAATTCACCCAATGGCTTAGTTACCCCTTTCTTTGCTGTTGGACATCTGGATTGCTTTTAACATTCAGCTACTGGAAATACTGTGGCATTAGAGGGCTTGAAAATTTATTTCTGCACACATGTATAATTATTGCTGATGACACATTCCCAGAGGTGTGATGCAGTCACAGGAGAAAGTATGAAAGATTTTTTCCCTTCACAGTAGCCATTTCCTAAGCTCTGACACTGGTCATTGTTTTAAATCTTTGTTGAATTGGACATAGTGTCCAAAGTACTCTGTTGACATTTGCTTACCTTTGTCTAAGGTCCTCACACTCCCTACAAATAATCCCTGGAAATTGAATTCATGCTCAAAACTACTGTGGTAAATTTCTCTGTCATATAGACTTACATGGAGTTTTAAAACCATGAATTCTGTGGAGATGATGCTGATAGTGTGATTGTCAGACTTGGAAGGAAGTGTTCAGTGTTCCTCAAACGTGTCTTCAGAGGCCAACTTGCCCTTCTTGCTTTCAAGTTTCTGGTTCAGCGGGCCTTTGAAGAGGTAGGGATGCTTCCCAGTTAATTCTCATCTTCAAAGCATCTTTGGTAAACACAGCTGGAAGGTGTGTAATGCGTCTAGCACAGTTCTTCCCTCCATCATAGTCATTAGAGGTGTGGGAGGTGAGGGCCCACCTTCGAGAGCCAGGAAGCATGAGGGAGCCTTGCAGGCTGGCTTTCCTGTGGGAAAAAGCTTCACTTCTTAGTCCTGGGCATCTCGACATGCAGCCTAGAGACCTGTGCTCACAGCTTCAGATCTGGACACTGTTTTTTTGTGTGTGAACTTAGAAACATTCCTTACTGTTTCAGAGCCTTTGTGTCCTTGCCTTCAGAATGGGACAAGAGAGGCAGAAATAATGCATTACCACTGTAAAAATTTGTAGTTCTGTGTGCACTTTCCCATTCAAATGAGCATGATATGTGTGGATGTGTGTGATGAAAATGTATAAGAAGTTGCAGAGTGATCTGAAATTCTGTCAGGTGCCATGAGGCTTTGTATAGAAGTTGAAGATCTCATTATTTTCAGTAATAAGTTAGGAAGTTATATTATTGGTTCATATATTTATGTGTCTATATCTGTGTTTCTATACAGACAAATTAAAGGTCCATATGGGGTGAATATAATCCCATGTGAGATTGAGCAGTCATCTCTTTAGAGGCATTGCATTTTTCTTTAACTGTAATATTTTTAGTAAGGTATTGTTAGTATATCACAAGTTCACCTCTGCAGTCACAGGAGAAAGTATGAAAGATTTTTTCCCTTCACAGTAGCCATTTCCTAAGCTCTGACACTGGTCATTGTTTTAAATCTTTGTTGAATTGGACATAGTGTCCAAAGTACTCTGTTGACATTTGCTTACCTTTGTCTAAGGTCCTCACACTCCCTACAAATAATCCCTGGAAATTGAATTCATGCTCAAAACTACTGTGGTAAATTTCTCTGTCATATAGACTTACATGGAGTTTTAAAACCATGAATTCTGTGGAGATGATGCTGATAGTGTGATTGTCAGACTTGGAAGGAAGTGTTCAGTGTTCCTCAAACGTGTCTTCAGAGGCCAACTTGCCCTTCTTGCTTTCAAGTTTCTGGTTCAGCGGGCCTTTGAAGAGGTAGGGATGCTTCCCAGTTAATTCTCATCTTCAAAGCATCTTTGGTAAACACAGCTGGAAGGTGTGTAATGCGTCTAGCACAGTTCTTCCCTCCATCATAGTCATTAGAGGTGTGGGAGGTGAGGGCCCACCTTCGAGAGCCAGGAAGCATGAGGGAGCCTTGCAGGCTGGCTTTCCTGTGGGAAAAAGCTTCACTTCTTAGTCCTGGGCATCTCGACATGCAGCCTAGAGACCTGTGCTCACAGCTTCAGATCTGGACACTGTTTTTTTGTGTGTGAACTTAGAAACATTCCTTACTGTTTCAGAGCCTTTGTGTCCTTGCCTTCAGAATGGGACAAGAGAGGCAGAAATAATGCATTACCACTGTAAAAATTTGTAGTTCTGTGTGCACTTTCCCATTCAAATGAGCATGATATGTGTGGATGTGTGTGATGAAAATGTATAAGAAGTTGCAGAGTGATCTGAAATTCTGTCAGGTGCCATGAGGCTTTGTATAGAAGTTGAAGATCTCATTATTTTCAGTAATAAGTTAGGAAGTTATATTATTGGTTCATATATTTATGTGTCTATATCTGTGTTTCTATACAGACAAATTAAAGGTCCATATGGGGTGAATATAATCCCATGTGAGATTGAGCAGTCATCTCTTTAGAGGCATTGCATTTTTCTTTAACTGTAATATTTTTATTAAGGTATTGTTAGTATATCACAAGTTCACTCTTGTAAAGTATGTAATTCATTAGCTTTAAATCAAATGGTCAACTTTAAGCAGTTAGGTTTAACTGTTTAATGATTATTCTCGTCAGAATGGACTACCTTATTGTGAAACTATTTGTGGATCTCCTTGACTGTTTATTGCAATTTTAAATTAAAAAATAATTATATTAATTTAAATAAGTAATTAGAAAAATAACCATGTTATGAATATTTTTATGACCTGAGGATATGGGAGTGATATATATACATGTATATGTATAATCATATACATTTAGATATATCAAATTGTATATAATATGCTAATATTATACATATGTCAAATTATATATATCATGTTATCGTATATGTATCATGTTTGTGTTGGAATTTCTTTTGAACTTAACTAATCTTGTCATATTAGGTATATTATTGGTAATATTTTCTTTTTCAAAAACTTAAGTACAGTTGATTTATAATGTTTCCGATGTAATAAATTTTCTAACTGATTTTTGGTTTTCTTCAGGAAGGTTATTTTTTTTATATATATTTACTATTTGGTCATCTCTATAAAGCCTATTATTAGCTCAACTATATAGTCATTTTTAGGTAAACATTCATAAATTATGCAAATAATGACTTTTTTCCATGTCCTTTCCTAAGTTTATATTAATTGCTTTTTTCTTATCTTATTACTTTGGATAGAACTTTCAGAAAAATGTTAAATAATGGTAGTGATACTAGGCATCCTTGTAAAATTTTCCCCTTAGGGTAATGCATTACCACTGTAAAAATTTGTAGTTCTGTGTGCACTTTCCCATTCAAATGAGCATGATATGTGTGGATGTGTGTGATGAAAATGTATAAGAAGTTGCAGAGTGATCTGAAATTCTGTCAGGTGCCATGAGGCTTTGTATAGAAGTTGAAGATCTCATTATTTTCAGTAATAAGTTAGGAAGTTATATTATTGGTTCATATATTTATGTGTCTATATCTGTGTTTCTATACAGACAAATTAAAGGTCCATATGGGGTGAATATAATCCCATGTGAGATTGAGCAGTCATCTCTTTAGAGGCATTGCATTTTTCTTTAACTGTAATATTTTTATTAAGGTATTGTTAGTATATCACAAGTTCACTCTTGTAAAGTATGTAATTCATTAGCTTTAAATCAAATGGTCAACTTTAAGCAGTTAGGTTTAACTGTTTAATGATTATTCTCGTCAGAATGGACTACCTTATTGTGAAACTATTTGTGGATCTCCTTGACTGTTTATTGCAATTTTAAATTAAAAAATAATTATATTAATTTAAATAAGTAATTAGAAAAATAACCATGTTATGAATATTTTTATGACCTGAGGATATGGGAGTGATATATATACATGTATATGTATAATCATATACATTTAGATATATCAAATTGTATATAATATGCTAATATTATACATATGTCAAATTATATATATCATGTTATCGTATATGTATCATGTTTGTGTTGGAATTTCTTTTGAACTTAACTAATCTTGTCATATTAGGTATATTATTGGTAATATTTTCTTTTTCAAAAACTTAAGTACAGTTGATTTATAATGTTTCCGATGTAATAAATTTTCTAACTGATTTTTGGTTTTCTTCAGGAAGGTTATTTTTTTTATATATATTTACTATTTGGTCATCTCTATAAAGCCTATTATTAGCTCAACTATATAGTCATTTTTAGGTAAACATTCATAAATTATGCAAATAATGACTTTTTTCCATGTCCTTTCCTAAGTTTATATTAATTGCTTTTTTCTTATCTTATTACTTTGGATAGAACTTTCAGAAAAATGTTAAATAATGGTAGTGATACTAGGCATCCTTGTAAAAATTTTCCCCTTAGAGTAATGATTCTAATATTTTATTCTTAGACATAATAGGTGATGATTGGTTTGAAAAGGGGTTTTTGAGTCGTATAAAGGAGTTAGTATTTCATTTTTAGAGTTCTATGCATTATGAAAATTTAGGAATGACTGTTGAATTCTATCAAATTTTTCCCCCTAACTATGAATAATATTACATGGCATTGGTTATATTTGATATTATAAATTAATATATTTTCTGTTGTGAAACCATCTTTACTTTTCTTGAATGAAACAAACTTGATAATGAATCATCTGCCATTTTAAATATACTGCCAGATATGATCAGTTGAAGCACTTTAAGGAAGAAGAATTAGAAAGCCAAAGCTATGATTATAGAAAGGCATCTTGTATGTGGCTTCACTGAGTGTATGAATTGATTTGAAACACAGGGCATGTGAGAGGAGAGTGGCAAATAAAACTGGAAAAATAAACTGATATATAGGTATACACACCTTGAATCCTGTATCAAAGATATAAATTTTAATACATAGATTGAGGAGGACATTTTGAACCCTGAGAGGAGGGGAGAGGATTAGAGAGTGTTTGGAACGAGACAATAAAACTCTAGTTAGAACTTTGAGAAATGCCAGACTTTAAGAATTCTTGAAAATGGTGACAAGGACCTTTGAGGTCAGAGAAATAGGAAGAGTCAGAAGAGAGCAACAGCAGGGAAAATGAAAGGGAAAAGGGCTTTAAAGAAGCGATAGTGGTCAATGGAATTGAAGTGAAAGAAGAAAAGAGGCATAGATTTTTTTAAGACTTTATTAGAACAGGTCTAGGTTAGATTAAAAGAAATTAAATTGTTAAGAAATATTGGTAAAAATGAGACAGTAAGCATACTTTCTTATCATGATGGTACTCTATAAAGCCTATTATTAGCTCAACTATATAGTCATTTTAGGTAAACATTCATAAATTATGCAAATAATGACTTTTTTCCATGTCCTTTCCTAAGTTTATATTAATTGCTTTTTTCTTATCTTATTACTTTGGATAGAACTTTCAGAAAAATGTTAAATAATGGTAGTGATACTAGGCATCCTTGTAAAAATTTTCCCCTTAGAGTAATGATTCTAATATTTTATTCTTAGACATAATAGGTGATGATTGGTTTGAAAAGGGGTTTTTGAGTCGTATAAAGGAGTTAGTATTTCATTTTTAGAGTTCTATGCATTATAAAAATTTAGGAATGACTGTTGAATTCTATCAAATTTTTCCCCCTAACTATGAATAATATTACATGGCATTGGTTATATTTGATATTATAAATTAATATATTTTCTGTTGTGAAACCATCTTTACTTTTCTTGAATGAAACAAACTTGATAATGAATCATCTGCCATTTTAAATATACTGCCAGATATGATCAGTTGAAGCACTTTAAGGAAGAAGAATTAGAAAGCCAAAGCTATGATTATAGAAAGGCATCTTGTATGTGGCTTCACTGAGTGTATGAATTGATTTGAAACACAGGGCATGTGAGAGGAGAGTGGCAAATAAAACTGGAAAAATAAACTGATATATAGGTATACACACCTTGAATCCTGTATCAAAGATATAAATTTTAATACATAGATTGAGGAGGACATTTTGAACCCTGAGAGGAGGGGAGAGGATTAGAGAGTGTTTGGAACGAGACAATAAAACTCTAGTTAGAACTTTGAGAAATGCCAGACTTTAAGAATTCTTGAAAATGGTGACAAGGACCTTTGAGGTCAGAGAAATAGGAAAAGAGTCAGAAGAGAGCAACAGCAGGGAAAATGAAAGGGAAAAGGGCTTTAAAGAAGCGATAGTGGTCAATGGAATTGAAGTGAAAGAAGAAAAGAGGCATAGATTTTTTTAAGACTTTATTAGAACAGGTCTAGGTTAGATTAAAAGAAATTAAATTGTTAAGAAATATTGGTAAAAATGAGACAGTAAGCATACTTTCTTATCATGATGGTTATCATTATAACATTGTCATAGTTATTCACACCCAAATGGTTGACATATGATCCAGAAGTTGCATGAAATAATTCAGTGATATTAAAACATTATGTGGCTATAGGAACACACATAATTATGGGAGCAAAACCAATGAAGTGGAAAAACAGCAGGAAACAACTCAGGAAAACAATGTTTAATTTCTTTCTTAAGCCCTCTGGGGGAATTCTCCAGACAGTTTTGAAGATGATCAATAATGAATGTTGCTGTGAATTTATTTTCCTTGCAAATCTTTATTTAAACAGTATGTAATAGGCTGTAGCCTGCCAGTACGCTGGGCTGCCTGGGCTGGCAGGAAGCCCTGGGGTTTTGGTAGCTGGTTATGACCAGAGAATCTCTTTGCATAATAACTAGGCCGGTCTCTGGCTGCTGTGAGCTTACAATGATGGTGGTATTATCAGTAGTGCATCATTGTTTTCTGAATTTTGAGAATTGGTTACTAATGAGAATCAAATAGGTTTGTGAGTGATTTACTTAAAAGATATCAAAGAGATTTGCTATCCCTATCATGATATTGTTCTAGCTTCTTGAGTTCAGTTGTTTGCTAGGTAGGTGAGAAAAGGGTGGGTGTTGTAGTTGGAAACTTTGAAATCAGACAGAACACCCAAAAGGTCCTATGGGTACCTTTTTTTCAAGTGTATCATTGTGGTATTTGAAGGTGATGCTAAATTTTTGCTTCTTTGGAATATGCAGATGGAAAGTTGCCACCTATTGTACCTTAACCTTAAACATATGTGACACATAAAGAAAAATCATTGTTCCTTAAATAAATTGCCCTTTAGTGAGTGCCTGGCAAATTGCTTCTAGATAGTACAGATGGAGACTCCTCACATAAATGAGTGGAGCATGAAACAAAACGTCCTACTCTGAAGCAATAAACCTTGGACTTCACTGTCTATCAGTCAGCTGAAATGTCTTTTAACAGGCAACCTCCTACTATGTTCTCCACCCGTATCAGCCATGAAATTCTGAAACACTTGATTGGGGTAAGGCCTAGGATCTAAATTATTGACCCTGTGGATTAAGACATGGTTAATTTTCAGCTTACTATTTTAATTTCTGCAGGGTCTGTAGTGATGTCCCTTCTTCTTCCTGATAGAGATGGTACATGTTCCCCTTTCTGTCTCTCTATGTCTTTGTCTTTCTTCTTTGTCTTACTACATCTGGTGAGACATTTATTGTGGTTTTATTGATATTTTTCAAGAGCCATGTTTGGTTCCTTTAATTTTCCCTTGCTATCCTATTTTTAATTTCATTGATTTCTATGATAATTATTTCTTTTATTTTTCCTGAATTTTATTTGTTTCCTTTTTTTCTAGTTCCTTAGAGGCTTAGGTAATTAATTTCAAACATTTTTATTTTCTCTACAACATTTAATGTTATAAATTTCCCTCTAAGCACTGTTTTAGTTGTATCCCATAAATTTTAGTAGGCTCCATTTTTCATTTTTGTTTAGTTCAAAATAGTTACTAATTTCCCTTGGTTTAACTTTTAACTCATTTGTGTCTTTGAATTTAGGTAAGATTCTTTAAGACAGAATATACCTGGGTAATGTTTTATTTTTAAAATCCACTCTGAAAATCTTCTGCCTTTTAATTGGATGCTTAGACCATTTAACTTTGAATCAAAGAACCCAAAAGTTCCTATCCCTATCATGATATTGTTCTAGCTTCTTGAGTTCATTGTTGTAGTAGGTGAGAAAATTTTTTTGCCCCTTACCCTTTGTGTATCATTGTGGTATTTGAAGGTGATGCTAAATTTTTGCTTCTTTGGAATATGCAGATGGAAAGTTGCCACCTATTGTACCTTAACCTTAAACATATGTGACACATAAAGAAAAATCATTGTTCCTTAAATAAATTGCCCTTTAGTGAGTGCCTGGCAAATTGCTTCTAGATAGTACAGATGGAGACTCCTCACATAAATGAGTGGAGCATGAAACAAAACGTCCTACTCTGAAGCAATAAACCTTGGACTTCACTGTCTATCAGTCAGCTGAAATGTCTTTTAACAGGCAACCTCCTACTATGTTCTCCACCCGTATCAGCCATGAAATTCTGAAACACTTGATTGGGGTAAGGCCTAGGATCTAAATTATTGACCCTGTGGATTAAGACATGGTTAATTTTCAGCTTACTATTTTAATTTCTGCAGGGTCTGTAGTGATGTCCCTTCTTCTTCCTGATAGAGATGGTACATGTTCCCCTTTCTGTCTCTCTATGTCTTTGTCTTTCTTCTTTGTCTTACTACATCTGGTGAGACATTTATTGTGGTTTTATTGATATTTTTCAAGAGCCATGTTTGGTTCCTTTAATTTTCCCTTGCTATCCTATTTTTAATTTCATTGATTTCTATGATAATTATTTCTTTTATTTTTCCTGAATTTTATTTGTTTCCTTTTTTTCTAGTTCCTTAGAGGCTTAGGTAATTAATTTCAAACATTTTTTATTTTCTCTACAACATTTAATGTTATAAATTTCCCTCTAAGCACTGTTTTAGTTGTATCCCATAAATTTTAGTAGGCTCCATTTTTCATTTTTGTTTAGTTCAAAATAGTTACTAATTTCCCTTGGTTTAACTTTTAACTCATTTGTGTCTTTGAATTTAGGTAAGATTCTTTAAGACAGAATATACCTGGGTAATGTTTTATTTTTAAAATCCACTCTGAAAATCTTCTGCCTTTTAATTGGATGCTTAGACCATTTATGATTAATGTGATTATTAATACAGTCATGTTTAAATTTGCCATCTTGATCATTATTTTCTATCAGTCTGTGTTTTCTAACATCTTTCTTAGAGTATTAGATGAGTATTATGGTTCCATTTCATCCCCTTTCTTGGGGTGTTAGCTATTTCTCTATTGTTTTATTTTAATGACTGCTTTAAGGTTTATAGTATATATTTGTTATTTAATACAGTTTGCCTTTAGTGACATAATGCAATTTTTCATTTGGTAAAGAACCTTACAATTACTTCTGTTTTTCCCTCTCTTGGACTTTTTTTTGCTGTTGTCATGGTATATTTGACTCCTACATATGTTATATCCTCATTCTAGGATTCCAATATGTGGGTATTTAAACTATTTTTACGTGAAGGAAAATGAGGGTGTTAGTTGCTCAGTCATGCCTGATTCTTTGTGACCCCATGGATTATAGCCTGCCAGGTTCCTCTGTCCATGGAATTCTCCAGGCAGGAATACTGGAATAGGTAGCTGTTTTGTTCTCCAGGGAATCCTCCTGACCCAGAAATCAAACCCAGGTCTCCCTCATTGCAGGCAGGTTCTTTATGATTGGAGGAACCAGGAAGTCCTTTCTTACGTAACAATGTTTATTTTTCTGTCTTTTTAAAAGCTTTTCTGTGTTTCATTTTGGATAGTGCAGTTATTTTTCTTCTTTAGTCTAAGCTGCTATTAATCACACTATGTGTATCTTCCAACTCACGCATTGCTAGGTTCAGGTTCTTCTAAATTTATTGGATCACAACAAACTCCTATTTTTAATTTCATTGATTTCTATGATAATTATTTCTTTTATTTTTCCTGAATTTTATTTGTTTCCTTTTTTCTAGTTCCTTAGAGGCTTAGGTAATTAATTTCAAACATTTTTATTTTCTCTACAACATTTAATGTTATAAATTTCCCTCTAAGCACTGTTTTAGTTGTATCCCATAAATTTTAGTAGGCTCCATTTTTCATTTTTGTTTAGTTCAAAATAGTTACTAATTTCCCTTGGTTTAACTTTTAACTCATTTGTGTCTTTGAATTTAGGTAAGATTCTTTAAGACAGAATATACCTGGGTAATGTTTTATTTTTAAAATCCACTCTGAAAATCTTCTGCCTTTTAATTGGATGCTTAGACCATTTATGATTAATGTGATTATTAATACAGTCATGTTTAAATTTGCCATCTTGATCATTATTTTCTATCAGTCTGTGTTTTCTAACATCTTTCTTAGAGTATTAGATGAGTATTATGGTTCCATTTCATCCCCTTTCTTGGGGTGTTAGCTATTTCTCTATTGTTTTATTTTAATGACTGCTTTAAGGTTTATAGTATATATTTGTTATTTAATACAGTTTGCCTTTAGTGACATAATGCAATTTTTCATTTGGTAAAGAACCTTACAATTACTTCTGTTTTTCCCTCTCTTGGACTTTTTTTTGCTGTTGTCATGGTATATTTGACTCCTACATATGTTATATCCTCATTCTAGGATTCCAATATGTGGGTATTTAAACTATTTTTACGTGAAGGAAAATGAGGGTGTTAGTTGCTCAGTCATGCCTGATTCTTTGTGACCCCATGGATTATAGCCTGCCAGGTTCCTCTGTCCATGGAATTCTCCAGGCAGGAATACTGGAATAGGTAGCTGTTTTGTTCTCCAGGGAATCCTCCTGACCCAGAAATCAAACCCAGGTCTCCCTCATTGCAGGCAGGTTCTTTATGATTGGAGGAACCAGGAAGTCCTTTCTTACGTAACAATGTTTATTTTTTCTGTCTTTTTAAAAGCTTTTCTGTGTTTCATTTTGGATAGTGCAGTTATTTTTCTTCTTTAGTCTAAGCTGCTATTAATCACACTATGTGTATCTTCCAACTCACGCATTGTATTTTTCATCTCTAGGTGTTCAGAAACAACATCTACTTCTGCTTCATTGACTATGCTAAAACCTTTGACTGTGTGGATCACAACAAACTGTGGAAAACACTTAAAATAGGGCCTACCAGACCACCTTACCTGCCTCGCAAGAAATCTGTATGCAGGTCAATAAGCAACAGTTAGAATCAGACATGGAAAAACAAACCGGTTCCAAACTGGGAAAGGAGTATATTAAGGCTGTATATTGTTACTCTGCTTACTTAATTTCTATGCAGAGTATGTCATGCAAAATGCCAAGCTGGATGAAGCACAAGCTGGAATCAAGATTACCAGGAGAAATATCGATAACCTCAGATATGCAGATGGCAACACCCTAGTGGCAGAAAGTGAAGAGGAACTATGATCTTTTTTTTAATTTTCCTTTTGCAGAGTTTTGTTGTTTACTGCTATACATAAACCTGTATCAGTCATAGGTATACATTTGACCTCTCCTACTTGAACTTAGCTGGCTTAAATCTCAACATTAAAAAAAAAACCCTGAAATCATGACATCTGGTTCCATAACTTCTATGGCAAAAGATGGACAAACAATGGAAACAGTGACAGACTTTATTTACTTGAACTCCAAAATCACTGCAGACAGTGACTGCAGTCACAAAATTAAAGACATTTGCTCCTTGGAGGAAAACCTATGACAAACCTAGACAGTGTATTTAAAAGCAGAGACATCATTTTGCTGACAAAGATCTGTATAGTCAAAGCTATGGTTTTTCCAGTAGTCATGTATGGGTGTGTGATTTTGCCCATAAAGAAGGCTGAGTTCTGGGGCTTCCCTGGTGATCAAGTGGGTAAGGACACCCCCTTGCAGCGCAAGGGGTGCCGGTTCGACCCCTGGCCTGGGAAGATCCCATG
This sequence comes from Tragulus kanchil, assembly GCA_022376925.1. Taxonomy (NCBI): domain Eukaryota; kingdom Metazoa; phylum Chordata; class Mammalia; order Artiodactyla; family Tragulidae; genus Tragulus; species Tragulus kanchil. Next base: position 112,613,800 of record JAIOJX010000031.1, on the reverse strand, counting down.
TGCTACGGAGCGGCTGGACTGGTGTGTCCAACTACTGAGCCAGAGCTCTGGAGTGCATGCGCCCAGAGCCGGTGCTCTACAGTGACAGAGGCCACTGCAATGGGAGGCCCACATAGGCCAAAGAATGAAGACAGATGAAAATAGATAAATGAAAGACCAATAGAAGTGGCCTAAATAAATAAATAAATAAATAAATAAATTTTTTTTTTAAAAAAGAAGGCTGAGTGCTGAATAACTGATGCTTTCAAACTCTGGTGCTGGAGAAGACTCTTGTGAGTCCCTTGGACTGAAAAGAGTTCAAAGCAGTCAATCTTAGGCAATCAACCCTGAATATTCATTGGAAGGAGTGATGCTGAAGTGAAGCACTACTGCTTTGGTCACCTAATATGAAGAGCCAACTCATTGGAAAAGATCCTGGTACTGGTAAAGATTGAGGACAGAAGGAGAAGGCGGTGACAGGGCATGAGATGGTTGGATGGCATCATTGACTCCATGGACAATGAGATATAAAGCCAAGCATATGCAGATGCAAGCAACACAGCTGGAATCAAGATTACCAGGAGAAATATCGATAACCTCAGATATGCAGATGGCAACACCCTAGTGGCAGAAAGTGAAGAGGAACTATGATCTTTTTAATTTTCCTTTTGCAGAGTTTTGTTGTTTACTGCTATACATAAACCTGTATCAGTCATAGGTATACATTTGACCTCTCCTACTTGAACTTAGCTGGCTTAAATCTCAACATTAAAAAAAAAACCCTGAAATCATGACATCTGGTTCCATAACTTCTATGGCAAAAGATGGACAAACAATGGAAACAGTGACAGACTTTATTTACTTGAACTCCAAAATCACTGCAGACAGTGACTGCAGTCACAAAATTAAAGACATTTGCTCCTTGGAGGAAAACCTATGACAAACCTAGACAGTGTATTTAAAAGCAGAGACATCATTTTGCTGACAAAGATCTGTATAGTCAAAGCTATGGTTTTTCCAGTAGTCATGTATGGGTGTGTGATTTTGCCCATAAAGAAGGCTGAGTTCTGGGGCTTCCCTGGTGATCAAGTGGGTAAGGACACCCCCTTGCAGCGCAAGGGGTGCCGGTTCGATCCCTGGCCTGGGAAGATCCCATGTGCTACGGAGCGGCTGGACTGGTGTGTCCAACTACTGAGCCAGAGCTCTGGAGTGCATGCGCCCAGAGCCGGTGCTCTACAGTGACAGAGGCCACTGCAATGGGAGGCCTACATAGGCCAAAGAATGAAGACAGATGAAAATAGATAAATGAAAGACCAATAGAAGTGGCCTAAATAAATAAATAAATAAATAAATAAATTTTTTTTTTAAAAAAGAAGGCTGAGTGCTGAATAACTGATGCTTTCAAACTCTGGTGCTGGAGAAGACTCTTGTGAGTCCCTTGGACTGAAAAGAGTTCAAAGCAGTCAATCTTAGGCAATCAACCCTGAATATTCATTGGAAGGAGTGATGCTGAAGTGAAGCACTACTGCTTTGGTCACCTAATATGAAGAGCCAACTCATTGGAAAAGATCCTGGTACTGGTAAAGATTGAGGACAGAAGGAGAAGGCGGTGACAGGGCATGAGATGGTTGGATGGCATCATTGACTCCATGGACATGAATTTGAGCAAACTCAAGGAGATAGTAAAGGGCAGGGAAGCCTGGTGTGCTCTGGTCCACGGGGTTGCAAAGAGTCAGACATCACTGAGTGACTGAAAAACAACAAGATGTTCAGTATGCACCCTTAATAAAATATCTTACGTGTCTCTCCTTATCATATTCATTCATTCTTTTACTTTATTGAATGTATGGAATATATTTCTAATAGCTGTTTTAATATCTTTGCACTTAAATTTTGTAAATCAGGAAAGGTACAGCCTTTTGTCTGAGGCTAATGTTCCCCCAATATCGCGGCAATACTCTTTGAGTACCTCACACAATATCTTGTGTGTTATGAAGCTTCTCTACTCTGGCAGATGTGACATAAATTAGCCATTTGTGACCTCTGATAATTTTTGCAAAATTCTGCTGGTTTTAGAGTAGTTTGGAGGAGTTTCCTCATTCAAATATGCTGATCAATATTGAAATGAAGAATCGAGGGGACCCCTCTACAGATGTCAAGAGCTGAAGTCTTTTCCCCCTGAATTCTTCTCTGTGAATTCTGGCTTCCTTAGCTTTCTAAAACTCAAGACTTTTGTCTTCTTAACTCAAGAGGCTCACTGTGCTGTTGGGTACTCCTTTCTTGTTGCAGTGTACTCTGGGAGCTCTCCAGGAAGGAACCTCAAGCAGTTTTAGGGGGTCACCTCATTTGTTTTTTATTCACTTTGGACCTACTGCCTTATACTGTCTGGATCCATAGTTTCATACAGTTTTTCCAGTTTACAAAAATTTTAAGGCAGAGGAGCAAACTCAGTTCTTGTTACTCCATCATTACCAGAGATGGAAGCTACCTTCACCTGTAAAGTATTTTCAGTTGTTATAGAATCCAAGGTTGGTAAGTATTTTCTGACATTTCCATTTTCTCCTGGTGCCCTTCACTTTTCTATATAGTTAGATCTTAGTCTTACTCTTGCTCCTTTTAAGGTAATATGTTTTTTCCTCTCTAGAAGCTTTTAAGACTTCTTCTTTGATATTATCAGTTGAACCCTGGTGTGCTAAGGTGAATTTTTTTCATATTTATTATGTACATAACTTGCAGCATTTCATGAATCTTGCTTGGATATATTATGATTATTGCTTTTTTCTTGGCAATGTATTTTCTTCAATTATTCTTTGCCATTTTCTCTTAAAATATTGCTCTTTATCTTTACAATCTTCAGACATCACTGAGTGACTGAAAAACAACAAGATGTTCAGTATGCACCCTTAATAAAATATCTTACGTGTCTCTCCTTATCATATTCATTCATTCTTTTACTTTATTGAATGTATGGAATATATTTCTAATAGCTGTTTTAATATCTTTGCACTTAAATTTTGTAAATCAGGAAAGGTACAGCCTTTTGTCTGAGGCTAATGTTCCCCCAATATCGCGGCAATACTCTTTGAGTACCTCACACAATATCTTGTGTGTTATGAAGCTTCTCTACTCTGGCAGATGTGACATAAATTAGCCATTTGTGACCTCTGATAATTTTTGCAAAATTCTGCTGGTTTTAGAGTAGTTTGGAGGAGTTTCCTCATTCAAATATGCTGATCAATATTGAAATGAAGAATCGAGGGGACCCCTCTACAGATGTCAAGAGCTGAAGTCTTTTCCCCCTGAATTCTTCTCTGTGAATTCTGGCTTCCTTAGCTTTCTAAAACTCAAGACTTTTGTCTTCTTAACTCAAGAGGCTCACTGTGCTGTTGGGTACTCCTTTCTTGTTGCAGTGTACTCTGGGAGCTCTCCAGGAAGGAACCTCAAGCAGTTTTAGGGGGTCACCTCATTTGTTTTTTATTCACTTTGGACCTACTGCCTTATACTGTCTGGATCCATAGTTTCATACAGTTTTTCCAGTTTACAAAAATTTTAAGGCAGAGGAGCAAACTCAGTTCTTGTTACTCCATCATTACCAGAGATGGAAGCTACCTTCACCTGTAAAGTATTTTCAGTTGTTATAGAATCCAAGGTTGGTAAGTATTTTCTGACATTTCCATTTTCTCCTGGTGCCCTTCACTTTTCTATATAGTTAGATCTTAGTCTTACTCTTGCTCCTTTTAAGGTAATATGTTTTTTCCTCTCTAGAAGCTTTTAAGACTTCTTCTTTGATATTATCAGTTGAACCCTGGTGTGCTAAGGTGAATTTTTTTCATATTTATTATGTACATAACTTGCAGCATTTCATGAATCTTGCTTGGATATATTATGAATTATTGCTTTTTTCTTGGCAATGTATTTTCTTCAATTATTCTTTGCCATTTTCTCTTAAAATATTGCTCTTTATCTTTACAATCTTTTATCCCCTCATTTTCTCAGTAATAGGCAAGTTAAACCTTTTCACTGTTCATTACATTTCAATCTGTCCTTTCCAAACATTTTCTCTGTGCTTCTTTTTATTGTCAACTATTCTACTTTCCAGTTCACCTATGCTCTCTTTAGCTGTTTCAGTTTGTTATGAAGTACTTCTTTTGAGTCCTTAGTATCAGTTATTAAATTTTTAAATCTAAAAGTTTACATTTTTATTTAAAATACATTTAAGTAAATTTAAATTTATAGTTCTCATAAAGTAATGTTATAGGAATTTTAAGAAGAAATTTATAATTCTCAAAATAATTTTAAAATTCCCTCGGGAGAGCCTCATCTTGTCTATTTCCCTATTTCCATGGCACATGCTAATCAGAGGAATTTAAAAACTAATATCTGAAAACTAAATCTTTGAGACTATTTCTATTTAAATCCTTTTTTCCTTCCTATTGGTCTTATTTCTTTTTTTAAATTGATCAGTTTTTGTTGTATGACAGAAATAACACAAAATCTTTGGGTGATGTTTACCAGTGCTCTACCTCACGGGACAGCTTTAAACTTCGACTTTTGTATTCTCAGTGTGGTAAGGTTATTGAAAACTCCCCTCAACTTTACTTCCATTTTCTTCTTGGCTGCAGGAAATCTAGCTTCACAAAGCTTTGGAATCAGCATGTGTCTCAGTGAGAAAACTGTTACAGAGTGCCAGGCAGTCATTGTCAGGGAATTTGGCCATTTATATTTAGCTGCAGGGTCAGTTCTGGAGTCCATACTTTGTCTCTTTAGTCCTGTGAAATAAAGAAGAAATTAAGTTCTGGGCTTTTCAGTCTTTTTCCCTCTGTAACCTAGAATTGGAAGATGCTTCAAGGGGAAAAACAGTAAATGGAATTTGGGGCTCACTTTTATGGCTCCCCATTTTCCCCAGGATTATGGTCCTTCAACCCTGACTGCTTCAGGAGCTGTCTGATTAAGGAGGAATTTCTAACTAGATATTATCTGGATTGTCTAGTTTGATAGGAAACTGATATGCTATAATCTACCACATTGGAGTCCAAAGGGGATATCTTCTTGAAACTCCATAGTTCACTTTGGAGTTCAATTTGATGTCAATTGAAACAATGGATGTGATATCATTTTGTAAACTCTTAGGGGCTGGACCTATCCATGAGGAAAGGTCACTACATTTACTCCATCTATCTCTTTAAGTAGCGTTTGTGTCCATCATCCATTTGAGATTAAACTGTAGGTAATTTTGAGCTCTAAGAAAGAACAGGTGAAAGATACTGGGCAGCTACTGCTCCTTCTGTTATTTTACCTAGATTATCTCCTAAAACTCTTAGTTTTACAAATACTTAAAAAAAAAAGTTATAGGAATTTTAAGAAGAAATTTATAATTCTCAAAATAATTTTAAAAGGGCCTCAGCATTTCCCTTTTTCCATGGCACATGCTAATCAGAGGAATTTAAAAACTAATATCTGAAAACTAAATCTTTGAGACTATTTCTATTTAAATCCTTTTTTCCTTCCTATTGGTCTTATTTCTTTTTTTAAATTGATCAGTTTTTGTTGTATGACAGAAATAACACAAAATCTTTGGGTGATGTTTACCAGTGCTCTACCTCACGGGACAGCTTTAAACTTCGACTTTTGTATTCTCAGTGTGGTAAGGTTATTGAAAACTCCCCTCAACTTTACTTCCATTTTCTTCTTGGCTGCAGGAAATCTAGCTTCACAAAGCTTTGGAATCAGCATGTGTCTCAGTGAGAAAACTGTTACAGAGTGCCAGGCAGTCATTGTCAGGGAATTTGGCCATTTATATTTAGCTGCAGGGTCAGTTCTGGAGTCCATACTTTGTCTCTTTAGTCCTGTGAAATAAAGAAGAAATTAAGTTCTGGGCTTTTCAGTCTTTTCCCTCTGTAACCTAGAATTGGAAGATGCTTCAAGGGGAAAAACAGTAAATGGAATTTGGGGCTCACTTTTATGGCTCCCCATTTTCCCCAGGATTATGGTCCTTCAACCCTGACTGCTTCAGGAGCTGTCTGATTAAGGAGGAATTTCTAACTAGATATTATCTGGATTGTCTAGTTTGATAGGAAACTGATATGCTATAATCTACCACATTGGAGTCCAAAGGGGATATCTTCTTGAAACTCCATAGTTCACTTTGGAGTTCAATTTGATGTCAATTGAAACAATGGATGTGATATCATTTTGTAAACTCTTAGGGGCTGGACCTATCCATGAGGAAAGGTCACTACATTTACTCCATCTATCTCTTTAAGTAGCGTTTGTGTCCATCATCCATTTGAGATTAAACTGTAGGTAATTTTGAGCTCTAAGAAAGAACAGGTGAAAGATACTGGGCAGCTACTGCTCCCTTCTGTTATTTTACCTAGATTATCTCCTAAAACTCTTAGTACAATTTCATCAAATATACTTATTTATTATTTCTCAAAAGCATGTTCATGATTGCCTGAAAGGAAATTTTATAAATATAGCTTTGTTGTTTTCTGGGATTGAATGATACATTAATAATATTTGGGGACAACTTCATTCCCTTTGGCAGCAGCATTTCCCTTTACATGATGACTAATAACTAAACATGGTTGTATACCCAAATCAATTGTGATGCACTAATATTCCCTGGAACATATGAGCCCTTCTGAAAAACAGCTTTGGTTCTTACTTCCTTACCTGAAATAAGACTTCTAAGTTGGTGTTTTCTGACTAAGGATTCTTGAATTAATTTATTGTTGACTTTGTGATCTGACACTTTGTGACCCCATGGACTGCAGCATACCAGGCTTCCCTGTCCTTCACTAGCTCCCAGAGTTTTCTCAAACTCACATCCATTGAGTTAATGATGCCATCCAACCATCTCATCCTCTGTTGACCTTTTACCCTTCTGCCCTCAATCTCTCCCAGCATCAGAGTATTTTCCAATGAGTTGACTCTTCACATTAGATGGCCAAAGTATTAGAGCTTCAGTTTTAGCATTCTATCCTTTTAATGAATATTCAGGGTTGATTTCCTATAGGATTGATTGATTTGATCTCCTTGCAGTCCAAAGTACTCACAAGAGAGTCTTCTCCATCACCACAGTTTGAAAGCATCAATTCTTTAGCACTCAGCCTTCTTTATGGGCCAAATCACACATCTGTGCATGACAATTAGAAAAACCATAGGTTTGACTGACTACATGGACCTTTATTGGCAAAGTGATGTCTCTCTTTTTAATATACTGTCTAGGTTTGTCATAGCTTTCCTCCCAAGGAACAAATGAGTATACATTTACTCAACTCTTAAGAGCGTTTGCTGGATCCATCATCCATGAGGAAAGGTCACTACATTTACTCCATCTATCTCTTTAAGTAGCGTTTGTGTCCATCATCCATTTGAGATTAAACTGTAGGTAATTTTGAGCTCTAAGAAAGAACAGGTGAAAGATACTGGGCAGCTACTGCTCCCTTCTGTTATTTTACCTAGATTATCTCCTAAAACTCTTAGTACAATTTCATCAAATATACTTATTTATTATTTCTCAAAAGCATGTTCATGATTGCCTGAAAGGAAATTTTATAAATATAGCTTTGTTGTTTTCTGGGATTGAATGATACATTAATAATATTTGGGAACAACTTCATTCCCTTTGGCAGCAGCATTTCCCTTTGCATGATGACTAATAACTAAACATGGTTGTATACCCAAATCAATTGTGATGCACTAATATTCCCTGGAACATATGAGCCCTTCTGAAAAACAGCTTTGGTTCTTACTTCCTTACCTGAAATAAGACTTCTAAGTTGGTGTTTTCTGACTAAGGATTCTTGAATTAATTTATTGTTGACTTTGTGATCTGACACTTTGTGACCCCATGGACTGCAGCATACCAGGCTTCCCTGTCCTTCACTAGCTCCCAGAGTTTTCTCAAACTCACATCCATTGAGTTAATGATGCCATCCAACCATCTCATCCTCTGTTGACCTTTTACCCTTCTGCCCTCAATCTCTCCCAGCATCAGAGTATTTTCCAATGAGTTGACTCTTCACATTAGATGGCCAAAGTATTAGAGCTTCAGTTTTAGCATTCTATCCTTTTAATGAATATTCAGGGTTGATTTCCTATAGGATTGATTGATTTGATCTCCTTGCAGTCCAAAGTACTCACAAGAGAGTCTTCTCCATCACCACAGTTTGAAAGCATCAATTCTTTAGCACTCAGCCTTCTTTATGGGCCAAATCACACATCTGTGCATGACAATTAGAAAAACCATAGGTTTGACTGACTACATGGACCTTTATTGGCAAAGTGATGTCTCTCTTTTTAATATACTGTCTAGGTTTGTCATAGCTTTCCTCCCAAGGAACAAATGTCTATTAATCTCATAGCTGCAGTCACTGTCTGCAGTGATTTTGGAGCCCAAGTAAACAAAGTCTGCCACTGTTTCCATTTTATTTCCTTTCTATTTGCCATGAAGTGATGGGACCAGATGCCATGAACTCAGTTTTTTTAATGTGATTTTTGAGCCAGATTTCTCAGTCTCCTCTTTCACCTTCATCAAGAGGCTCTTTAGTTCCTCTTCGCAGGGTGTTGTCATCTGCATATTGGAGAGTATTGATATTCTCCTGGAAATCTTGATTCCAGCTTGTGCTTCATCCAGGCTGGCATTTCACATGATGTACTCTGCATAGAAGTTAAGAAATCAGGGTGACAATGCACAGCCTTGATGTACTCCTTTCCCAATTTTAGAACCAGTTTGTTGTTTCATGTACAATTCTAACTGTTGTATCTTAACCTGCATACAGGTTTCTCAAGAAGCAGATAAGGTGATCTGGTTTTCCTATCTCTTATAATTTTCCACAGTTTGTTATCCACATAGTCAAAGGCTTTTTTGTAGTCAATGAAGCAGAAAGAGATGTTTTTCTCAAATTATTTTGTTTTTTTCAATGATCCAAAGGATGCTGGCAATTTGATCTCCAGTTCCTCTGTCTTTTCCAAATTTAGCTTGCATATCTGGAAGTTCTTGGTTCACGTACTGTTCAAACCTAGCTTGAAGAATTTTGAGCATTAGTTTGCTAGCATAGGAAATGAATGCAGTTGTGTAATAGTCTGAACTATCATAGAGGTAGTTGTATCCATAGAGGTCTTTAAAAATAGGAATAGATATTTCCCACTATTTCAAAGTCTTTAATGGAAAATAATAAATTTTCTTAAGAGGTATCTGAAGAATAAAGAAACTATCAAGTATCTAGTCCTTGTTTTGAACTGTTTCAATTCAGCTAATGGTGACCATGTGGAAATGACCTGCATGTCTGATTGGCAACCATACACCCTTGCCTATAAAGAGAGTGAAAATGCATTAATTGTTATGTTGCTCTGTGCCATAGACAAAATATTTCAAAGCTTCATGTTTGGTGAACAAATAAAAATAATTTAGAGGTGTTGATCGTGTAAAGTTTGGTAACCACAGCTTCTTCCAAGGGGAATGGTCATTTGTCACATTCTGAAATATATCCATTGACAGGTGTTATCCTGAGTCCACAGTTATGTAAAGAAGATCGCCATTCTTCCCATAACATAGATGTTCTAATTGAAATG